>OZ020484.1:18727463-20122463 GCA_963971405.1 Psococerastis gibbosa
GAATTATTATCATGAACTTAGGGTAGCAATGCCCCGAGCATTTTATATGATTCCCGCCGGTCTTCTACAGCTTAATAGCTACTATGCTGTAAAGCGGAGGCTAGGGGACTGGCTGAAAAACAGTCTCATGTTTTTTATTGCTTTCCTATTTAAATGTAGTATAAGGAAAGCTTTGTGATGGTCGAAATGTTTGATTTCGGGACTTCAGTAGATTTACACGTTTTGAGGGAACAGGAACCAAAAATGTGGTTTTTACAAAATGCCTGTCTGTCCGTCTGTCTGTTCGTCGATTTGTGGCCAAAGATACAAGGTGGATTTGAAAAACATTAAATTAAATTAAATTAAAAAAAATGAAATCATGCCACGGGACAATTTTTATTTTATTTTGGTCTAACTGAATTATGGGGGGTTTTACCACAGCAAAAACTAAAAAAAAATCTAAAAAATTATTCCTAAAAATGGTCTAAACGATCAGTTCAGTGCTTTGGGATAGGGAAACTCTAAATTTAACCCTAGGACAATTATTTACCAGCAAGGAACTATTACAGTACATTTCCAAATTGACAAATAGGAAACCATGTAGGTAATTTTTCATTTTCATTTTATTTTTTTCATGTAAGTCTAGTTCGCTATCCCTATACTTCAACTCATAAATTATATAAAAATTGTACCTACGTAGTAATTAATAATATTGCTTGGTATTGTATGTTTTATATTAAATACTCCCAGTGCTGGGGCCGCAAGGGAGTTGCTAAGGCATGATTTTTTTGGGGGGAGGGGAGGTGTGTCTATTTTGCCAACTCAGAAAACTTAGAATAGACCTACCAAATAATAACTGGCGTGAGGTAAGCAATTTATTACATTGTATTACAATTATATTATTACATAGGTGGGCAAATTCATGTTTTACCCAGGGCGGGTCCAGGACAGATTTTCGGAGGGGGCCATTCAGGGAAAACTGGGTGTAGCCTACCAAGCCAAATTAATTCTTAGCGATTGTGCAATTGGAGTGTTGTTAGCGAAACTAGGCTCCCCCCCCCCCTATAGCTACTCCCCTGGCTGGGGGTACCGGCAGGGAAAAAAATAATTATAAAATATTTCGTGACAGTCTATGGCCATAGTTAAGGAAGACATTTAAAATGAAGGAAAACAATCAATATCTGCGTACTTCATGCCTTCCAAACATTTATCATTTAATGATAAAAATTCCAATAATTATACTATACCATTTAATCAAAACAAATATAAAGTAATTCCTGAGTGGTTTAAAAGCGACTGCTAAGAAAACCCTAGGCTAGAAGCATATATTTCGTTATTTTGCCACCGTCGGCGTTGATCAAGAAACACATAAAAATTTAATGTCACCTCTCCCTGGATAGTGGATACACTACGCATGTTCGATGTACGCATAAGTTATAAGATTAAGCAATACTGTATGAATTGTCAGCATATACCGATGCCATCCCTTAACCGAGAAGTGCTTGTACAGATGTCGTATTGCCGTGGGACATACTATAAAATGTAACAATATGAAGCAAGAAGCCAATGAAAACATGTAAAGGTATGGTCTGCAGTTTCCGACCCAGAAAGAATAAATGCAATGAAGGGGATGGGACTGACGCTAATGCATCATAAAGTTTGTTTATTTGTTTGCTGTTTGCCATCGGCTTGTCAACCATAACCTAGGGGTCAAGGGTGACGCTATTGACATAAGTCTCTTGCCATGGTGGCATCGTGAATTTAACGATGATGGTCATGCTCCCATAGTTAACACAACTGGTCTCGGTAACCGTTTTAAGCTTTTAATACATCCGAGTTGAGATTGTCAAGGGCCTGTCATGGCGTACTAAAACTTAATCGTATATGTGGCCATGTGCGACGGTTGAGACTAATACAGTACGTATATGGGGCAGGGGGCTCCCGAAATGGGAAAATATAAGGCGAAATGAACTAATGTGAGTTGTTGTATTACATAATTTGCTAGATCCAAATAGATTTTCAGATCAACAGTGAGCTGTAAGACGGTTGGTTCTAAACCAACACTTTGGCTGGGAAAGCAACTGATCAGTTTTGTGACATTATTTAGCACCAAAAATATAACTGAAGTTGGAAAGTTTGATAGATAAAATGGTTCCTCATGAGAAGAATTTTTTAGTCATTTTCTATGAAGTCGAACCTATCAAAAGGAAAGCGACATATAGAAGGTATTGTTCCCATTGACAACGACTACAATATGTGAATTTAAGAATATTGTTGGAGCAGTTTTTTAAGAAATCGTTATTTTTATTTATTTATATGTGACTACATCCATTTATAGTATATGGGATAGCCCTACTAGGCTTACATGCCAAATTTCATGGAAATCATATGAGTAGCTAGTCCACAAAACCACGAACAAACAAAGCGGCATTCAGACAGAAATTGCTTTAAAAAAAAACCTTTATTTAGGTCCTGGGACTTCATAACGTGTCAATCCGTCAAAATCTCGGAATCAAAAATTTCGACATTCACAGAGCTTTCGTAACTATCGTATGAATCAAGAAAAACAATAACTAACTAAAAAAAATTGGAAAGCAAAAAATATTCGACGTGAATGGCGCAATAAGCGTTAAACGCATTAATTAATAAGAAAAACAATCGTGCATGCAGACTTGATGATAAATGGTAGGCACCTCCCTCAAGTTTTAATTTAATTTTACAATTTGCGTGAGCGAGACTGCGAGTTAGCAACACGAGTTTCAGATATATTGTTGTTAATGAACACAGCCCACACGCTTAGGCTTATTATTGCTAATAGAGGATACAAGGAGCAGGATATTACTTACATTCGCTCTGTAAACTACTTCCTTCAAGAAAAGGAAAAAAAATTAAATATATGTGGGCCTATGTGCACTATCAAATGTCTTACACTAGAAATGTGTAACAACCTGTGAATTTATCATGGGGCAAAGTGTAGTCGAAATTGAAATCCTGCAGTACACAAACAATAGAACCATTCATTGATATTTTATATTGGAAATTGTAGCAGGCTTAATAATAAGGTTTCAAGCTATTGCATACTGCACAGGGTTTCAACCTACGCCACTGCTGTCAGATGAAACCAAAAACTGTAAAAGCACAAATGGGTACAGGCTCTACAATACATATTTATTGTACAATATCTACTTTACGAGTAGGTAAAACCCCCAAAATTGAGTTAGCCCAAATGAAAAAGAACCGGTCCGAATTTACTCAACCACGCTTTCCAATTTATAAATTAGTAGATAGAGATGTTTAATGCGTAATTTCATAGTAAATAATTTCCCTATGGTTAAATTTCGGATCCCTCGGGGGGGGGGGGGGGGGGGGGGTCCATCTGACGTCACCGGAGGTGAGGTAACCTCAAAATATTAAAAAACTCTTAAAACTCAATTCTATCCATTGTGCGCTGCAAACACTTCAGGGGGGAGGGGGGTTCCGGACCCCGTTTCATCAAAATCGACCGAGTAGCTTTGCCGGAAATCGATTAACAGACAGACAGACAGACAGACAGACAGAGCGACAAACATTTCGAAAAACCACTTTTTTGGTTCCTAGGACCTCAAAACGTGTAAATCCGTTGAAATCTCGGAGTCCAAAATTTTGACAGTCACAAAGCTCTCCTTATCCTACTACGTATAAATTGGAAAGCAATTAACAGCAGTAAGAATGGCGTGTGGCATCAGCATCAGCATTATTACCCCACGACTGGAACAGCAACATATACCCATAAATGACCAACTCTTTCAAGATAGTTGAGTATAGCCCACACAATCTAAAGATAAGTGTTGGGAGTAATTAAGGGCAAAAGTCAGGAACTTACACGTGTTCGCCACGGGAGAAAGGCGACAGTGAAAGACAAATCTTTGCCTCACTCTGTTTTGACTGGTTATATTGTGGCCCGAGTTGCTAATCTACCGTGAAACCAACACATAAATTTGTTCTAAAAATATGGAATGGTCTCCAGAATACCCAGACTGCTGGGCCAAACCGTGTCTCGACTAAATTACACTCAGCAATTATACGAGTAATTCACATTTCACTCGCATCTACAGTAGGTATATAAACCCTCAATTGCAATTTTTATTTGTAATATTTTGACACTTCAACATTATTCAAAAACAAAACCTCATTCCCATCATTTATGTACTTTACGTGCACATGTTATTGCTTGTACTATATGTTAATTATTGTGCAATAACAACGAACCGATTACAGTTCATTTTTATCGATTAGTGTTTTCAATATTAAAAATATATAATTTCACAGTTTTGCAAGATAAATGACCCCCCGATTTTTTTCATTATAATTGAAAATTATCCTCAACTAATAACACAATGCGAAAAAATAATTTGAGGCCATGGTTAGCTTTTTTCGCATAAATGGGGTATAATGTAAAATTTTGCTGAATTACAGCGTACAAGGTATATAAACATATTATACAGAGCACAAGTTTCTAAAAATATATGTTGTATTGTTTCAGAGGCGGGTCAGTCATATGGGGAGGTTAACCAGCTTGGGGGAGTGTTCGTCAATGGCCGGCCCCTTCCTACCTCGGTCAGAGTCAAAATAGTCGAGCTGGCACAGCTGGGCATCAGACCGTGCGACATCTCCAGACAGCTCCGGGTGTCACACGGTTGCGTCAGCAAAATACTCGCGAGGTTCCATGAGACGGGCTCGGTACTGCCAGGAGCCATCGGGGGAAGCAAGCCCAGAGTCACCACACCCAAGGTAGTCTCCTATATTAAAGAACTCAAGCTGAAGGACCCTGGAATTTTTGCTTGGGAAATACGAGACCGACTGTTAGCCGCTCAAATCTGTGATAAATTTAATGTGCCGTCCGTAAGCTCTATTAGTCGAATATTACGGAACAAAGTGGGTGCGCTACAACATTCGTCAACTCCGCCAGTAAGTCATGCCACCTCCCTGTTCAACAGCATCTACCCCTCCTACCCGTACCCTTGCAGTAAGCTGCAAGAGCCACAGCGACCTCCCCACCACTGGCCCAGTTCTCACTCAGTGTGCGACATTCTGGCTGCTTCTGCAGCACTCCGTCCCCATCAACCTCCGCCACCGGCGCCAGCGGTACCCCATAACTCTGTGGACCCACACAACTATAATTACTACATGTACCTTCAAGGGAGCCCGGCGCTAGCTCTACCACATCCCGGTATCCCAGGGCAGACGGCATTGTAGTGACCAAACTTACTGTGCCAACTTAACAGGTAGAGTTTGATATGTGAAAGTGATAATAATAGAAAGGCCAAAATTAGTGTTATGTGTCATGAACCAATGAACCATGATAGGGATAGGTGACAGGAATGATAATGAATGGACATTTAAAAACATTTCTTCAGGTCCCAGCATGTACGAATAGTACGCAAATGGAACAGCTTTCTCCGCCCATTTTTATTTGGTGACAATTTTTATTTATTTGGCTAAATATTTATTATGGACTTAAAACGAACTTAAAACTAAATCATCGTGTATATGTATGGTGTTACCAATTTTCGTGAAAATTGTTTCTGCTTGTGGGGAGTTTTCTCATTTTTTTTATTCCAATTTTTCCAATAAAAATGCTTCCATAACGCAAGCTGCCAAGTGATTTCAAAATTGGAGAATAGTTATTATATAGCCCATTTTATTTTTATCACATTTCAAAATCAGTGCTTAGATGTGAAACGCAAGTTGCATTTTCTGAAATTCAGGATAAAACCCGGGATTTGCCCCATGAGCAAAAATGGTTCATTTTCACTAATATCAACAAATTATTATTTTTCTAAATTGAGAATTTTTGGGTAAAACGCACAGAAGTTATCGGTGATAAGCTCAGTAAGAATGGGCGTTATGGGCACGCCAACCATCATTGCAATAAATTTCGTCCATCAAAAAAATTTATTGACATGCACATTTTTTTTTAGCGCGGAGGAAAGAGGAGGTTCTGTTCTCTGCAGAGATTTGTACAAAAAGCCAGAATTATTATAATTTCGAACAAATGTTTAGTATAGGCGGCCATTCCACCGGCGAATTTACTTCATTTGTGATTTTGTCATTGACGTTTGTTTTGTTTTAAGGCGGGACTATTATGTAGATACTTAACTTATCTATTATAAATTAAGTTATAATATGGTAGAGACTTATTAATGATGTGATGAATGATAAAAAAAAAAAAAAAAAAAATAGTCTCCTTAAAACAAAACAAACGTCAATGACAAAATCACAAATGAAGTAAATTCGACGGTGGAATGGCCGCCTTTGGACCATAATGATTAGCCCATAAAACCAAATTGCATTGAAAATTTGATGGTATATCCTCATGGACAGCAATTTTATAAAATTACAATGCCGTTCATATTCAATTCTTACGATCTACATTTAGATGACTAGTAAAGTTCATGGATGAGGACACGTTTTCCTGGATTTCGACACTTTTCAGCATTTTCGGGTTACGTTTTATTCACATTAAGTGAGGAATACGTTGTAGAAAAACCCAGAATAGATGTTCAATACTCCGAAAAATTTGCGCAATAAAGGATTCAAATTTGCAAGCATCCCGACATTAGACGGCAATATTTTTATTTTGTGTAGCAACAGTATCCCTCTTTTTCTCAATAGTTTAATTGGTTATAAATTAGAGACCACGACCACATCATTGGTATAGACATTTGAATAAGTTACACCGAGTTATTTACGAAATGTATAGAATACAGTAATAATTAGCAATTTCGGAGGTGGAGCAGGCTCACCCACTGCGTACATATTATTTTATTATATAAGTTACGTTCTCAATTTGGAAGTATAAAAAGTGTCCAATTCCAATTTATTTTGGAGTCAGCTGCCAAAGGTAATCTTGTGTGTGTTAATTTGCTGCCTTTATTTTTCTAATCTCCTTTTACTGCATTGTACTGTCTTATACTAAGAAGTATATTTATAACTTAAAGATATTAAACTTCGTTGTTTGAACTCGCACTACCCATTTGACTGAAATATAGAATTTCATCAGAATTTAAATATTAATTAGAAGACTGGGCAACAAATTACAACAGTCGTATTCATAACTTTAAAATTATAGTAACATTTGCAATGGGGTCACCAGCTCTCAGGCATGGGGGGGGGGTCATGATTAACATAAAAAAATAAAATAAAGAAGAGTAGCCTATTTTAAAGTGTATATGTTCCCATCAGTTTACAAGATTTAATTAAATTTTTTAGCAGACAAGCCTGCCTTATTTTTTGGACCGATCCAACCATTACCTACCATTTCAATTTCCTAAAAAGTGTGAAAACATTATTATTATGCAAGAAATTATAACAGGCAAAGAAAATTGAGTTGCCTAGTAGCAAAAGCAATCCTCTCCACCCAGGTCGATTTTTCAGAAACCGCAAAAAACTACTGTGCCGCAACGCCATGAGGTATAACATTACAGTTTTTAAAGCTAATTTTAACAGTATTAGAATTACTTTTGCGTCTCAATATCTGATTCATCGGATAGAGTATTGAAAAATAAAAAAAATGGCGCGAATATCTCAAAACTGAAAAAATGGAGAGGATTGCTTTTGCTAATAGGCAACTCAAATGTAAGTAGTTATATTTGCGACACAATGGGTGCACATGATGTTACTACAGTTACATTGATTAAAGATCTACATCTTCGTTTGTCTACGACTCGCTCGTTAAGGGCAATTCCCATCAAGTATACCAGTCACAAGTGCAGTCCATCCTAAAGTTGCTTGTTTGCAATAAACCTTTCATTTAAAAAAAAAAGATTGTTTATATTCTACCCTTTTCCAACGCATTGCGAAAGACTGCAGTATCGGCTTCGATGGCAAGGTGGTAGCGTGCTTGTACTTGTGCAAGTCTCTGCGCGCCATGCGATCGGAGACGTGTCGTAACTCAGCACAAGTATTAATTTACTCATTGAGGCGACTGAAGAGGTCAATTGGATACATTCATTAAATTGTATGTATGCTATTAACCTTTTATTTTAAAAAAAAAAAAAAAAAAAAAAAAAAAAAATCTGTTGGATTCCAGTTAGCCTAGGAACACTAACACCTACCACCCTAAAAAGTAATAAGGCGCCCATTCCATTGACCGGCTAGGGCTATTTCCAACAACGGTGACGTGGTAGCAGACATTCAAGACTTAGGTAGCGTTTCCACCGACCACGCATTGCAGAATGCAAATGACATTGAGGGAAATTAGAATTTTTCTTTTTATAGAAATCTATTAAAATGTTTGTACTTAACATATCCCATGACGCCATTTTTTAATATTAGTTTATTTGTTTGTGATTTTACTGTATGATCATTGATCAATTTTAACTATGGCATAGAGGAAAATAAACATTTGCGTCAATTCTGCAATGCGGGGTTGGTGGAAACGCCACCTAAGTCTTGAATGTCTGCTACCACGTCACCGTTGTTGGAAATAGCCCTAGCCGGTCAATGGAATGGGCACCTAAGCGTGCAGACTAGAGCTTTGTGCTGTGCTATGTGGCCGGTGGTGGCCTCAGGTGCCAAAGCTGTCGGGACGCCCAAAGTGAAAGAGAGTAGATTTTATTGCTTTTCAATTTATACATAGTATAAGGAAAGCTTTGTGACGGTCCAAATTTTCGATTCCGAGATTTCAACGGAATTACACGTTTTGAGGTCCTAGGAACCAAAAAAAGTAGTTTTTACGAAATGTCTGTCTGTCTGTTCATCGATTTCATATTTAAAATTTAAAATTATACCTCGGGACAATTTTTTTTATTTTGGGCTCACTCAATTTGGGGGGGGGGGGTTATTCTCAAAAAACTCCAAAGAAACGTCTAAAAAAATTATGTCTCAAAAACGGCTCCAACGATTTTTTTTTAAATTCACATACATTGTAGTCGTTATTAATAGTTTGCTTCTGGGGGTAAAAAAATAAAAATAACTAAATTTTAATGAAAAATGACTAGAAAATAATTTTTATGCGAAACCATTAAATCGATGATTTCTACATTCAGGCATCTTTTAGATGTTAAATTGAGTAACGAAACCGGACAGGTTACTTTCCCAAAAACGGTTTCGTTTTGTGCAAAAAAATGTTAGAAAATTCACACTCAAATGCATTGCGTGCTCTGCCATTATTGCTGTGTGGCAATGTGTTGGTCTGGCCTATCTAGAATTTACCTCACCTCCAGTGACCCCCCCCCCCCCCCCCGAGATATCGGAAATTTAACCATAGGAAAATTATTTACCATGAAATTACTCATTATCTCTATCTACTAATTTTGATAAATTGGAAAGCATGTTCGAGTAAACTCGGACCGGTTCTTTAGATTTAACTTGAGTGGAATATGTACCTAATATATATTGTGAGTGAAAAAACTTTGGGTACGACATATTGTTTATAGTTTCATGTGATTGCCTTATTTGGATCGTGTTGTCCCACCTGAAAAATTCCACTGCATAACTGAGGTGCAGACCTACCGACCCACTCGTATAAAGCTGTTTACTACTATACTTACAATATTGCTGGTCAAAGGAAAATACCCTTATTGCTTTCCAATTTATACGTAGTATAAGGAAAGCTTTGTGATGGTCGAAATTTTCGATTCCGAGATTTCAACGGATTTACACGTTTTGAGGTCCCTGGAACCTAAAAAAGTGTTTTTTACGAAATATCTGTCTGTTGCTCTGTCTGTCTGTATGTCTGTCTGTTCAATCGATTTCCGGTCAAATTACCCAGCCGATTTTGATGAAATTTTGCATGTAGGTTCACAAAAATCATACCTCGAGACCATTTTTTTTATATTTTGAGCTAACTTAATTTGTTTTATTTTGGGCTAACTCAATTTGTTTTATTCTCAAAAAACTCCAAAAAACGTCTAAAAAAATTATTTCCCAAAAACGGCTCCAACGATTTCTTTTAAATTCACATATATTGTAGTCGTTATTAATGTTACCAAAATGCGGGGGTCGCTTGCTTGCCCCTTGATAGTTTGCTTCTGGGGGTAAAAAAAATAAAAATAACTCAATTTTCATGAAAAATAACTAAAAAATAATTTTTCTGCTTAACCTTTCTATCGATGATTTCTACCTTCAGGTATGTTTTAGGTGTTCAATAGGGTAACAAAAACGGACAGGTTGCATTCCCAAAAAAATGCAAAAAATTATTTTATGAGAAATTATGGAAAATTCAAGCTCCAACACATTACGTGCCATGTATCATTGTTACTACTGTTACAATGTATTGGTCTGTTCGTTCCAGAATATGCCATTAAGTTTTAAGGGGTTTTTAATATATTGAGGTGGACCCCCCCCCCTGAATGATCTGAAATTTAACCATAGGGAAATTATTTCCTATGAAATTACACATGTCTATATCTGCTAATTTAATAATTGGAAAGCATGTTCGAGTAAACTCGGACCGGTTCATTATTTTGGCAGCGATCTAATGAGCAACATACGCTTATGGGCTGCCCAGCTATTTAACCTGAGGCTACAATGAATTGTGACTTATACCCACGAGTACAACCTGCAGATGGCAAAGCTTATCACTAATTAGACTATGTAACCAATCAACAGTGGCAAAATAAAAGGTACAGTAACACTTCAATCCTATGTGTACGGCTCAACTGAAGGACTAATTCAACAATCACTGGGTTGCGAAGAGTCAAGAATATACAATTGTAGCAACAGAATCTATTTAGGTCCGAGTATCAACCCAACCTTATGGGATGTAGAAGTCCCACAGGCATATATAAGGGCATCCCCCCCCCCTACAAAATGGGAAAATGTAAGACGAAAAAACTTAACTAATTCGAGTTGTTGTAATGCACAATTCTACTAATAGTTGTTCGGGTCAACATCATGATTGGTAAGATTGATAAGGTTGACACAATTCAACCTCCGCCCTAGAGACGATCTGATCTCAGCCCCTCCCGAAAGTATATATATATTACGCTGCTGAGAAGTGAGAAGACAAAGTTAGAATAGTTGTTAGAGAAAGAAGGCTGCTTTGTAATATGTAATATTGAATTGTAATATTACTACCACCTTATACTATGTATTGTATAAACAATATAAGAGGTCAAAAGGAAGCTAGTAAATAAAATAAAATACTACTCTCAAGTATTATTAAATAGTAATAACTGACAAAGTTATTTTATTTTATATGACGAAGTAGGCCTATTACAAAATGAATGTGGAAAATATAACTCGAACCAAAAGGAAGCTATTCGAAAACTAATAAGACCCCATCATACGAAGGCTTATTGATTGTTATGATCAGGTGCAGATGATGGCACCACAAGAAACTTACATCAGTAGCCTTATAATTGACATCTAGACCGTGAGGCACATAAACTCTTCGCCACAAACTGATTCACGTTTATGTTCATCTGAACTCTGAAGCAGACCAATTTTATGGCAGTCTGGCCAACTGGTATATTCATTTCTTTTAATAATGCTATTCTTGCAGACTACAGTAGCCATACTGTCCGCACTCAACTATTCAAGGTGAGACAGATGCTGGTGAACAGTCGGTTTCTAATAGTCTACCGCACCCAACACATAAAATGTGCACACAGGCACGCTACCATGAAACACGTTAAGTTTATTACTTTTTTATTTACCAATGAGCACCCCCAACATTCCAAAGTTGTTGGCTTTTGCCATTATTGGGCGTGGCCATGCTCTGCCGATGCTCACTTGACATCCATTAAAATAATAAAAATCTAAGCTCGATTCGATTTGGGTTTGGGATGGGAGTCACTGTCTATTGTATTCATATAGGTTTACTTCCTGGTCCTGTTTACTATAAATCAATGTGTCAGGGAACATTTCTTGTACTTTACCTTATTTATCGCGTTATATTCGATATTTTATGAGAAACTGTATTTCAATAAAATACCTGACTGTGCCCGGTGTCCGACTGTCTCCTCGCCTAAAGTTCTATGAGATGAAAGAAAGAAAGAAAGAAAGAAAGAAAGAAAGAAAGAAAGACAATTGTCTTTATTTTCCATATGGGCGAATAGGGACACTAACTTCCCGCCAAAAATACATTTTTTAATTTCTGGTATGTTGGATTCGTTATTCTTACCACCCACATGGTGCTAGCGTTAATATTCGTAGCCTTATTAGTTCAGAGTTATGGCTTATGTGACCAGGTACATACACAGTATTGTGTACGAATCGAAATGTCCATCAGTCATAAGCATTAAAAATTGATCTGATAAAGAAGAATGCAGTCAGTGATTACTACTATTAACTGTATATCAAGTGATAAACCATCAGTAGCCTATTAACACGTAGCAAAGACCACACAAAGTGTAAAATGGCGCCACCGCAGCCCAGCGCTAGAAAAGAGAGAATACTTAAAAGGAATTTTTACGCAAGTGATACTCCTCAGGAAAGTAAAGAAAACAAATCAATGAAATGAAAACTAAATTTCCAATATTCCGGGCTGTTTATATCTACAACTCAATTACGGTTACCCCACATAATACTTTTATCGATCGTAGGCTATGAAGCGGTAACTGAATTGATTTAATAAAAATGTATTGTATCCCCCGGTTACATTCCCCCACGGCGAAACTCAGGACCATGCATCAGACTTCAGACTTAGGCGCCCATTCCACCGACCGGCTAGGGCTATTTACAAAAACAGTGACGTGGTAGCAGACATTCAAGACTTAGGTGGCGATTCCACCGACCTCGCATTGCAGAATGCAAATGACATTGATGGAAATTAGAATTTTTCTTTTTATAGAAATCTATTAAAATGTTTGTACTTAACATATCCCATGACGCCATTTTTTTAATTTTAGTTTGTTTGGATTTTACTGTATGATCATTGATCAATTTTAACTATGGCATAGAGGAAAATAAACATTTCCGTCAATTCTGCAATGCGAGGTCGGTGGAAACCCCGCCTAAGTCTTGAATGTCTGCTACCACGTCACTGTTTTTGTAAATAGCCGGTCGGTGGAATGGGCGCCTTAAGGCAGAATTCAGCTAAAAAATAAAATCGAAATGACTATATGGGCGGTTCAGGCATTTTACCTACCATTAAGTCATGTAAAAGGGGGCGTTGGAAATCCTTTTTCTTCTTTTCTTGTATTCTGTAAAGGCTGCATCGTGAAATCTCATCTCTCTGAGTCTGTATGACTAATTAAATTAAAGTATGAATAATTAAAGGTAGAAACCGCAACCTCGTTGTGAAAACACGCGAGATCCTCATAACTGCATTTGTTCAGAATTTCTAGAAGTTAATAAGTAATGCAGCAAGAGTTTAACATACTTTTGCAGCGAAGCTGCGGAAAAATTAGAATATTTTCCCCGTTTTCAGTGCCAAAAATAGTAATAAAAAATCTTGAAAACAATCTCCCGGGGAATCTATCTACCGCAGGGCTCTGTCCATTCGGGTAAATTCATGACGAGGTCAATCATATATCTAAAGACGTTAAAATATTTGCAGTGGTCGTCCTATAACACCAACCAACAAAAAATGTGTTTTACATGCTCCCTGCTAAGGCTAAAGCATGAAATGTATAAAGATTCTTCACAGCGTCAGCAAGCATCAAAAGCTGACAAGATTTGGAAAGGGGCCACACTTAATTGTTCAACCATAACGATATTTGGCGCTTGGTTCGTTGAATTTCGTGAATGCACAAGAGGGACGCCAACCTTATCTTGTTTCCAATCATCCATGCTCAGGCCAACAAAACAAAGTCTGTTACAGACTTATAACAAGCGTCACTTCAACTTTGGGATGACTGCAAATAATTACAAACGAGCTAGAAAATTGAGAGATACCTGTAGCGCAGGATAACAAGGTGAAAGGGATATTTTTACACGTTCTTCAATTCATGATTCTGAATTTATAGTAGAACCCGATCAAATGACGACGATGAAGCTGCAGGCTTCAAGTACATTAACTATCAGACTTTTAGTTAGTTAGCGACACCATGACCATCATTACTTGATTGCGGGCTACAAACTGCCGGTTAATCGACTTGGCAGTTTATCTTTATCGGACTTCATTCGCACCAAACACCGTGACGGCATAAAAGTATAATTTACATTTTACAATGAGAACGATTACACAATATTATATTAATAATAATAATAAATTATAATGTATAAATATAACACATTAAAATAACAAGCTCACCTCTTTCGCCAGTCGCGGGCGGCAAGTCACTTCTTCCGAATTCGCGACTATTAAATTATTTTGATAAGTCCATCAAATACCTACACTATACTAATTGTGTTCGAGTAAGAAGGAAATAATGCACGGGTGTGCTTATGTTATGCTTTTTTATGGATTGGATAAGTTAAAAGCTGAAACCAAGGAAATCCATGATAAATTGTTAATCATGTAACTAACTGAAAGGCTCTTTCAAAAATTTCAACATGGAAAATGTGAATAAGCATTGGGAACAACTAACAAGGTAAAACAGGATTTTACGGCGACTTTACATACAGAGTGACATTCGTTACCTATTTTAAAGCAGGTTTCTTTACAAAGTAGGTACCTTACCTATTCTTATTTTGATGGAGTTTTAAAAATCCCATTAAATAATGGCATTTTCTTTTATTACTAAGCCAACCTAGTGGAGTTAGGGCTACAAAGAGTCTGTACCACTCTTATTCATGTCCCATTTCTTTATTATATTTTCCGAATATCTGATTGAGCTTTAAAAAAAGGTGCAGAGAAATGTTATGTACAGTATGAAAGTGAAAACTATACCTGAAATATTAACAGAAATCCGACTGAAACGTTCAATCGTATCGACACGAAACAGAAGTCATAATATATGAGATGATGCGCCCGTATGTAACAACCTTTCATCAGTGTTGGAGTTAATTAACACAAATTTTTTTTGTGAGAATGACAACCCCAATCATGTCAAAAACTTGAGGACATTGACAATATTCCAAACATATTAGCGACGCCATGGGAGGGATCATCTACGGATCAGGCTACAACAGCAGAGACGAAGACTTAAAAAAATAAAGTATAAATGACTTCCTCCCTGCCACCATTAATCTTGCAGCGTAGACAGCAGGCAGGCCTTTGACTCGCCGCGGCCATTTCTCTACGCTACAGCATCCACCTCAACAGATTATCAGGACATTGTCAGGACATGTAGAGTGGTGGTACGAACTCTGACTTTCACCCGAAAGGTTGTTGGTTCGAGTCCTACACTTTCTACATTTTCTGTAATGCTTCGGAGGGCATGAAAAGCAGGCGGTTCCGGGACTTCCTAGTTGAGTGTAACAGAGGGCTTTATAGCCCTTAACTCCGCTAGGTTGGCTTGGTAATTTATTTATTATCTATTTTTATTGCAGTATTATGTATGGTATATAATGCAATCATAAAAAAAAAAAATACATGAGCAACTGGTGGACATTATATCGGTATAAGGGAATCGAGCAAAATTTGGGCATAGCGCGGGGCTCGAAGTTCTAATAAAAATTTGTTAAACACTGCGAAAACATCGAAAAATATTGCTTTAAATAGTAATATATTGGGTACTCTTTTTTTGCAATACTCTCTCTTTTTACCTTCCAAAAATCCAGTCATACTTTATTTCCAAGGGCTACCCTAGCCCATTTCCATGTACATGCATAGCCTATGCAGCATAGGCATTGAGGCAAAGGGAGGCTCGCACTATCCTTCTCACAATTAAAATACAGCACAGAGGCAATTCGAGATTTTTCCTTGCCATGGTATAGGGTAGATCTTAGCAGGTAATTTCTACTTGCATTCCGATTTACACGCGCTAGTATAAAGAAAGCTTTATAATGGTTGAAACTTTCGATTTCGAGACTTCAACTGTCAACGAATTTGCACGTTTTTAGGTCCCAGGAACCCCAAAAAGTGATTTTTACGAAATGTCGATCAATCGATCTGCAACTCGGTTTGAGGCCAAACTGCTCGATAGAGACTGATGATTTTTTTCATTTAGGTTCACAAAAATATTTTCCGTTGCTCGGGGTTGTTTTACATTGTTTGGATATCTTATATCAGGACATGTAGCGTAGTCACTTTCACCCGAAAGGTTGTTGGTTCGAGTCCCACTCTGGCTACACTTTCTGGCTATGCTTCGGAGGGCATGTAAAGCAGGCGGACCCGGGCCTTCCTAGTTGAGTGTAAAAGAGGGCTTTATAGCGCCAACTCCGCTAGTTTGGCTTAGTAATAGAAACAATAAAAAGTCCTTACTTATTTTCTTTATTTATTTGTATCTTATACCCCTACAACCACCCAAAAACGAGTACAAAATTTCATCAAAAACGGCTCCGACCATTTCTTTTAAATTCAATTATACTTGTAGGCTATTAATGTTTACTAACCCCACTAGGCCACATCCCCCTTGATAGTTGATAGTTCAGGGTGTAAAAAAATAAAAATGGCTCAATTTTCCTGAAAAATGACTAAAAAAAATAATTTTCTGTGGAACCTTTCTATCAATGCTCTCTTATTTTAGGCATGGCTTAGGTATGCTTTTCCTAGCAAGAATTTGATTTAGAAGAAAAAATAATTTTTTGAAGATATCGTGGATAATCCGAGCCCCAATGCATTGCATACTAGTATTACTAATGAGTATTGAGTAATGTTTTATATTATTGGTCTAACCCTTCTAGACTATGCAATTATCGATCAAACCAGTGCTTTAAGAGGATATGCTACGCAGAAAATTGGCACCCCAAAATTAAATACATTTCATTTTTTATTTCATTAACTCGGCAAGTTATTAAAAATTTGGCTCATCTAAGTAGTAGAAGACTATAGTACTTCGTGCATTATATAATAAGGTATTTTCAATTTTCGGTTTTGTAGTTCTTCCAAAAATCCCAGAATACGCGAAATTTTAGTCCTGTCTGGTATTTATGAAAGAACTAAGGTACCAAAAATTTAATATTTCCTATTGTATGAAGCATGAAGTACCGGTAGTCTTCTACAACTTCCATGAGCCAAATCTTTAATGATGACTTGTATGCCAGTGTTATATACTCCATATAATACTGCAATATAATGTGTAAAAAGCATTGCCTTGAGGGCATTAAAAGTAGGCTCACAGAATTGTTCGGTTAGATAGTAGTGTCGCTGTAATAAGCTGTCTAACATTACGAATCATGTCAATAAGAGCATATTATATAAGTAGAGGATATACTTATCAGCTGTGCATGTGCGGGCTTGTGGTCGAGCGGTTAAGACGACGCCCCGGTTAGGGGAAGATCGTGGGTTCGAGTCCCGCCAAGCCCAGTTTTTATATATCCTTTGATTTCGTTTATAACTTCAACCAAAAAGTTAATTTAATGTCAGTGTTATATACTCCATATAATACTGCAATATAATATGCCTTGCTTTGTTAATTAAATAAAAAAAGTCAATAAAAACAACAAATTTTGGGGTGCTCATTTTCTACCTTTATAGGTGTATAAGGCTATAATAGTTGCTAAATAGTACAACATGTACGGATTAACTACTCGCACCGGTTCTTTCAATTGTCAAGAGGATGGTTCAGGATTCGAAACGATAAGAAGTTTTTCACCTCTAGCAAAAGGAATTACATAGGCAATGATTGTTTCAGACTGATAAGATTAGTCAACTGCAGTTGACACAAAATTGTCTTACTTACAATAATTAAGAGTGAAATGTTCAAAAGATGTAAATAACCTGGGGTGGTCTGGTATTTTTAAACTCTAATTTCTTACATATCAAAAAATAATTATTAAATCGTGTCGTAGATAATTAAGTCAGAGAGATTAAAAAAAGGCTGGTGAGCGCAAGGGCGTCCTAGTCAACATTCCAAATCGCTGATTTTTTAATAGATCTTTTACAACTTAATGGCACAGTTAAACTAACAGAGATGAACAGCTGATGGCATTAGTTATCAACATTCTATAAGTGGATGTTATAACCACTGTGACAAAACATTGTGTTCTGTGTTGTGCAAGCCGGTATAATACAGAATAGAATTGATTATCTGAAGTCAGCACACTCTCAAAACAAATACAATAGCCCAATTTGAGTTCGGAGTGAATGAGTGGAGCAACAAAACAGTTGTGACAGAATGAATTAAACGGAGATAGAGATTTGCCCAGCAAGCAGGGGGTGGCCTACATGTTTTACATGACAGCTACCGTCACGGGTCAGCATTGCGCAACCGGCACACTTATTATTTGCTCTCAACTGACAAATGCTTATATTTTAAATCCCATCGCAGTTCAATATCCATGACGATCCTTTATCAGCGATCACGCTTGGTAAAAATTATAGGATAGTAAGCCACAACCCCTACATATTAGAAAGAACCGGTGTCCGAGTTTACTCGAACATGCTTTCCTATTTATTAATTAGTAGATAGAAAATATGAGTAATTTTAAATAATCAATAATGTAAAAACCCCCGTCGTAGTCGTAGATAATATTAACATAAACATTGTATTTGTATTTTGCTGGAAATATATTATACTATACAGATAAGATAATAGTTACATCTTTATTTTTAGTCTATGGTTATACCCCTCCTTAGCTCAACGTGGTATTTACATTACATTCGATGATATCCTTATTCTTCTAAATTTTGTTTGGTACATTTTTTGTGGTTTATTATAAGTTTGAAACCCACGCATTAATAAGAAAGATACTCGATTAAGATAGCTTATTCCTTTGCTTTCAGACAGGAAACAACGAGTGATGTAAGAATAGAAAGGGCAAAGATGAGTACGGGTTATCACCGTCCATGGTCTAATGCGACAACAGAACACAACTTATCAACCGAAACTAACGGCCACTTAGTTACAAGTGGTCCGCAGCCAACCATTACTAAATTATTACATAAATTAAAACACCAACAAGCCTACACAAGGCTAAAAGCGCAACAAGAACTTTAACAAAATAGAAAAATAAATTCACATGACAACAAGGTTCGAATATAATTCACGAACGAAATAATGCGATGAAAATGTGTTCGTACACACCTACGGCTACACCAGCAGCCTGCAGCCTGATCGAGGCGATTATAATACCGGTATTTATTTAATCCCCTGGTATTAAAAATGTAAACAAGATAATTTTATAATGGAAAGTGCTATTCAAAATTGGTTTGTTTACATTTTTAATACCAGGGGATTAAATAAATACCGGTATTATAATCGCCATGATCAGGCTGCAGTATAGCGTAGCAGCCTAGCTGGCTCACGACCTAACAATTCCTGTGCCAAAAGTACGTAGACCTAACCCATTATTGCCAGACTCGTTCCCATACTTGGTTAATAATCCAGCCCCGTTAAGATTTCAGTTCGGCGGCAATTCCACCGACCTCGTTTTGCACCGTGAGCGTGATATTGACGTGGTAGCAGACATTAAAGACAGTCTAAAAATGTCTGCTACCACGTCAATATCACGCTCACGGTGCCAAACGAGGTCGGTGGAATTATTGTCTTCGGAAAAATTTCATCTACCCATTGAGACGGGCGACGGCGACCAATGTTCGACTTCCGAAAAATGTCTTCATAACTTTTCATTTCATGACCCCCTGAGCCTAAACTATATAATATATACTATATATAGATGTAGTTATGTTATGAACATGCATTGCCCTGAAACTTAACCCCTTGCTATTGTTCCAAGCGGCCCCCTGTATGTATAATACTTAAATGTCGATAAAATTGTTTTGGAAAATTTTTTGTTATTGTAGTATTAACCATTTCTTCCTAACGTGGACAATTAGCATGCTAAATTTTATATACCTAGCCTAATTACGGTTATTGTTAGGTTGATGTGCCACCCTCCCACGCTTCGGCTTAAAGAGCACAGCTTTTGTCATTTTATGTTGCACTACTTTTGATAAATACACGGATTTTTCTATCTACCCTCTAGATTTAAAAATTAAAAGAAACATACTTATGTGCCAACTATTTTGGGGATATTTGCAACAACAAAAAATCTACGCATGGGACTTTAGGGAATTTTTGACCGGTCATTCAAGACATACTGATAAGCCAAATTTCAAAATTTTTGCCTATTACCTATTTTTTCCGAACTCACACTGTAGAAAAACAAATTCTAACAACTGTACTATATCAAGCTAACGCCTGCTACAATATCAATGGTCAGCATGCCGCAGCTTGTCCTGTGTCCATTGTCATGTAACTCGTGTGGTTTGACATCGAGGAGTAAACCAACTTGCCAACTGCCAAAAATTCATGAGGAAACAATACCTATAATTTTCGAAAAACCGATGGGGTCGTTGACAGGGCAAGCATCAATCGGCCTCGCCCATAAAAATCCCTTCTAATAATAATAACCCTTTTTGTCTCGCCAGCGATAATTAGGGCCGATCCCACCATTTCCGAGAAAACTTTCAAAAGGAAAACTTACCAACTGTTAATGGTACTATCAGTAGAAACTAGAAATTGAAATGACCTTTGAACTTTGAAGAAAAATTGTCTACACTGTCCATTTACTGGGGGGTCACATTTGCTCCAGGTCATGTTGTCTGGAAGTTGGCGGGAACGGGCCTTACTTAGTCTTTACAAATAAAGCTAGTAGAAACGACCGATTTTCCCAACCACGGTACTCATCAAGAAAAATAGTTTCAATGTCTGAACAACAATTTGAAGTGAAAATTTTTCTACAAGCCAATGTCTACTGACTCTTACTAGTGCAGCTGTGGTTTCCAAACCTTTTAACGAGCGACTTAAATCCTCTAATCTCAAAAATTGCAAATGTGTAATTCTGTTGAAAAAGAAAATAAATAATAAGTTAATAAAAAATAATCTGTTAGCACTAGCGGGATGACGCTATACTATATATACTATGGAAGTATTGAATTATATTTATTATTTATATTATATATAGATATTATGTATTTATGTATATATTATATTTATTATAGAACAAGCAACTTGTTGATTTCAGTCCTAACCGCCAACAATCATTACTTTTAGCGGTCAATCGTGTATCGACACTACCTGCTGATTAAAATGTCCTTTGTATAGTTTGGCTGGTTTTATCACAACACGAACCACCTAGATTAAGGATAATAGCCTATATAGAAACAAGAAATATCAGGCCCCAACGTATAAACCAACTTTTTTTAATAAGGGAATGATCCAACATCATCACATCAACTAAATTTAACGCTAAGCATTTAATGTCGATTAATTTGATGGAAAAAAAATCGATAATTCTTAAAAGTTAAAATATATAGGTGTTACAAGATCTTTTAAAATGCTAAATACCGGCAACTATTAATTATGCAATATTGCGATTTTATTTACCATAATAACTAATAACTTACCAAATTATGTTGGCTTCTAACCAGAATAATATAAACTAGTTTAAAATAAGTTAATAAGCCATACATAATGGAAAGTATAGACTTATTGAGACATAAACCTTGGCTGATTCTTTTTAAAAAGCAAATGCATAAAATAACTAAGTAAAACTACAATATTCTACACTATTAAGGCTCGGTTCTACAAACGCAAAGCTTAGAAAAAATCCATAAGGAATACTGGGCAGCACTGCCATTTACCAATGCAAAGCGGGGCCATCCAGTATTATTTATCAGTTTTCCTCATGACAATATTTCTAAGCCCTAAAGAAGTAGCACTCTTGCAATAGAATGTATCCCTTTATTGCCTATACATTGTAATGCCTATAATATTGTAGTGGGCAATTAATATGTTTAAATTTTAAACTCACTAAATAATAATTACTGCACATGCAGTATACAAAATAGCCCAATTCGATACGGCACTATATTTTTGTTTGATATTGCGAGTACATTTTATATACAAGTAATGTATAAAGTTTCATTAATATCAGTCACACTGTTATGAGAAACTAGAAACAGAGATTGGGTTACTTACTGAACTTTACTCCAAAGAGTTGAGCATGAGTAATTGCTTGAGAACTTTGGTTTGACTGGTTTCCCGAATTTCACCCGCCAAAAACATCTCATCCACAACTGTGTACACCTTAAATAAAGAACAATGAATCAAATTGAGAGAACCAGCAGGCAGAAGAAGTGGTAAATTATTTAAGGAGTAACTAAGATCTAGTTAGAATAAAATTTATCCTGTACAAATCAAGTACAACGTAGTTATTGTTTTTTTTTTTTTTTTTTAATTTAAAACTCAGCAGGTTGCAACCACCGCTCACTTAGATTCTTAATTTCCTGCAAAAATGTAATTATGCAATTGTGTTAGCATCTGAAATAAAATGATCCTTGAAATTGATTGATTTCTTTCATTCTTAGACTATAGGCCTTCATAGACAACCGATTTGACCACAAATCAGAACCAGGAAAACCTATACATTATTACGAATTCGTCTATCCTGATTGGTTAATGGATGGGAATGAAATTTATACAACCAAGCTTGCCAATCTTGCTTGAACCACTTGACGCCACCAGAGTTAAGACAAGGTGTTACCAGAGGGACACAAAGTGAAGCCTCAAGTTGCATAAAGGAGACAAACTGGGTTACAATACGTCGAGGGCTACCAAACCCGACCGGTATCGAACCAGAAGAAAAAGAGAGGGAGGGAGGGATGACCTCAGGGACCTCGGTCTGTCACAAAACGATGTAAAAGACCAAGATCGTAACCTCGTTAGTCGTAGTAAGCCTAATGATATATAATAATATAAGTAAGTAGTAAACCAATGAGCGACAGGAATGTCAGCATCTATTCTCGTCGCGCATTGGCTACTAAAATTCACTAATTATCTGTTGGCGCATCTAATAGTGTTGGTAGAAATTAATTATTAAGGATATATTGGCAGTAAAGCACAATATGCCACTTTCATACTTTGTAAAAGTTGAAGACGAGATCCAGTTCGCAGACATTGTGGAAATACTCATTCAAAACTTCGACGAAATTGTGGATAGCTTCTAAGTAGCATAAGTTGTTGTCATTGACGTCGACGCAAATGCAGAAGTAAAGACCAGCGTACCTTCTATATACGATCTTGAAGTTTCTAAACTGTAACAAAACAATATTCATCATACTAAAAAATCACAGTACAGTGTGCATCAAGTCATGTTTTTGGTTAGTCGCATGCAAACAATTTAATGAATATATCCGACTGACAAGTAACTTAATACTTGTGTTGAGTTGCGACACGTCTCCCCATCGTGGAATGATCGCACGGTGAGTAGAGACTAGCACAACCACCGAAACCGATAAATTACTTCATACATTCAGGCCATGAATCAATGCACAGTAAAGTAATGTGAGAAGAGATGAATTTGATCACATTAATGCCTTGCCTCCTTTCGAATTTCGGGCCCATCGTAAAGCTAGATAATGAAAATTCCTCTTTAATTTGACCCATGTTTGCACTATTTTCATTTATATATTTTCATGCTTTGATGCATGCAACTCTCAAAGTTTATTCACCTCCACATTTGGTTAACTCATTGGTATTATAATCAGTCAGTGTTCCGGTATTCGTCACCCTCAAGTCAGGAGGGCGTAACAAACATTTTTGGGGAAATTGATTATGATCAGATTTAGTGAGCATCTCCAAATTTCTACCTTGCATGTGCCGGAAAAAATCATACGTGAAAAATAAGGTGGAAATTTTCGATAAAGAGGGAGGATCTGACTGATATTGTTTGTTTGTTATTAGCAAAAGCATCTTTAAACGCAATTATGTCGAAATTTTGTCTTGGTGGTACGCCCTTCTGACTATAGGGTGACGATATATAGTCTTCTTTGGTCAGTCTTAAAAGAGCATCCTGATTTCTTCCCCTGCCAGCCTAAGGTCTTGGATCATTAAATAATGGCCGAAATGAGTAGTCTCTTCAATGATGATAATGCTATCACTTATCAGCTAAGAGTGAGGACTCGTTCCGTTAATCTTAACATCCAATATTGTACGGAACAATTACGAAATCTCTCACGCCCATTGGTTAGTTTGAAACGCTATTGACTGGGCTTAGGGAAAGTTCAATAATGCCAACATAAAGGCTGTCCTCCTAAGTTCATTGTAAGAAAGGAATTGGCTCGATATAAAATATATTACAGTACTAATGATGTTTTAAGGCAAGCTTTTTCTTCTTAGGAACAAACAGCGGCCGAGCCAATTTTCAAAATTAATTATTTTCTATTATAAATACCTTAAATAGTATTAAAACATCTGCATGAATAATTGGTGACAAAAATTCAAGCTTTCGCAGTAAATTTGCTTGTTATCGCTTGAAATACTATTACCAGGAGTAAAGACTACTGTACCATGTACCAACTCACGTATACAGTATTATGTACACAGAGACACACTAAAGAGTGAAATTAATTTAGGAATAATGTTAAATTAGAAAAGTATGAACTTTACAATTGGATACGCTTGTAGCCAAATCCCACTCTATTGTCTAATCATGAGAATTTGCTTTGGCGATCTTTAAGGCGGTGTTTCCACATACGTCAATCGTCAATGAGAAATGTGAAATTGAAGGTTTAGCAGATATTAAAGACATACAAAAAATTCTGCTACCACGTCAAAACCATATTTCGCATTGACGATTGACGTATGTGGAAACACCGCCTAACGCCAAATATGTCCGGTATTGCCCTTTTTCGCACTAATCAGTTCTAGGCACTTCAACAGAATTCCGCCAAAAGATAGCCAGTGACTTTGCAACACCGAGCCGGTTTTTTTAGTTAAATAAAAATTAAAAATAATGACTAAGCTTAGTCCACAAAATAAATACGACCGGTTTCGGCACTTGGCCATCGTAATAGAAATGGAAACAGATAGACTAAACTTGGATCAACAGTGGAAGGGGACAGTATGTACGTTCTTAATACATGCTCGGCATGAGCACACAGGTGTCGCATTAATAAAACCAGTGACTCTTTCCCGATACTTGGTTATAAGCTGTGCAACCAGCCCCGGAAATTGGATAGTATTATTCCTTACAATACAACGCCCATTCCGGTGGCTTCTTTATGTTGCTTGCAATCTATGACTGCAACTTGTACTTGAGTTGTGACACGGGCAATCCGGTTCAGGCTGTATCCTACAAACTGCCGATCTTCTATATTTTACATGGGCATAAGAAATATATATTTTAAAATGCCATTATTAAACTCACCTCCACAAAATTTGTGTGCTTGGCATCTCTGACAGTAACAACAGCGTGAACTTCCTCAATTAGCTTCTGCTTCTCATCATCATCAAAGTTCATATACCATTTTGCAAGACGTGTCTTTCCTGCGCGATTTTGGATTAGGATAAATCGTATCTAAAAACAGACAAACGTCAGCCTTTAGCTTGCTGTTTACGTGCATGTTTTTAAAGGGCTGCCTTGTTCCTGTTGTCCAAAACTTGCTTCTAATTCATTAGTTATTAAAAAGGCATGCTACAATACATACCATTCTGTTAGGATGGTTTTAAAAATGGTGATATGAAATTTTTTGAAAGATATTTGTGATTTTGGATGATTGTTGATAAAAGAACGAATCAACGAAAAATGACAATTCCAATTGTCTTCTGCTGCATGGCGCATGCGGCAAATTATGAATCTGCTGCCACTTCGTTTATTTGGGTTTCTTCATTTAATAATTTTTTTTAATTTTTTAGTTCATTTCAATATTTCATTACAAATTTAAAAATCGCCGACAGCATGGAAAGACTTTAGTTTAAAATTGTAAATTATTTTAAATTAATAATACGATGGAAAATAGAATAAAGGCAGCGAAAAGTAGAGCAACGCTTAGAGAGTTCCGTGTTGACAATGTAAGTATTCATTAATAGGAATAGGAGGCTACGATTGAGGGACCATGATAATCACGCCATTATCTAGATAAAATGTATGTATGTACTACTATATCGTGATTGAGTATTAAATCTTTTGTACAGTAGATTATTTAGATTGCCCTTGGTACCTTGGTACAGTATTGGATTTTCTATGCACTGCAACTCCCATTCTGTTACTACTGAACTACTTTCGTTTAGGAAAGTTCTTGTGGCTAATCAATCAAAATATTTGATACTAGACGCAAGGACGTAGGTATATTTTTTTTCGTGGGCATCTACAAACTGATGATGATCATTTGCTAGAATTCAGCTGCAAGAACAGGTTTAGCTTGCTTCCTGCATACTTATATTCTTTTAGTGATATTGGTATAGCCCATGTGCATGAAGCGAAAGGTTAGAAACTTAGATTATTTAAGAATAGAAAATAGCTGCCTGTATTAATTCATTCTGAATACAATAGTCATCCAAATGAATTATAACTATAACATAAGTGATTGAGAAAGTAGTTCATCGACACATAACTGACTTTATCGCAGAGAAGAACTTACTTAGCTGTCACCAGTCTGGATTTCGACAGAAACACTCCACTGAAACTGCTGTTCAACTGATTATTGAAAAATGGAAAAGAGCTACTGCGGAGGGGGACTACGTTGTTGCTGTGTTCATAGACCTAAAGAGAGCATTTGAAACAATTGACCGTAAATTATTACTTGAGAAAATGTGAAAAATGGGAATCAGAGGTGACATTCATAAATGTCTAACGGATTACCTGCAAGACCGAGTTCAAAAAGTAAAAGTAAGGGGTGAACTCTCCGAAGATCTCAGGTGCGATACAGGTATAGTTCAAGGTAGTTGCCTCGCTCCATTACTCTTCATCTTGTTTATAAATGACCTATAAATATAAATAATAATAAAAATATAAATAATGACCTATAAATACCTTAAGCGATGCCACGTTCACCTCTTCGCGGATGATACCCTGATCTATGTGGTTGGCAAAGACGTTGGGAAATTGGAGGAAATCTTAAATGAGGAGCTGATCCGGTTGACGTACTGGCTGGCAGCTTATAAACTGTGCCTCAATGTGAAGAAATCTAAAGCAATGTTGGTCTCGAAGAAAGGCTGTGATTATGATCTCAATGTCCGAATGAATGGTGAAAGATTAGAAGTGGTGGATTCGTTTCGATATCTTGGCACCACGATTGATAACAGATTAAACTTTAAAAAACATTTTCGCAAATTAATATCTAAACTAAATCAGAAAATGTTTATCTTGAGGAAAGTTAGATATGTATTGTCGACAAGAACGAAGAAATTAATCTATGAAGCCTTCGTTAAACCCCACATAAAATACTGCAGCACCTTACTGTATTATGCACCAAGTTCTGCTCTAGTGGAAATACAAGTGACCCTGAACAGGGGACTAAGATCAATACTAAATGTTCCTATCGACAAGAGGGTAGTTGAAATGATAGAGAAATTAGACATGCGCACCATCCAAGAAAATGTGTACGTCGATGTCATGTCGTTTATCTGGAGTATTGTATCAGGGTTAATGCCTAAGTACATGATAGATCTTACAAAGACTTTTAGTGAAGTGCACAACTACGGAACTAGAAATAGAGATTGCATTACACTCGAGTATAGAAGACGAACCAGTGGATTTTTCATGAAGGCCTACAAATGTTTAATCTGCTGCAGAAAACTGTCAAAGACGCTGTAAACTTGAAGGAGTTCAGAAAGAAAATTGTGGAGGGTGTAAAAAAGAAGAGGACATAGAGCAGTAGTGTCTGGATTAATCATTAGTGCGATGCACTACTTAAAATCACAACTACTACTACTATAAATCCATTACAACGTACAAAACACGATAATATTTCAATATCAATACTACCCGCATTGAGGAACATAGAAGAGAATCACAAATAGGTGTCTAGTTCCACATCATTTCCTGTACGTACAAACATTTCTCAAGAAGATATTGCTTTAATTTTCTTCTGAACTGATACCTTCCACCCCTCCGATGTTCTTGTGCAGCTCTTGGAAGTATCTAGCACCCGCATAATATACTGGTTTACAGTTATACCCGTTGGTTCTATGTACAGGGATCTCAAAGAATATACCCCTGCCCCTAGTACCACAGACATGAGCGTTCCCCAGCCTAGGCAAGGTACGAGGCATCTTCTTCCCTTGAGTGAAATGTTGACGACATGTTGCGTCTCTAGACAGGCCACCACCGGCCTCTTCTGAAGCTTAAAAATTCTCTCATTATTGTACTCAATATGTACTGTAATTGTTATGTGGCTCTGTGTTAGGGAGTAGTATACCGATAGTGCAGTGGTGGCGTCTGATATTCTTATCATGCTCCTCAACACAGTCTCGAGCATACTGTACTGACAACAACATCAACGTAGCTAGTCCACGTAAGGTCACTGTCCACGAGTATGCCCAAAACATTCACGGAATCCTCCATCAGAAATTAGTGATCAGATATACATAATGTGTAGAGTAGTAAAATTAAACGACTGCACAATTTCCACAAAAATATATATAATTAAAAATTAGTTACAGCTGTTAGCCTGTTACGGTGCTACACCATCATCAGACTAACAAGTTTCTACCTAACATTAAGCTCTAAACCAATGGGATGGGATGGGATGGGAACAGTGGCAGCCAGGGCGAGGAGTGGGGAGGGATGCATGAAAGTTATGTCTTTTACCAGATTACAACCATTAAACAATGTTTTTTTTATTTCAATAGACTCTAATCTGTCTAGTAGCTTCCCCTTCCTGCAGCCATGTAAAATTTTAAAAGTTGAGAATTCCGTATGCCCTACATTAGATATACACAAGCTTGGTTCAAATGGAATTTCTTTATTTCTGGGTTTGAAAAGCATCAATGTCCTTACGTTCAGTTTATAGGAGGGCAGCGAGAAGCTCTTTGACTTTGATATTACCGGCAATCTCTAATACCTCTGGTGATTCATGGTGATTCATCTGAGACCAAACATGTCGTATCGTCCGCATGCATATAATTGTCTAGTTTAGTACTATTCACATATAAAAAGAACCGGTCCGAGTTTACTCGAACATGCTTTCCAATTTATCAAGTAGTAGCTAGAGAAAATGAGTAATTTCTTGGTAAATAATTTTCCTATAGTTAAATTTCCGAATTTCGGGCATCTCGGGGGGGGGGGGGGGGGGCATTTTCCAGCTGACGTCACTGGAGGTGAGGTAAATTCTAGTTAGTTCAGACCAACAAATTACCACACAGCAATAATGGCAGGGCCCGCAATGCATTTGAGCGCGAATTTTCTATCATTTTTTCAAAAAATAATTTTTTGTGCAAAACTAAATAGTGTTTTGGGAAAGCAACATGTCCAGTTTCGTTACTCAATTTAACACCTAAAACATGCCTGAAGGTAGAAATCATCGATAGAAAGGTTTCGAAGAAAAATTATTTTTTAGTAATTTTTCAGTAAAATTTAGTTATTTTTATTTTTTTACCCCCAGAAGCAAACTATCAAGGGGCAAGCGACCCCCCGCATTTTGTCAACATTAATAACGACTACAATACATGTGAATTTAAAAGAAATAGTTGGAGCCGTTTTCGAGAAATAATTTTTTCAGACGTTTTTTCGGAGTATTTTGAAAATAAAACACCCCCAAATTGAGTTAGCCCAAAAAAAAAATGGTCCTGAGGTATGATTTTTATGAACCAACATGCCGAATTTCATCAAAATCGACCGAGTAGTTTGCCCGGAAATCGACGCACAGACAGACATTTCGTAAAAACCACTTTTTTGGGTTCCTGGGACCTCAAAACGTGTAAATCCGTTGAAATCTCGGAATCGAAAATTTCGACCATCAATATATTCTGTATACTGTCTGGCGGCTATACAGTCACTGGTTAGTAAGTAATGTTTCAACATAATATACTCTATAATAAATAAGTAGGGAGCAATGGGCTAGTAACGAATACTCAAATGAGGTCTAGGCGATTCTAATACGTTTAATCTGCATAATTTTGATGCAGTACTGTTAGATTGACTAAAACGAAAAATGTCCATTTAATGCTCCAAACGCCTCACTCTGATTTTCCAATGTTATTGCAGTAAACTCTTTAATTCTGTTTTAGACCGCTGAAACTGACTTTCCAGACACTTATGGCGATAAAGAAGACATTTGGTCCCACGAGAAATTTAAGTCCAAGTTTCGAGTGGTTGTTGTCAAATTGGACAAGATGGAAATGGAGGTGGATCTTATTGGATTGTCCTGTAGCGTAGCAAATGCGATTCGAAGAATTTTACTATCAGAAGTTCCTAGTATGGCTATTGAAAAGGTTTTTATTGCAAATAATACTTCTCTAGTAAAAGATGAAGTACTTGCACACCGACTGGGCCTCATTCCGCTGCGAGCCAACCCCAGCCTCTTTGAATATCGATCTGGTGGTATGGATGATACGAGTGAACAAGATACTTTAGAATTTGAGCTGAAGATAAAGTGTACTATTAATCCGGAAGGAAATAAAAATTCTACTCTTCCCGATGAAATGTATAAAAATCATTCAGTGTATTCCAAGCACCTAAAATGGCTCCCTCTTGGGGGACAAGCTGGTATTTATCGAGAAAAGGATGTACGACCTGTACATAATGATATTTTACTCGATAAACTACGTCCAGGACATGAAGTCGACCTTAAAGTCCAAGCGGTAAAGGGAATTGGCAAGGACCATGCGAAGTTTTCACCTGTTGGTAAGAAAATTTATATTCTTGTGTAATTTCAAAGTTGTATTACTTGTATTGAACACCCTGGCTAGTTCTGAAGTTAACATTCGTTTGATGGCTAGGATTAACCTCGTCTAACTGATCCCGTTTGAGGAGACTTTTTTTTAACTTAATTTCCATGTCTAAAGCTCCGTGATTCAATACCATATACCAGCCGATGGTCTGGGCTCGTATACCGATCATGGTGATTTCCTATAATTTTAGGAGACTACTTACAAAGTTACAAGAAATTAACTGACAACTAACAACCAATTCAATAATAAATTAAATTAAATATATAGTTTATATAAAGAATGAGGAGCATGTATGGAAAAAGCGATTTGTCAAAATAATAATAATTTTTGAAATGGTGGTATCACTTGAATCATCGAATTGACTGCTACCAAAAATTAAATTTAAATTGAATTTAATTTAAATTTAATTTAATTAAAAAGTCTAATGCGATTCCTACATTACCAAAGAATTAAAATATCACACCCCATAATGTAGAAGAATTTAGATTTTAGACGTTTTTTGTCCCTCTTGCATTTATATTTTCAAGTGACAAATCGCCTTTAGCATACATGCTCCTCAGATTTTTTTTTCAGGTACAAATCCGTCTGTGGAATAATTTCAGTTGCCATTTCTAATGTACTAACATTCTGTTCTAGCAACCGCGTTTTACCGAATGATGCCTGAAATTCAATTGTTGCGCCAAATCGAAGGAAAACATGCTGAGCGTCTCCAAAGATGTTTCTCTCACGGTGTTATCGGGTTAGAGACATTACCCTCAGGTGTAAAGCGTGCTTTTGTTTCCGACGCTAGATACGATTCCTGCAGTAGAAATGTTTTCCGCTATGATGATCTTAAGGATGCTGTCCAGTTGTCACGTGTCAGGGATCACTTCATATGTAAGTCCTTATATTACCATGCCCTACTTAATCTCCTATGACGATTTATTTCACCAAAGACATTTCAAAAAACAACTTACAGTGATTTACTAGACGGTCGGGCGAGCCTTTTGAAATGGACCAAAGTACAAACCCAGACTTTTGGCGTTAATTGCATACCTTATAACATGCACAGTATATGGTTTATTTGGATATACAGTATGTCTCAGATTTACTAATCGATTCTATTTTTTGCTTTCTCTATGTCTAACCTACACAATATCGAATTTGTCATGGTATGGTTACTTTTATGTGAACTATTTTTGTTTCAGTTACAATAGAGTCAGTGGGAGCTAGGACTCCTGACGTTTTGTTTTTGGAAGCTTTAGACATTCTCCAAAAAAAATGCCGGACGCATCTTGCTGAACTGGAAAATATGCGCGGTAATCGGCGGTAACGTCTAATACAGTGAAATTACGACTTTTTCTGAGCAAGGTAGCCTTACAGACAATAATTATATGAATTAAAGATGGCGCGTTCAGTGATTGATGCGGCTAAATGATATAAATGCCTCCCTGTCAATATTTTAAATTCTATAGTATATCGTAGGTTACAAAGTGGGGTAGGGTAAATAGGATTTTATGTAAATCGTCAAGGGATGCATGCTGATTGGATTGAATGACATGGTAATCAGAAAGAAAAAAATAATAACTGCCTGATAGTAGAATCTGTCGGAAAATTTGTCTCATTTCGCGTTTTACCTTTTGAAACCTTACGTTTTACCTTATGTTTGAAAACAGGGCCCTATTGTAGTCTGCTTGTAGCTGAAGTTTTGGGAAATCGCTCTAATTCATTGGGGGTCCAAATCCTGCATTGTCTGATTTTTAATCAAACATATTCTGAAAGTGGCTGAGGATTGGATTTTCAATTTAAATCAAAAGTTCGAATAATTCGAGGTGTAGAGAACTGACGGTAGATATCAAAAACAGGAACCAAAATCAGAAGACGTCCACCTAACGGCCCCATGTAACAAATTTCACCTTCACCGGCATGGAAAAATGCGGCTCCCGAGTATTCACTGACCGCTACATCGCACACTGATGCAAATGAAGTATATGGTGTTCTAGGAAGAGTATCCTTAGTCCTTGTGAGTTGTGACTCTATAGACCAGTCATCCCCAACCTATGGCCCGCAGGCCTCGGCCTACTTCGAAAAAAAATTAAAATTCTGCGAATAGCCTGCGGCGAGGAGAACCCTAATTTTGGAGCCATTGTTGAAGAAAATATTAAGGTTTGATGGTTTTCATTAAAATAAAATATATCTTGTCAATTTTCATGCTTTTTCATTTTTACACCTTCGGCCCGCGGTTAAGTGGTGGAGTGGCCCTCGAGGAAAAAGGTTTGGGCACAGCTGCTATATAGACCCTCAACGGATTGTAATCATAGGCGTTTTGTAATAGTTAATATAAAAAAACCACGTTCATGGATATTTTAAATTATTCGCGGTAAAGTCGTGGAATTAGAACACAATGTGGCATGAGCGATTAGTTTTTTGTCTATGATGAGCGATATAAATATAAACAAATAAAATACAAAGCACATGTGTTCTATACTCAAGAGCTGTTAGAAATTTGCCGTTAAGTTATACAGATAGATGTAATAATGAAACTATTGACTGAAGAAAGGGAAAAACTAGTTTTGGAGAAGCTAGCTAAATTGTAAGTACATGTTTTATTATTTAAAAAGGAGATGCCAGGCAAAATATGTTAGCGACTGTATAATGCCAGTTGAGGGTGTAATAAGTAATTATAAGAAATACCGTATGTGAGTTGGGTTAGGTTGACAGACAGGAGGAGAAACGAGGACATCCGGGTGGAGATGCAAGTAGCGCCTATCACCGATTGAGTCAGGGAACGAAGACTGGCGTGGTGGGGCCATACGCTTAGAAGAGAAGATGGACACCTGCTACAACGTGTGAGGGACTTCATGGTGGAGGGCCCAAGACCTATAGGACGACCGAGGATGTCCGAGGTAACGAAAGTGAGGGAGAACCTCAGGACCCTTGGTCTCTCGCTCGCCGGATGATACCCAACACCGAAACACCTGGAAGATGAGGATCCGTGCCGCCGACCCCGTGGGAGGGATAAGGCGCCGTTGAAGTTAAGTACCGTATGCGAGTGGTAACAAGCAAAATTGAAAATCCGGAATGTGAAAGTATAAATTGAATTCTTCCTTGAATGTCCATACCATCACCGTTGTTGGACCACTGATTTTAGCTTTATTTTTCAGTATCGGCGCAAATGTTAAGCAGCTTATAGACAGACCTGACGGTGCTTACTGCTTTAGAGAGCAAAAAAATAGAGTATACTATGTCTCAGAAAAAATTCTTTCACTTGCACTTAATGTTTCGCACACAGAACTTGTGTCTGTGGGAACTTGCTTTGGTAAATTTACAAAATCTGGTCGATTTCAATTGCATATTACTGCGCTGGATTACTTGGCACCATACGCACAGGTACGGTTATTTACCCATATACATTTCATTTCCTCACTCTCCCTGTCCATTCTTTATTAGACCTATTAATTTATCTTAGGAAGGAGGGATGAGACCCCAGGAACTAAGACGTTCACAATCATAGCTCACCAGGTTTACAAGGACCCTCCCCAGCTTGCTCAAAACTGCTACTATCCCTAACAAACTAGCTCAAGATTTGACAGAACAGTTAACATTTATTTATATTAATGCTCTTTGACACTAGCCCTACTGACTTGAAAAACAAAGCAGTCTCTTTATGAGATGAGGTCCTTGCTCAGTTGACCCATTTATTTTAAGCAAAGCTGCCGTTCTGCTCATATCTTGCAGGTTTCTACTATATCTTAATTTTAGCCCAATATTGTTCCAGACTGTATCTGATGTAACCCTGATTTACTGCACCACAGCTGTTTTTATTTTATTTCACGTTTAATAATGGTATCGTTTTTTTCAAAATCGCTTTTAGTATAAAATTTGGCTTAAGCCTTCTGCGGAGCAACAGTTTCTATATGGCCACAATGTCATGAAATCTGGACTGGGAAGAATAACTGAGAATACAATGAAATATCAGGGTGTCGTAGTATATTCGATGACCGACACGCCATTGGTATGTTTCTTCAATTTAATTTTTTTAAAATAATAATAGACTATGGAAGAAGTGGATTTGTTCAATTTTTAAATTGAATGACGACAATTTTCATGCCTTCAATAATAACATGAAACAATGTGTTTCCTTTCGAGCCAGAGAATTTTGATTCATTCTATTTCTATGGATATTAAGAGTGAGGTTTTGTAGAAACTACACAAGCCAAATATAAGTTAGGGATAAGGCCTTAATATTCACACATTGTTAAAATTAATAATAATAAATAATAATAATAAAATTAAATTAAAAACATATACACAACCGGTTTCGGCTCACGCCATCGTCAAGTGCGATTGAAAACAGATGAAACAAAAAGGTATGCAAGCTAAAACAAAACAAAACTCACTGTCAGGATAACACACAGCATCGCATAAAGTAAACAATTTAAATTGAACAATTAATTAAACATTATCCAATGGAAGCGCCAACCTTAATATTAGATATTTATATGCAATTGCTCTGTGTTAGGCAAAGGAATATTTAAATTAAACTTGAACTTCGTTGAAAACTTGAACTAGCGTAAAACAAAACACATAATCGAACAAATCTTTGAATACGTATTTAAAGGATGTGGCACGTAGAAAATTGGCACACAAAAATCGGATGTTTTTATTTTTTATTAAATTTTCTGAACAAGTTTATTACTGATTTACTCTATTCTGGTTGAAGAAGACTATTTTGTTCATCATATTTTAAGGTATTTCTAATTTTAGACACAGCAGTTCTTTCATGAACGTTACTGGGGACTAAAATTTCCCACAGGAAAGTTCATGTAAAAACCTATTACACAAACAAATAAAAATGCCCTATAATATCGTATGATGGTAATATAGTCTTCTACAACTTGAATAGACCAAATTTTTAATGACTTGTTTCGTAAATTAAAGTAAAAAATATCGACGCTCTATATCCTCATGAGTACGATATTTTAGTTTTTATCCAAGTCCTAGGACTGGCATTTAGGGTTTGTTAACGTCTCTTGGGTAAATCAAATGCCCGAAGGATAATTATACAATTTATCATAACTTATAGAATTATATTGTCTGTAATTTATAATACACATTTAAATAGATGCCTGTTTTCTTCAAGTAATCGATTCCTAGCGACTATAAAAGTTAATAACTAAAAAAAAAAAAAAAAAACAGTAGACGGCTGTAATGTTCTCGACTTATCTGCAATGTATCTATTAGATATAAACATATATTATTTCGTTTCAGGGCTTTGGAGTAGCCGCCAAAAGTACAGCTGACTGCAAGTTGGCCGAGCCTCTTGGCATCATTTGTTTTCATCAAGCTGATATTGGTGAATACATTCGCTCCGAAGACACTCTGACATAGGACCTTTCACACTATTTTGGGCTTCTTATCAGGGGGTGGCTTCATGTTTTTATTTGCTGGCTCCACCTTTTCTGATTTTATTTCAGTTTTGACAACTTCCTCTGTAACACAAGATGACATAAATATAAATATGAATACGTACACGTAGCCTAGCCTTCTGCAAATGAACCTTCTTTATCATCATCATGTAACGTAGTGAGCGTGGAGCTGGTCAAGAGTCAAGTTGTGTGCGATAGGCAGGGTTTCCAAATAAGTCAATGGTCAATGAGAAATATGGTTTTGACGTGGTAGCAGAATTTTTATTACGTCTTTAACGTATGCTAAAACGTCAATTTCACATTTCTCATTGACCATTGACGTATGTGGAAACCCGCCTTATAAGTGAGGAGATAAAAATCTTTGCAGGCCTTTTAGCTATGGGTCAGAGTCAGAAAACTGCTTAATGTAGACAGACGTTTGGTGTGCAGCGGTTATATCAGGAGAAAAAAAAATGAACTATACTCTATATAGCCCACTAGTTACAGCGCCAAAGCAAAACAGTGACTCCTCTTCATTCATTAACCCTATTCAGTGCAGCGTCGAGACCCTTGGAGTTGCTGACAACACTCAATTTTATAATGGTCACACAACAAGAAGGGTCACTTTAATTGATGGTTCGGCGCGTTCTTTGAGTTCTGTTTTGGCTGAAAGCCTATTGCTATGATCAGGGGTTTCAATGATTCAAAAGGCAGCAAACGCATAGTAAAAAAAAAAACTTCAATAGGACAGGCTTAATTTTATGCATCGCAATGAGACGCAATGTTATTTAATATACAACTTAACATTTATATTTAATTGTAGGATTACAGGTAACTGATTACAACACAATAATAACTGTTCTTCAGTTGCAGTTTGGAAAAATATGAAGTCAGACAGCGAATTGGGTCCATAAGTCCTTCCCTGAGTCACTATTCCATGCTGATGGCTTGCCAAAACACAGCTACATCATAAGGCGGCTATTCCACCGACGTCGTTTTTCAATGTGAATCATTAATAAGTCTCTGCCATATTTTAGGGAGACTATTATGTAGATACTTAACTTATCTATTATAAATTAAGTTATAATATGGTAGAGACTTATTAATGATGTCTGCTACCACGTCATGCACATTCACATTGAAAAACGACGTCGGTGAAATAGCCGCCTAAGGTCAATGATTTAACTCGCAATTACTATCAGCTTGCGCAAAATCTAAATGCTCCAGTCTCGTCCATATTGACGGGCACTTCCGCTAAGGCGGGTATTCCACGGACCATTTGCCTCACTTGTGAAGCAGTGAATTTTGTCATTGACGTTTTGTTTTAAGGAGCCTACTATGTAGACACTTAACTTACCTATTATAAATTAAGTTATAATATGGTAGCTGACATCATTAATAATATTATAACTTAGATAAGTTAAGTATCTACATAATAATGTAACTGCAAAGGGTTTCACGGCCGGAGTCAAATGAAGAACCAGTAGAATCCGGGCTGATGGGCCGTGGTCGAATTGAAAGTGAACTTCCAAACGTTTCGTCAACATCTGCGGTCGACATCTTCAGTGGCGCTGCGTAGACTTCGAAGGTTGTACCTCGGTGGCTCCGTAGCGAGTGACTGGGTAGGGGGCTGCGCACTGACCTTTATACCTGGACGTTGTTGTTGTTGTTGTGTTGAGAGCGAGCAATTCCTCGCTCTCAACACAGCATTCTCCCCCTGGGGAATTTCCATTACCTTGTTTTTCCCAATTGGCTGACGTCATCCTCTTTGTAGTTGTGAGCCCCAGCAACTACGATCGGAACTCTAACACCTGGATAGAGCATTACAAGCTAACGGTTATACACCTCAAGAAATCAAGCGAGCTCTCCATCCTAGACTGATCACTACGGCTGCAGACAGACCCCAACCAATAGGAATGGTGTGTTTGCCCTACATAAAGAAAGTCAAAGATCGCATTGGGAAACTGTTCGAACGTCATAACATCAAAACAGTGTTCAAGCCTACGCAACAGCTCCAAAGCATGATAAGATCAGCCAAGGATCAAAGAGACCCATTGACATCAGCCGGTGGGTACCGAATTCCTTGCTCTTGTGGTGAAGTATACATAGGTACGACTAAACGCAGCGTAAATACGAGGATGGAAGAACATAAACGAAGCTGCCGCCGATTTCAACAGAAAGGAAGAAGGCTTAAAGGTGAACAAACTCTGGTATCCGGCGCTGAACAAAACAACTACAAAGAGGATGACGTCAGCCAATTGGAAAAACAAGGTAATGGAAATTCCCCAGGGGGGGAATGCTGTGTTGAGAGCGAGGAATTGCTCGCTCTCAACACAACAACAACAACGTCCAGGTATAAAGGTCAGTGCGCAGCCCCCTACCCAGTCACTCGCTACGGAGCCACCGAGGTACAACCTTCGAAGTCTACGCAGCGCCACTGAAGATGTCGACCGCAGATGTTGACGAAACGTTTGGAAGTTCACTTTCAATTCGACCACGGCCCATCAGCCCGGATTCTACTGGATCTTCATTTATCTACATAATAGTCTCCTTAAAACAAAACAAACGTCAATGACAAAATTCAGTGCTTCACAAGCACTTTCACAAGTGAGGCAAATGGTCGGTGGAATAGCCGCCTTAGATATACCAACCAGTTTCGCGTTCACTTTTACAAACCCGGCACTCGGGGTCTGTCACGACAGGAACGCACAAAATGTGTGCACGGAAGGGCCCATGTCCGATGAGGAGGGCAACTACTTTACGCGCACCAATTCAACCACATCGTAAAAGTTTAATCCTCAGCTTTTGTGAGTGTCCTTGAATTCACAGTCGCGAGTTCATTTGAAAATCGGGTTTTCACCCAGCGCTTGAACATCGACCGTTCGACACCATAAGATTAGCAGAAAGGGATCTGGGTCAGGCACAGAAATGGAGACTCCTGCTCTGGCAAGTTCAGCGGTTTCGTTGCCGAGGATTCCTACATGGCCCGGGACCCACATACAATAAATTATTACTATTAAAATTCCGTTCAGTTTTGTATTATGCGAATTGTTTTTTCCTGGTGAAGTCTCTATACCTACCACCACCGCCCCACTAAAGTTTATAAAGCATAACTTACGCTCAGGCTGAGATGCGGGAACACCCGCCGGCCGAGGTGGAGGAAATTTTCGAGTGAGCTCCCCCAACAACATATCAACCCTTTGTCTTTGGAAGAGTGAGCTTGGTTCAACTTTCTTTATTTCTTTCTTTTCTTTCCGTTCAACTTTACGATCTTTGAAATCCCATGTGTAGCCTTTTGATGGATGATACCGAGAGTACGAGCTGGCTTCTTCGATAGCCGATTGCAAGTGGTGAGAAGACGATAGCTGAAAAGTCAAACATACTAATATAAAATAAATGTAATGTAGAGCAACTGTATAAAAACGCGTCCCGTGTTGGTTGCAGGTGCTGGGAGTTCTTTTTCTCGAAAAAAGTATAAATAAAGCACAAATTTGGGTTTTCAGAGGGCCTAGGGGTTTTTGAAAACATAAGAGCGAATTACAATAATTTACACAATGGTTATTTTTATGGTATTTCAATAAAAAATCATAATTAAAAATGTGGAGTTGTCACACTGCAAAAACAGTATGGTAGCTATGCTTGTAGGCCCAATCAATTTTGGTACTGAGCTGAATGAGTCTAATCCCTTACTTCCTACTTACAAGTCGGGAGTTTATGACGGAATTGAGGTCAGGAGCTTGGTAGATAATCCCTGCTACGATGTAATAATCAGCCAATGGAGTTGCTTGGGTCGGGGTGTGCCTATGCTGCTTCCGTACCACATACAAAATAGGTTCCTGCACATGAAGAAGGATGTATTCAACGCCGGTCATGTTACTGCAACAGAAGCCAAGAACTATTATTTCTATTTATAATTTCAATCCTGATGTAGAAGTCACCGATGTACATAAGTAAATAATATATTACACGTAATTTGGAAAGGCTCCGTACGTAGGTACATAAATTCGATGAGGTATCCATCGCCTTAAAATTTTTTTAGGGTGATTGCTCCATTAAAATACAACGTAGTAGGTACGTAGATGGTTTTAATTTTTACCAGGAGCTACGGTAAGTATTATAAAATTACTATTACTATTGTGTATATCGAAATACCTGTCTAACTTCCGGATTCTCAAATACTGCAAATATGACAGGCAATTATTAGGTAATTTTTCGACATAGGCTACTTACTTCAGTTGCTCAAGACTAAGGCGCTGCATTTTAACGATCTCATTATTGCACTGACGATCATAGAACGGATTGGAACGCTCAGCAAAATAGTCCATAACATTAGTTGGGTTAAGAAGAGGCACCCATGCACTGTCATGCCATGAAAGCCCAAGAGGGTTTTCAGACAGCAGTGGGGCCATCCGTGACAACATTGTCGAATGATCTAAAATAAAAAAATAGTCAATAAAATTAACTTAATTGCAAAGTCAACTCGTGCATGGGATAAATGCGGGCTCCCTCCGAGTTTTTCCTATCTTCGACAATGTTTATGAGCTGTTACTGAATAATAATGCTGAACCACTGTAGCCTATTTTCCTTTTATTATTATTACCTATATAATTTGACGCTTTTATACCACATTGTATTGTGGGGTCGAATACGGTTTAATTAAGAGTTTTGTTTAACTGACATGGCACTACAGCATTTGTCGATAAGTCTGGCATTCTCGGCGTATTATGAGATACATCGCCATCAGTAGGCACTAGGCAGATGCCATTGCTTAAGGGCAAACCGGAGTGGCCGATATTCCACTTCTGTGCAAACTTTAATTTCTCATGAAATATGGAACGCAGAACAATGAAAAAATGCTGATTGGAAAAGAGAATTTTCTCTGCTAATATTGATACATAGTATGTTGCAATCACCAATACCGATCGGCTATAGTTTGTGAACTTGATACGCAAAAAATAACAGTCACTCAGGAGTTCAAGCTGAAGGAGTTCATCAACTGCAGCAAATTGGGGTTAGTTAAGGCCACATACTATACATCAAAATTAGGAGAAAAAATTCTTCTTGCCATTCAGCATTTTTTCATTGTTCTGCGTTCCATATTTAATGAGAAATTTGAAGTTTGAACAGAAAATGGAACATCGGCGACTCGGGTTTGCCCTTAAGGGTGGAATCCGCTTAATAAGTGCCCTCCCCCATTCTAATGTATGTGCAATATAAGGTGAAGGGGCAAAGAGCCAAGCATCATTCATAACTTAGTTAAAATTGGTTATATTGGTAGCTCACAACCAGAGGCGTAAAGTTTAAGAATGATGGCGGGGGCAAAAAAGTAGACCTTATGACGTCATCAGGCAGGATTTAAGGAAAAATTGAAAATATAAGAGCGAAATAGTAGGGTTTTACGCATTTTAATAGTTGTAAAGTATAGCTGTAGATTTTACAACGTTAAAACAGGAATGCTAACATTAATATTGCTGCAATAAAGGGGACCATGAAGTATGAACTTCGCATTACAATGCTCGAGGCTGGGGGGGGGGGGCAAGTTGGACCGTGCCCCCCCCCCCCCCCCAACTTTACGCCACTGCTCACAACAGTGAAGAGCTTGCTAGTTGCTAATAAGAACAAAGACGGAGTAATTAGAAGCAGGAACACCTTGAATAAATTTTGGTACGTTATACAAACTATTGAGTCTACTGGACAGTTGCCAAGTATACACTTACTATAAATACTTACTTACTAACAATATTTATATAAAAGAAAATTGCAATACTAATGTTTTTACCGGACTGTCAAGTGTCAAGAAAGGGTTATGTGATTTGTTTATTTTGTTGTTGTTGCTTACGTTTGTTTATCTGTTGCCACGACACAGCTGATTGTCGTCGTCCGCTGACCTCCGCTGAAAATACATAAACAAGTTTTCCTAAAATATATTTTTTTAATAGCGAAGCGGTCAGGGCTGTGTGTGCAACGAAGAATGGTTCTGTTTAATGGAGGATTCAAACTGTCAATATACCGTTCGCCTTCTTTACGAAGTTCCACATTTAGCTGACGAATGCTGCTTACTGCTTAATCATGAATGGAAACGAAGCCATGAAGCTCGGTAAGCTGTAAATCAATTTTCTCAAGCAAGGACTTGTGAAAGGCTACCTAATGTTAAGCCATGTATTAATAAGAGAGCTTATGAGCTCATTAAAACAATGATTAGATTTTGAATAGCTCGTAAACAATACAAATCATCTAATTAGGTGCAAATGCGTCCAGTCTTTAACGGCCTCAGCGGATCCTTTGGAGAATTTATTGCTTTACAATCAGCAAATTAAGATGTATTTGATGTTATATACATCTTTGGAAATCACATTTAAGGCCCTCCAATTTGATGAATTCATGGGCCTTAAATGTTTTTGGAAATCACCCCTAAGGTTTTAGCAAATGCAGCTACTGCGGTCCTATTATGACGATTTTTTTTTTAAATATCTTAAACTGGGATTAAAAATGTCAACACGATAATTTTAGAATGGAAATTGTTTTGTTTACATTTGTAACCCCAATAATAAGTAATAGCAAAGTAGGCCGGCTGACGCAGAGCGAACAATTGCCAGAACAGGCCCGTACCGAAGGGGGGGGGGGGGGGCAATTTGATAAAAAATAATAAATAATGTAAGAGTTTTACCTAAAACTACTATAATCACTACGGATGTACCGATCATTTAAAAAAAAAATTGTTCTTGCCCTCCCCCCCCCCAAAAAAAAAAAATTAAATCCTGGGTACGGGTCTGTACCAGAATCGATTAAAATATAATTAATACGAAAAAAAGAAAGGTCGTACAACCCGCCGCGCCTCCCTCCAATCCCCCTTTCGAACATGCTTCTGCCAAAACTAAAACTTCCAGAGAAAACTTTGACCCCGACTTGGTCATCAAAATATTTTTCAGGTATTGAAATTCTCCGTAATAACTTGAGAAAAATGCCTGGTACGAAGGGCCTTGGGCTACTTAAGGAAACTCTGTCTTCTATATCTGTAGAAATGGGCGAATATCGCTATGATTGTCGTATTTGAAATGGTTTATACTGTACCTTAATAATTATTAATTAATTATTAGGTAATAATAGGTTTCTAGGGGGGGGGGGGCGTATTATTTGGCGCCAACTATTTTCATAAAAATGTAAAAAAAGGGGAAAGCCGTTCTCGTAGACGTACGCAGCTTTTAAAAAATGACCTTGGTGTTCTGCTCGGGAGTCCGAGGGTTCGGGAATTTTTTTTAAAAATAGACCTGAAATAGTGGAGTTTTACGCATTTTGAGAGCAGTGCGGGTTAGATTTTCCAGGCGCAAAATATAACGTCACGCAAGGGGCGGCCGGGGTCCTCCGCGCGGGGAATTCTTCGATTAAATAGGCCTGAAATAGTGCGGTTTTACGCATTTTGCCAGTAAAAAGTTTTACATTTTGCCGACGAAGACTTGATTAAAATAACTACTATTAAAATAGTGAGCAGTTGTTTATGATTTTTTTGTCAAATTTGGCGCCCATAGGCGATATCACACACGGGGTGGGCCGCTCCGTCCCTCGTTACTCTACTGATTACAACTAGGATATTGAATTAAAGTAATCTGAAAATGTACTATACTATACTATCATGGGCCCGGGCAACAGCGGAATGCAAATTCTTGGCAATTCCAGGTTGAATCCCATTCAACTTTTTTAATACGATTGTCATGTATGCTGGACCTAACTTATAGGCCGAAATGTAAAATGCATACGTAACTGTACTTGATTAGTTCAGAACTTTTCGAATGCACTTTTTTACAGTTTGTAGCATTGCAGGTTCGATTGCTCCCAGCCTACAGTATATATGAATATTATATATAATGAATATTAATTCATTTTTTCATGTCAGTTGTACACTATTTCAGAATGAGAAGTCTAAATAAAACCAATGGAAGATTTCCACTTAACTTAGTGTTACTTAGAGAGTCACGCAACGAAAATGAAAAAACAAAAGTAGTTGGACACTGCCGTGTCTCAGCAATTCCACCGCCTGACAACCATGGCCCTGCTGTTTTTTTGGAATCGGTTGTAATTTTACCAGAACTTCGCGGGAAAGGATTGGGACGCTATCTGATTGCAGAGGTGGAGCGTTACTTAAGCAAGTAAGATTCGCTGGTTTTAATTATTATATCCTCGTTGTGTTGCTTTATACCAGGAGGAAGCAAGAAAGTTACTAAAGTCTTCGTCAAAACAACATCTATTTCAGGCGGGTGTGGGAGCGGGTCAGGCGTAAAATAAGAAATGCTTTCAGTTTGTTTAGGCGTTTTTCCACCTACGTCAATAGTCAATAGTAAATGTGGTATTGACGTGGTAGCAGCATGGAACTAATAAAACTATGGAGCCACCATGTCGTATTTCGGCTGTGCTGGAGGACTGAAGCCACGATCACGCCCCCTCATAGGTTTTTAGTTACGTGGCATGATTTCCCATTCTAAATAATCTTTAAATAATTTAATAAAAAATAAATTGTTACCACGGTATGAAATGGCAAAAGGCTCAACCTGCTCCTATACTACGGAAATAGCCGAAGTCGAGTGGCTTCAATCCGAATGTTTTCGATGGGTCTATAGTTTTACTATGTCTATGGGTAGCAGACATTAAAGACAGTCTAAAAATGTCTGCTACCACGTCAATGCCACATTTACTATTGACTATTGACGTATGTGGAATATGCGCCTTACATGTACATAGAACTTAGTCTCGTTTTAAGGTGAGTTTCACAAGGCTTATTAGAAGGAAACACGTTTCCCAATGTAAACACGGAATGACAAGCTTATCCTTTGCTTGCTATAAACGGGCCTTCAAAGCTGAACATGATCGGCCGCAATGAGCACTACGCTACGGACCAATACACTGCACTTTATTGCCCTCTTCATTCGAGATTCCCAGTCTCACAATGCACCCAGAAGGAATTTTCGCTTCAAATGTTTCGTTAAGGAATAATGCAACTTACCAATGCATGACGTTTAGTATTCCTTGCCGATACTTTTCAAGAGATGTTGTGACTGGGCTTTAGTCAATTGCTTTTATGAACACATTTTTTTAGGCATTTCAGGAGCACGCAACCCACTAACCTATAATGCCTTTTACTAGCATCACAAACAAACCAATATTAGTATATTAGGTAATTTAGTTCTTTTTGACGATGACTAATGTAACCTTCCTGCTTACAATTTGAGAACGAGTAATGAAAACTTATAGCTTAAAATACGATGTTAAATAGCAATTGGATATAAATAAAAGAGATGTAGGTAAGTTATTGGCATTTCGAAGTGTGATTAGAACGGCATTGGTGTCTAGGTGACAGATTGCATTCCTCTATAGCTATTGGTTGGCCAAGGGCCAAGTTAACGACACGTCATCTGATCAAAGCGAAATGACCTTTCTACGCTGTGGTAGAAAATCGTGTGACCGAAATCTGCTTTCCAAAAATAATGTTCATTACGCCCCCGCTCTGCCAACTCGCTGCCTCACAATTAAATTATTATTTATTGACATTGTTCTTTTGTTAAATTACAATCTTGTGGTACTGGGTTCTACGCCCGTTCAACGGTCATGTCATTCTTAAACAGCGACTATTTCAACTGATGCATGCAAATTTATTTGTGGGAACGGCTACCAATGAGCAAATACGCTTTAACCAATTTTTCTTGGTTTATTTTTTAAATGAAATCAACATGTTTAACGTAGGCTACATTCATATTATTATTGAATACTGTACCTTAGGACCGAAATCTCTAGTTCCAAAGTAGCAATAATTTATCAACGTGCGTTTCCCTCATTCCCTCGCATCCCCTAGCATTTATTTTTATGGTAGCCGAGTAAAAAGAACAATATTTAAATATTATTTCATTTTCAATGCAACTATTGAAGTATATTTGGGTAATTATTTTCATGAAAGAGATCAATCATAACCGAACCCTTTGAATCCTAAAAATATGCCTAGTTGTATGCAATCACTGAATAAGCTCACAACCACCCGAAACATTTCTTGTTAAAGGAGGGGCGTCCGAAGTCTATACTTATACACAATGGGACAAGAAGCATTCTACGGAAAAATAGGATACACTCCATGTCAACCTGTTGACGTCTTTGGAAGTGTTCCATGCCTTGACATGCCGGAACTTCCCAAGCCTGCGCCCGTTCGACGAAGAAGCTACATTGGACAAAATGGGGTTGCTCCTCCTCCGCCACCCCCTCCCCCTCCACCACCACCCATGAGAATTCCGGCGAATGACAGGTCGTTTTACAAAGGCTCAAAGACCTTCATGCAGAAAATAATTTTCCCAACCGGCGAGTACAAATCGTAATAAATGGACCGCTATGCCAGTCACTGCCTAAGGTAGGATCCGAACAGCACAACAATTGCGAAAGTGCAAGAGTCAATTTAGGCTAAATGTCGGATGTTCGGATCAAACCTCTTGTTACGTACAGTATAATAATTTGTCTTCATTATATGACCTGGTTACTTATGAAGGTTATTATCTTACTTATCTGTCAATCTCGTTCTGTTAGCTGTGGGTGCTTTCAGATTTTTGTTGATTAATTTGTGCTTTCCTGTATATAGCTATATTAGTAAAAAAGCGTTCGTGATAGTAGAAATTATCGAGGTTTTTACGAAATGTCTGTCTGTCGGCAACTCTATCTGGGGCCAAAATTTGATGCAATTCGGCATGTAGGTTCTCAAAAATATTGTCCAGAGGCAATTTTTCCATTTTTTTTTTGGATAACTTCATTTTTGAGGGGTTTTATAAAACAAAAAAACCCCAAAACTAAAAAAAAAAAATGTTTTCTCAAAATCAGCCACGACGACTTCAACAAAAAATTCTGAGGAACCATTCTATCGTTGCTTGCTAACTTCAGGCATGTTTAAGATGCAAAATAGAGTAACAAACCAGAACAGTTTGCTTCCCAAAGCAATGTTTTGGTTTTTTTAAGAAAAAAATATTTTTGAAAGAAATTACATAGTAATGACGGTACCTATACTAATTGATAAATAGGAAAACATGTACGGGTTCACTCATACGGTTCTTTCGTTTATACCCTAGACCTACTCCAGCGACCAGTAATGGTGAACTTCTTAAATGCATTGTAATAATAATAGTAATTAATACACTATGTGGACAATCAATAATCACGACAGTAGCCACATCTTATAGTACTAGAATTCCCCAGACTGGGTCCGTTAAGGAAATTCGCTACAGTGCTTAGCGGTTGCCCATGAAACGGTTTTCTTATATTAATTTAGGTGCAGTGAAAGATTGTCCTCGCGTATAGAATAAGTACCGTAGTCAATAGTAGCAGGCAACTTCCAGCAGGAAGACTATTAAATTAATATGAGTTGTTAGTGATTAGGTTTGGAACTACGCTTAAAAAATACCAATAAAGTTGAGTTATTTAAGAATATAATATGGATTTAGGTATTAAAATAGAGTAATTTTGTAAACATACAGTAGATGTAACATTTCGATAAATATTCAAGGTGATGTAATTTCTTGGTTTCCATTCATTGCGGAATCGGCATAAATTATAATCTGACAATGCTGTACAATACAATATAGCAAAGAAGGTAGGCCTATGAATTTATCAATAGGGCTATTAGTTCCGAACTCAGCCCTCGGAAGATTGGATAAATGGGGGGGGGGGGGGGATCGAACAAGCCCAAGCGGTTGGTTTCAGCCAAACGGCGGCTAGTCATGTTGGACCGATTATAGGTATTTTAGAGTGGCTACCATTTCATTCAAACCAACCATCCCAGGCACACATTGTACGTATGTATTGTATAAGTTTTATTGCATTGGCTCTACTTTGAGGGCCATTTATTACATACATAATTTATTCGACATTTTAGACAGCTCAGGTTCCTTTGACCTGCTGCGTATTCAACTTTAGCATGCACTAAACCTACCGTATTATGCATTTAAATACTTTCTAGGCTGGGCGCACTGCTGCTTTCACTTGCTGTCTCCGAACTTTGCCCTAACTTTTTCCTGCAAATGTCTCTAATGACTGTTTGGCCAGAGGCATCTGCCACTTGCATTATGCGATGTACAAGTCCTAATCGATTGCGCTTTACAGCCATAAGATAAGCAGCTTTTAACTGTTTCACATCTATGAGAGCCATAATCTGTAAAAATAACAAATTATTGTAAATACAATTTTTAATTATTTTTGTAATTTAGTCAGGGCTTTAATGGATATCTATCTATATATAAGCCTCATTGAACCCATGGGTTATTGCACACTTTTAGTTTTGTTTCCACAAGAATTTTCGGCCGCTGACAAAAAGTGTATACGTCCTCGATGTCAACCAACTAAGTAACAGGCGTAAGCGTGACTTATTTCTTGAATGCGGCAAAATGGAACTTCTGTGTTGACTGGTGTTTGTTTTCTCCCAGCAAACCCGGTTCGACCGTCTATGAACGCCTCTTTACTGAAGAGTGTACCTTCACCTGATCGGACTTACCGATGATATTATTTTTATTTTATAAATATATGAACTTTGATAGGCTACAGCTTAGACCATGTGTCAATCTAACATAGACCTACTTAAAACCTTCAAAGCAGTCACCCATCTACTTACTCGAAGATCTATGTTGGCAATTAGAGAAATAAGAACTTCTGTATTACTGAGAACCTCTGACTCGGCCATGGCCGATATTGAAGAAGCAACGACATTGTCAGATAAAGCTGCAATTTCATCTGCTCCCGACGTTTTCATACACTTTGTTAATTGCTCTATTTCGGCACCACGTCCTTGTTTACCCAAAATTTCACCAATTTTTTTAAAAACATCTTCCACGTTTAAATGGTAATCTTGAATTATTCTAAAAAGTTAAATTTTACGTTAAATTTATCTTCAATGGTAAGAGAAAACTGCCTCAAAGTATCGGCAAAATTAGCGTGAAATTATCTGCGCTTCTGTCTGTTGTAGCAATGCTATGCAGTAAGTGATTAAGAAACCTCTCATATTCCTTAAATATAAGGCATCTGCCCAGCTTTACGGGTCCTTTCCTTGACCGTGGCAGAGACTTAGGCGAAAATCCGGGTGCTGTACAAGCAGTTTACCACAGCTGCTGGAGTGGCTGTGAGCGTTCCAGTTCCGGTTCCTCTCAGTGAAAGTAATTTTAACGATCTAAAACTCAATTCAACGTCAACTCAATTGCAAGGCAAGGAGATTATTTAAACATTGAATATTACAATGGTCAAAGAGTAAGTCGTACCCGCCCGGCGCCCACTATCAGTTTTTGTAGCATAACAAAAAAATTCACTAGACATTATGATTATAGAGTTATCAACGAGATGTAATAAAATAGAAGAAATTTGATCAGGCTTACAGCATGTAGCCGTCACTACCATAGTTTCTGATGGCATACCCAAACCTTCCACCAATCGGTGTTAGCGACAGCCACATACTATTGTACAAATACTATATATTGTCAAATTGCAGCGGAACATTCATTCTATTTTATTGCATCTCATTGAGGCTTCTACGATCAACATTTTAACGGAACAGGAATTCTTTAGAGTATTTTACAATTGGAGTACAAACCTTTTTATTTTTTTAATCTTTTACCACTCACCTAAAGGCGATTCCGAATCCTTCCTCGACATTTTTACCGGCTAATATACAAAGAGCAGCAAGAATCGTTCTTGAAGTTCCATCAAAGAGAGTAGGAACAATATTTTGCTGCCAAGAGAAGTGACTAAGAAAATATGTAACATCTCGCCCTGCAGCCTCACACCCAGCTAAAAATTTGGCCACTTCCATCTGCCGGCAAATGGTGTTCATATGTCGATTAATGTCTTTCATATCAAGTGGCATCACATAATCAGGAATGCGAACTTTTTTCGCTGAAAATAAAAATTAATTTAAAGAGCATTATTGTTATGATTACGAGCTGGTTAATAAAAGCCTTAAAGACAACAACACATTAAACATTCCATTGTACAATTCAGTCTATTCATAATATATTTTGAAACTTTCTCCTAAAGTTACAGCGTACTATAGTCGAAACTTTATTTTAAAACTGTATTCAAGTTATTCAACTCTATAAAATAATCATAACCAATGCAGTCTGCCCATCTGGACGGATAACAAAAAAAACGTTTCACATACTTGAGCAGGCAAGTTCTCCTTCAAGATGTTTTAAAGCAGTCTGCAAACGCTCAACATTCTCCAGCAAGCTGGTGAATCTACTTCCAGCATTTTGGTAAAGTTGTATGCAAGTCATGGCGGCTCTGACAAAATCTTGAATAAATACTTGAATGTCGAGCAGAGTATCATTCAATTTGTTCTTTTGAAGAAAGCTGCATGTAGCGGCCAAATGCTTCTGAAATGAAACCATATAGTTAAGTTTTAAGACTCAATTTTTAATTTTTAAAAAATGACCCAAAATTCTTACACTAAAATTATAATACTTAAACGTACGAGCTGTGAATTCAGACTGAAGCAATAAATCCAGTGTTTCTCCTGCCTTGTGGTGCAAGGCCGTGTTGTTTGTAATTCCTGAGCGTGCCTTCAGCAGTAAACCTCAGCACCTTCAGTGACGTAACTCCTCCCCCCTTAAGAGGGATGAACGTCCTCGTTCATTTTGTTGGCTGCTTCTTTCCCTGGCATGTGATCCAGGTGTATGATTGTCCTTGGTTTATAGAATAGGTCGTAGATACGGTTGCGAAATTTCCAGATGAAGAGTAGAATGGCTATGATGATACATAGACTGAACAAGGAGGCGGAGTGTTGGATGATCTGGGTGATGTTTTCAAAATTGTTTGGTTGCGATATCTCCTTTGCTTCTAACATGATTTCTTGTGGGTCATCTAGGTGATGGAGTTTCAGTTGAATACCCTTTATTGGGAGTAGGTCAACACTGGATGTTTTTGGAATTGTGATTTCGAAAGTTGGTGATGTTGACGAATATGTATAGGGTCCAATTAATATGCGGCAGCGTGAGTGCATTAAAAATATCCCTTTAAGAGATCTGCGTTCTAAGATACCTGAGCAGTCCTCAATCACTTCGGAGGATTCACTAAACATGACAAGAATTTGGTGGTTGCTAAGTTCGCGCACAATTTTGTAGTCATTAAGTATTTTTGCAGTTTCACAAGTATTAGGGGTTTTGGTGGAGCACTTGTCCTGTGAGGGTTCTGTAGTACACAGCATAATTTCATTTGTTGAGTCACATTCGTCGTCGGTCCAGAGCTCGGAGTCGCCAATGTGGACGATATACTTCTTTGGTGGCATGATAATAACGTTGTCGTCGTTTGGTGCTGGGTATATTCGGGATAGGTTGGCAATAAAAGGTTTAAGGATTGGTATTTTTATAATAAATGTGATTGTCTGGTTAACTTCAAAAATAGTCAATTTTGATGTTTCGAGCAGTTTGAATGGATGGAATCTATCAAGTGGAAATAATTGCTGCGGGCTATATACTTTTGTTAGATATTTACGAATTTCCAGTAATTCTTGAAGATTGATAAGCTCCAGATTAGGAATGCCAGCCAATGACATACTTATGGTTCTTTCTATTACTAACAGAAGTTTCAAAATAGTTTGAGCTTGAAAAATTTCAGTTTGAAGTAGAGCTCTAAGATTTATTTCATCTGTGAAATTACGAAGGTATTTCAGAGTTTGATTGATATTTGTATTGATGACTTTAGTTTCATATGCGAACCGTTTACTGACATGATTGGCAAAAGATGCAATTTTAGTAATTTTATCTATTTCTGACTTTTGACTTTGAAAAAGTTTATTTATGTTATTATTTATAATTTGTAGATCGTCATCATCAGGGTTTCCCGTAATGAATTTTATCATTTTCCCCATGGCGTTTACTAATCCCCTTTTTTCCCGTTTACGATTCAACATGTCTAAAACTTGTCGAATTTCTTTTAGTTCTAGTTCTAGATTTCCCTTTATCTTATCTGTTATTACATCCCTTATTTTATTAGTTCTAAGTCTATCAAAATTTCCCATCAATTGAAAATAATTATCTTCTATTCTAGAGATGTTTATAAAGAAATAAAAGCTATGATAATGATCTAAGATTCTTGCGTTGCCCAAGGGTTCTTCGAAGAATCCACTAGTCTTCGTCTCCGTCACCTGAAGAGCCAGGTGAGGGGGTAGGATCAACCTGCAAATTAATACCAGGTTCTCTCAGTCGTTTGATTGCCCTAACATGTGCTGTAGTAGGTCTATTTTTACTTGTAAGTCCAATAATTTTCCCGCCAGATTGACTTGTGGCTTTAATTTTTTCAAATGGGGGATCAATTTTCCTCGGTCTATTTCTTTCAACGTAAACGTCCAGTCCTTCCACGTCTGGTGGATCAGTTTTGTTTTGGTTTTGTTTTTCCAAGTATTTCTTTGCCCTTTCTTCATTTCTAACGTATACATGGTCATAGAATGGGAGTATTTCTTCCTTACGTTTTTGGTTGTACTGTTCTAAAATAGTCATGTCGATGTCAAAGTCAGTCAATTTTTCATAGGGGCCGTATAACAAGTGAAATGGCGAATAACCAGTTGAGGAGTGAATAGATTGGTTGTAAATTAGTATGGCCGACATCATCAAGTTGCAAGGGAGATCATGGGGATTTTTAATTTTTAATGTTCTTAATTTTTCAATTATGGTGGAATGAAATCTCTCTATGGGTGAGTTAGAACTTGGATTATTGACAGTAGTGTAGTGTAGTTCGATCTTATGCAATTTACAAAATTCTTCAAACGTTCTGTTTTTGAATTCTCTTCCTTCATCACATACAAGTTTCTGAGGGTAATTATGATGGCCAAAGAAATGTCTAAGTTTGTTTAGAACAGTAACACAAGTGCCATCTTTTATTTTATAGGCTTGGGCATATCTGGAGAATAAGTCTATGATAGTTAAAAACTTGGAACTTTGAAAGCTAAAAGTATCTATGTGGATTACATCAAATGGCCTTTTTGCGAGGAGAGGTCCAGTTAATTTTGGATTATAAGGGTGTCGTTCATATTTCGATTTTAAACACGTTTCGCATTTATTAATAATAGCTGTAATTGATTCTTTCATATTAGGCCAGAAATATTTCTGTTTTAATTGGGTTAGAGTTTCATTAATTCCATTATGGGTTCTATCGTGATATTCATAAATGATTTCACTTTGGCTATCAGGATTAGTGACATCTAAACAGTATTTATTACTTATAACAATCTTGATAGAATAATTAAATAAAGACTTACACATTTCAATGAAACGTTCCCTTATCTGATTATCTTCAAAGAACACACCGTAAGAAAGATCAGGTTTAATTGTATCTTTGAGTAACTCGGTTAGATTTTCATCAATTGAATTTGGATTTATAGTGATAATATGGTTATTTTTCCCAAAGGGTCTGACTATGCGTCTCTTAAAGCATTCCCCTAGTTTTAAAATTATCCTGTTAGGAAAGACATTCACGGGTCTTTCAGATATTGGGAGATTTTTTCCATTGTCATCATTGGTTGAGTGGATTGTTTCGTTATCATCTGCATTTGCCGTTTCTATGACATCTGCATCTGGGTTATTACTTAAAGAAAGTAGTGTGGGAGGACTATCAAGAGGAAGATCTGGTGATAAGGGTAGTAATTGATTTAATGGGATATTATCAGAGTCATTAAAATGATTACTGGGTGTGCTAACTTCTCTTTGTGATTCTACAATTCTATCTACTTCTGTTTCCGATATAGCTGGGGCTTCATCAATGTTAGGTATTATGGAGCAAAGTTCATCAATAATCTCATCATTATGTATTTCTATGCGTGAGAGAGCGTCTGCTACATAATTTTCTTTTCCTTTTCTATATACGATATCAAAATTAAACTCTTCTAATTTTAATTTCCACCTAATAAGTCTAGAATTTGGCTCTTTAATTTTGTATAACCAAACTAACGGATTATGATCTGTCTCTATTGTGAACTTTTGTCCAAAAAGGTAAGGTCTGAAATGTTTAGTTGATTCTAGAATTGCCAAAAGTTCCCTTTCAATAGTGGAGTAGTTTCTCTCAGCAGAATTTAGAATCCTGGAATAGTAGGCAACGGGCCTGCCATTTTGAGATAGGACGCTGCCAAGGGCGACGTTTGAGGCGTCTGTAGTCAGTGTAAATTGTTTTTTGAAATCGGGATATGCAAGAATAGGTGCATTAGTCAGCAATTCTTTACATGTGTGAAAAGCTTGAACATAGTCTGGGTCATTGATATTTATTTTTGATCCTTTCTTTAACGCTCTGGTCATAGGTGCTACGACTTGAGCGAAGTTGGCTATAAAACGTCGGTAGTAATCTACTAGTCCTAAGAAGGATTTAATTTCCTTGGTAGTTTTCGGGATCGGAAACTTTTCAACGGCTTCTATTTTTTGTGGGTTTGGCTTGATGCCGTCTTGGGTTATGACATGACCTAAAAATGCGACATCTTTACATAGAAACTCAGATTTATCTAGTTGAATCGTTAAATTGCATTCCCTTAACTTTTGAAAAATTAGGCGAACATGGAGAAGGTGCTCGTCCAGGGATTTAGAAAAGATTACAACATCATCCATGTATACAAAGCAACATTTATACAAAAATTCTCTTAATAAGTTGTCCATCACTCTTTGAAAAGTGCTGGGTGCATTTTTGAGACCAAAGGGCATTCGGCGATATTCATAGTGCCCATTATTTACAGAAAAAGCCGTTTTCTCAATGGATGCTGGATCCATCTCTATTTGATGGAATCCTTGGGCCAGGTCGATAGTGCTAAAGTATTTACATTTTCCTAGATTATCTAAGATTTCATCGATTCTAGGGAGGGGATATTTATCTTCAATTGTCTTCTCATTCAATTTACGGTAATCTATCACCATACGAAATTTTCTCTGCCCAGACGCATCTAATTTCTTTGGCACCACCCATACTGGTGCGCTATAAGGTGATACAGATGGTCGTATTATTTCATTATCTAGCAAGTTCTGAATTTGTCTTTGGATTTCCTCGTTCATAGCATAAGGATGCCGATAAGACTTAACATAAACAGGTGATTCGTCACATGTCCTAATTTGATGTTTTACTGCATTGCTAAATGTTAAATTGGATTTATCTGTGTAGAGGATGTCTCGATATTTTTTACAAAGGTCCAATATTTTTGTTTTTTCTTCCTGATTTAAATGTGACGTTCTCAGAACTTTTGAAACATCAATAGTCTCGTGATAATTTGGTGGGGCTTCTATATCATTTTCGTGCACGGATGAAACGGGCACCCGTTCTTGGAAATTTATTTCTTTATGAAAATGAAATGGATTGGGTATGGTGCAAAATCCGTCTTTAGCTGTAGCTATTGATTCAGGGATAATAAAATCTTGGCCAAAATTAATTTCGGGTAACAGGACATCGCCCTGTTCTAAGGTTACTGGAATTTTAATGGAACGATTTACCATTGTTGTAAAATTTTCTATTTTATTATGTAGGAATACATAAGAGAAAGGAATTTTAATGTTATTCATTTCTACTGTTTTATTTTTATAGTTTATAATTGCACCTAAATTGTCTAAATCTTCGCTTCCTATAAGGGCGTCAAATTGGCTATGCCAATCAACAACATGCAGATGTAAATTATTTTTTATGCCAAAGGGGTACAAAAGGGGGGAAATTATGTTATCTTGGGCCTCCACTTTCTTTTTGAGTCCTGTTACAGTAAAGGGTTTTTTAAATAGATATTCTTGAAAAAGTTCAAACGCGGGGCCTGGATTTATAACGGAGTTTGAAGCTCCCGAGTCAATAAGAATTTTTAAATTAAGTTCTGGTAAATAAAAAAATGGTAGCTTGGATATTGAATTTAAAGAGTTCAGGTTAACTACGTCGGGTGCGTATTGGAGGCAGTTGCTTGAAAATTTACAGCCTCATTTTCAGTTTGTTCACATTGTGATTCGGTCGGGAAGTTAGAGAATTCTGGTGTTTCAGTTTGTTGCACATAATATTCTTCATCACAATAATTTTCGTTAGGGTAGTTTGGAAAATAAGGGTAGTTCGGATAGTATTCGGAGGTTTGGTCTTCTGTCTCTACATTGAACATTGATCTGAGTGGTTGAGCAGGTTTTTGTTGGTTTGAAAACCCGAAGTTTGATGGTTTCGTAGGAATGTAGGATTGAACTGACATTGGTTCAGGAGGGGGTAATCTTTGGGTATTTGGCGCCATGCTTGTTGATGGTCCAAAGTTTGGTTTGTTAAAGAATCTTTGCTGCGGTTGCTGAAAAGAAGGCCTAGAAAAGGCATTTTGTGGGGCAAAAGGATTTTGAGGTCCTTGTGGTCTTGGAAATTGTGACTGGAATGGCCTAGCAAACGCGTTATTTTGGAAAGGTTTGTTAAACACTGGTGGCATCATTTGTGGTCTTTGGAAATTGGTCTTAAATGGGTTGTACTGCGCTTGTGGGGGTGTTCGAAAAATAGGAGCGTTCATTTGTCCTTGTGGGGAATGAGGGGAATTAGGATTTTTCTTTTCTGATGTATCATTATTTTTTCGTAAGAACTCATAATATTCCCACTCTTGCTTACGATTATCTAGAATCTGGCATTTAGAGATACATTCCTCTAGTGTATTTAAAGCAAAATTGCCTAAAAATGACCTATGGGGTTCAAGTAGTCCGTTTTGGAAAGTTTTTAAGGCTAATTTGTCATAGTCAGCTTTTTTGTATTTCGTATAGTTTGGGTCAGTGGAGTTTAATTGCAGGTGCTGCATTAAAGCATTCAAACATTTCAACAGCCTTCCGTAATAGTCAAGGTAATTTTCATTTTTATTTTGGACACATTGAGATAAGCTGTTTATCAAAATATCTTCGTTTCTTTGGTCCCCGTACTTTTGAATAAGGTATTTTCTTATGCTAGCCCAATCTTTTGCATTTTGGTATGAAATAAAATCCCTTGCTTCTCCTTTTATTTTTGATCGAATTGAACACTCAATAACATAAATCTGATCGACAGTTATACGGTTATTTGCATGACTAACGAGGTTGTCTACTTCTGTGAGAAAAATCGATAAATTTTGACCAGGTTCATACTCTGGGATTGCATTAATTAATGCCCTGACATCACCATCGCTAAGGCTGGTAGGAACAGCGGCGCTTCCTGGCATTTTTTGTGAATTTGTATTTCCAAAATTTAATAAGGGTGGTTTCAAAATAGATTTCTTGGGTGTAAGTAAATCTTGGCTAGCCTTCAGATCTGACTCGTTTTCTGCAATAATTTCCACTTCAGGCATGCAACTTATAATAACCTACTTTAATTAAATTAAAAATATCAGACAATTACATAAAATAGATGAGGGGACAGTTAAACAGAAAAGGGCTGAAATTAGGAAACGGAAAAAAGGATGACTTACAGTAGAGCTGCAATAACCTCCATAGATTTTCCAGTTGTTTCCCGGGCTCAATACGTTCTCCCGCGTCCAGAGGGTAGACAGTGCGGGGCGAAGGTTCTTAAGGGATCCGTGCAAAAGTTTGAAAACCACGTGCCGTCGAAAGGGTTGAAGCGCTGAGCTCTATAGGTCCAATCCAAAGTCCAAAATTGCCTTTTCGTGAACCCAAAACTCTCCCATAAACGATGACACTCACGGATCCTACCGACTGCGCCAGTTAAGTTTTAAGACTCAATTTTTAATATTTAAAAAATGACCCAAAATTCTTACACAAAAATTATAATACTTAAACGTACGAGCTGTGAATTCAGACTGAAGCAATAAATCCAGTGTTTCTCCTGCCTTCTGGTGCAAGGCCGTGTTGTTTGTAATTCCTGAGCGTGCCTTCAGCAGTAAACCTCAGCACCTTCAGTGACGTAACTATATGAATAATCGTAAATGATAGTCTTACGAAGGAAATTCAATACGGTAGTGTAGAATAATAGTAATAGGTAATAGCATTCTAATAACATATAGAACTATTAATTAATTTTAAAAGAACCGGTCCGAGTTTACTCGAACATGCTTTCCAATTTATAAAGAAGTAGATACAGACATGTGTAATTTCATAGGAAATAATTTCCCTATGGTTAAATTTCAGATCCGTCGAGGGGGGGGGGGGGGGGGGTCCACCCCAATATATTAAAAACCCCTAAAAACTTAATTGCATATTCTGGAACGAACAGACCAATACATTGTAACAGTAGTACAACAATGACACATGGCACGTAATGTATTGGAGCGTGAATTTTCCATAATTTCTCAAAAAATAATTTTTTGAACAGCAGCAAATATGTTTTTGGGTATGCAACCTATTCGTTTTTGTTACCCTATTGAACACTGAAAACTTGAAGGTAGAAATCCTCGATAGAAAGGTTTCGCAGAAAAATTATTTTTTAGTCATTTTTCATGAAAATTGAGATATTTTTATTTTTTTACCCCCAGAAGCAAACTATCAAGGGGCATGCGACCCCCCGCATTTTGTTAACATTAATAACGACTACAATATATGTGAATTTAAAAGAAATCGTTGGAGCCGTTTTTGGGAAATAATTTTTTAGACGTTTTTTTGGAGTTTTTTGAGAATAAACCCCCCCCCCCCAAATTGAGTTAGCCCAAAATAAAAAAAATAGTCTCGAGGTATGATTTTTGTGAACCTATACGCCAAATTTCAACAAAATCGACCGAGTAGTTTGCCCGGAAATCAGCGAACAGACAGACAGACAGACAGAAATTTCGTAAAAACCACTTTTTTGGGTTCCTGGGACCTCAAAACGTGTAAATCCGTTGAAATCTCGGAATCGAAAATTTCGACCATCACAAAGCATTCCTTATACTACGTATAAATTGGAAAGCAAAAAGTGCATGAAGTACCGGTGCGGAGTGCTGGCCAATTAGGAGAGACGAAGAGCAACTGCAGTATGTGGCGAAGATGCGAATGTTGCGCTACTCCCTCGGTTATAATAAGCTATCGGATGGGAGGAGGAACGAGGATACTCCAGCGGTACCGAAAATGCCAGGGAATAGAGGTTAGCATGGTGGGGCCACACGAAGAGGAGAGAAGATGGACACGTGCTACAACGTGTGTGAGAGACAAGGCTCCGTTAAAGTACGGGTAATAAAATAGGGTCATAATGCATAATCCTCTAATGTAAAGGATTCTTTAAACACACCTAGTTAACAACAGTCTTGTCGCTTATTGGTGAACACGATTTGGCAACTGACTTGAAAGAGGGCCCCGTACACACGGACGATTAAGCATACGCAAGTCGAGGACGGTGCCGTGGGAACAAAGGGGCTGGTGACAGGTTGGGGCAAAAAAAAGGAAGTTCTGAACGCTGTTCTCAAGATTTTTGACGTGAAACTATGCATTAGTGTGCGGTCAGCTTCACGTATGAGTCAGAAATTATGTTCAATGTGTGGTTTACCAACTAACCATTGGCTGCAATGACAAATTTACCAGCGAGCCACCGCGCCGGTGTGCGAACCATCCGTGTTTACAGGCCTTAGGCTACCAGGAAACCATACGCTATGGCCCGTTACACACCGATGAGTCTGCAGTCGCGAGTTGCCGATGTTTTTATAATTGCAACAAATGGGCTAACAGAAGATCTTGTCGATTTCTGAAGCTGGCGTGAAGCCGACGCGAAGCAGACCACACGAAAGTATATGGTTTTCCCCTAGAAACGCCAGCTCATAGAAATCTTCTGAAGTATACTCTGTGGTTTTGCACCAACCATGAAGCAAGCCTATCGTGTACCGGGCCTTTATCCTAAGTACTTCAAAGACGTCCATATGCGGCTGTTCCACCGACGTGGATTTTGAATGTGAATGTGTCATGACGTGGTAGCAGACATCATTAATAAGTCTCTACCATATTATAACTTAATTTATAATAGATAAGTTAAGTATATCTACATAATAGCAAATTCAGTTACAACTAGTGACAGTGCTGTATCTACAGGATAGCTTTCTCTTCTATAAGTATTTTAGTTATAGTGTTTAGTTATAGTACTTTATTTATTATAAATTACACATTAAATTACATTCCTAAAGGTGCTGCAATGGGCAGTACCTTTAAAAGGAAAAAATTTAATTCCCCCAATTCTGATGAGCCATTTCTTTCAGAACCCAACCTAATAATGCTTGTGAGTCCATGTGACTCGCAGCAATCTTTGTCTGGTGTGTCACCGTTTATAATTGAAAGAGAGTTGAACTCGGCAATTACTGGCACACTAAACTTTGCCAAAAAGCTGAAGTCGGGATCGATATTAGTAGAAGCCCCCACCTATGACATTGCTGAAGAGCTGATGAAAGTAACTAAACTAGGCAGTATCCCAGTTACCGTAATTATACATCCCACATATAACTGCAGCAGGGGCGTGGTTAGAAGCTTTGATCTAGCCGAGTGTACCGAGGAAGAAATCCTAAAAGCACTCGAGCCACAAGGAGTATCAGCAATCCGCAGACTTACCAAAACTATACTCAATGGTCGACCCCCGGCTTATGTGCTAACCTTCAAATGCAAACAACACCCTGACAGCATAAAAATTTTCTACCGCAACTAACGTGTCACTAAGTATTATCTCCCACCTATACGATGCAAAGTATGCTTGGTGTACGGCCACTCCATTTGCTCTAAGGCTAAGGTCTGCACTAAATGTGCCCAGGTACACCTTACTCCGGAAGAGGAAGTTAACTGTTCCAACCCTGTGAAGTGCGCAACATGTGGCAGCACAGATCATGACGTAAAGTCAAGTGAGTGCCTTATCTATAAGAGGCAGTGTAAGACCGCTCAAAATGCGGAACTGCAAAAAGCTCAGCAGCAGCCAAGTAGATTCGACCCCAATACACTGAACCTAGGGGAAAATTTTCCGAAATTACCAAACACAAAAGGTCTGGCTTATTCAACCATCCTTAACAGGATGTCGAAGAAGAAACCCACCTCCGCTGCACCGAATCCTTTTATTGCACCCTCATCACAACAACAGTCTAGAAAAGTCACTCCCCCTAACCCTCCCCATACCCATTCTAAAGAAAAGCACACATCCTTTGCACCCCCACCGACCTCACACCCCCCACCTCCAAACCCAACGTGCACGAATTGCACAGCGGTCCTACCTGCGATTCAGGCACTAACACAACAGATAAGTGCCCTTACAAAGATGGTGGAAACATTAGCCCAAAGTGCTTTTGCTAAAATTATACACCCATTAGCTTTAAGCAGCCCAACCAAGAAAATGACACAAACAGGAAAAAGATCCCCCAAAACCAATGTATCTAAATCCAGTTTACCAAAAACAACCCCTCTTGGTAGACTGAAAGCTAATAAAAATAATCTCACCTTGCATATGCCTCAGTCAGAGTGTGTCACGGAACTAAATTCTTCACCACTGCAAAATAACTCTCCAGTACATGCTCCAATGTCCACAACTACCGAAGAAAATGACCCCTTCCTACAGATATGACGCATACCTTCATACAGTGGAACGTCAACGGATTAAAAGGAAAACTCGAGGAAATTGAAAAGCTAGTCCATAAATTCAATCCCACTGCACTCTTATTACAGGAAACTCATTTTTCCAAAACTCAGAGCATTTCAATGCTACAGGGCTATAAAGTATTTGCAGACAATGATTTGTCCCAGGGTAGGAGTAAAGGAGGCTCAGCAATATACATATAAAGTCACCTATCAGCAGTACGCATCCCCCTCACATGCGGGTTTCAAGCTGTTGCCATCCGAACAACCCTCAATTACCCTGTTACCCTATGTTCCGTTTATTTAAAACCAGGTCTCCGGGTAACCAGAGCGGAACTAAACCAGCTTATTCAGCAACTGGGGCATCCCTTCTGCCTCGCCGGGGACTTTAACGCGCACTCACCTCTGTGGTCAAGCCCCACGCTAACTTCGGATACTTTAGGAAAAGAAATCGAGGCTAATACATGCAAACACACTACATTTGCTAAATAATGGCGCCCCAACGCACCTGTCTACAAGGGGTACACGATCTGCCATCGACCTTACCTTCACAGACCCAACTATTACCAGTGACTTCCATTGGCAGGTATTTGATGATCAATGTGGAAGTGACCATCATCCTATCATATTAACATACACTACCCCAACAAACATGCCACCGCTTCATTTTCACCTGTCCTGGAAATTAAAAAATGCAAACTGGAGCGCATACCAACTTGCGTTAGGCCCCCCACCACCCCTAATCCCAAATAATGCAACTGGCCTAGATATAGACCACATAGCAGACCTTTTTGAACAAAACATCATTACTGCAGCTTTAAGCTCAATAAAGATGAATAGAATACCTGGTAACAAAAAGACTCCCCTACCTTGGTGGACTGAACAATGTAACATCGAAGTAAAGAAACGGTGTATACTCTATAATAAATTTAATCGCAACCCCACAGCAAACAACCTGCTAGAACTAAAAAAACAGCAAGCGGTAACTAGAAACACACTTAAAAATTCCCGTGCGGATTACTGGCGAAAATATGTTTCTTCATTGACAATAAGTACTCTCTCGACGGAAATCTGGAGGAGAATAAGAACCATAAGAGGTAGGACCAGTCACCGTATTTCACCACTCAATATTGAAGGCGTCACATACAAAAATCACGCTGATATAGCAAATAAGTTATCGAATCACTTTTCTGACTTATCCAGTGACGATAATATTCCTTTAGCTTCACTCCGATATAAGCAGAACTTGGAAAAAACCTCCCTAGATTTTAGGGGTGGTGACTATGCTAACTATAATGGACCATTCGATCTGAATGAGCTATCACAATCCTTAAAATCTATTAAAAATAAAAATACTTCACCAGGCCCAGACAATATTCCATATCCATTTCTTCAACACCTTCCCCTACCCTACCTCACCTACCTACTTACACTGTACAATTATATATGGAAAACCCACATAATCCCTGTCTCGTGGTTAAAAAGCGTAGTGATCCCCATTCTCAAGCCGGGCAAAGACCCCACATGCCCTGCCTCATATCGTCCTATTTCGCTTACTAACACCTTAATAAAATTATTTGAACGTATGGTAAACGGAAGACTTATGTATCACTTAACATCTCACTCACTGATATCACCTATACAATGTGGCTCGGTAAAAGGCCGGTCTACAACTGACCATTTATTACGGGCCACTACCTACATACAAGAAGGTCTCATAAATCGACTCCACGTGGTCGGCATTTTTTTCGACATTTTTAAAGCTTACGACTCAATTTGGCGAATCGTAATCCTACAACAATTACATCAGTGGGGAATAAGAGGTAATCTGCCACTGTTTGTGAGTGCCTTTCTGCAGAACCGCACATTCATAGTGAAATGTGAAGCAACCTATTCATCCCCTAAAACACTTGTAAATGGAACACCACAGAGTTCAGCAATAAGCTGCACACTTTTCAATATTGCAATCAATTCTATTACTAAAACGATTCCGCCTGAAGTGATGTCATGCTTGTATATCGATGATTTTGCATTATTTTATTACGGTGCTACAATACCTCACATAGAATCTGTTCTAAGACCGGTTTTAACATCCCTGGAGCAATGGTCAAAGCAAACTGGTTTACGTTTTAGCCCAGATAAAACCAAAGTGGTCCATTTCTGCAGGAAACGGTGCTATACTGAGCCCAAGCTCACGATAAATAATACATGTATCCCTATAGCGAAATCCCAGATTTTTGGGGCTCATTTTTGACCGACAACTCAAATGGAAGGAACATATTTTGCAGCTCAAAGCCAAAACAGAAAAATCGCTAAATTTACTTAAAGTGGTCAGCAACTTTCACTGGGGTGCTGATCGGCATACTCTATTAAACCTTTATAGGACCCTAGTAAGGTCAAAACTTGACTACGGCTGTTTCATTTATGGCTCCGCGTCTGAAAATCTGCTACAGTGCTTAAACCCAGTACACCATCAAGCAATCCGAATATGTACCGGCGCCTTTAAATCTAGCCCTATAATGAGTATCTGTGTTGAGGCAAACGAGCCACGCCTTGCTGGTAGAAGAAATTTACTAATGCTGAAATTTTGTACAAAAATCATTCATCAACCTAACAGAATCTCATTTCCAGCAGTGACTACAGAGCAGCATCACGCGAAGTACCAAAGTCGCGTCAGGTCGTCAAAACCAGTACACTACCGTAACAAATTGTTGCTGCACTCCCTTAGTCACAAACTTCCTGATATCCACCCCAAAAGAACCCACACTCAACCGTACTGGCTGATTACCCCTCCAAAAATTTCATATAAGTTGCATAATATGTGTAAAAAAGACACGCCACCTCATTTGTACTTAGCAATGTTCAGGGACTTGGTCTTCAACTACCCAAGAGCCTCATGGTATCACATCTACACTGACGGCGCCAAAATGGGTAAGGGCGGGGGTGTCGGAGCTGCTTACTGCCTAAATGGATCAATCCATATGTTCCCAATGCTGCAGCACTGCTCAGTTTACACAGCAGAACTCTTCGCTTTATATCAAGCCGTTCTCCGCATCGTCGCGGACAGGTTGCCTCAAGCAGTCATTTTTTCTGACAGCCTTAGTGCTTTACAAACCATCGAAAATACAAGCACTATGTGTCCGCTGGCGAATGCCATATTATCAACGTTAAAAGACTTGCCATCCAACTCCATAGTGCATTTTCATTGGATACCCTCCCACGTGGGTATACAAGGAAACAGCACAGCTGATGCGGCAGCTAAAGAGGCGGCAATCATGACTGCCGCCCCTTGGGCCACAACCATTTTACCAGATGTATTCAATATAATCCAAAGGGAAACCAAAAATGCCTGGCAGGCTGCATGGCGAGACACCATTAACAATAAGTTAAGAAGCATCAAACCAGTTATTGGGGATTGGCAAACCTCATATCGCCTAAATCGATCAGAAGAGACTGCTCTTGCCAGATTGCGCATAGGGCACACCCGCCTTACCCATCGACATTTGATGTCTGGTGACCAGCCCCCTACATGCAGCAGGTGCGGAGTCCCACAATCAGTGGAACACATAATTACCAAATGCCCTATATACGCAGCGGGCAGATTTTCGTTACCGAAACCACACACCCTGCCAAACTTATTAGGGGACAAGCATGGGCCGGTCACGGCAACGTTAAGCTTTCTAAGCAAGACCGGAGTCATGCTCCACCTGTAGACTGTAGACAAAACCATTCTAAAACACCCATGACTTCCGCACACACACACACACCGACCGGCGCAAATACTCGAAAGAGTCCCGCGCCTTAAAAAAAAAAAAAAAAAAAAAAAACAGCAGTACATAGTAAAATATGGCAGAGACTTATTAATGATGTCTGCTACCACGTCATGACACATTCACATTCTAAATCCACGTCGGTGGAATAGCCGCCTTAGGACTAGATCATAATTATTCCCATTATTTGGCGCAATGAGAGCTAAACATTCTTCATGCACAACCTGTGATAACACGATGACGACAAAAAGAGGTAACATACCTTGAATGATTCTAGGGTGGGATCCATGGAGAGCATTTCAGTCTTAAGACGCTCTTGGGCGTCGGTACGATATGCGGGAAGGAGAATACATTCTATAAAGAGATCAGACTCGACTTGTCGCGTATTGAGATAGTTGAGGGCTGCACCCCACTCTTCATGACGAAGGTAGAAGCGCAGGATACTTGTCGCATTACTATAACTAGTAAGATACCACTCTTGCTCCTTATACTGTGGACTGTTTGAGCCACCAGTACTCCGAGGTGGTACCTTGCCTCCGGACAGAATCTTCAAGGTCGATAGCAGTTCCAAAACTTCTGTACGCACAAAAAAAAGATTTTAAAGGGGAAAAACCTTACAGGTTTAAAAATAATCAAATATATCATGAAATATCGAACGCAGCGGTGTGAAAATATGATATACCTTCTCTTCATTTTGATACAAGATATGTGCCCGTCTATTACACCGATTGCCCACAATTATTAAACTAGATTTGTAAAAATAACGGATAGTGGCATAGGGCATCCGGAGGAATGAGTTTAAAACTGTGGGCAATCGGTGCTAGTGACGGGTACATATCATGTATCAAAATGTAAAGGAGTATTTCTTCTGAGGGGTGCAACATTATTGATAGCTCTACAACTGATATTTCTTGTGAAATAAGATACTGGGGGTGTCAGAATATATATGAAATTGTCTCCTTTGTAACTTTTTAATATTTCGAACACATTATAATAAAAGGTGGCTTGATAAAATATTACACAAAGAAACACGTATAAAATTATGTCAGATTTGCTCTTTACACTTCAAAAGTCTACTTGACGTCTTGCGGAATTTTTGTTAAGAAAAAAAAATAATAATAACAACACCAACCTTGGGCTATCGAATTTGGTCGAGGAGCACTGAAAGTAGTGTTTTCCAACAATTCACAAATTTCATCCAGCAACGGAATGCATCGGCTGCCAGAGTGCAATGTAGGTTGAAGACACTGAGCAAACTTCAGTCTTGCTTCAGCCCAGCAACCAGCACTAAGGAGAACTTTACCCCATGTAGCCCATAGTCCAGATAAAGGTAGGCCAACTTTAGTAGAGACCTTAAAAATAAGATAAGTTACAAATTTTATCAGCTTTACAGTCACACAGTGTCAAACAGAAGACTATTTGATTATGTGGTGTTTCAGAAAATTTGAAAGTACCTAAAAGATAGTCACAACATATATCCCGTGGTGAAGCGGAAAGCTCAGTATAATGTTCAAATAGAAATGAAAAGAAAAGCAAGAAATACCGTAGAACTGTTGCTTATTTATTTTAAATTTAATATTTAACTGTATTTCCCACTTTAATATAGTATACTATGTGAGTACCCCTATAGAAGAGGATACATTTAGAGTGAAAATACGCTATAGAACAATTGATTCTTTCTCAGCCAACTTCCCCCAAAAAATTCATACAACAACCATACCTCTATTGCAAGATCCCAGAGCTCTTCTTCAACGAGTCGGTCCCGCAATACTCTCAAGGATTTGGGCTTCAGAGGCTCCGGAGGAATAAGATGAACACAATTATTTCGAACCAACAGACTCAGTAGGTCCACATGACTAAGCAGTTGATCACAGCTACTAACTCCAGATGGGTGACCAGATTTGCCGTAGCGAACTTTGGCACCAACAACTAAGGCCCTAAAATTACAAAGCAAAAACCCGTTTACGATACACGAAAGCTGGATTTACTTTACATAAATGTTGATTTCTGGACAGGGGAAGTGGACACTAGAGTCAGCTACTAATAAATAAATAAATAATAAGGACTTTTTGTTCTATTATTAAGCCAACCTAGTGGAGTTAGGGCTATAAAGCCCTCTCTTACACTCAACTAGGAAGGCCCGGGACCGCCTGCTTTACATGTCCTCCGAAGCATGGCCAGAAAATGTAGCAAGTGTAGGACTCGAACCAACAACCTTTCGGGTGAAAGTTGGAGTCCGTACCACTACTCAACATGTCCTGACAGCTACTGTAGTTCCATTTTGAGGAAGACTTCTGATTTAACACTTCGCTGATGTACTCGGTATATTTCGACCTGAGCACAGGTCGAGGATACTCTTTCATGACAACTGCTCAATGTGGGATGTTGTTGTCAACAACATGCCCTAATATCTATAATATAATTAACTACCCACCTGATAATTTGTATAAGGAGAGAGTAGTCAACCTCAGGATTACTCGAGGTTTGGGGACGTTGCAATAACTGCAACAGTTTTTCACTCTCGTCGAGAAGAACACTAAAAAAGTGGAGATAACAACATTAGTTACGATGGGCTACTATTTTTCGACACTAATAGAGTAACAGATGAATTACAGCCATCAATTTGATCCTTTGTTGCTAGCAAAGATATAAAATAGAATAGATGGCGCCCAACCATAAGCTAAGTAATGCTGATAGCGGTGAAACGTAAGAGGAAATGTCAAAGGTGGGCAAAGGAAAGTTTGCCGGGTTCCAACATAAAAAAAAAGAAAATTGCGGCAAATGAAGAACAAATGTACAATCCAGCCGACAGGACTGGCGACATAATCCGCGCAGTAAGTTTCTCCGCACTTGACCTGGCAAACTAAATAGCTTTATTATGACTGTGATTAGCTTTAGGCGAGAACCTCCAAGCTTAATCTGAGTCACAACCTTTTGCCGCGTCATTTTTTATGCTGCGAACGCCCATCTTACTCGCATGGTTGGTAGTAAAACTAATGTTCCATTTTGGACGGATAACGTAAGCAAAAATCACCATAAAAAACAAGCATAATTTCATTTTTTGTACATTATTGATCGATGAGGTTGCTTGATAGCCCCATCGTATTTATGTAACGAAAATTATGAGTATTATTACTACTCGAAATTGGATATGGGTGGCCTGATGGAGGGCTTTCAAAAACAACCACCATCAATCTCAGTTATTATGTTTTTTAATCAACTCAAAGGGATATAAGCTAGTAATGTCATATTCAATGCATTGTCAAAGTGTACACTATAGGCTAGTTACAATCGACATAAAAAATCGCTAAATTCACAAAACACGATGAATCTATGATTTTTAGTACAGGGTTTGTCAGGAAAGTAGTGGGACTGGATTTTTCCTGCCCAAACGGAGCAAATGAGAGAGGGCTCCATGGGCGGAGTTGGTGGTGGGGGGGTTCTTGGGAAGCAGCGCACCGGTCGCCTGTGTCGTCCGAGCCTTTGCGGAGTCAACATCGGGCTTCAAGCGAACCTCTGTTAATGTGTGTCGTCACGGTCGGAGATGAATTGTTTACTCGAACAGCGTTACGCTGTCTAGTTTTGCGTTAAACTTGGCAAAACCGCGATGGAAACAGTTGTTTTGATGAAAACCGCTTACGGAGATGATTTCATGGGCAGAACAAGCGTGTTCGAATGGCACAAGTTGTTTCGCGAGGACGATCAACGCGCAGGACGTCCTTCTTCAAGCATGATCCATGTTGATTGCCTTCTTTGACAGCAAAGGGATGATTCACAAGGAATTTGAACTACCTGGTCAGACAGTGAATGCAGCATTTTACGTGAAAGTGCTTGACCGACGGAGAAAACGGATCGTCCGCGTCCGCCCAGCCTTTGCGAATGCGTGGAAGCTGCATCATGACAATGCATCAAGTCACACGGCGCTCATTGTCACGGAGTATCTGGCCAAACACGGTATTTCAACCAACCCCCAGCCACCCTACAGCACAGATGTCGCTCGCCCAGACTTTTTCCTCTTCCCTCACCTCAAAAAAAGTCTGAAGGGACACCACCACGGCTCGGTACAGGGAGTTCAAGACGCCGTGACGAGGAAAATTACCGAGATTCCGACTTCCGCGTTCCAGGGGGCTTTCGAGGATTGGAAAAAGCGCTGGCAGCGCTGTGTGGCTGCAGAAGGTTCCCATTTTGAAAGTTTTTAAGTCAATGTACAGACATTGTAAATAAATTTTCTTTTCTGGATTCAGTCCCACTACTTTCCGGACAAACCCTGTATGTTGTATATACTCGTTAGGGTAGTGTATACACAAGTATACAACTCTCAAAAAGTTGTAGGGCATGAAAAACTGCGAAAATTTCGGACTTTTTTCAGTTTTTGCTATATACAGTATCACTGTAACTGCGAAGGCTTTCAGTCATATGAAGAACCACCGGGCTGATGGGCCGTGGCCGATATGAAAGTGAATTTCGAAACGTTTCGTCAACAGCTGCGGTCGACATCTTCAGTGGTGCTGCGTAGACTTCAAAGGTTGTGCCTCGGCGGCTCTGTAGCGAGTGACTAGGTAGGAGGCTGTGCACTGAGATTTATATCTGACGTTGTGTTGGGAGCGAGTGAATACTGAATGCAGTATACTATACTAATACTGAATGCAGTTTCACTCGCTCCACTCGTATTCACTGTACACTGTACTCGTACTCACTCGTATCCATCGGCAGTGGCACGGTGGCTGGCCCCCACACTGTCACACTGCCCGTGAAGAAGGGCTGAAAGTGGTGAACTGAATTATAGGAAAAACTTTTGGGAACGTTTTTTTTTCCCAAGGCAACACCACAGCCACTCACCATGGTCAACATAAAGCCATCAGACCTACAGTTGAAGACCCACTTCACTTAAAAACTACTAGAAGCTCCATATCTAATGGTCCTTTTTTGCAAAGAGGGTCAACGTAAAGGCACGAAATCAGCATTTTACGCTACCTTCACTCAAGCCACAGTGAACATCGGTGGTGTGCTGGCGAACACTTTTTCCACAACTGTTTGAGAGTTGCAAACTTGGGTATACACTACCCTAATGGGTTTATACAGCATTCTAAAAAATCAGAGATTTAGTGTCGGTTTTGACAGGCCTACTAGGTCTACCTCGTATGATCAGGAGAATCAGGAAGGAGATAGAACATCGCGAGACAGAGGGCTGCGTTCGGCGAATGTTCAAAAGTGAACTCTTCTCTAATTGTGGCGTTGCGAGAGGGGTCTGTTGTTAACCGCCAGACATGAATGTCGTCACTCACAGACGTATCCATTGTGCTTTCCATCGTCTGAAGAATAATTCAAAGAAAGAATCAGTTGTTGTACCAAAAACAAAATATTAGGACAGGGTTGGGGGCTTGTCATTTCTTAAACAGCCTTCCGCGAAGTTTATTTTATTAATAAAAAACAGTTACGCACTAGTAAGGTTAATCTCGATTTCCCAAACTGAATCTGTAAAAAGAAATTAATGGGGTATTGTCGAATACATACCATGACGGATTCATCCTTGTTTAGCGATGAGTAGCAAGCTTGGCAAACACGGACGGATACATCATTGTACCCTGCCACCTACAAAAACATGTCATTGATATTAAAAATGTTGGTGTTTTCAAATACATTCACAAGGATAACTCATATAGGCTCTACGTATCTAACGTGGTCTGTAGAAGGAATTTCTAACTGTTTATATTTCAGCTTGTAAACTCACATCGTCATCGGAAAGCTTGGGCTAGATGTTACACTAACCGCGTTATTTTGGGTAAGTTCAGATGCTGTGTGTGCTATCAGGACACTGGACAACGGCTGATAAAGTTTACCTTAACCTATGGGCTACGTTATTTACGTTACAGTAGTCGTATCCATCTTATGATGACTCTTCGACCAAACATGAAAACACATAAGCCGCATGTAAACACAGTGCGACAATGTCACCTTATGTCACTGCCGTCGATATGTTAACAATTTTCATCTTGTTTACCATATCATAAGGTGCATTCTACTAACCTGAGAATATCATAAGACAGTGATGACTACTGTGTTTTGTTGTGTAAATGTAATTATGTAGGTCTGACGGCTATTTTTGGTGATGGTTCGTATAAAGTAATTAGCGCACTATACATGATTATGGGCGGCTTACCTTCATCTGGTAAGGAGAACAAGTTGCACAGACAACACGACCACATCTTCGGCAGTGATGGCGGCGAATGAACATTGAGAAACTGATAATTTGGCAGCACATACACACGGCGACCTGTTTTCAGATAAATGCTTTTGAAGTAATGCATAAAATGTAAACGTCACGTTTTAACTTCAACAGTAATTAAATACATTGAAAATCATTAATTTATTAATCCGGTGGTCACGTAAAGGCCGTTTTCCCCACGACGATTCTTCTGAATTTTGAATCAGTACCTCTTCATGTTCAGTTCATGGAAAGTGCAGGAGTACCTAATGCTATTACCGATACTCCTCATAAGCTGAGCAAGAGAGGTAGGTATACACGCTAAACGCCGAACGACAGTCGTCTAGGAAAGATGGTACCTATAATATGGACTACTCTTGCACAGTTACCCCACTATGAGTCGTGTTGCGTCTTGTTCACCATGTTTGAGAAAGGCAATGTTAAACACGCATTAACATTCATTGGCGTGAGGATACTAACGCAATCTATTTTTGAACATTCGCTGACAGAGAAGATATTGGGACAGTATTGCTCAGCAAGAGGTCAAAAAAACCTACTACCTCTACACACCAACTGCCGTATCAATTCAATTTCGAAAGTGATAACTTTTTTAGGTAAAACTTGTAAAAAAAAATATACCTGATTATCAGGTATCCACTGACTTTTATCAGGAATCTCTGGCGGCACTTTAAACTCAGAAGGTGGTGTAAAAGGCACAAAAAAGTTCTCCTTGGCAGGCATAGGAATCATGCTGACTAAATCCAATTCGACAGCACGAGATGCGTAACGTTTCAATAAATCATATACTTCATCCATTTTCAAGAATGATTCGTGATTCGGCACATGCTGGAGCTAAAAATGAAATTGAAGCTTAGGCAGGTATTCCCCCGGCGATTTTACTTCATATTTGATTTTTTCATTGACGTTTGTTTTGTTTTAAGGAGACTATTATGCAGATACTTAACTTATCTATTTTAAATTAAGTTATAATATGGTAGCAGAAGTCAAATGTGATTAAAAAGAGTCTGCTACCATATTATAACTTAATTTAAAGTAGATATGTTAAGTATCTACATAATAGTCTCCTTAAAACAAAACAAACGTCAATGACAAAATCAAATATGAAATAAAATCGCCGGTGGAATAGCCGCCATATTAGATTATATTGTTTAGTTACAGTTTTATATATGCTAACAAAGCCTATTTTACACAATGTATACAGTATTTGGGAGGCCAATGAATCCAAGTGACTTAAGACTTAATCATAGTGAGTAGTAGAGTCAAGAAGGAACATTTTCACCCAGTGGTGCTGGCTATTAAAAGGAGTGCCATTGCCTCTTACCCGTTTCAAAATTACAGCCGCAGCATCAAGCCGAACGTTGAGGACAAGTTGTTCGATCATAAGAAGGGGCTCAGTAGCAAGATGAACAAGTTGAGAGCAGTCATCGTCGTCTAAGGCGGAGAGCAACTGCACCCCAAGTAACGTTTTTTTGTAAAGGAGTGCATCATCAGGAGCTATCTGAAGCAATAAATAAAAATATAAGCAGTGAAGTAAGGTGCTGAACACATGAGTATGAGTCCAATGGTCATCTATGTCGGAATTTTTAAAGCAAGATCTTAGAAAAAATTCAATTACTCGTGACTTCGTGGTATTTCATTTTAGTAAACAAACAAAAACAAAGTGTTTTAACAAAACCTTTTATAACTACTATAACTATAGAACCCAAATAACCGTTAAAAAATTAACTTTGTCTAAGAAACCAGCTGGTGTTGGTGTTAGTATAAAACTTATAAAAAATTATACCAACACCAGTGGGTTTCTTAGACAAAGTTGATTTTTTAACGATTATTTTGATTTTACTAATTTTAGTTATAGTAGCTATAACAAGTTTTGTAAAAATACTAGGTTTTTGTTTTTGTTTGTTTAAGGAGATCTTCAAAACACATTTCTAAAAAAATACGGAATCGAAAATCCTCTGCTCAAAATCGGGCTTAATTATTTTCCATTAGTTACTGACATGAGGGTAATGTTTTCCTTTTCTATTTTATTCTGAATAGTAATAATTTATTTGCCAGTAGATACCTTAAGACAGAACTCAGCAACAGTCCTCAAGCCTGAGAGCGAAGTTAACTCCATTATAACTTTCGCAGACAGTCGTAAAACGCGTTCTTCTGGCAATAATAGCAAAAGCTTGGGCAGTTGAAGAGGCACGTGTGTAGCCAGACGTGAGATGAATCCAACATCGATATGATTAATCGCACTTTGAATGACTCCAGGGAGAGTGACCCATTCGAGACACACAGCCAACTATAAAAAAATAAAAATATTATTTAAAGTAACAATAGAGTTCTAAACTATAATTTTTTCATCGTTGCATCGGGTTCCAATTAAAATGAAGGAAACTTTCAAATACACACTAATATCCAAATATTTATAGTTTATCTATAAAAAATAAAGAAGACACCGATTTATAAATGCTTGAAAAACCCCGAAAGCGTCCGAGATGGTGTGGTGTAGTGGCAGAGGCCAAAAGTCCCCCCGGGCTGGGTGCGCCTACCTAAGTCAAGTAAAGTGAAAAACCCCACCATTCTATACAGAGCTCGTAGGTCCTATGTATTGTAGGACTCTCCCTCCGTCGGCGGAAGGCTGCGGTCATATAAATTATGGTATCTTCTCCAACAGTAAGATCTCAATTAAACCATGCGCCAGAAATCATCCCTAAAATAATATCGATGGTTTACCCTACTTTGGGGTAGGGTAAAACGTAGCAGCAAACAAATCTGCCAGACGAATTGAACTGAGAGTTTTCGTCTAAACGGATTACACCACATGCAATCATTCATGAATTCGGTATGAACCAAAACTGAGAAAGTATTCACATTTTAATAACAAACAGCGGCGATTAACTTGCCTGGCACTTTTGCAGCAATGCTCGGAAAACTGTGTCGGGTGCATTTTTCGATAACAACATTACAGACGACCAATGTTGACCCTTAAATTCTTGACAATGTTTAGTGATATTAACATAAATGTTGATTCTGTTCAGACAACGCTCTATTTCATTGACAGTCGCTAAAGGCAGAGATCGCTCATCCTGTAAAATCGAATTAAACTGCTCCACGGCGACGTCACCTTAAAGAAACGCAATGACAGAATTAAAGAGGTTGCACATTTTGAGAGAATGGCCTCGACCATGATGGCACAATTTTTACATCGCTAGCTTCCTTATGTCGCAACATAGAGAAATATTCCTCTTGCACTTTACACTGACTTTTCCTCACTCGTACACAGTTCAATAAACTTTACTACTGCATAAGGGTAAGTCTGACTTACACCAGCTCAGAGCTTGAAGCCAGTGTCGGTTGAAAACCAACAGCCAAAATTAATCCCGAAACAATACCAATAATGAGCAAATAGTCAATGGAGTCGTTGGCATTGAGCAATATGCGACTATGCCTATGTCAATTAAAAGCTCTTAAAATCAATTAGCTCCCGTATGTGGTATGTGGGTAGGCAAGTAAGGAAACTGAGCCTGAATCAATGGCTACGTTTCTCTTTCTTTTTTATTATTATTGGAGAAATGTGTTAATTATTTCTTTCAGTAAAGACATGCAACTTACCAGGCCAATAAACTTGATTTTCTTTCACGCTGTTCAACCGCAGGCGAACATCACAGATCAACTGAGTGTAAATCCACCCTTTCTCGTCGTTATCTGCGAAACATTAAGAAGCGTTATACTATATGCAATAGATAAAATTCACTTTCAGATTCCCTTTGGAGCCACGATGGGATTTTCGATGCTTGGAAGAGTTCAAGATGTGCTCTGAATGTTCGAAGAAGACGAGGCAGGTAACACCAGAAATTAACAACAACAAAAAATGTGGGCGGGAGCGAATCCTATAGATGAAATAAAATAATAAATAAATAAAATTCATTTGCATAGCACGAGGCCATTTTTATTTTTGAGCGGGAAAGCCGCTAGAACTTGAGCTACATACTGATCTGCATATTGCACAATGTAATAAAGGAATATACAATAGTAACTATATTATAGTGATGTGAAAGTTACACAAACTGAGGTATTTTATAATGTACAGCATTTAAGCCAAACTTAGATCGGTGGCTGGAAGAAGTGAAGCCATTACTTAGTAACTTTATACAATATTAACATAAATAATTCTTAAATAATAATAGTAGGGCGAGCCTCAGCTACTACTCGGGTCGCAGGTGGCGGATAGCGGATGGTGTGCATGATGTGCTTGGATAGTGTCTTGCTTTTGCTTTGCCTTGCATGATAATCTCTCCTAGCTACACTGTGCGGGCCTGCCCCTTATGGGGTCCCGGACCGAGGCGGCGGGCAGGGGAAGCGTCTCAGCGGACCCTCCCGTGACGAGGCTTGTCACCAGGGTGGAGGACACCTCCCTCGTCCCTGGTAAGTAGCGAAGGCCTCAAGACTTCACGAAACAAGGCTCGTAGGCTGTCTCTGGGTGGAGGTCCCCTTCCTCGTCCCAGAGAAGTAGGAGTGGTCTTATACCGCTCTGAAACAGTCCTAGACAATACAAGGAGCCCACCTTCCAAAGCCAGCGAACACGAACGCTGCGAGGGGTAACCCCCCCCAGAGGGTTGGCGCGGGGCTAACCACCCATCCCGTAAAACGACCCCGGTTACGAATCACGTTACTACAATGCCTCGGATACCCAACGATTTTATGACGACAACCGCTAAACGTTTTGGGACATGGAATGTTCGGAGTTTAAGAAAGACTGGCTCTTTCGAAACCGTGACGAAGGTCCTACAGGACTACAACATTGGACTCTGTGCAATCCAGGAAGCTAGATGGCCCGGTCAAGGGTCCTATCGTAACCTCGGGTTTAGCCTATTTTATAGTGGTGACGACCAAGGAAGACAAATCCTTGGAACTGCATTTTTGATTAGCGACAAACTTTTGTGCAATGTGTTGAACTTTTATCCTGTTAACAGTAGGCTATGTGTTTTGAGGCTGAAAGGTCGCTTTCAGAATGTCACAATTATAAACTGTCACGCTCCTACCGAAGACAGCGCAGAGGAGGACAAGGACGCCTTCTACGACGTGTTAGAGCAATCCATAGGTAATGTACCAAGTTTTGATGTGAAGTTGGTAATCGGGGATTTTAATGCCAAACTGGGAAGAGAAACAATATGGCAACCCAATGTTGGTAGATACAGCCTCCACGACAACACAAACAACAATGGGACCCGACTGGCAAGTTTCGCTGTATCAGCGGGGTTGTACGTCAAGAGCACTATGTTTAATCACAAGGATGTACATAAGGAGACATGGATTTCCCCAGACGGTAATACCAAGAATCAAATTGACCACATATTAGCATGCCGAAGACATCAACGCTCAATTACTGATGTTAGAAGTTTCCGCGGGGCTGACGGTGACAGTGACCACCACCTGGTAGGTTTCGACTTCAGGCATCGTATAGCAGCACCGGTTGCTAACCGTGGGACCAAAACTCCAACATGGGACCTAGCTAAACTAAAAACCAATCTAGATAAGTCAGCCTTTCAGATTGAGCTTCTAAACCGCTTCGAAGCCCTCTCCAATGAGGCCAACTGCGATAAACTCTGGGAAGACATAAAAGAAGCTGTGGCAAAATCGGCAGATAGAATACTTGGACGGCGACCAAGAAGAAAGAAAGCCTGGTTTAACGCTCGGTGCCAAACGGCCATAGAGAATAGAAGGATCGCTCGCCAAGCTTTCCTCTCAGACAACTCAAAACGCATAGATTATCTTAACGTGAGACGGCAAACCTGCACCTGCTTAAAAAGGGAGAAAAGGCGTTTTCTCAATGACAAAATGCGAATTATTGAGACCAACAGAGTTGCAAACAATGGTCGGGAAATGTAAAGAACTATCGGTGGCATGCAGGGCAAAAGACAAAGACTCAGTGCCATCAGAGACGTAGATGGTAATTTACTGAACAACCCACACGAAGCTTTGGAGCAGTGGCGCTACTATTTCCAGACCCTTCTAAATGTGGAACACGAGGAGGAGGAGGAGGAGGGTGAACCCCCCATTTACCAGACAGCCGAAATTCAAATTAACCCACCTACCAGAGAAGAAATTGTGCTGGCCCTAGCGATGCTTAAAAATAACAAGTCACCAGGGGTAGATGGTATCCCAGCAGAGCTCTTAAAACAAGGAGGGGAGGCAATTGTTGACCGAATACACCAGCTAATCCTTCAAATCTGGCATGAAGAGAGAATACCTCAGGAGTGGAATGTTTCAGTTATAACCCCTGTTTTCAAGAAGGGCGATAGAACGCTGTGCAATAATTACCGAGGCATATCACTGTTAACCACGGGATACAAGGTTTTCTCAAACATCCTTCTGCTGAGACTGCGCCCGTACGCGGAAGAAGTCATAGGAGACTATCAGGCGGGTTTCAGAAGAAACCGATCAACTACTGAAAATGACACAGGTGTGTGTTGAAGGCTCCCGAGCTCGAGTCAAAGCGGATGGAGGCCTCTCAGCCCCTTTCGACGTGGCAACCGGCGTTAAGCAGGGAGACGGCCTTTCTCCACTTCTTTTCAACCTGGTCTTGGAAAAATGCACGAGGAAGGCAAGAGAAATGAGAGGAGGAGTGACGGTGGGCAACAATGTAAAGATACTGGGCTACGCAGATGACCTCAACGTCATATCCCACACAAAAACGGAAGTGGATGCATTGGTGGTCTCGATTGAGGAGGAGGCAAGGAAGGTTGGCCTCAAGATAAACGTGGAGAAAACAAAGTATTTACAAGTGTCTCGCCACCCCTGTCCCCCCCAACAAGGCCGTTTTGAGGAAGTTGAAGAGTTCCGGTATCTGGGATCGGTAATCACGAGAGACAACCGAGTAAGAGCAGACGTCATCAGCCGTATAAAAGCTGCCAATGTGGCTTACTTTCAAACGAGACCCCTTTTCAACTCCAGGCTTCTATCATGGACCACCAAAACTCGGCTCTATAAAACCCTCGTACTACCGGTTCTGCTGTATGGCGCGGAAGCTTGGACGCTAACATCCAGGGAATGCGACGCACTGCGAGTGTTCGAGAACAAGATGCTCAGGCGGATTTTTGGTGGGATCATTGAGGACGGCAACTACAGAGCTAGAACCAACGCAGAAATTCACGCCCTATACAAATCAGCTAGTGTCTTGGATCGTCTCAGGGGGCAGCGACTCCAATGGATAGGTCATGTAGCGAGAATGGACCCCTCCAGAGCAGCACGCGCTGTATGGGAGGCTCACTTGACCGAACCCAGACCCCTGGGAAGGCCAAGGAAGAGGTACCAGGACCAGATGGCGGATGACGTCCAAAAAATGGGCTTGCACCCAGAAACGTGGCGGACGGTGGCTTGTGATCGAGCGGAATGGAGAGGCATAGTACGTGCGGCCAAAAGTCCCCATGGGCTGTTAGCGCCACCCTAAGTCAAGTAAGTCAAGTAAGTCAAATAATAATGGCAATGCCCACCTGAGACAGATAGTGACGCAGCCATTTCAAAAAGAACCAAGTCTCTCAGCCTTCTCAGATCAGCATCATTATTCAAATAGAAATCTGGCAATGCCTGCAGAATCCGCCAGCACGATAACCAGTCCTTTTTTCTAACACAGCCGCTGAAGTAGCTCCATATAGCTGACGACTCGGGGGTTTTGTTCAGAGCCGGCAGGATTCCATTGCCGCGAAATACTGGGACAAGCGTTTGAATCCAAGGAGAGGAGAATAGAACCTCCAAGTAGCGCAGTCGCTCATCTAGAAGAACATCTCTACCAACTTCCACGCCACGGCCCTCCGAGGCCTCCTTCTCATGAATACGTGCCACTATATCAGCTAAAACTCGTGAGCTCTGGCTGATTTGCTTGAGAATAGGTTCAGTAACTGAGCGAGTTTCCCAGCGCAGTGGGGTCGTTTTGGCTGGTGACTTTGATCGGAGAGCTTCATTGTGCTTGTGACTACAGTAGGCGATAGATACGGACCAGTTCATTTCTTCTGCTTCTATTTCCACAACTGCATTTGAAAAATAAACAATATATGGTTAATTAAATAAGATACACGCAACTTAATAACCTACTAAGAGCTGCTTTTGTTCCGTTTTCACTGCACAACTGGCCGCAACTGCCTGCAGGCTCACCTGTTTCACTTAGGCCTGGCTGCTTCAGACCATTGTCCACTCTTCCTCAGCGAACGCATGGATGCTGCCCACCTTCTAACGTGCCAATCGATTCAGAACCCTAACAATGACATTGCATCCCTATACTGGCAGGCGCGGCGGTAACGCCAAGAGTGGGCGTCGGATAAAGTAAAGTAAGTACTTAATAGAAAATCATTACCGATGTTCAGAACAATTCAGGATGATGAGTATCAGACTCTTGGGGAAATTATATTATCTGCGGCTATTAACTAAATAATGACTTTTTGATCTATTACATAACTATGGTGGCGTGCTTTAAACACGCCCTCCACAGCATGGCCAGAAAATGCAGGATGTGTGGAACTTGAACCAAAGATCTTTCGATGGAAAGTTACCTTACCTCCTTACCTCAGTGCTACATATGCTGACTGCTGACATGGGCTATTCAATCCTCTTTCTGCCCCCCAAATTTTAACTGTCCTCCTAATTTTAACTGTCCAAAATGCAAGAACAAAATTCTTAGCACATGGGAACACAGTTGGGCTGGTTAAATTTTAAATTATTTTATTTTGCTAATTTAAATTTAATTTTATACAATTTATCATTTTATGTAAACATTAAACTGTTGAAGAATTGGAAAAAAATTATTTGAATTTCTAATTCACCTGATTTTGCAGATTTTTTTAATATCTCCTCCCATTCACTGTCGGTAGAGTTGGCAATCAAGAAATCAGTAAGCACTTTACTACGAGATACTGAACGTTGGCTATCTGCTTCAATTATGTCGTTCCCCATGAGTATATCGTCCAAGTACCACCCAAGTAGTGGAGGTACTCGAATTACGCTGTCTCCTATGACGGTGTGGTGACGAGCGTAAGCTGTGATTGCGTTAGTCAGCTGCAAATCGGGGGGACCAGTATCGGATAACAAGAGCCGTGGCCCTGGACCATGTATCTAAAATGGAATTGTAAACATTAATGTTTCTTGTCGCCAATAGCAAGCCTGCCCTCTACAGAGCAGCACCCTCCAAGGTACAAATGCCATGATGATTGCCAATCTTCGCTAGAAGAAGAGGCATATAAAGAAGACGTAAGAAATATGAGGGGAAAAGCCTTACAAGTGTACAAACGTAAATGTCTCATGAAATATTGATGGTGCATATGTCAGAAATATCACATTCCTCAGAACCCCATGATATATGATAAATACATATGTGCCAGTCTATAGCATTGTAGAACTTGGTATGTACATAAAAACGGATGGTGAGGGCGGTGAAGGTGGAAGAGTTTCAAAACTGTGGCCAATCGGTGTTAGCGACGGCCACATATCATATCAAACTGCATAGGAGTATTTCTCCTAAGGGATGCGACATTTTTAATAGTTAGCTACGTACAATGGATATTGCCTGTGAAATTCTACTTTGTTCAAAAAATAGGTATTGGGGGTGTCAGATTAGCTCTTAAAGTAAATTCAAATTAAATCTGTTTCCAGGATCAATGGCAATTACTTTTAATAAGATTCCAGTAAGATCTTGACTGAAAAAACTATGCCATTAAGGGTACAGTATTTACTGCAGCGACCGCTTTACTGACTTCCAACATTAGATTACAGTAGAATTAGCCGCTATTTTGCAACTTTCCGACCAAAATATAAAATGATATGCAAATACAGTGCGAAACTGCCTTCTTATAGTTATAAATAAGTGTACAGTTTTGGCCTTATTTATCACACCGAAAGGCCGTTCTATTGAGTAACCTAAAAGAACACAAAACAACTGAGGTTATGTTCTGGGTTGCACTCATTAATGCTTTCGCATATAAACTATAATATAACTGCATATGTCTATAAAACTATGAGGGAGATAAACATTTAAAGAAAATCATCAACGATAAATATACATTATACCTACGAGTAACTTTACAGCAAATGGTGTGTATACACAAGGAAAAATATTTATTACCTGCACTAAAGGTAACAAAAACAATGAACGCGGATCCGAAAAGGATGCCAATTGTTTTGAAGGAGTACGAAATAATCGTGGAAAATTCCCGCCACACAGCGCCAGCTGTACATCAGCTAGAGTGATGAAGCCAAGGCTCCCCATGTTGTAACCCAAAAACCAGAAAGCCGATTCCCTGACAAGGGGAACTGTGCTGGAAAATGATTCGTCACTCTAAAAACAAACAAATATACTTGAAAATGTGCCAAATCAAAATAAAATTAGGCGCTGTTTCCACATACGTCAATCGTCAATGAGAAATATGGTTTTGACGTGGTAGCAGAATTTTTAGTATGTCTTTAATGTCTGCTAAACCTTCAATTTCACATTTCTCATTGACGATTGACGTATATGGAAACACCGCCTTAGTAGCCTGCACAAGCTAAGCACAGAGTTTTTGACCGGGTCCAGGTATCCGTTCTGCTATGCTGCAATGTGTAAGACTTCGATATTTTTTGCGTTGGTACTTATCTCTGACAGTTGGCTTATGGTTAACGGGTGCCTCGTAAGGCATAATATGGCTCCCGCCGCTCCAGTTAATGTATTTCTATGGGTCAATGTCACGCTCACGCTCAAATGCGAGGTCAATGGAAACCCCGCCTTATAAAAAAAAATGAACAGCCTATGCGAATGTAATCGCAGTCCGTATGTAGTTCGGCTAAACAAAACTGATTAAATAATTTATTTAGCAGTATTTGGCATACCTGTGAGTGAAGTAAACAATGTATAGTCATCAAATTACATAAATTAACATAAAATCCAAAACTGTCTGATAAATCACAGTGCTGAATTAGAGCGAAAGCTTTAGTCTTAATTAAAATATCAGTAATATTGCTATCTTCTTTGGCACGTTTTATCACATTATTAGAGATGTATGAGTCACAGCCTCCGTTTTCCAGGGAAAGAGCTGATAAAGCTTCCAGTAAGCTTTTCAGAATTTCAGAAGTTAAAGCGACAGGATCGGCATGTGCGACATCAACCTCCTGAAACAACAAAGGATGATAAGCCTGTCATTCCGTCTATAGTGTTTCCATCTTATAAACCCTGTAAATCTTATCTTAAAAACAGACTTTGTTCTATTTAAATTAACAAATTGCAAGCTTTTCTTATGTTTATTTTACGCCAGACCCACTCCCGCCGGCTATAAACGGACCCTTAGTGGTTATTTCCCTGAGAATATGGGCACCTTGTACAATTCCAAGCATAGATACATTCATATATCCAGAATGAAATGCGTCAAGCTCTGTATTTCAAAATTCATTGATCAGAGCGGTCCATTCGGTAAAAATTCTGCAAAATTTGGCCCTCCTGCATCAATACACTTTTTCAAGGAACAGTCCGAACCTTTAAGCTTCCTAGAACGTTTTACGTAAGCGCCTAAAGCTTGTAAAGCTTTCGAAATATGTTTTTTTCAGGGATCTCATGAGTCGAGAAACAGGTAAAAGTCTGGCGGGACCACGTTGGGACTGTAGGCTAACCGGGAAATTGTGGTTACCCCAGTCTGGCAATTACAGAAAGGAAATTATCAATTTCTTCCTTTCTTGCTTGCCTGCAGAGGTCAATAGGTACCACTACTATTGTTATACGGTAACATATTAGCCCTAAGTGAAGAAGGCCATATGAGATGGTGTTAGTGAAAATTTTCCCCAATGACTTCATGAAAGATGGTACTTTTCATGCTACTAAAAAACCCTTTCTGCCGTCAAAAATCAAGTTGAAGAAGTTCCGATACATAACATTCTTATTTAAATACCAATGACCCCACTCAGACTCCAATATTGGACATTTTATAGGCATCATGTTACAATTTACTCATTTTGTTCTTTACTCGATATCAGCCCACATTACAAGCTCAGACATTGTGTAAAAACATTGCCTTTATGGCATTAAAGTAAGCTCACAGACTTGTTCGGTTAGATAGTTGTGTAGCTGTGCTAACCTGTCTAACTTTACGAATCATGTCAATACGAGCATATACATAAGTAGAGGATATTCATCAACTGTGCTTGTGCGGGCTTGTGGTCGAGCGGTGCGGTCGATGCCCCGGCGTACATCGTCGATTCGAATCCCGCCAAGTCCAGTTTTTCTCTATCCTCGAATTCCAGTTAAGCTCAGACATGCCATTACCATTGAAATTGCAACAAGTGTTATCTCGACTTAACCAAGTATGGGAACAAATCTGGCCATCAGGATAAACTTACTTGTTTGTAAAGATTAAGAATAACAAGGTCTGGTAAGGGGGGATTTATAGGTGGCAGTGCTGGGCCCTGAGGGCAAGGTGGGCAGCATCCCCACAGAAGACTTGCGCACAAGTTGAAACCGAGCTGTTGAGCTTTCTTCTCCAAAAGAGCGGGATCGACATTGTGTTGGAACACCAATCGATCTACCACTTCAACGGCACTCATTTCTAGCAGACTGTGAAATGTGACGGCTTCATCGATTTCTGGAATAATAACGAACAGTTAGTATAATCACAACAAAACTAGTCAAACTCTTCTTGTTCGTACGAGTAAGTTCTCCTTCTTCTGGAAGGCTCCTGCAGGATATTTGGTGGGATGAGACCAAGTGCCTGCAATGTTAGTGCCATTTCTTCGCGGCCAATACTTGAGTCATTGTTTTCTATGCAAAGATGAATGGAACGGTTTTAGACAACCTGCGGGGAATAACCTTTCCAGTTGTAAAAAATTGAATTTCACTAAGGCGGCGTTTCCATTGACCTCGTATTGCAGAATGCACATGACGTTGACGTGGTAGCAGATATCATTAATAAATCTTTAATGTCTGCTACCACGTTAACGTCATGTGCATTCTGCAATACGAGGTCATTGGAAACGCCGCTCAAGTAGTATTAGTGACGACCACATAATATACATCTAAATACATTTCTTCTAAAGGCTAAAGGGGTTAACATTTAATTTTTTTAGCGCTACGATCGATATTTTTTATGAAATTGCGTTTTGTTCAAAAAGTTTCAATAAGCGGATTTCAATATTTTTTTCAGAATGCCGTTCACAGTGTTAAGGCTCAGATATCGCCTTCTGGATGTAATAATCCAATGGAAGATAGATGGACAGAGGGCTCCCGGCAGAAGAACATCCTGGTTGAAAAACATGAGCCAGTGGCTTGACAAGAGCAGCAGTCTCCAAGGTCATAATCGCCAATCTTCAATAGAAGAGGCATTAAGAATAGGAGAAGAATTTCACATAAGAACCAGAAATTTGGACGTGATAGGTCTAAAAATCTACTAAAATTCATAAAGTGCGCGCATAAAATCATACCTGATTTGGTAGGAATGAAATCCATTGAGAGGGTAGTTAAGTCGGTGAGATATCGGTTTAGAAGTTCTGCGGAATTTACATTTTTTGATAGTTCCGCACCATTCGTCTCTCCTTTCACATAGTCCAAAAGCTCTGCTGAGCTCTCGGCAATCTTAGACACAGTTTCTAATATTTTTTGAGTTCCTTTTATATTCCTTTGTGCTTTTACTAGGTCCTTTCCAATGGCTTTGCTTTCACGGTTAATTTTAGTCAACTCACTACCCAAAGCTCGTAACTGTTTCCATAAATGTTCTTGCTCTTTCAGAATTTTCAAAGAGAACGAGTAGCATCGTGAGCGAAGGAACTGTGAAGGAGATATTTCGGAATCTTTGTGCACTTCTTGGAGAAGAGAAAACATCGTTTGTGCAAACGCAATATATCCCTGTGGCTTAGAGCATGGAGACTGAAGGCGGTTCGTCAGTTCTGGACAATGTTTCCCAGCAAGACTAATCAGGTCCCGAAAGTCTTGAAATGACGTGGCAGCAGTTAACGCCAAATCGATTGTGACGATAGCTGCTCCGTTCTCCATACACTGTAGCATGCTCCCAAGCGACAGTTTTGAGGTTCCTGGAAAACAAGACAGCACATAGATTATATAAACTACACTTTGAAATCCATTAAGTAAAGAAGAAGGTCTTTATATATAATTTCAATGACGTTCCATTCGCATTTCACAAACTTCTTTAGCCTAAAATTTTCTGGAGTCTGAGCCTTCACACAATGCAACAATATACAAATAAGTTAATTGAGAGTATCTAGTCCGAAAGATTAAGCAAGTATTCCAATGATCAAATGATCGATGATCAAATAAATAAATAAACAAATAAATAACACTATCGTCTGGGTCGTCTCCTAATTGAACTATATATATATATACACTGGAAACACACCAGGAGCGCTAGGGATGTCGGCAACGGACAAAACCTGATATCTTGAATTTTATGGCAGAAGCGTTCCATGCCATATACACTTACGTGTAAATTTGATGTTTTTCAATAATTTTTTTAATACAATTTATTGACATTTTCTGCTTTTGTAATATTTTTTTTATTTAATATAGAACAATATTCTATGGTCACACACCGGCATTTATGAAGATTTATTAATATTTAGCTAGGAATATGTTACTAAGAAAAATTGTGTCAAACAGCAATTTAACAAAAGATAGTCAAACTATTTAGTCCAATCCAACCATGTTCGTCTATTTAATTGCATTGGGACTAAATTTGAAGTGTTCAACTTGCTAAATTTATGCTCCTACCTATACCAGGACTAGATCCAGCCCATTGGGGGGGGGGGGGGGGGGGGGTAATTTGGCTCACAATATAATAAACAAATGTAGTATCCTTTACATTATAACGTAAAAAGTAGGCAACTTACAACAGGCTAGCTTATAAGATTTTGGGGGCAGCTCCCCCCTTCAGCTGTCAGCTGTCTGACAGGTGGCGGATATCCCCCCCCCCCCCAAAAAAAATCAGTGAATCTATTTTATAAGGTAATTTTTATAACACTCTGATTTAATCGATACTACATACGTTTTTCCTATTTTGACCCACAGCTCCCCCCCCCCCCATGATGAGCTAGATCCGTCCCTGATCCACCCACACCGGCATTCGAATTTTTAAATCGCATTGCCTACTTATTATGCTTAAACGATGTGAATATTCTGTGTGCTATCATCAATGAAAAAATATTGCAGTGTTGATTTAGGGATGTCAATATCAATAAGCCTAATAATTTCTAGACATTTTGCAATACGTGTGATTTGCAAGAAAGCCACGAAATTCGCCCTTATGGGAAATAAAAACACTTTTTTCCTCTGTAAATTTGCCTTATAGTGTTTCGCTATTTTTATTCACTATCAAAACTTAGGTTCTGCAGGACTAGGCCTGCTTAGGCTGCTGGAATTTTCAGCTTCCTCAAATAATTTTAAACTTGACGAACTAAAAAATGCCTTGAGGTTGAAACAATAATAATAATAATAATAATAATAATAATAATCATAATTAGTATTAAAATTATACAGGACAATCAAGGCCGTAGCCAGGATTTTTTTTTTTTTTGGGGGGGGGGTAAAAATTTCATTGGGTATTACATAGTGGTTTTTATGTTTCCTCTCAAAATCCGATTCTATCTAGTGTCAAGCCATTTCATTTCGTGGCAGTAACGGTTTCAGTAAAAGTTTTCGGGGGGGGGGGGGCGGTAGCCCAAAAAATATCGCGTTTCCCTTACTTGAGTAATAATTTCTCTTAATTTCCTTCAAAAGTCCATTCTAACTAGAATAATGCTATTTCTCTCGGGGGGGGGGGGCCAAGGGTCCCCCCTTGGCTACGGCCTTGAGGACAATCGAAAGTGTGCGATTTGTTAACATAATGATTAATAAAACTGAAATAAACCCATAAATGTTGCATCAACTAATCAGGGGCGTTTAACTTCAATGGAGGTTTTCGTTATACGCGGGAACTGTTCTGATTGGCCCTGATCCAAACCCACGATAGCCAACCGTGAAATTGTATTTTTTTTTTAATTTGATGTTGGTAAAACCTGTTTGTGATTTACTACAAACATCCCGTGGCTGCAGATCCTTGTCAACATGGCGGCTAGTGTAGCCTCTATAAGCTAAGTACAGGGTTGAGACTGAGTCAGATATCCGTTCTGCAATGTGTAAGACTTCGAAATATTTAACGTTGATACTTATCTCTGATATTTGGCTTATGGTTAAGGGGTGCCCCGTAAGGGTTACTATGCCTCCCGCCGTTCTAGTTAATATATTTCTATGAAAACAACGGACATTCCGACATTGGACAACACACAGCGGCCTTTAATAATATTATATATTTTTAATAAGTTTTGTGAGCCAATATAAATTTGAACTACGACGGGAAGTGAGGTGAGTAAACATATTTCATGTGCCTGTTTTTTTAAACATTTTCAGTTGTATACCATCCAACACCTTACATATATTACATGGTTTTAATTTTCAAAATGGAAAATCGTTAGAATGTGCAACTCATTTGTGTAGCAAAACAACTAAAATTTGTTTAGTTCATCATTCATTCCTTGTTTGTGAAGTGTTCAAGTGAGAAGGAAAAATAGTAAAAGGTACATTTGGTAAATTACAATTTTTTAAATAAAAATTTTTAAAACCTACGCACTCACTTTGTTAGATCTCTTGTCAGTGCTATGAGATATGCCCGTAAGATGTTAGCACAACCATATATGCCTAGTTAACAAAAAAATGTGAAATGTGTGACCTACAATAATTTAATCACGTTAAGTTGGACACTTACGAGTCAGTTTTGACCATGTGTAAGAGGTTATTTGAACCCACAACGTGGAAGTAACTGTTTGAAAAAGGAAAATTACGTTACAATTGCATTTTAATCTACACAATAACTTGATACACAAATTGCACCTTAATGTAGCTGGCATATACAACCTAACTTGTGTGTTGACAGTGACCTTATTCCACTAATATTTTAACTGTGGAATGGATGAAGAAACTCTTGAGCATATTCTCCTGCAATGGTCCATTCCAAGCAGGGAGAAGGACTTACTCGTGACGGCATTGGGAGGAGGAGGAATAGAAAAAATTCTGGGACGGAAGAATCTTTGGGCACTGGTGAATGAATCATCTGGCCATCGGCATCACCTGAAGCTGGAACCCAGTAGTAAGAAGTAAGAAAATGGCAGTCGTCGGTGCTGACAAGTTGAACTCCATAGTGCAAAGTAAGTATTTTCTAGCAATCTCAGATAGGGGTGACGATAGTATATTAAGGGTGTACAGCCCGTAGGAAATTGGCAGCCCGAAATAATTAACTAATCATGTTATTTAACATTTGTCTCATTAAAGTTGTAAAAGACTACTTCATGCATCCTATGATAAGATATAGTATTTCTAATATTTTAAATTGTAGCTTTTTCATCGACATGATAATATTTTGTAAACAATAACCTTATTATATGATGCATAAAGTAGACTTCTACAACTGAAATGAGCCAAATCTTTAATAACTTGCTTAGTTAATTAAATAAAGTTTTAAATTTCGGGCTGACAATTTCCTATGGGCTCTTTAACTAATCTGCTATTTTTCCTTTCCTATGTGTAGACCTACGCTATTATAACGAAAGCATTGGCATTTCGAGTACCTATTCGACAGATTTACATGCTGGTTTTACGGTTCCAGAAACAGGAAAAGTGACACTATCTATGTTGTTAGATTTGTGGAAATATCCTTTTGTAACGGACTGGTGCGAGTTTACCCAAATATGCTTTCATTTTTATTAATTAGTGTAGGTAATGTCAAATTTCCATGGTCAGTAATTGTACCATGGCTGCCTACTCATGTTCCGATCAATTAGAAACCTATAATGGAAATTAATATATAAATGATCAATTACGGTACCTACAGTATATGAAGTGGCAAGGTATTAAGATGCGCAGGTCTCTACACACCATGTGATCGGAGAAAGGAGAAGCATCGTTACTTTTTCTTCTTCATATTTGTGCGGGTAGTTTGGCTTATCATATCATTTGAACTTTCAGGAGATGTCATGTCAGCGATTTATTAAGAGAATCTAGTTCGGGATGATCATGCATGCCGCCTTGATAAGGAGGAGAAAGATAGACGTTATGCTGGAAGAAGAAGACATTGTTCGCTATGCAAAAGCCTGAAGGATTCGGTTTATTGGCGGCGAATGGCTCATCACCGAGCAAGGGAAGGCTCGCAACCGATGAAGAGTATAGGTGGAACCTGCACAAGATGTCAGTCTCGACTTTCCAGAAGAAGAGCAAGGACGAGAATGTATTCCTATTTCCACATAACAATCTATTTCGACGTGTTGATACATTACATTTCGAGCTATTCACGTTATCACAAATAATTTGTAGATGGATTTTGTATGGACTGAGTTCAATTTAGTAATAAAAAGAAATGTATATTTCTTAATAAGTATAATGTGCGTTGGTCATTGAGTATTTCTTAATTTTGTATTTAATATGTTAGGTACGGCTTAGTGTGGAACTATGAAAAAAAAATAGTTTGTTTAAAATAAGGTGAATACTAACAACGTTGTCAGAGTACATACCAGAGTAGTCATTAAAAATCAATTATATAATACAAAATAGGTCAATATAATATTAAATAGGAAGGGAGCGCGAGCCGGGCCGGCCGGGGCCCCGGCCACACAAAATTTGAAAAAAGGAGCGAATGATTCAGACGCGGGAGGGCCAACGTTATTATTATTTTTTTTTTTTTGGCAGTTGGCAGTCTTTCCCTAACAAAATATTACCATTGAGTTAACGTTCTTATATATTATGTTGTTCTGTGCAACTAATGACCAAACCATGCGAACACTTACTTGTGAAAAGTAATATTTTCCCCCGTTTCTCGACATATCTTGAACCTATTAGTGCATTTATAAGCAGAGCAAGATATGACAATTATGTCAAACCAAAGAAAAACTCAATAAATGGGTAAATAGATTAAATAACAGGCAATGAAATACGTCTAAATCGCATTGAACGCAATGGAGTCAACCACTTCTTGCCATAATACCCCTTTTGTCACGTGACCAAAAGTGAAGACATTTGTTCAGCGTGGGCTAGGTGCCGTGGTAGCAATCCATGTATATCAATGCGTCTCCCTCATTTAGGCTATTGGTAAATATTTATTCTATGGGTGGAATTTTGTAATAAATTTATTTTAATATTTTAAATTAATTTCGATGCTATATTGTATTTATATGCATGCGCAATGTCGTGAATAAATACCTTGAAGTACAGGTAACGTCGATGAAGAAAGAAATCGTTCAACTAAATTTGTGAGAGCAGTGGCGTTGACTCCTTGAGAAACAACTTGCTGGACGGCTTGCAATCCTGTTGGTTTCCGGCTCGGGGACTTGGACGTAGATTCACTGGCTCTTCTCACAGGCATATCCGCTAAACTTTGCAGCTTCTTTCTGACGTCGTTTACAGCCTGTGTGAAGTTTAATTCACCTTCCAAAGCTTGCCTTTCTTCTGAACTCATTAACTAAAAAATTATAATGGTCATAGCTTTCAGAAACACGAATCTGAAAAATTATCAGAAAATTAAGCGGCAGCAGAGCTGAGACTTTGTTTTATTTAAGATTTGTTTTACGTAGGTTAACGAGTTTAGTAATAAAAGGCCTCTGAATAAATAAATAAAAATAAATGAGTATATTAATTATAAAGAGTCCTAAGCAATATAAAAAGACACTTAATTAGAACTTTTTGAAATTATTTTGTTTACTAAAACAAAACTCAAAACTGAGTTGTTTTATTTCAGTATACAATTGTTGTTTAATTTTTAGCCATAACAAACTATGGCCAAGATACTATAATAATATACTGTAAATAATGGCGGCAAAAATCAAAACATTATTCAATTTTCTGGTACTCATAGCTGACTCTTTAGCTGCTCCAACCACGACGAAGACTATTCAGCGAGAACATATTCGTTCCGTTATTAGCACGGGTGATATGGGGTTTTTCGATGATGAAAACTATGAATATATGGATCCTTTGCAAGTTTTGGGTAATAACAGAAAAACGAGCAACATATCGGGGTGGGATGATGAGTTGGTTGATAATCAATTATGGTAAGGCGAAACTGCGAATAGAAAGGAAAATAAACACTGAAAACTATATAGAATCAGCCAGAGCTTATACATCTATAATATAAAAATGAATAGCAAAATGTGTTGGTAAGCGCATAACTCAACAACGCCTGGACCAATTAGGACAATTCTTTTTTTTTTAATGTTCATTGAAGTTCAACGATGGTTTTTACGGCGAAAAAATTCGAATAATTGCCGGAAACCCCTAAAAACAGTCCTTTTCTTTTTCCCATACAAACGTTTTCTAACTAAAACGTTGAGTCAATTTGAGCTTTATGTTTCGCTTATAGGCGAAATTCCCTTCGTTGCCTGCAACCGGACCTCAAAAAACGGACATCACAAAAGAATGGTGAGCCTTCCATGTCCATAAGCTAAGTGCAGGGGACTGTTCTAGAAGGGTCACGAGTTGTGGAGGGCCGCTGTGCCGGTACCTGAGTTGCCTCTTATGAATGGGGGTTGTGTGCAACGCCAGATTTTCAACTTATTTTGTTAGGTAACTGCTTGGCTAAGCTAAGTGCAGGGAATGTTGTGGAATGCCACTGTGCTGGTACCTGCTTCGTTTGGATTCAACAACTAAATAGGGCCACTACGACCATTCTCAGGTGTCATGCGAGCCCCGAAGGGGCGAGCTGCGTAAAGGCCAACGCGAAGCCCCGAAGGGGCAAGCTGCCGCCCGCCGCAGGCCCAAGGGGGCGGGGCCGCGAAGCGGTCCCGAGCCCCGCTTGTTAGTTATATAAATCAGTATAGGTACTTTACGGTATGTACAGTAGATAGTGTAAGTGTACATAGTAGCTTTCACCACGGCCGTTAAATGCGATGGCATGTGTATTTTAAACGTACCGCATTCGATATCTAATGTTCTGAACACAAAATTTTAGGGCAAATAATTATGACATCGAAAACCTTTATGGAAATAACTGGAATCTCAATGAAAACGGCAATACGAAAGTAAATGAGGACAATGCAGATAAGAAACGAGAAATTACATATGATCAATCAGAAACTACTACTAATGCAGCTAACTGGATTTTAGCGACTCAAATGCCCTCAACAGCAGAAGACGCAATGGCAGAGGAATATAAGAAACAAATCAACAATGTCAATAATACTTTTCATTTGCTAAATACAGGTACAGTCCACAAACTACAGTACTTTTTAGGAGAGTATTAAAATATTTAAGAATGAGAAGAATATTTAAAGAAAATCTAACATGATCGAAGATGATATGAAGTGCTAACTGGTGCGCTGAATGATGCTGCTGAGACTTCGAGATACAATCTTAGAAGTCTACGCAGTTTCACTGAAAATGTCGACCGCAGATGCTAAAAAAACGTTTGGAAGTTCGCTTTCAGAACGACCAAGGCCTATCATCCCGGATTCTACTGCTTCATCATGAATTGCTGTCTTATCTGCAGTAGACCATTTTAACTTGGTTCATATATGTTTCAAATCATACAACAGCATACATACAATAATTTATAATGCAATCATCAGCATCATGTACATGCATAATTCAATATAAAGACAAATCATTGTTCATAAATCATACTATATGTGCACCATTGCTGAACAGTGTACCAGTGCACGCGCTATAAGGTCCGTCAACTAATAAGGCATTGTTCTCAACAATACTTTTTCCAGCATCAACACAACAAAGTATTGAAGAATCACTGGAAAACGTCATCAAAGTGAAGAACTGCACTCAAGATTTAGGATTTGACCTGGGCTTCAAAGCCTATGCATGCCTTGACAAAAGCAACGGCAGAGGAAATTCGCAACTCCTACAAAACCTATTTGTCACGTGGTCCGTTATTGGTTCCGCCTTTGCTGTAGTTTTCTGGTGCAGAAAAGGTATAACATTCCTTTAATAATTTACTAGTTAGGTAGACCTGATTATCGGATGTAAGTTTTCCAAACAGCTTCAGATCGCACAAGCACATTATTATACAAAATTAAACATTAGGGCTATTAAGGTTATTGAAAAATAGTTTTGTGAAGAAATGAATCAAAATAGTATTGTAATATTTTACAAACGAAGGTCACATCTCTATGAAGTAAAATACATGTCCGTCAATATAGGGCGACTCCCACAATGTGTCGTAAATAGAATCGCAACATCCACCTGATTTCATTTCCCGCATGTTTAGCGGCACATGATGGAAGGGCTGCTAACTTTTCCAGTTCTGGCATTAAGAAAATAAGCAAATTACATAAAATTTGTGTGCCCCCCCCCCCCTACCGTTTCTAATACTGAATCAAAATAACTGATTCATATGTCAAGCTACAACTTACCCCCGTTCTTTAGCGAGAAACAGCCAGGTCTCTAACCCCCCCCCCCCCCCCCATAAATCGTAGAAATAACAAGGAAAGATTTCAAAGATATTCATGGATAAGTCAGTAATTTCTTCACAGGTTGGTGTTCTTGTTGCTGCCCCTGTGCCGCCTGTAAAACGCTCAAACGAACGGACATCATAAAGCAATTCATTGCCGAGAACCCACCAGGCCAATGGCAAGAAGGAGCTGACCTTTACAACTACGAGCCATCGGAAGAGGAAGTTTACATTTATGAAAAAATACTCTATAAACTAATGACTTTGTAATAAAAGTGAAATTGAACCCTAGTCTATTAGTGCATTTATCTAAGTGAATAATTGAAGCGTGGAAATGCTGGATGTTACTTTTTCCCGAGGCAAAGGAAAGATGTTTCCTGTGTCTAACCACCAAAATATACGATATCTTTCAGTTGTGTTAAATAAATACAACTTTCATGTTAATAGAAATTTAAGTCTAAAAAATGCTGCCTATCCAGTTTGCTTAAAATTATGACTTACTTGAATTATATGGTCAGCATTTAGCAGATCATTTTGAGCTAGGCATCTGATGACAAGCGAACAATCTGAGGAGAGCATCTGGTGCATAAAGGCGGGGCCAGGAGGGCGCTCCACGCCCTTCTCAGCCTCTCCCCCACTAGGCGGACTCTGCGACCCTGATTCTTCTCGCTTCTCCGTGCATGATCGTCGCTTCCCTTTCCCCACTTCATGGCACATTTCCACTAGCCACTCAGACTCAAAATGGCATTTTTCATGGCAGAATGACACGCTTTTCAGATCACTAGCGAACTCAGGGTCAGCGACAAGTTGCAGCCTCCAACAAGCTTCACTGACAACATCTGTCAATCTAAAAACATTGAACTATATTGAAAACACTCCACAATGTTCCAATTTTGCAATGAAATTATAATAATATTGGTCATCAATTATTGATGCACAAATGACGGAATATTGACAAGTGGAATAGCCGGCTTATTAAACTCTCGTCCTGCAGCCTGATCGAGGCGATTATAATACCGGTATTTATTTAATCCCATAACGTATTATCGAGAAATACAACACTATACCTGTCCAATCGGCTTTCAACTTGACCAGGTCTTATTGAGCAAGGTATATCAAGCTCACATTCAGTCTTTGGCTCCCGTTCCAACTCCCCAATGCAGTCCTTTATGCGAAACACAGCATCACGGAGGAAATGTGGTCCACATACGAAACTTCTACTGTGCACGGCAGGTTGTGGGTTGTCTGCCAGATTCCAATTGCTACGTCGTCGAAGGTTCTCGACATCTTCCCACGTAACAAAGAGCACGGCAAATAAGTTCTCCAAAATTTCGAGCCGGTAACGGAGAGGTTGCAGTCCCCCCACCAGCTCCATCACTTTATCTAATTGTTCGGTCACTTTTTCAAAGTACTGTGTAGAGTTGAGAGCTTCTGTTGCAGTCGTATTTTTTGCTCGGACTTTCTCAAGTCGCATTGAACCGGCAGAGATCATGGCACTCATGAATAAAACCATAGCGCAGTATCCATCCATTAAAACAAAATCCCATGGTTCTCGCAATAAAGCCCGCACCTACAGAAATTGAACGTTTTGTAATTTTAGTAATTTGAATCACCAGCCTCCAGGTTACATCTCAATTGACTAAAATTGGTGTTCTTTTCAACATTTACTATGAAAGAAAAATTATAAGGTAAGGTGCGGACTAAAGTTTCAAAGCGTTGAACTTTGAGGCACTAGATGGAACTTAAAAAAATCATTTACAATTACAGCAATAATGTGCATTAGTACCAAAGTTACTATTGGGCAGTGGAATTCAGTATTCACCTGAGTCCAGTCAGCACGGGATAGGTCCGTACTCTTGTGGATGAGACGTAACACACTATGATCACGGGCAGCTTCCAATGTTACTTTTTCTTCGCCCCCTTGACTTTCTGACCATCTGGAAAAACTTCTATACCACTCCAAAATAAAACACACTTGCAGCATCGCTTTATCTTTAGTACAATCCTAGAAGAGCAAAAAAATATAAGTGGCACAAATACAGTACTGGTATACAAACATATAAGAACTCTGGCTGGTTAGCATCATTGCTGTTGAACAATTTTCACATAGTCCTGTATGCCATAAGGTGCCATACTATGAAGGAGACGGACATGAAGCAGATTTTGGATATTGCATTTAACCTACCTTGCACACGATAATAAGTTGCTCCACGACATCCTCAGACGTATCTGGACTTCCCCATAACTGAAGCAGTAGGAGAGGCCATAAAAAATTTGGGACATTTTCGTAGTGCGCTAGCGGAGGGTTCTGTTTTAAAAGATCCTAAAACCGTTATAAAAACATTCAGTTTGCGCTCAATCTACAGTTTTTCGTGCTAATAATTAAATGTCTAAGATAAAAAGGCAAACAGCTGGTTTTTGTTTGAAATCCATTAACCTCCACGGTGTGCCTTTGGATACTTACTGTACGTGGATGATTACTGGGTTTACAACGACAAAATTGCGTGCTACCACAACATCGAGGTTCATAAAATGTCGCGAGTGATGAGCTACCTCCAAACGCATGCATTGTAATTGAGTTCGTGGGGATATAGAAAATAGTTAGGCCATGACCTTTTTTACGTTCATAAAACATTAATAAAAATAAAACGGTTACAGAACGATTACCAGTGTTTTGATTAAAGTAAAGGTGAAGAGACATACTCACTAGTAGTATAAGTATAAAGTGACGTTCGGAGAGAAGCATTGCGTGAAACATTGTAGAGGAGGTTACGCCCCCATGAGTAACATCACGCAATAGTGTGGCTGCTGACTCCACAGCTCGGCGTTTCTCATTTGTTTCAAGATCACGTAAAGATTGACAATGACCACGAGCTAGGAGTAATAATATGAGCTGTTGCTGAGAAAACGTATCTCCTGGGAAATTTAAGCGAGGCAACTGAGAAGTCTGTGGTAGCGTAGTTATCAATAGACACAGCAGTTCAGAACCTGTTGGCTGGTCGTTAAGAAGTGGTTGAAACAGCGATGGCAGCTGGTTCGCCAAACAGTGCGCGGTGTAAGGACTGGTGTCAAGCAAACGAGCAAGAAACAAACCCAACTCATTAGCTGAGATTTCGCAGTCAGTCTCAGCAGCGATATGCTTTTCTCGATGATGCTTCTTTAATACAGAGAAAAGTACCTGAAAACGAAAGTTAATCAGAACTAAATTTACCGCTAGTATGCAAGGCATCTTAGTATAGTATCTCATTTACCCAGTAACGTGCATTATTTTCATATGATCATATTGTAATTACATTATATTCTACTGAAACTTGCAATTTCATTGTATATTTGCCAAGAGCAAAATTAAAAAATATATTATAAACTTACAGGCGTGAGAGAATCGTGAAGAAAATCCTTTAATGTGAATTGTAAGTCAACCTCTTTACGAACAGCAGCAATATCTGACGGGCTAAAAACTGTTGTGCACCATTCTTCCGATGTGCTCATAAATTGCCCTAAAAGGTGTAGCGTAGTCCAGCTCTGTTGCCAAGGGGTTGTAACAACTTGAGAAGGAAAGCTAAAAAATGTGTATTAAGTTAAATTATAGCCTTCCTTTTTATTAGTCCATGCTTTTAAATAAATATTAATTATAATTTCCAGATTTAAACGGAATTACACGCTTTTAGGGCGCCCTTTTGTGGTATTCTCAGGTTGCTTAATACAATGCACCTTACGTTACGGTACGCAAGTTACACAGATAGCTTAACTTAAATAATGTTATTCTAAAATAAGAGCATGCAGGAAACCACTGAAATTTATTTATTTGTGCTGATTTCGGTCCCTAGAAATATTTAGTAACTGGCTTTTAAACTCACAAATCTTTGGCTGCAATTTGGTGGGCCACAGCACCCCGTCAGGGAGGCCATAGGATCTCGGGCAGAATATAATTATGAATTTCGGGAAATTCGTGGCTCATGACACTTCTACATTGGGAGCTTAGGCTCCAAAAATATTGATTCTGTTTCCGACATGAACGGTCCTTCTCAACCCTCCCTAGGTTGAAGTCGAAGGGCCGAAACAAACTAAAAGGCTTCGACGAGGAGCTGAGGGTGGTTATTTCACCAAATATTCGTTCGAACATCAAAAATATTGTCGCTTGAATAAAAAGCAACATGCGTTTTGATATGGATTTATTTTTCCATGTAAACTGGGTAGGGGGGCCTCGGACAATTGGCTTCTTTAAAGGTGGCCACGGTCCTAAAACTTTGAGAACCACTGATCTAGGGTGTTCCACTGGCACCAGACATTTACAAAAAATAATAGCATAGCTACCATTTAAAGCTCTGTTATGTCGGGGTACCGGCAATACAAGTCCATTCCTATGCGACTTCAATGGCTTTGGGTGGTCATAGAAATTTGAAGGAGCTGCACTACTCAAAACCTTATATAATAGTAAAAGTGAGTGGAAAATTATTCTTTCACCTAATTTTAGGCACCGAGCCCTGCAGTAGAATGGGGACATGCATATTGCTATAGAAACATTGTGGACCGTACTTCCCGATTTTCAATAGTACTGCCTTTGAAATTGTTCATTGTGTCAATTTTATTTGGGAAACTTAACTTTATCGTACGCAAATAACAAGTCTGCAACTGCAAGATAACCTACCAAGCTTGTTGCGGAGCTACTGCCATGCCCCAAAAAAACAAATAAGGAGGCTCAGTCTCTCCATCTATAATACATTTTATAACAGACCAAAGGCCTTTACTGAGGTAGTAGTGACACTTATTCATAGTAATTATAATAATTTTAAAAAAAAATGTCAAAAACCAGTGTCAAAACACAAACACAGCAAAACGAAAATGCGCCATATTGTTTGTTGGCTTGGGGCCTTTATTACAGCTAAATCGTCGTCTACTCGTCTGCTGAAAACCAGCGGCCCTGAAAAACACGTCAACATTCAACAAAAACTATCAAGTCAACAATTGGATTTGGAGTTCATTTAAGTTATTATTATATTATTATAGAATTGCTGTCTTTTGGGCTGATATTTTATATTGAAAATGGTTAGCGCTGTTGCAACTTTTGATACGGGACATGAAGACATGATTCACGACGCTGCCCTTGACTATTACGGTGTGCAACTTGCTACGTGCTCATCAGACCACTCAATAAAAATTTTCGATATAAACAATGGAACACAAACAATGACGGCCGAACTAAAAGGACATTTCGGACCTGTTTGGCAAGTTGGATGGGCTCATCCTAAATATGGAAACCTCCTTGCGTCTTGTTCCTATGATAGAAAAGTTATAATTTGGCGAAATAATGGAGAATGGGTTAAAGTTTTTGAATATGCTGGCCACGACTCTTCAGTAAATTCCATTGCTTGGGCACCCTATGATTTTGGTCTTGTATTGGCTTGTGGTAGCTCTGATGGTGCACTGTCAATACTTACTGCCACCAGTGACATAACAGCATGGGACGTCAAGAAGATACCTAATGCCCACACTATCGGGTGTAATGCTGTCAGCTGGTGTCCTGCAACTCCGGTTAACCCTGCTTTTGATTCAAAATCACAAACTGGAGAAACTATGAAACGATTGGTATCTGGTGGCTGCGACAATCTAGTCAAAATATGGCGAGATGATGGAGACAGGTAAATGCATACACACATAAGAAAATTATTGATTGTATTATGATTATGAGACTATGAGTATTACCACTGTAAAGAATAAATTTCAGACCACTCAATACTGAGAGGACTTAGTGCTGGGGTAGACAATGTAAACTGTGCTTGAAATTTTTTTAATATATTATTTACTTACTTCACTAAGTAAATAAGTACGTCACTCCTGTTAATTCATTCAGTGTCTTACGTCTATATTGTAAATTTCGGCAATAGTAGCGTCAGGGTTTTGAAAATCATCTGCAGACGAAAAATACGCTATATTTCATTGCTATGCTGACCTAAATTACTTCATAAATGAAATGTTCCAGGTGGGTTGAAGAGGCAAAGCTGGAAGTACATTCTGACTGGGTGAGAGATGTCGCATGGGCGCCTTCAGTAGGGCTTCCTCGATCTTTGATAGCAAGTGCATCACAAGATAGACGGGTTGTTATTTGGAGCAGCGAAGACCATGTCACTTGGACTCCAACCATCTTGAGTACTTTTGACGATGTGGTGTGGAACGTTAGTTGGTCACTCACAGGAAACATTCTCGCAGTGTCTGGCGGAGATAACAAAGTAGGCTATATTCAAATTGGTTGCAGTAGTTTTCATCAATTATATAAAAAAACAGTAATTGTTTCTCATATTTTACAATAATTATTAAGATTAATTAATTAATAATATGTTCTTCTGATTGGAGAGTAATTGTGAAATATCATTCAATAGGTGCGATATATACGCTACATCCCATCTTACTACAGACTGTGTTTTCAAAAATTAGCATCGGGTGCGTAGTTGCAGAAATGAAGTTATTACGCTGCTTATCTGAGGGAACAAAACATAAATAGCAAAGTTCTATGATTCTTGCCAGCAAATACAGTATTGTTTTTCTGCACAGGTTTCGTTATGGCGGGAAAACAACGAGGGTCAGTGGTCTTGCATCAGCGAAGTAACGAAGAGCCAGAATGTGAGCAGCGAACAGCGAGCGCTTTGATTTCCGTACTTTTCCGACAAAAAAAAACCGAAACTGAGAATTTAATTAATTGTTGGGCAGGGTTTGAAGAAACCCGATGCTCGCACTATTGCAAGTTATTTTATTTTATGCCTTTTTAAAAACGATAAAATCGAAATATTATTATTGATGTAAATCAAAGTATTGTTTATCCATAATTAATTATTGCTCAAAAGGTCATTTAAAGCTATTCACACTACATGCCCAAAATCCCACAGGCACACTATTGATAAGTTATATCTTCAAAACTAAGTGAAAGCACAGATGCAAAATAAAAATATATTAAATGGTTTGAAATTTGTTTGCAGTGCTAGTACATTAACAGCAAATCTAACGGCCCACTTTCGGTCTTTTGTTGTAAAAGTCAAATTTTACAGGAAATGTCCATGAGATGTCAATAAGTAGAAGAAATCATGTTGATGTAAAGTATGCAGTCGCCACTAATAAATTTTAGCCGCAGTTCATAGAGGGACACTTCTAATTTGTGACATCTTATATATTGGTCTTCTGGAATTCGAGGTTATTACGGATAATGCCTCTCCACTTTTATAGCAACAACCAAAGAAAATATACTACTCGTACTTGTAATTTAATGACAGGGTCATACAGAACATATAGCCTACGGCAAATAAATATTCGAGACCAGCTGGCCAAGTACATTCAAGGTTGAAAGATGGTGAGTATAAATAACTAAAAAAACACATTTTGTTTAAGAATAACTGCAAGCTTGGGCATGCTTACACACCCACCGAGTTGCTTGTGTTATATTATAATAAAACATTTCAGTATTACAATAAGTCAACAGTATATATTACAATAATTGGTGGTAGAGGACTCCAAAGGGTTAACCCGGGCTGGGATCCCCTGTTAATATGAAACAGTTAAGTATGTTGGAATAATAATACATAGAAATAATAGAAGCGGGGGGGGGTAAAGCCAAAAGGAGCTGGGGGGGGCAAGTTGGACCGTGCCCCCCCCCCCCCCCCGCCCAACTTTACGCCCCTGACGCTATGTGTAATAGAAAATAAAAAAAACTTCATTATTTTCCCGATCACAACATCAACACACAAAACACTCTTGTGTTCCAAACTCAAACTATGACGACTATGAACTTTTACTTATTAAATTATTTTTACTTTGACTGGACGTCATCTTGAAATCGTTAATTTGTCGTAAAAAGTGTAGATTGCCATTATCGTAGATAATAATACGATCTTTCAGTCAGATTTTAATTCATTCCTCTGCGACCAATATTGACTGAGATATGAATTATATAAGTTTTCAATCGGCCGCCATCTTATAGCTAAATAGCGGATCTAGCTGGTTAACGAACCTGATCAAGGCATTTGTATGATCAATTTTTGTGCCAAGTTTCATCCAAATCGGATAATATTTACGGAAGTTTGAGTGTGGAAGAGTGTTTCCTAAAATCGATATATATATATACATACATATATATATATAACATTTTGAACGGAGGGTGGTTTTAGGCTCAGGGGGTCATGAAATGAAAAGTTGTGAAGAAATTTTCCGAAAGTCGAACATTGGTCGCCATCTCAATAGGTAGATGAATCTCCCTAAAACATTAAACTAAAGAAAACCACAATGCCGAACGATATATGTATAGGCTGCTAACTCGATAAATTTGATTCATATAGTGAATCCACATTTTAAAAAAACTAGCACGTAATCAGCTATATTGGAAATAAAGATAATAGGGAGGATCTATGGACCCCTATGCGCAGACGGAAACAACGCCGAAATAGACGCAATACTCAACTGAGAAGACATATTCCGGTTTATAAAAGCGCAACGCCTAAGATGGCTGGGACACGTCGTAAGAACATGAGACGACCGCATGCTGAACAAGATGTACAAAGCAAGTATGACAGGAAGACGACTGACGGGATGTCCTCGAAAACGCTGCAAGGATGAGTTGGAAACTGACCTTCGCGAGTTGGGAGTCTTTAGATGGTGGAGCGTCGTACAAAACCGAGATGACCGGAGTTTTGTCGAGCAGGCCAAAACTCATCAAGGGCTGTAGAGCCAGAAAAAGCATGTAATCAGCTATAAAAAGTAATAGAGCAAATTTCAAATAATAATGTATCTTTAAAAAAATCAGCAGGTACAGTACCGCGAATAAAAAACCAAAACAATGCCATTCTTGAACATAGCTATTTGTTAATAGAATAAAAAGTGGTAAGCGATTTAAAAATGATTTAAACTGTACTATCGCAATATAACCATCGACATCGGTGTGCGAGGTGCCCAACGGGCTATATTTCGGCGGCTATTCTACCGGCAAATTTGCTTCACTAATTCACTTGTGTTTTGAGATTTTTTGTTTGTTTTGTTTTAAGGAGACTATTATGTAGATACTTAACAGACAGGCTCTACCATATTATAGCTTAATTTATAATAGATAAGTTAAGTCTACATAATAGTCTCCTTAAAACAAAACAAACGTCAATGACATAATCACAAATGAAGTAAATCCGCCGGTGGAATAGCCGCCCAAGTATTTAGGTACCGTAATAATTCCATTGTTAATAATTATCCTGTGTTAAATCTCGAAACCGAAAATTTCGACCATCACAAAGCTTTCCTTATACTATCGTATAAATAGGTAAGCAAAAATTAATGGATATAATAATTACAAGTCGAGAGCTGCAAAACCTTCTATGTCTCGTAATGCGACAGGGTACAGTGTTGCACTGAGTAGGTGAGTAATCGGCTGATCTGAACCAGCTTTAACTAAATTTGCAACTGTCGCGTTGACATTCCGGTAAATAGGACTATACAATAAACAAAATAAGAAAATACGACTAAGATGAAGTTGAAAAATAGTTGTTAATACTGACTATTACCCATTTATCACAAATTTCTTTGTGTGACAGGCTATAAATGATGACATAGGCCAAGACGATAGTGAGCATTGCAACTTTTCTGTTTTAAGCAACCCTATCAGCCTGGCGGGGGGAGTGAGTCTGTTTGTTAACTTGAGGCACCCTAAGGGCAGACTCTTTCACCTCGGGGAAAGAGGAGCTGACTGACAGGGTGGACCTCCTGATTATAGTGGAGTCCGAACCACTTGGGGAACATGGTAAAGTCACACGATTAAATTGGAGGTGACCAGGACTAGACATGCCCTTAGACTGACTGGTATTGTCTCAGCGCGTTATCATGTTCCCCTGCCAACGCTGTGCACACTACCAAGTTTGCCGCAGTTTGAAACATGCTCTGCTCTCATGGATTCAACATGGTAAAGCCGTTGGCAGAAGATAGTGATAGATATAACTTACTATACTAATGACTGAAGTAGGCATTTCCGTTATTTGTCATTATTGCATGTATAAACTAGCGGCAAATACAATGTCGCGCTTTATAGCGTTGGATGCTTCTTCCATTTTCTGTTGCAACGTCGGTTCACCGATGATTCGAGCGGCATCTTTAACATCTCTAATTGTTTCATTTAATTGTTGAATACAGCGGACAATTATGCCTTCTTGAATATCAGTCAATGTCATTATTTGTGAAAATGGCTGCAAGAAAATAAAACAATATGACTCGAATGAAAGTGACGAAAATCACTTGCAATTATCGTATTTTGATTTCTGATCCATCAAATCAGAAATCAAAATGGCCTTTTGTGAGGATAATGACTAATGAGTTGCACTAGAACATGCAAATACCTGTAGCCTACCTAACTATTTGTTGCAATAGGCAAAGTGCCATTTAACGACACAGCAAACAAGAGTTAATGTTTTGGCCTCGTCTTTACAAACCATGCGGTAAAATGCCTCCATTTTAGCAAAATAAAAAATACGCAGCCCTTACTGCCTATAAGCTCATTGTCGGGGATCAATTGACTGCCTTACAGCTTATTGTTGGAGTTCCATTGGATGCACCCTGCTAAGATTGCTTTCAACGTTTTTTGGTAACTGTGTTTCATCAGCTGTATTGTTATCGGCTCAGGGCCATATTCATAGTGTTTTTTGGCATAAACGTCCGAGCCCTCTGCTTCAATGTCTTTCACTTTTTCATTGTTCGTGCTCTCTGCTTCAATGTCTCCATTTTCCATAGAACCACACAAAACTAGACTAATAAGCTCACCTGGCTTTTTAGGCTTATTCAAGAAAATCTCTAATTTGGAGTCTAATGCAGAATGATATTACAAAACAGTTTCGACTGCTTTTAACGAATCCATGAATGAAATGAACGACTTTGTAGGCCAATAATAATAGCACCTACTCGTAGCACGTGAAATAAACATTTACAACTAACTGCTTCACACCCTGCAGGGACGACTTCTGTGATGTTATACAGTTCATAAAATTAAAATAACCTACCTTATCCAAAGCCCACTCATACACAACAGGTACCAGCCCAAAATTTAGACCTTTCTCAGGACCAAAAGGATCAACTTGGCGAACTTGGCAGCTTCTCTCAATGAGTGTCACCTCTTTCTCTAGTTCTTTGATTGTTTCTATAGCCTAAAGGAATCGTATTGGGCATTAATCATTACATACTACAACCCTGATACTGTGAATTATTTAACTCTAAGGATACCGGAGGTAACGAAATAATGAGCAATGTTCATATTAATGCATAGATCAAATCGGAAACCACCAAATATCCGGTTGGTGAACAAAATCAAAGTTCACAGGAAATGTCTATTGCAGAGCTGTTAAAATTGTAAAAATTATTTATTTTAAACCAACTCGGTGTTAGAAATATCAAAATGCTTAAGAATATTTCTTCTAAGGGATGTGATACTTTTGACACCTCTCTATCGATATCTCCCGTGGTATTTGATTTTTATATACCTGTAAGGCTTCTCCTACTCCGATTGTCTTAAAGGCAGCAAATATTTCACTGCACTGGGGGAACAAGCACTTCAGTGTAACCAAGCTCTGATATCCCTTAAGAGTGTAAAGCCCGTAGGAAAGTGGCAGCCCGAAATTTAATATTTTTTTATTTTTTATTTAATTAACTAAGCATGTTATTAAAGATTTGGCTCATCAAAGTTGTAGAAGACTACTTCATGCATCATATTATAAGATATTTTTAATTTTCGAAATTGTACTTTTTTCAGAAACATGCAAATATTTTATAAACAATAACTTTTCACGTATAATCGATTTTATAAAAAAAAAACTACAATTTCGAAAACTAAAAAATTAATACCTTATTATATGATGCATGAAGAAGTTTTCTATAACTTCAATGAGCCAAATCTTATGCTTAGTTAATTAAATAAAAAATAAAAAGTATTAAATTTCGGGCTGCCACTTTCCTACGGGCTGTACACTCTTAAACAATAAACATTTCTTTATTTTAAAGTCTCGTTTATAAATTAAAATGGGCATACCGACAGATCTGCTGCAGTAGAAGCTGGGGTTTTGCATTAACTCATTTGCTCCCTAGACAAATGTCTTCGCGAATCACAGGGGCTCAAATCGTCCGTGTGTACCGGACCCTCATAAATATATATCCGTGCAATCACAAGATCCTTTTAAAAGTTGAAAATCACTTACAGCTTGCAGTAATGGGGGCACTTTCAATGTCTCTCCAGTGTCTTTTCCTTGGTAAACGAAGCATGAAAGAAGTGCAGCTATTTCTGCGGGTTGCAAATGATTCAGAGTATTGCGCAGAACAAGCTCCGTGATGAGGAGCTCAGAATTGCTCATTTCACAAGCTACATTCCCCTTCATTTGAACTGTAATAAATCCAAACACGAGAAACCATTACTTGACATGCCTATATAGGCGGGGATTCCACCGACCTCGTTTGCGTTTGTCAGCGTGATATTGACGTGGTAGCAGACATTAAAGACTGTCTTTAATGTCTGCTACCACGCCAATATCACGCTGACAAACACAAACGAGGTCGGTGGAATCCCCGCGTTCAGTCGTGTTACAAGGAACAGGCAATAAAAAGTCAGTGTTTTCCAATTGACTAGTATTGCAATTGCCCATTTCCTTGGGGCTCTGTTGGTCACAATCCCAGTAGAATTAAAATAGGCCCATCATGAGGCGTGCGTGGTCACCGGTGGCACTCTCCACAATTACATGAATCCTTCTCGTTAATTTAAACTGAGTACGCATGCAATATATATCGTATTATAAGCTGTAGTGAACGACGCCGTGTCGCCAGGTCAATGGGTTTTAAAGTATTATTTCTTGCTATAAAATAATATTGCTAATGTTAATTTTATCCTGTAGGCTAGAACTTGAAGAGCACAAACCAGAATTGCGGTTATCGACGTATCCAAGCTCCCGAAGCACATGCAGCCTGTTTTGATAATCCGAGTAGAGAGACATGCTCTCGTAGGACAGCAAATATGCCAAATTCTCTTTTTCTTTCTCTAGTGAACTGATTCTGAATACTTGCTCCAACTGCTGCTCCCAGTCAGCAATGTCTTCTCTACCTGTCTGTGCCATGGTTTCCCTGATCTGAAGAGAAGGATAGAAGTAATATGTATATTAACAAGTACCTAATACAGACGAATAGAAGGATTCACTCTACCCTAGTCAAGCTTAATCTTCTGTACATGTACAATAAACCTAGGCGGCTAGGTCTATGTGCTCCAAACCACAAAATTATTAACGATAATAATAATTACTTACCGAAACTATTATAGACTTGTTACGGCCAATGCTTAATAGAATTAGTACCATACATTTATATATTGTACAATTTGTACACAAGAATGTTTTTAACATTATTTTAGTGGAAAAATTATTCCTGCTGATCCCAGCTCGCTTGAATAAACTTGTTTATTTTGTAGTATTACAATATATTGTACTATAGGAGGGCTGCCACCTGGAGGACATCACGTGGGCCAGTCATTGTTTAATATATTCCTGCGTGTTCAAAGCTACTGGCCTTCATTCAGGGTGCGTTTCCTTTGCTGAGTTATTCAAGAAATTAGGGTTAAGTATTGTATGATACCGGTACCTCACCCTCATCTCATGAGTTCAAGCGGCAATTCTAAAATACTTAAAACCCAAAGGTTTTAGGGTAGCTCATGTCATCTTTTTTTTTCTTTTTAATGACTTTTTATGGACCCAGATCTACTTATAGTGGCCCATTTCCCTTGTCCAATGCAAACGACCCCATGGATTTCGGACATTATTTTTATTGTTTCCGTATGAATTTTTGGCAATTGGCAAACTGGTATACGTTCTCGATGTCAACCTACACCTGCTACATGCGATAATGGCCAAGCTGAGACTAGCTTACCACTGACGAAATGAAACAGGCGAAAGCATGACTTAACCCATCCTTAGTAAGTTACTCCTCAAGACGCCTTATTCTTGTAATATAATGTTAACAAATGTAAATGGACAGCAATTACCTGAGAGAGCCGTTTAATAGCTCGAAGTTCATCTTCGCTTGTGACAGGCATATCTTTCAATATGGGGACAGTGTCTAGTTTTCCGGACATTTGGACATCGTGAGTGGCTGCCATTAAATCCTCCAATGCCCTGCTGAAGCTCTGACCTGGCGGATTGTCCCTACAATAACCACGTGAAAACTATAAGTGAAGTCACCTCAGTTGAACTGAGGGTTTTTCATTTTACTTAATATAACGTAGAGTACCTTGCCACCCTTCCAACAGTCTAATATGGTAAACTAGGCGGAATTTATTAATCAACAGTGGAAACAAAAGCTGGCACATAGAAGTAGCTAAGAAAGTAACGAAAGTATGAGTTTTACTGTAGGTTTCTCTCAATGATAATAGAATGGATCGCGCCTAACCATAAGTTAAGCATTGCCGATAACGGACTAACTTAGGGGGAAATTTGTCCAGGTTGTAGCTGCAAATGAAAAATTCAACAGTCAGGGTTGACAATAGAATTCAGGTGCTGTAAGTCTTGCGCACATGACCTTGGGTACCTGGCCATGTTAACAGCTTTATTATGGCTATATTGCGCTCATCGTGAGAACCACCAGCTTAAACTGGTAAACAACTATTTGTTTCTTCATTGCATGTGCTGTGGATCCTGCTAGCCTGGTTTCTCTACATTTTGCAGTCACTAACATCTATTGGCTAAAATTTCTACTGGGCACTCACAATCCACCTTTTCTACAAATCAACTTTCATAACTGCTGCGTTAGGGACAGACACTTGGCTATAAATGAAAATTTAGAGCGACATTAATTATTCTAAGGACTCTAACCCTATTAATATAGAAGACATATTGTATCTCTACTCCCTGTGAAGTTCTTGATTTTCTACACATGTAAGGCTTTTCCCCCCAGTTGTCTTTTATGATGCCATGGCAACATAGAATATGTGTCAATACGTGTAAAGAAGATTAAAAGACAGAGAACTCACTTGAACCTCGGAATTTGTCTATTGTCCCAGTCGTTGAGAACTATCTTCGAGTCCAACTTAATGTTTATGGAAGTGATGTCAATAATATCGAGTGGCTCAATAGTGATAACTACATGACCTCCTAGGGTAGTAGGAACGTACACTTTGGGATCGGTCAATGCAAGAACCTGCAATGTAAGTACAAAAATTAAAAACTTACCCGCATACACATCAGGGTTACATCATTAATTAGGCAAACGTATTACTAACATACACTTAGCGTATAAATAGCTTTTTTCGTCAGCGTTCTTTTCTACAGGTCCTTCGTTTGCCCTTACAGTGCAAAACGTGCCTAAGGAAGTTTTCATTTTACTAAAATTCTTACTTTTCTAAAGTTGGCGATTGTTTCATCGGTCTTTGATTGATTTTCATCCAGGACTAAAACTCTGAATTTAATATCTTTCTTATACTCAGCAGAAAGCAAAAGGCCGAGTTTGTTGACATGTGCTCCATTAGAGACTAGAAGGACTCGACCAGGAGTCATAAATTTGAGTACATTTTTACTAGCAAGTACTTTCGAGCTCAACTCGTGCCAAATATCCAAAAATTCAAGTCCAAGCATTGCCACAGACTTAAGTTTCTCCCACGACTCGCTTTTGTCTGTTGATATTATTGCGTCCTGTAGAGCTTGGTCAACGCGCTGTAGCATTTCTTCGTGTGTTCGCTTCTTTTTTACGTGGTCAACTTCCATGAAGCTATTAGCCATCATTTCCTCGACGGTGACTCGCCCCTGCACAGTAACTCGTTTCCTTTCCAGCTTTAGAATAATGGAATACGTCAAGCGGAATTGCGACTCAATTTTCCGCGGTTGTCCTGTAACCAAGTGGAAGAATAGCTAAATTCATGTCAAACTTTAATATTATAATTTTACACAACACGCATAATCATTGAGCTGCTGGGAGCAGAGGCTGACTTAGAGAAAAACACCATAACTGCTCATGATGCCAATGTTAAAATAATAAAACAATAATTAAGTAAATTAATAGTGCCCTCAATTTTCAATTTTTTCGCTAAGTCAAATTTCTCATGAAATAATGATCGTAGAGCAATAAATACGGTGTCATAAATGAGAAAATATATTCCTCTACGATTTGATGTACAGTATGGCGCCATCACTAACACCGAACGGCCACAGGTATGGAGCGTGATTTGTTAAAAATAACTGTCACTGAGGAGTGAGGATGTCAGCTCGAAGAAGTTCCAATACTGTGGGTAATTGGTGTTAGTCACGGCCATATGCTGTGTATCAAAATGAAGAGGAACATTTCTTCCACTTTATAACAACTCATTTATGATTCTAAGATGTGAATGTCATGAGAAGTTTTTAAAAAAAAAGGAAAATGCGGGGGTCCATTTGCTCATAATGTGACAAGTTGCTTCAAAATGGGACACCTGGTTTTAGGATCACTACGACCATCCCATCTTTGAAAAACAAAATAAATAAATCTAATACTTTTGAGAGGGAAAGTCATGGATTTGGCTTTATAAAGACCTTTCTTCTGGCTGATCTAGAATTTTCCCCAGGGGGAAAACAGAAAATGTAGCCGGTAAATGGTTGGTTTATAACCATTTTGACAAAGAAAAATTTAATTTTAGAGACGAAAGCAGTACTTCGGCTGCGAACAGAGTCTGGAAGAAAGAATTTAAACTTTAGGATCAAAATAATAGGATTCACGCAGTTTATCTATGACATTACAAGATTTTACTTTTATTAATCAGCCTTCGTCTACATGTCGCTCATGCACGAGAAAAGTGACACATTTCTAAATATTGACCTTTGAGATAATTCAAATTTTAGTTCTGACCATTTTTTAGTTTTTACTTGTAGTACTATCGAGGCACTTAATACTTTAGAGATGTGACAGTTTACTTGAAAGAGAAGTGTAATTACCACGTCAACGCCTGGAGCACATTCCAAATTATGTCAGTATTGCCAAACCCGAAGTAGTCAAACATGACAATGGATCCGTGACAAAACGCAATCTTATGGAAACAAATTAAACTAGATATGTGACACTACATTCATAAAATTCGCTATATTTTCCTCGACATTTTTGCATAAAACTCAATTTTGCAATTTTTTGAAATGTGTCACTTTTCTCGTTCATGAGCGATGTATTATCCCTGCTGATTTAGCCATGATCTAGGCCACATTTTGAAGAAAAAAATAATCTATCGACAATATAGTAATAGAACAAAAGTCCTTATTATTATTATTATTATTGTAATTATAAACTAGAATATTAACTGAACTAACCAGTCATCATAGCCTGCAACTCATGTTCTTTGGGCACATCCCCCTTACAAACAAGAAGAACGTTTCCGTTCTCATCCAGTCCTCTGCGTCCAGCACGACCCGCCATCTGAATATACTCGGACGGGAGAAGTAACCTTTCACATAATCCGTCAAACTTCAGAATAGAATCGAACACTACTGTTTTTGCAGGCATATTGACTCCCATTGCGAAAGTTTCCGTCGCAAATAGAACCTTCACACACCTCTCTTGGAAGAGAAGTTCAACAATTTCTTTTAAAATAGGAAGTATGCCGCTGTGATGAACTCCGATACCACGCTCCAGAAGTCTTTGCATTTGTAGAATCTGTGGTTGAAAATTTACAATGAGAGATTTGGGAAGTTGAAAAATAATTATTGATAATAACAATAATAACAACTTGTATTTTACGTTACCCTCAAACTAATCTTTCTCTTTGGGGTACTATTTCGTCTGCTTGTATGTACCTAATATTGAAACTAAGTAAACTAATGGGAGGTGATGGTAAATTTGAATTTATATTTAATTATGACATACAAGTGCGGGTAAGTAACTAACTAAATTGAGCAAATTTGCAACATGCATGCCGGCCTATTATGGCGATTAGTATGAACTTACTCCTGGGGTAAAAAATGTAAACAAAGCAGTTTTGAATAGCACTTTCTATTGTACAATGATCTTACGACAAAAGAAACTTGTACCCTGTACCCTGAATATAGATTCTGTATAACAAGTCTGCTTATTTTTTCCATGTTCATGAATGCATTTTAAAAATTGGTAATATTCATAATAGGTTGATCTGCCACCCTCGCATGCTCCGATTTGAAGGGCCACAGCTTTTTAATTTTATATTCACCTATTTTATTTTATTTTATTTCATTATAAATACACAGATTTTCTATCTATCCAATCCCAGGTTAAGATTGAAAATAATCGCCAAAGTAGACCCGCAGAAACTGTAAATTTATTTCGTTGAATTAGTCGCAAGAAAAGATTCTATCTGATCATAAGATGAAATAACAGAAAGGATTTTTAAGTCGCATTAATCTAATAGGTCTACCGGTACTCAATACAGGGCAATCGAAAGGCATGAAGTTTTACATCTGGTATCTTACTTGGGGTAAGTCTCGATCTGATTGATTTAGCCTTTGTATGCTCATTTGAAAGAACATCTTGATATGACTCTTCTCCTTACTGGTTGTTAGATCGAGAGCGAGGGCGTCTGCATTCTGGTCGCAACGCTTCCGTGACAACGTAAAAGCAATAACAGGCAACTCTTCTCTGGCCAATAGATGTTCAAGCAGAGCCACCCACATTGTACTCTCTTGCTTAGGCCCAAGACGCTTTTTTTGACCATCTCGTGGCCCATCAATTCTTTTCTTTCGCTTCTCCTTTGCCTGCACAGCTGTGACGTATCTACAAAAAGAACAATTAGACATTCCAAAATATTGCATCAAATAGCAACTACTAATTTAAAGCTATTACACTTCTTGGACTGTGAAAGGAAAAATGAAATATTCTCATTATGTGCACTCACAACTATTAGGGCTGAAATTCGACCTGATTTAGATAAATTGCTCGTCCCACTTACCCTTGTCTTTTAAAAGTGTTACCGTCCAGCAGAAGAAACCGTTCGTCTTTCGTACTACCACCAGACCCGGTGTATAAAAAGTGTTTCAACGGCACAGGTCGCTGGAGAGTACTCACAACATACATTCGTCTCTGCTTTGTGCGGCCGACCCAGTCAGCAAATTGTAACGCATTAGGAATAGTTGCACTGAGCATTACAATACTAACATGGGGCGGCAGCAATATGACAACTTCTTCCCAAACATGACCTCTCTATAACAAATAATTCTGATCAGGTTGGGTAAGTACTTCAGTCACAGCCTCTTGCCTAAAATTTGCCAATGTCGGATATACAACAGTCGTCGAATGTGGACGGCAATATAACAATAAATAAATAAGTTACTTTAATAAAATAAGAACTTACATCCATGTCATTAATGTAGTGAACTTCATCAAAAATGGCATACTCCAAATCTCGTATAACATCATTTTGAGCCAGGAGCATGGACCTCAAAATTTCAGTTGTCATTACCAAACAAGTTCCAGTAGAGTTAACCTAAAACAGCACCATCATCAAGCAAAGGGAAACCAACACACATTATAATATGTCAGTATGACCAACTCCATACTCACCGTTCATTCATTATATCCATCATTCATTGTATCATTCTTTTGCGCATAACTTACTTGAAAATCTCCAGTGATAAGACCAACGTCTCGGAAAGTATTGCGGAACTCCCGGTACTTTTGATTTGACAAAGCTTTGATGGGGGAAGTGTATATTGTGCGAGTCATGTGCCGTTGCGAGAGAGCTATGGCGTATTCAGCGACCACTGTCTTTCCAGCGGACGTGTGTGCAGACACGAGAACATTGCATCGCTCCTCAAGTTTCAAAATAGCCTGGAACATCAAAAATATTCCTTGCTACCAAAACTACTTTAGAAACACTTAGTGAAAGTTTTTCTTGTGGCCCCTTTGCTTACCTCAAGTAGCTGAATTGTCCAACTTATTGCCCGCCCAAGTATACGGCCCGAACGTAACCACTCAATAACCACCTCATACACTTGCCTACTTCCATCAGACCGTGATATGACAGGTTTTTATAATTTTATTGTTATTGTGACACTTATCACAGCAATAATAATAAATAAATAAATAAATAAATAACCGTGTGTTTTTCCAAAAACCATTTTTATCCAAATACAAATACAGTTGAAGTGCCCCCTCATGCCAGCGTCGTGCGAGGGTAGCACTCAACACCTAAATATACCTAATTCATTAATGTAATTTGTGCAATATGTTGCATATTGTTTTGCTTTCATGACAAGTTGCTGCAAGTGACGAGTTCCGACCACAAGCTATGCAAATTGATGGCTTAATAACCGTAAAAGAAGTATTTCACCCATCTTAACTCTAGCTGTGTCCTTCATTAAGTGCCCTAATGCTAGTAGGCCTAGTATAATGAAATTTCACCTGTTTTTGAAAGTTGTCCAATTCGAAATCATACTTGAACGCCATATTTGGAACTCTCTGATGAAAATCAGCAACAGGATTTGATACATCAACAACTTCAGCCCAGTCAGTGCTCGTTATAGCCTTCGGCAGACCCATTTCTGAGATTCGCAACACGTGGGCTTTCATTTCTACATCCTGCAGACAACAAAGAGCCATGACAATTAGGCTATTATCTTATAATTGGAAACTGCTTTAACAAAAAACCATCTAATATTGTAATATTAATATTGGTACAATATATTGTAAAACAGAATTTTGTCATAGTTGAGTGTTATGTTGAGTCCATTAGAGCAGAGCATGTTTCAAACTGCGGCAAACTTGGTAGTGTGCACAGCGTTGGCAGGGGAACATGGTGGGACATGATACCACGCTTAGGCAGTCTACGTGCGTGTCGAGTCCTGGTCACCTCCGATTTCATCGTGTGACTATACCATGTTCCCCAAGTGGTTCGGAATCCACTATAATCAGGAGGTCCACCCTGTCAGTCAACTCCCCTTTCTCCGAGGTGAAAGAGTCTGCCCTTAGGGTGCCGCAAGTTAACAAACCGACTCACTCCCCCCGCCAGGCTGACAGGGTTGCTTAAAGCAAAAATGCTGAAAGCAGGCGTTAGAAACAACGACAACAGAATTTAATTAATTACTTTACTTTACTTTATCCAACGCCCATCCTTGGCTGTTCAGCCATTCGACGCCGAGCTTCCCAGTAGCGATTTGTAGGGTGGTGGAAAATTAGCACCACACAATTATTGGTAATTTTTATAATCATTGGTCGCCCTCGCTGGCATGGCAACAATTTTAAGAAATATATTGCCGGGAATATAATATAAAGTCAATAATTTGTTACCCACGTTTTGTTTCAAATATTATTTAAATTCTAATCAGGTGATATTAAGCAGAACATGGACCATATTGCAATATCCAGTATATTATTAATAATGAATACGTTAATAAATCTTTAAAGTACCTTGGATATGGTCTCTAAAACCACAGCTGCATCTCCGTCAGATATTTCAACAGTCTTATGCTCTGAAGCTAAAACATCCGGCTCTGGCTCCGATTGTAGAAAATTAAAAAATGGCTTTTGATCCCTCAGCAAATGAGCTAAATCAACAATATGAGTATCTTCTGAATCTTCTTCTATCACTGTGACTCCAGCCTCTCTTGTTTCAGTTTCCTTATTTCCTTCAGCCTTCCCAAGAAAATCAAACCCTTTTGCAAAAGATGGCGGCGCAGATAGCAAATCTACAATATATGCATACAATATCAGTAGAATGAGTTATCTATCAGAAATATATTAAAAAAATAAAAAGAATATTAAAAAATCAAGAAATCGGCTAGCAGGCAGATGGTGCCTCCTTCAGTTTCTTACTAGGGACGGCAAGGATAGATTTCATGATGAACATGCAATTTTCTCAATTAATCGTAGATGATTTTCATAAAGGTACGTCATTGGATTCTACTTTTTTTTCTCTAGAATATGGGTGACAATGGGTGAATTCGATGGGGGGAAATCAAAAGTAGAGATTAGCTTTGCCATAGATATTGCGTGTCAATGGTTTACCACATGACAACGCCCGTGCAACATCTCAAAATAGAAAATAAACAACTTAGGCATATTCAAAATAAACGCCCACTGCACTGATATATTCCAAATTGACGAAAAAGTGGAGCTAACTTGAAGGCCTATCGGACTTCATTCGTACGGATCCTACGGGCGTGTACATATAATTGTTTTCTGTCAGAGAAATCTGTCAGAGAATCACTTAATGGCAAAATAAGTTTGTCACAATCAGTATTGCTTTGATTCGGATATTGTCAATCTGGTTCAAGTTGGTAAATGGCTTTATTGTTTGTACTACTCTACTTACCACTTTCTAATCCCAAACAGAAGCTGTTTGCTTCTTCCAGAAGGTCAGGTATGCAGCTGAGATCAATTTCTTGGCCCCGCAGCTCCAAGCCATTGCTACTAACTTCTGAGGAACCAAGTAATTGGCCACTTGTAGGATCTCTGTTCATACGTAACGCAATAGACATATCAGACAAATCAAAATGTAAAAGACCGGACGGATCAGCTTCCCTGGTCCAGTGCTGTTGTGATGATTCGAAGTCGTTAATTGGCAAGTTATCTTGATTGACTATGAATTGGCGAATCTGATGTTCGACATCAGGTAAAATTGGAGGAGCTCCAAAAGGAAGCTAAATAATAAACAATACCATGATTATTGTAAGATAATTACAAATAATATCCCTGCCGTGTCATACTGCTTATGAGGAAGATAAGAAAAAATAAGTATAAAATGTGTGCACTATTTCTATGAAGGGGAAGCCAGAACAAACTCAACAATTATTCGGCATTCTTGAAGCCTCACATGCCTGACAATATTATTTATTAATTAAAAACCATACGCCGACTAACGAAGTAATAGCAATTCAACATCAGCTTTTTCACATATATATTTTTTTTCTTCTTATTTTACCTTCTACATTGAACTGTACTGTTTTGAAATTCAGAGGCGAAGAAATTGCGATAATGATAAATGAAACACGGCGATACGACATGTTAATTGTCTTTTTACATGCATTTCACATCTTTCTTTCTTTCTTGTCTTGAGGTATCTTCAGGCATCGACTTTTCAGCCTTTACTCTGATATCATTTCACAACTGTAAACGCCTTCTATAAGATCTACGAACCATTAGAAAAACCACGGTTGCGACTTGGGACACTTACAGAACTTACTAAACAGTTTACTACTTCCCGGGATTGTGATATTTTTATACTAAATTATTATTACCTCTACTTCAAAGTCCATCATTATCGTCAAACTGAATTGAACTTGAAGTAAAAATTAAATAACAGTAATAAAATTAATTCTTCATCTGTTATCTATATTTTTCAGATTGTTTTGATTGAAAGTTGAAACGTTAGTTTGTTTACTAAACTTCAAAACTTCAACTAGTTCCACACAGAGCAGTCAGAGCTCACGAGGGTACTCTTTTTGGGCCCTTTCAGATTTTAATCTAGGCTACACTTTTTCTCTATAATCAATCAACCAATATAATTTTTTTTATTAAATTTTAATACTTAAAATATATATTATATTTACAATTATTACTTCAAAAGTACCAAAACTGTGATTTGTTAATGCACTTTTTAGTTATTGCCTCTGTGGTTGCGCAAGCGCAAAACACGGTTGCTAGTTGCTACTTGCTTTGTTTACCAAATCAATGTCTACTTTTTTTAGTAATTTAAAGGTATAATGAAGTCAAAGTGAAACTGAAAGGTAACGTTAGAGGTTGCTATTAAATCTCAAACCTCAGACTTTGGAAGGTTCATATCTAATGGCAATGTTATGAGTTTTAGCTCCAGTATGCTTTTCAAAACTGATATTACTACTAAGTTATACCACCAGTTAGCTGATTTAGAAGAAAAGTTGTTAAAAAGGTAAGTGTTAGTAATTCACTTATGCTTGCGATCATCGAAACTGATTTAATCAGTACTGTTTTTTTTTAATTCTGAATGCTGAATACTAGTTGCCTTTCCGTAAACCAGCCAACGGCCTTACCATGTTGAATTAGCATGTTTCCAACTGCGGCAAACTTGGTAGTGTGCACACTGCACAGCGTTGGCAGGGGGACATGATAACTCGCTTAGGCAGTATAAGTGGAGTCCTGGCCACCTCCGATTTAATCGTGTGACTACCATGTTCCCCAAGTGGTTCGGAATCCACAATAATCGGGAGGTCTACCCTGTCAGGCAACTGCCCTTTCCCCCGAGGTGAAAGAGTATGCCCTAAGGTGCCTCAAGTTAACAATTGCAGAAATGCTGAAAAGCAGGCGTTGGAAACAGCAACAACAACTTTCCGAAAACCCCTCCAATATACTGATTTTAGATATTAAAACTGAATGTATACTGATTATGAGGGGCAGTTAATGTATCGCTACTTCGGAAGGAAAATGACACAACTCTAAATCTATTACTGTACCCTACAGAAATTGAATTTAAAGTTTTTTTTTAATGTATTGCCTGCCAGTTCCGCCAAATACAACTGCCCGCGCGCGAAAATTATACACACTACATTAATGACGTTTTTCGAGCAAATTAGATTTTTTTTAAATATGTTAGCGTTATTAAGTCCACAAATTTTGAGTTGTGTCTTTTTTCTTCTGAAGTAGCGATATCTTTAACCGTATTGAACTATACAATTGTATAATGCAACCAGTTGTTCCGAACTACGTTACTACTCACCTACTAAAAACGTCAGCCACGTCAGGCGAAATGCGTTGATGAAAATACTCCGTTTCGGCCACGGCCCACAGATAGCTCTAATTCACCCAATTGACTCCGGCATTGAAAGCTTCTCTGTTACCTATTAGAGATGGCTTGTACAATAAGTCAATACCTGATCATTTAATTGCTCATATAAAACGTTTATTATGTTCTGGCAGTCAGACTATCAAAATTTTAAATTCAGGAACTAACTAATTAAGTTATGATATGGTAGAGACGTATTAATGATGTCTGCTACCATATTATAACTTAATTTATTATAGATAAGTTAAGTATCTATATAATAGTCTCCTTAAAACAAAACAAACGTCAGTGACAAAGTCAATTTTTCAAGTAAATTCGCCGGTGGAATGGCCGCCTGATAGTCGAAGAGCTGATGGGGAGAAGAAACGTATGCCTGGGTTCCAAATTTGTTGTGGCTGGATCGTGAAGAGGACCATAAAAAAGTAAAAAAAAACGGCTTCTTGCACTCGTCAGAAGTACCTACATAATAGTCTCCTTAAATCAAAACAAACAAAAAATCACAAATGAAGTAAAATCGCCGGTGGAATTGCCGCCTGAAACCAGCGACACACTGTCGGCTGCGCTACGCTTTACATAAGTACATTGTACAGTAGTAGGCATGCTGTAAAACTGTAGTAGTCGCATGTCAGTAATTTCGTGTACGACAACACGAAATTGTTGAATTTTTTTCCCCAGTGCCGTTTCATGAAAATGTGGAATGGGATATTGCATGCTCTTCAAATTGGAACCCTGTGCCATTTAAGTGCTATTAACCAACTTTTAATTTTTCTTTTCTTTCAGTGAAACAGAAAGAAAAAACCTTGAAATGAAGTTTGAATATTTGGCAAGGTCTGATATAGAAGAGTAAGTACCGTACCTTTAATCTTCCTAATAATAAATTTTCATCACGAATGATCCTTAACTTTACTTGTAGGCCCCATTCACAGACAGGCAGTCGAATTAACTAAATTATCTTAACCTATCGGGAACGTCTACCACTTGCCATTGGAGACCAATATTCATTTTATTTCAATTTTGCGTAATTAAGGTAAATCCTATTTTTGTGCCTTCTTTATTGTTATTCAAGAATCAAGGGCCATTTTTTTTTAAAGATGTCATGTGTGGTGGTGCCGACTGGTGTGATGTTCACGTGCTCAAGCACACCCTCAACTTTCAAGAGAAGGGGGCTGAGCACCCCGTAAACTATTAGATTCTAACAGATATGTTTTAAAAATCTTATTTGTATGGTGCGCTTACCAAACCAACTTTAATCGACCCATTAAAATATGACATTAGGACAGACCCCGAATTAAAAAAAAGTGTAATATCCTAGTTGGGAGCCCCCCGCCCCCCCAGTTTTGCTCTATGTTGGCGCCAATAATCATGTAGTCCTGTGTATGATTTCCGTCTATAAGGAGTCTTTTCTGTTCGGATCTTTACATGTGTAAATGTTCGTTCATGGTTCATCCGATAAATGACGGGGAAAAATAATAAAATCAGAAATTAACAATTAGTTATTAATGAGTTTAACAATTAAACTTGTCTAAAAATTATATAAAAATTGCAGGTAGCTTAGCTGTAAGTGCCAACAAAATCTTTTTCATTTCAATGAGAACAATAACCCCAAGGGAACGCTATTAAATTATTAATAATTAAAAAACAAATATCGAAATTGCAGGTAAATCGGTAAGCTTCCCATTGTTCTATTTGTTTTGTCTTTCCTTTGACAAATTCATTTATAGTATTATTATTGATCAACTTGGCGTCGTTTAGTCTTAAAATTCAAATCGTGTTGACGTCAAATGCGCACTGAGTAATCATATTGCTGATATCAATTGATGGATGGGAGCTTTAGTTATCAACTGCGTCAAATTGTTTACATCCGTCTGGTCCATAACTCTTTACTTTATTGTTCACTTTCATTGCCTAATCTGCTATTCATCATCAGGATACCGTGAAATATACGTTTTCAGAAAGCCAGTTTAGTTTGCTCAAAATTTAAATACTCTTATTATTACTTGAACGAATTTTCAGGAAGAAAAAGCGTACGCTTCAGTTGACTGAAAAATACAACGAATTCGTCACGTATTGTAAAGAAAGCAATGGTAGAAATGAAAAAATGCTTCGTTCACTTGAGAGAATTGAGACTGGCGCCAACGCTGTGTTTGCTAAAACAGAGAGACTCAAGCAATTGAGAGTGAGTGTGAGCTCAAAGATACGCACAATCATACTACTGTCCACTATTTGTCTCACACTGCACCGTAGCAGGGTCATGCCAAAATATTTTCATAAAATTCGCCCACATGGAAAATAAAGACAATTTTCTTTCTTTCTTGCTTTCTACAGTTGAATCTTGCTGTCTTATTGCAGCTAAATGGCGTGCACATTTTCTCCTGCCATTACTTGATAAGCTCTCCATTTCCGTTCTAATAATAGACCCATTTCACATTTTCATGCCTTCCTTTCTCGATTTCCCTTGCAGAGGACATGATGATATGGTGTGCTGTTCAGCCTGACGATGGCTCAGTGCCGAAACCGGTAGTCCATATTACATATTATTTTATTTGTGGACTAAGCAAAGATATATTAATTCATAATTACTGGTGCAACATTGTTGCTACTATTGGCCTATAATACGTGAATAATAAATTTCCTAAAAGCGTGGTTTCTTCGCTCAAAGTTCAATAATTTTACTTTGAGTGAGCGATACCACTCTGATGATAGTACCTGGCCGCAACCGGTCACATAATTTTATATTTTATTGTGGGTCAGTAGGGTCTTATTCATTTTTTCACTTAGAAAAAGGGAAAGGTTACCACGCTAATTAATTAATTAAATTATTATTGGCCTTTGATTTGCAAAAGTACTGCAATTAATATTTCAATGATTATTGTTGCGGTTCTTTTTCAAACCTGTCTCTCGTCAGTCTGAGCACAAAACTAGCCAACTACTAGGAAGGAGGATTGAAATACAGCGAGATTGGTCGACACCAAGCGAACACCCGGGTTCGAATCCCGTTTCTCTAATTTCCCCGTAGAAGATATCTGCAACTCACTAACATGATTATCATTATTGTTCAATAATTTAATTTAAGCATCATCATCATCAAACGTTACATTGAAACCGTAGATTGTGGCCAATATTGCTGTTTTCTATAATTTTTCAAACTTAAATTTTAGCCTCTGTACAGTCCTAATTAGGTGGTATTTTAATTTCTAAAAGCAGCCTTGTAGATGACGTGACGTTCCAATATATGATCAGTTTTAAAATCTTCTATTATGCGAGTAATGCATTTAAAGTACCTAATTTATCAGAAACTATTGCGGATAATATTGTATTTCTGCCTGTTCTTTAATGATTAGCATTACTGCAATAGTGGGTTTTATTTTTGAATTTACTTAGAATGGATATGCATTCGCCGAGCGTGGGAAGATTGCATGTCTTTCTGATGTTAAATCTGTGGGTTAAGTTTCAAGTATTGATTGTTACAGCTCGTACCATAGTGCCCCAGTTCCGTTATTGCGCCGTTAACTTCACTTCCATTTCTTGCATTCCCTTGTTCCAGAAATATTGAAATATTACTGGGTATATTGTTGATGAGCATACCGTACTAAAATTATGCAGACACTATGCTGTACAGTAGGTACACAGTTATCAAATTGCAATTCAATATTAAAGTAAAGATCTATTGGTCTATAGTACAATATGCGTGTGTCAAATTCCCTTCGAGGATTTACTTATTGAAGTTTTAGCATTGTTGACAAACTTCTTGTCCGTCATCTCTATATTGTTTCATTGTATAATCGATATTCACATTACACGACTCTTAGTAATTCTTCCTGGATTTAGAAAGTCTACAAGTTACATACAGAATATGGTAATAGCCTCCAAGGAAATATAAAACCTGCATTACATGTTTATATTTTATTTTTCAGAGTCATTATAATGCCTACATGGCCAGAATGCCCGTGACAGGGTCACCTAGTAGTTTAACCGCGGATAGCTCTCAACTTCGGCCGACCAGTCAAAGGGGTAGGACATCTATTACTATTTCTACTAACAACGCAGCATGGGAGCCCATTCCTATTGGGTCTGGTGTAGGTGCAGGTGGTGCTACTGCCGAAGATTTGCATGCTTATAGTGATGGAAATTTATTAAGTGGTAGTGGGCTTAGAAGAATAGGTTATGGACCTATTTATGTTATACCAGAAAAGGAACTGAGTGCTCTTGAAAATGTTATGTGCAGGGCTAGACAGCCTCCTCAAACTCTGGGTGAGGCAGGTAAAATAATGCTCAAAGAGCTAAATAAACATAAATCTTATATAGGAGCCAATGCTAATGATGAGCCTGATCCATATAATTTGGCGAGAAATATTAATACAAGCCTAGAACCTAATATCCATTCTATTGTAAATGAAGAGTCCCAGCGGTATCCCAGATTTGGGCTTTGGCCCCATGTTACCAACCCTCCAGGTTGTGCTGAAGCTTTTACTTATACCACCCCTAGTTCACCTTGTAAATTGAAAACTGCATCTAAAGCACCCATTGTTAGATCTCCTAGTCCAAACTATTGGGATGATAAACAACTGCCTGCAAAGGTTGACGATTTATCAAGTGTTCCTATAAATAAAGTATTACTGTCGAGCCCGAAATCAAGGTTCATTCATAGGGATAAATCGCGTGATAATTTTGAAATCGAGTGTCTGTCAGCTGACGGAAATTATGTTGACGAAGATCACAATTTGTCAGATGACGAAGTACTAGATGCCGCATTAAATCGATCATCTGTGGTGGGTTTGGATGAAGCCAGTCGCTTAGGAGGTTCTGAGAAAGCCATACGAGGTGACTGGGAAAAATATTCCACTAATGAAAACAATTTAAAGAAATCTGCCAGTGTATCTAACAGTAAGAATGGCATTCCACGGATGCTGAATCAAAACGACAAGACGGATGATCGCACTCGGTTCGGTGGTAATCACATGCCTGGAATTGCAGGAAGAATTGTTTTGGAAAACGATGCAAAAAGAAGCTTAGAGAGTCACAAAAAATCTGTTGATGATTTAAAAGCGATGCTATCCCTTGAAGACGATGAAGTGGCAGATGAAAGTAATAGAATTCTAGATTGCCACGAAGATGAAGACATACCTGAAGAATTCATTGAGCAGCCGTGGTCTGAGGACCATTATGATCCCCGTTATGAAAGAGACGTGTCTAGGAATGTGATATTAGAAGAAGATGAGCCTGATGACAATTACGAGGAAATGCTCAGTGAACGACGTCATGAACGCAAGGATTGGAGAATGGTGCAGCAATATAAAAATGATGGAAAATTGTTGCCGCAAAGTGGCAACTATGTGGCTGCAAACGAAACATCGATGAGTGTACAAGAGCATCCGTCAAGCTCTGGAGCACATGGTGAAAATCAGCTACATCCTCGCATGTTGACTAACGCTGTAAACATGTTTAAAAGTCGGCGAAAAAGTATTGAAATTGGTAAGCAGTCTGCACCAAGAGGCCAAAGTCCTGATACGGCACCCAATCGTGGCCATCACCAAGTAGTAGATAAAAATCAAGCTCCTCCTACTCAAAGGAATGCGGGAAAATTGATTACGGGTCTTGTTGAAGAAGAACGACGAAGAAGTCCTGATATTGTTGGACAAGAAACATCTTCCAATCAAATGCCCAATGTGCAGGATTATAGTACTGGCCGTCAAAAAAAAGAGGGGGAAACTGCTCCTAAACAAAAGAATATGGGCAACTACTTAAGAGGTCTTGCAGAGAGAGAAAAAGCTCGCCAGAATGAGGTGAAAGTTTACCATCTAAACGAGACACAGGAGAATCCAGAAGAACATCGACCTTTTATGTCTGAACAAATTCCAGCAGAGAATTCAGAGCATACTATTCAAAACGAAAATGTTCATGCCTACCAACAGTCTGGTGCAGATAATTTCGAAAATCGAGAACAACTTCAAAGGCACTATGATCAGCAGCATAGGGACGGTGATGAATATTTTCACAGACCGGGTACTGAAGAATTTAATGATAATGACGAAAATGGCCAAGAAGTAATTTATAACAATGAGAACTATGTACGATCATTTGAACAAATATCGATGGAAGAGGCTCCTGTAAATAACGATTATTATGAGCAACCAAGCCGGGACTTATCGAATGTAAATACTTTGCCACTTGATGTAGTTTACCCTGATAATCAACAAAGGTACGAGGAATATCCTCCTGATTCACACCATAGTGAGCTTCAAATTGTAGCGGAGTATACTGAAGACACTCAGTTCCCTGTTGATAGGCAAGGTGCACATGATAACTATCAAGAGAACCACTATGACGATCAATATCAGCAGCATCTGCTTAATGAACAAGGTAGTTTGCAGCGTGAACAGTATCAGGAAGCCCAGTATCATAACGGAAGTGTTAAACAACCCATGTATCAAGAAGGGGTGGGTCGCAGTTATCAAACAGAGAATGATTATTATATTAAAGGGGAATTAGAGGAACAGCAGCAGTATCCAGGTCAGCTGGACCAATACCAGAACGAAACAATTGAATATAGCGAGCAGCCACTGAGTGAGTCTCAGCACTTTGGACATGAAAATGAAGGTGCTGAGTATGACACACCTGATCAAGGTCGTCTCAATGATAATAATTTTAGAAGTGATCAACATTATTATCAAGAAGAAAAAGCTCAAGCAGAATATGAAGGGCTAGATAAAGAACAGTTTCAGCCTGAAAATGGAGAAGAAACAATCGGCCAGCAAGAGGAAATAACTGAAGCAAATCATCCTGGCTCTCAAGTTAAACGATCAGTAATGGCACAGCTTATTGATTCTGAATCTGAGTCGTACCAAGTCTCTGCGGAACCGGCTCCCGATGATAGCGATTTTGACTTTAGTATAGGAAAGTAATTAAATTACGATGATTGTTTCCTTAGTCCTGCGATATTATTGTATATGGAGAAATGTGTTCCAAAAGAGCATAAAATGTCGGAGTCTTCAAATTCATATCGAATGCAAGGGTTCATATTGGTGCACTGGGGTTTGTGCCAGACAGTTCGTTATGCCTGAGGGCTAACTGCGTTCTTATTACGAGGTATTGTGTACGAGTAGTTTGGTAGATCTGGTAGTGTGGTGATCATGAATAGTCTTTGTGAAAAAAAATGTAGATTTTAAATTTAAATATTTCCCTGTATTTCTTTAACAGTTTTTGGGCCTTTCGTAAAAAGTTTAAGCTTTTACACAGTATTACAGTACTTTCAAGTACAATATTTCTTTGAAACCTTGTGTTTTTAGTCATAAGGGATCGAAATTATGCCCTCTTAAGTTAGTATAAATTCGTCAGCCTAAAAACAACTGTAAGTAGCCTTAGTTGTCCAAGCAATAATAATTATAAAGGTTTCTCGCTGCTTGATTTATCATATTCCTAATGTTACTTTACTGCCTTTTGGCACACGTACACTATACTATGGGAATACTAGCATACAAGTAAAAAGTCGAGTAGTCAATAGCTTTTATGATTTCGGCCAAGCAAGAACAAACGATGGATATTATTGTGGAACTGGGTCATTTGAGATGTGACGTGCTATGCTTATTATGGTTAGGAAGACTGGGGGGCTTCTGTTAATTGGTCGCGTGGACACTCGGCAGTAGCCACCCACCACCACACTGGTAAGGCGGGGTTTCCACATACGTCAATGGTCAATGAGAAATATGAAATTGACGTTTTAGCAGACATTAAAGACCTACTAAAAATGTCTGCTACCACGTCAATTTCATATTTCTCATTATCCATTGACGTATGTGGAAACCCCGCCTAAGCAAATGCTCTCAAATAACCCGGTTGCATAATATCTAACTGATCTGTTAATCAATGACATGAAAATATCATCATGCAAGTTACATACTTATCTATTGTAGTTTATCTCTCTACTGTACGTATACCAATATGTTTGGGCCCACTTACTTTAAATATAACTTGCCAATGATAATTATTCCAGTTAATAGAACTTGAGGTATTTACATTTTACTTTGGTTCTTACCGTACTTAAACTTCGTTTTACATCACTACTCAAATATAATTCGATACTTCACTCTGTCTATTAAGCCTGTACATATTATTCTGTTGTTTTGGTACCTTGTATTATGTCCATAAATTCATAATATTGTTGGAAATATTATCTTAACAAATATTGATGTCAATGACTGTCTTACAGTATCTCTCAGTAGCCTATATTTTTATAATTATTATTTTTTGTAAGGGTGGGCGTAATTAATGCTATAATTACTCGTACCGTATATTATAGTATAGAACCATCGGCATAGCTAGTGGAAACAATTGTTCTTGTTGGCATTCTGACTTGCAGCAGCTTGTCAAAGATAACAATCTGAACACTGTGCATCCTGCTGCGGCTAATTTCGATGGTCTTAGTGACAGTGTACGTGCTGGAATACCTTTCAGAATGTCCAGACACTTACAGGTCTGATAGCTTTTAGCCTGTTTGCGGGACGGTTGTTGAGTGGCTTCGCTGAATGATGCCCGGACTATAGCGAAGCGAAAACAGGACTTAGTCTAGGGGCTACCACAGCAGCTACCTTACTGAAGAATAGTGAACCGAATGAGGGACAAAATAAGAAACCTCAGGTTGCAAAAAGGAGGTACACCGGGTTGCAATAAGCCCAAAGGCTGCAGTAGGGGCTACCAAACCCGATCTGTTTTGACCTAACAAAAACACGCACGTTCCCTTCACGGACTCAATCCGGATTTTATTCCTTTAATCCGTACATTGGGCATTTATAAGAGAATAAAGTCTAAATTAAAGACCAAGAGAGAAATAAATGTTCAGTAGTACTCATGGCGCAAAAGGAGGGCATTTTTTTGGCTTTAGAGGACACATTAGAAAAATGAGGACATGCCATCCAAAAGGAGGACGTCTGGTAACCCTGGTCTATGTTAAAAATAAATAAATAAATAAGGACTTTTTATTGTTTCTATTACTAAGCCAACCTAGCGGAGTTAGGGCTATAAAGCCCTCTCTTACACTCAACTAGGAAGGTCCGGGACCGCCTGCTTTACATGCCCTCCGAAGCATGGCCAGAAAATGTAGCCAGTGTGGGACTCGAACCAACAACCTTTCGGGAGAAAGTCAGAGTCCGTACCACTACGCTACATGTCCTGTTAATTTATTTTTGGAAATTAGGAAAGGGTTGCTCAGGGTAAATAAACCAGCCGATACTAACTGATTATAGAGCTGAGTTGAAATCATGATAGCTTAGTATATTCGCCAATTGCGTTGCAATTAAATCACCTGATGTCAGAGCTTTCGAAGATGCCAAAGATAGCAAGTAAATGTCTGCAGATAAGCTTATCAGCTGTAACTACCAAGGCCATGGTTTCCTACGACCGGCGTAGCCTCCTCCTACCCTTATCAAGCTTCATTATTAATTGCAAGTTTTCCTCTTGATGACCTATTTCCTTAAGTCTCCTAATCAATCACGTTGCATTATCTAATTAATAATATTTTTGTCCGGCCTCTAGGTAATAGCAGTATTGGAGCCTTGTTATAAACTTGGGTTATTCTGATTAGACATCATATGAATGAATGAATGTCGAATTGTATTATAATCAACATATACGTACTTCAGTTATTGAGAGGCCAATTTTTGCGTCATACCCATTGACTAATTTAGCTTTGTAGTACGAGTATGTTGATACAGTAGGAAGTCAACTAATGCGCGGACGCTTAAATTCAAGTACAATAGGGGTAAATAGAATAGGGTAGAGAATGTGTTACAATACAATGTAGGGTTGTATGCATTGATGTAGTGACTTCATTGAATTTTATATTCGCATATTGCATTTGTTTTGTATTGCGTATCTCACACAGCCTGAGTCAACTAATGGAACAGAAATGTCTGAAAACATGGGACGTGGTTGACCTGAAAGGGAATTTACAGTTACAAACGGTTTGTCAATATCTGCGGTCGACATCTTCAGTAACTTGTACGCAGTTTTGAAATCATTGTAGGTCTCAAACTGCTGCCACATTTGACCCAATTTTCCGGGCATATTCTCAATATTAAAACTGGATTCCATGGAACATTAATTCCTCGTTCAACAGTCGCAAAGATACGAAAGTGGTCAGTCAGATGAATAATTAATAAAAATTGCAAGCTTATTCGCATAAACCGGCTGCTTTAGGGGAAAGTCAGGTAAAGTGAGCCACTTAATTTTTGTGATTTTATTTCTCGGCCATCAAAGCCAACATGAATCTGCTTATATCGCCAACTTATAGTGTGATTGATCAGCTGTCAACGATATGAAGGCTTCATCATTTATTTGTACGGTTTCGGCTCATAAACACTTCTGGCAAAAGTCGACACTTGTCTCACTCTACCTTACTAGGTCAGGCAAAGCGGGACATTGATATCTCTGACCAAGATTGTAGATTTGGCGTCCTCAAGTAAACATTAGGCATTTCTGAATGAAAAAACACACAAAAAAATGAGTGAAAGGGGTAGGACAACTTACGAAAACGGTTCGGTAAGTGACAGGTAAAGTGAGACACATGATGTTTCGCATATGGTATATAATGTCTCACTTTACCTCCACCTGCGCTTTTGATTTCAATCTGCCCTAACACGGGCCACATGTAAACAGTTGTTGTCGTATTGCTGCTATTTGTGTAAAAGTAGCCAAAAAAACTAAATAAAAATGATTGACAACATATAACTATAAAATATGGAAGGCTATGCTTACAAGAGTGAACATGAAATATTACATTGCTACCCGTAAAAAGTAGAAAAAAAACCATACACTATCAAATTTGTACCAAATGGCTCCATATTTATTTGTTATAGGCCTATATATTTTTTTAATTTTCTAAATTGCAATTTTTTCATAAACATGATAATATTTTATAAACAATAACTTTTCTCGTATAATCGATTTTATAAAAAAACTACAATTTCGGAAACTAATAATCCCTTATTATGATGCATGAAGTAGTCTTCTACAACTTAAATGAGTCAAATCTTTAATAACTTGCTTAGTTAATTAAATAAAAAATATTAAATTTCGGGCTGCCAATTTCCTACGGGCTGTACAATGTAACTTTACGATTTAGAAATTGAAATAGCAGTTATTCACCATAACTGGGTTTTTTGTTTAAGATGTGACCACTATAAATAAATAAAAGAATAGCATTGTAATGTTATGGCTGTGGTTGTCAGCATCATATATGTATATTCATCAAATTCGTGGCTACAGAGTTGTTCGATCTATTTTCATTCTTTTTGGCTGAAGCTTGTGTGGCGGGTTTAACGAGCGATTTATGTTCATTTTTCTCTCCATTTCATTACGTCTCACTTCCTGCCAAAAAAAAAGTTCTTCGTCAATTCGATTTCATTGGCACCTGCCTTAAGGAGGAGCGTGTGCGGGTGGCACATTACTAGTATAATAGAATGTCTTTATAAGATTTGTTATGACATCTGGCTAATTGGCCTTCACCTCTTCTAAAATTCAAGCGGATTATTGATTTATTGACTGGCATATTATCGTAAAATTGTGTATTTTATTTAAATAGGTCACATTATCGTATATGACTCACCGTAACTGTATATTATGTATCGTATTACACAGTAATTGGGTTGTCTCTTTCGGCTACAACACACTAATAAGGCGGGGTTTCCACATACGTCAATGGTCAATGAGAAATATGGTTTTGACGTGGTAGCAGAATTTTTAGTATGTCTTTAATGTCTGCTAAAACGACAATTTCACATTTCTCATTGACCATTGACGTATGTGGAAACCCCGCCTAACTAGATCTACTGCACGAAACAGCTGCCTTCCTTTCGGATTTATGTCAAAAACTTTACAAAAAATTCCATAGTTTAACCTACCGGCTGGCACCTTAATAAGGAAGAGAAGGTATTAGTCGTAACTCAGTGTAGGCAATAGGATAACGTCTGTGACATTATTGGCATGCACTATTTCTTCTTCTTTAAATGTCTTTTCTATCGAAGATTGGCGATCATCATGGTAATTTGGACCTTGGAGAGTGGAGACTGCTGCTCTGAAAAGGGAAGTCGTGCTCTTGTCTAACCACTGCCTCTAGTTTCTCAACCAGGACCTATCTTATTACATGGAGAAGGCGATATTTTTGTTCCTCATCACATGGCCTAAGCATATTAGTTTCCGTTTCTTAACCGTCAACAGCAACTATTCTTCTGTATCCATTCGCCTGAGGACCTCAGCATTAGGTACACTATATCTCCAAGATACATGTGCAGCATTCGTCTGTATATCCATATTTCAAAAGGCGCATATTCCACCAATGTCAATAGTAAATGTGGTATTGACGTGGTAGCAGACATTAAAGACAGTCTAAAAATGTCTGCTACCACGTCATTACCACATTTACTATTGACATTGGTGGAATATGCGCCAAAGCACTGATTCTGTTCTCCATAGCTTGTGACATGGCCTATCCCTCCATACCATATAGAACCATTGGGAACTCATAACATTAACCATTCTCAAGTCCAACCTACTAGGGCCGGTTTTCCCTGACAGCACCAATAGGCCTATGATTGTGTGTACAGAGAAAATTTAAAAAAAACATTCTGCAGTTCGGCTATAACAAGAGTTATTCACATATGTTTTATTTATTATTATTATATTATTTATAGCCCCGCTGTGGATTTTTTTTTTTTTTTTTTTTTTTTTTTTTTTTAGCCGAGACCCTACAAGCAACTGGTTGGTTAGTCTGATCTCCCTGACGGTACAGCGTGAGATTGCCGGTGGCCTATTTTATTTTGGATTTGCTTGACAGGTGTCCGTGTAATCCGCATCGGCTCTTGGCTGCCGAAAATGATGGGCAGTGTGTAATCACCGCGCCTTTCTTCGCGTATTGTTTCCCCGTGTCGCGGTTCTTTCGAAGCCATGGATGAAACAACCCTCCCCCCTCACGTGAGTACCAAAACAATTCATTCCATCAATCAGGGTGATACGGATCCAAATACCAAGGACGTTGTTGTGTCAATTGTTATTCCCCGCTATCCATTCGCTTTCGGAATTGAACCTTAATTGGTGTTATACGCACCACTTCATCCCTTTTCTAACTTGACCTGTTTTAATCTGTCTGCGAACCTTTTATGACCTTTGGCGTGTCAACTATGGTTAAATACTAGGCCTCCTGCTACTGACCTAGTGATTTATGCACTGACGTCATGATTTAAGAGTTTGATAGAACCAATTGCACTCAGTCAATTGCCAACGATAAATTAGCGTGACCCGAACAGATGCCCATCGTTATGATTATTTGAGCAACTTAGCTGGCGCCATATCTTTTGAGGAGCGGTTACTTAAAATTTTGAGGCAAAGATTCCGATTCGTGAGGCGAAATCTAATTACTTTTAGATGCCTATCTTACTTACCTCTTCAGGGAGGAATTTCCAATTGTGGTCCTTCTAATTCCTCTGCCGGCTGAATGCCCATCAGTATCGAGGCAGCCTCTTTTGTTGGAACGCTGGGGGTTGGATTATGGTAAGATTGATGGACCACGAGATTTAAAAATTACGACAGTGCGTTGAACTCAAATTTGGAGGCATGATGTAACATGATATTTCTCGACACGTGCTGTAGATACAGTATATTATTTTACAGTCAAATTGCAGTGATCTGTAACTTCCATTGATAGCCAGTTGCCCCCGCCGTAGTCATACGACGTCTTGGTTCATTTGACCTGTCGCCACTTTTCCTCGTATAAGTTACGTATCAAAACGTCTACAGATTGACATTTACTTCTTATTTATTGCCATGTTCAACAACACTTCATCACTATGTCTTTCTTTGCAATAAATCTGCCATTTTATTATTAATTTGCAGTTTAATTAGCTGTAACGTGTCTTGTGGGCTCAATACGCCTGCTGTTGATTGTTAGTAGACAGGTACCTTACATTAATATCTCTTGTAGTATGCTCTATACTTTAATGTTCCAACAAGTATACCTACAGTGGGCCTACTATGGCGTTTGGTAATAACTTAACCTGGGATTAAAAATGTAAACAAGACAATTTCATGAGAATCATGTACCTATCTTAAATTAACTGCAGATTTTCGAAAATTGCTTGTCTCGTCTTGCTCAACAGCTTCCTCGATTTCAAGTGTAAGACAATTTCTGTACGAGCTTAGAATTTGTCTGAGAAGTATTCCTATTGCTAAAGTGTGATTTAGAGCAAATATCCACCCTCCCCCACTACGCGCTGTGTATGCTAAGTCGAATTTCACAAGAAATATTCATGGTAGAGGTATGAAAAATAGTGCGTCCCTTAGAAGAAATGCCCAACTACATTTTGATATACCATTCACTTCTTTCTTCGTCCGGAAACGCCGGACAAGGAGCAATATATTGAGAATTAATTTTTCAAAACACTACTACCCTACTACTACTGCTACCCTCGCACGCCTCAGTTTTGACCCGATTCAACACTAGTCACGATAGCCAATATAACAAAACAGCATTTGATAGCTTAACTTCAATAATGTTACTCGTCTGAACGTATTGATAAAAAATTCCGGACGCCCTCACCAGCCGCTTTTTTGAACAAATCAGCTGTATTTCTATTATTATCGCCAATATTGGTGTTACAGGAAGAGGCTCATGTAATATATCAAAATGGTAAAAAAAAAAAAATCTTTCTATCTTTTTTCTTCTTCGACGCGAAATAGGGTTTTTTGACAGACATTTGAAAGTTACTTGACTTTTACACTTGTAAGGTTTTTTTAAGCTTTTAATAGCACTTACCCGCACCCAGAGCCCGTAGAGTCGTTGGCACGGAAAAGAATGTAAAAAAACCGTGGGAAGATTTTGAATGCTAACATTTTAATTTTAAACCATCCGGCGGTGAACTCCGTCACTATGCTTAGTCTGCCATTAATTTGACATTAAGAAACGACCATGACCCGTCCCCATTTGCAGGAACTTATCGCAGCATTTTCAGTTGTTTATGTGGCCGTAACATAATTGCAAAAAATGTGTGTATTTTTTAAGCCTAAACTTTAAACTATTGCCGCCTGGGGGGTTTTTACTGGCCTTCACATCAGGACATAGTTAATTTTTTCCTTCATTCAATACAAGTACTTTCTAGCCTGTTTTGTGCTTCTTTTTTTTTACTAGATACCTGAGAGTAGCCTATAAAAAATAGGGTAGGCTACTATTAGTGTGGCATTTGTAGTCTTTATACAGTATATGGGAAGGGGCAACGAATTAAACTGTTCAACTGGGGCCAGACCCGGGGCCCGCCTTGAAAACAATTTAAACTTGCTTTCCTTAAGATCAATACCTACCTAGAAATACTAAAAATCCAACTATTTTACATCCCCGAAGGAGTTCCCCCGTGTACACTGTGTGTCCAACTCATTATTGTTTCTATGTTAGCACAAAATATAAAACTAAATAATGGGTGTGTACTTGTGTCCACTCGATAGCAGGGAAACTTTTGTATTACAGTGCAGTATTGGTTGGCCTAGCTGCCAGCTGGGAACTCAGTAATCGCCACGCCGCCTGAACGAAACACCCAGCGGGTATCAGCAACACTTAGCCATCCCCTCTAACACCCCCGTCAACTATAGCGACAGCTAGCGGCCAACCGCAACACTATGTTGACTGCCAACAATCCCAGTGCGCTGCGTTCGTGAACCCATTGATTACTGTTCACAATTTCGAAGACTTCCATAAAAAATGTTTTACTTCAAAAACAAATTAACTTTAAATGGATGTACTGTAGGTATGGTACCTAAAGGATATTGTATGGCAAAAAAGTTGTCAGTGGCCTGCCCAGAAGAGGGCGCAAGGCCTACGCTCCCCGGGTATAAAAATATGCATGAAAAATGTCAAATAACGTACTTTTTCGCCCCGGTTTTTTTTTATCTTACCCCCCCCCCCTCAAGAAATGCCACAGTTCTTAATTTACAGTCAACTGATTGGGGGAACGGAATAATTTTCTCTTCATCCCTGTTTGCGCCCCCCGCTATAGGATAGCAAGGATACAATAGTACCCAAGGAGCAAGGTACACATATAAAATACATTGCTGTTGGCAGGTGGTCATTGGGAAATCACTTGCCCTGGGACCCCTATAATGGCTGCCGACGGCCCTGCAGGCTGCATTGGCATACAGTGTAGTCAATAAAATTGTGTAAAGGTGAGTTTCAATTGGGGGTCGCAGGCGTCAAATTGTCAAAACTAAGTGTAGGTCGACAATCAACCTAGCGCATAAATAAAGAATTCATTTACCCTGGGACAATGATTTCAATTCTTAACCGCCACAATAAAACAGCAATGGGTAGGTAGCCTTGCCGTGCGAATATGATATCCGTAACTAACAAGGAGTTTGAAATGAATGAGATACGGTTGGTAGGCAAAGTTCTGAGGTTACACCATATAAGTTACTACAATAGAACAACTTTTAGCGGTACTGTGTTTGATTTAAATTTGGCGCCATAAGTTTGAATCTCAAGGTCGGAAGTCGGCACGCCTTCTGATTCCACCAATGAGAGCGCTGGACTCTGGGGGCTCGCATCGCCGCCATATTGCCTTCCTGAGCAGTCGCAGAGTTGACAACGGTCAGTGTGGTGTGCGGCAAGTAAGAAATCAGTCGATAACTTGTCAGTCTTTATTGATTTTACTTAGAACAATTATTATCTGCAAATATGGTCATCCTCGATCAAACATTAGTTTCAAACGAGGTAAGCCTTTATTTCCTAACTCCCCGCCCACTGATCTTGGTTCCGTTATATTTCTGTATTCCGAGGCCGTATAACGCCGTGCCAATAAAGTAGGTGTACCTTTGCAATCATTCATTTGCTGTATACCAAACAATAAATGTCCATACAGTTTCCGTGCTCGGATTTACCTACGGAATAGACAGCTGTTTTCCTGTTATCTTGCAAATAACGTCGAAAGTATTGTCACTATCATATTACTATTTCCTGCTTGTTAAACCATGTATTACGGAATATCCCTGTTCATTCTTGCACTGACAGTATTCTATAATTCTACTATTAATTACTGTAATTAAAGCCTGTTTGAGTATTTTTTAGTCACAGGTCTAAACTCTGTGGTTTAGACTTTAGACAAGTGATCTTAAATAAAATTATGACTCGAGCCACCTAGATTCCTGAGTACCTCAGTTCTTAATTAATAATGGCGTAAGCTTTAAAATTCTAATAAGTCGGTCACAAACCACCACTAGGCATAGTTTTAAAGCTTATGCCTATGTGAAATTAAAGAGTTAAACGAGCAGAGTGACCACTAACCAGAAACTCTACAAATGAAGGGAAGTGAAATTTATAATGGGCTAATGCACCTTCTACTTTACGTTCATGACGGAATGCCACCGAAGAAAGCCGACTTTGCGCGTCGGGACTAAACAGGAGCCATTTAGTTAAACAGAAGGACAGTGCTTAAAAGAAGGACGTCTGGTTACGGTGCTCAAGGCCGGATCCAGGTCGGGCTATTCCTGAGAACTGCGGGTAGTGACGTAGTAATACTCCTCGTCGCCCAGCCCAATAGACCATATTTTACTAATTTTCCCCATAAGCTGAGAATAGCCTTGGACATGGCAAATTAAGTATATCACGTATTATGGCAAATTCAATTAAGTACCAACATAAATTATTATGTACTTAATTAAAGGCTGGAGTTCGCATTTCTTTAATGCAGGCCACCTAGCCTACGCCAATCCTCATGTCATTCTGCACTCTGTAGTTCGTCTCTCTCTAACTCTGGTCGGATAGCCCTTCACTCTGAGGATCCTTCCCATCCTATTTTGTTGTACCTGGACGGCGGCTATGGTCTACGTTGGCCTCCTCTCGGGCATTCGGTGGGTGGACTTGTCAGACAACCGGTTTGTTGGCAGTAAACGCAATCCTCATGTAGCCTAAAAGACGCTTTCCGTTTATATACATTATTAAGAAACTTCAATATTTGTTTGTAGACATTGCCTCAGTAATTGAATATTCGGAATAAATTTGTATAAAACCAAATGATCTCAATTTTACATTATTTGTGGTACCTACAGGTACATAGAACACTTGATCCATTGCAAAATGTTTAAACTTCACCTCCCCGTACATATTATAAAGTCTATTCTTACTGTGGTATTGCTTAGGACCAGTGACCATTTTAAGGCGGAGGGCATGACTTCTGTCTGGGGGCCAATGAAAAATGTTTGATTTTTCATTGGGAGTAGGTATAATGAAAGTAAGTAACTTGTAACCAGTTTTAATTCTGACGTTTTTGAATTACAAAAATTAACATGTTATATGACATGTAAAATATCTCAAAAGGGGGTGGGGTATCCGTAGCGCCGCCACTGCTTAGGACAGATTTAAAATAAGAGGGTGAAATAATTTAGTAACTTCTTTTGGCTGCAAATTTCTACGAAGCCTATCTACTCGCTCGCTATATGTCCTTGCAAGATTGTCTTTGTTTACCCTTCAACTCCAATAAATCAATTTATCCATATAATAGCCCGCAATATTTCCCTTGGTTTTGTAATAGGTTGTTTCGTAATAACTGTGGTTCAGGTTATCGTGCACGTACACATGCAAATATAGTAGGACTACCGACAACATGCATATCGGTTAGATTCAGATTTTACATGGTTTTCGCCTTTCTATGTGGTTGAAATTAGCCATTTATTATTAACGATTAAGAGACAAATCGGGGGGAAAGCCTTACTGGTGTAAAATAAACATATTTCACAGGAATTATTGATTGTAGAGCTATTAAAAATATCACATTCATTAGAAGATAATATGTTCCTCTACATTTTGATATATAATGTGTTTACTAACACCGACCGGCCACAATTGAACTTAACTGTAACGAATGCCATCGCGGGATTGTTAGAATAATTATTTTAGAAAATATAATATATCGTATATCCACCCTAGAACGGGCCTAGCCCATAGGGAAATGTTTTTTATATTGTATAACTGTATACCGTACTGTATTTGGGATATATTAAAATTTGATTTGAACTTGAAAAAAAGTAATGGGCGGGAATTCAAAAACTGTGTCCAACCGATATTAGTGAGGACCAAAAACTGTACATCAAAATGTAGATGATAATTTTTTTATATCTATATATATTTAGATTGAAATTGGTTTTTGTTCAGAAAACGGACGGTGGTCCGATTGTCTCTTAATCCGCATTTCAGCTCCCATCCAACCTTGCCCCCAGAAGCCCTAATATACCGTTTAAATATTAACTTAACACCGGGAATAGGATTAAAGTATTCTGAATAATCCCCAATTGATTCCATTGCTTTAAACAAAAGAGCGTGATTTATTTATTCAATATACACAGCTTGTGAGCCACATTTGAACGACCCCCGCTGAAGACTAACGATAAAGCCCTTGTTCAAGCTCAGCTTGGGCTTAGCGACGGGTCACGGTTGGTATTTTTCATTTCTTTGTTAACCATGGGGAAAGTTAAACCCAGTAGAGGTGAGGTTATCCCAAAGGCCCTCCAGTCGATGCACTCAACAGTCAATATAAAAACCCGCCTTTGGCTGGTAGGTCGTCCCTGTCCCAAGGCAAGCAACTCAGTCCACTGCTCTGGTAGTCTGGTTTAGACATGACTTCCTGCCCAATGTCGATAATGAAGCGAGCACCTGTATAGTATTTAATTATAATCCGATAGTTAAAAGTACTGTTTTATTGAGAGCTTATCATATTATGACGTTCCCTCTAACAACTTCAGTGGCTATGCACTGTCCAGACTCGTATAGCTGTACTTGGTTAAGTCATGCTTTAGCCTGTTTCATTGAGTGAATGGTAAGCTTGTCCATTATCGCTTGTAGCCGGTCTAGTTTGACATCGAGGACGTATACCAGTGTGTCAATGGCCAAAAATGTCCGAAACCCACGTTGGCATTGGACAAGGGACCTATATATTATATATATATAAGTAGGCCTGGGTCCATAAAAAGTCCTTCAAAATAAAAATATTAAAAAATGCTCTGTCCATGGGTGGAAAGATTGAAGAACGGACGTAGCCGATTGCCCCCTCTCCATTTCAAGTACCAAGCACATTCGGAACCTACTAAATACTTCGCATGTTATTCAACTTATTTTATTTTTAATTGGTCTTCCTGGAGTTCCTGCCTCTATCTATACTAACTTCAGTTTATACCATTATTAACCATCATTTGTTGCTGTTCTAGAATCGGTTCTAAAATTCGCCGTAATGATAGGTTAGTTGAACCGCGGGCTGTTAGTTGTCTTGTCTTCCTCTACACAGCTCGTCTTTGCGGAAGTAATTTGAATAAGAACCTTATAAAAGCCATGAAGACACTTCCATTGAATACAAATAGTCCATGCCCAATTCCACGAACTTGAGGCTGAACTTTGTTGCAGAGGCAACGGCACACACCCACCTATTTGGTTCGAGCCCCACACTTGCTACGTTTTCTGGTCATACGGGGGCTGCTGGTTGAGTGTGATAAGACAACTCCGCTGTTGGCTTAGTAATACAAAGAACATGTCGTTATTGCTTTCCAATTTATACGTAGTATAAGGAAAGCTTTGTGATAGTCGAAATTTTCGATTCTGAGATTTCGACGGATTTACACGTTTTGAGGCCCCAGGAACCCAAAAAAGTGGTTTTTACGAAATGTCTGTCTGTCGCTCTGTCTGTCTGTCTGTTCATCGATTTCCGGGCAAACGACTCTGTCGATTTTGATGAAATTTGGCTTGTAGGTTTACAAAAATCATGCCTCGGGACCGTTTTATTTTTATTTTGGGCCAACTCAATTTGGGTGGTTTTATTCTCAAAAAACTCCAAAAAAAAACGTCTAAAAAAATTATTTCTCCAAAACGGCTCCAACGATTTCTTTTAAATTTCACATATGTTGTAGTCGTTATTAATATTGACAAAATGTGGAGGGTCGCTTGCCCCTTGATAGTTTGCTTCTGGGGGTAAAAAAATAAAAATAACTAAATTTTAATGAAAAATGACTAAAAAATAATTTTTCTGCGAAACCTTTCTATCGATGATTACTACCTTCAGGCATGTTTTAGGTGTTAAATTGAGTAACGGAACCGGACAGAGTGCTTTCCCAAAGAACTATATGGTTTTTTGTGTGCAAAAAATGTGTTTTTGAAAAAATGATTGAAAATTCACGGTCAAATGCATTGCGTGCCCTGCCATTATTGCTGTGTGGTAATTTGTTGGTCTGACCTATCTAGAATTTACCTCACCTCCAGTGACGTCAGGTGGACAACCCCCCCCCCCCCCCCCCCAGGATATCGGAAATTTAACTATAGGAAAATTATTTACCATGAAATTACTCATTTTCTCTAGCTACTACGTGATAAATTGGAAAGCATGTTCGAGTAAACTCGGACCGGTTCTTTATTTACTTATTGACTACACGAAACTCATCAAAGGATATATTTAAATAAACTTTTGTAAACAAGAAACGGTCATGCAATTTAGTCTTTTAGATGAAATAAATTGGTTTCTCATTACAGAGAAAAGGTAAACAGCTTAAAAAGTCGTAACAATTGCAAATACTCCTAGTGATAAAACTACTATTCTATAAAATGGGTTTATTAAGGCACTTAATCTGATTTTTCTGAAATAAAAATAGTTGAATTTTTTATGAAATTCCATGTGGCCACTTTCATAATTTTGCGGCTGTGAAACGAAAAATACACGACCACTATTTGTTTAAAAAAATATTTTCAAATCTGTGCGTTAAGTGTAACTTTGTCTCACCAAATCTTTGCTGTGGCGAAATACGGCGTAAGAATACAGAAATTTCCAATCCCAGTTTATTAAAATTAACCATAGAGATTAGCCTTCGTCCAAATAAAACGTATACGGATTAACGGGGAACCATCAGTCCGGGCATTATATCCTTGGCATTGTGGCTATCCAGACATTAAGGCAATGGATTCTTATGTTAATTCTTAGAAATGATTTACGTGAATGAATATATTAAGTGCCGGCATGGGATACAGTGAACCCGCCGAGAAAGGTCAGGCAGGCCCTTGGGCCTCTCGATCGATTCTTGCTTCAACTTTTCGTTATGGAGCTTCCTAGCTGGTTGAGTCACACGTTCTTTAATTCTTCAATTTTCTTGGACTTCACGGGCGTGTTTGCTTTTCCGGCATTGCATTATCATGAATTCTATTAATTAATTTAACTGTTTTTTCTATTGTTACTTTGCCATCGTATATTATATATAGTAATCGTGCACTATTTTCTAGATTGATTTTAAGGCCAAACGGAGACTTTTGACCTTGAACGTTGAGCGTTTAATACATAGAAATATAATAGAACTGGAGCGGCGGGAGCCATAATATGCCTTACGAGGCACCCGTTAACCATAAGCCAACTATCAGAGATAAATACCAACGCAAAAAATATCGAAGTCTTACACACTGCAGCATAGCAAAGCGGATACCTGGACCCGGTCAAAAACTCTGTAGTTTAGTAGTTAGCTTGTGCAGGCTATTTCCCCGCCGAATTGCGTACTTATCTTGTGCAGGCTACACTAGCAGCCATATTGATAACAGTCTCTAGCCACGAGATGGTTGAATATTTTATAAACAAAGCCCCGCGTCGCGTACCTGTTCCGTATTTCACTTTTTATTATTTCAAATAACTGTAGTTTTACCTATTTCTGGCGCTTTACTGTCAAATTAATTGTTCATATTTCAAGGCATATGCATTTAATTACAAAAGTTGGAGGTTTTTCTTCCCTGTGGGGCACGTAAAAATGTTCTAAGAGGTATGTTTTTAAATTCTTCATGCACAAATTTGAGACCTATAGTAATAGTAATTTTAGTTTGACTTGATAGCGTAAGCATGTCTACGCGTATACTAGTCCCTCCTATCGATTATTACTATGCCCCTGCGGTTTAAAACGTGTATTAGGAACCCCCTGCAAAGTCATTTCCAGGCCAGTCACGTGACCCCCTCCGGTTTGGCCTTAATTGATCAATGAAACTTAAGTACTTCAATATTAAAAAAATACTTTATCTTACTAGCCTTATCCGGCAGTACTAGACTGAATAGTTTTATACCCCTTTAGGCTTTACCAGATACAGTATAGGATACTCGTAATTGAGTCTGGGGCTGCAATCCTGTAATATGTAGTATAAGGTAGCAAGTCTGGAAAATTCATTTCAATTCAATTTTAGTGTATAGCCATGACATTTGGGGTGAGGAGGAGGTTGCTGCCCCAAAAAATCTAGATATTGGGGCCCTAGCAAACCCGCTAGATATTTCATTTGTAACAAATATTTATGTTTATATAGACACTAGACATCTAGCATCTTCTGGAATTAAACCTGTGATGGAATGTGGTGCCCGCGATCTATTTTATTTGTATATGACTGATGCACCTAACGCGGAAGAGCGATGGGGATCTTCAATGGCTGCCGCCTACCTGCAGACCAACCTGCCTTGGCTTTTGATTAATGTGCTGCACCGTTTACTGGGCACGCCCTGTCTCTTAAAATAGGCAGCTTCAAATGCTGTTCCATTTTTTATCTATGCCAGTTAATACTGAGATAAGCGGTTAAATCACATTCTTATCTGCATATACCTCGACAGTTATCTCTCCTTGCTCAGTTAAGGCACGGCAGGAATGGTTGTATTCACATTAAAGTTGTTTAAACGTAATAAGTTTAAACTGAAAACATAACTTCAATTGAAGGCAGAAATAGTCTAGTTGGAAACGGAAGGCCGAGGTTTGAGACTCGACAGGAAGGGAAAAATTTTCCATCCGACCCTAAATAAAATAAATAAATAAGGACTTTTTTATTCTATTACTAAGCCAACCTAGTGGAGTTAGGGCTATAAAGCCCTCTCTTGTGCTCAACTAGGAAGACCCGGGACCGCCTGCTTTACATGCCCCGAAGTATGACCAGTGAATGTAGGTAGTGTGGGACTCGAACCAACAACCTTTCGGGTGAAAGTCAGAGTCCGTACCACTACTCTACATGTCATGACCTTAATGGGCACCTTACATTACAGAGCATGTTTCAAACTGCGGAAACTTGGTAGTGTGCACAGCGCTGGCAGGGGAACCTGGTGGGACATGATAACTCGCTTAGGCAGTATAAGTGGAGTCCTGGCCACCTCCGATTTAATCGTGTGACTTTACCATGTTCTCCAAGTGGTTCCACTATAATCAGGAGGTCCACCCTGTTAGTCAACTCCCCTTTCCCCGAGGTGAAAGAGTCTGCCCTTAGGGTGCCTCAAGTTAACAAACAGGCTCTATCCCCCCGCCAGGTTGACAGGGTTGCTTAAAGCAGAAATGCTGAAAGCAGGCGTTAGAAACAACAACAGCACATCCATCAGTTGGGGAAAATGGTGTTGCCGGGCATATTGCTGACCACAACATCCTAAATAATGTCGTGGCCAAGAGAGGATCCTCCATCGGTCTTCAGGCTTAGACACGCCGTTTTTTGTTTGAAGCTTGATGAGCGTGCCTTAGTCTTTAGTCTTGTTGTGTCAGATTGCAGTCGTGCGATAATTTGAGGCTGGCATAACTCTAAATATACAGTATTATGTTGTTTGAGGCATTAATTAATGCGAAGCTATACGATATGCTTTCCAATCTACCCTTAGTTTGCAAATAATCAAGTCTTAGCAGGTCCATTCCGGTCGAATGGATGAATCAATAAAACTTTAGGTCATCATTTCAGTAATATTCCCACATCCAATTTGTAATACTTCGTTATAGTAAATTTAAAATAAAATAGCTTTGTGAAGTGTTGTATTACTAAAATATATGAAAAGTACCTGTTTCGGCACTAGGCCATTGTCAGGCTAGACATACTAACATGTCTGTCATCCTTGTAATTTTAATCATTTTAAAATCTTACATCTGGGTGGTAAGGGAAAATTGCTGGACTCCCCAGGGGTGATATAAATTAAATATATGAACTCAAGGAAAAATGTTTGAGAAGATCACCGCTAGTTGAGCTTGACTCAAATTTTCCAATACCAACATAGAAATCTCGAGCGGCGAGCCATTGTTTTTACTTGCCAATTTTTGTAGTGTTCTTTGTATGTATGTAGTCTGACGATGTCCTAGTGCTGAAAGCAATCGCTTTTAATATATTTTAGTGACACTTGACTAAGTTATTTTATTTTATTTACTAAAACGTCTAGTCGGCCAGACCGTACCCGATGCGTATCAATTTACGGCTTACTCTACCACCTTCAAACTGGCTTTACGTATTGCTAGGTAGATTCTTTTTTTATGTTGGCACTGAAATTGTCGCTTCAACGTCATTGTATGTCTTCCTGGTACACCCAGTTATGCTTAGGGCAAGCAAGCGAGCACCGGCAATAAAACAGGGAGACTGGTGAAATAATAGTTGAATTGAAAGATGTGCTGCTATTAATGAGGTTGAGGCCATTACTCATTAGCATTAAGCCTGCCTTAATTAATGATTATTAAGTCATTATTTTAATTATTTTTCTACTGTACGCTTACTTTGTAACATTTTACTTCATATTAGGTATTAAAAAATGAAATAGCATGCAAAACCTTTTCGTGTATTTATATAATTTATTTTGGACACTACCTACTGGTTAAAATAAATTTCAGTAATATTTAAAAATGGCTATTTTGCTTTTGTTAGCTATCATAAAACCGTTAATTGAGGAAACATCCATTGATTTAAAGAGCTTTAAAATGAATGAAATGTGGTTGGAAATGTTAGATCATTAATGTCACGCCCAGGGACGTGAAAGTTATAAACATTGATAGGAGACTGTTGACCGCCAGCTCTTTCCAATAAAATTAATCGAGAGGCACATCACATAATATGGTTCAGAGCAGACCCGTAACCAGGATTTATTTGGGGGGGGGGGGTGCGATCCTGTAGTATTGAAATTTCGTGTGTCTCGAAAGTTCAATTCTATCTAGCGTAAAGCTATTTCAGCCGCAGCCGCAATATTTTCTTTGTACATACAATCATAGGGGACAGGAACATTAGTCAAATTCTATACGCATTTAATTTCAAGAAAAGGGGCTCTGTTCCTGACCCCAGCGTTGTCACTAAAGAGCACAAACAATCTCTTATTCTATGGGGTAGGTATCATGTATTTACAATGTTAACAAAAATGAACATTTTGAGAATGTCCCCGACGGTGCATCCAAAATCTTCTAGGAAACCCCTCTTCAATGAATTCCATGCTGAGCTTAGTAAATTACCCCATGCAGGCATGACCACTCAAAAAAAAAAATAAAGTAGGACCACTCAGGTGGATCCTTCAACATGACCGCTAGAAAAGTCTCAGGGGAGAATAATTCACGGCACCGCCATGCATTGGAACATGGTGGTGCCCTTGCCGAGACGATTGTGTGATCCACCCTTCGAGTACAATGAAAAATGGAATAACATAACATGTCAGGACATGTAGAGTAGTGGTACGGACTCTGACTTTCACCCGAAAGGTTGTTGGTTCGAGTCCTACACTTCCTACATTTTCTGGCCATGCTTCGGAGGGCATATAAAGTAGGCGGCCCCGGGCTTTCTTAGTTGAGTGTAAGAGAGGGCTTTATAGCCCTAACTCCGCTAGGTTGGCTTAGTAATAAAACAAAAAAAGTCCTTATTTATTTTTATTTTTATTTATAATAAAGAAAATTAGAGGCGCACAATATAATCGTGATGGAGACAGGTTTTGGTTTTACCTTCATTGTCACGTGTTTCCTGCTCACGATAATATTATGGCAATTAACCATGGGTCGTTGCCACTCACGAATTACGATTGTTTAGCTGAATACGGTTTTGCGTAGGCCAAGATTATATTTTAGGCTCGGAAACCTGGTATCTTACTGTGAATGACGCAAACAAACTGCAAGTATTGGAAAGAAAGATAATAAGGAGGATTTATGAACCCTTATGCGAAGACAGAGAGTGGCGTATAAGAAACGACGCCGAAATAGACGCAATACTCAACGGAGAAGACATAGTCCGGTTCATAAAAGCGCAACATATAAGGTGGCAGGGACACGTCGTAAGAATGTCCGACGACCGCATGCCGAAAAAGATTTACAAAGCAAGCATGACAGGAAGACGACTGGCCGGACGTCCTCGAAAACGCTGGAAGGATGAGTTGGAAACTGACCTTCGCGAGTCCGTAGATGTTGGAGCGTCGTACAAAACCGAGAAGAGTGTTGTTGAGCAGGCTAAAGCTCGTCAAGGGCTGTAGAGCTAGAAGAAGATGATGTTATTTTACATAGTGACTGCTGTGAAGTCAAGTCTATGATCACATACATGTGGAAACATTTAAGATAAGACCCAGATTAATGACAAGACTGGTTTAACCAAGTCGCTGTCGTAAACATGGGGAGTGTTACCGCCCATTAGCGGTGGTTGCTCGTTTTATGGCTTTTTTTTAATGCATTATTTTTTAGACATCAACTTGAATTCTACCAACCAAACCGATACCCGTCACTTTTGACTCCAACATCTTGTAAATTCAACTCACATTTGCTATTTTCGTCTTATATTTTCCCATTGTGGAGAGGCCCGGGCCCCCCCCCCCCTCTTATATACGCCACTGATTAGAGTTGGGTTCGGGTTGATGAGGATCACTGTATTGTGACGTCTATACATTTTAGTGTGACGTCAATGTGGGAGACGTACGAGTATGATGTTGCCAAAAGCCCTACGCCCTACGGTTCTTGAAGTGAATCACGCTCATCTGGGCGCTTCATTGACTGAAAAAAGAACTAGTTTTTAGATATTGGAGACTTCCATTAACTATTAAGAGGCAATCGGACACAACACTGGACGTTTTTTGTAAAAAGTCAAAATTTCCTAAAATATTGATAAATGAGTTGATAGTAGATGAAATGCTCCTTTTAATATCAATGCAGCCGGCACCAACACCTTTTTGTGTTTGAAGGCGTAGACCAAACCTAACGTTGCATTTTGTCAGGACATGTTGAGTAGTGGTACAGACTCCGGCTTTCACCCGAAAGGTTGTTGGTTCGAGTCCCACTTTTGCTACATTTCCTGGCCATGCTTTGGAGGGCATGTAAATCAGGCGGTGCCAGGTCTTCCTAGTTGAGTGGAAGAGAGGGCTTTGTAGCCCTAACTCCGCTATGTTGGCTTAGTAGAATAGTAAAGTCAATATTTATTTATTTTATTTCAAGCCTTAAAAAGTGTGGCCAAACATTACACACTATGCATTAAAATGTAGCTAGGAGAACTTCTACTTGATCCACTACACATTTTTGGTTATACTTAATAACTTTTTTTTTAATTTTTAGGTAAGGGAAGCTTGCCAGGAACTAATACTCACAAATGATGATCTTCGGAAAGTCAAAGACCAACTCCTCGTGGACTTAAAGAAAGGTCTAGCTACCGAGACTAATCCAGATGCCGTGGTCAAATGTTTTCCAACTTACGTTCAAGATTTACCAAATGGCCAGGGTAAGTGCTCTGATTAATGTGTGCTCTGATAAATTTTTCATACAGGAAATATATTTCACGTGTTATTGTTACTCGAGGGTCACACGCAATTTTCCATATTTCCATGTGTTTTATGAGTCTTATACTTTAACGGCCCTTAGTTTAAAAGAACAGTCGCGGATGCGCAACAATAATAAAAATGTTCTTAAGTCCGGGACAATAAAGAACGCGCGGAATAACGAGACTAGGATTTTATTAAACAAAACTGATCAAAAATAAAATTGATTATTACTAGGCACTAAGAGAAACTAACGTAAAGATTGAGCGAAGTGCACTCGCTGACTGCCGACGTTCTCTCTGCGTTTATAAAAGCCCGTAGAGAGATGTGGAAGCAACTGGAAATTGCTGGAAACATATTTTCTTTACTACTAGAACAGGTTGGAGATTTGCATGTCCATAGCTAGAGGGGTCGCGAGTGGTGGAGTGCCGCTGTGCCGGCACCTGAGTTGCCCCTTAGGCGGGGATTCCACCGACCGGCTAGGGCTAAATACAAAAACGGTGACGTGGTAGCAGACATTCCGACTTAGGTGGGGTTTCCACCGACCTCGCATTGCAGAATGCAAATGACATTGACGGAAATGTTTGTTTTCCTCTATGCCATAGTTAAAATTGATCAATGATCATACAGTAAAATCACAAACAAACAAACTAAAATTAAAAAATGGCGTCATGGAATATGTTAAGTACAAACATTTTAATAGATTTCTATAAAAAGAAAAATTCTAATTTCCGTCAATGTCATTTGCATTCTGCAATGAGAGGTCGGTGGAAACCCTGCATAAGTCTTGAATGTCTGCTACCACGTCACCGTTTTTGTATTTAGCCCCAGTGCCGTGCCGTGGATTTTTCAAGCATGAAGCAAGGTTCGAAAATGGCGCCCTCTTGTATGCATATATTATATATACGTATATAGTGTATAGGCCCTATATATAATATATGTATAGCACCATAGGTACATAATATATTTCCCAAATAAAAACAAAACCATCTTCATCGAGAAAAATTTATTATTTATTACGCATTGAAGTTATAAAAAAGAATTTTCCTAGTTCTTCATGAAACTCCTCATAAAATGGAAAGTAATTACTGGCATAATGGTACATTTTAACAATATTAGGCTACTTCAATTTTACTTTCCTTACTTTCAATTTGGCAAATTCGTCAATCAAATCAGTATAGTCGAGAGTGGCGGCCAAGCCAGACTCAATCGATATTACAGCTAAGTTGGACAGTTTCAGTTGACTAATAGAATTTCTTAAATAATTTTTAATTATTTTCAGTTTTGAAAAGCTCCTCTCCCCACTCGCAACAGATACGGGCAGGGTGAGGAGTATTCGTAAGGCCACAATTAGGTTGGCGTACAACGGTTCCAACTCGTTTTCCACTAAATAATTGAGAGTGTCTAAAGGCTTCATGGATTTAGGCAATAAACGGGCCACATCACGCAACTCATCTTGTAAATCAATTCCATTTATATCAGATTCATTGTCAGCTGTTAAAATATTTCCAAGTTCTTTACAAAAAGTTTCAAGAGTTTCGTCATCAATATCTCTAATTTTATAGATATCATATAAAAATTGGAAATTCTTACTATGATTTTGTAGAAGTTGGAATCGCTCACACAATGAAGTAATGGTTTTGTCTAAAATATAATAAAAAAAATTTACAGCAAATTTTTTTTCTTCATTTAAAGGTTCATCTTCTGCTTTTTCATCAAATTGTCGCTTTTTTTTTCTGGCCCTTACCTCCATTTCTTTAGGGAATTCCTTATTGCATTCCATTTCGTCTGCGATTTCGTTGGCTGTAATTTTTATATGCTCCAGCCCTGCTTCTCTAAATGCTTGAATCCTGTTAATTGTCTCTGATAAAAGTGTTACGCAGTCCGAAAGATTTATTGTAATTGATTGAAGTAACTTGGAAACCACATTCACTTCAAATAAAATATTATACCACAGAACTAACCCACAGATAAATTTGTAATTATTAATGCTTCTAGCCAACCCTCTAGCTCTTACTTTAGCCTCTTCGTCAGTCCTTTCATCTTCCATGATATCTATCAATGTGTCATACACATCGCCTAGTTGATACCTCAGTGGTTTCAATGCATCGATTCTACTAGACCATCTAGTAGCACTCAAGGGTTTGATAGTCAACTGAGTGACATGTTTTTTTAAGGCCTCCCAACGCTTTGTAGAAGCGGATAAAAAGTTATATAGTTCTTGTACGGTAGAAAAGAATGATGTGGTTTCCAAGGTACATGAAGCCGCATCATTTACAACAAGGTTTAAAGTATGATTTGCACATGGCACATAAAAAGCTCGAGGATAATTTTTAAGGATGCGACTTTGTACACCTTTTCTCACTCCTTTCATGTTGGCGCCATTGTCGTATCCCTGACCTCTTAACCACTTCAACGTGAATCCCAATTTCTTTAAATGCGCCAGAATAAGCTCAGCCAAAGCTTCACCAGTCGAATTGGTAGCCTCAAAAAACCCAACGAAAAATTCATGAATTTCATACTTTTTAATTTTTTTGTTGAGGGTAACAATTCTTACTGTTAAGGACAGTTGCTCAGTATGGCTTACATCAGGCGTACAATCTGCTATCACTGAAAAATACTTAGCTGTATTTGTTAATTCCAAAATTTTTTCTAAAACAGTTTGCCCCATTAATTGAATCAATTCATCTTGTATACGGTTGCTTAAATAAGTAACAGACGGTTTGTCTGATGCCCTTTGAACTCTTCTAATGTGTTCCTCCATAACAGGATCAAACTCTGCAAGAAATTCTATAAATTTAAGAAAGTTTCCGTTATTTTCGGCAAACAAATGTTCATTTGATCCTCGCAGAGCTAAACATTGCGTTGCCAACGCCCTAATTAAAGAAATTATTCTTTTAATGACTCCTCTCCAGTGCTGAATCTCCATTTCAGTAAGTCGTTGGTACTCATCGTCTATGGTTCTTTTCATCCGCAATCTTGAGTTAAATTCTTTCCATTTTCGAAAGGCATCCCTGTGGTATTTCGATTTTTCATGAGACTTGAGGGTTCTGCCAATATTCTGCCAATCGGAAAAGCCTGCTTTTGGCCATTGAGAGACGTCTGACTGATCAAAAAGTTTGCAACAGAAACAAAACACGGAGTCGTTTGAAACAGAATAAATGAGCCAATTTCTTTGTACAACTTCGCCATTTTGCAAAACCATCTCATAATTTGATGCTACAAATCTACGTTTTGAGCTGTTGGCTGGAAATTGGAATTGTCGTACTTGTTGCGGGCCCCTTTCTACCAATATTTGACGAATTGCCGAAGTAATTGAAAATCCCCATAAGGCTGGGTCAGAACTTAATTCAGAGACTTCGTTAGAACTGGATGGTCCCGATGGTGTATCATCATTTATCGGCTCGGATGCGTGACAATTCAATATCACAGGCGATTCTTCGGTTGAATTATTGTTGCTGGTGAAGGCCTTCATAGCTTTACTCAACTTTATATTTTCTTCTTCTCTCTTCTGTCGTTTTAGCTTGTTCTGATATCCGGACAATTTTCCACGTTTTTCTGACATGCTTGCACTGAAATAAATTATTTTCTGAATTACACAAATTTTCTGGAGGAAGTGACTTTGGTATTTTTATTGATTTTTATGACTAACATCTCTTAAAATTTAATCAAAATCGTTAGAGCCGTTTTTTAGGAAAAAAAATTGAAAACCTGATTTTTGGGGGCAGTGAAATTTGCAATCCTTCTGTTTTGTGCTCGTGTCCCTTAATATATGTGTGAAGTTTGATCAAAATCCATCCATTAGTTTAGGCTTTAGCTCTACGTGCATAGTGCATGCACACCCACACATACAGTACAGATACTAGCCAATGGAAACCGGCAACCATGGCAATGAATGCCTAAATACTTACAGTAAATAAATTAGCTATTGTAGTGTACAAGGCAAACGCGCTACCCTTCCTTCACTGAAATATGCAATAGCATAGCTACATACATAAATAAATACATATACTATATGTAGCCTACTGCTCAAATTTACTTACCATAAGTTATACTTTATACAGTATGTAGCTAGGTAAGGTAATTGTTCACAAAAGCTACCCACGGCGTCTGTATAGAGGATTTGTACTTTGTATTTAAGTCAGCCCAACGGGGTCGGAAAGCACTCACCAGTCACTGGGGCATTGGGAAGGGCAGAGTATTAGGGGAGGAAGCTAAATTTAAATTTAACACAAAGATATTTTTCGCAAGAAAATAAAAAAACACCAATTTGGGCCTTTAAAAATTAACCAAGCGCCATTTGTAAACAAACATGATACCACGCGACACGCGTAAACAAGAAACACTTACCTATCGAGTATCGACTGAAAAGCCGCCAAAAAGTTTGAAATAGTTTGTTTAGTTCTGAGTTTTACAATTATTTTAAATTTTATTCTTTTTTATATTGCATTCATGTCAATATTTAAAATTTTTGTTTTCAATAAAAAGAAAATCTAGAAGGTATATTTAGGATACATTTTTGTCCAATTTGGCGCCCCCCGCAGCGTGGCGCCTGAAGCGGCTGCCTCATTGCCTCAATGGACGGCACGGCCCTGTTTAGCCCTAGCCGGTCGGTGGAATCCCCGCCTTAGGAAAAAGTTGCTATACGATACTACAGTATATTATGGCCTTTCTCTGGATTGTGACCATCATTATTATAAAATACATTATGCACGACGATGCCCTGTCGGTTTATGCGTTATCAGGTATGTGAGGATTTGATGGCTTCCTATATAGCCATCAAAGATATATAAATTTTCCTGTTGTAATTCCCTCGTTGTCTTCGTTATTCTTTTCGGGGTATAAGGTTGGTCCAATTAATAAATTTCCGATTTCGTTCATAATAGTGTGATCAATTTATTATCCCACTTTGGTGTGTTCGAAATCTGCTAAGCTATACCATGACATTGTCAGTTAGCCTACTTGACGGTTTACCAAACTTACTCGAACTGGTTCATAGGTTATACTGTACAGCGATGTGATATTAGACAAGTTAACGACACTAAGCATAGAAGAACAACTTGACGAAATTATGAGCAAGAATTGTTTGTGAATCCTCTATATCAGGGGTTCCCAAACTGTGGTCCATGGACCACCAGTGATCCACAGACATATCAGGTGGTCCACGGACCAAAGTAAGAAATATGAAATTAAATCAGCTGAGGTATTGGAAATTTGAAGTCCTAGTAAAATAAAATCCAACCGATACCAGTCCTAAACATTTAATCAAATATTATAAAATATTATATATTATATATTATAATATATAAATATTGTAATTGTAGGCACAAATCATCCTAGAATTTGACGATTTTCCTGTCGCAGCTATGGTGGTCCATGGAAAATCATAAAATAATCTAGTGGTCCACGGACAAAAAAGCTTGGGAACCCCTGCTCTATGTTATATTTGAAATGCAAGTCACTAAAACTGGAGTTATTTTTGTGTTGGAAAGGGCACAGGTCGACTTCTTTTCTTGGAATTCTTGCGTCTTTTTACTTAATGACTCTAGCCTTGAACATGAACTGTGGAATTGAAATGCATGTAAAATATTCCAAGTGGTTCTCACCTTGCATTAGCGACGAGATAATTGAACTTGTTTATTCAACTGCCTGGTTAAGTGACGTATATACGTCTAATAGCTCATTTAATTGAGTGCTGCCTGGTTAGCTTTTGATTAGCTGTGTTATCATCTCTTAGAACCGGTAAACATCGTACTGGTACTATAAATTATAAACATTTCTGATAAAAAGCTACCATGCTAGTCATCTTACCGTTTCAAGCGCAAAGAAACTCATCGTTATCAGTTATGGTTATGGTTTTTAATAATTCAATTCTCTTGTCGAACCACATGCAAAACTTTCATAAGAATATATTACATTATAGTTACGGGACTAATGCGGGTGGAAGAGCAGTGAGGGTACTTATAATTGTCACACCTTGTAAGCTACACCTGACAATATATTGCATATTTTTGATATTTTGGTTTTCAGAAAAAGGAAAGTTCCTTGCTCTTGACCTTGGAGGAACGAACTTCAGAGTTTTAATCATTCATTTAGGTCCCAACTCATTTGAAATGCAATCCAAAATCTACGCAGTGCCTGAGGTGATCATGCTCGGTTCTGGCGAAACGGTGAGTAGTTGTACATTAAAATCTAATGTTTATAAAATGGTGAAGTATAACAGCCCTAAGGCGGCTATTCCACCGACCGGCTAGGGCTATTTACAAAAACAGTGACGTGGTAGCAGACATTCAAGACTTAGGCGGGGTTTCCACCGACCTCGCATTGCAGAATTGACGGAAATGTTTATATTCCTCTATGCCATAGTTAAAATTGATCAATGATCATACAGTAAAATCACAAACAAACAAACTAAAATTAAAAAATGGCGTCATGGGATATGTTAAGTACAAACATTTTAATAGATATCTATAAAAAGAAAAATTCTAATTTCCGTCAATGTCATTTGCAATCTGCAAGGTCGGTGGAAACGCCACCTAAGTCTTGAATGTCTCCTACCACGTCACCGTTTTTCTATTTAGCCCTAGCCGGTCGGTGGAATGGGCGCCTAGATTCTAAATGCGGTAAAAATGATGCTGATTAACGATTGTGTACATTATTAGTTGCTGCCTATTGTATTAGAAGTGGCACAGGCGGCTCTACCAGCTTGTGGCATGTTAGGCCACGCGAAATACCAGGCGCCAGGTACTACTTATTGCAATCTCATACTAGGATGAAAGATAAAGTGCTTGGCGGCAATGGCAAAGGACTGACGTCGACCAAGGACCATATTGCATCATGTTACAGACTCATTCTCATCACAAACTTTAGAGGTGTTAAAGGTCTCCCTGGGCCGTTCCAATGAATTTGGTGATAACCCTCATTAATGTTAAGGCGACACACGTGGCGAACATTAGCCGCGTTGATCTCTTAATGTTTTTATGAATTGTAAATAATTGTGTTTAAATTATTGAACATTTAATAACTAGCGCTAATTCATGTGGAAATTTACTAACACAGAAGGAGGGGTTGTTATTAACTTAAGTCACCAGTCTTCAGCCCTTAAAGGGTGCGTTCTAAGTCAGTGGAAAAAACCGTGGGGGATACAGCTGAGGGCTGGGTGGAGGTTTCATGAGGCCACGTAATGCGATCATGTAAGATGAAGACTGTTATGTTTTTTACGTATTTTTATTATTTTTAAAAATAATTACGTTGCCTACTTAAATAGGTTGGTTATGGCAAGAATGAATGCAACCATTCTTGTCGTTCGAACGTTTCACCGTAAACTACAATAAATTGTAGCAATACCTTGTTTGAAGCTCGGGATTTGGGCACTTGTATTATCTTTTGAATTAATTTCTTAATTTGCCAACACTTGGAAATTATGCAACATAGTGTATAGTATAGCATGAATCTGAATTTTATCATTTCTCAGTTTATTATTAACGTGCCGCTTTTTTCGTGACTATAGGGTTACCCATCGGCGCTTCTTGTCAACACATGCAGTATGCTAGATAATATACCATACGTTTGGCTCATAATAAACAAATATGGCGGCGGCTGACATTTCATTGAGCTATCAGGGCCGCTTTAACCAGCCCTGAAGTGCGTTTAGCTGACACGCTGGATGGCTTAGTTTTCCGTTTCCATGAGTGTTAACTTGACACACTTAACTGGGTTTGAACATTTAACACCAACATTATGAATACCCTTCTTGTTTCCATTCCAGCTGTTCGATCACATTGCCGAATGTTTGGCCAACTTCATGCGGGAGCACAGTGTTGGCGACGAGCGCTTACCACTCGGCTTTACCTTCAGTTTTCCTCTGCAGCAAAAAGCACTTACTACCGGGCTGCTAGAGTGTTGGACGAAAGGGTTTAATTGCAGTGGCGTTGTCGGTGAGGACGTTGTAAGATTGCTCAAAGAAGCTCTCAGTAGGCGAAATGTAAGTACTTCTCATCAAAATATGTAAACTCTTTCGTTCTAAAAAAAAAATCTGATCGATTTTCACACAGCCAGTTGGTACCTTTTTTGTTAATAGGTGAGTTTTGCATTGAAAACACCGACGTAGAATGGTTAAAGCGGTGGTTCTGGGTCCACCCAACAGATAGGAAAAATATAGCTGCCGAGCTTGTTTCTCAACAGGGTATACCATTAGGGAAGTGTGATATAAGAGAACCTTTTTAGTGCCGTTTTTAGCAGTTCTGTCATTGCTGCATCAATTGACCCATTATATTTGCATCTTTTTGGCTATTTTTTGCGAAGTCACTTTTAAATGAGGCTTAGCTCTCACTCCCATTGGTTTTCATCGGCAGCTGTTCCCTTGGGCTCCTATTTATGAACTGTCGCAAAAAGATCCCACGTGCGTAATTTGCCATATGTTTACTTGCTTGGGTACACGTTGCAGTCAGAGCGAACAAAACGTGTCGTGAGATAAGATGTGTTGGTACAAGTCTTTGCTGCTTGAACAAGGTTTATTATAACTGTTGTCACTCCTTAATCAAGTAGATGCTATCATTTCTGAACAAAATTCACATTGCTGGCGAAAAAAGAGCAATATTATCTAAGAAAAAAATATAATTTCGAATGAAGTTGCATTGGAGTTATTAAAACGTGACAGTACCGGTACTAACAATAGCTGGCGGCGCAACTAATGCCACTTGTTTCTGTGTTGTGTTACTGCGCGACACTCCATCAATGATGCGCCGATTAGTTGTTCTAATTTGTTAAGGGGTTGTTCTAGGATACCCATATTGATGTTGTCGGTTTAATAAACGACAGTACAGGAACTCTTTTGTCTGCTGCCCACGTGGAACATGATTGTCGCGTTGGTTTGATACTGGGTGAGAATAATTACCTGTGTAATTGGGCTACAGCATGCCCTAACTAATTCGCCGAGGCAAATAGCGAAGATTTGGGAAAATTCATTATAATTCTTATTGATATTGGGGTTTAAATGACAGTTTTAACAAGTTAATTACCAATCATATGTCGTACTATAATTTCATCGTCCTGTGTTTTCATTTTTGCATCTCATTTAACTTAACCAATAAAATAAGAAGCTCATAGTTAATTTAACTAATACTAACATAAACTTTGCAAGCAGGAGCGAGACAAGCTATACTTCTTTCGGCTCTAAACGTTTACGTGTTTTGAAGTTTAGCTCAAAATCAATTCTTTCAAGTAGTTAAAATCATATTCGTAACGAATGTGATTAAGAACCAGCATTTATCCAAAACTGCAAAGAAAATTTCTAAGCGCAAATATTAGAGATTTTACGACTCAAGCGATGACCGGTCATTCTGAATCCTTTTCTTAGCTAAGCACGAGCTTTCTCGTTATGTTGAAGACCTTTGACCTGGGATTGTACCGCTTCCCTACAGTGGCCAAAGTCCATTCTTTGCCGTCATGAGCCGTCCCCTTTCCTGTAAACAACGCTTTGACCCTTCCCATGAGTCAACGTGACCTCTCGCCAATTAGTCCACTTGATTAGCTCCAGAAGTAAACAAATTTAATAAAATGTGTGTTTGTTTTCGTTGACACTCACGTCAAGGGAATTCTTTGCCGTTTATAAGAGATAATACTTTTTTTAAGTTACTTGTAGGCTACTGATTTCAAATTCAAACTCTTGTATCATAAATTTAACTTTTTTTTAATTTGTTGTCCGATATGTTACCTACAAATAGAGGACAAATCGCTGATAATCGTTAAATCAAAAACTGACTCCTTTTCAAAATGTCATGTTTTTTTACTTCATCTAAATAGCCCGGGCCTAAACAAAGAAATGTGTCAATGTCAGATATTTTAATAGATACTTTCAAATCTTGAAATACCCCAACAGAGGTACTCAAATATAAGGACAGTTTAGCAGTAGTAATAAAAAAGCGCAATTCATATAAAATTTAGCGGATTTTTGACGGAACACAAACTTGACATTAAATGGAAAATTTCTAATATCTGGCTAGTGATAAATATATTTTGCCTGTTTTTATGTAGTACAAGTGCTAAGGAACAATTGGAGGGGGGGGGGGGCTTTTAAGTGTAAAAAGCAAATATCTCATGAAATATTAATCGTAGAGTAGTCAAAATTATCAGGACTAACCGAAGACATTTCTCTTAGCATTTTCATGTATGATATGTACCTATTTCTTACACAGATTGCCCACAATTATTGAATTTGATAATTTACAAAAAAATATTGGTGTAGTAGTCACGATGTAGGAGTTCAAGAACTGTAGCCAATTGGTGTTGGGGAGGCCACTTGTCCTATATCGATGACATGTGGCCGGACATTTCTGCAAAGTACACGGATATACATATTTTACCGCTCTACAATCGATACAAAAAACGCGAGGGAGGTTTAAATTTACATTTAGCACTAAATTCATTCGTGCCAAACAATGTTGATTACACTTGCGTATTGTTAACATTCATCTGTGGGCGCTAACACTAATCTACTCTCTAACTCTGCCTGTGCAGGATGTGCAAATTGATGTTTGTGCAATTCTCAACGACACAACTGGGACTCTCATGTCATGCGCATGGAAAAATCGTAACTGCAGGATCGGCCTCATCGTTGGTATGTCGATTATCGTTCTTAATTATGTTTGCTTTTCTTTAGTTCTCCATATGTCCAGTTTATTCTCAATTTTTTTAAAAGAGGAAACTACTAAAACTATTTAATTTTTATTTAATTTTCTATGAAAGTAACCAAAAATGTAATAGATACGATTGTTACCTAACGGCTAACATGACCGTTCTGACCAAATGTGCGACAACGTCCCAAGAGAAGGCGGGTATTCCTACCACTGCACGTTCTTCAACGCACTGATTTGAAAATAGTGGCTTTTCTTTAGTTCTCCATATGTCCAGTGTATTCTCAATTTTTTTAAAAGAGGAAACTACTAAAACTACTATTTAATTTTTATTTAATTTCCTATGAAAGTAACCAAAAATGTAATAGATACGATTGTTACCTAACGGCTAACATGAACGTTCTGGCCAAATGTGCGACAACGTCCCAAGAGAAGGCGGGTATTCCTACCACTGCACGTTCTTCAACGCACTGATTTGAAAATAGTGGCACTTCGACAAGCTAAGCATTTGCTGACGACGCAGAGACTTTCTCCCTCACGAAAATATCCTTCCACAGCTATCACACCAAAATTACCTCGCTGACTACCACAATATCTCAAAACGTGTAATGCTGTCCTTTGCTAGCCCGTATGCTTGAATCTTGATGAGTTTAATTTATTATTAATATTACACTTTCCAGGAACTGGCAGTAACGCTTGTTACGTAGAAAAGACAGAAGACGTCGGTACGTTCGATGGCCCGAAGAAGAAGCCGTATGTGATTGTTAACACAGAGTGGGGAGCTTTCGGAGATGACGGAAGCCTTGACTTCATCCGCACTTCATACGATCGCGAAGTTGATGAGAAATCCATTAACCCCGGCAAACAGAGGTAATCATCGAAACTGTGATAGATCGCACTTATAAGGTCTACTAGCCTTGCCGTCAACGGGTCAGATCAAGTGTCGTCAATATTTTGTTATTCCTGGTACTTCATTATCAAGACCAAATCGCAGGACCCCCACAATACGTATTTTGTACAAAGTCGATTTTTATGAGAAATATCGGTCCTAGAGCCGTCAAAAATATCTGTTTAATTAGAAAGAAAATTGTCTTTATTTTCCATATGGGTGAATTTTGGGCCTTTCGGCCCACTTTTACAATTACCCCATAATGTTAACTTAAATAAAAACCAAACTAAAAGCGACCATTTCCACACCATTTATACAACATACATACTCATAAAATAATTGTGACACGCCCTCTTAAACTTATTTAAACATTTTTCATTTCTGATTGGATCCGGTAGGGAGTTCCAAAGCCTCACCGCCTGCACCGAAAAGGAAGAATATAAGGCCTGGGATGTATGGATTGGAAATGATAATTTATTTTTTCTCTTGTATTCCGTGCATGGAAAGAGGATAATGGACGGAAGAGGGGTGTAAGGTAGGGAGGTGTATGCGTCTCAAGCACGTTATGCAAAGTACGGAGGATTTCTTTTTTAATTTTTAACGATAAAATGCTCCTCTTCATTTCGATATACTGTATGACATGTGGCCTTCACCAATAGACCACAGTTCTTGAACTCCGCTATTGGGACTACCACACCTCAATGGTTTTTTGTACAAATCAAATTCAATAATTATGAAAAGAAAAACGGCTTTATTGAAAATAAACAAAAGGCGAAAAATAAGACTATGAAGTCTTGTTTTCGTGCTAACCCTAATTAAGGCCAATCTGTGACCAAAATGTTCAGTAAATTTCTACTGTCCCAATATTTTGTATAGCGAACGGTTTATATTTCGTGAGATATTTGAATTTTAGATTTTTCCCCTTTCGATTGTATCTTTAATTTTTTATTTCCGGAATTATTTCTAAATTTCGCTAAATTTTTAGGAAAGTCAGCAATGGGATTGCGGAGGTGTGACGAAATGATGAAAGTATTTAGGAGAGTAAATTAATTAGTCTAATATAAATAGTACCACCCACAATGTGGCTTGTCGCAACTAATGTTGAGATCTGCGTTATTTATTATATGTAGCGTTGAAATTATAATTGTTTTGTTTATAGGTTTGAAAAAATGATCTCAGGAATGTACATGGGGGAAGTTGCGAGGCAAGTCTTGGAGAAAATGACAAAGAATGGCCTCCTCTTCAACGGTACAGGTTCCGAAGACTTGTTCACCCGTGCAAAATTTCTTACAAAATACGTGTCAGAAATCGAGGCGTAAGTTCACTTATATTCTTTTTTGTTACCTAATATGAACCGAGCCTGAGGGTATTGCTTTGCGGGGAACTAGCCCTACACAATACGAAGACAATAGTCATATTTTTCATATTCAGGATATGAATCATTTCATTAAAGCATTATGTCACACCCAATGACAGCAACTTACAACGCGAAAGATTAAATAAAAATCAGCCTCGCCAAGTGTCTTCGTATTGTGGTCGATTAGTCAGGTAAAAAATTATTTATTTGTTTATCAATTCAACGCAACAGCCAACATGGACGCTGGAATCGCTATTCGATCAAAGTTCAATTACCCGATAGTACGATAGAAATATGAATGCATTGACTGTGAGGGCACGGTGTAGGTAGAATCTTTCCATTCCTATTTCATATGGTGGATTCCGCCAAGGGCGACACACTGACTACTCACCTTCACATATTCACCGTGTTATCTCTTAAGTCTTCGTCTTCTTTTAATGCCTCTGCTATTGAAAATTTGGCAATATCATGACAATTTGAACCTTGGACACTGCTGCTCTAAAAAGGGAAATCGTGCTCTTGCCAAACCACTCCTTCCGGTTTTTCAAACAGGATGTTCTTCTTTTGTCGGTATTTCTCAGTCCTTCGGCTTCCCTTGGATTATAACATGCCGATATTTTTCGTTCCTCATCACATGGCCCAAGTATGTTAGTTGCCTTTTGGTTAACCGTCAGCAGCGACTCGGCTTCTGTATTCATTCGCCTGAGGACCTCAGAATTAGGGACATGACCTCCAAGATATGCGCAGCATTCGTCTCCATATCAACATTTCAAATGCACTGATTCTGTTCGCCATAGGTTGGGTCAACGTCTATCCCTCCATACGATTTAGAACGATTGGGAACACATAACATTTCACCATTCTCAGTCGAAGTTCCAACCGCATATTCCGACACCGAGGCACATCCTCCATTTTAATGAAGCTCTTATGGAAAGAAATGTTATTATTTTTTAATCAGAGATCTGCCTGGTGACTTCAATAACTGCCGGCAAGTTATGAACCAGCTGGGACTTGGCCACGCTACTGATGAAGACTGTGCGAATGTACGGTACGTGTGTGCCTGTGTGTCTCGCCGCGCCGCTCACATAGTCTCGGCAGGCATCGCTTGTCTCATCGACCGGATGGGCCAGTCCCGCATCACTGTCGGCGTCGACGGCTCCGTCTACCGTTACCATCCTCACTTCCATGACCTCATGAAAGCGAAAATCTCTGAATTGGTTACTGCTGGTGGAGAGGTAAATATTATTACTTGTCGCGTGTTTTAACCATTAACAATTATACCTTAGCCATGTTTTTTACCTTTAAAAGGCGTAAAGCAATGGTTACCTAACGACACCGTCACGATAGGAACCCGCGCCTAATGCATACAAAAGGGGGGGGGGGAATGTTAAGAAATCCTTGAAGCGCTGGGTCTTCTCCATATCCGAGTTCGTTTGTTAAAGTAATTAATGCAGTAAATCAAATTTCCTGAGGAATAGAAAATCTCAATGTTTTCGGTCATTCCAATTATGTTTTCTATTGTTACAGTTTGACCTTATGCTCTCCGAGGACGGTAGCGGTCGAGGGGCAGCCCTTGTAGCTGCTGTGGCACACCGGGTAAGCAACCTGTCTAATAGCACGAGCTAGTTGCTAACTAAGCTGCACTCTGCCTACTTGCATACTGCCTGTTCGGTGATGGTTCTTCGCTTCTGTCTATTACTACGCCTATTTGCTTCTCATTGCCATGGCATGTGTTTCCTTCGCATCACTATCGCCAAATCCTGCTATTCAGTAAACCATTATGGCAGACTTAAAATAATAATGTTGGTTTGAGAAGCTTTTGATATTACTAATCAAAAGCTATTCTAACTTACTGTGCGTTACGTCTGTGGTTGTCATTTCACTTTTTAAGGTTTAACGCACAAAATAATGATATTTATTGATAGACACCATGTTTCTTAGGTAAGGTAAGTAACCGTTCATGTTTAAGGTAGGCTCAAAGACAAGCTATAGGAAAGTTATAAAATCCTTCATAGTCAATCCCATTGTCAGCTTATTGTCCTACTGTTGACAAATAAATGTACATACCATACAGTGAGGTACGTTCTACTACGAGTAAGTGAAATAAGCAATACCGTTCCAAGGGGATATCTATCAAATCTTCGTGGATGAAAAAATTCCCGCTCCATTAATTTAAATTGATTGAATTAAATTTAATAATTATTTATTTTATTTCTTCCCTATAGCTTTTTTTTAGGTTTGAGCCTATCGTTCAGATTGTTAATCATGTTTATCGTATTCGTTGTAATGATGGACATTGACTCAGTCACTAATCGTGGTGAAAATATGGGATGTCTATTCTTAATGTAACTGCAAAGGCTTTCACGGCCGGAGTCAAATGAAGAACCAGTAGAATTGGAAGTTCACTTTCAATTCGACCACGGCCCATCAGCCCGGATTCTACTGGTCCTTCACTTCATGTCTATTCTTACCTTAATAATTAAATAAAAAGTACATAATTTTGTTAGTTAACTAATTAATTAGTGCCGCTGCTTGAGACCATAGCAAGCAGTGTTTTCGTTCCTTTGCATTTAGGAAAATCTGCTTGCCCTGCTCAGAAACATTGCTTGTAATCTAAGCTTCATTTTCCATATCTCCGCTTTATTCTTCTATCATAATACTGTACTGGGTATTACTTTAATTGGCAATCATTAATTCTACATACAATTAAAAACTTCATATTATTGAATTGAAAGCTTCGTAAATTGTGATTTGCCTGATTAGCCAATCAAGTCAATATCTCAGTTAGCTGGGTTTTTGCTTAATCTCATGGTATTTTGTTTCATGTCTGATCAGTGGGTGAAGGCGCGTGAGGTAAAATCGAGATAGGACTGGCTGAAAGGGTTACTGTTGCGATGCCTTCGTTGGTTGCTCATTTTACTTCGTAACAGTGGACTCTAATGCTTTGTAGCGGTAGAACGTGCCAATACTAGTAAATTTCAATGGTTCTGTTTCATGGAATCTTTACTTAGCACTTTTCATTTCATGCTATATTTGAAAAGTTCGCAGTTATATTAGAAAATTAGATGTTTATTAACTGACGTTCTGTATTAAGTTCTGAAAGTTCATAATTCATTGACATTCAATGTCAAGCTCGTAAGGAAATAATTATAAATTCTTTAATTTATAATGTTCTTAATAGCCATAAATATATATATATATATATATATATATTAGATTATAGACTGCATGGGACATACTTCCATTGTATGTATTGAGGTCACTTGGAAACCAGTTAAGTCACAAATATGATCTGTAATCTTTAGCCCAAGATTTCTTGTTTTCTAATTATTCTGATTCCAATTTTCACTTGCGCACTTAATCGTTTCAACAAAACAAAACTAGCAGGACTTATTCTCAGTGATTGTTATGAGGAGTTGTAATATTTCATTTTAGTATACTGATGAATTTTCAGATGGCAAATACGCAACCGATTGCAAATTAATCAAAACTACTGGAACGAAGTCTCGAAGAATTGGTTGCAGTGGTTGGGAGTGAAATAATGGCAGATTCGCTGGGTAACATGTGATAACGCTTAAGTCCATTAAACTTGCATTTGTAAATAAGATACATAGAGGCGGCCATTTTGTGCTGTTGGATTGGACTCATTCCACCCATTCGCAGGTGTCTCCTTTGCCTCAGGATTCACCAACAGTCATCACTTAACATGTCAATTTTCAGCGTGCTTGGAATATTCTGAGTATATTATACTCAGATTGTGCCACAGGTTGTTTGGTCAACATTTTTTTCATAATGGAATATTCACAGAATCGACTCGCAGTATGACGATCTTGCCCAATAAAAAAAACAGTTTATTGTTTTAAAAATAAAATAAAACGTGTTGTCAAGTAAGGTCTGGTGCACAAAGATGACAGAGCGTTGTTCCATGGATGGTGTAAAATATAAAAAAATCGTCTTCAGAATTCTCTGTAGCAGCACTGGCTAAAATGCTCGCACTTGTGTTCAAGTCTTATCCTGATTAAAATCAATATGCAGTAAGTCTATTATAGTTCCCTTGCTATTTGTTTATCCCTCGGAGCATGGTCTGCTTACTCCCCTTCATGAGGACATGTATTGTACCTACTTCTAGATTTTCTTGATTGTAATACCTTTAATATTTGATGCTCTTATAATACTGGAATAATTTTGTTAACGTTAGGTTTTTTATGGTTTTCACGGGAAAGGTACATTATGCTACGTCGGGACGTGGCAGATGTCGTCTTTGTGCTTCTCCTTGCATAATGTTTCGGTTGAAAATATTAATATTTGACTTTGTCTCTGTTATTTTACTAGTTTTATCTGTTTTAGAAAAAAAAATGTTTTATGTCGTGTAATTAATTTAGCAGGACATGACTAGGTATAACTTGATAGTTGTTGATGAAAATATAGTCTAATTGTAACTACTTTTTAGAATCTCAGTAGTCATACTGCTATGGGTTTCATGTGGTTAAACTTTTCACAAACTCACCCTTTTGCATTGCGCAACTTCTAAGGCGGCTATTCCACCGGCAAATTTGCTTCACTAAAATTCACTTGTGTTTTGAGATTTTTTGTTTGTTTTATTTCAAGGAGACTATTATGTAGATGCTAAACTTATCTATTATGCGTTAAATTATAATATGGTTGCAGACATTAATATTATAACTAATTTATAATAGATAAGTTAAGTATCTACATATTAGTCTCCTTACAATAAAACAAACAAAAAATCTCAAAATACAAGTGAATTTTAGTGAAGCAAATATGCCGGTGGAATAGCCGCCTAAGCTCTCGAGTTGTGGTTTTGCAGTGCATATGGGCAATATAATAACTCGTGGCTGGTTCCCACCAACTGTGTTAGCTATAGTTTAGTGATAGTTTTATTTATATATTGAATAGTACGTTTAGTGCATAGTTGAATTGTAGACTTTGCTTGATGATTTCATTTCCAATTTCGAAAACGTTTCAACTATTGCTTCTTAGATTCTTGATATCATTTTGTAGTACTTATTTGACTGATTCATTTCTGTCACTTATTTAAAGACTCCTGTTAATTTAACTACTTAGATTCGGTATGCTTTAATTGTACTTAAATGAACTAAAAAAAAACAGATGGTCGCTATAGATCCGGATCCAAAGTGGGTCAAGCAACAACATTTAAAAAATTTTTGTTAATCACTATTCCGTACCTACCCGAAATTAATGGGCTTGTATTCTACGAAGGCATAAAATCAAAGTTATTGGAACTGGGTTGTCAGTGGTCAGTTGTCAATATCATTGCAGCATGTGCCGGTCGGTCTCAATTTGACACTCACACAAGCTCCCACAGAAAGTCTTTTGGATATGTACCAGCTTTCTATTTACTCCACTATTTAAAAAATTAATGGGAATTGGGCCAAACTATGCAAAATGATGTAAAATCTTCGTATTTCAATGGAATTCAATAGTACAACCCACATCAAATGTCATACTCAACGTTATGCAGATTTATTGTAATTAGTTGTATTTTAATGGCATTCTGAGATACGTAGAATATACTCTACTGCATGTTTTAACTCAATTAATTATACTTATACTTTATTTTTATACAAAAAAAAAAATGTCTCGCTATGGGATTAAAAACAACTTAGGTGTTAACGCTGTTTTAGTCATCATTTATATCATTAGAAATCATCGAAAACATTTTATGTGCAGAAAATGAGTTCCAAGTGGCTTGAATCACTTTGGATTCGTATATATTTTTCGTATACATACATACTCGCCTTGAGTAGACAGTATACTCGTGTGTTTCATCTCAATATGAAGTTAAATTTAAATGGTTGTTGACTATAAAAGACCTCCTGTTTATTGTTGTTGTGTTACGTTCATTGTATTTGCCTGCATCATATGTTTTGTATTATGTACATAGAGCATGTTCATTGTTAAAAATTCTATTTTATGAACAGGATTTTACACTTTGTATCAGTATGTACAAAAGTCAACCATGGAAATGATATATTATATGAACCTGCATAGTTATGCAATCATTATCTTTACTAGACTACCAGTATTCTTGAACCAGCTAATAGCTACAATAATTAGTATTAGTCCATAAATGAAATGTTGGGGGACTGCTGGTCTTGCGCCACTGGCAGGAGGACTGTAGATGTCCATCGCTTAATTAAAAGCTATGCGTCATTAGGCCCGTCTGCAGCAACAGCGAGCCGCCCACTGAGAGATTAGGTTAGGCGCCCATTCCATCGACCGGCTAGGGCTATTTCCAAAAACGGTGACGTGGTAGCAGACATTCAAGACTTAGGTGGCGTTTCCACCGACCTCGCATTGCAGAATTGACGGAAATGTTTATTTTCCTCTATGCCATAGTTAAAATTGTTCAATGATCATACAGTAAAATCACAAACTAAAATTAAAAAATGGCGTCATGGGATATGTTAAGTACAAACATTTTAATAGATTTCTATAAAAAGAAAAATTCTAATTTCCGTCAATGTCATTTGCATTCTGCAATGCGAGATCGGTGGAAACGCAACCTAAGTCTTGAATGTCTGCTACCACGTCACTGTTTTCGTAAATAGCCCTAGCCGGTCAATGGAATGGGCGCCTTAGGTACGGTACCGTAGTCAATTTAGAAGAGCCAAAAAGAATGTTAATACGGTCATAGAATTATTGATAGTTGGCAAGTAAGTTTATATAGATTATCAGCCTTTCACGATCTCATAAGCATTAACTTTTTTGCATCTTAGGTTTGGAGGAGGCTGCAATTCTATGTAGAACTATGAGTTTAGGAAGACAACAAAAATGATTAAGTAGGAAATTCAATAAATTGGGCCTAGGGAGGCGATACCGTACTTGTCTCAGGGGCGGGCACAGCGATATTTTTTTTTGGGGGGGGGGGTCATCACCAGGGCTGCCAGAACCAGAACTTAATAAAATCCTGAATAAGATGTTATGTGTATTGTTTTTTCAATTACCAATAAAATTTTGGGGGGGTCATGACCCCCCCCCCCCCTTGTGCCCGCCCCTGACTTGTCTAATAGGCTATATTTATGTATTCGTCTAGTTTGAGAATAGCGACAAGGATTAAATATATTAGGCTATAGGGCTGTCAGAATAGATGACTAACATCAGTAAAGTAGCCTATTTTATTTTTTAATTAGGTACGTCAACATCAGGATTCCGCCGTCAGTTTTCTTGTAGCCCAATACAACACTTGATCTGGCGAATGGCGAACCCCCATAAATAATATTAGAAGTACTCGCTGTTTAAAATAAAAAAAAATTACACAAAAGGGCAAGAAATAGACAACTTTTTCATCGTATTTTCATTTCTAATTTATATTCGATTGCATAATTTAATATTTAGGCGGGGTTTCCACCGACCGGCTAGGGCTAAATACAAATACGGTGACGTGGTAACAGACATTCAAGACTTAGGCGGTGTTTCCATCGACCTCGCATTGCAGAATGCAAATGACATTGCCGGAAATTTGAATTTGACTCTATTATGCCGTAGTTAAAATTGATCAATGATCATAGAGTCAAATCACAAACGAAAATTAAAAAATGGCGTCATGGGATATTTTAATGGCGTTCATTTGTGGCGTCATTTTGTAGATGGCAGCACCAGTTGCAATGATATCAAAGCGTTGATTTTTCCATAAGCCTCAATACTATTTTAAAATTATTTTTAATTACGTATTATTTTAAACTGATATTTTTCTATAAATCATGGAAAATATATATATTAAATTATATGCAGCGAAATAAGGTCCAGGCATAGTAAAAATATTATAAAAAATATTAAAATAATTAGTTAGATGCTAAGAGCTTAGTTTTCGCATGCAAACGGCGGCCATTTTGAATAATATGGATATCGATTTGTCGTCAGCGAACCTAGTGACCAGGGTTGCCGTTTTGCGTGAAAAATCACGAAATGCGTGTATTTTCAGAGCTTGCGTGATGTGCGTGTAAAGTGCGTGTATTTTAGACAAAATTGATTTTATAATTAAATAAAAATATTGAAATTTAAACCAATAAAATAATAAAAAAATTAAAACCCAGGAAAAATGAAAACTTAAAAAAAAATGCTGTTTACCTTACCTGTCTAGGACCACAGACCACAAGTGACAAGACCCCAACACAACTCCAAAAATCAAATTCCAAATCTACTCGGTCAGCGGGCGGCCATTGTGATTTGCTCATTATTTCATATTTGTCTGCCTCTGCGCCTCATGGGCGCAAAATCGAACAAGATAATAAACATGCATATTATAGAACAAAGAAATGCCACATGTGAGAGGTCTTTCTCTGATTGAAAATTAATTTAAAAAAACTACTTATTTACGAACCACAATGTCTCAAAAGAGGTTGAACTCTTTTGTTCAAGCGAATAAGGCGACCACTTAAAGCCTTAAAACCCCACGATTTTATAGAAAGTCAATATTTTGGGCCGAATTATTTAAAAAGTAATAACATAATAAAGTGCTCATCTGAAAAATCTAAACATTTTTGGCAAGATGCGTAAAACCCCGTATTTCAGGTCTATTTAACAAACATCTTCTCCCGAGGGAGACCCCTGGACCCCCTCGTTTGGAATTAGCCTATGTTCATCGCCTGTAAACATCGAAACGTTACTCCTATCAAAATGCATTAAACCCCACCATTTCATGCTCATCATTCAAGAATTTGCTCGTAATTAGATTCATTGCCTGTAAAATCTAAACGTTAACCTATCAAAATGCCTAAAACCCCACTGTTTCAGACCTATTTTTCAACAACAAAAAAATCACCCGGGGGAGCCCCCCGATCCCCCTTGTATGTAGTTATATTCATCGTCGGTACAATTGAAACATTAGTCATATCAAAATGCGTAAAACCCTTACCATTTCAGCCCTATTTTTAAAAAAATTTCACCCGGGGGAGACCCCCGGCCCCCCTTGCTCGTAATTATTTTCATTTTCTGTAAAATCATCAAAACGTAACAACTTAATAAAGTCGTTATCTACAAAATCTAAACATTTTTGGCAAGATGCGTAAAACCCCGTATTTCAGGTATTTTACTAAAATCTTCACCCGGGGGAGACCCCCAGACTCCCTCGTTCGTATTTAGCCTATATACATCGCCTGTAAAAATCGAAACATTACTCCTATCAAAATGCATGAAACCCCCATTTCATGCTCATCTTTCAAGAATTTTCTTACCCGGGGGGAGACACTATTTGTAATCATGTTTGTTAAGTCACTCTTACCAACATACCAAGTAGAGTCGAAACTACTTCAATACAGTCACTCTACATTTAACCGCTTATACAATTTCAACTACATCGACCTCCTACAGATTCATTGTCTGTAAAATCTAAACGTTAACCTATCAAAATGCCTGAAACCCCACTGTTTCAGATCTATTTTCAAAAAATTTCACCCGGGGGAGACCCCCGGCCCCCCTTGTTAGCTATATTCATCGTCTGTACAATTTAAACATTAGTGCTATCAAAATGCGTAAAACCCTTACCAATTCAGCCCTATTTTCAGAAAATTTCATCCGGGGAGACCCCCCCCCCTGTAATTTGTACATGTAGTTACATTAATTGTCTGGAAAATCTAATCTTACTCCTATCAAATTGCGTAAAACCCCATCATTTCAGGCTTATTTTTCAAAAATTTTGACCCGGGCCCCCCTTGCTTGTATTTATATTCATTACGACCCTTGGGGCCCCCGTTCACGTCTCCCGAACCCCCGGGCCCCTGTGCGACGGACACTAATGTCATTAATTTAAATGCTGCGAAAGTCCTTGAGAACGGTTGTCCCCTTATTCTACACTATCATGAAAATGGGGGGGGGGGCGAATTAAACACCGCCACCCTCGAAAAACTATCGTTACGCCACTGGAAGTAAAAAAAATAATTCACACTGATTTTTCAGCCCCACTACAAGCTAAGCATAGAAGTTGTTAGATAAAATTAGCAAAACAAATGACATATTTTTTTAGTTACCATATTAAAAAATTTAATATAAATTATGTATTATATATATATATATTATATTAATATGCATATATATTAGCCGATTAGTTGCTTGCGTGATATGTCGTGAATTTTGAACATCAGTGGCGTGATATTTCATATTACACGTCCGGCAACACTGCTAGTGACCAAAACTGTCCCTACAGAACCTCATTACAAATATTTCTATAAAAAGAAAAACACTAAAAACAGTCTTTTTGTTGATTATTATTTGTTTGGTTATGGCCGACGATGATGGAATTATAAATTCTCTTCCTTTTTTTGCAATTTATTTTGGCAATAAAAAGTATAATACCATCCTAAAAATGCCCTCAGTATTATTAAGTGAATATCTAGCTGGTGATTTACAAGGTAATCTAGTCTTCCTATTGTGGAGAACGTGCTTTACGTGAAATGACCCATATTGGCATGTTGACACTTTTTATTGGTATTAGTCACATTTAAATTTATATTTTGTTATTAACATAGGTCCTGATGCATGGCCTGAAGAAATAATTATGTATGAACCTCAGCAGATGGGCCAAATATTACTCTATGAGAGTGCAAGCTGTCTTGCTGTGCAAGCATATTTCAAAATGGCAGGAGTTAAACTACACATTGAACAGCGAGCCAATGCTGAATTTATGTCGCCAAATGGAAAAGTTCCTTTTGTCAGATGTGGCTCTTTTTTCCTGGTGGACCTGGATAGAATAGCAAGTTTTTTAAAAGAAAAGAACCGAGGCATTGGAGAGGTGGGTGGCAAATATTTTAAAATAATAATATGTAAGTCTAAGTTTACCGAAATTAGAGGATGTAGGTAAACTGTGCTTGGCGAGATTCTAATCCGCTTCTTAACCGCTGGACCTCTAATTTCAATTATTACGTGGAGGTTATAACATTTTTTAAAAGAAATTAAAAGAACCGGTCCGAGTTTACTTGAACATGCTTTCCAATTTATAAATTAGTAGATATAGACATGTGTAATTTCATAGGAAATAATTTCCCTATGGTTAAATTTCAGCCTCCTCGAGGGGGGGAGGGGGGTCAACCTCAATGTATTAAAAGCCCCATAAAACTAAATGGCATATTCTGGAACGAACAGACCAATACATTGTAACAGTAGTAACAATGGCACTTGGCACGTAATGTATTGGAGCGTGAATTTTCCCATAATTTCTCAAAAAATCATTTTTTGCACAGAAGCAAATATTTTTTGGGAATGGAACCTGCCCGTTTTTGTTACCCTATTGAACACCTAAAACATACCTGAAGGTAGAAATCATCGAAAGAAAGCTTCAGATGAAAAATTATTTTTTATTTTTCATGAAAATTGAGTTGTTTTTTTTTTTTTTTTTCCAGAAGCAAAATATCAAGGGGCAAGTGACCCCCCGCATTTGTTAACATTAATAACGACTACACATATCTGAATTTAAAAGAAATCTTTGGAGCCGTTTTTGAGAAATAATTTTTTTAGACGTTTTTTTGTAGTTTTTCGAGAATAAAACCCCTTCATATTGAGTTATCCCAAAATAAATAAAAATGGTCTCGAGGTATGATTTTTGTGAACCTATATGCAAGATTTCATCAGAATCGGCCTTGTAGTTTGCTCGGAAATCGATGAACAGACAGACAGAGCGATAGACAGACATTTCGTAAAAAACACTTTTTTTGGCTCCTGGGACCTCAAAACGCGTAAATCCGTTGAAATCTCGGAATCGAAAATTTCGACCATCACAAAGCTTTCCTTATACTACGTATAAATTGGAAAGCATAAAAAAAGCTAACTACACAAGTATTTGGAAGTTGTACACATGCCTTAATCTGCGTCCGTGTAGATATTTGAAATTTTAAAAATATTATTCCATGATCCTTGGCGAATGTGTATGAGTATGGTTTTTATTTTTAAAATTATGAGTCAGTTACTACCCGAGTAGGCCTACCGAATAAATACATTTGGTGAAATTCACAGTTATTCTATTAGAAATGTTGGCGATGGTGTGTTGGTGCTACAGAGGTCGGAGTTTTTAAGGAAGAGCATATTCCAAGGCGGTCTATCCAAATATAATTCTCTTCGAAGGGATATCAAATCGGCTTCATCCGTGTTGAAATTTAAAAAAACAGTTACAAGAGGATGTGCGAAGTGGAATATTCGAGAAGTGGATGACTTGATACTGGAAGTGGATGTTTTTTATTAGCATTCGTGCTATTTCTGCACACACTACTACTACTACTACTACTAGAAACAAATGGTTTCGTTTCGTTAATCGAGTCGCGGCCGGTGTCAAAGCATTTTCGCGATCTTTGTCGCTTGGGGGAGACGTAAGTCACCAACCTTCTGCGATGCCCCACGAATCTGGGTGGATGGCTTATAATATATAGTTTATATGGGCCCGCACTTCTAGCTTATGAGTCGTTCGTCGCTGGACTATTTAAGTTTTTTAAGGATTTGTTAACTCAATGTTTGATTCTAGGATTTAGAAGAAAGCGAACGATCGAACATGAGAGCTTATATGGCTTTAGTTAACAACGTCCTTCTCAACGCAGAGTTGTATTTATGCTGGGTTCATGATATTACCTATCACACAGTTACTGCTAAACGGTACGGCTCAGTTTATCCATGGCCTCTGAATCGGATCCTTACTTGGCGGAAAAAGTATCAAGTCTTAGAAAAGCTAGACGTCCTTGACTGGAAAAACAAGCCATTAGACGTAGTAAGTACACACGTATCAATTTAAATTTTTTTATTTGCTTCTGCTGGTTGCTTATGTTTAACTTTAGAACAAAACAACAATTCCACATTTTCCATTGGGCCAGTGGCCATTCATCTGGCTAATGCATTGAATCTGATTTGGAAACTTGTGAGGGCAGAAAAGAAGTTTTTCCAATAATTATTTACCATTTTTGGGCGCGGTAAAATGTGTATAACGCCTCGTAATAGTAAGCAAAAGTTATACTCGCCACGATTTTCCATATCCTTAAGCACTGGAATCTTCTGTACAGATTAGGCTGAGCCTTGAAATCGAAATTTTCGACCATCGCACAGCTTTCATTATACTATATTTTATATATATATATATATTATATATACTACATTATACGTATGATAACTTATAAATAAGAAAGCAGAAATGTTCATTGATTCACAAAGAAGCAGAGGAAAGTTTCTGTACCAACGAACTGTGTTGCTGTAATATCTTACAATATTTGACCCCACAGGTAGTCATTACATTGTCGCTATGATATGTCACATTCATCATAATTTGACACCTTGTGAAAATGATTAAATAGCAGCACCACGAATTTGGCAGGAGTATTTCACACTAGGGCAAAAAGTACTTCAAGTGGCTGAAATCAGCACTCACCTCTAAAGGCTCCACGTTTACCTGTCTTCATATACCTCCTGTTCAACTACGAGCGCTTGCATGATAAGTCAACTATACTCGTATTATAGTCTAATTAACATTTTTAAATCCTTTTCAGGTGTTTGAAAATGTCGATCATTGTCTAAAAGCTCTCTCTGGTTTACTTCGTTCGGGACCATGGTTCTTTGGCGCCAAGCCTACAGAATTGGATGCTTTAGTGTTTGGTCACCTATTCACGATTTTAACCACGTCTCTTCCTGATAATCGTCTTGCAGATATTGTGAAAAAGTACCAAAATCTTGTTGATTTCTGTCTGAAAGTGGAAGAAACCTATTTCGAAAAGACATCAAGAATTGGACATGAAACCTGAGACTGACCCGTTGATTGTTATAAAGACCGAAGTTGATCCTATCAATAGGGTAGTTGATTGCGTAGAAATTAATTTAGTCACTGTCAATCCCTGACGGTCATCGTAGAATTTTTCCTAAACATAAATGATCCTGTTTTATTTTTTAAAGACACGAAACCTTTTCGCTCTAAATTAGCTCTTTGTAGATAGCAATCGTCATATAGGTACTGCAGGAGCGTGTTTTTGAAATTTCCCCCAGCTTGAATTTGAGCAGATGATTCTCAAACGACTATATGAGTATAATAACACCTCCCATTGAGTTGCAGAAAGTTCTATAATATTCAATGGCAAAGTGAAAATTGATATTAGAAATAAGAAATAAATAAACAAATAATGTCAATAGAATTCGTGAATATTTTTACTGTATGACTGCATGATAGACGCTGATAACGGGAGTTTCTGTAGCAGCTATTTTCATGCTGAAAATACCTATAGGCCTAGTTTGTATTCACTTCATTAATTTTTTTAAAAAATGGATTTGACTAAGTTTACAATAATATTGTTGTGATGCTTACAAATTAAACGCTGTGCAGGCAAATTACATTTTACACATGTTCAATTTTTTTCCACTTTGGTTCTTTTTATGTAGCCGGACTCAGTGGGAGCCCAGGCTGCCTCTCCTTCATCTGGACCTATACTATAACGTAGGTACTACTGTAATTTTCGTTTTCCAGCATAGCCTTATTATTATGAGTACCGTACATACTGTATATACAGCAGCTACATTATTTAGACTTACTTTACTTTTTCGTGTCCGAGGTTGAGACTCATTGAAGTTTATGGGCCCAGTGTTCTGCCACCTTGACGGCATTTTCTGTGCACTCCCAAAGGTCATCTATGGTGCAAGTAGTAGGGCAGAGGGTGCATTGAAGCAGATGGTTGTCATCTTGAGTCGCACCACATTCGCACTTGGTGTCGTCCGAGCCTAGTTGGCCCCATCTAGCTCGGTTCTTTCTAGTGGGGGCGACGCCAGTCCGCAGTTGGTTGAGGGTTGACCACGTATTCCAGGCCAGCTGGATTCCCGACGTCGTTGGTGGTCTGACTGGGAACCAAGGTGGGGGAACGATGGATGTTGAATGTAGGAACCCCTTCCTGGACTTTAGTCTTGGCGGTGGTGGCTCATCATGCCCGTGCATGACGTGTCTGGGGTCAAAAGTCTGTTTGAAGCGTTCAATATATTCAGCTGATGATCGGCGTATGTGGGGTGCGTCTATGCCGGCAGCGCGCTGCAGTTTATCGAGTGGTGTGGGTTTCATACACCCTGTGATTACGCGGCAGGTCTCTTTCAGTGCCGTATCTACCTTCTTCGCGTGGGCTGATCTGTTCCAGACAGGACAAGCGTATTCGGCCGTTGAGTAACATAAGGCTTTGGCGGTTGTAATCAGAACGCTTGGCTTTGCGCCCCACTTGCTGCCTCGTAGCTTCCTGAGAAGGTTGTTTCGTGTCTTGACTTTCATCGTGGTGTTCTGACAATGAGTTCTTTAGGTTAGTGTCCTGTCCAGCGTGACTCCAAGGTATTTGGGAGCGTCGGAGTGGGTAAGTTGAACATCGTTCCACTTAACCTCGAGTTTCCTGTGCGCTTCACGAGTCTTCAGGTGGTAGGCGCAAACTACTGTCTTCGCCGGGTTTGGTTTTAGTGAGTTTGCTTGGTAGTTCACTGACAGACTTCTTAACGCGTCTTCTAATTTCTTCTCAACTCCTTGGAAAGTACAATCTTGTACGGCAAGGGCGAGGTCGTCTGCGTAGAGGAAATGGTGGGCGTACTGGAGGATAGGTTGATCGTTACTGTAAATGTTAAATAGGAGGGGTGATAGGACACTTCCTTGTGGAAGGCCGTTCCGCTGGTTGCGCCATCGGCTTTTCTTCCCTTCAAAATTAACGTAAAAGCGCCTATTTTGTAAAAGTGATTGGATTACTTTTGCCAGTTGGTCGTCCTTCATATTTAGAAACCAAATGGTATTTTCTTTGCTTAAGCCTATTACTAAACAGTTAAGTAGGTAGGCTAATCGAGCATTAAATAATAATCTTTGAAAAAAACCAAAGGCAATGTGTTATTTTTTTTTTGTGCACAATGTCAAATTTTTCATGAAATTCCAATCATAGGGTCATGAATAAGATGTTATATATAGCGTGGAATAAATGTTTCTCTTCATTTTGATGAAATATTGATAACCGAGACACAAAAGACGTACCCATCAAAGATAATTTGGGGAAAAAAGTTCGTCTACATTTTGATGTGTAGACCTACACTTTGACCAATTGGCCACAGTTTCGGAACTCCTGACTTCCTCGCTCCCCGTTATTTTTTTTCTCACATAGTCTAAAGTTCAAATTACAATAACTGCGGCCAATCAGTGACAGCTAGCCTACATAATATGCATCAAAGCGTAGAGGAATATTGTTTTTTTAATTTATGACAGAACAAGACAATATATTTATTTCATTTTCACTCCTTGACACCTCATGTACGGCTATACGATCGATATTTCATAAGAAATTTGACTCAGCTCAAAAATGGAAAGTGACCCTCCTGTTGCCACTACGAATTTTCCGTTATTAAATGTTATTGTCTGTTACAGTAACCTTATGATTTTAAAATGCGCGCGAAGTTTCCTCATTTCTCATTGCTGTCAAGGTGTGACTGTACAGTGCGCATGCGCGACTGGTGAATGAACCGGGCCGAGCTGACTACTGAGGCTCTTTGTAATTTTTTTTCCAAATTCCAAGTTCCAACGGCTAGCGGGTTTGAAATGGGAATCCTTAATATAGGCTTATGCTATGCCTAGCCGCTTACATGCGTGCTTCAACATGTCTTATATAAATTAATACTTAATGCATTAAATATAAAAGTCAGGTAAGTGTCCATTATCCATTAATTCACTTAACAAGCGGTAGAAATGCACCTGTTTTGGACTCGGCTAGTTTGTAGAAGTTTGCCTAAATTGTCTGCAAATCCTACATTTAATGTATTTATAACTACTGTAATTTTAATAAAGCCGTTTTTAGGCAAAATTTCTAAAGGCTAGTAGAATAGATAAAATAACACCAATTTATTGTAAACAACGAGGCCATGCTCGCCTAAAATATGAATTTGACAATTAGTTTGCTGTGCCGCTCTTCTACTAGCAATTATTATAGAATTATACTGGCTACTTGAGTTGTGTCATCATCCAGACTAATTTGGGAGGCCGGTTGGCATAAAATATCGCAACTTTTCCCAGCTAGCCAGCATTACAACTTCGAAGGTAGGACCCCACGTCGACCGTTAAATAATTAAATATAAATGTCATTCACGGTTAAGATATATAGTTCTCTTAACATCGGAGACCTAATCGCCACCATCCAAAATTCAGAATCACATACATTATTATTTATTACTGTAGATAAGCCGCATAATTACCCAGTTTACTAGCATTAGACCATAGCGCGGCGCTGATAAAAATAAAGCAGTATTGTTGTTTACATGGCAGTTGGCCTAGGCCGACTTCCAGCTTATCAGTGGCAGCAATCTGTAACCTACTGATCCATTGGCGCGGTTTGTTAGATTAACGCAGCGCAGCGCCTTATGCAGCCTTTAATACTTCTGAAATTTCATTGCAGGATGGAGTTCGAAGCGGGGAGTGGCTTGTCGCCTTTGGCAGAACTTACGCTGTCTGCAGGTGCTGTAATAGTACCTGTGAGGAAGCTGGCGTTAACGTCCGTGGCAACGCCCAGGCGAAACTGTAAGTTTTTTATAAAGTTTCAGTTTGCTAAGTCATAACCTAATAAAATAAGTTGTGGAATTTGTTTGCTAGGAAAACGTGCTGTTTTAGGTACTATAGTAGTGAGTGCAATGATTCATTTCTAATTCGAGTTTAGCTGTCTTATCATTTAAAAATGATGTGAACTTAACTTGGGACCATGCAAGAACAAATATCAAGCAGCGGCACTCATAAATCAGTCATATTATGTAGGAGAATTTTTAAAGAACCCCTTTTCATCTCATTATTGCAAAGCATGGAGAAATTGTGCCCCACCTTCTGATAGCTCTTAATTTCCTGGCCAATTAGAATGTGGCCAGTCAAATGTAATAAAATTATGTAATAGTACTGGGATAGTTAAAAAAAAGTTTCTTACATGGTTAAATTGAAATATATATATTGCCTGTTGTCAAAGATTGTTGGTGGAGGCAAAATAAAGATACCCCCACTTAAGATAGAAAAGAGACTAAATTTATGATTAATCGGTGAACATCTCTCTTAGAAAGCTCTAGGACTTGGGAAAAACAATTATTCACTACATTGTAGTTTATAGACAGTCATTTACAAGTTGGCTATCGAAGTTTCCCGCCTAAAAATAAGGGCGCGGTCAGGATTATATACTGTAGGTCCGCGCACAGCGGGTGGTAGGTTGACTTTCACCAAGTGGCGTCTGCTTTGCATGGTGTCAATTTTTCAAATTAGAAGCTTCATTTAACTGATGTCAAATAAGGTGGTTAATCAGAGTATTACTAGGACTTCTGCTTTCATCTACACTCCAGTAATATTGTAAACTTACCGGGAAACTTTTGGGAAGCCTCAACTCGAATCTGGCAATCCTTACCAAAATTTCGTAACGCTCACGCCTATCAAAAAACGAAAAAAAATTCAAGTCTCACAAAATTTGGAGAAAAGGAATCATTAGATGTGCCGTACCTAATTTGTTTTAGTCGTGGGTGAAACCACCTTTGTAAGTGGATTTGGAAATTTAGATTTCTTTAATAATCATGCGCCAAATTTTGGTGGAAGATTGAGAAGTAATCCACTGATTTGTTATTTACGGCCTATTTATTAAGACAGGGCGTTTAGAGTAGTGGAACGGACTCTGACACCCGAAAAGTTGTTGGTTCGAGCCCTACACTAGTTACATTTTCTGGTCATGCTTCGGTGGGCATGTAAAGCAGACGGTCCCGGGCTTTCCTAGTTGAATGTAAGAGAGGGCTTTATAGCCCTAACTCCGCTAGGTTGGCTTAGTAATAGAACAAAAAAGTCATGTATTTTTTTATTTATCTACGTTTTTTTAATGTGTGCATAATCGCCAAAAACGGTTAGCTTAATAATGAAGCAGTATAATCCGGGATGATAGACTGTGGTCCATCTGAAAGCGTAATTCCGAACGTTTCACCAATATCACTGGCACTGCATAGACTTCTTAGGTACATGGAAGTATGATTTGTTTCAGATCGACCACGGCCTATTATCCCGGATTCTACTGCTCCTTCATGTCTTCGCCTTTGTATAATTATATGGTTGGCTTAACATTTATTTTTATGTTACTGCTTTTGAGGCTGTTAAACGAGTGTAAGTAAATAAGGACTATCTTATTGTTTACTTTACCACACGTTTTTTGTTTTTGTTTTAGGTGGACCAAGTACATCGCGGTAAGTTTCATCCTTAGTCTATTGTTAGTGTGTAGTCTAAGGCCTAAGCTACAACCCTGGGACATTGAAGTTGCACTGTTCATCGTGTTTATTTTTTTTTTACTTTTTTCATGCATAAATGCATTCTGATCTGATTACAAAAAACTGCATAAATGGGTGGATATAATATAATAACAATTTACAACATTATATCAGTGCATGTTACATTATAGAGGGATAATTCCTTTGTAGCATTTCAGAAATACATATTGAACTATGTACCGATATCATTTTAAAGCTTATGATGGTCCAAATTTTTGATTCCGAGATTTCAACGGATTTGAACGTTTTGAGGTCCCAGGAATCCAAAAAAAAAAAAATGGGGGTTTAAATTGTCTGTGAAGAACCAATAAAATCCGGGCTGATGGGTCGTGGTCGCTATGAAAGTGAACTTCCATATCGATCACGGCCCATCAACCCCGATTCTACTAGTTCTTCAAATGACTTCGGTCGTAAAAGCCTTTGCAGTTACTGTTACATTTTAAAATTTCTGACTGTGGATAACTACTTGGTAGATTTGGATGAAATGTTGTGTGTAGGTTCACAAAAATCATATCTCGGGACAATTTTAATTTGGGCTAACCCAAATTTAGGGGGTTGTACCCTACAGAAACTCCAAAAAAGCGGCTAATGTTTTTTCTAGAAAACTGCCCGTTGTAGACCATGGAATCGTCCCATAAATCAACTTCACAGTTTTGGTTTAGTGAAAGTCGAGGCAACCGAAATTTATCCCTGGAATTACTCATATTGTCTATCTCGGTACCTACAGAATACTAAGGTATTCCACCGGCGAATTTACTTGAAAAATTGACTTTGTCATTGACGTTTGTTTTGTGTTGAGGAGACTATTATGTAGATACTTTATCTGTTATAAATTAAGTTATAATGTGGTAGAGACTTATTAATGATGTCTGCTACCATATCATAACTTAATTTATAATAGATAATTTAAGTATCTACATAATAGTCTCCTTAAAACAAAACAAACGTCAATGACAAAGTCAATTTTTCAAGCAAATTCGCCGGTGGAATGGCCGCCTAATTGATGCATGATGGAAAGCATGTACGGGTTCACTCGTACCGGTTCTTTAAGGCGGGGTTTCCATTGACGTCGTTTGTGAAAGCTACCGTGATATTGACGTGATAGCAGACATTTTTAGACTGTCTTTAATGTCTGCTACCACATCAATATCACGGTAGCTATCACAAACGAGGTCGATGGAAACCCCGCCTAAATGGTGATTGGAGAGAGCATTGAGAGGACAGTCGAGTTGATCCGAATTAATTTCAACATTTAATATTTTGTAACGTTCAACGCCCTTACTGGAAATAATAGATGGAACCCGATGTGGCATGATCCCGATAATCTCCTAGGTTCGTTGGGAAGACGTAGATTGTCAAACGGTGGATAGTGCGGTTTTCAGAGCCTCTTGTACGGGGTTGGTGTTTTCAATGTCCTTTCTTCATTTTGCCCCACACATTTTCAAGAGGCGACATATTCGGACTGTTTACGATCCAGGGTAATACTTGCATGTGGTGTCCTTCCAGCCGGGCCAGCGATGTCTTTGAAGTGTGACAGGTTGCCCCGTCTTGTTGGAATACATAATTTCCATCGCTATATATTTGTCGTTGATGAAAGGCGAAGGCGTTTCCTCAAGAATGGCTTTGTATTTATCACTGTTCATGGTGTTCAATAAAGTATAGCTTAATTAATCCAGCACCAGACACACAGCCCCATATCATAACGGATAGTGGTAATTTCGTCGTGTTTTAATACACTTTGGTAAGGCGCGGTTTCCACCGACCGGCTAGGGCTAAATACAAATACATTAAATGGGCAATGGTTCTTAAATATTACGTTGAAATTATAATTTATTTATTTTCCAACGCTATAAACCAGAAATCCACTTGAGCGGAAATAGGGGTTAAGGTATATAAGGCGGGGATTCCACCGACCGGCTAGGGCTAAATACAAAAACGGTGACGTGGTAGCAGACATTCAAGACTTAGGCGGGGTTTCCACCGACCTCGCATTGCAGAATGCAAATGACATTGACGGAAATTAGAATTTTTCTTTTTATAGAAATCTATTCAAATGTTTGTACTTAACATATCCCATGACGCCATTTTTTAATTTTAGTTTGTTTGTTTGTGATTTTACTGTATGATCATTGATCAATTTTAACTATGGCGTAGAGGAAAACAAACATTTCCGTCAATGTCATTTGCATTCTGCAATGCGAGGTCGGTGGAAACCCCGCCTAAGTCTTGAATGTCTGCTACCACGTCACCGTTTTTGTATTTAGTCCTAGCCGGTCGGTGGAAACCCCGCCTAAGTAGGCTTTGTTCTTCTTCCTTATTTTGGGAGCCAAACTGAAGTTGAAACTCGATTCATCGGACCACATTTCCAGTCATCAGAGTCCCATGATTTGAAATGGTTTGCCCATTAGAACTTCCTACATTTTCTAGCCATGCTTCGGAGGGCATGTAAAGCAGGCGGTCCCGGGCCTTCCTAGTTCAGTGTTAGGCCCGTATTACACTGTAAAACATTTTATAAAAGATATTTTATAAAAGTTATTTGACAAAGATCTTTGATAGACGAGTCGGTCAGCGTAACACCTGTGTTTGCACCATTCCTTTGCACTGCGAATGCTCTTGGACTCTAACCACAGAACATCGTATAATTATATATTAGGGCTGCCACATTCCGTGGTTTAACTCAGAATTCCGTGGGAACTAATTCTATTCCGAGAAATTTCCGGGATCAACAATTTTTGAGGGTTTTCTGTGGATTTTTGGGGAAATACCTATGCATACCAATATTTGTATGCCAATTTATGGAATCATGTCAATTTGTGATGGTTGAATCTGAAGCTGATGGGTATTTTTTATCGGCTGCAATTTAAAGTTACAATTAAAATTTAAAATAACCAGATAAGGTTTGGAACCAGGGCCATGAACAGATGAGAGTTATAAAAATCATATCATATAAAGGGGACCAACATTTTTAAAAATTCCGGAGTATTCCGTATTCCGTGAATTATTTAAAAATTGTTAGGAATACGGCTGAAGTCGTTTGGCTGCCCAGCCTGGTACTCATCGTAGCCTACCATCATTAGTATTTAGTGCATTTAGTTTTTTTCTACTACTGCACCTAATAAGCTAAATGATGAAGCAGTGACACACTACATTTCAAATTATGTAAATAGGATTAAAGAAGCTTGTGTTTTGATATTACTAAATAATTAACGGAAAAATTAAAATTCCACAATTAAAAATTAATTAGACTTATATTGTGTTTGCAATTGAAAACTTCACTGCACTTTACAGAATAGTCAGCAGCACAGAACACCAAAATAGCATGCAGTACCGTAGGCCAAAAGTAAATTACAGTATTACAACCCTTCACATTGAACTGTAGCCTACGTACCTACAGTACCCACTGTTCTTAGGTACTCAAAAATTGTTGATCCCGGAATAGAATTATTTCCCACGAAATTCTGAGGTGAACCACGGAATGTGGCAGCCGTAATATATAATTATACGATGTTCTGTGGTTGGAGTCCATGAGCATGCGCAGTGCAAACGAATGGTGCAAACACAGGTGTTACGCTGACCGACTCGTTTTGATAGTGTAATAGGCCATATTTTATAAAACATTTTTTTTTATAAAATGTAATAGGTTGGCATTACATTTTATAAAAGAATTTGAAGAAGATTCTAAAATAAAAATAGCGAAGTTCAGTTGGACTGTTGAAACTTTCTTTTATATAAGACCCATTCTTCCAATATTTTATAAAATATGTTTCATAAAATTTTAATAAAAAAGAGAGGGCTTTGCCTTTTTAGCCCTAACTCCGCTAGGTTGACTTAGTAATTGAACAAAAAAAGTCTTTATTTATTTAGAAGCGGAGATTCATCTGTGTTTCGGTCAGTGCTGGTTATTTGTTCGCCGCATACACGGAATAGCCCAAATGAGCCAGTACCCAAGCGCATGGTAACTGCAGTCCTATATCACGTTGAGACATACCATATTTCTTCAGGGAGGTATGATCCTCTTATGTGAAGATATATGCATCTTCATGTATTGAAACTATTTTTTTGTTGTATAATTTTGTATATCCCTCTTGTGGAATCATCGAGGAGTTGTTCTAAGAATGAACTCAGTAGAAAGAATTACGGACTTTTTACAGATGCCTCTATCTACCCATACACAGTATGTAGTTTGTTTTAAATTAAATCAGAACTTAATGAAAACAAATGTCAAAAAAATTAACTCTGTTAATATGCTAGGTGGTTTGCCAATGGCCAATAATTCATACGGAAACAATACAAATAATGTCCAAAATCCATGGGGTCGTTGGCATTGGACAAGGGACCTATGGGCTACTCACTATAAGTAGGCCTGGGTCCATAAAAAGTCCTTAAAAATAAATAAAAATATTCAAAACACTCTCGTTAAAACCGAAATAAGAAAATCAAGAAACATCTGAATTTGGCGGGATTCGAATCGAACTGCCTTGTCGATCTAATTTCGGTTATTGCGTTCTGGTCCTGAAGTCTGAAAATGTCTAATTCCCGGGTGTTTTACAATGTTCCACCCCTGTGCATGCATACCTACGCCAACGAGTTTTCTTTGAAAAAATAAAAAATTTGATCAACTATACGAAAGTACTAGCCTACTATTTATTTCTGTCTTTGCATTATACATTGTGAAGATTTTTGAGGTAGGTTGATCGATTTCTCCCCCAAATATAAATCTGAATCTCATCCGCCAGATGTTATATTGGTGCCAAATTTCCTGCATCGCCCCTTTATTCGAACTCAATGAATAGGAATGGTGGGCTTCTATAACAGGTATTGGGTCCATACGAACCTGCCGAAAAATAAATCCTGGGCAGGTGGTTCATCTGTGGCTTTTGTACTCTTCCCTTGGACATTGAAAAATATCTAACTGGGGAGTAAATGGCTGAGGGATAAGGAGATGAATAAGTATGGATAGAGCGTACCTGCCGGCAACAATTGTTACCTTTGAGGCAAATGACGATAACAATCAAAAAATTCTATTCGACTATCCTTTTTTGTTTTGTTGAAGGATACTTTTATTTCACCCTGCCAACGGCCTTAACATGTTGATTCCATTAGAGCAGAGCATGTTTCAAACTGCGGCAACTTGGTAGTGTGCACAGCGTTGGCAGGGGAACCTGGTGGGACATGATAACCCGCTTAGGCAATATAAGTCGAGTCCTGATCACCTCCGATTTAATCGTGTGACTTTACCATGTTCCCCAAGGGGTTCGGAATCCACTATAATCAGGAATCCACTCTGTTAGTCAACTCCCCTTTCCCCGAGGTAAAAGAGTCTGCCCTTAGGGTGCCCCAAGTTAACAAACAGACTCGCTCCCCCCGCCGGGCTGACAGGCTTACTTTGTTGCGTTTTCTCCCCGGCTTAGGGTTCTTTAGGAGAGGCTGTAGGATCGAGGAATGAATGTTGTGAAATAATTACAACAAGATTTAATTAACAGAAATTATATTCTTGATAGAATTATGAAACCCTAAGATATAGAAAAATAGAGCACCTGTAGTAGCGTGGCCAATAAGCGTCTCCAATAAATAAAAAGTAAGCGATCACCTCATGGCTCAATCCTAAATCGTCACATTGTCTGGGCTGAGGAGGGAGCGGAGTCCGAACACCCCCTTCCGGGTGGGGTTTAGCCCATCATCGTCGAAATCAAATCCATGCCACCACAACTCCTGCCAGCCATCATCCTTATGACTTCTTCCTTCTTTAAAATCTCATTTCTTTTTTTTCTTTTTTTAAAATCCAAATCGGGTTATAAGAAATTCTCGGCCATCCTTTCTCGTAACATTTTCTAACAAGCCACCGCAAATTCAACCGGCCGCCAACCTCTCGTCAAAAACTTTTTTAAAGTAATAATAATAATAATAAAAGTATTTTTATTAATAAATAGAAATAAATAATAATAGATACTTTATGATTTTGTGATTTTAAAAGATCTGGCGATAATTAAATTGTGAATAATAATAAAAGATAGAAAAAATTAATTTATTTTAAACCGATGATGTTTATTTGGAGGTTGGTTAATTGAACAAAACAAATATGGCGGATTTACAAATAAATAAATAAATTGAAAAAATTTAATAAATAATAATAAGAAGATATGTAATCGTAATATTAAGATTTAGTATATCCAGTAAACTGGATACACATATAAAAAGGTAGGGTTGCACGCTACAACAAGGGTCTTCCCCCCCCCCATTTTTTTTCAAACCTACACTCGTTAGGAAAGCAAACGAGAGAAAAGCCCCCATCGCCCCCAAGAAGTCAACACCACACGAACCAAAGATCCCCAGAAAAACAGAGAAGAAAAGAACGGAACAACGGGAAGGGATCTACACTAGCCTGAGCCAGTACGAGACCTTTGAGCGGTTAAAACCTAAAGAACATCTTAACCGATCCACTGACGGGTAACCTCGCTACAGAAGAGGGAAAAACCAATCATACACCATTCGTATCCCATTCATACAACATCCATCCACGGATTGGGCGCCATCTGTAGGAGCAGAGAGAAAGAAGAACAGCTGAGGAGATATGGTATGGGACTTCGCGGTCCCAAAAAGACCGGACTATCCCATCGTAACAGAGTACAGAAGGGAGTTCCAGAACGTAAAACGTCGATACTAAGCATCTCGCGATAGCATTAGGATCGCCCTCAAAAGGTCATAGCGGACCACCCTCCGTAAAAAAATTACACATTGGGGAGTTCACACACACTCATAAATCAAACACTCGAAAACAAACTCCCACCCAATTATTGATCAATCCACTAACTATACCAAAAACCAAACTCAGAACAGAAGGTATCCAAACATGGTCTTTTCAACCTCATTCTCCAATGCAAATCGACATGGAAGGATAGAAAGCTCACCCCCCATTAACGATTCACGAATCATTTTCCAAAATTTAATACGTCCAGGAGTACTCAAAACTCAAACAACCAGGACATTCCTATTCAACGTCGTACTAAACTCACTAACTATTAATCACCTCCGGGACGACAACTAAAACAAGCAAAAAAATATGTAGGGTACACCCCCTCTTTCTTTCATATACTATTTTAAGTACACAACAATACACAGTCGAACCCACGATATTATAGTCTAGGTCAACACAGATTTCAAGTGAGACACATGCCAACGTCCAGCCAAAGTACCATTCATGCGTTGCAGTTCATACTGCGTTGGCGAAAGCACTGTTTTTATAATGAATGGTCCCTCCCATCGTGGATAAAATTTGGCTGTTTTCTTATCAATAGCACTAGATTGGTGAAAATCTTCCTTAAACACTAGTTCTCCCGGTTGATAGGTCACATCTTTCCTTCGCAAATTATAACGTGCCGCCTGTCGTTGTTTAGCCCTCCTTACGGTGGATCGTACCCGTTGATAGAGAGCGTCAAGATTAGTGGTCAAAGTGCCATTATAGGTGACAGGATCAAATGGCATTAAATCAGAATTATCAGTAGTTGCAGCCAACTCATAAAAGGAGCGCAGTTCTCTGCCATAGACTAGCTTGGATGGAGAAAAACCCGTTGCTTCACTTACCGACGTTCTAAGAGCAAACAGAACAAATGGTAAATGTAAATGCCAAAGCTGGTGATTATCCTTAGCGTAAATAGCCAGCGCGGTCTTGATTGTCTGATTATATCTTTCAGTTGGGTTACTTTGTGGATAATAACGCGGACAGAAATGTATTTTGATATGGTGGTCTTCACAGAATTGTTTAAATCGCCTACTAGTAAATTGTGATCCATTATCCACCAGTATCATCTCCGGTACTCCATGATGCATGATAACATGATTGAACAGGGCGTCTTCGACAGTCTTCGAAGTCGCAGATTTCAATGGGACTCCTATACTCCACTTTGTGCACGAGTCAATGAAGACACAGATATAACGATGGCCACCGCGACTGCGGGGTAATGGTCCCACTAAGTCGCAAGTCAGAAGTCGAAATGGTTTGAGTGATGGCGGGTGCACCTGCATGTGCCCATGAGGCGTGGTATTGCGTGGTTTATGGCGTTGACAATCCAGACATCGGCGAACGGCGAGGCGCACATCTCGGGCCATTCTTGGCCAGTAATGGTTCTCAGCGATGCGACGGAGAGTGCGATTGATTCCGAGATGGCCAGACGGTAATGACGAGTGATGCTGCTTAATCAGCTCCTCTCGAAACTCGGATGGTACAAGTAACTTAAGATCATCGGTTTTGGTAAGTCGATCTCGAACGGATTTGAAAATGGATGTGGGAGTAAGATGAAACTGCGGGAAATGAGTAGGATTCTGTTCTATCTTCTTACGTAAGGCGAGGTACCATGGATCCGTAATGGTACTAAAGTCGGGTAAAGGTGCAGTAATTCCCGTCAAGGCGGAAATGACGGTGGAAGGCTGCATTCGTGACAAGCAGTCAGGAACAACATGAGTGGAACCCTTCTTATGGAGGATCTCCATGTCGAACTGGTTTAGAGTAACTAACCAACGGGCCAGACGTCCGCTCGGGTTAGGAATGTTTCGGATCCATTTCAAAGCCAGGTGATCCGTCACACAGGTGAATCGCGTTCCCCAGATGTAGAAAGACCAGGTAGTGACCGCATGTAGTACCGCCAACAACTCCTTTTCTGTCGTACTGTAATTACGCTGGCTACTGGATAACGTTTTCGATGTATATGCGACGGCGTAGGGCACTCCGTCTTCTTCTTGGATCAGCACAGCTCCAACTGCAATGTCCGAAGAATCACAGTGAATCTGAAATGGTTTAGAGAAGTCAGGACAGCGCAAGACAGGATAAGACGTAAGGCAATCCTTCAACTTCTGAAAGGCAGATTCCCGTTGCTCAGTCCATTCAAAACGGGTATCTTTATGTAGCAGCTGGTTCAACGGGGCGGCAGTCTCGGAAAAACTCGGAATGAAACGCCTAAACCATCCCACCATTCCTAGGTAGGCGCGGACGGCCTTTACAGACGTTGGTCTTGGATAATTTCTGATCGCGACGACCTTGTCTTCGGAGACTTGTAGTATGCCTCCTCCCACACGATATCCGAGGTAGATGAGCTCAGATCGGACGAACGTGGACTTTGTCCAATTTACCTTTAAGTTGGCTTGACGGAGGAGTCGGAAAACTATTTCTAAATGTTTCTTATGTAGTTCCGCGGTACGGGAAAATATTAAAACATCATCTAGGTATACGATTGTAAACTCTTGAGCTTCGCGAAGTACTCGCTGCATCAGACTCTGGAATGTCGCGGGCATCGTACTAAGCCCGAAAGGTGCATAGGCATGTTCAAAAAGACCCATATTGGGTACTATAAAAGCTGTTAAAGGTCTGGTGTCATCCGCTACGCGGATTTGATGATAGCCCGACAGGAGGTCAAGCGAAGATACAAAATACGCATCTTTCAGACGGTCCAGAGACTCATGAATCCGGGGTAAAGGAAAAGCATTGGATTTACACAAGGCGTTTACACGTTTGTAGTCGACGCAGACTCTTATCTCGCCGTTTTTCTTGCGGACCGGAACTACAGGCGACGCCCATTCAGACTCTGACGGAACAATGACGCCGTCTGCTAGTAATTTCTTAATCTGCTGATGCACAATCTCCAGGACCGGTGGTGACATCGGGTAGTAGCGCTGTTTGACCGGCACCGTATTCAACTCCTTCAGGTACATTCGATGCTCTACGAGGTCACACTTGCCACTCGAAGTGAGGAACTGCTGTTTCCATTTGCGAAGTAATTCATTGAAGTCGGCTCTGTCAACGGGTGTTAAGTCCTGGTGGCAGAATTCCTCCATTTCATTAATATTTGGGTCTTCAATGGTCACATCCTTGACGTCCACCTCATCCACACAGTGTAGAGAAAAAGCGTCAGCACGAATGATAGTAGGGGCTGCACCATCTTGAAGAGTTACTCGATGTTGTCCGAAGTCAATGACGGTTCGGAGGGCTTGCAGTGTGTTCATCCCCACAATTAGAGGATGAGAGAGACGCTTCACAAGGTAACAATCTCCTGCCCAATTTGCGGGTCCCGCGTCCGTTTCTACAATGAGGTTGATCTTGACACACCCGACTACTTCGGCTTCTTCCCCATTGGCAACAGTCGCGCTTGCCGACACCGCGCGGATGTGATGTCCCCTTTTTTGTAATTCATGCCAATACTCACTTAAGATGACAGAGTGAGTCGATCCGGGGTCAATAAGTCCAATAACTGGAATCCCACCCATGTCTACTTTAATGTAGTACCGTTTCTGGGGGTCCGGCGCGTTCGCACAAGAAGACAAATCAATCTGCACCGATGGCTGATTGTTCACTGTTGTTGGTGAGGTTGTTCGGTTGCGGGGGTCGTGGTCACCTGCCTCGCCACGCCCCCTTGGCTGTTTAACTTCGGTGGCCGGCATGTACAAAGGCTGGATAGGACTCCCGTCTTGCCACAGTGATAACAAAATGGACGAGAAGTGGTTTGGCAGTCTCGTTCCCGATGTCCAAACAGGCGGCAACCCCTACACTTGTAAGTGGTCATATTGGCAGGAGAAACCAGCGCCAGGAGTTGTGGTCTTGAAGCTCCAAAGTCACCGTAGAGCGGGTTGCATAGCATAGCGTTGGTCGGTGGAACGTAGGACGCTTGTTGTTCCAGTTGGTGCTCCGCCGCGACGCAAGTTATTTCAAAGGATTTTATTGAGGTATATACCGTAAGTTGGGAACCTACAAGACTAGCCAGTCGAGGGGGTAGGTGAGCCATGAGTAACGGTACAAGTTCGACTTCTTTGAGTGGAGTTGCGAGGTCGTCGTTCAGTGCCTTCATGGCCGCGATGTAGTGGGCCACCTTTTCGTGTTCTCCCATCGTTCTAGTATATAGTAAGACCTTCAACTTGAGTTGATGGTCTGCCGGCAGGTAAACGTTCTTCAGCGCCATTTCCAGTTCGGTCCATAGTGCATACTTATTTCCGGCGTACCACCGAGCGGCTGGCCCGTCAAATAGCGTAGGTATGGCGCGGAGTTTTTCGTCTTCTGTTAGTGGGTGAAGGGCAAGGCAATCTTTCAATTTGTTAAAAAAAAGTGGTAGACTCCCGTCGGCACCGGTGAACGTGATGTTGCGTCGTCGTGCCTCTTTTAAAAACATTTCTAGTTGTGGCCTAGAGCTTCTCCCTGGAAGAACCTGTCGCAGGAAATCGCGTTGCAACTCTAAATTGACTTTGAAGATTCGATTCAGTACTCTCTCCATCCGTATCTCCTCTCCTTGATCGTGGGAAAGCTCTTCCTCAGGCTCCAAGTCTGTTGGTCGAGTCTCGGGTAATGGTGAACTTACCAATTGCAAATTTGCAAATTTATCAATGTCGCCTAGGCAAGCTGGATGATCATTCACGTAGCTTTTCATATATTGTCGTTGCTCTTCCAGATCAGCCGCCGGTAACTCACATCCGACTTCCGTGGCTAATGACTCGAGCTTCTCTCCATCACAGTTGGTTAGATACTGTGTTAATGTTAATGGTACCACTAAGTAAGGAGGCCGTACAATGGTAACGTCTGCCATATCCTCAAACTGGTTTGCCGACTCCGGTGTCGCTAAGAAGTGGCTTTTTAATTCCTTTTTCAGGGTCTCCTTCGTGCCTTCTATCGGTAATCCTAACTGTTCAGCGATCTCTTCTAGCCGGGCCTTACTGGTGGCACTCAAAAACTGTATTAGGGTTCGTGGCATTATCTTTCGCACTTTTCACTATATATATTTATATAAATATATATTTTTTTTCCACAACAATGTCTATCGTACTATTAAATAGTCTTACGTGAAGTAATTCACACGATAATTGTTATTAATACACTTGTATTATTTATAATTATCATAAAAAGGGAAGTAGGTGTTCCTAAACACCCCCTCCTCAAACCCAAGACGAATGCGACTAAAGAAAACTAACTGGTATATATTATACCACTTTTGGTAACCAATATAGGCCTACCTGCTTATTATTAATATAATGAATTAATACTTCCTTATCATTCATTCCATACATACAATACTACGACCAAGAGTGTGTGAACTACCCCAATGCTGATAACTGAGCCAATTTGCACAAAACAAGTCAAATATATTCCGTGTCAAACAGAAAGGACAAACTCCTATCAATGGTTTACCATAATTAAAGTAAAATGACGATAATTTTTATATAGGCCCAATATTAAATAAATAGTTATAGATTGAATTACATAAAACCGATGTTGACTCCTCTGGATCCGTCCGTCCTCAACCCTGACGAATTGACGAAACTGTAATTATAACCACAACAGCACAAAGATTATCCGTAACCTAAGCCCTGTTGACAATCAAAACATTTTATTATCACTATTTTTTTCTTAGCGAACATCTTTCAAAAATATAAATGCCATGATTAAGAATTTTAAAAAGTATCATTTACTGTTTGTTATTATCTTTTCGAAAACTATCATTTCCAAAATTATTAATATCACTTGTCAACAACTAATTCAAAACTACTGTTGTTTATATCTTTTCAAAACTATTGTTCTAGCCTAGAAATATCACTTTTGTCAACAATCCATTTAAAAATAAGATTATCATGTTCGTAACAATTTCACAACAATCATTCCAACCATTCTACAACCTCGGGCCCCAACGTTGGTGTGAGCCACTTTGTTGCGTTTTCTCCCCGGCTTAGGGTTCTTTAGGAGGCTGTAGGATCGAGGAATGAATGTTGTGAAATAATTACAACAAGAATTAATTAACAGAAATTATATTCTTGATAGAATTATGAAACCCTAAGATATAGAAAAATAGAGCACCTGTAGTAGCGTGGCCAATAAGCGTCTCCAATAAATAAAAAGTAAGCGATCACCTCATGGCTCAATCCTAAATCGTCACATTGTCTGGGCTGAGGAGGGAGCGGAGTCCGAACACCCCCTTCCGGGTGGGGTTTAGCCCATCATCGTCGAAATCAAATCCATGCCACCACAACTCCTGCCAGCCATCATCCTTATGACTTCTTCCTTCTTTAAAATCTCATTTCTTTTTTTTCTTTTTTTAAAATCCAAATCGGGTTATAAGAAATTCTCGGCCATCCTTTCTCGTAACATTTTCTAACAAGCCACCGCAAATTCAACCGGCCGCCAACCTCTCGTCAAAAACTTTTTTAAAGTAATAATAATAATAATAAAAGTATTTTTATTAATAAATAGAAATAAATAATAATAGATACTTTATGATTTTGTGATTTTAAAAGATCTGGCGATAATTAAATTGTGAATAATAATAAAAGATAGAAAAAATTAATTTATTTTAAACCGATGATGTTTATTTGGAGGTTGGTTAATTGAACAAAACAAATATGGCGGATTTACAAATAAATAAATAAATTGAAAAAATTTAATAAATAATAATAAGAAGATATGTAATCGTAATATTAAGATTTAGTATATCCAGTAAACTGGATACACATATAAAAAGGTAGGGTTGCACGCTACAACTTAAAGCAGAAATGTTGAAAGCAGGCGTTAGAAACAACACTTTTATTTCACCCGATTTGTTACAAAAAAATGTTTCTTGCCTGACCTACTCACTTCATGAAGATTACTTATACTGTATATTTTTCGATTGACCACATCATGACGTTAAGGAGCATCAATGAAAAATCTTCTGGACAACAGTTTAAAAAAAAAAAACATTTCATGAAAATTGGGCCTCTTTTGAATTTTTGCCCCTAGAACTAGGGTTGCCAACTTACTCTATTTCAGAGTATTGTACTCTTTTTCATGCATGTGTACTCTGCAAACTGAAGGTAATTTATAGTACGCAAAAATACTCTTTTCCTGAAACATGTAAGAAGCAAAATATTTTTTTCTGATTTTTATAAAAAATTAGAAATGAGCTATTTATTTAGATTTGCGGTGTGAAGAGGCCTTCAAAAAAATAAGAATTCTGCGAAAACCTCAAAAAAATATTGTTTTAAATAGTGAATAGCTCGTAATTCGAACCCCCCTGATTTACAATACAATGTTAAAGTGTATTTTCGGCGTGATTTTGACTAATTTAACAGTAAATCTACTAAGTACTCTTTTTTTTAAATACTGTACTCTTTATTTTCCTTCTTAAAGGTGCCCATTCCACATACGTACAACGTCAACGAAAAATTGAAAAATGACGTCAAAATGACGTAAATTGACGTGGTAGCAGAATTTTTAGTATGTCTTTAATGTCTGCTAAAACGTCATTTTTCAATTTTTCGTTGACGTTGTACGTATATGGAATACCCCCCAAAAGTCAGATGTACTTTATTTCGAGAAAAAAAAGTTGGCAACCCTACCTAGAACCAAACTGTCGGGGGGGGGGGGGGGGGAAGAGGGAAAGAGAACTAATGGGTTTTGTTTACATCGACAGTCACATGTGATTTTAAGTAGCATTGAGGGAACCGTTTATTATATTATATTATAAGATTATGGAAAAAATGACTCAGGAGAATATTTTTGTTAACCTATGTGCCGAATGTCACCAACATCCGCCAAGTAATTTGGCAGAATATCTGTGAATTCGGGAACAGACAGAATGACAATTCGTAAAATCCACTTTTTTCAGTCCAAATTCCGTTGAAATCTCGAAATCGAAAATTTTACGTCACAGACTTCACAATGCTTTCCTTATACTAACTTATAAATAGGAAAGCAATAAAATATCAGTTAGTCAATTTATTTAAATGTAATTTTTACAAATAAAATAAAAAAATAATTTTTTAACTGCGGGACAATAATTTACCATGCAACTTTTTTTTCTATTACGGTACTTAAAATAATTGATAAATGGGAAAGTATGTACGAGTTCACTTCTTTCCTTTTACATGTGTTGTACTCGGATGTGAACGGAACGAACATATATTATTAAAATACGAGAAGGTTATGGAGATGGTCTAGATTTGCCGGTTCCTCCTTTCTTCCCCTAGTGTAGTCATTCATGTTCTAACCGTTCTCTTCGGCAGTTTCATAAATTACTTGCTCACACTGTACAATGCAACTTAATGCTACGAGGGCACGTGTCACCATCTGGAGTCGATAAATATTCTAATACAATCTAGATTCCCCATTGGTTTGCCTGTGGCACCCCTTTTTCGTACGTTGAGTTCAGCTGCAGTGCGAAATTTAAGAAGATGTGTCCTCGGAATAAAACGACAGTGGGCTTTGGGTATTTTGTTATGGTGGCTTGAGGGTTTAGATCCGTTGCTGAGTGCGCGGTAGGGTTCTGCCCTTGTGCATTTTACATGAGGAATAGAGAGAAGTTAGTTTTTTGAGTGACAGGTGGCAAAGGCATGGCAGATGTGCCAGTGTCGCCAATCTTAAGTTGATAGATGGCCAACACTTGGTGTGGCTGCACGCGCCTGGTGGTCCAGCTATCCCTAACAGAAATGCACCCTGTAGGCACATTATCATCCGTCAGTGAATGCATAACTGCTTGAACAAAAAGAACATGTGTTTTTGCATCGAGGCTTCGTCCTGCCAGCATACTGCCAGCATTATTATAGATTATATTGTACATGACTAGAACGTTCAGTGGAGGATTAGGGCAGGCAAACAGGGGGGGGGGAGTTATATGGAGAACGAACCAACTAACTCCCAATTTCCAGCATTCTTTTACATCGCAGATTATATACTTCGTGTAGTTATAATATGAATTATGACTAGAACGGTCAATGAAGGGTTAGGGCAAACAGGGAGGTGTAAGAGTTTTATGAACCAATCATTGTAGCGGAGTACAAAAGCAGGTATGCAGGGCACCTGGAAAGGAGTGTGGCGAAGAAGGTCTGGACTCTGAACACAGAAGCCCAGAAGGACGCCTGGGAAGGCCGAGACTGCGATGGAGTGAGCGTAGATCGTAGGCAGCTGGGAGTACAAAGATGGAGGCGCCAGCCGCCAGGTCCAGGACCGTGCTCTATGTTGTCAACCCAGCCCGAACCCTCCATGGGCTGTAGAGCTACAGCGTATGCATAACCGTAAACGCAACGTCGTATGAAAACAACCCCTAACCTGATGTGGGAGCTCACGATCTACCATGCGTACTAGAAGAAGAACTACAGTATAGTGAAAACATTCGTTACCCCAGCAAATGCGTAAAATGCGCCTTGCCAGTTTGAAAATTAAAAATAAATTAATAAAACTTCTTGAAACGAAGGAACGAATCAAATTCAAACTCGTTACTACGTCCATGAGTTGATTGTTGCTAATTAATAAATTTTAAAGAGGCTATAAACTAAAATAAAACACGATATTAAAATTTTAGTTCGATTATAAATTATACTTGTTGTAGTACATAGGAACATTAGCACAGTCACTTAAGCAAGGTTGATCTTGGAGGAGGGCGTTTTGAAGAGTCTTTTCACTTAAATTCTAGACTATTTTACGTGAAAAGTTGATATAAACAAGGTTTCACCTGGTAAATACTAGGGAAAGTTAAGTGTTCTTGTTTGTTTGACATTGTTGTCTTAAGCTTGCCTCCCTTAGAGCTTAGAGACTACGGTACTCTTGAACCAAGTCCGCGATTTGTCTTTATTTATTGCTTTCCAATTCATGCGTAGTATAAGGAAAGCTTTGTGACGGTCCAAATTTTCGATACCGAGATTTCAACGGAATTACACGTTTTGAGGTCCCGGGAACCAAAAAAGTGGTTTTTACGAAATGTCTGTCTGTCTGTTCATCGATTTCCGGGCAAACTACTCGGTCAATTATGATGAAATTCGGCATGTAGGTTCACAAAAATCATACCTCGGAGCAATTTTTATTTTATTTTGGGCTAACTCAATTTGGGGAGGTTTTATTCTCAAAAACGTCTAAGAAAATTATTAATCTAAAACGGCTCCAACGATGTCTTTTAAATTCACATATATTGTAGTCGTCTTTAATGTTGACAAAATGCAGGGGGTCACTTGCCCCTTGATAGTTTGCTTCTAGGGGTTAAACAATAAAAATAACTCAATTTTCATGAAAAATGACTAAAAAATAATTTTTCAGCGAAACCTTTCTATCGATGATTTATACCTTCAGACATGTTTTAAGGTGTTAAATTGAGTAACGAAACCGGACATGTTACTTTCCCAAAAAACTGTTTGTTTTTTGAAAAATATTATAGAAAATTCACGCTCAAATGTATTGCGTGCTCTGCCATTATTGCTTTCTGGTAATGTGTTGGTCTGACCTATCTAGAATTTACCTCACCTCCAGTGACGTTAGATGGACAACCCCCCCCCCCCCCCCCCCCCGAGATATCGGAAATTTAACAATAGGGAAATTATTTACCATGAAATTACTCATTTTCTCTATCTACTAATGTTGATAAATTGGAAACCGAAATAAAATATATTGTAAATTTTTTGTAGTCGTTACGTTCTGGTTAGAGTATTAAATAATACCGTAATAAGTTATGCACGGTAAATACAATTAAAAATACCTTGCCTGCTAGCTATATGAAATATCATTCACCTTGGAAGTCCGGTGTGAAGGACGAATGTCCATGAATAGCCCTTGGAAACGGACTTGGACAGTGTTGGGTAAATACACAATATTAGCAATGGGGTTGTGAGAAACCTTTGGACCTTAGTATTGTCCACTTTCCTACTGATTACACAATATTTGAGATTGACCAATTTCATGTTCTATTTTCGGGCGACCTGGTCAAGTCAGTTTGCTGATGCTCCTTGTCGCGGTTAATTGTTTACTGTTCAACCCTCCTGCATGTTCACCTTAATGTCAATCTGGTGGTTGTAAGTAGCTACTGCATACTACTTTTAAATATTTACAGTAATTTACGATAAGCTACTCTCTCTCTTTCTCTTGCTGCTCTGATGGAAGTTGACGATTGTGTGAGACTGTTGTTGAGCATCTTCGCGATGGTAAGGCGGTAATAAGGAAAAACCATGGAACTCGCCAATCGGGAAACTAACTCACGGTCTGTCATGTCAGCAAGATTACGTATACTTGTCCTAGATATCGTCCATTACAGTTATACTTAACCTAACCTAAGTCTCACCCAATCAATTAATTGTCGCTTTAACCTGCCTCTAGTAATTACAAAGTTTATTTACAACTGACTCTGCCACGTTGTGAGGTCCCAGGAACCCAAAAAACGGTTTTTTATGAAATGTCTTGTCGGTAATTTGGCGTCAAACTGCTCCACAGAATTTGTTGAAATTCAGCATGTAGCTGCACAAAAATAAAGTCCAGGGTTTTTTATTTTTATTATATTTTTATTTTTTGGATAACTTCATTTTGGGGGGTTTTACACCACAAAAAAAGACTAAGGAAAGTTTTCTCAAAAGTCTTACTATTTCTTTTAAATTCACATATATAGTATTGTAGTATTTATTCATGTAAACAAATCCCACTAGGTCGCATCCCCCTTGATAGTTTGGTTTAGCACGCTGACAACTAAAAATGGCTCAATTTCACATCAAAATAGTCTAAAAAAATATTTTGTTCTGAGGAACCTTCGATGCTTTTTAACTCCAGGTATCTTTTAGGCATGGTTTCGTTCTGAAGAAAAAAAATTAATTATTTGAAGATATCAGGCGCGCCAAGTTTTATACTTTCTTGGGGGGGGGGGGGATGAGGGTACTAACCACTGACCTACACGGCCGTAGCCAGGATTGTTTTTATATTGCTGGCTTGCCCATTCTATACTGTGCAATTGTCCCATCGATCCATCCAGGGCTTTAGGATAGGGAAAACCTATGGGCAGGCGATGGTAAACTACGAGACAATTATTTACCATGGAACTATACGGACTCGGGTTCCCCATACTAATTGATAAATAGGAAAGGATCTACGGGCAAGGACGGATACAGGGGGGGGTAGCTGCCCCCCCCCCCCCAAAATTTGGTAAATCTATTGTAAATTAAGTTATTACGCTCTAATTTAGTCGATCCTACATAAGTTTTTCCTATTTTGACCCTCAGCTACCCCCCCCCAAAAAAATGGGCTGGATCCGTCCCTGTCTACGGGCTCCGTATGGTACAGTTTTCATGGGGGTTGACGCTGAAAATTAGTATTTCTGATTTTATATGAAGGCGATGAACGGACAAAACGGCAAACCTCCTCACTTCTAGTTTTTTTTATTCGCATTCTTCATTCTTTGAAATTGAAATTGAAAAACCAAAAGGCGAACAATAAGACTATATGTACAGTCTTGTATTCATGCTCACCCATACCTGAATATAAAAAGCATCGATAGAATTCCTGATAGAAGCAAACTATCAAGGGGTTAGCGACCCCCCGCATTTTATCAACATTAATAACGACTAGAATATACAGTATGTGAATTTAAAAGAAATCGTTGGAGCCGTTTTTGAGAAATAATTTTTTTAGACGTTTTTTTGGGTTTTTTTGAGAATAAAACCCCCCAAATTGGGTTAGCCGTTAGCCCAAAATAAAAAAAATGGTCCAGAGATATGATTTTTGTGAACCTACATGCCAAATTTCACCGAAATCCACCGAGTAGTTTGCCCGGAAATCGATGAACAGACATACAGACAGCGACAGACAAACATTTCGTAAAAACCCTTTTTTCGGTTCCTGGGACCTCAAAACGTATAAATCCGTTGAAATCTCGGAATGGAAAATTTCGACCATCACAAAGCGTTCCTTAAATTACGTATAAATTGGAAAGCAATAATATATTGGAAATTTGAAATAAAATCCGGTAAGTCTTGGCACTGAACTACAAAATCCGCCCGATACCAGTTCTAAACATTTTATCAAATATTAGCACGCAATTTTAGGTACAATTAATTAATTTATTTAATTTTAATTAAATTAATTAATCTTGGTCCTAGAATTTAAAGATTTTCCTATCACAGCCATGGGGGTCCACGGAAAATCATAAAATAATTTAGTGGTCCACGGACAAAAAAGTTTGGGAACCGCTGGTTTATACAAAACGTCATTTTCGCATACCTGTCAGTGTCAGCCAAGTCAACTTAAGTTCAGATTCTTCTCGACACACAAAGTACTAGGGTCTAACGTATACCAGACATAACGCCTTTACTTAGTGGGCATTAGTCAGCGATTTAATGTACCTGGGAACTGTTTTTCTCGTAGGAGGACTCCCTGGTGCTTTTACGATCGGCATTACACCCCCTTCTCCCAAAACTCCTCTTTCCAATAATATGCCTATACCCAAATATTGTAGTTTTTTTGACCATATTATATGAGTCGTCTAGTATCAAAGTCGCCAATGTAATTTTTGACCAATTTTTCAGAAACCGCAAAACCTGTAAATACAGTACAAATAATATACTGTATTAATCTAAATTAATAGTTCAGTAGCTGTATTGCCAGTTTAGATTAATACAGTATATGATTTTTACTGTATACAGGTTTTGCGGTTTCTGAAAAATTGGTCAAAAATTACATTGGCGACTTTGATACTAGACGACTCATATATCAATAAGACGATAATGTATGATTGTAATAACAAGGAACATAGTCTGCTTTGAATGTGTAAATTTTTAAAAATTTAATAAATTACTTTGTGTAATATAATAATAATAAAAAAAATGCGTGTATTTATTAGAAAAACATTACAAATTATATATTACAAACCGGTGCCAAAAAAGCGCGTTGGGATCACCGAACAATTTACTTCATTATATTAGTTTTTACTGTGTACCTGTGAATAGACATAATATATATACTCATGTGCCACCCTCACATGCTCCGGCTTGAGGGGGCACAGTTTTTGACATAATGCTCTTGCAAAACGATGTCAAAACACACGAAATATCAATCTATAAGTCTCGAACTCAAGCTTATAAGGTATTATTGCTTTCCAATTTATACGTAGTATAAGGAAAGCTTTGTGATGGTCGAAGGAACCAGGAACCAAAAAAAGTGGTTTTTACGAAATGTCTGTCTGTCTGTGCGTCGATTTCCGGGCAAACTACTCGGTCGCTTATGATGAAATTCGGCATGTAGGTTCACGAAAATCATACCTCGGGACCATTTTTGCTTTCCAATTTATACGTAGTATAAGGAAAGCTTTGTGATGGTCGAAATTTTCGATTCCGAGATTTCAACGGATTTACACGTTTTAAGGTCCCAGGAACCAAAAAAGTGGTTTTTACGAAATGTCTGTCTGTCTGTGCGTCGATTTCCGGGCAAACTACTCGGTCGATTTTGATGAAATTCGGCATGTAGGTTCACAAAAATCATACCTCGGGACCATTTTTCATTTTGGGCTAACTTAATTTGGGGGGTTTTATTCTCAAAAAACTCCAAAAAAATTATTTCTCAAAAACGGCTCCAACGATGTCTTTTAAATTCGCATATATTGTAGTCGTTATTAATGTTAACGAAATGCGGGGGGTCGCTTGCCCCTTGATAGGTTGCTTCTGGGGGTAAAATAATATAAATAACTAAATTTTAATGAAAAATGACTAAAAAATAATTTTTCTGCGAAACCTTTCTATCGATGATTTCTACCTTCAGGTATGTTTTAGGTGTTAAATTGAGTAACGAAACCAGACAGGTTGCTTTCCCAGAAAAGTATTTGGTTCTGTAAAAAAAAAATGTTTTTTTGAAAAAATGATAGAAAATTCACGATTAAATGCATTGCGTGCCCTGCCAGTATTGCTGTGTGGTAATGTGTTGGTCTGACCTCGATATTGAAAATTTAACCATAGGAAAATGATGTGCCATGAAATTACTCATTTTCTCTATCTACTAATTTTGATAAATTGGAAAGCATGTTCGAGTAAACTCGGACCGGTTCTTTTTATTTTGGGTATAACTCATTTTGGGGGGTTATTATTCTCAAAAAACTCATTAAAAACGTCTAAAAAAATTATTTCTCGAAAACGGCTCGAACGATTTCTTTTAAATTCACATATATTGTAGTCGTTATTAATGTTGACAAAATGCGGGGGGTCGCTTGCCCCTTGATAGTTTGCTTCTGGGGGAAAAATAAATAAAAATAACTAAATTTTAATGAAAAATGACTAAAAATAATTTTTCTGTGAAACCTTTCCATCGATGATTTCTACCTTCAGGCATGTTTTAGGTGTTAATTTGAGTAACGAAACCGGACAGATTGCTTTCCCTAAAAACGTTTTGGTTTTGTACAAAAAAATGTTTTTGAAAAAATGATTGAAAATTCACGGTCAAATGCATTGCGTGCCCTGTTATTTTTGCTGTGTGGTAATTTGTTGGTCTGACCTATCTAGAATTTACCTCACCTCCAGTGACGTCAGGTGGACAACCCCCCCCCCCCCCCCCCCCGAGATATCGGAAATTTAACTATAGAAAAATTATTTACCATGAAATTACTCATTTTCTCTAGCTACTACTTGATAAATTGGAAAGCATGTTCGAGTAAACTCGGACCGGTTCTTTTATACAAGTAGCCATGTAGGTTGCCGTTGTCCCAGGTTTATTCGTTAAACTGGTAAATTTAAACAATTGAATGCAGACGAAAGCCACAATAGTTTGAAAACATCAAGGGAATGGATTTGTAGTACTGGCTTTTCCACCTTCTCATTACCAGTATACAGCTCGCAAACTAGTGGAACCAGTTTAAAAGGCTTTTTAAAGCACTTGGTATTTTTAAATGTTTCTTCTAAGATGGCATCTGCAATTTACGCCATCAGACTCTATGGATTTATTTGTGGTCTAACCTAATAGACATGAGATTTCTGATGCTAGCCGAGTTTGACAGTCATTGTCCATTCTCATGAACGTTTATTCTGAGAATCACTGTAGTTTTTTTTAAATTAAATGTTGATGGAATTTCGCTGCCTTACAAGTACTATCGCAACCGGTCTTAATTATTTGAAGAGTTAGATGTTTGCAGTTAGCTTCCATATCTGATATCCAGGTCGCATAGTCGCTGTTCTTGGGGTTTTGTACAACGAGGAACACACTCTCGAGATCTTTATATGTGAAAACTCCAAAATAAAACCATCAGTTAACAGCAACTAATTACTTCAGCACTTGAGCAAAAGTGCCATAATTTTTGGCGGGAAGAGGGCTGTGACGTGGCAGTGACTCTCAGTATGGAGTTGTTCATTTGATGAGACATGGATCTGGGAGGAGAATAAAAATGTAGCTCAACTTTTGGCGGCTTCTGGTATTTTCAACTTAATTTGATAATCCCCCCAAATTTTTAGCTGTATTCAAAGGTCCATTGCTCATTTATCTCCTTCATTCTTCTGGGTTCGGGCTCGATTCACTATCATTTTTCGAGTATGCTAATTCATTGGGAAAGGGAAAATTAAATGAAATTGTTGTCCATTGTTTTGAGTAACCTATTGTATATTACGGTATCTCAGGAGCATACCCAAGTGGCCTGGATTAGTCCAGTTGGTAGAAAACAAGACTTTGAAACGGAAGGTCACGGTTCGAAGCTCGACATAAAGAGAAAAATTTTCCGCTTGACCTGAGTCCACCCAATCCGGATGGGTATTTTACTTTCATCGGCAGGGAAAACGCGGCTGCCGGGCATGTTGCTGGCCACAATATCCCAAATAGAGCAATGGCAAGGGGAGAGGATCGTTTGCCTGTCGGAGACCCACACCGTCATTGGAGGTTTCTGTCTTCCCAATTGGTTGTTATTTGGTCGCGTTCGGCATGTACTCTTCGAAGAACAGAGAAATAAGCTTTAAGTTGAAGGATTTGACTCGTGTGGTGTTTTGAGGGCTGCTTCAAAAAATAGCAATTGTCATTAAATTTGATTGATTGGCATAGGTGTGGAGGTATAAGCAGACAGCTCCTGTACTGGTTGTGTGTATAATTTTGTTGATTTGCCCCTCGCGTGGTGCACCAGTTCCCATAAGACTCAATTTTTTGACTGGTTTTCGTATCTGGGACATTTTTTGCTGTGGCAGACGGGTGTTGTTTTGTACAAGCGACGGTAGCCCCGTCCCATGTATCTAAAATTTAAATGGATTGCACGAAGGTTAGGGGAACAAAGGCTGGCAAATCCAAGACCCTTGCCTTTCCATCTCTAACGGCTCTTTCTTATTCTTATCCCAGCAAGGGATTTCTTTCCACCCCAAACACGTGCTGCAGTCACCAGCTGCTGATGTTACTGTAAAATGCGACAATAGAGCTGCAGACTGTAGTAAAATGTCTCAAACAATGTCTGGGGGAGTTGTGGGACATTGTGGCCAACATTGCAAAATGCTCTAAGGGTGGCTCTGGTTCTATGGCGGGGTTTCCACATACGTCAATCGTCAATGAGACATGTGAAATTGAAGGTTTAGCAGACATACTAAAAATTCTGCTACCACGTCAAAACCATATTTCTCATTGACGATTGACGTATGTGGAAACCCCACCTATTCCACTTGTCAATATTCAGAGAGAGATTTTTGTTTTTACTCTATTTCGCTGTCCATTTTTAACTTCCGTATGTTACAATTCATCAATGACCATAGAATAAAAGACGCTTCGCAAACAATAACAAAATAAAATTTAAAAAGTCGCCGTCTTGAGATGATAAATAATTTTACTTAATATCTTGAGAACTAACTAATTATTTCATAAATTTAATTTATAAAATATCTTGTATGTTATGTTATAAAAGTAAAGCAAGTACGGCGGGCAAACCTAAAAAATTGAAAAGAAAAATGGTTAATTATTCTATAAATCAGCCCTTACTCTGAAGCGCCTCGATGGATGCGAGTATCAATTAAATTAGGCTGGCAGGTCTATTTCTTATCATTTTTGGAGTCTGGATAGTTTAGACAGTAGTTCCTTGGTTAAAAAAGAAAACAGGCCCAATGTCTTACCACCTAAAGCCTATCGTTGCCCCTTGTAAAGTATTGTGTGTTCAGATATTAAATGGGCAATGGTTCTTAAATATTACGTTTAAATTATAATTTATTTATTTTCCAACGCTATAAACCAGAAATCCACTTGAGCGGAAATAAGGGTTAAGGTATATAAGGCGGGGCTTCCAACGACCGGCTAGGGCTAAATACAAAAACGGTGACGTGGTAGCAGACATTCAAGACTCAGGCGGGGTTTCCACCGACCTCGCATTGCAGAATGCAAATGACATTGACGGAAATTAGAATTTTTCCTTTTATAGAAATCTATTCAAATGTTTGTACTTAACATATCCCATGACGCCATTTTTTAATTTTAGTTTGTTTGTGATTTTACTGTATGATCATTGATCAATTTTAACTATGGCGTAGAGGAAAACAAACATTTCCGTCAATGTCATTTGCATTCTGCAATGCGAGGTCGGTGGAAACCCCGCCTAAGCCTTGAATGTCTGCTACCACGTCACTGTTTTTGTATTTAGCCCTAGCCGGTCGGTGGAATCCCCGCCTAAGTAAGACATAAAGGCGCAGAGAAATTTCGTGACCAAATCACAACTTGGGCACGCGAAGTCAAGGACCAGAGTCAACAACCTTAGAGCCAGGTAGACCCAGCTTACATAAGTAATTAGGCGGGGGCAATTCATTCAGTCTTCCCTCTTAAAAGCACTCAGCCAAATCCCCTGTCACGCAAATGCAAATTATAGGCTACCGGTTGGCGCGAGACAATGAATTTACTGTATATTTACGATTGCAACAAACTGACTGCGTTGCATTTTAATAATTGGGACAGTTTTAGCCATTTTCCATTATTCAGCCTTGATTTGTACGTAAACAGGAATGTGAAATCGCTTATGAAGCGCTAAGGTTGTTACCTCGAAGAGTGCCATGATATTACCAGGTCAAGGGTCAAGCCAGGGCTGCAGGGCCGCAGTGAACCGGTATATCTATGCTAGGGGCATTTTCATTTTGAATTTTTGAGAGTTTGACATCATTTTCAGTCAATTCAAAGACAAGCAATGCATGGGGTATAAAATTTGGCCTTGCTTACACCTATAATGCATCCATGACGCCCAGAGCATTCCCGTTGAATCTAATATTTCGTTCATCGCTGCGCGGTAAACTGCTCCACCTACAGGAAGTCTACGGCAGTGCTGGGCGAAATGGACGTATGCAGCATACTGAAGACTCCGGCTGTTATTATCCTAGGACCCCTAGTATGCAACCCTCCAGCAGTACCAAATAATATAACTCGGTAATCAGCACTGGAGGGGTCCATAACGCCGACGTGCGCAGTAAGTGAAATATGGGAGAAAGCTTTGGAAATGAGCAGGTGTGGGCGCCGGTGTCAGCTGTAAGAACTTCGCAGTTGAATGGCCCGCGCGTCCCCTCCGTCACAAGTTCAGCTGCTCACCCCACCGCGCGCTCGCCCGCTCATTTTCTTACAACAGAATTGTCTGACGTCTTCCTCCTGTAGTCTCTTCTCAGCTGTCGCTCGTGCAACACCTCTGGATTCTTAAGAAATCGGTTCCTTTCCTCAAAATTGTACATGTGACGTTGACTGTGGTGCTTTTAATTATGCTTTCCCAGCCATCACTGATTAATCATATTGTTCGGCCACCCCATTTTTGCAGCAATTTCATTCCCCTTCAGCAACACTTTTCGCGCGAAAGCTAGCAGTTCTCTGGATGGAAATGGCTGAGCTTATTGAAAAAACTTGCGTTATTTGCCACCTTTGCTCAAGGTATGGTTTTAGTGTAATGTATGTTTTGTGTGGTTTTACACTTTTTCTGACACATGAAAGGCATGAATACTTGTGAAACGTGATAAAGTGTGGCTCAGAACAGATATTCATATCATATTATTCCAAATGAAGTTTTTAGTTCAAAGATTGAGGTTGGGTTCCACCAATTGCATTGTGGTGACTCGTATGGTTTAGTTTGTAAAAAGTGATAAACGCTCTCATGGGAACAGCGCCACTGCTTTGATAATCAAGTAACTTACTATATATGTATATCCTCTGCACATTCCCGACTAAAATTGTGTTCTTAATCAAAATACAATAGTATTAGGAGGTGAATTGTGAATACCCTTCATAATAGCCAGGGACAATTGTAAATATTTTAAGTATAATTCGCACAATTATATGTATTATTGAACACAATAAAAATAGTAATTAACATGATTAGCGTCGCGTGAGCAAAGTTCTCCTTAGCGAGTCTCATCACTCATTCACCCGCCACCTTTACGAAATGACCCAGGTATCGACTGTGCTTAGACACCTAGCTGTAATATTGTATGTTATCATATCACAAATTTTAGTGGTACAGGTTAGGTACCTATTTAACTTTGTAGAAAGCCTGTACAGGCATGGGAATTAGATGAAGTCATCAAAAAATTGACGGAAACGGAATTCGAACCCGTGTCTCCACCTTGCCGAGGCAGTATGCTGACCACTGCACCAAATCCGTTGTTGTACCTTAACACAGTGCAGCACAGAGAAGCCGCCCCCCCCCCCCCCCCCCCCGTCTGCTATGCTTGTGTCGGCAGAGAAAGCACTGGCCAAGACAAAAGGAATTGGTGAAAGTATATACAAGTTATAGCTTGGCGGCGGGGTCGTACTAATTTTTAATTTATGAACACTAGCAGCCTGATCATGGCGATTATAATACCGGTATTTATTTATACCCTGGTATTAAAAATGTAAACAAGATAATTTTATAATGGAAAGAAGTGCTATTCAAAATTTGTTTGTTTACATTTTTAATACCAGGGGATTAAATAAATACCGGGGTTTAAATAATCCCTGGTATTACAAATGTAAACAAGATAATTTTATAATGGAAAGTGCTATTGATAATTTGTTTGTTTACAATTTTAATACCAGGGATTATTTAAACCCCGGTATTAGAATTGCCATGATCAAATTATGACTGTCGATATTATCGTAAAAAACGAAGCTTATATAAATGGTTGTGCCGCCAGAAGTGAAAGACTTTATTAACAATTGTTGCATGCAAACAAAGAATGCCCGCCAAAACTATGCACTCCCGCATTCCTGGATCAGGTGTCGGATGTTGTAGACCCTTCTGTCTGCATGTGGGCCAATTCATAACATCCTGACAACTTTTTAAAATGGCCAGCCTCCCTCCACCCTACTATCCCGTCCTACATCAGTGCACATCGCAACAGTTTAGTTGCGATTGTATCTTTATGTGTTAATAAAGTAAAGACAGAGTGATGGAGGAACGCTGTAAAACCCAATGGAATTTGTTTAATATGTTTGGAAGACCATGGAAAATGTTTGTACATAATACGATGTAACACCGAGGAACCCAAAAAAGTGAAGTATTGTTCATTGCAATTTTATCCTTTATACCAGGGGTTCCCAAACTTTTTTGTCTGTGGACCACTAGATTATTTTATGATTTTCCATGGTCCACCGTAGCTGCGACAGGAAAATCGTCAAATTCTAGGATGATTTGTACCTGCAATTACAATCCAATATTTTATTAAATGTTTAAAACTGGTCTCGGTTGCATTTTATAGTTCAGTGCCAAGGCTTACTGTATTTTACTTCAAATTTCCAATATCTCATAGCTGATTTATATTCTTATTTCTTTGGTCCGTGGACCACCTGATATATGTCTGGACCACCGGTGGTCTATGAACCCCAGTTTGGGAACCCCTGCATTATACGCAATCTAGCCATGGTAGAATACGATAACTATTACTGATATGATACAATACTATTATGGTTATATTTTATTTTAAATGTAAGCATAGCTTTGATTCAACATCAAATTTCAGTTATTGATCTGGTGCTAGTTCGTAGTCCTGTTTAATGTTGTTGATTATGGTAATGAGTGTTTGTCTGTTTGTTGCAGGATGAAATTGAAGCTTTCTGCCAGAGGTAGTCTCCTGCGACGTCTCAACTCAGCACCATCCCCTACCGTCGTTGCAATGGAGAAAGAATCCGCGGAGAAAGAAAATGCGTTCGTTGTCGAGAGGAGCCCTGCAAACCCGAATACAGTCCTGGAAGATCACGATGCAACCTCCCAGGACAGCGCATGCGTCGCAGATCCTCCTGACATAAGGTAGACATGCTTGCATTTTTTTGAAGGACTTAATTGGAACGCTCACTGTGAGAATGAGCATCCGCTAGCGGTAAACCTCCCCTGTAGTTATAATGTCAAATGTTCATCATGGGTAAGTTAGTAGACGAGAGCGATTCTCAATTCACTCTGATGTCATCCCAAGTAAGGCTTGTCATATTATAACGATGGTAATAAGGAAACTGCAAACTAATTTATCAACAGTAGGGAAATAAGCATGCACTTTTGCGCTGCGTTTTATACGGGTAGGTGTTTTCTATTTTGACACCCCCACCTGAAACTTTTGGAAGGAATATTGAACCCAACATGTTATAACTTCACTTTTTTCATGGATCGAAACCGTTGGGGTTTGGTAGCACTTTGGCTTATTGTACACCAGTTCACCTCCCTTTTGTAACCCACGGTTTCACATTCTGTCCCTCTCGTTACACCTTCCCTTAGTCAGGTATCTGCTGTGGTAGTCCCTGGACCAAGTCCCCCTAGCGCAGCCACTCAATAAGCGTCCAACAAACTTGATAACACTTATCAGGCCAGCAAGTGTCTGTGCATTCTGACGGGTTGTTTTACAGTCTCTATATCATGCACACGGTCATTGAGGCAATCGAACGTAGCAGCAGCAGGATGCAGATTGTTGCTTTGGCAAGCTGCTACAAGTCAATTTAACAGCAAAGGCTTTCACGGCCGGAGTCGAATGAAGAACCAGTAGAATCCGGGCTGATGGGCCGTGGTCGAAATGAAAGCGAACTTCCAAAACGTTTCGTCAACATCTGCGGTCGACATCTTCAGTGGAACTGCGTAGACTTCTAAGATTGTATCTCGGAGGCTCAGCAGCGACTGTTAGTCGCAGACAGTTTGAAAGTTCGCTTTCATTTCGACCACGACCCATCAGCCCGGATTCTACTGGTTCTTCATGCTACAAGTCACATTCTAACAAGAAGCACGGTGTTGCCGATGACTTAACTTGACCCGTAATTTCAGCTTTGTTTCTCCTCCAATTCCCTCAAGACGGAGAATCGACACGTGGGGCAGCCCGGACTTGGAGTCCCCGCAAAGTTGCACCAGCAGGTCCCGCTCCAACACGTCTCCGGCAATGCGGTCCATCAGTTTCTGCTCCTCCAGCTCCGTCGATGATGGCTTTTCTGAACTTACTGAATTAGAAAACACAGTAAGTTCATTGTTTTGGCATTCACGTCGTGAATGGCAGCTTGCTTGTGAATTGTTTAAAAAAAAATATCTGATCCATCCGATTAACAGCCGTCTTTGGTTAACCCAACAATCAATAGGAGCGGATGAAAAAATTAAGTGTCAAATTATGTGGTTACAAAACGTGATAAGTACATTCCTTCCTTGCCTCCTAATTTAATAAATGCTCAGCTCACGATGAAAATTGCACGAAAATAAATGCAAAAATGTATCTAGAGAATAGGTCTCCTGTGCAAAACAGCATGCGCGAATAGACGAATTGAAGGATAGTATAGTAGGCTAGCCTCAGTCGATGTTCGTTCTTAACTAAACCATTTACTGGCATACTTCATATTATGATAATAATTAGTGGAAAGGTGGTTTGCGTTGTCACTTATACAAACGAGCCAATTATGAGTTCAGAATGAATATTCTGTATTTTTTTTATTTTTTTTTAAATTGAAAAACATTTCTCGGATCCAATCATTGAATTCTATTCCCCGAAATTTAAGGGTAGGATAGCTATGTGTCGGAAATCTTACTGACGATCATTTTACCATGGGGTTTTAACGAAGTTGGCAGTTGGTCGGAGTTGCACTAAGTGATGTAGGCCTACCAGATACTGCCCCTGAGCATGCTGTACTTTGCCCTTCGACACCTCTTTGGTAATGAGACACTTGTTTTTTTTATTATACAGTACTTTATATATATTGAAATATTTTTTTCAGGATGAGCTTGCGCCTGGAATGCTTGGTAAGCTTTTAACCAGCCATATTATCAAGGAAAACAGCGATGATGAGTCAACACCCACATCGAGAACGGCGCTCAGGAGAGCTTTCTCATTAGTTGAAAACAAAATGGACGAGAATACCTGGGTAAGCTAGCTCTTGCTCTATATTATCGTGTAAAAAAAGGCTACAATATGGTAGGTTGTCCACCAATAGTAAAATTTTTAGATGTGCCCCATTATTATGAGTGGGCCGGTACTCAGGCGAAGCGTCAGCAACTGTTGTGCTGACGCCCTCCTTTGTTCAGTGGTACCTTACCGCTGGGCTATCGAGAGAGTGAGTCTGCGCGTGAGCTTCATTGTATTGTGTTGGTGTATTTATCACCTGTTTTTTTTTCTTCAGAGTTTTGACAACAAATTGACTTTCAAACGTCCACGGGAACTTGCAGCAGCAGCGGCAGTGATAAAGAGACGGAAAAGCGGAACGCAGATGGACATGCCTAGACCGATACTACAGCGCAGTATATCTGAAACGTCCACGTCAGTGCTCACTCTTAGCAATGGTGAGTGAGTCTTACTGTTTTTTTGTTGTTGTTTTTTAAATCCATAAGGAACTTTACACCAATTACTACGTACAGTATGAAGACAGTGGTCACGAACAGCAGGCAATAAAACACAAGTGGCTGAAGAAGATGAAGTTCGTCCGAGGACAAGAAGGGATAGGATTAGGAATGATGTGATGAAAAGCGAGCTCGGGGTGGAAGAGCTATTGGTGGAGAAGATAGCGAGAAGGAGGCATAAATGGGTCACACACGCAAAGCCAATGGATTACAGCAGGTGCGTGAGGAAATGGTTAGAGGTAGTAGAGGGGCGAAGAAGGGTAAGACTAAAGAAGAGACACAGGAACCAGATTGAGGACGATCTCAGAAGAGTGGGACTGGTACCAGAGGAACTGTTCAATAATCAGAAGTGGAGGACGCTTACATACTCGTAGTTACCGGGTAACTAGAGATAGACAATCAGAGGAGAAAGCCTTGTAGGTGTAAAAATCGAATTTCTCAGGAAATATTGACAGTAGAGTTATTAGAGTAATTAGTAGTAAAAAGAAGTGTTCCTCTGATACACGTATCTTATTTTTTTCAGTTATTGGTAGACCTGACCTAATCGCAGACTTCAGCCGTCCTTACGCATTGCCACTGGTAAAAGAACGGCGCTCGGAGCTCACTTCAATATCTCACGACACTCTGGCTGCACTCTTCCGAGGAGAGTACCATAATTTAGTTCATTCATTTACCGTCATTGATTGCAGGTAAAAATTATTTGGTCGTGTTGCATATGTTGGCTTTAATTTGGAAATCATCCTCTAGAATTATTCTGTCGCAGTGCACCAATATTCACATGAAAGGGAGATGGTGATTATAACAGGTCGCAACTTTGTAGCACGCAACACTGAGCACTGATTTCCATTTTTTGTTCCAAATTGTGTTTCCTGCTTGAGTAATTGTGTTATCGCCTCCTCAATCCGATCGGATTGGCCATCCTGCTGTTAATCATGTTCGTGAAGGGACCCTATTTACGGCTGGACTAGCCAAATTATATTCGAGAAACGTAGCATACAATTAAAAATAAAATATACCCATTTTATTTTAGGCCTTTTTGACATGTCGGTATCTCAATGGTCTTAACCCGTCTGTACCTATATTTTTTCTCTGCGTTTTGCTTTCCCCTTAACCGGCTGATTAAGTATACATAAAACTGTTGATTTTATAATTAAAAAAAATTAATATAATGTTTTTGTTTTTATCAGATACCCTTATGAATATGAAGCAGGACACATCAAAGGATCCATAAACCTGTACAACCCAGAATTAGTAGAGGAAGCTCTGCTTGGCACGTCGTTGCCTCCCCCTACGGACGACCGCGGAAATCCAGAAGGACGGAAAATTATCATTTTCCATTGCGAGTTTTCCTTGCAGCGTGGACCGAAGCTGTAAGTTTTCATTGAGAATTTTGTAGACTAGGCCATGGGATTCATTTATTATATGGCAGATAGATTACAATATTATTATTATTTTTATTACAATCCCCATTAATCATACCTTCCAAAGCAAACTATTTTTATCCATAAGATTTTTAGATCGCAGCACATCCGCTACCTTGCTACATAATGGAATAAATAACTGGACTTACCAGATAACAATATCTGGCGTTATCTGCAATCTCATCACTCATACCGTTTTTATGGAGAATATTCTATTATATTATAGTAAAAATATTAGCAGTGATTTTGTAGTTATTTGTACATTGCAAATCAAATGTACTGAAGTGCAGCCAGTTGGGATCCGAAGTTGGCTGTTGGCATTCGTAGCATAACTTATGTGTTCCCTGAACCCCGATAATTAGAAGCCATAGCACTAGATATGAATTAGAGTTTGAAGCGCCGCGTCACATTCAGTTAACGTTAACTGCAACTAATGATTTTGAAATTAGTTCTGATATTTTTTTTCGCAGGTTTCGCTTTCTCAGACAAGAAGATAGAAGAGTTAACTGCTACCCATCACTTCATTTTCCGGAAATATATCTGCTCAACGGGGGATACAGCGCATTCCACTCGGCTCATGAACAACTGTGCGAACCAGCAGGCTACAGAGCCATGATCGATCCGAACTTTACTGCTGAATTAAACAAGTACGCCAATGCAAGGGGATATATCAGTGGTAGCCGTAGCTCTTTAAAGCGATTAGTGAAATTTTAGTTTTCTACATAGCATTGGTGTAGCCGTGAACCGATGAATTGAAAAAAAAAAGGATTTTAAACATTAAAATCAATATTTTAGGTATGGGATGGGACATCTTGACTACGCCACTGTATACTTAGAATACTGTTCATCTGGTTATGGAAGCGTCCCTGATTAAATGGCTAAATGGGACCAGCTTCTAAATGTTTACCTAAGAGAATATGGGACGTAGGTATTGGGAACCCCTGGATCACGCGAAAATCAGTCAGTTATTATCGCTTTCCCATTTATACGTTAGTATAAGGAAATGTTTCTTATGGTCGACACTTTTGATTCCGAGATTTCAGTGGATTTGCAGTTTTTGAGGTCCTTGGACGAAGCGGTAGAATCCGGGATGATAGGCCGTGGTCGTCGACATCTTCAGTGGAACTTGTAAGATTGTATCTCGGAAGCTCAGCAGCAACTGTTTAGTGTTCGGTCAAGGGGATGTGCTCTGATATTTATACCAAGTTGCGGGGTGGTGGGGGGTGGAGGCGGAGTCTTCCTCCCCCCGGATTGACCTGATTTCCGAATGATGACGTCATCATGCTTCGTCACAGACAGACAAACGTAACGCAAAGCCTTTGTAATTATATAGTCTGTCTGTCTGTTCATCGATATGTGGGCAAACTACTCGTTGGATTTTTATAAAAAATTAAGTGTGCCGGTTCACGAAAATAATATAGATTTTTAATTTTGGCCAACTCAATTTTGGGAGTTTTACCCTCCAAAAACAAACAATAAAAAACGCAAATAACAAGTATTTGTTTTTATATAAAAAAGCTCCAACCATTTTTTTTTAATTCACGTAAATTGTAGTTGTTAATGTAAACAAAACCCAATATGTCGCTTGCCCCTTGATAGTCTGGTTCTACGTGCAAGAAAAATCCATTTTCATGAAAAATTACTATAAATAATGTTTCTATGGAACCTGCCTATCGATGCTTTCTAACTTAAGATGTTTTTTAGGTTTTACATAGAGCAACAAAACCGTACAGTTTGCTTTCAAAAGCAAAGTTTTGGTTTTGAGTAAAATATAAGTCTTTAAGAAATTTATGGATATATCGTACCTCTATAAATTGCGTACCCTGCCATTATTACCGTGCTGTATTACATTGGCCTGCCCGTTCTAGACTATGCAATGGCCCCTCATCGATCAATTCAGTGCTTTGGTATAGGGAAAGTCGAGGCAACCGAAATTTAACCCTAGGACTATTATTTACCATGGAACTAATTCATAGTATCTATATTAATTGACAAATAAAGCATGTGCGGGTTCACTCACACCGGTTCTTTCTTTTATTTGATTTAATACGTAAGTTATAAATATTATCGACTCCGATGGCCAGGTGGTAACATGCTTGCACTTGTGCGAGTCTACACGCCATGCGATCGGAGACGTGTCGCAGCTCAACACGGGTAATAACCTAGCCAGGCGACTGAAGAGGTCAATCGGATGCATTCATTAAATTGTTTGTATGCGATTAACCTTTTTATATATAAAAAAAAAATGGCCTATACAAGTTGTTAAGTTATAATACACAGCATAGGTAGTTCTAATTTTTGGCGATTTCTCCAGGTATTTTACAAAGCATTAAATTTCAAGGGTTCATTAAACAATCACTGCACCAAAAATTATAAATGTCCTATGTTATAATGCATGGTGTACAAGTTGAGCAGACTAAATCTTTATGACTTTTAAGTGACAAATAAAATATAATATCCAATATCTACGTACCATATTCTCTTAATTTTTATTGTATAACTCCTTACTATGCATTTTTGATCGATATACAGTATATTTAGCCGATGCTTAGCAATTTTATATCAGTTTTTTTTTTTATTATATAATTTTTTTTAATGTTGTCTTTCAAACTTACTGGCCCCTAGGAACATTGCAGTGAATGTTTATTACATGCTTGAGTAGCTCACATTTTAACGATTGAACTAATTTTAATCTTCCCGTGCGTCTTACACCTCTGGACAAGCCAGTAGCAAGAAGTAAGTTAGTAATATTACACCTTTAAAACTTTCGTCTCCAAAATATCGTACTTGTAATTGTACTGTTACCATTGAATACAACAAATATATTTGTTCTGTACGCTTTATAGCTTATTTTTTCAATTGATGTTTCGATTTGATAATCTTGTTTATGAATGTGAACCCAGCTTGACATGCAAGTAAGGCGTCACACATCTCGCATGATTACTTGTATGATACCTTGTGCCTAATTTACTACTTGAGTCACTAAAATTATATGAACAAGAGAGTAATTACCTGAACGATAAAAATTATGTGAAACGTCGGTTCTTGTCTGCGAGGCAATGCTTTTGTTATTGGTTTTAATATAAACAAGGAATATTAGGAGAAAGCTGACCGTAGATAATGGCTACCCCTGGTTCAAACCGAATTAATGTCCATTACTGTATTTTATTTTATTTAATGCGTAAGTTATAAATATTTGGTATATAGTAGTAGAGGACTACATATACACAGAGGACTTACACGCCATATTATAAGGTGTATGATCCCCAGACTCAGAGGGCAGGGTGAGTCAAGCGTACCATACAACCCTTAACACTATCTTAACCGGCTTCTATATATTTGGAAAGGAAACTTACCCCAATTGAAGACGAGTAGCTTTGCACACACAAGAATTTATTGAGAAATGATTGGCAAGGTGATGCCTCCAGGTGGCAGCGCTCCTTAACCCACTTGATTTCAAGCCCTTACGGCCGGCTGCCGGACTTGAGTTCCAGCTTAGACAGACCTCCAACTGCTACAACAGCTGATACCCGCAGCTTAATTTTACCATCTGACAGAGTTCTATTTCTCCGAGAATAGGTGGTTGGGCACAGTTATTAGGAAAGATGCCGAACAGCTTAGCTCATGAAGCTCTAAGTAGGGCACACCAACCTGAGGCATACACATCATGCCAATATGAACAATTAATTTTTGGTATTATGTTTGCATTGATTTAATATTTCGGTCCCCTATCAGTTTCACTGCACCAAAACTAAAACATTGCTTATAATATCATTAATATCGTGTATGAAATAGTCCTCTACTACTGGAATAGATCAAATCTTAACATCTTAGGCATTAAAATAAAATAAGAAAATATAAAACTGATTTTGGGTTTATCCAGGAGTGGTCAATACCTACCGCCAGCTTCCTCTTTAACTGTTTATGCTCTACTAGTAATGATTGAAAATTGTTGAAGAAAATTATGTATAGCGTGATAAGAATTTGTAACATTAAACAGTGATTTTGTGGCAATGGTAACTTGGTGACTTAAATGAGAATTAATGTTTTGTAAGGTTAAGGAAAGACTTTAATTTTACCACTTCGCAATACTTTTAGATTAAGAGGAAACTAAGTTGTTTGTTCATAGACTATTTTATATATATTAAGTTATAAATTAGTATGTACGGTGGGAGGATTATGCGGCCATTTTGCGTCACATTAATGTGTTGGACTTGCTTACAGTAACCTAACTGGACTAAACTTCCTCATTAGTACAATGAGCTTTGGCTCACATCTATTCCTTATTAGTTATTTCCATCAATAATAAAATACCAGCATGAGTTGGGTATATACATATACAGTATCAAAAAGAAAGAAAGAAAATTGTCTTTATTTTCCATGTGGGCGAATTTTGGGCCTTTCTGCCCACTCTTACAATTAACCCATTGTCATATAGCTTTCTCTACATTAATTCCTTAACATACATGACGCATGATTGTTTTATTGTATATTTCATTCCTGGTGTTTTAACATGGCTGTTCGTATTTCTTATTATGTTTATTTTATTTTGTGCATTAATTTATGAGTCTTAAGGGGTTTTAACATTTTATTCGAACACAGTGGCAAGAGTAAACTGAAACTAGAAAACGCGCTGAGCCGTGTCAATTTAGTGCTAGACTAAAATCCCTTAACGTGAACGTGTTTTTTCTTCATCTTATCTTTATTCTATTTCTCCGCATGCCTGCCCTATTAAAATACCATTTTAAATTATTCTGCATGGTTAGTCTGAATTTGTAGGGTTGAGGTGTAAAATAAGAAAGCTATTATGAATTGCATAATAATGGCTGTTAACCAATGCCACGCTTAATAATACTGTTGAACATCCGACAGTTAATAATTTGATGCTGAAATGAGTTCTTGTCGCAGTACTTAAGAATTTCGATTTGTAACCATAGTAGGCCAGATGTTTAAGTTTTTCTTCTCATAACAGGGTTTGCCATCACACTTTGCTCTTGCTTTGACCCAATCTGCAAAAGAATGTCAAAATCGACATAATATGTCTTGTTCATTTTTCAGATTTCAAAATATTTTTTTTAACAAATTACCTATTATTTGACACGGAATTCATTAATTCCTCGCTCGGCAGATACCAAAATATAGTCAGATGAAAAATTGATAAAAAGTAGAAGCTTTCGGGTAAAATTTGCGTTTCCTCATCTGAATTGTTATTATTATTTCTATGATCACGATGAAGTGCTTTATATTGATTTTGTACAATAGTTCAGTTGGGTGAATAGTTTACGTTTAGGAAAGCTTGATTTTCTTATTGTCACTTATCTTTGTGGCTGCAGAACGCAGAATTAACTAATTAGTTGAAACCTCGGTCGTTTACAAACTATTTGAAATCTTTGCGTTAATTTATTATAAAACTATTGTCTAGCCTACCATGTTCCTACGATAGTTCAAGTTGCAAAGTCGTAAATTAGCAATTTGACTTCAAATTGACTATGTTCAATCGAATCAAGTATGGTCGGTGAGTACCTAGAAGATTAATAGTATCGTCAGTACCTTTGTATAGTTTATACTATTCTATAATGTATAGCTAAACCTTATTGAACTCATTTCAGCTAGGTGTTAATTTTACAATTTTACTCATTTATTTACTTGTGATTTGGTTTATTTTAATATGTCCCTTCGGTTATTGTATTTACGCTATCCGTCATTGCAGTCCTTTTGTCAGCAATTCCAAATTGACCGCAGCCGGTAGAGTAGGTTAAGTGCGTATCCAACGGTTATAGGCTAATAGTTCAAAGAAATTTGTAGCAATTGTACTAAATACCTTTGGCCAATATTGTAAATAGTAAAGTAGTAGCACGTAAACAATTCGAAAATTATATGATATATTCGGTACGGTGGAATATAATTAGTTTTTAACCTAGTCCTTTGTATTACAATCTTCTTTACATCAACAAAGATTGGGGATCATCATGACAATTTAGACCTTAGAAACTACTGCTCTGAAAAGGGAAGTCGTGCTCTTGCCATACAACTGGCTCAGGTTTTTCAACCAGGATCAAGGCCGTAGCCAGGATGGGGGGGGGTTTCAGAAATTCCATTGGATATTACATAGTAATTTTATTTTTCCTCAAAATCCGATTCTATCTAGTGTCAAGCCATTTCATTTCGGGGGGTTTGAACCCCCCTTGGCTACGGCCTTGACCAGGATGCTCTTCTGCCTGGAGCCCTCAGTCCTTCTATCCTCCCTTGAATGATAACATGCAGAAGGCGATATGTTTCGCTCTTCATCACTTGGCCGAAGAATGTGTCGCATAGCTAATATTTATTTGCCTTCAACATTCAAACGTGCAAGAGTGATTGCTACAAGAGTAAAGGTTCACCATAGATGTTAAGGTCAAAGGGAGGCATCGACAGCAAATTTATACCAATTGCTACAAGTCGTGTTAAATGCTGACAAACCTTCAATGACCAGTAGTATTTCAAATCCTTGCTGCTGTAAGGAATTCATTTAAGCAGTTGTGAATTTTGTCAGTGACGTCATTGATGCAATGCGATTTTTCCCGCGGTAAAATAATCAGACAGCTAGTTCTTCCTCAAATGTTATAGTTTGTTAATTTCTGTTTTGAAGTTGATACCATTTAAGTGAAAGTACAAATATTAATATAATTAATAATAATATATAAAAGGTATTAAAATGTATCACCAGAATACCCGTCTGCATACACTAGGTCTGAGAAGGTCTCATGACTATTCTACTAACATAAGTCTTTAAACGATGCATTTTTTATTACACATAATACTTGAATTCAAATGCAATATTGCTTACCTATAATCATAAACAAAAAAACACCATAAGCACATACGAGGCTCTGTATTATGAATTACTGCGTCTCCATTGCAAATGGAAACTTCTCTAACTTTCTGGGTCATCAGAATAAGATATTTCAAAGTAAAGAGGATGTGGAACGTAGAAAATCGGACATTTTTATTGAATTTTTTTTTTTTACTAAACAAGTTACGCATTACAGGTTTTGTCATTCAAGTAGAAGTCTTTCGTACGTCTAATTTTAGGTTCAGCATTTCTTCATTTCTTACTGGAGACTGAAAATTCCCCCAGTATGGAGTATGGCAGAACTATAAGGCAAAAAATTAAAATACCCCACATTATGTATAAAATAGTGTTACTCAACTTTTTTAATTTTTAATACCTTTCATAGTAGATTAAATAAAAATTATTAATTAGGTATCGGATTTTGGGGTGCCAATATTCTACGCTCCATATCCTTTTTAATTGAGAGCCCCCATGTCAAGGCGTTCGCTAAAAAGCAAAGAACATGGTTAAATTAAATCGCGATTACAAACTAACATATTTTTTTTAACAGATTAAACCGACGAAAATAGCTTTCTCACAGAAAGTTCACGAATATTTCTTTTACTTGACAGAATTTTTGTCAGTCCGTAAATGGTTCTGCACCATAAAAAATAATTAGTTACGTTTGACAAATCTTCAGAAACTTCTTAGTAAGATAAATAATATTGAGATACACAAGATTGGTTCCTATTAAAAAGCCCAGAACTTTTTTAAAAATATAGTGGCCGATAGGAAAGGCACATTTTCCCATTAGGCCCTATCCATGATCTATCATGTGCTATTAGTTTTGCATATTCAGAAACAGTGAGACATAAAAAAAAAGTATCAAATAAGTCAGATCATAAATATTACCAAGAAGGAGAATCCGCTACTATTTTGGTTTTCCTCGTCCTCTTCCACCGCCGCTTGTCTTCTGCTTCTTATTACTTTTGCCAGGCTTTTCTTCCTCCTAAAAATGTGTACAATATATAACAATATCCTTGAGGACAAAACCACTTAAAGACACATGACCAGCTAGCTTTGCAGCCCTAGTCTTGAGTCTTAAGTCGAGGTTGAGGTAGGAAAGTTGAAAATATCTGCTAAAATAGTGGAGTGTCGTAAGCTTTATACCTCGGAAACCAGGGACAGTCCATGAATATTTATAAAAACTTTGGAAATGTGTTGTTAGTGGTATATAGAAAAAGGTTAAATTACAATTTTTGCCCGCTCTCCATTTTTAACTACAGGGTGTGGCAGCATAACTTCCTCTTTTTGTCCATGAATATTAATAAAAACTTCGAAAATGTGTTTTAATAGTATACAGAAAAATGTTTAAAAAAAATTTGTTGTGTGGCAGCATAACTTCCTGTTTTGTAATGCGCGCCATTCGGTCGGTTTATGTCATAACGGAGTGTAAGTGGTCTCGTTCAATAGGCGGGACTATAAAGTTCTGTCTTACATAGTTTTGAAGATCAAAACATTAAGATCACGTCTTCCAATCTCGATACAATGAGTATTAGTGGAGCGCCGTAAGTAAAAAAAAAAATGCAACCCTGTAGTTTAAAATTGAGAAGGCGCAAAAAATTATTTTAAACATTTCTCTATATACAATTAGAAACACATTTTCTAAGTTTTTATAAATATACATTGACTGAATTCCGAGGCATTACCATTTTTGTTTTACTCACGGCGCTCCACTAATATTCATTGTATCGAGATTGGAAGACGTGATCTTAATGTTTTGATCTTCAAAACTATGTACAACAGAACTTTATAGTCCCGCCCCTCGAAGGAGACCACTAACACTCCGTTACGACATAAACCGACCGAATGGCGCGCATTACAAAACAGGAAGTTATGCTGCCACACCCTGTAGTTAAAAATTGAAAACGGGCAAAATTTTTTTTAACATTTTTCTATATACTATTAAAAACACATTTTCGAAGTTTTTATTAATATTCATGGACTGTCCCTGAATTCCGAGGCTTTTCCATTTTTTTGTGTTACACTTACAGCGCTCCACTAATACTCAATGTATTGAGAATGGGGGACGTGATCTAAATGTTTTGATCTTCGAAACTATGAAGGCCTCTGACAAAAGTGTATAGTCCCGCCTCTCAAACGAGACCACTAACACTCCGCTACGACATCAACCGACCGAATGGCGCGCATTACAAAAAGAGGAAGTTATGCTGCCACACCCTGTAGTTGAAAATTGAGAGCGGGCAAAAATTGTTTTTTAACCTTTTTCTATGTAGGCCTACTACTTACAACAAATTTTCAGAATTTTTATAAATATTCATGGACTGTCCCTGGATTCCGAGGTTTAACGATTTTTTTGTCTAATTGCACTCCACTAAAAAATTGCATTTGTTTCGAATACTTTAAGTCGTTTTTATTCAGATTATTTCACACTTCTATGATATAAGAAGACTAAGCATAAACTCATACACTGATAACAGTATATTTACCGTACCTTCCGTTTTGGTGTAACAGACTTCACTGTGAAAAAATTATCGAGGCGAACTTGTGTTTGTCCACTTCGTGCTTTGGTCAGTTTTTTAGCACCATTTCGCACTCTTTCCTCATTAAACTTGTTTGAACCGCACAGGAATTTTATCAGCCCCTCAACGTCCGGCTCTACCCACTTCAACTGCAATAAACCGAATCAATTTTGAAAACATGTACGACACAAGTAATCAATCCATAATACAAGTCGACCACAGGAACATATGGTCTCAAAATTTGTTTATTTAGGAACTGGTTGCGTTAGAAAGAGCCTTAGGCTACCTCTATAAACCCGGTTCGAAGATAATAGTCCTGGATTTCACCTGCAGCCACATCGCCCGCAACTATTAACGTCTATCTAACAATCGCCTACCGAAAGCATTCCTAATACCACCAACTATACCTTTCAGCATTAACCTATTATTGGGGTTAAAAATGTAAACAAATAAATTTTGAATAGCACTTTTCAGAAAAAAAATTGTCTTGTTTACATTTTTAATACCAGGTTAAGATTAAAAATAATCGCCATAGTAGGCCCACTGAGCAGCAAATGTTTGTTCAGGCACGGAAATCTATTGTTGACATCTTGTTCTGACCGAACTAAGGCGGCTATTCCACTTGTCGATTTTACTTCAAATTTGATTTGAGAATTTTTGTTTGATTTGTTTTAAGGAGACTATTATGTAGATACTTAACTTATCTATTATAAATTAAGTTATAATATAGTAGCAGCCATCAATAATAAGTCTCTACCATATTATAACTTACAGTAATTTATAATAGATAAGTTAAGTATCTACATAATAGTCTCCTTAAAACAAAACAAACAAAAAATCTCAAATCAAATTTGAAGTAAAATCGACAAGTGGAATAGCCGCCTAAGCATGGCATGTTGCTGGAAATTCAGTTCTCCAACTAGAATATTTTTCCTATGCAATATTAATAGGTAAAGTGTTTTAAAACAAAAATGACATTGTTAAAAACAGTGAAAAGAAAATGAATTAGGAGACAATAGGCCATCCCACTAGAAGTCAGTCACAAAGATATAACAGTGGCCACAAAAATTCACAAAAACTAAAAGTAAATTTACATTTTCTCTATGATAGTCGAGAACAAAATTTTATAAAAACGTACCTCAATTGTGGCTGGATCAGTAGCTTCGGGATTCAGAAATAAGTTTCTCGCTTCCTTATAGATCCAGTTCTCAGGAGGTGTATATTTGCTGTCCAAATTGTCTAGTATAGTTTCAATAGTTTTGTGCTTTTTGATGAGTTCAATGGCTCTCTTGGGACCGATTCCTCGAATGGATTCACAGTAATCACATCCAAGTAGAATACACAAATCTATAAACTGCAACGAATACAAATTTGAACCCATGCGTATAAATTGCGTCATGCATGATTAAAAACAATGAAGGACGCTACTCAAACCAATTAAAGTGGAATTATTTAGACCATCAGGTCAACTCTGTTTCTGTTTTAGACATGATCATGGTACCTGCTGACTTGTTCCAATGGTTTCTGCCAAATGAATTCCATATTGTGGCATAAAAAGTTTTAATAAAATACGCGGAATTACCTGCTCTTGGGTCAGTTCTAATTCTGCCAGAACTCTATCCAGGTGAATTTCTTGTATAGGCATTTTGCGTGCTTCACTAAAAGTCATATGACGAACTAAAACTTTCGCACCAAACGTCAACGCGTCCATATCTTCAGTTGCGACGCCATAAACTTTACCCGAACTGGCCTGAAAGTCATCGTGATTATTTTAATATAAGTATTGTTTTATGAGTTTATTCGGGGTTTGGCTAAATCTGACAGTTTTCAAACAAATGTAGAAATAATAGAATTATCACTATGAAATTATTTTACTCATTTCGTGGGAATCTGACGTCAGAATGACGTACAGTATTTCGCACGACTATCAATTTCGACTCATCAATGACTCCTTTGCCAGTTTATTGTTGTAATATACAATGTGCATTGCAGTAAAATATAAATGGAACCATCTATTGGACATCATTCCATCCAGGGCACTACTTACAAGAGCAGCGCATTGAGCTTCCGCTTCACAAGGCGCGTCAACGTAAGGAATACCCATTAATTTCAGGAGTTCTTTGCATTCAGAAACATGTTGCTTAGTAACTTTCACCAAACGGCGGGTATATTTATCTATGAGACCAGCATCACCTGTAAATAAAATTAATATCATTTGAATATATAGACTGAATGAATTTAACTTAATTTATAATAGATAAGTTAAGTATCTACATAATTGTCTCCTTAAAACAAAAGAAACGTCAATGACAAAATCACAAATGAAGTAAATTTGCCGGTGGAATGGCCGCCTAAACGAGTACTTCTAAACGTTTCCTCAACATCTGCAATGGTACTGCGTTCACTTCTAAGACTATACCTCTAAGATTGTATTTCAAGACATAATAAGCTTATATCTATTTTCAAAAAGAAAGCGCCATTTAACATTTTAATAAATATAGTAGTTGCCCAAAAAGAAAGGCCTTGGCAGCCATATCACTAATGTATATTAAAGTTAAAATTCAGGGTGTTTCAGGCGAACGGCGACAAAATTCAAGATATAACCACTTTTAATTAGGAGCAAAAATAACCCAAACATTATAATACTAATAAAATAAGATATGATGTCCGCATATACAACTTTACTGGCACTCTCAAAAAATCTTATAAACTCTTGTACTAAGTACCTTACTGTGTCCTTGGTTATGAAAATACACCCTTCTCGTTCTCCTCAGCCTTTCCTTTTCAATAGATCATATTGCCATGACGCGATATAATTCAAACTTGAATAATCGGTCTACATTTCATAGCCCGCTTTATTGGCTTTCCAATTTATAACTAAATAGGGACTTATTTTGTTCTATTACTAAGCCAACCTAGCGGAGTTAGGGCTATAAAGCCCTCTCTTACACTCAACTAGGAAGACCCGGGACCGCCTGCTTTACATGCCCTCCGAAGCATGACCAGAAAATGTAGGAAGTGTAGGACTCCAACAAACCACTTTTCGGGTGAAAGTCAGAGTTTGTACCACTACTTTACTACATGTCCTGTTTAGTACCTTGTTGAATTTGAACTCGGTTTACGTCATTGTTCAGTATTATTATTTCAAATTATAAAAAAAAACAAAACGTACCAGCTTCTTCAGCCTGAGCTAGAGCTTTTTGCGCTTCTTCCCTCTTTTCCGCCCTCTTGTTCAATTCTCCGGACTTAAGTTCAGGCGGCTTACCATCAAAAACATATACAGGTTTAATACCATTTTCAACAAGTCGAATTGTACGGTAAAAAGTACCCATGAGATGAGAAGTGGTTTCACCATCTGCATTTGTTAACTGGGCGCCCTCACTTCGAACAGCAATTAAAAACTGATAAAGACTCATCGAAGCATCAATTGCAATTTTCCGCCCTGCAAAAAAGAAAACAATAGGCCGGTAACTTCTGTGATTTAGTTACAGTCAATCAGCACTCCCTGGGATACATTTCCGCAAAATTTGCATTCGGCCTTATTTCTCCAATGGAGTCCATCATTTTTAGTAAGTTGAGACAATTTGAGACATGTCAACTGTGGTCCACGTTCCTAGTACATCTCACAACCAATAACTGACTGGACTATGGCCTGTCTGTCTGAGTATATTAAATATTTTAGGTTAAACAATTTTGTTATAAAACAGGGGTCTCCGACGATCTGGTTGTTGGTCTAAGTATATAATGTAAAGTGGAAAACAGCGAATATTGACTTGGGAGTGAAAGTTGTCCACTAGCACCTAGTTCTACTACACAAGTACAAGTTTAACTGAAAGATTGAACTTAATGATGATGGATTCGTAAAGATATAATTTTTTCTTATAATAAACGTAAGTGGACAAGATAAAATGCAAGATAATGAAATATTTGGGTCCCTTTCAACTCACCAAAGTAGTTTTTTATTTCATTTTCCTTAAGTGAAGAAGGTGCAACGTCGGCTAGCAATTTAGTCAAGCCTAGAATACCCATTTTAAACTATGGAATAACCAAATTGTGCAAATGTAATGTAAAGGAATCAAATTATTATAAAATCACTCAGTCAATGTCCCAAATAAATAATAATGCGCCAAAAACAGCTTAAGCCTAAAAAATTAGCACATTAACGTTTAAACACTTAACATGAAGTTGTACACAAAAAGCCACAAAATAGTCAAAATATGAGAAATATAAATATGATTATGAGAATAATAAATAAAATGAAATATGCCAAACAAAAATGGAGATTGGCGCCAATATTTTTATGTTATTGTTATAATAAAAAAAGTTTAAAGTATTCTTTTAAATAATATTATCAATCATTTCTAAAATAATAAAATTCTTTTAAATATAAAAAAATGTATATTTTATCATACCATTTAATCATAGATAGGAAGTATTTTTGAATGAAAAACATTTAATTTATGTTCTGTCTGTGGTACAATCATTTCATTTCGTTCGTCATCTTCTGCTTGCCCACGCAAAGTGGCAAACAAACTATCTTTATTAGTTCATTAAAAAAATTAAAGATGTTTTACATATTGTATTATTATTTTAGTGTGGGACTGTGATTCTGCTACTAGTTAATTGGAGTGAACGGAAAGGCATTCTGCGCAAGTTGGATAATAATTAATTTCAGTATTTAGTACAATGGAGTGATATAAACTGAACCGCTTGATGAAATGTCACTGTCTTCCTTTGATGGCAGTCCCGTTCCAGCTGATTTCGCTACCAAATATGATAAAATTGCTGCTGAGTATGCCAAAGTAAGTTCAGATAGTAGGCCTCATATTATTGTAATGTATTCTATTGATTCTTTGACTGCAAGGCAGTGAGGCACATATCAGATGGAAGGTCTGCCATGATTGATAACACGGTCTGACATATTCCAATAGCCTTAGCTTCAGGATAGTTGGGACATGATAAACTAGGAGGGTGTATCCACATAGTCCAAGACATAGTTTGGTTTGCCTGAGATTTTCCTCATACCTAATTTTTCGACGTGATCGCCCCTGATTTTAACGCACTATATCCTACAGCGCAGTCAACGCTCCTACATTTCTATAGCACCTTAAAAAATATTGGCCTGCCAACCATGCAGTGCCCACAAGTGTTCTCTACTTCATTAAGTATTGGGATCATTCATTTGGTAATACACTGTCACCTAAAATTTGTAGCTAGGTACTCTTTATTGGCATCAATTAGTGCCAGCTACTTGGCTACGCACGTCCCATTTCACAGTGAACAGTGACTTAGTGGAAGTCCGAAGGAAGTTCTTTCTCAGCTAGAGCTAGAAGAAATTTTAACTTGAAACTTCGCACATGTTACACAGACATACCAAGCTATAATATGCATCAAAACCAGATTAGGGTTTGTTTGCTTTCCAACGCCTGCTTTCAGCATTTCTGCTTTAAGCAACCCTCTCAGCCTGGCGGGGGGAGTCTGTTTCTTAACTTAAGACACCCTAAAGGCAGACTCCTTCTTCTCGGGGAGAAGGGGAGACTGGGAGTTGACCACCAGGGTGGGCCTCCTGGCAATATTGGATTCTGAATCACTTGAGCAACATAGTAAAGTCACATGATCAATTTGGAGGTTACCAGGACTATACGCACTATAACTGCCCCACTATGTTCCCCTGCCATTGCTGTGCACACTACCAAGTTTGCTGCATTTTTGAACAGACTGTTCTCGTGAATTCAACTTGGCATGGTTGGCATTAGGGCCGAAGCATGTCAATACACTTCCGTAGTTTTTAAGGCCTGGGTACACACGGACGATTCGGTCGCCAATGATCCCCTGAGAATTTGTTCATTGGAGCTAAACCTGGTAAAAACCGCAGCTTACTGTTCTACTGCAGCAGATTTGAGCAGATAAACTAGCTACAAAAATCTGCTACAGTAGACTGCGGTTTTGCGTGATTTCCCATTTGCTCACATGACAAATTTCTCTGCGAATCACAGGCGACCGAATCGTCTGTATACCAGGCCTGAGCATACTTGTTACTTTCAATTACTGTTACAGAAATCCGCAGTCGGAAATGATCATTGTGACAATTCCCACCCTTTTTATCATACTTTGGTACTGCTAGCCTAACATAAATTATGGCAATTCAGCCGTAGTCATCCAATCCGTTTGAGTTGTTTCTACTGAAGTCATTATTGTGTCTAGAAGAACTTATCTGACATTTCTACCGGAGTTACATGTTAATAATATTAATTTTAATGTTATAGGTTAGAGCTCATGTTGGAATATTAAAAAAGGCTGTTATTGATGAGCAAACGCGGTGCACAGAGTTGAAAGAAGAGTTGAAATCTAAAGATCAAATTCTTAGAAAACATGAACAAGAATTTGATAGTTTGTCATTCAGAAACCAGCAGCTGACCAAGCGAGTTACTGTTCTTCAAGGGGAACTTGATCATTTGCAGGTTTGTACAAGTACATTAAAAACACCAAAAATACACAACATCTCAGATGAGATGAGTAAAAACATAAGCTACTAGGCCCTTGCATTTTCACTTGTTTTTCTCTTATCGAACAATGACCCCACTGTCATTTTGATTGGCGGGTAGAAAATTTAAAGAAGTATAATTACAAAAAGATTTTACCAGGTTGTGTTTCTGCAAAGTACGGTCATACTGCAGATACAAAAAGAAGACATGTGTATAAGTGTATATTTCAAACTGGCTTGTTTAAATATTGAATGTTAAAATACCCTTATTGATTTCAGGGGTCTGGTAAGAAAAGTCGTCATAACAAGAATGACTCCAATGCCTCAATTCAAGACAATTTAGTTATACAAGAAGAACTAGAAAAGAAGTTAATTGAAAACATGAAATTAGTCACCCTGGTAATCATTTGAAATTTTTATTGAGTACAGGAATTAAAGATAACGAAACGCTTAGTTTTTTCGATTGCATATACCCACTTACATGTTTATGCAAGTAGTGGAATAAACAGAGTGTTTCATTAGCTTTAGTTAATGGTCTTACAGTATTAATTTGTTTCAACCTGGCGCGTAAAATGGGAATCCGCAGCATAAACAATGAAGTGGCAAAAAGTTGTGACTCAGAGTAAGCTTGGAGGTTCTCGTCATAAGCTAATTACAGACATAATAAAGCTATTTAGATTGTAAGTCAAATGAGCAAAAACTGCAGTTGTCAGCCATGCCATACAATACAGTTTTACACCAATTACTTTATTTGCCACTATTTTTTTTTTTTTTAATATTGGAACCCATCCCGTGGCTGTAGACCGTTATCAATATGGCTGCTAGTGTAGCCTGCACAAAATAATTACGCAATTTCGATGGGAAAATAGCCAGCAAAAGCTAAGTACAGAGTCTTGACGATATTTTTTGCGTTGGTACTTATCTCTGATTGTTGGCTTATGGTTAACGGGTGCCTCGTAAGGGATATTATGGCTCCCGCCGTTACAGTTAATATTAGTATTTATATTTTGGAACCCGACAAACTCAGTCACATATCCTTTCACAGCCTTTATAATTTCCTTTGATATTTCTCCCCTGGTTTCCCCGCTATCTGTCTTACTTAGCTTATGGTTAGGTGCCATCTATTCTATTTTATTATTTTTGGTTCCAACGAAAATGAAATAGAATAGATGGCGCATAACCATCAGCTAAGAAAGGCAGATAGCGGTGAGAAGTCGGGGGAAATGTCAAAAGAAATGTGACAGAGTTGGTTGGGTTCCAACATAAGAAAAGGAAAATAGTGGCAAATGAAAAACAAATGAACAATTCAACAACGACTGCCAACAGGATGTAGGCCCTGTAAGTTCCAGCACCCTTGCAATCTTAACAGCTTTATTTTGACTGTATTTAGCTTATGGAGGGAACCTCCAAGCTTAATCTCGGTCACAACTTTTTGCTGCTTCATTGTGGATGGCCACTTTACGCACCTGGTTTGTTTCAACGACAATAAAATAGAATAGATTGCGCGTAACCATTGCTAACTATTTCCGGTAACGGGTAAACTTAGGGGAAAATTTCAAAGGTGATGTGACCAAGTTATAGGATTGCAAACGTAAAAGAAAGAACATTAAGGAAAACCAAATGAGCATGTCAAAAGTCAGCATCATTTGACCTTAGGTCCCTGACCTGATAATATATATTATATTATCATATATTTTGCAACACAAGAAAAAATACTTGTTCAATCTGTATAAAGTAAAATGTACAATTTTTTCTACAGTTGGATGATTCTAGAACTGAATATGAGCGAGAAAAACTACTTTGGCAAGAAGAGGTGACAGCTTGTAAAAACTTGGTGCGTAAGAGTGAACTGCAAAAAACAGAATGCGAGTGTGTTAGTCTTCGTCATGCTCTTGCCGCAGCAGAATCATCATTACAGCGATATAAAGAAATTACGACATCAGAACCTGTAAAACCGAGGACATACAGTCAACATGTTATGACAGCAGTAAACGATCTGCCTCTCTCGAACTTACTAAATGGAATTTTTGAGCTCGCGCTTGCCTGTTCGAAATTAGCTCCTGTACCGCCTCGTCTGGAGATGCCTCAAATTGACCTCAGTTTACCGAATTCGTCCCATCAAGCTCTTTCGTGCCTCGTATCGTATCACAGTAATCTTCGAAAAGTCATTCCACTGCTAAATGACAGGTTTGTGCTTGTGTTATGTTAATGTACTATTTGTTTTTTAAACGTCCACGTAGATTATATTCTTACACTGTTAATGATGGCTACAGCTAATTTAAAGACAAATAATGAGAATAAAAGAAATCAAATATCCCATTAGCTTGCATGAAAAATAAAATCGACCAAAAGTAAAGCGTACACATGGGAGATATTAGACGAAAGATGCTACGTGAAAGGCATTGTTGAGATTGACAGTGCCGCTCATAACCTATAGAATAACAAGGAAGAGTTCCATAGACGAGGGGAATTAAACTATTAAATATGTGAATTTCATAGATGAGCAGGCAATTAGGCGGGGTTTCCACCGACCTCTCATTGCAGAATGCACTTACGTTGACGTGGTAGCAGACATTCAAGACTTAGGCGGGGTTTCCACAGACCTCGCATTGCAGAATGCACATGACACTGACGGAAATTTTTGTTTTACTCTATGCCATAGTTAAAATTGATCAATGATTATAGAGTAAAATCACAAACTAAAATTAAAAAATGGCGTCATGGAAAATGTTAAGTACAAACATTTTAATAGATTTCTATAAAAAGAAAAATTCAATGTCATTTGCCTTCTGCAAGAGGCAGAGGTCGGTGGAAACCCCGCCTAAGTCTTGAATATCTGCTACCACGTTAACGTAAGTGTATTCTGCAATGAGAGGTCGGTGGAAACCCCGCCTTATTACAACCCCCCTCTCGGGAGCAAAATTACGAATGATGTGTTGAGTATAGGCTCCTACTTTATTTTCGGATTTATAAAGCACCTCGAAATTGTTATAAATTGACCCAATATTGGAATTGAAGTCTTAGTTCATAATGAAGCCTACTAATCTTTTGGACGCAACGACAAGGCCATCCAGGCCGCAACGTTTTGGATCAACGTGTCCTTGGCCCGGACACGTTAAGTAAGGATGAAGCCTACTGTGTACATGACGGAATTAATGAACTGTTGTACTTGTAAAACATAAGTAGGCCAATTGGTTAATCCAGGCCCGTGCCCAAGCGGATTGCCAAGGGGGTCGTGCCCCCCTAACATTCCGAGAAATTAATCAATTAACATTGTATTTCATAAATTTCTACTGAGTTACAAAATGTAAGTAGATAGACACTAATCCCAGAAAATTATTCATGAAAATTTTCCTTTCCGAATGCTCCGCAAACTTTTACATGGGAATGGTCTGGGAAACATTTCCATCTCGGCCCCCTCCTAAAATAATTCCTGAGTACGGGCCAGGGTTAATCTGTGATAATGCATACGCCTCCTTTGTTTTTGCAGTAATATGTCGGGGATGTTTCATGCTATAGACCCCATATTGACTGATCTCCAGAGGAATTTAGAACATCTGAACAAAAGTCTGGATGCGTCACAGGGAGAGGAAATATTTTCCGCTCTCCGGGAAGTGGCAAGGTCGTTAAGAAGCGCTTCACAATGTAAGATTAATCAGATTTTATGACAAACATGCAGATCCATGTGGCCCTTAATTTCTTTCTTGTTCTACCCTATTTGAGGTTGTAAGACAGTCGCAAATTAAAATTAAGCCAAAAAATATACGCTCCGTTCTATTTCAGATCACCTCGGTGTTCTAAAGGAAGTTTGGGAATGTCACACAAGACAATCACCGTATGACATCATCTTGAAGTCACTTTCCAATATTCATACTGAAAGCATTTTAATTTGGAAGTTTACCTCCGATAGTATGAAGCTATTTAATTCAACTGCTAGCTACGAAACACCCAATTCAATTAAAGAAAATAATGCCAAACCGGGCTCTTGCAAAGAATGCCTTAAAATTAGTCACAACTATGAAGAGGTATCGGTTTGTTTCTTGATTAGGGAAGAAATGTCTAGGATTTCATATTATGTAGCGATAAATTCCAATTTCTCATTGTACCATCGGCAAGTTTTGGAATATCATATGACTGCAGGAAGATGTTGAGATATCGTATACACAATATAATTCCGATTTACAAAGGCTTTTATAGGCGGAGTTTCGTGTAGAATCAGTAGAATCCGGGATGATAGGCTGCGATCGTTCTGAAAGCGACATTTGCTGCTGAACCTCGGAGACACAATCTTAAGTCTAGGCAGTTCCACTGAAGATGTCTAACGCCAATGTTGACGAAACGTTTGGAAGTACGCTTTCAGAACGACCACGGCCTATCATCCCGGATTCTACTGCTTCATCATCGTATATACAGTTAGTTAACATACCTTAGCATGAAAAAAAATTATATTTAGCTGTAATTAAAGGTGCCTTGATATATCAGTTGAGTCTAAATACACCGCCCCCGTTGAGCCCCCAGGAAGAAATTGAAATACGCACATTCTGTCATAGATCTGTCATTGGAGCAAATGGGTTGGTGCTAAAAAACATGGTCTACTTCACCAGATTAATCCCGACTGAGCTTCTGCTGGTTTGCTCCAATGGCAGACCTCCCAGCAGATCTACTGCGTAGAATCTTCATTTTTGCACCGGGTCTTATGGGACGACTTCGAACATCGGTCTGACTATTTGCTGCACCGATGTACCCTGATTGTCAGAAGGGTGGTAGGAATCGCTCATAAAATGATACTCCGTTACCACCGATCTCTCATTAAGAATTTCTCCCTTAATACCATAATATACTATGTAATAATTACAGCGCATTTTATCTCTGGAAGAAAAGATCAAACACATGACTGTAACTGCCGAATCTCTGCCTTTGCTGACAAAGCCAGATAATGTAGTTTCGACTGACTTGTCCAATGAGGTGAGTGTTACATTATGCTGACTGATTTTTATTGTGCCTGTAACTTTCCAAATTTGTACACCAGAAATGTCCATGGATGTCGGCATCTTGAAATCATTGATTTTTCGTAAGAAGTGTTAATTACCATTATCGTAGATAAAAAATATGGACTATCGGTCGCATTTTATTCCATCCCTGTGCTATATTTAGTTTTTTAATCTTATCTTAATAGAAATTGGTGGATCAGTCTTGTTAACGAAATTGATGATGACAATGGTATGATTAATTTTCCTGCAAACTTTCATCAAATTAGGATTTTTATTTTAACTGGCCGCCATCTTGATAGTTGATTTGTCGTTAAAAGTGTTCATTACTATTATCGTAGGCCTAGATAAGAATACTGACTTTCAGTTTGTCACATTTTATTTCATCCCTCTGCGACCATTATTAACTGAGAAATGAGTTTTGTAAGTTTTTGATTGGCCGCCACCTTGAAACAAAACGGCGGATTTGGCTGGTTAACAAGCTTGCTCAATCAATTAGTATGATCACTTTTTGTGCCCAATTTCATCCAAATCGGATAATACGTATCCGCAGAAGTTACAGTGTTTCCTGAAAGTGGCCTACACATTATATACAGTATATCTATGTAACATTTTGAACAAGGGCGGTTTTAGGTTTTGCGGTTTTGCTATGGCGATTATTTTTAATCTTAACATGGGATTAAGAATGTAGACAAGATAAGTGCTATTCGAAATTGTTATGTTGACATTTTTGACCCCCCAGGAATTAGTTAATAATACTGAACGGCATAGTAAGCCCTCAGGGGGTCATGGTATGAAAAGTTACGAAGAAATTTTCTGGAAGTTGACCATTGGCTTCTCAATAGGTAGATGAAATCGCCCTAATATACCTGTATATGTACTTCCCAACCACGATTCGGAACACTTAAGCTGGCCTTTCACGAGGGCTCCAAACGGACTCGCGCCAAGCCAAATGGCGCGTCCTGTTCCATTTGGCGTTAGCGCCATTTAGAGGGGTCATCACGACTACGCTGAACCAGTCGCTCCAAATCTTTCGAATTGTACAGTGTGACGATATGGAAGAGGTACTTTTACGCTGCATAATTTGAAAGATTTGGAGCGACTGGTTCAGCGTAGTCGTGATGACCCCCTCTAAATGGCGCTAACGCCAAATGGAACAGGACGCGCCATTTGGCTTGGCGCGAGTCCATTTGAAGCCCTCGTGAATGGCCGGCTTAAACCGAATAAACTCGGTGTTCCGCTTATGCAAGTTTTCGAATAAACAAAGTGTTCCAAATGTCATCCTATCGTGGTCGGGTAATACATAGGATGCATTCGGCCATGTTTGATCGTCTATGAACACATTGGAGACACGTGTTAGAAAGGAACACATTTTTCTGATGTTTCTTAATTGTTGCAGCTTGGACATGGTTTTCGACCTGGGGAGATTGGTTGGCCTGAAGCAGCTGTAAGGGATTTTATCCTAAAAAGGTCATCTCTTACTATTGAAGAGAGGCAGTTTGCTGAGAGCAAGCTTACGCGATACATTGCTGAGGTGAGGCTATGAGCTAACTACTAGTAGTATATAATAGCATACCTTTAAATAAGGACTTTTTATTGTTTCTATTACTATTTCACTAAGAGTTTTTGTAAGGTCTACCTAATATTTTCTTTAATTTTTCCGTCAGCGTGATGCCGCACTGAACCGAATGGTAGCTTGTGAAGAACAATGCAAAGATCAGACTGATTTGATAATAAATCTTCAAGAAGAGCTGGCCACTACTAAACGTAATTATGAAGACCAGCTCAGCTCTTTGTCAGAGCACATGGCAAATATGAACGACAAACTGGCTGCTCAAGAGACGCATATAGAAGAATTGTCTTACGAACTTATGACCAAGGTACTATATGAAGGCGTTGGTTATGACCATAATTTTGTAGACAAAAGTAATTTTCTTGGTATTTTCATATATTAGAATTATTAATTCTATTTTATGTCATGCAGTCCTACTTATATTTTTTTTATTAGTTTACTTTATTCAACAGAATCCTGAATGAGTCTTCTGTCTTTGAATTGAGGCAATAACTCAAGTTGTACGGTGTAGCTTAAACGCCCTTTAGTTGTCTTCTACCTGCATATCTTTGTTACTTGTGATGTTCAGATTTGAATCAAAACATATTTTTTTTGCATCTCAGACCCGGCTACTCGTCCGAACAGGATTAAGTGTAAGAGTGGCTGGAGGGATGATTCTCAACAGAGAGACAGCAGCAAATGAGCATGCGTGCAAATGAGCATTTGGAGGTCGCAGTGATCCAGTTCTTACAGCTTCATATTGTGTAGATCTATTTTATCCAGTGAGAAGGACAAGGAGATAGGCTATGTCCTTGTCTGTATCACAAAAGCAGGGTTGCTGTAGAATTTGCAATGAGCCCAAAGCTGCCGTCCATTTTAATCGGTCGTCAGATGGTGAATTCTGGCATTTCTATTCTGTCTGAACGGAAAGAATGCCTTAGTTTCAACTGTCAAGTAGTCTAGTGTTTTAATGTGACATTTGAGTTCAATTCACTGGATTAAGTATGGAGAGGGCTCACGTATTTTTTTTATTTCAGGGAATGAAGAAAGGAAGACAAAAATAGAAGACACGCCTAATTTATATGAACTATTCCACCATAAGTCTTGGAAATCAATTATATAGCTAAGCATAATCTAAATAACTATTATAAATAAAAGCCTGTTACAATACACTGGCTCTGTTAGCCTACTTGCAGCCTTACCGAGGTATTTTAATGTTGAATGATGCTCCACAAGAGCAGCCTTGCTCCGCCAATGGGTTTTTGACTACCCTAAACGCAGATCGAATGAGCTCTGAGTGGTATTCTATGGTAGCACCTTTAACATATTGTAAAGAGCTTTCATCCACCACCACTTTTACTCCGTTTTTCTCAAAGATCCTATCACCTTCCTCTATGGGTGAGTCTAGTTCAAAAGTGTATTGGAATCCGGAACAGCCTCCGCCTTCAACGCCCACCCGTAGGCATGTCTTTTCGCCGAGTGCACGCAGTCTCTTAACGCAACTGTCACTAATTTCGATGCTTTCAGTGGTTTTTCCGTCTGGGAGGGCAGTGCTACTCTCACCAGAGAATTTCCTGGAAAATTGAGAAATAGGTTTTAACCGTTAAGAGTGTACAGCCCGTAGGAAATTGGCAGCCGGAAATTTAATACTTTTTATTTTTTATTTAATTAAATAAGCATGTTATTAAAGATTTGGCTCATCAAAGTTGTAGAAGACTAAGTTACTTCATGCATCATATTGTAAGATATTTTTAATTTTTGAAATTGTAGTTTTTTCAGAAACATGCAAATATTTTATAAACAATAACTTTTCACGTATTATCGATTTTATAAAAAAAACTAATTTCGAAAACTAAAAATATCTTATTATTTATAGGATGCATGAAGTAGTCTTCTACAACTTTGATGAGCCAAATCTTTAATAACATGCTTATTTAATTAAATAAAAAATAAAAAGTATTAAATTTCGGGCTGCCACTTTCCTATGGGCTGTACACTCTTAAGCTATAGACTCTATAGTATAGAGTACTGCCCTGTACTGGATGTAAGGGCCAATACATACCTGGAGCTGAGGAGGACCTGGCAGGAAGCATGTTGCTGCCAAGGTGCCTGGCGGCTGTAACTTGAAGAGAGGCTGCCCTAGACTAAGACAACTGTTCTTTTTTCTATTAAAGCCTTCCGGCTTGGCCTATTAAGCCTAAGTGTAGGCTAGATATCTCAAGTAATAGCCCATACCAACTGCTTCTAACACAAATTTATAACTAAAACAGAGAGATGGTAATTTTATCACGGGCTGGTAGCCAGATTGGTCTCTTGTGACGTATCTGACCAGCTAACCGAATAATTAAAAGAATTAACATTGATAATGATGCAATAAAGCAACATGTCGAAATAACTTATTCACATCATCGAAACAAGGAAGATTTATAAAGAAATCTACCAAAAATTTTTACTTCCACAACATTTTTAACGAAGGATATAAATAGGACGACTGGCCAAAGCGCGGCGGTTGGTCCCAGTAAAAATTGGCTAACTGCAAATGAACTGAAATCTTAGTGCTATTCCATTTAATGTTATTATTGCACTGGCTGTGATGGTAAAGATGTTCACCTTCTCAATAAATTATTAAATTAGGCTAATGCAATAACATAACGGAACGCTATCCTATAACCAATTTTTAATTTTAAAAAATCGCGGTTTATATTCCAACCGGAAACTAAAACACGAGCTGGCAGCGCCAAGCTCGGCAACCAGTACTTCAACAAGGCGGTGTAAATGTTTCGTTTGCTTTAAAATCTGTCGCATTCAAGAATATATTCTGTGTCGAGTGTTTAAAAGCTTTTTAGTTAAATATACTACCTACCTAGATATTGTGGAACAACGATAAGCTGGTATAAAGGAGCGATTTGTTGCTGATAATGCTTGTCTGAGTGACATTACCACCACACCCGCCATTTTGATTCAGCTGCATTGTGGGAGGGGACCTTTAATTAGAGTGCAGTGGATTTTTATCAAAAATCGACCTTCATGGCTGTCATATTCCGTGTGTTTTTGGTATTTGCTGTGATGCTGGGACGAATCGGTTGACTGTCAGGCCAGCTACTGTGCGTCCGGATTATAACTTTGCGTATTGGCTTTCGAACAAAATGTTTACGGGCACACTCAAGATCAGAATAATCCAAGCTTCTGGGCTCAAGGCAACGGAGATTCAGCGCAGGTTTCCTGTGTTTGGGAAACAGGCTGAAGAACCGACAATTGACCCATATGTCACAATTGATGTCGACAACACACACCTGGACAGGTCCACCACCAAATTAAGAACCTGTGACCCTGTTTGGAATGAAGGATTTGAGCACAGTGTTGAAGCCGTCGCAAAGTTGTTCCTTACAGTCTTCCACAGTGCCGCCATCCCTCCAGACAAGTTTGTGGCAAACTGTATTATTCCATTTGAGGAGTTAACGCGAAGGGACGAGGAGTCTCGAGAATTTTGGGTAATTATCAACGGTTTCGGTCGAGACAATCTGAAAGGGTGAAGCCTTTAAGTTTTAAAAATCAAATATTGAATAACGGATCGAAGAGCTGTTAAAAATATCACGCCCCCTAGAAGAAATGCTTTTCTACATTTTGATATAATGATAACATGTGTTCGTCTGCAACACTGACTGACCCTTATTATTGAACTTGATTTTTAAGCAACAATAAAGGATGTCCTGGCAAAGGAATTCTTAAACTGTGGCAAATGGGTGCTACTGAGTGCCGCATATTGTTAATCAAAATGTAGAGGAGCATTTCTTCTATGGGATGTAACATTATTGATAGCTCTAAAATCACTATTTTCCGGGAAATGATACTTTGGGGGTGTCCGATTTGCTCTTTAAAAAATGATTGAAAACTCTTTCATTAATCTGCCAACCTATAGTTATTGGGTTTAATGGATCTTTAATTGCGGTTAAAAAGTCGGTAGCTCCGTGTACGTGACCATTGATGTAAAGTATGTCCCATTCGTCGTATCATTCCCAAACTCGGCAATTAGATAGTACAATGCCCTGCCCATCAGCCTTACTAATAAGGATTTTTCAGGATTCAAGGCCGCGGTGACAAGGAAAATGTTAGAATGTCCACTGTACAGCTTGGGAACTGAGCTGGGATGCATGAACATTAACCCCCTCCCCCTTTCTAACGTATACTTTCGCATGAAACTTTTTTGTTTTATATTTTGTTCTTTTGGACGCCGTCTATCCCACCTTGGTGGGTCATGGACAAAGATTGATTGATTCATAACTGGTCTCATTTCAGGTGAAACTGGAGCCACACGGCAAACTGCTGGTACGAATAGACTTAAAGATGACGAGAGTATTTCAAGAGCGGGAAGGGTTCAACAGGCGTAGGGGTGCTATGCGTCGACGAGTCCATCAGGTCAATGGTCACAAATTTATGGCCACGTTCCTACACCAGCCTACATTCTGTTCCCACTGCCGCGATTTTATTTGGTAAGCTATATTATGTTACTATAAGATTCTTCGTCTTTAATTTTTAAATTTTTATATTGAGGACGAGTGTGGAACGAGAACCAGAGAAGGTGCTACATGGCCAGAAGTGGAGGGACAGAAAGGAGTGCAGGAAGCTCATATTTACCACACGGGCGACTGGAGCTGACCACAGATAATGATGACAACGTGGATTCTTCTGGGTACCTTAGGCAGACATTCGGTAAAACAAACGATTTATGCCTGCACTCATCGAACAATAATTTTATTTTCCTACGTGGAATATCTCTTTTATTATTTCACTAATGAAGAGACTAACATTTTAGTAGTATGTGGATGTTACTAATATCGATTTGCCACAGTTGTAAATAAATATTTTTTTTCATGTTTTTTTATTGCTGCCAGAACTGTGACATCGTTATTGGTGACAGCCAATACATGCTACATGTATGCTAATAATACATTGTTTCTATAAAATGAGTCCTCAATCATACTTTACGATCAATAGAATTTGATACAAAATGCAATCTATTAGTCTCTAAATTAACAACATAAACGTAAATTGTTGCATAAACAATTGGGGAAACCTGCTATTTAAACCGTCTGACTTGCTTTGCCTAACTAATGACTGATGTCCGGCTTTATTAACTACCTACTTTTGTTAGTTTTCTTCGTCAATTTGATAATCTTTTTTTTCAGGGGCGTCCTTGGAAAACAGGGCTACCAATGTCAAGGTTAGTGTACAACTAATACTGTATTTAATATTGTTTTAATGCCGATTGTATATTCTTCATCAATTGGACAGTATACCATCTATATTCTGGATCTTATGGATTTCCGTGCTGTTTGACTGTTGGGTTGTTGTCACATCGCATCGGCAGTCGATTAAGGTCGTCACTAACTCCCACTATATCACCAATGAAGTCATTTGCAGAAACGGTATTAACTAAATGTTTCCCCCTTTGTTTCAGTATGCACATGCGTAGTGCACAAGCGGTGCCATACGTTGGTTGTTACGACCTGTTTTGGAATGCGCGACACTACTGAAGACCAGGTAAACTCTTACTAGTGTACATGACTAGAGTTAATGGCTTTTTTTAGTAGGGCTCTATATTAGACAGGTATTGTCATCCGCCATTTTGAATCCATTTTAAGTCTGCTCTATAAGCAAAGCATTGCGTATTTACCTCTTTATTTTATTTTTAGAAATTTATCGTTATTTATTTAAAAAACATTCTACCAATTAGGGAAGTGTTTAATAAAAAAAAATACTAAACCGTGTTTTCGTTCTTTTCCATCTTTTACTTTGTTAACTTAATACTTACTATATAGGAATTATAGGGTTGAAAATGGCGGATGACAATACCCGGGTACATATTATTTAGGTAAAAAATGAACCATGTGTTTCCTGTTGCCTACTACTATTTTACTTTCCTGTATCATTACTTCAGAAAGAATCAGTTTTCGTGTCTTCCCACACTTATAAATTGATTGTATTATGATGCTCTTGAGCAACTGCACTGCTCTTCTCTGAACATTATTTTGAGCCCTTTACGTTTTGCTCAACTGTACTCAGGAACCTGAAGGGAGCAGATTTGCCTATTTGAAAATCTGCTCCAATGCAAACTTGAAACAGTTCAATTCTGATTCGTTTGACATTTAATGCAATCTCGCGTATTGTTCGAAAAGTTGGCAAATTACTTACCAATTATTTATCACTATCTAACGTAAGCATCGTATCTCGCAAAAAAAGTTTTTATAAATAATTAAAAGTTAATTATGCTATTTTCTACCACGACACCATCACTTGACGACTTCGATTCATCTGACATTCCGCAATTCTTCATAATGTATGTGTTGGGTTTTTCTTGAGGTTGTTCTAGTGGCCCACTCCTTCCCCCACAACCCCTGATGTTGTTTTATGTTCGCAGCAGCAGTCTAGTGTAGTGAGTAGATCGGTTGCAGACGCCCGGTGTTTTCTATCCGCCTTCGGATGATGAGGACTACGAGTTCCACAGTTGCGGGTCCTTTTCTTCATCTAACTCGTTCCTGACGATTCCGCTCTTCAGCTCGAGGTCCAGCACTTCTAGTCGACATTCTGCCAAGTCTGGGCAATCTGATAATATATCTCACTTGGAGGTTCGTCCCAGGACTACGGGTTGCGGCGGTGTTGGGAGCTTGGGTTCACTGCATGGGTGCTGGTTCAAACCATAATTGTCTGCTTTCTTGCTCAACACTATACCTATTCCGACAATTGGTACAACTGAAGAATCAAGCGTTAAGTGGCTTAGGCCCCAAATTAGGTGCATTAATTCGGTCATTTTCATTTCCCATTTTTCGCCATTGAACATTGTTCGTTTTCAGATACTCCAATAATATCATTATATCCGATCGGTTGAGCTTTTTTGGTTTTCAGTAATATTCATAGTTTTAATGGAACTTTTTCGTTCGTGGCGGTCACATTCATTTTTTTCTCAGATAAAATTTGTTTCGGGTTTCATGTATTAACATTCATTCACTTATTTATACATGTATGTCATGGAATGGACATGATTAACCATGGGTTCGGGTATTTTTTCATTATGTGACTGTATCTTATTTTATTATCACTGTTCCTTATTATTTGTGTCATCAGTATCATTCATGGGTAAGTTCGCATATATACCACTAATGGCCATGGGAAAATACTTGTAATGGCCTTTACCTCCATACAAAAAGTATTATTTTTAGACAGTAAAATACATTTGATCCCACTAAAATCATTTATGAAAGTCGTACTTTATACTACTGATATGAATTTGGTTAATGATTTATTTTGTTACGGTGTTTCAGGTGCCGAAAGGATTCAAAATCGACATGCCCCATAGGTTTGTTGTCCACAATTACAAGAGATTTACGTTTTGCGATCATTGCGGATCGCTCTTGTACGGGCTCTACCGACAAGGGCTACAGTGTGAGCTCTGCGATAGAAATGTGCACAAGCGATGTCAGAAGAACGTGCCCAACGATTGCGGGGTGGATGCTCGTCGCTTGGCCGAGATGCTCAGTAACATCGGTATTGAACCTAACAAATCCAAGTCCAAGGTTAGTATTTACCTACTTAACTGCATCGTTTAGTTATCAGAAACAACAACAAACACTATCTCAATTACCATTATTGAATTATCTAAAATTACCATTATTTTTTTTCTGGTTAAATCTGCATAGCTTTTACCTATTTACCAACTGCGAATCAAAATGTATTTACTCGGGTGATTTGATTGATTTTCGTAACTTTCGTATTAGCATTTGAAAGTTAATACGAAAGAGAAACGATCCAAGAGAATTTTAAAACAAAAATTATTCATATGAATATTTATTCTGCTGACAAAGATATTATTATGAGAAATTACTGTACGAATCCTTTATTTTAATGCTACTGGTATTTGGTACTTTTATTTCATGCAGCCCTTGCAGCTGTCCGACTCTGCTAGTCAGCCGTCCGCATCAGGTGGTGCTGGTGAACCGGGTGAGCCAGATCGGCAGGAGATGTCTTCGCGCGAGGACTCAAGCGGCGAACGAAAAATTGGACTCGAGCATTTTCATTTTCTTAAAGTCCTCGGCAAAGGCAGCTTTGGTAAAGTCATGCTCGCAGAGAAGAAGGGGACGGATGAAGTCTACGCGATTAAGGTAAGTAAAGCACTGACTCTCCCTCCTGGCAAGAGTGATTATTGAGTCCGGGAACTTAGACCGACCCTAACGTGAGTCCCCGGTCACAATTTGCCTCGTTAAACGACAGATCTCAAAATATTTGGTTGACAAGGAATGGATGTAATTAATTAATTGCTTGTTTCACAGCCGCATGCTTGCTACCAACGTTCGAAGTGTTCCTAGCCATTAATCTCAACTGGTGTGATGTTTAACATCCAGAGATCAAGGAGGGCTTTTTGGCCTTTGGACTCGCTAATACGTCTATCTATCGAAGCAATGAAAATAGAAGGGCAGGCTTTAAGTCTCTTTGGGCCACCTTCCGACCTATATGAAACTATTGTTGGTGATTTTAAGTTGGTTTAATTTTTCGTGAAGGTCTTGAAAAAGGACGTGATAATTCAAGACGACGACGTTGACTGCACGTTGACTGAGAAGAGGATCCTGATGCTGGCGGCGAAGCACCCGTTCTTGACAGCGCTCCACTCCTGCTTCCAGACTCGCGACCGCTTATTCTTCGTCATGGACTATGTCAACGGTGGCGATCTAATGTTCCAAATCCAGCGAGCACGCAAGTTCGACGAGCCTCGGGCTCGATTTTACGCTGCTGAGGTCACCCTTGCCCTCCAGTTCCTTCACCGACATGGCATTATCTATAGGTTCGTAATAATTAGCCATGAATTTCATTGCACGGAATAATAGAAAACATTGTACTATTGCATACATTTTTTTAAACCTTTTTTGAAGATATTTATGATGGAAATGCGATACAAGACAATGCGATTCTATAGTCATACGGAGTATTCTCGCACCGTAATGCCACTTAACAGAACATGGATTCAAAACTGTTACATAGTTAATGTGGCAAAATGTGAAGTTTCCTTTCAACAATAATTCTAAATTAAATAAACTTTAGCTATCTTCATTACGAAAGTTAAAAGCAAATAAGAGTATCACTATGCTTTTTTTCATATTAGATTTTCACAAGAAATATCGAAATGTTATGTATTGATACAATTTTAGGGATTTAAAACTGGACAACATCCTCCTGGACAGCGAAGGCCATTGCAAACTAGCTGACTTTGGAATGTGCAAGGAAGGGATCATAGATAGTGTCACCACTACTACGTTTTGTGGAACACCGGACTACATAGCTCCTGAAGTAAGTTGATTTAAAACAGTTTCAGACCTGTTGCTGCGAATTCGAACAAGGTAAATTGTAGCCATGAATAAGTTAGGCAGTTTTGGTTGCAATATTGGTGTTGAGACGACAACTGGTTTTTCCACTCTGGATGCTGGCCTACAGACACATGTCCTCCTTGTCATTGACATTGCTTCAATAATTTTTGGACCAGTCCAGTGAATTATTAGCAAACTTCTAATGTTAAAATAGCCAGCCGACGAAATTAATTTTGTTCTTGTCATGTTGGTACAGTGATGTAGGCAAGTTAAGCATATGCAACAATAATGCTCTGCTGACAAAACAGCGCTTCTTATTTGTAGCAATCTGCAGTCCGACCAATCTGAAAACATCGTGCATCCAATATATTGCTATGTTCAATGGCCTCAATGACCGTGTACACGATTGATATCGCCAGTGACCTATCATTCTTTTCACCTTTGATAGTCTGATGGGATTTGGTAATCGTGTGAGACGGTTGTTGAGTTGCTGGGGAAAACCCATAGTGTAGCACTGTAGTGGATGACGATGAGGAAGAGAAGTTACGGGTCCCGTTCCGCCACCTATTCAATTCTGCAAAAAATCGTGACTCGTGATAGTATGTGTAAACTATTAAAATCAAACAAATTTGCCAAATTTCCACCAAAAACATGTATATTGTTAAAAGTTAAAAAATTAAAAATCAGTTACAGCTGTTTCGGTGTTACACCATCATCAGACTAACAAGTTTCTACTTGACATTAAGCTCTAGACCATGGGAGGGGGGGGGCACAATAGGCCCAATAGGCTTAAGTGCACACAGGTAACACCTGTACCCCAATTAATAAAAAAATAATAGTAATAAAAAAATGGGAGGGGGGAGGGGAACAGTTGCAGCCAGGTCGAGGAGTGGGGAACTGGCTGCAACTGTTCCCCTCCCCCCTCCCATGGTTTAGAGCTTAATGTCAAGTAGAAACTTGTTAGTCTGATGATGGTGTAACACCGAAACAGCTGTAACTGATTTTTAATTTTTTAACTTTTAACAATATACATGTTTTTTGTGGAAATTGTGCAAATTTGTTTGATTTTAATAGTTTACACATAATGTTTCGTTTCCACGAAGTCACGAGAGAAACCCTATATTGGGCTCGTGATAGTCCCTAAATGGGGTACTAACAAGGTAGATAAAGAAAGGCACAAAACAGTCAGCAATATAAATGTATTCTACTTTAACTCCCGTAAGTAAAGTTATATTCATTGGGGTTTTAGAATCATTTAATCTTATATAAGGATAATGTATTCTTTAAACGCCACGATAGGCTAAGCTGGAGTTGACTTATTATTAAATTTAAAATTACGAAGTATGTTATTTTACCGGAAATATGTTGATGACCACAGAAAACGAACATTTATTTTGGACAGTTAGGTCTATTGAATATATAGTATAGTCGTTATAAACTCCAACCGCCTGGGTGTGACGTTTAGACTTCTCTACTTCTTCCTTCAAAATACGAATTACGTTCCGTTGAATAGTAAGTATAAATTATGTTTTTGTTTGGGTCATAGATCCTTATGGAACAAGAGTATGGTGCTAGTGTTGACTGGTGGGCATTGGGGGTACTCATGTACGAAATGATGGCCGGGCAACCCCCTTTCGAAGCCGACAACGAGGACGACCTATTCGAATCAATTCTGAAGGACGATGTTTTATATCCGGTCTGGCTATCTCGTGAAGCTGTATCCATTCTCAAAGGGGTGAGTTTTTAGGGACTGTATTTGGTTTCTAAATTCCTTATACCATTGAACCCTGACCTCAATCAAATCATAGTCTAGTCAATACTAAGGGAGTCCATTCGCGTACCGGCAAGGATTCCTGCCTGGTAAAGATTATTCATAACTCACATAGTACTATGCATAAGGATGAGCGTGTTAATAGAGTGATAAAGAATTGTTTGTTCCTGCCGGACCGTGAATGGGATACTTAAGACAAGTAATCCTGGTAAAGGTCTGTTGTAAGCGTCATATCAGAACTTGGAGATAATCTTTTACCAATGCCTCCCTGACTAGAAATTGTTTTCTTTGTATTCGCAACATTCGGGACCTGTAAAGTAGTGGTACAGACTCATACATTCCCCCGAAAGGTTGTTGGTTCAAGTCCCACACTTGCTACATTGCTTCGGAGGGCATGTAAAGCAGGTGCTCCCGGGTCTTCCTAGTTGAGTGTAAGAGAGGGCTCTATAGCCGCTAGGTTGGCTTGGTAATAGAACAATAAAGTCAATATTTATTTATATATTGATTTGAAATAACGATTGCATAATACAGTATAATCCATAAATTTATTGTCCTACGTTTATTGAGGGCACAGTGATAGGAGATGTACAGATGCACGTGGATATACTGTAGGTCCCCTATAGCGCTATTCGCACCTCAGCTGAACGTTCCAATATCTACCAACGATTATCAGCTGTATTCTACCGTTTATTCTTCATTTATATCTCTTATTATTACTTTCGGATTTCTTTTGAGGTGTTCATTGAAAAATCCCTAAAACCGTATGCCATGGTAAATGGTTGTTATCTGTAGAAGTATGAAGTATTGAGTTACTCCTTAGGATTTTAATGGGTTGCTCTCTTTTTCAGTTTATGATGAAAGAACCTCCCCGCCGTCTTGGTTGCATGCCAGAGAAGGGTGAATCTGCCATACGTGAACACCCATTCTTTAAAAATGAAATTAATTGGGAAGCTCTTGAGGCCAGGAAAGTTAAACCACCTTTCAAGCCTAAAATTGTGAGTAATTCTTAATTCAAGGGCAAACATGGTCCTTATTTTATAGAAAATTAACTTACAGTTGTTACTAGTACAAGTTTCAATCGAGTGGTTACTAGGCTCATGACTATTACATACAGTATATTATACATTCTTTGATTTCTATCTATATAAATAAAAATTGCTCGGTACCATTTTATTGGCTTAGTTGTGTGCTCAAATTATGTTATCTACTTACAGATATAGAGCACTTTATTAACCAAACTTGCGAAATTCTACCACGTTAGCTGGGTATCGTCCAAAAAAGACTTTTTATAAATATGAAATTTAAATTATGATGTTGCAGAAAAACAAGAGGGATGTAATGAATTTCGACGCCGACTTTACTCGGGAGGATCCGGTTCTAACACCGACCAACAACGACATTGTACGGGACATAGCGCAAGACGAATTTCAGGGCTTTTCATGCATTAACCCGGACTTCAATACACCTCACTCTATCTCAAACTGAAGGAAATATCGTGCTACGCTGGGCGTAGTAGTAGTATTGCACTTGCCCCAGCCATTAATGGGGTCATCCGATGTATTGTACATAAGTGTTGAAAAGCTTATTCCTCCATATGTTTGGTTAATTGACGGCAGGCTACGCAAAATAAAACATTGTAAGCTTATTTAGCCTGCCTTCCGTGCCAAGGCTTTGATGAACCAATTCGCGCAAGGCTTGCAATTCCTCAATAGTGCTGTAGCGCCGGTCGGAATGGATCAAATGCACTCTTGTCTCTGTAAATAATCCGTTAGACTGTCGAATTGCGTTTATAGTTTATGTTTGTACAGTAGGCAATCGCCGATGCAATGACTCTATCTTTATGGTAAAATAAAACGCACACAAGCTAGTGTAACTATTTCGCTATTGACAAGTATCTAAGTCAGTTTGAAATAAATTAATGTAGTATTTTGAATGTACAGTAAGCTGTTCGTATCGTAGGTTAAGGCATTGATGGTGCTCCAGATAGAGTCAGTGAGCAGTGTATTTGTATTATTTAATTTGGCTGCGGGTATTAGCCCCTTCGGGACAAGCTGCATCGTATGTTAGGTGGCGTGTACCCGGCACCTAAATTTTCTCTGTTGGTACGCCGGTGTTTCTGCTGTGCTTTAACATGTTAACTAATGAAACACTAGCTGTTCATTGTATCACATTTATCATAATATATTTTAATCTAGTCACAAAGTTACCAAATGACGTAAGAAGCCAAATAAGTAGTTTAGCGGCCCCAAACCACCCAAGCAACCCTTGATTTCGCTCTTTTTATGCACAGTTATCCTTGGTGGGTGGTTATACTACATTATGAAGCTTTTTCGACTCTGTCAGGTTAATTTTCTTTTATATTCTTTTAAGTTATTTATTTTAGTAAGTTAAGCTCCCCTTTTTTATAATTTACTGTTTGTATTACATAATTAGTATTAATGAATTGATTAAGTTATCAATGCCTGCAGTATTAGAAAGCAGTGCAAATTGTTGCTAGTCTGCTGTAGAGTAACTGTAGTCCTATTGAATGAATGATACGATGACTCTTGTTTTAACTCAAATGGTGCGGATCTGTTAATTTCAGTGTTTTTCCCCTTAAATGTAAGCAGAACAAAGCGTTATCTTCCACTTGTTAGTAGTTGTCAAGTTTAGTGATGTGATATCGAAAAAATGGTGTTTTTAGTTGTGAGTAAAATCTAACGTTAATTACTAGCGAGCCCACCGTAATTGACTATTTGAAACACTTCTGTGTAGAAAGTTTTAAGCTTGTGAATATTTTTTAAGTACCTAACTTATTTTTGTGAAGTTGTTTGGCTCAGGTGATGTGTATTTAGCACTTTACAGCCGTTGGATAGTATTATTTACTGTATTTTACACATTTAGTTTTATCATAATTCATTGTAAGATAAGTATTCTTTGAACTTGCTAGGCCTACCGTGATTAACTTCTATCTCCTCTATTTCATTTTTAGTTGAAAATGAGGTGCATTTCTTTTATTGCCTTTTGTCGTTTATGAATATATTTGTTAAAACGTTTTCCATTTTTTTACTTCAATAATTATCCTTGAAGATGTAAACATAAAGATTAGAATTTCAAACCTATAAAGGAAATACACCTGAAGCTAAATGTTAGAATGATGTGGCTGTCTTTCCTCATTGAAATTGTTGCTGGCAATGATTTTTTTCCCTATACTTAATTTATAGTTTGTTCTCAGAGTATAGAAATTGTTTACGCTATGTTTGTTGTTCACTTTAGCACATTTACAAATGATAACACATATCTTGCGCTCTAGGATTTTTATTTATTTTATTTGGTAGGCTATCATTGTGTCAAAATACATTTATTTGGGATAGAAGGTGAGTAGTTGCTATCTTGACATCCACATGGGTAATAAGGTATAGAATATAGTTGAAATCACTATTTTTGGTATTATGGCAAACTTGAAAGGCACACTAAATGTAACTTGGTAATCAGATACTATCCATTAGTGGTAATTTTAGATTCCCTACTTGTGTTTCAATAATTAAGAACATATAATTAGTTAGTTAATTATGGGAGTGGAAAGATCTCTATAATTATGTCATTTTTCATGTTCGCGGAGTTCAAAATAGAATGCACTGCTTTCTAACAGTCCAATTAAACAAGACAGTCTAAAACTGGCTTCGCTTTTGTAAGGGATAGTTCTAATGGCTAAAGACTAAAATTTATTTGTAGGCATTAAAATTCAGTGCCAACCAAAGTTTTTTTTTAATACGGTAGGTTCCTTGCATTCCCAAACCGTTCTACCTACCTTTAAGGGAGAGAGGTCAATGGTCCAAGAGGTAAAGCAGTGGTGGTCTTTAGTGGTTCAGAAATATCTGAAAGGTATGTTATTTTCTGCATCATCCCAAATAAAGCAGGGGTCAAGAAAGAGGATCTATCAGATCCCTGGCCTAAACTTGATGAATCAGTAGAATCCGGGATGATTGACTGTGGTCGTTCTGAAAGCGTAGCTTTCAGATACAATCTTAGTAGGCTACCCAGTTCCACTGAATACCTATGACGGCGAAACGTTTGGAAGTACGGTACGCTTTCAAAACGACTGGCCTATCATCCTGGATTCTACTGATTCGTCACAATGCATTTAAATGTAAATTAATACTTAATGCCAAACTGGAGGCTTGTGACCTTGAACGTTGAATACATAGAAATATAATAGAACTGGAGCGGCGGGAGCCATAATAGGCCTTACGAGTCACCCGTTAACCATAAGTACCAACACAAAAAATATCGGAGTCTTACACATTGCAGCATAGAAAAGCGGAAACGTGGACCCAGTCAAAAACTCTGTAGTTTAGTAGTTAGCTGGTGCAGGCTACACTAGCAGCCATATTGATAACGGTCTCCAGCCGCGGGATCGTTGAATATCCATTTTATAAACAAAGCCCCGCGTCTCGTACCTGTTCCGTATTTGACTTGTATTATTTCAAATAATTGCAGTTTTATCTATTTCTGGCGCTTTACTGTCAAATTAAGTGTTGAGCTTCTGACTGAAGTGCATTTCATTACAAAAGTTGGAGGTTTTTCTTCCCTGTGGGGCACGTAAAAATGTTCTATAAGGTATGTTTTTAATTGCTTCATGCACAAATTGTAGACCTAATGTAATTGTAATTTTTGGTTCAGTCAATAGTGTAAGCATGTCTACGCGTATACTACACCCTTCTATAGATTTTTACTATACCCCTGCGGTTTAAAACATATATTACGAACCCCCTGCAAAGATATTTCCAGGCCAGTCACGTGACCCCCTCCGGTTTGGCCTTAAGTTGGTAACCTACCTATTTGATAGCATCGTTGTTTTACGCGTTTATACACTGTTGTCATCGTAGGATGATCAGATTCCGTATTAACAAATTAACTGGCTAGGCATAGCCGTCTAACGTAAACTGCATATACATCAATCTCAATGTTATTAGCGAGAGGCTAGCACGAAATCATTAGGTAACGGTATGTAGTAGGACAATAAAATATAGTCCGGTAAGCTAAAGGAATATTACAAAAGCTTGACGAGCGCGATAAAGAAGCGGTACGAGTCAACTCGTACATGCTTTCCTATTTATCTACCTATTATTGTAGGGGTGTAATAACGAAAGCTTTTACGGCCGGAGTGTCATAAGGGGACAGATGAGCCCGGATTCTTCTGTCGCCTTATTGTAGGGGTAGTTCCTTGTAGTATAAAACGTTTTTCACCCCACAGAATGCACATCAAGTACATTTTATATTTCAATGGTTGGCGGAGGTACCGTACACACGCTGTTTTTTTTTTCTATTTCTCCATTTTATCTTTTCCCTTTTCGTACCGAGATATATGAGAAGTTCCATGGTAAATAGGGCTAAATTTCGGTTGTCTCGACTTTCCCTATCCCAGAGCACTGAATAATTGATCGATAGGACGGTTACATCGTCTGGAAAATAAAACAACACAGTAATTTTAAATTTAAGCGCCAATTACGAGCCTGTTGTTCAGCGCCCATTCGGTGTTTTTGAGAACTAGTCGGAGTTGGCATTGCGCATGAGATCACCGGCGGGCGGCGACATCTACCGCTGATTCCAGGCTGTTTTTCCAGTTGGTTTCCAGCTGATCTTCGGCGTGTTGGGGTTTTTTTGTTTTTAGTGAGTGATAATGTGCATATTAAACGCTAGCATGTGTGATTGACTGAGCTGTCGTCTGCGAATAATCCTAGTTATGGAGCATTTTAAAGGTAAATAAGCTCTATCAGCTATTTTCTATTCAATATTTACAATCAAGGATTATAAGCTAAGCAGCAGTTATGTCATTAATTGTACTAATATTATTGGAAACAACCTGATATCGTACCTTAAGCTAAATTGCTTGATAAATACGACTCTAATAGTTGAATTTTGAGACTTGGAACAAGAGAGTTATGTTTTAGGCCTATTGCGAGGGAGTAAAAACCCCCTTGCGCAAGTGCCCGGTCCCGGTCCCACCCTTTTATTTTGATGCATAGTGATTAAATAAGCAACATTATATATGCTGTCGAGCAGGCTATGCCATAAGCTACATAACTTATAGCTTTACATTTAACTTTACATTTAACGCTGGTAGTAACTAATAATATGTTAAATGGGTACCTTGTGCTACCGCTGCAGTTGAGTAAGGCTGAACGGTAGGGCATACCTGTATCACCATCCACCAGAATTGACTACATGAACAAATTATCATGTTGTGTAGTATGTACGTGTGCGTGTACTTCTGTCTGTTTGGGAGAGACTAGATGATAACTTAGCCTAATGGCAGCAGGAAGTTGTCGCGCTACTTACGTACGCATGTCCCGTCTGAAACAAATGACAATGAAGACAATCAACAGTCGTAATATAATGTCATGAGACGACCATAGCGTCTTCATATAGGCAGGTGCTAGGTCCAGGCATTGGAATACAATAGCCAGAATAGCCTCATCGTGCGTGAGTCCTGTCTGCGTTGAACACACCTGCTGCCAGGTGTAATTTATAGGGCTTCCTACTTATATCTTTGAAAGTGTAAGAGAGGGCTTTATATCCCTAACTCCGCTAGGTTGGCTTAGTAATAGAAACAATAAAAAATCCTTATTTATTTATTTATCGTTGATTATTAGAGTTTTTAATCAATCAGAAATTTCATTGAATATTACACAGTAGTTTTTATTTTTCCTCCCAAAATCCGATTCGGTCTAGTGTCAAGCCATTTCCTTGGACCCCCCCCCACCCTGGCTACGGTCTTGCTATGCGTATGCCTATCGTAGGCCTACTTGTTTTCTTGCCTTCCTGCACCTATAATCTCACATGACAGACAATGTGAAGTGGGTTCCCGATCAATGTCCCTTCACACCATCGTGTTGCATTCGATTACGTCCAATAGCGCTCTAGTCAGGAGTGGGCATTAGGACATGATAGGATCAACAATAAGTTTTTGCTGTGCAGTGTAATGGCAACTATTCAGCCTTTATAGTAGAATGGCTGAAGCGCTGCCTCTGAAATAGGGAATTAAGACAACTACTGGGCATAAATAATTGGCCAAAGTATCTGGCAGCATGCTGCGCGTCTTCTCAGAGCCATATTTACTGAAAAGGCGCCCCATAATGCTATACATATATCTTAAGTCTTATCCATTCCCAATCTGCTGCAATATAGGTCTTAGTATTGAGTAATTTTAATACAAATAGAGTTTTCCCCTGTTGTTTAATGTCGATTAGCTCCATAGCTCCATAGTGGCATTGACTGCCGGCGGTAACATTCAGGAGTAGGACTTTCAAATTTCTTGTATAATGTGCCCCTGCTTCGATTCCCATTAGCCTGCGTTGATATCATCGAAATCGTGACTGCGTGTTTGAAGACATTGCCGCAGAGCCGTAGGCTAGAAGGCTACTTATAATGTATGGAGTATGTCACCATAACTATTGAAAGCATTTTTAGAGTGAATGTTATTTTTTGTAATACTTCAAATCTTTTTGCTCACTGTTCTGTTGTACAAGTGGTTGTTAATAAAATCAGAAATTGGATGTTAGAAACCATTTTTGTTAGGGGATAATTTTCCTAATTTTTTGTAAGCTAAGGCTGACCAGAGTTTTTTTGAATGAATGAATTAATTGTCATAAATTTTTGGTTAATTGATTGATTGATTGATTGACTTTGAAAGTGACAGCCTCCAAGTATAGTAGCTAGAGAACGGTTACCGGACATAATTCGAACGTATCCTATAAATATGTATACAATATTATGAACATATTTAGGCTCTTAAATATTGGGTCCGCTATATTAGTTTCGGAATTAAAATATGGCTTAAATAAATCCTTCTCGAAAATAGACTTTCCGTAGTATTTAGGCTGCAGTACCTGCCTGGAGTAAATAAAACGGAAGTCCTAAATGGTTTTATGATGGAAAGGAAGCTGGTAAGTTTGGGAACTGGGAACAATGGGCCCAAGTTCCCAGGCCTCACATAAATATTTCATGACCGGTCTACACGGGAAGTCTCGGCAGGAGACTTTGAAACTGCCCAGTTTATTATAACATGAACGTATTCAACTATAATTATGCCGAGTCTATGCCACGGATAAAGCTTTTGCCTTTTCATGAACCAATACGAAATCTATCTATCGAAATCTATCTACAAAAAATAGGTTGGTGCTTCTTGGACTGTAAAACCGAATAAAAATAATTTTTTTACCATTTCTTTTAGGTGTGTTTCATGTAAATGCATTGTTATAAAATTGATTTTTCTACGATTCTAAGCTAGAGTTACCCCATTTGGGCGTCAAAGCGGCTGATAATATTGCAGAATGGGACATTGCTGTGAAAGGTCACTGGTTTGAAATCAGGACTTCCTAATTTACGGACACCTTTGGTCCACAGCCTATGGGCTATTGGAATTCTGAACTGGTCCAGTGTGCTGGCCATGGTACGGGAACAGTAAGAGCACAGGTACGTGTGATAAAAAGTATGCGTGTGTTTGCGAAGATGTCAACATTCCTAAGATACCTAGTTCGAATTCTTGGAATGTCGATCCATGAGTCATAATGAATCCGCCGTCCTCCGTGCACTGCGTATGAATCACATTTTTACGGGTCTGTAATCGGCGCTATGACTGAGTTTCGCGGTTCATAGACACAGTCATTGGCTGAATGACGATGACGCAGTGCCTGGGTAGCCTAGGTTTCGGAACAATTTCGCGGAACAAGAAAGCCCCAGGCTTCCTCCTAACTTAAGTAATGATATTGGAATTAGGACGGACTGAGTCATGTACCGAACACGAACTTTTTTCCATGTTTTCCAGTGATGGCCTTTTAATGGAGCATACACTTTCTGACAAGATTACAGTGATTTACCGTTGCCTTCTGCATCCTTACGCCGTTGACTCTCCATTGAGTTCCTCCGCCTTCGAGGCCAGTTTTCCGACCCCAGGACTAAAAACTTCGATGGCATACTGCATAGTGGTAGCTTGTTCGTACTTGTGCGAGTCTCTACACATCATGCGATCGGTGACCTGTCGTAACTCGCGTCTTCGCCTCTGAAGCCATAAGGCAGTTCAGCTACTTTGAAGCCTTTAGCTTATTGTAAGTGTTTACGAAGCTCGTCTCCTTTTTGTAACGTGCCATTCGTCCCCGTACTCATCAACATTGTTACACCAGTCAGACCTCCAAGTTTTTGCACATTTTGATTCTTCTTCTGAGGTCACAACCTCAACGATTGTTTGGCAGCAACTACCTGCATATTATACTCCAGCGCTTTCCTCTTCAGTTCTTGGTACGTTCGAGCTCCTGCGTCCTCCTTCAGTTGATCTGTGAATTCATTCTTCCGTCGTTCTCATCAATTGGTTCGTTCCACTGTGCCTGTACCTGATGCTGTGTACCAGATTTTCGTGTCTTAGCCAATGTCTTACCCATTTCGCGCTTCTAAAATTTATATGACGTAGCAGCTGTCCCTCCAACTGATCCGAAGCATCCTTCCGTAACACTACAGTTCCTTGTCGTAGTATAAGGAAAGCTTCGTGACGGTCGAAATTTTCGATTCCGAGATTTCAACTGATTTACACGTTTTAAGGTCCCAGGAACTCAAAAAAGTGGTTTTTACGAAATGTCTGTCTGTCTGTCGTTCTGTCTGTCTGTGCGTCGATTTCCGGGCAAACTACTCGGTCGATTTTGATGAAATTCGGCATGTAGGTTCACAAAAATCATGCCTCGGAACAATTTCTTTTATTTGGGCTAACTTAATTTGGGGGGGTTTTATTCTCAAAAAACTCCAAACAAACGTCTAAAAACATTATTTCTCAAAAACGGCTCCAACGATTTCTTTTAAATTCACATATATTGTAGTCGTTATTAATGTTAACGAAATGCGGGGGGTCGCTTGCCCCTTGATAGGTTGCTTCTGGGGGTAAAAAATAAAAATAACTAAATTTTAATTAAAAATGACTAAAAAATAATTTTTCTGCGAAACCTTTCTAGCGATGATTTCTACCTTCAGGTATGTTTTAGGTGTTAAATTGAGTAACGAAACTGGACAGGTTGCTTTCCCAGAAAAGTATTTGGTTTTGTAAAAAAAAAAAATGTTTTTTTTAAAAAATGATAGAAAATTCACGCTCAGATGCATTGCGTGCCCTGCCAGTATTACTTTGTGGTAATGTGTTGGTCTGACCTATCTAGAATTTACCTCACCTCCAGTGACGTCAGGTGGACAGCCGAGACATCGGAAATTTATCCATAGGAAAATTATTTACCATGAAATTTCTGATTTTCTCTATCTACTAATTTTGATAAATTGGAAAGCATGTTCGAGTAAACTCGGACCGGTTCTTTCACCTGCTGAGCTATTATTCTTCCCATGAACTTAAGCCTGAGTGTTCAAAATGTTTTGTCAACAAGAAATTATCGTACTTGTTGGACGAAATTAATTAATTGCTCGTTCCACAGCCACAAAGATATAAAAGGGAACAGATGAAAAAATCTTAAAAAATACGAGCTTTCTGTGAAAGCTGTCTGTTTCCCTTACAGATTTACAACTGTGCTACAAAATGGGTTTCAGGCTCTTTATCCAATTTTTTTAAGGTAATAATATTTCAGTTCAGAATATATAAACTTCCTGCGATAACTTGGATTTTTTATGAGTTTTTTATCTGTTCACTTAGTTATCTTTGTGTCTGTGGAATGAGCAATAAATTATTTTCGTCGAAAAATCAGCAAAATTTCTTGTTTACAAAACATTTTGAACACTCAGCTTCTCCGTCAAGGGCTGCATATAAGTTTAGTTTAGGTCTTTTTTATTATTGACCACCATGACTATTGTCTTGTTTTAGTTTATAGTCATATTGTACCCCATTGCTAATATATAGGTATTTTTCACTTTCATGTTTATCTAGGCATGCTGTAACTATTCTTCATCAGCTTATTGCTTAGTCAGGACATGTAGCGTAGTGGTACAGACTCCGGCTTTCACCCGAGAGGTTGTTGGTTCGAGTTCCTCACTGGCTACATTTTCTGGCAATGCTTCGGAGGGCATGTAAAGCAGGCGGTCCAGGCCTTCCTAGTTGAGTGTAAGAGAGGGCTTTATGGCCCTAACTCCGCTAGGTTGGCTTAGTAATAGAAACAATAAAAAGTCCTTATTTATTTATTTATTTATTGCTGTCATCGGCGAAACAGGTAATACTGTGGTAATACTCTTACCAAATAAAGTCATAAAACCAAATTAGGTAAATTCGGCTATAGTATACAAGTTCATGTTGTACAATTATTTGGTATGAGTTTATGACACGTGGATGACTTAAAGGACGCAGGTGCACGGCCACGTGCAAGCTTGTGTATTGGATTACAACGCTTAACGCTTCCCAACTGACTCCAGTTCTCTTTTCATGCATTCTAAAATAAATTTTGACTAATGAGACAAGACTTGGCATCTTCTTGTGAAGGGGCATTTAACTTTTTTCGTTCATGCAGCTGTCAAGTTCCTTTTTTTATAATTAATTTTTCACGTCGCTCTCAATCATCCTATAACACGGTGTGTAGGCATTCTTTCATACCTAGTTCCATTTTTCCTAGGTGGCTATTCCACTTGTCTATTTTTCTTCAAAAATTGATGAGATTTTTTCTTTACTCTATGTCATCTCATCAATTATTGATGCACAAATGACGAAATATTGACAAATGGAATAGCCGGCTTAATTGTGGCAGAATAGACGCTGGAAAACGGTTGTGTTGTTTGAATTGTCTTCGAAGAAAATTTGATAAACCGTGGAGGAAGATAATGGCAGTTTCCAAGCTGCAATAAACACTAGTATTGTAATAAGTATATTACAGCCATAGCAAGTTTTGATTTTATGTAGCCCCCCCATTAAGCCCACGGAATGCTCTGTGGTTATATTATGTAGAAGTCTAGTTCAACTTTAGCGACAGTTTTTTCTACTTACATCAATAGTTCTGTATTCATCGTATAATTATTTATTTTCTTATTCTGGGTTATAAATGTATAAAAAATAGTAATGCAAATGACTATTCTAAGATTGTTTTGCCTACATTTTTAACGTTAACGCGTTCATGGACAGGACTGTTATTGTAGTCGTGGTAAGGCCTTGTCGGTGGGGATCCTGCCACTACAAGAAGGTCGATAATTCAATTATGTCACTTACTGGGTCAGATAAATGATGTTCTTATGGCAAAAGCAACTGCTATTACAGTTCTGTCGTATAGTGGGGCCTAGATGTTTCACAGCTATTGCGGCCATGCCCAAGTAGTTGCAACTGGAAGACTGCAATAGCAGTCGTGATCGTTAAATTGCAGCATGTTTGGAACACTGTGATTACTGAATATGTTGAATTTTTATACTGCTGTCCGTGAACGTGTTCAAGTTAACTTGGTTTCTCGTGCTGCGAGAGGTGAAACCACCAGAACTTTTTAGAAGAATTAAGACACGGCAGTTTAGGGATGAGAAACACGTGAATTAATGGTTCAAAATTAGTCGGAGTTTGTCAAAGCCATTGCTCAGTTTTCATCTGGGATGGTCATAATGACAGTATTTTTTTCAATTTTACCGTAGCCATACTTCTGGTCAATTTCCTTCATAGTGTTCAACTACTTTATGAGAAAAAGATGACATTCATACGAGTTTTCCGTATATTTCTATCTGTTTCAAGTAAGAAGTTAAAAAAAAAAATACTTCTGGTTCACATTTGATTCACCCTCGTATTTTACTATAATTCTGGTGGATAGCCAATATAGATCTTCCTAGAATGAACCATGAAGCCTAATTGTATCCAATTAAATTCTATATTCAACTTTAGATGTTAAGTCTTGGCATTATATAGAGGATAAGGTGGGGGTGCCAAGCAGTTCTGAGTCTGCCAGTATATCCCGACTCTATTCAAATGCTAATATCCACGCTGAGTCCATGATTACATACACGCCAGGAAGCAGTAGAATCCGGGATGATAGGCCGTGGTCGTTCTGGAAGTACGCTTTCAGATTCAGAACGACCACCACCCCGGATTCTACTGCTTCGTCACGTAACTCCGGCCGTGAAAGCCTGTGTAATTATATTACATACACGTCATTCAAAAAATCAAACTAGTCTTTAGTTTGATAAGTCCTTTGGGTAATTCAACGGCACTTTAGATAATATGTCTCCCAAACCCAGGGGCGGTTTCAGAAAAAAAATCGGGGGGGGGGGGCTGAAAAATATCGCGATTCTTTTACTTGAGTGATATTTTTTTTTAATTTCCTTCAAAAGTCCATTCTATCTAGTATAAAGCTATTTCTCCGCCCAAACCAAGGGGCAGGAGCCATCTGCCACTCCGAGCAATAAAATCCTTGTTACCCGAAACCGGCTCGGCTGTTTGCGCACTATGCTATCACATCATGGAAGCTCCTTTTTTTCCTTTATACTTGATGTGACCTATACTGTTAAATTGCTCTTAAATGTGATGAAAATAAATGAATGTAGGTCATAACCGTTATGTACTGTTATGTAGCAGGGGAAATTGTCAAAGGAAAACCCTCCAGGCTAAAGAGGGCTTTTGATGAGGGGCTTGTATCCGTCAGTACCCCATATTTTTAATTCTAGATGAGATGCTAGCCACATATATAAAGGAACGGGGGCACGGGGATACCCAAGGGTGTGATCTTGTTTGTTTACTAAGCAGTTTTTTTTTTTTTTTTTTTTTTTTTTTTTTTTAATTTGTGTGCATGATAGAAGCATAATCTACAATTTACAATAGACTAAGGAAAGGTCGATGCACTGAGGTTAAATTTAATAATTTGTCGAGGTCTAGAACTGTGTGTCGTAGTAAGTTATAGGTAATATGTTGGTTCGAATTTCTACTTCGGCCCTCATACGTCTGCTTTGTTGATGTCCCCGGGGGCAGGACGGGAAAATGGGAAACGAGTTTCGTTTGGACAATTTTTTTCTTGTTAACTTACGTAGTGTTGTTTGTATTTATGTAGCCTGACGATGGCCTAGTGTCCGGTCGCTTTTATGCAGTATATATTTATTAGAAATACTTGGCAAAGCTATTTTATTTATAGAAAGTCTTATTCTCATGCAAGCCTTTTCATGTTGTTATGCATACTGTATGTATGGCTTTGTTCGGCGGGTATTCCACATACGTACATCGTCAATGAAAATTATGAAATTGAATGGACATTTCAATTTTACTCTATGCCATTGTTAAAATTGATCAATGATCAATTGATCATAGAGTAAAATCACAAACAAACCAACTATAATTAAAAAATGGCGTCATGTACAATTATTTTAATTGATTTTTTTAAAAAACCGTTTTCATCCATTAAACAGATCGGTGAAGGTCGATCTTACTTCGGATCTCCTAATATTATTAGGTTTTATTAAAAATAATAAGTGTACGAAGAAAACAAATACAAACAAAATTTCAAAAAACAAATGCAAACAAAATTTCAAAAAACAAATGCAAACAAATTTTAAAAATTTGGCGCATACGTTTCAATAGAAAATTGTCAATTTTTGAAAAAAACATGTGGAATGGCCGCCATCAGTGAAAAATTGAAATGTCCTTCAATTTCATAATTTTCATTGACGATGTACGTATGTGGAATACCCGCCTTCGCAACTAATAAATATATTTTTTTTATTATTATTTCAGGTGGTCGGGCCGAGCTGGGGGTGGCTGATATGACATCCCTCGCCCACATTGACGAGAATATAGTCAACCAGAACCTCCACGTCCGATATAACCGCGACCAGATTTATGTATCCTTTTGTTGTAGTCTGTAGACCTTTGGGTAGTTTCTTTTTTGCTGATGTTGTGATAATGTTAATATAGTAAATAAGTCGGGTTGATTTTGATTATGTTTTGTGTGTTTTTCACGCCATTTATAAGCTGGAGAACTGCTGAACCTAGTGTATTTGACATATTTTGATTTGTTTGATTCGTCTTAACTTTCGAATAACAGAACAGCTACCGTCAAACCGCCTATATTGGGTCAGAGAGTGTATTTTGGGTCAGCGCGCTAAAATGTTTAAAAACATTTATTCTAGAACCACCGACAATCATCATGGCGATGTTGATGTCTGTAAACACAGTACAATAACTAATGTAAATAATTTAGGCAAAAGTGAGGCACTCCTATAATGCTAAGTTAGTTTATTTTAATTTCTAGTTAAATTTGAAATATTTGAATTCCAAGAACCCTGAAAAAACTTCAGTTGTGGGCAATTACTGAGAAAAGCTATCCATTTTGCCGATAATATTATTGAATAATGTTTATTTGGACATTCTCGAATAGTTTTAAGAGTAACCTAAATGAGGCGCGTAGCGCTTAACTGTGGTACAAGAGGGAGGGCACTAGTTAAGAATGGGTTCTTTCAGTGACCCAAATTACCCACCTTTAGAGTCCAAATAGGGTTAGTCTTTTTAATTTTTTCATTCTTAGTGGGACCATTCTATTCGAAAAACTAGACTCCTGCTAAATCTCGTGTGCGTGCTGCTATGTATTAACGTCAATAACTGTGAAATATTACAACAAACAATTTCAAGAGTTGAAAAATTCTTTGAAAATTGACCCAATTTAGGCGGTTTTACGGTATCAAAATTTGGGAAAAAATGCTCAAGTCGTCCAAAATCCCAATCGTTGGGACCTATTTTTGTAACCTTTAAGCTAAGACAATGTTGGTTTTGTCTCCGTCCCGAGTAATTGAATAACTGTTGGCTGTGTCTGCCTCTAGTGAAAGCCAATTTTATGTAAATTATGATGAAGACTATCATTAAAAATGACTGTTTTTTTTTATCTAGCCATATAAACGTTTCAACGTTATGAAGAGGTCAACCAATAATAATATACCGTACTGTTGGGCTGTTTAGGAAAAATTCCAAAGTTAAGTATTTCAATCACAAAGGGACCGCAGAATGTTTCCTTTAAAAGGCGTGCAAAATGCACGACTATGATGCGAGGGGAAAAGCGTTCCAAATTTGAAAAAAAAAATGAACAATGTCTAACATTCAGACTGGAAAAAAGAGGGTTTTTAGTTTTTGTTAAAACAATAGAAGCGCTGCAAGAGCTTTTAATTGCTTCTTTTTCAAAAGTGGAACGTTTCTTTACTGTAGCTGGCTTCCTTTCTATGTGCCTCCTGAAGTTTCAACGGCATCAAAGCTAAAGTAGTTCGTGACTTCACTATAAGAGTTCTGTTAAAAACTACTGTTTACTTTAACAGTATGTTAACTGTTTCCTTAACGTTCGATCTTGTGTCGATAGTCATTTCAATTAAGCCCACCGTGGTAGGTCGTATAATTATTGTCATTGAATTGTGAGTACCTTCATCTATTACCTGCAGGCTTTAATAATTATTTCAGGATGGGGGGAGGGGGATTGACTCTGAAAGTTAAAATTAAAAATGTTACTTAAAGTGTTGCTTCAAAAAAAAAAAAAAAAAAAAAAATTGTGAAAGGCTAATAAAATAACCAGTGTTTTTTTTAGATTAAATTAGTGCAACACTGAAATTTGGCGCAAAACTACGATTTTCAAAATATTTTATAAGATTGCGGATGGGTGGGTTACACAAGAGTAGACCCAACATGCTGGAGTTTTACTCTTATCAATACGATGATGACATGGTTCAACTTGTCAATAATAGACTCAATCTAGTGATGAATGGGATATGGGTGAGAATTCGGTGCAGTATGCTATGTTGTGATGATGCCTTAAATAGTTAAATGGTTTCTAGCGGAAAATTTAAGGTTAAAGTGGTGGGGCTAAGGGTTAAGCCGCACTTCCGTAAAATAGGGCTTCATTTCTTATATTACGTACTAGCCATCGCAATGGTAATGGTAACACAAGATACATGTAGTAACCAAATAGCATTGGCGAGGCATTTGAAGGCGCCGAAAGTTGCTAATCTTTGTTGCAAGAGGTAAATTATTATTATTATATCTCTGTGGTATAATTCTTCTGTTCCATATTTGAGAGATGATTTATGTTATGTATTTTTTTTTTTCAAAAATACGTATTCCTGTCTAGCAGTTCGGTATACAAATACTGTTTTCTCAAGTACATCGTTTTGCAAGGAACTATTCATATTATCTGTATCGGTACCGATACTGATGAAGAACCAGTAGAATCCGGGCTGATGGGCCGTGGTCGAATTGAAAGTGAACTTCCAATCGTTTCGTCAACATCTGCGGTCGACATCTTCAGTGGCGCTGCGTAGACTTCGAAGGTTGTACCTCGGTGGCTCCGTAGCGAGTCCACTAGGCCTAAGCCTAATAGTTACTTGCGTCAAGTTACGACACGTCTCCGATCGCATGGTGTGTAGAGACTCGCACAAGTACAAGCACGCTACCACCTTTCCACGGAAGTCGCTTAAATATATTATATACAATATACTATATATTGCTTTCCTATTTTTATGCACAATTATATTGGCAAAAAGCATCCAATTACTTCTTGGCAAGTACAAAAAAAGCTACCACCTTGGTTAGGGCGTATGGTACTGAAAATTTGAAAATGAGTTGTTGGTGACCTTAGCGAAAAGCATATCTTTGTCTGCGTTTTGAAGTTAAGGAGATATAGTTGCTATATCGTATGATATACAAGGCATATTGGACATTCCGTAAATTCGCGACTGAGGGCTGTATGCCGGCTTTAGCATTTTCAGCCCCTACCACTTTGATTTACGGTCCCTGAGGTGCTGTTTCTGTTTTTCAGTTCGATATCAAAACATTTCTCTGGCGTGCTTCACATTTTGCGTCCAATAACTCCTCATTTTTATTATAGGCGCAGCACTACACCTTTATTAGTCTCTGGGGTAACATTATTGCTGAAAAGTAACGAGACGTCTGGTTTGATTGTCGAATCGTATTGTAGTATTACTCGGACTAGGTGTAAAATGTCAATAGGTATTAGAGTGATCAGAATTTATTTGTAGGCCTGATTTTCTTGGAATAATTAACAAATACGATCTCGAGCTAAATAATGTCGTTCAGGATATAGGATCCCCTCTCTTGACCAGGGTCTATAAGAGATAGTGGCCTGGGGTCTATGTGTCAACTTGCAATAAAATTACAACAGCAATTGTTCGAAAGATGTTAGCCACCAAGCTGGTAAGTCCAAGGAAAAACGTACGTCGAGTTTTGAACAAAAGGCAAAAGATCAGCAGAAACACCGGGGGAAATTCCAGTCAAAACACAACAGATACTGAAATCGAAATGGAGATTGCCCTTGCTGGGGGGGAAGGTGACGAAGAATACTGATGGCTCGTTTCATTCAGGGCAACTTAAACGGCTTAGCAAATGAAGAGGAACTAAAGATCTTACAAGGGCAGTGTAACCCATTAATATACTAATATATTCATTCGAAACACCAATTGGCTCGGTGGGCGTATAAGCAAGCCCTAACTTGCAGTCGCCCTAAAACCAATTTAAAAAAAAAAAAAAAAAACTATAGCAATTTCTCATATTTAATGATGAGATGCTGTCGACTTCGATGGCCAGGTGAACTTGTGCGAGTCTTTACACGCCATGCGATCGGAGACGTGTCGTAACTCAACACGGGTACTAACCTACAGAGGCGACTGAAGAGGTCAATCGGATGCATGCATTAAATTATTTGTATGAGTTTAATCTTTTTATAAAAAAAAAAACAGTATTAATGCCAAACACTTGTTCAGGCTGACGAAGGAAACAATTGTTCAGTCGCATTAATAAGTTTGAACAGAAAGCCCACAAAAAGCTGTCAGTAGTTAGTTTTTTTATTTTTTTATTTATTTTTTATTTTATTTTTTATTTGCTAGTTACTTAATGTTTTTGTCAGGATGTCTGCAAGTCTTGCAAGACCAATTGGTCTGTCTGCAAGTTCTTCACTATATGTACTTGTACCTTTTTGAGACGTCTGTAGGCCATGTCTAGTATTCTGTTATTTTTAATTTGAATTAAAAATTTATTCGATTTTACTATATTGATTTGACATATTTGACATAAGTACCTACTGTATACCGTATTAGAAATGCTTCCGATTCAAATTTTTCTCTCCAAGCCCAGCACATCAGCACATCATCTCAATCGTAAAAAATTATCCCCTGCGCAGATCCAATTTCTCCTTGGCTTGGGGCCCACTGATTCTATGCATAGTTGTTTCGAGTACCCATGAGAAGAGCAAGTGGATGGGGCATATGAAGGACTCCTTAAGATCATATTTGAAGGCACCAATACCAGGGGCCGATCAAGGAAAGACCTCAAGCAAGATATGAGATGCGGAAACTACATGGAACTCAACAGGACGGCCCAGGACAGACATGAATGGAGAAGAAGATAGAAAGACTTTCTGCGAACCAATCGATATTCCAGCTAGAAAAGAAGACCCGCCGATTCGGCAAGCTCGTTTTCCTCCTACCGGTGTAGATAGTAAGCCCATTAGGATTGTGTTGACCCGAAGTCAAAGGGTTTTTCTTTTGATGTCGAATCTCGAACCTCGTCCTCCCGGTTCATAATCCACTTCTCTACCAACTGGAATACTCCAGCCATACTCCCTAGCTGAAATCAGATACCCCGCAATAATATTTTTAGTGTTAAGTGACTGAATAAGTAAGTGAAGGAAGTCAAGCTGTGAATGAAAGAGATATTGTAGCGGATGTGCGGTGAAAATGGACCTGCAGTATGGAAACTGGAGGGTGGCTGCTGACGTCAGAGGGTGACTAACCGCCCCTACAGCCCTACCCCGGCCCCCGCCCCCCGCCCCGGACCCGCCTGCGTGACTCATTCACTCTCGCCTCAAACTTCTGATATTTTTTTTCACTGATTCTTATACCTTTTTGTGTTTATGCGTTTATTCTCTATAATTGTACTCTAATATGATGATGGTGTTTCGTTGGTAGTCCAATGTAGGGTTTCTCTCGTGACTTCGTGGAAACGAAACATACTGTGTAGAGTAATAAAATTAAACATATCTGCACAATTTCCACAAAAATATATAGCCTATATTATTGTGGCAATTGCGCAAATTAGTTTAATTTTATTACTCTACACACTTCGTTGGTAGGGTTTATGGGCTTTCAGTTTTTATTCGACGGCTCGTTTTCATAGCCGGGGATTCCACCGACCGGCTAGGGCTAAATACAAAAACGGTGACGTGGTAGCAGACATTCAAGACTTAGGCGGGGTTTCCACTGCCCTCGCATTGCAGAATGCAAATGACATTAACGGAAAGTAGAATTTTTCTTTTTATAGAAATCTATTAAAATGTTTGTACTTAACATATTCCATGAAGCCATTTTTTAATTTTAGTTTGCTTGTTTGTGATTTTACTGTATGATCATTGATCAATTTTAACTATGGAATAGAGGAAAACAAACATTTCCGTCAATGTCATTTGCATTCTGCAATGCGAGGTCGGTGGAAACCCCGCCTAAGTCTTGAGTGTCTGTTACCACGTCACCGTTTTTGTATTTAGCCCTAGCCGGTCGGTGGAATCCCTGCCATAGCACACTCCTCTGCCTAGGGTAATTTGACTTGTTCCGCCAAATGAGTGTTATATGTAATTGGATTTGTCTTGTTGAGCATCACAAAGAACCAGTACGAGGGAACCCGTACAAGATTTCCTATGAGTATTTATCAATTCAACAAATTGATGTAAAATTGTGAATTATATCCCATAAATTGTTCTATATAACTATATTAACTTATTAAACTCATCATTTTTCAAAAATCTATCTGCAATTTTTCAAAATTATTGTGAAACGTATTTTTATCAATGTCTCAAAACTGATGAAAGCCAAGTTACCCTAGGGCCTAGTTTGGACTGTCGCATTGTCGACTTGTGAGTTGTGCATGTGCTGCAATGTGCTGATGATGAAATGCAATCGTTAGCTCGTGACCTCGACCAAACCGGGACAGGAAGAGGTTGACTGACCACTAAAACCTCATCAGTTTATTTACTGCTTCAAGATAGTAGCATTAGAGTAAATAAAAACTAACTTACTGTTCATAAAAATTATGCTGTATGGAAAAAATACCTACCCCAATCGGGGGCCATGGCTTAAGAAAGGGCCCCACACAATGCCAAACCCGGCACTGGCCCTGCCTGTTGTATTGTTAATTTCCCGCTATAATTGTATTTTATTGGAACCTTACAACCTGGAAACATTTCCTTTGCCATTTGAATTTCCCCCTACATTTCACTGCTATCGGGAATACTTAGCATATGGTTAGGCGCTATCAATGGTTTTTTTTTTTTTATTGTCATTGGTTGGCTACAAAATCGCAGTTCGTGTTTTTGTTTCTGTTTTTCTCGACAGATACACTCGTAGTTAGTGAGACTCTTATCGTAAGCAGTGGGGAGCTAACACAAATAATGAATGTTTGGAGTGGGAGAAGGATGGAATGGAAGTTGGAATGGCGTTGCCGGGGTAACGCGTCACTGGGTCGTCGGTGTGAACCTCTTATCGAGGGGGACAGGGGGGCTTATCTGTTATGCCTCCACAATAGGCAGTCATTGGAGCAAGTCGTGAAACCTATACGGATTTTATGCACCTTTGCCTATGTAGCCTACGTCGAGGATTAGGGGCCGCTTCGACCACCTTTTTAGCGTTGTAATGCTGCCAATTCCTTAGCCGTGAGCCTAGGCCAAGACGAGCAAATTCTTCTTTAGTCATTATTTATTTAGCACCGTACTCACTGTATACGGTGTTTGAAAAGTTGTTGGCTTACGGTATTAATTGTAGACCCGAATTCAAATCAAATACATACTTATTCCAATTTTTGCAACAAGACAATTTTTGCCTTGAAAGTATTGTCCATTTTGACACTTACGTACTTTACAATGCGTATGAATCGTAAAAATACAGTATATAGTATATGTAAATATATACAGTATACCGTATATTTCTATTGTAATGCGTTAACTATTAATTTTATATGGTAACATACAGCCTAAGATAATGTTTGAACACTGTTAGTGTAAATGTAAAACATGATTTCCTTAACTTGTTGATCAGACATATACTGGGTCCATCCTCGTCGCCGTCAACCCGTACAAAGAATTGGATATTTATCGAGCGGTAAGTTTACTTTTTATTTAAACAATTTCGCAATGTAAATGAAGTCTATACTACTGCAAGACCTAAAACATGATTGGCATTTACGAACGATAACTAATAAACAATTAGAAAGAAAATGGTTGAATTGCATTCAGTAAATCCATTCAATATTTTTTAAATTTAATTTAATTTAAATGAATGAGTGGCCTACTGTGAAATTTACGTGGGGAAACGGAGGAAATACATTAGGCTCATGGGCGTCGCCAGCCATGGGTAGGGAGGGAGGGAGGGAGGGTACAAAAATTATTTAGAAAAGTAGGTTTAATTTAAATTAGTAATAATGTTATTGTTTTCCAAATGTTCCTAAGTGTTCCATAATTTTTTAGTACCAGTAGGCTAACCACAAAGCTCTTCTTATTCTATGCCCTAAAGGTGAAAACCTACTAAGGTGCGCAGGGCTAAAACCAGCCAGTACGAAAAGAACGACCCCAGCAATTAAGAGTGTACAGCCCGTAGGAAATTGGCAGCCCGAAATTTAGTATTTTTTTTATTTTTTATTTAATTAACTGAGCAAGTTATTAAAAATTTGGCTCATCTAAGTTATAGAAGACTACTTCATGCATTATATAATAAGGTGTTTTTGATTTTCGAAATTGTGGATGTTTCATAAACACGATAATAATTTATAAACAATAACTTTTCGCGTAAAATCGTGTTTATGAAAAAACTACAATTTCGAAAATCAAAAATACCTTATTATATGATGCATGAAGTAGTCTTATATAACTTAGATGAGCCAAATTTTTAATAACTTGCTCAGTTAATTAAATAAAAAATAAAAATTATTAAATTTCGGTCTGCCAATTTCCTACGGCTGTACACTCTTAATGCCTAGACCTATTATACCCTTGCCCCTAGCCCGAGAGCTGGCGATGCCCTTGAATAGGTTTTTTCTTAGTCGTCCCTTTCAGACGCGCTTAATGCGTCAAAGTATCGGAACCTTGAAAATGACAAGAAATTTCCCCCGTTTCCGAGAAGAGTTGAAACTTTTTGAAACAATTAACGAATAGTAAGAATACTACTAGTATTTTTCCGCCGTTTGCATTATTGGAATATAATTTAATATAAAAGTGCCTTTCGAACATGATATAATATGTTTAATACTCTCCAGATCCATCGAGCGTACAGAATAGTATTGCCTACAGGTTTTGTTTTAATTTATTAAAAATCAAAATAGGTCCTATTCTGCAACAGTCATGTTCTATTTATGGTCGCTGCATTCCATTGTGTTGTAAACTCTAAAATTGTATGTTATAGCTGTTATCCAGAAATATTTTGTTGAATACCACATTCTTACGCACATTAAGAGTGTGAATTCGAAATATAAACTTTTAAGACAGGATTGTGAACTGTGTGACTATTTTTTATTTCGTCGGGCCGGGGTCCACCCAATGGGTACCTTCATTGGCAGGGGAAAACACGGCTGCTGGTTATGTTGCTGACCACAACATCCCAACTTAAGCAGTATTCAAGAATGAGGATCCTGTACCAGTCCTCTGTCCTAGACCCTCATTAGGTTGCCATGTCTCGGCATTTTTTATTTATTTATTTATTTGCTACTAGTACAGCCCGTTGTTGTCTGTGAATTAATAAATAATTGGTGTGAAAAGAGGAGGCGCAAGTTTGAAGAGGGGTCAGTCAGGTTCCATTATCAATTCAACTGGAACACCCTCTCTTTATTTATTTTAAGAATGGTGACTTTCAGCTGTTTTCACCCCTTTAGTTGCGATCTACCACATACAAGTTAATTAATTTATGTGACCACTGACCGGCTCCGGTAAGGCGGGTATTCCACATACGTCAATCGTCAATGAAAAATTGAAAAATGACGTAACAATGACGTAAATTGACGTGGTAGCAGAATTTTTAGTATGTCTTTAATGTCTGCTAAAACGTCATTTTTCAAATTTTCATTGACGATTGACGTATGTGGAATACCCGCCTAAATGTATCGCATCAGGGTTCAGCTATATTATCCTGGTGTTTATTGCAGCCTACTGTAGTTGGCAGTTGCTACAGTATAACTAGCCCCCGCCATAACTTTTGGAAACACAGTGCGTCTTATCTGTAATCTTGACTTGCAAGCCCGACTAAGGCGGCCATTCCACCGGCGAATTTACTTCATATTTGATTTTGTCATTGACGTTTGTTTTGTTTTAAGGAGACTATTATGTAGATACTTAACTTATCTATTATAAATTAAGTTATAATATGGTAGAGACTTATCAATGATGTCTGCTACCATATTATAACTTAATTTATAATAGATAAGTTAAGTATCTACATAATAGTCTCCTTAAAACAAAACACGTCAATGACAAAGGCAATTTTTCAAGTAAATTCGCCGGTGGAATGGCCGCCTAATCAGAATATTGTGCATTCAATATACTCCTATTCAATGATCGTGTGCATGATAACTATTGCCAGTAATCTGTCTGACTTGTCACACTTGCTGGTCGAATAGGTGTTGGCTATTCCTGTGAGGCGATTGTTGAGTTGATGTTCAGGAATAGTCCAGTTGGTAAAGAACTGGACTCTGAAGTGGAAGGCCGAGGTTCGAGAATCGACGGTAAAGGAAAAAAATATTCCGCCTCGCCTGGGTCTAGCCAACCCTAATGAGTACCTTGCCTATAATGGTAGGGGAAAAACTAGGCTTACGGCATGTTGCTAACCGTCACATCCCTAATAGAGCCTTTATCTGCCAGTAATCAGGCCTAGACCCTAGGCCTATTAGATGTGCCTATGTGTTTTTGCGTCTTTTTTAGTTGCTACAATTATAAATTAATTATCCTAAATAAAACAGCAAATTTGCTACAATTATAAATTAATTATCCTAAATTAACAGCAAATTTGCTATTTATAGGCATTGAATGCTGTACATTTCGGTAGGTAAAATTGATGGGAATTGCACATGATTAGCAATTTAAAGGGAATTAATCTCTTAGGCCGGGACACGTGGGCTGTTGAAATGAATGTTGATTTTGTGTCCTGTTGGACCTCACGCAACACGACTGGTTCCTCCCCGAGAATAAGCTGTGATGTGCGTGTTAGAGCGCTGTACATCAGCCCTGCTTTTATTTATTTTCTCCGCTGCAGGTTAACTCTTGTGCTGGATAGATATTTTAACGGTCCCCACAACACGCATCATTATTATTTCATTTCTTTGCGTACTGTATGCCATACTATGATACCGGTATTTTTAATTTCAATGCACAGTAGGCTATGTCATTATCTGAAAATCCCCAGACACATTTAAAAGAACCGGTCCGCGTTTACACGAACATGCTTTCCAATTTATCAAAATTAGTAGATAGAGAAAATGGGTAATTTCATGGTAAATAATTTTCCTATGGTTAAATTTCCGATATCTTTTGTCCACCTGACGTCACTGGAGGTGAGGTAAATTCTAGATTGGTCAGACCAACAAATTACCACACAGCGATAATGGCAGGGCACGCAATGCATTTGACCGTGAATTTTCTATCATTTTTTCAAAAACATTTTTTTTTGCACAAAACCAAATAGTTTTTTGCGAGAGCAATCTGTCCGGTTTCGTTACTCAATTTAACACCTAAAACATACCTGAAGGTAGAAATCATCGATAGAAAAGGTTGTTTCACAGGAAAAATATTTTTTAGTCATTTTTAATTAAAATTTAGTTATTTTTATTTTTTACTCTCAGAAGCAAACTATCAAGGGGCAAGCGACCCCCCGCATATTGTCAACATTAATAACGACTACAATACAATATATGTGAATTTAAAAGAAATCGTTTGGGCCGTTTTTGAGAAATAATTTTTTTAGACGTTTTTTGGGAGTTTTTTGAAAATAAAATTGAGTTAGCCCAAAATAAAAATAAAAAAGATCCCGAGGTATGATTTTTATAAACCTACATGCCGAATTTCATCAAAATCGACCGAGTAGTTTGCCCGGAAATCGATGCACTGACAGACAGACAGACATTTCGTAAAAACCACTTTTTTGGGTTCCTGGTATCTCAAAACGTGTAAATCCGTTGAAATCTCGGAATCGAAAATTTCGACCGTCACGAAGCTTTCCTTATACTACGTATAAATTGGAAAGCAATAAACAAACTTACTCAACAAGTGAGAGTAGCTTCAATACTGAATCTAAGATCCTGATGGAATATGTCAACATAAGACTAAGGATCAGTAAACAATATTCCTATAAACCTGCGCATAGAGTGTTTCAATAAATTATATTGATGTAAAACCTGAACTATAGCCGATAAGGAACTGTAGTGTTACGGAAGGATGCTTTGGATCAGTTGGAGGGACAGCTGCTACGTCACATAAATTTTAGAAGACCGTCACAAAACTTTCCTTATACTACGTATAAATTGGAAAGCAATAAGCACATTACATTGTTATTTCTGAATAACCCATTCACCAGCGTTGGTTGGTGACATTCCCAGTACACTGTCTTTAAATAAAAATAAATAAGGGCTTTGTTGTTTCTATTACTAAGCCAACATAGCGGAGTTAGGGCTATAAAGCCCTCTCTTACACTCAACTAGTAAGGCCCTGGACCGCCTGCCTTACATGCCCTCAGAAGCATGATGTACGAGTAGTAATAAAATTACTCATAAACTAGTAAATACGCTATGTACAGTTTATAGACTTAGCTTATATGGGTGGTCGCATTGTTTGCTGCACGCATTTGCTAGTAGGCCCATTCAAATTCCCCAGCCTTAATAAAGATACTCTGGCTGAGAGCTTTATCTGCAGATTATTTTAACGAGGTTTAGCGTTGATTACGGCGTTAACCGGTGAGCACGACATTAAGTTCTTTTCTCGCTACTTTACAGACCAACAGAACACATTTGTTTCATGTTCGTTAATTGAAACAGCTTAGGTTAGATTTGTTGTAATAATACAGGCTTAGATATATTGTGCTATTAATCCTGGTCAATTCAGGCTGAGGCTTTCATATGGTGTTCCTTTGCATGCAACTTTCCCTATATAAGTCTTGCCCTACTATGCCGTTTACAGATTAACTTAACAACGGAAATAGGATTAAATTATTCTCAATAAACCCCAATTGATTGAATGAAATACAAAAAAACATTAAAATTTACAGGTTTCAATTTTGTGAATGTTGGGAATTATAAATGTTTCCCCTAAATCTAAGGGAGGAGAATTAAGAACTCACCAAAAATATAGCCGAGGATCGATTTATTAATTGAAATTTCCCGCGCAATTTACACTCTTGTTGTTTAAAACATCAACTGGGGTTTATTGAGAATACTTGACGAGCAAAAGGCGATGTGTCACTTGAACCGGTAAATGCAAGACAGGCAAAAGACTTCTAAAATTTAAATGATTCTACTAGTACATTATGGGGTGTAATATTTTAATTGATATTCCTTGTTAATATAGGAATCGCACTAGACATTTTATTAAACTTTTTCTAGCAGTCAATTCGACAATTCCAGTAAGGCGCCCATTCCACCGACCGGCTAGGGCTATTTACAAAAACGGTGACGTGGTAGCAGACATTCAAGACTTAGGCGGGGTCTCCACCGACCTCGCATTGCAGAATTGACGGAAATGTTTATTTTCCTTTATGCCATAGTTAAAATTGATCAATGATCATACAGTAAAATCACAAGCAAAAAAACTAAAATTAAAAAATGGCGTCATGGGATATGTTAAGTACAAACATTTTAATAGATTTAATAACAGATAGAAAGAAAAATTCTAATTTCCGTCAATGTCATTTGCATTCTGCAATGCGAGGTCGGTGGAAACGCCACCTAAGTCTTGAATGTCTGCTACCACGTCACCGTTTTTGTAAATAGCCCCAGCCGGTCTGTGGAATGGGCGCCTAAGTAATACCACCAACTCAAACATTATTATTTTGTGACAAATCGCCTTTTGCATCTTGCATGAAACGCTCCTCAATTTAATCCTACTCCCAGTGGTGATCGGCATAGTATAGGGCTGCAGGGCTGTAAAGAAAGCCGTGAGTGAAGTATGATGGTGTGTGGCCTGCTCAATCGATATTAGAGTTACTATTTTGACAATATATTAAAGTTTTCAGCGAAGGCTTAATTTCAAATGACAGCTCGAAGCTGGTTTTTTCAATCAGATAGGTCGGATGTGGAGGGCTGCAGGTAGGAAATTGCATTTTCCGTATCGCTCCCCCTTTTCATCCGCTTTTAAGATCATCACTGGCGTTCGGTTTCGCCCTTTTCTTTTTATCAACCCTAATTACTTAGAGTTGTTAATGGATCATATTGTGCCCGTGTCTGATTCTAAAATCAGTCATTTAGTATACCCAATACATTTATTTGCGCAATAAAAACTAATCGTTACGAATAGGTAACTTAGCCAGCATGGCGTTAAGTCTTCCATAGTGTTTCCGAATTTCCTGTGCTCAATCATGGCCTTCTCAGTTAATTAAAAGCTGCAGTCTTTTTCTTTCCCCTATTGCATGCAAGAAAACTCTTATTTAGGATTGGTTTTCCGATTTTAAAACTGCATGAATGAATGGAACTTAACCATCGTGAGACTGAACACACAGTCATTGACGGATACAGGGGGGGGGGGGGGCAGACGGGGTAGCTGCCCCCTAAAATTTAATGAATCTATTGTAAGCTAACTTATTACCCCCCCCCCCCCAATGGGCTGGATTCGTCCCTGCATTCAGTATACTATGCAATTAATATGTTAAGTTAACAAGCCAAAAGCATTGTTGCGTGCGTATCGGTAGTACGGTCCACAGTCAATGTTCTTGTGTAAATATGATTAATATATTATTTTATATGTATATTATACCATTTATTGTACAGTAGATTGTCTCTATTTCCATTCACTACTTTTTTTAATTTCAAAAACTACGGGTAAGTACTGGGTTTCTTATTAGCTAGTGCTTATTTGGAATATTTATCTTATTTCCGTTTGGGAATTCGCAATTTATATTTGAAGGACTTCCTTGGGTGGAGTTGCCAGTACATTTATGGCCCTATATAAATTCCTGATGCCAAGAACGTCCTCGCGATTACGGGTCGTGTTAACTTGGCGTAAAAGCAGCTGAATTGAAATGCGTGATGGAACAGGGACTGATAATGTTTTCCAACCTAAGCAACATTAGGCCGCTTTTTTCAGTATGCCAGCCAGGTTTTGCGGTCACTTCATTTGAGGAGGCTGTTTACAAATACGGACAATTCCAAGTTGTAGAATTTTTCAGGAGAGCGGATTTTCTGTTGAAAATTTTGATTAAGTTTATGACTAACCCTATAAGACTTCTCAGAGCTTCTGTGCGCAATCTGGCTGCTTTTGTCACTTTATTTTACAATGTGCTGGTGGACATTAAAATTTTCTGCAGGGTCGGATCAAAACCCCATTTTGTGAAAAAATGGAGTTGTCCAAGTTTGTAACCATGCTCCTCATTTCGTATTACATCTCAAGGCTTCTAATCATTTCTTTCCTTCCTGTATATGTAAGCCCTTGGTTAGACTCGTTTCCGTACTTGGCTAAGTCATGCGTACGCCTGTTACTTTGTGTCAATGTCTAATCTTGTCCATTATCGCTTGTAGCTGACATCGAGGACGTTTACCAGTTTGTCAATTCTGGCGAATACAACACCAATAATGTCTGATAATCCATGAGGTCGTTGGCAGGGCAAGGTTCAATATAAGTAGGGCTAAGTCCATAAAAAGCCCTTCAAATGTAAGAATGCAATAATAATAAAAGCCCTTAGCTATCTTTTATTAATTAATGTTCGTCCTATCAGAAACTCATGAAGGAAAATATGTTTAGACTGCTTCTGCAGACCTAATACGGCGATTATTTTTAATCTTAACCTGGGATTAAAAATGTAAACAAGACAATTTTAGAACGGAAAGTGCTATTCAAAATTGTTTTGTTTATATTTTTAACCCCAGAAATTAGTTAATACTCGTACTAATTGCCATAGGGCCTGAAAATTCTACTGTGTTGAAAAGGTACGCGAGGCGTGTGCAGTGTAGGCTGTATAAACGGTAGAACCCACCATTGTTTTGTCACTCATTGACTGTCCCCTCCGGCAGGGCGAATGCAAATGAAGAATTATAAATACAATTAAGCAACCAAACACGTTTTAATTACTTATCTTCTAACCACCATTCAACCATATGCCATTAATTTGGTTGTTGTTTGATAAAATAATTCGTATGCACTATATATATACTAGGAGACTTCTCGTAATCTCGTAGTGCATCAATCACATTACATGTACATAAATACATTACCTCATCATATATAGTGAATTTGTGGAAGGTACAATACTATAAATCTCTCACAAAATGGGAACAATGGCCGTTTTGTGTTATTTATGCTTGTGGCCCCAATAGCTTACTACTCAACTAAGTGATAGGCAAGCCTATAAATTAGTCTGAGGCTGGGTGCCTATTATTCGAAATGGATGAGTGGTTTGGTCATGGGAGAAGGGGGGGGGGGGTAGGTGTGCGTCAAGTTTATTTACCGCGCACTCGTAGGCTATGAAGTTCAGTCAGCAAACCCCTATTTCGTATACTATAGAGTTCAGACTTTGTCAATAACTTTTCAATGAGATTTTGGTAACCTGTTATTTGTAGGACTTTTAATTTGTATTTTGTGCTTTTTATGCTTCATGCAAATGTTAAGTCTGAAAAATTTAGGGCGGTTCTCATCCTTGCCTGATAAGCATCTGTAAGGAATACTGCACTACATGGCCATCCATTCGTAGATGGCGGTGCCGTCCAGTATTCCTTACCATTAATTTCCATGTGATGGTGGGACCTGGCCTTAAAAATTAATAAGTAAATATCAATAAATATTGACTTTTTGTTTTATCATAAGCCAACCTAGCGGAGTTAGGGCTAAAAAGCCCTCTCTTACACTCAACCCGGGACCACCTCCTTTACATGCCCTCCGAAGCATGGCCAGGAAATGTAACAAGTGTGGGACTCGAATCAACAATTTGTTATGTCAATCATGTGAGAAATACACGAATTATTATTATTATTATACAGTCTGTCTGTCTGTACCACTACTCTATGTGTTCTGACTATGACAATATACCTGAAGGTATCTTTTAATGGTATGGAAGAAACCGCATCTACCTTACTTTCCTATCTATCTACTTACTACCTACCACCTTACTACCTACCTATCTACTTTACTTTGCCTTGACAGGTCTAATCGATTACTTTTTATGTCGAAAGCTTTTTAGGTACTATCCATCATGTCCACAAGCCCTGACAGCTTACTTTATGGGGCAAACCGTATATCCTGCCAAGCTCCTAACATTTCTCATCGGATCAGTCAAATCATTCCTCTTATGATTTCATACCTACTCTTCTTCCTCAGGAGCATGTGTTCCGTTATCAAGGTGCCAAGATGGGGATGATGGAGCCGCACGTGTTCGCTTTGGCGGAAGCAGCCCATTCCAGTTTGCAAACGTGTGAGAGGAATCAGTCGTGTGTGATATCTGGGGAGAGCGGTGCTGGCAAAACGGAAACAACCAAATTCATCCTACAGTATCTGTGCTCCGTCAGCAGTAACGTCAGTACCTGGGTCGAACATCAAATTCTTGAGGCGAATACCATCCTAGAAGCTTTTGGTAAGCTTTAGAGGGCAACATACATTCTACATTCAGGGAGTTGAAAATATACTGTATCTCAGGTTTGGCTGCTACTACAGTGGGCCGTTTATGGCGATTTTACTCCTGGGGTTAAAACAGTAAACAAACAAATTTTGAATAGCACTTACCATTGTAAAATTATCTTGTTTACATTTCTAATACAATACCAGGGTATTATATTAACCCCGTTATTAAAATCGCCATGGTGACCCAGGGGAATTACTTTAAGAAATGGAATTTTCGCTAAAAGATTGTTTTCCTGCTTAGAAATATATCTTAGTGCACTATAGTTCGGACTCAACTGCTATGCAGCGAAAGGTATAAAAGAGTTAAGTTATTAAGTACTTAAAATAAAATTACCCCTAGAGTCGATTTCAAATACGACACGTCACTGAAAACCAATTTAAAAATGAATCACAATGTTTCTATCATTTGATTTTTAGAAAAAACCTGATCACATTGATAAACGGTACAGGACTAATTTTAACTGAAAGAAGTACACGTGATTAATACTTTTACGAATTATATCCTACAAGGGTACCGGTAGTGATTTGGAGAAAGTAAGGGAGCCGAGGCTTTTTTAAAAAAGCGAGGGTTGAAATGCAGAGGATAGCTCTAGCTGCCGTAGGGGAATTTTGGAATTGATTGCAATCTTATTGACCTCCCTTTCTGCTCGCTGCTTGTTTGTTGCGTTTGCAGCAGGCTGGTGGCTAAATGACTTTTCTGTCTTGAATGGTTTAATATTGTAATTTGAGGACGAATGATTCGTATTTCGTCGTGCACTATATTCTACATAATAGGCCAATGCTGCTGGTCCGAATCATGTCCAGGCTAATTTATGAAATTGAGTTGATAGTGTGCCGCTATGTTTTGCTTAATGAGGATGTCTGAGCTATTCCTCTTCTTATTGCCTTGTTGCTGACAAAAACAACTTCCTCATCTTGGTACTTATGGTCACCTGTAAGATAAATGCCAGTTAGCTGTGTACATGGGGGTGGGTTAGTCGTTAGTTTTTAGTGATATATCGTACAAACTATTGACATAGCTTACTCTTAAGTAAGGAGTATTGGTCGTCGATTCTGCCCTTAGAGTCTTAGGGGCTCAAGAGCTCAATTATCTCCAACTTAAAGGAGAAAGGGGCTCTGCACCCCCTAAATATTTTACAGCCCCGGCTAAATTCATACCACGACTGCCAAATATTGTTGGTACTATAATTTTTCCCCGCAATAGCATACAGAAATAACTAGCGCATGTGATGAACAGTTTAAAATATATCTGTAGACTTTGTTCAAATTTCATGTTTGGCACTACGTTATCTAAGTTACCGTATATAGGCTATTCAACTCATGTTCATGTGGAAAATTATACGCTTATCAACCCAACATAACAAACTCATCAAAATATGATATTAGGACAGACCCCTTAGGCGCCCATTCCACCGACTGGCTAGGGCTATTTACAAAAACGGTGACGTGGTAGCAGACATTCAAGACTTAGGTGGCGTTTCCACCGACCTCGCATTGCAGAATGCTAATGACATTGACGGAAATGTTTGTTTTTCTTTTTATAGAAATCTATTAAAATGTTTGTTATTAACATATCCCATGACGCCATTTTTTAATTTTAGTTAGTTTGTTTGTGATTTTACTGCATGTTCATTGATCAATTTTAACTATGGCATAGAGGAAAACAAACATTTCCGTCAATGTCATTTGCATTCTGCAAAGCGAGATCGGTGGAAATGCCACCTAAGTCTTGCAATTTCACCGCTTTTGTATTTAGCCCTAGCCGGTCGGTGGAATGGGCGCCTAAACTCTAAAGCCTCTTGCAGACGGGGTAGTAGTAGTGGCAGACAGCCAGTACAAGACGAATGATCTCACAAAACAATCTAGGCCTTCTAACTAGTTACTTCTAATTTCAATGACAACGGGAATTGCTGAAATTCAATAGATGAGGATGTTAATTTGACTAGTGTTCAGATTAGAAGTCTAGTCTTTGCTATGTTATAATGATATGTTCGTTAACTATACCTGTGTGTACTTTTGATCTTTATTAGGTAATGCGAAAACTGTTCGAAATGACAATTCTAGTCGGTTCGGAAAGTTCATGCAGGTGTGCTTTGACAATCGCTGGATGATCAAGGGTTGCATCATACAAGATTATCTTCTGGAGCAGAGTAGAATTACCTTCCAAAGCCCTGGAGAGCGCAATTACCATGTATTTTATCAACTTGTGGAAGCAGCTCAGGTAAGCTTTTACAATTTGTCTTAATATCAAACCAGAATTGATTTCTACTTCTAACCTTTCCTGTAATACTGTAACGTTTTCAACTCATTGTTTTAAGGAATGTTCCATTGCTGCTCGGTATTTTGGCCAGTCAGGCTACACAGAAGTTCTCCATTTTAAATAAAATTTTAAAAAATGCATCATATAGTGTTGTTATTTGTTTCAGAAAAACATGGATGTTAAGAATCAGTTCCATTTGAGAGCTGCTGAAGAATTCAAATATCTTAACCAGTCGGGTTGCGTTAAAATTGACGGAGTAAACGATGCTGCCAAATTAGACGCCCTTCGTCTAGCTTTCAACGTTGTTCAAGTTCCTCCGGCCATGGTGGATGGCATATTCTGCGTCATTTCCGCTATTCTTTGGCTTGGAAACTTGGAGTTTGAGGTTGGTACACTATTCAACTTTTCCATTACGGCCTACCTCTACTGGAGCCATTGGTATAGCTTGTGGAAACCCAGTGCTTTTAGTTGCAATCGCTGACTTTCAGCAACAAATCAAATTGAACAATCTGAATACTATGCATCCTGGCACTCCTATGTTCGATGCCTCAATAACCGTGTACATGATAAGAGAGACTGCCAAAACACCTGTCAGAATACGATATACAAACACTTGCAGGTCTGATAGGAGTTGGTAAGTTTGTGAAGTAGACGGGCGCTTATTGAATGGCTACGCTACGATGACGAATAATACCCGGACTGTAGCGAAGAAAAAATAGGGCATAGTCCAGGGACTAACACAGCTACCTGCAGCCCGATCATGACGATTTGGGATTATTATAATACCAGGGTTTATTCAAATTTTTTTAAACAAATTAGTGCAAAATGCGCGGGAAATTCAAATTGTGAATTAATATTTTTGGTGAGTTTTTAATTTTTTCCTCTCTTAGATGTAGACACATTAATTAATATTCTTATTATATAGTACAAAATTCTACCGTATATTTGAATGTTTATTAGTATTTCCTTCAATTATTAAACAATGCAACCATTCTCTTGTATTCTAATAATACGAAATGATCGGGCTGCTGAGCTAAGGAAATTTGTAACCATAGGGACACAGTAAGCTACTAAATCCAACCAGTTTTAACCTAAAAAAAAACAATTTATACAATTTTATCAAAGGTGTGTTCGAATTCTGTTCTAATATTTTATGCATAATGTCAAATATTCGTAATAATCCAGGAAACTCTTTATTACCTATTATTTAGAGACGTAAACCTATTTTCGTTTAGGATGTGGACGGCGAAAAGTGCAAATTGACTGATGAAGATTTGAAGGTGGTTGAAACCGTCGCCGTTCTGTTAAGTCTGCAGCGAGAGGACCTTGTTCAAGTTGCACTGCTCAGACAAATCAATGTCAGAGGGAACATCACTGAGATACCATTAAAAATCCAAGAGGTATGAATCGCTTTGTAAACAACAACAAAATCTACCACAATATAAAGTAGTGGGTATACTTTAATGCTGAATGCCTCATGTCAAGACACATTTCCTACGTGCTATACCGGTACCATACCGTAGTTACTTTCCAACTACAATTTCTAATTCTTACCCTGAATGAATTGGACCAAGTCATAAACATATCCTTTCCGCAGGCTATTTCACTGACATGACTGTCATTGGGCGTCTCTATCACTAACGACCATCAAAATATGAGCGTTGCTTCTTCCTCTATTAGATTCTTCTGCCGAAAACGGCAGACTTTCCACTAATGGGTGCTGTTAAATTTACGCTATATTAAATTTGTCTCTGCTTCCTCTTTAGTTCTAATCTATCGATTGGATCGCAGGAAAGTTTCCCATCATAGTTTCCATTCAGTCCAGTACTGGGCAGTTTTAGGGAGATTCGTCTGCCTATTTAGTAATGTTCGACTTCCGGACAATGTCTTCATAAATTTTCAATTCATGACCCCTGAGGCTAAAACCACCCCCCGTTCAAAATGTTATTTATGTATGGATGTTATGATTTCAGGCCCGTGAAAACAGACATGCAATGGCGAAAGCGCTGTATTCGCGGACATTTGCCTGGCTCGTCAATCATATCAACACGTGTACGAACCCCGGGCAAGATGGCTCTCGGTTCCTCGGCGTCCTCGATATTTTTGGTTTCGAAAATTTCGCCGTCAACTCGTTCGAACAGCTTTGTATCAATTACACCAATGAGAAGCTGCACAAATTTTTTAATCACTATGTCTTCGCATTGGAACAAGAAATTGTAAGTAACCGTTTATTGTATCTCGGCGTTTTGTTCTTAGAGGGAATGGCAGATACCTTGAAACTATAAATAGACAGTAGCCTAAGCTAAGCTAGGCCATGTAAATGTTATTATCACTAACATTAATTGTATATATACAGGTATTGCTTTCCTATTTTTATACATATATTGGCAAAAAGTATCAAATTACTTCTAGGCTAAGTGGTGGATAACTCACTAATAGTTATTGTGATGTGAAACTAATCACGCCTCAAGAAATCAATCTGGTTTGTTTGTCAAATTAAACTTACAAATACGTTACTTCATCATTAATCAGCAATATTTCATCCTTGCAAATTCAATGGTTGATTGACTGTTCTTTTTTAATTTTCAGTATAAACAAGAGGAAATTGAATTCTTGCACATAAAATTTACGGACAACACATCCTGCCTGGAACTAGTAGAAAAACCTCCGAGGTGTATTCTTAAACTTCTGACTGAACAGTGCCATTTACCAAAGGTAAGATATGCTGTAAATCAGTTATGGTGGACGTAAGAAAGAGCTACGCGTGTGCTTTGCTATGATGCAGTAAAAATCGTTCCATCCAAATAATATAATGGTATTAGCAGTATGCCTACCGATTTTCTTTGTTCTTTGTTCTTTATTAATTCTTTTATATTCTGAATATTCTTTTATTCTTGTATAGCATCTGACAAACTGCTTCTGTTGCTTTTCAATTTGCAATTTTCCATTGCAACGTAATATTCTTACATTCTGAGTATTGTTTTTGCAGGGTTCAGATGTTGCGTATCTTAGTAATCTTCATTCTGAGTTCGAGGCCCATCCTCAATACGTTAAAGGTGAGGATCGACGGCGTTGGGAGGCCGAATTTGGGATTCGTCACTATGCTGGTACTGTTGTCTACGAAGTTCGCGGATTTGTTGACAAGAACCGCGATGTGCAGCAGGATGTTTTCTTCGATTTCATGAGTCGCTCAAACAATGCTTTTATTCAAGAAATTACTGCCTATCAGGTACATTTTCCTCGAAAGGACACTGCTACCCTTTGTCACCTACAGCCAAATTAGATGTTGCCTACTGAACGTCTATAGTGACGAATACCACTGTGTAACATAAAATTTACATCATGTTGTTGCACAACTAGTCAGCTACCTTATTGAATTACACTCTACACGGTTTTTCATGTTTCATTACAGGATCTTCTTGGGTCTACGGTTGTAAAAATGGGCACAACAATGGCAAGAGGGACAAGTAAAGGAAAACCGATGGTCAGTGACACATTTCGTCACCAGCTTCAAGCTTTAGTTGATGTTTTACAAGCTACGAACCCCTGGTAAACATTGAAAATATTTCTGTGTTTTGGGATGCCATAATTTGAAGGCTACTTGTAGTTTATTTGATGACTTTACGTGGTCATTTGACAGATTGGTTCATTCTTTGTTAATATTTTGTTTATTGTAGGTATGTGCGTTGTATTAAGCCAAATTCAAATAAAGCTGCAGACAGTTATGACGAAGCCCTCGTGCTAGATCAACTCAAGTACCTGGGAATGTTAGAGATCATCCGAATCCGGAAGGAGGGATATCCAATTCATTTAACATTTGAAGACTTCGTTTATCGCTATGGCTGTCTAATGAACCCACGTGTCCCTCCTTGTCCAAAAGATGCTGTCAGGTATGTGAAACCAACTTCTGGCTTGTTTTTTAATTTTTGCTACTGTAGCTACTTAATCGTTAGATATGATATTGTATAACATACATTTAGACACAGACCAGATTGCAACAGTGCGTGCATTAAAGCAAATAAACTAATTGTAAATTATTTTTAGAGCAATCATGGAAATGCAAAATGTACCTGAGAAGGAGTGGCAAATTGGGAAAACTCTCGTATTCCTGAGGAGCATCGCTCATGAACCTTTAGAAGATTCCAGGAGGAAAACCATTCATCATTGTTCTGTTTTAATTCAGCGAGTCTGGAGGGGCCATCGAGTTCGAAAAGGTAAGTATTTTTATGTTGCCGTGCAAAATGTTGAATTCCCTTTACTCTAGCTCTCTAAATACAAAACTCCAGCACTATAAATCAGCATAGTTCACCCCTCCTAAACTTTGCCAAATGTCGTCAATTATTATGAATTACACGTAAGCTCTTATTTCTCTTAATAGCGTACTGTACATATTCGACGATAAACGCTTTTCAACGAAAATGACAGAATTATGCTACTTATAGAGCTTAGATAATTTGAATGATGAATAAGTTTTTTCGGTGGCACAGATAAATATTTCAGCCCATTCAGCTATACACAAAACCATGGTGGCAACCTAGATTGTCAGTAATGTAAGTCATGTACGTAATTGATGTTTCAGATTTCTTGAGAACGCGAGGTGCTACTCTTCGTATCCAGCATGCTTATAGAGGGTGGCTGCAGAGAATAGAGTTTCTTCGCAAGAGAAGAGCCGCCATTGTGATCCAGAGTCATTTACGAGGAGTATTTGCACGAGAGGTAGCAGCCGCATTGCGTGAAATGCGCCGAGTCGAAGAGGAAATGCGGAAACGGGAAAAACTTGAGGAAGAACGCCGCTTACGTGAAAAAGAAGAAGCCGACCGTCGTCGGTTATCCAGTGAAGCTCGTGAAAGAGAATTAGAGGCTTTAGAAGAACAAGAAAGGTTAGCTTGTGTCATGATTCAATCTATTCCACGCTTCTCGGCCTAATGGCTAAAATCAAAGTGTAAAGTGTAAAAGATTATTTTCCCTTCACTTTTAAAAGTTGGCAACTTTTTTATCCCCTTGACTGATCCTCTCGATCTCTTCTACTTTAGTCATTAAATTAATTTGCATATTCTTTTATTTGCATGCAGCAAACCGTTCCATGGAATGGATGGATTGGAAAAAGGGTAGGTGTATAAACCACAATATCAATGGAATCTCAGACAACATACGTACCGTGCAGCTAAATGTCTTTAATTGGGCCCTTCATTAATATGCAATACTTTTTTTAGGTTGGCCAAAGAGGAAATCGCTGCTCTGAGTCAGTTCACAGAGCAGATGAAACCCCGGATGCCAGGCGAACATAATGAATCGGTGGACTTGGATAATTTATTTGCATTTCTGTCGGAAATGCAACCTGGGAATCGGAACAACATTATTGACGAAATTTCAATGCATATAGATGGCCTTGTGGAAGATTTAGATGAGGAGGTATGCGTAATGATTTTTTTTTAATGTTTTTAAAATTTTAATTTTAATCTTTTAAACGTTCCGCTTAGGAATACTCGGCTCATGACCTATTGCTATCTAATTTAATGCCTCCTGAAAAAACCATGCTAGTGAAGCAGACAGATTCCCATTTCCCATCATTGTAAGACAGCTAATAATATCTAAATATCTGGCCAATATTGATGTCGTCTGATTCGGGAATTGAGTTGGTCTGTGTTTGAGTTGTTCTTGCCCAGGTCACCAATAGCTTTTAACGGTCTTTTTTTTCAACAGTTAGAAAATGTATTACAACAAGAACTGGATGGTCTTGTCAATGGGACATGCAACAATTTAGACGTCCGATTGCGAAAACCATTACCGGAGCCTACGATGCCTCCCCCTCCCCCTCCGACTAATGGTAATCTTCAGTTATTCGTAATAGGTAGTGTATACTGACAATTTTAAAGTAAAATAGGTACCATTATTTAGGCATTGAACTAGAGTTAATTTTGTAAAAAAAACTATTGGTGAGGTAGGAGTTCAAGAACAAGAACTTAGTAGAAGGTGTTAGTGAGTGTCATATATCCAATAGTGAAATGTGGAGGAGCATTTCTGCTAAGTTAACGGTCATTTTTGACGGCTCTACTTTTACTATTAATAACTTAAGTTCTCCCTGTTGTGTTATCTTTTGTCGGACCGAAAATTCTTTTTGTCCATTTCTCAGTTTGTCTGAATATCTGCAATTATTTAGGTACAAGTCTTCCTGCTTGTGCATCTAAGCCAACCAAAGACGATGGAGAGCCCATTTACGAATGCGTTATTCCACGAGAAGAAGGTAGCAACTCACCACCACCCCTGCCGGCCCCTCCTCTCAAACTGCCTAACCGTAGTCCAGTTACAGTCCGCTCCGAAAGGGCAACAAGCCCGCGACATTCCCGTTCTTCAACTCAACTGGTTCATTCAAGACCGAATTCTCGGGCTTCTTCTACGGTATGTATAGGTTATCTCATGATTTTGGTAGAGAATTAAACATTAATTGGAGAAAATAATTCTCTGTTGACCCTAATTATTATTCTATTTTTTTTCTTTCGTGTAGGGTGTCCAGACACATAGGAGGGAAGATGATGAAAAGGAACAGCGAAGACGATTCCGAGTAGAACGAAAACTCCAAGAATTAGAAGAAGACCAAGAAACTAGCCGAGTTCATGCTTTGGATGAAGCCTATCACGATATCGTCGAATTTGCGCATAATTACTTTAACTCGCATGAGCGATCTCCTGAAGGTGAGCCACGAAAGGGTAGATTGTGTGGTTGAATCACAAATACAAATCCTAGCCTCGTGAAGTTTGTGCTCTTAAAGAAAATATAACAGTATAGTTCACATGGTTTTCGCGGTTTCATCAAATCTGAGCTGTGCACTAGCTAGCCCTAGTAAGATAATCGTGAAGCAACACTAAGTAACTTCAAAAAGTAGTTTTTGGTTTTATTTAGCCCACACGAGATAGGCCTCTTATCAAAATCTTAAATTAATCAGGACTAGCTGGCAGTGCATGCCTCGGTTACATGTATGAGTTTCCGGTTGTGAACGTAATGTTCAGTGAGATGGGAAGAAATGCAATTTGTAAATATTTCGAAAATTATACTATTATTATTTTATATTATAACATCCACCCCCCCCCCCTCCCTTAACACATGTACCTATTTGAGCCACATCGTTAATTTTTTTTTGTTATTAGGGACAATAATTGCTACTCTCACAAGAAAATCAAGGAAATCAATGGAGATGATGCCAAAGTATGAGATGGTGACTTACTACAAAGGCAGTTCGATACCGAACTCTCACATCCACATGTATGATCCTGACAATGTCACCGCAGCTTGCTCCATTTTTAGGGTGTGTACTTTAAGCAGGCACATATTCAACGTAGTTCTAGTAATTCTACGGAATAGTGGAGGTGTTTAATTTCGTGAATGATAACAACATTCCGACAGGCACCGATATCTCCATCAGAATATGTCATCAAAGAAATGGAAGTGGTCTCGGTTAATTTAAATATTATGCATTTTAAATTTAGGTTAATTTAAATTTAAAATTCGGATCTGTTCTTTAGAGTTGTCAAAATATACATAAAAAAGTTAAATTATTCTTCTGGTATTTTTATTAATTTTTGTATTTTAGGATCTATGCAAGTATTTACGAGGTGAATTGAAGCCGGAAATAGAGTTGGCCACAATTCAAAGTATTATTAGTCAAGGGATTGAGCGAGAAGAGCTCAGAGACGAAATATTTGTCCAGTGTATGCGGCAAGCTACAAATTGCCCTCAACAGGACTGGGTCGATCGTATTTGGCTCTTACTCTGCCTCTGCGTAGTCGCTTTTCAACCCAGCAAACTTCTCTTTAAGGTACTGTTAATTTCTATTCTTACAATAGTCCTTATATTAAATTAATAAGCTAGGCTTATATTGGTTCAGTAATTTCTTTGTCATAAAAGCTAATACGTCTTATTTGGTTAGAAGAAGTTTAAAGTTATTTTAATATTTTCAGTACTTCGTTTCGTTCCTGAGAAAAAACCTAACTCTTGAAGGAAAACTAAGGCAGTATGTCCAGTGGTGTTTAGATAATTGCAATAATGCAAGAGTCGCAAATAGGGCTATGCCTCCATCATCAGCCGAAATTTCGGTAAGTTTTTATCATGTAGTTATTTTTGGTTACATAGTTGTTGAAGTGAAGATTTCTAACTCGCCATTTCGTCATGCGACTATACTGTGACCACTCAAATTCAACTCAACATCAGATTGTAGCCAACTCGTTAGTCACGTTTTCATACCGGAGCTGTAAATACATGGGAAAAATTTGAATTATACGATGACGTAGTTTTCCTTATTTTCACAGGCCATTCGGAAGTTGGGCTCAATTGTCTGCCGATTCTTCTTATTAGATGGGTGCACAAAAGCCATTAGTATCCATCCTACAGATACTGCCGCAACAGCTATTTCTAAACTAGCTGAAAAACTGGGCCTGAGAAACGTCGAAGGCTGGGCCATCTACCAAAGTACTCCTGGCCAGCAAGAGCATGTTAAGTCGCACGATTATCTCTACGATGTCATTTCTCAGTGGGAGATGAAACAAGTTAAAACGGGTAGTTCTTTTCCTTCGTTGAGTCTGAAAGTAAATCAATCAAGCTACGGGGATAATAGGTTTTTGTTCAAGAAGCGTCTTTTCCGCAACACTCGAGAGTTGTCTCAGGATCCTGTAGAAATCAACATGCTCTACACTCAAGCAGTTTACAGTGTAGTCAAGGCAGATGACTTCCCTGTTAGTGAAAAGGTTGCGCTACAGCTCGCAGGGTTGCAAGCCCAAGTCGCTCTTGGGGACCCACAGACCGACAATAACAAAGCAAACGATTACTATGCTGATGTTCTCATTTATCTGCCAAAGAGGATAGCTTCCACTCGAACAAGCGAAGCCTGGGTGCCTATAATTGGACAAGCCCATCAACAGTATGGTGCAGGCCGAACTGAACTCACCGCCAAAGCATTGTATTTGAGCTGTGTCATGCAATACCCTCTCTACGGAACAACCATGTTCCCAGTTACCTATCGAGGGTATTGGTCGTATGGCAACAGCCTAATTTTGGGTGTAAATAGTGAAAGTCTACTTCTAATCAAACCTGATGACAAATTGGTGCTATATGAATATCGTTATCAGGATATTGAAAGCATATTTCTTGATCCCAGTGACAGCCTTGTCACTGTAAACTTAATGCGTCATCTTCCTGATAACAGTCATAAGTGTTTCGTCCTAGAGACTAGTCATAAAACTGAAATCGGAGCTCTCATCGTCAGTTACTGCCCAGCTTTGGCCAATTGGATTATTGAGAATGAAGCTGCTGCAATGAAAGTAAAAGCCATCACAAATGAAGATCGAGTTCGACTCTACCATAATCTCATGAATGCTCGTCGAACTCTCGTCGAGAGTGACCTGCTTAGGAAACCTTTGGATGCCGCGGGCGGCTTCCTTAGGAACACCCTGAGGAGGTTGAGCAAACATCGTCTGGAGAAGCTTCGGGCCGAGTGGGGAGCAGAGGGTGGGGGCGTCAAGGGATTTCCCTATACATTCTGGGCATTTTCAAGACAACCTCTTACACAAAGTCTCACAAAAATACCCGAGGCTGATGAGCAAGTATCACTTCAGGTCTTCCAATTCATTCTTCAGTATGCAGGTCTCGTTCAAAATGGAGATACTGTCAGACGCGTTGAAGATGAGCACATTAGCATGTTGCAGACAGTTATGGAGCGCTGCATGCGTAAGGAATGCTTACTCACCGAACTTTACGTCCAGCTTATCAAGCAGACGACAGACCACCCTGACCCCAACTCCAGAGTTAACTTGCGACACTGGGCGATGCTCAGTCTTGCCTGCTCCGTTGTGCTTCCCCCTCACAAGCCTCTTCGCCGGTACCTTATTGCTCATTTGAAGCGCTGTGCTAGTGATTGTGTTACTGAAGAGGGAAAGTATGCGCGGTTCGCCGAGAAATGCCTGCATCGGACACAAAGCACACGTCGTCGGCAATGGCCACCTTCCAGGGAAGAAATCATGTGTACAATCAATCGTAGGTAAGTCGTCTAATAATTTTCTCACTTGTTGGTCACCGTTGGTCATAACTTGTGTGAAACACAGTGTTTAATATTGAAACTCATGTGTCGCGTTATGTCATGAGAACAATCTGAATCATATCCGCCCTGCTGCTTTCATCAACGGTCTCAGTGACCCTGTATATCCGAGCTGCGATTGCCATGAGCCTCTCTAAGTGTGTGGGGTGGTATTAGATTGCTTCGTTATGGGAACGAATGATTCCACTAATAAATCAAAATTGTGACGCAAATAACAAACATTTACTGTATGCAGAAAGTAAGTACATAGACCAGTGTATTTAACGTCTGAAAAAATGGACTAGTTATGTTCTGACTTTCATGCAAGTTTCTCTAAAATGTTGCAATTTTGGATACTAATCATTCACCTGAACTATCACTCGCCGAATAAATTTTTCTTTCAGGCCTATCTACGCTCGTTTTCACTTGATGGATGGGCAGTACCATGCAGTTGAATTTCAAGCTTCTGCTAGTGCCCGAGATGTTATGGAAGTACTGAAAGATAAGATCGGACTGCAGGAAACAGCTAAAGGTATATGCAGCCCTAGGATAATCTGTTATTGAGATTACAGCGAAGCAACACGAGTACATGATCATACTCCCGCCTGGTGCCAAGGGTTTTCAATTTGTAAAATGAAAACAGTTATGGTAAAGAATAACGAAACATTGTAATGATATTTTTTATATTCGATGTCGTCCAAATTTTTATGTCTGTTGGTTTAGGTTACGCCATTTATGAAGTCCTGGGTTCTTCCGAAAGAAGTTTAGTGCCTGAGGAAAAAGTAGCCGACGTAATGTCAAAATGGGAGCGCTACCGAACGGCCACTAATACTGGGAAAACGAGGAAACAGCAGCAGCACCTGTTCTTGTTCAAGAAACATCTGTTCCTAGACAGTTATATGAATCTAGATGATCCCGTGGAGAAAGAACTCCTCTACCACCAAGTTCTCCACGGCCTGCGCAGCGACCGCTTTCCTATTTCTGACAAGGAAGCAGTAAGCTCATTTATCTATCCATTGTTATATAACAATAGCTCCTAAAGTATAATGTTTGGTGTATCACAAAAAAAAATTTGATTGCTTCGTGACTAGTGTATCGATAGCTTGCCAGTACTGTTGTTTCATTGCGACGATATATGCAGGCCATATGTGTAATGGAAAAAACTCCGTATAACAATAAATTAAAATTGATTATTTATGTATGGGCATGAAGCATACACCGATAGTGGCGGTACGCCTCTGGCTGGCATAGCTTACTTCGAGCCTCATGAGCCAAGCCTACTGGTGGTGGTCGCTATTCAGTATCAATTGAGGCAGCAGTAGTCTGTCTAGGTTGGAGCCCGCAGACGGCAGCTGGCGAGATTGACTGGCGATCCGGAGGTGAAGAGGGTTGTCACCCAATGTTGGCCGCATTTCCCAATTATTCGTCGTCTAATGCCTCCTCCATTAAAGCTGACGGTCATCATGGCAATCGTAGTCATGATGACTATACTAAGGAATTGTAATGTAATGGTTTCCGGTTACCTCCTGCATCCTTATGCCGTTGACTCTTCATTGAGTTCGTCTGACTTCGATTTCCCAACCCCAGGACGGAAGAGTGCCCTGCTCAGAAAATACAGTATTTTTCGCTTACCCCGCCTCTAACTCGGTCCCCTATCTGTTCAGTCGCCACTACGCGCTTCCATCTTCACCACGAGGAGGTAGAGTAGTAGAGATTAGGTATTTTCGCCTCTGAGACTAAGGCATTACTCAGAAGCTCAGCTCCCAATAAATCTGAATAATTCAAACCATCTTAGCTCCTCGGTGTTCTATATTAGGGTAAGTCTCCTTTCGATTGTATTTGCAGTGCTGCATGGTACCTTAGACTCGCACTGACCTCTGAGGGGTCATATGACAAAGCATCAGAACTCCATTAAGAGAGCCAATCGGGGTAAATTTTACTTTTGAAATTTATGGAATAAATATTTTTCTAGGTGATGCTGACAGCTCTTCAAGCTCAAGTAGAACTGAACGACTGTGGGGAGGTAGCGTTGGACTACAGAACGGTCGCCAGCCATTGTCTAGCCCCTCGACTAGTACCCCACGTCCCTCACGACTGCGTAGCCATGCACCACCAGAGTCTGCGAGGGATGACAGCGCCAGAGGCGAAAAAGTCTTTCCTCAATCTCATTCAAAGTTGGCCTCTTCATAGAGCCACCATCTTTGATGTAATGGTATGTCAATGTTCGCTGTTGCTGTTTGAATTACTATTGATTCAATCCATCGAGTAATCCATGTAGTTTAATTGTTTATTCTAGTGACAAAAATCACGCCACTGAATTATAAAAACCAAAATTCTCATATCACTACTGCCATTCTTTTGCTGTAAATTCCATTTGTACTGCTTGTACAAGGTTATCTTATATGTAGATGTTGCCCAAAGGCTTGACTATTGCTTGTAAAAACTTGACGCACATCATTGAATTGCGTTTTGCGAATTGCGAAGGCCTAACTCCCCTTTTTGCGGCACAGCTCAGTAGTGTTCATATTCTATTTTTTTCAGCAATCCTTTACGTCCAATTGGCCTCGAGTGTTGTGGCTTGCCGTGGACCAAATGGGACTTCACCTGCTGGAACATCGCTCACGGAATGCTCTAGTTACCTACGACTACGACTCTGTCCTCAGTTACTCGCCAGCCCTTAACTGTCTCATGATTGTTACTGGAACGGAGAGGAAACAGAGCAAAGTCATACTCACTACTTCCCAAGCCTTCCAGGTTTGTAAAAATCAGGATATTCTGACACTTACGTATATTTGGGAATTTCTGTCATCAACATCTGTTTCAAGAGTCCATCAGCCACTTCCCCATACATAAGGGGTCTTCACAGTGTTCGTGTTATCGAGTTATACCTAGTTAAGTGTGTTATATCAAGTTAAGTTAACACACCGATAACCAAGCTAACCAGCGTGCTATCCTAAACCCACTTCCAAGTTAGTTAAGTGTGCTATTTAGCTTGCGCTGCGATCGATAGCTCAGGTTTGACCGCCGCCATCTATGTTTTTTTGTTGATTGATTTGAAACACGCGTTTAAAATTGTGTAGTATTTAAATTTATTCGTATAATCTAATATCACAAGCAATTACCGTAAAATTATAATAACCAAAATGAACAAAAAATACAAACAATTGTTGCACTAGAATAGAGTTCTGCCACTTTCTTTAAAACCGTGCCACGAACGTCTGACTACTACCACGTTGTTTACACTGTTAAATGTTTTTGATATAGCATGATAACTCACTCCCGAGGTCCACTCACGATTGTGTGTTAACTTGGATAGCACATCTAACTCGATAAGACCAACACTGTATCTTGGAAAATATATCGTCAACCGTGAGGGTCGTCAGTGAGTTGTATTTGGGAACCGAACGTTTCCAGGTTCAACTAAAAACTCATCACAGTTGAATTAGTTTTTGTGTCAAATAATTTGAATGGGAGCCTCGGAGGTTCATAAAATAGCACCTTTGAAACCTTAAGTTAATAGCATTCGATATTGTTTAAACTTACAGATAGCAAATTTAATTAAGGAGTACTGTGAAGTGCTGCAATCGTTTGGTGAAAACAAAGTTGCTGTGGCTGATGTGCGACGCCGTGAGATGCACCAACAGCAACAGCGATTCTCCGCCCGACCAGTTAGCATCCTCCATAAACCCGCTCCAATCATAGAGCAAGTTGCCAGCTGAGATACACCTATGCACTGCGTTCGTAGTGCCGGTATGTATTTGATGCTTATTTAGCAACACTTTGCCTGGAAAGAAACCTATTTTGAATAATACGTACGATAAATCCTGGTTCTCCCTTGTGTTATTGACACTCTAGCAAACTTACAGTTACCCTTTATTACAGTAAGACTTTGTGAGATTTACATTTTGTGTTGTCAACATTTTTTATTCCTATAAGGGTTACACTTTTTTTTTTTTTATTAAATTGGGGTACAGGTGTTACCTGTGTGCACTCAAGCTTATTGGCCTATTGTGCCCCCCACAACAAAGTATCTACATCACTTTCTCGAGGCCTATCTCCCTCAGGAGAGCCAGGATCTTGAGGGGATTCAGAAGCGGTAGGTCTTTTACTTGTAACTGCAAGCTTCCCGAACATGCTGCTCTTCTTCGTGCGATTGCATCGCATCGCAGGTAGCCGCACCTTCATTACAGAATCTGCAAGACTACAGGTATAGTTGTCTCCCCAAGAGACTCCAGATATTTAACCCCAGAACCAAAGACGCCAAGGCCTGTTCTTGGTTTTGTACTTCCTAGCCTAGAGCCATCAGTAAACCACTTGATTGTGTGACTATTGAGAATTCCTGCTGATTCGCAGCATTCATTCATTGTCCCTAATATAGTTTCGAATTCCCTACTAAAACAGTATTTTGGATGGATTCTATCGCTTGGCATATCCAGGCAGTGGTCAGACGTAGTCAGAGAGGCTGAGTCTCTCTTAATTGCCCTTCCACTCCTAATAATGCCATTTCGGCTGAAGTTTCCACTGCAACATGGAGGGGTGGGAAGTCCAGTACTATCTCCATTGCTGCAGTGGGACAGGATTTCATAGCCCCTGTAAAGCATCATGTTAGAATACGGGCTTCCGAATGTAGCCATAATTTAGATTATTCAGAGAAAAATTCTCATGTGGTTTGATTTTGCCGTGTCCATGAAGCCATGGCCAATGGTATGGTTACAGCAGGAAAAGACAGGCTGCAAGGATTACACTTAGGAAGGGAATTTAGAAATAAACCGTGGCACTACAACCCATCGTGGGTTTAGGTTAGTGGACTTTCTTTATCACTGCAGTTTTTGGGATGTTGTGGTCAGCACATGCAACAAGGTTCCAAGTAAGGTATGGAGGACCTAGGTCCGTCGCTAAATTTTTCCTTCCATTACGAGTCTCCCACCTCGATCTTCTGGGTCCAGTTCTCAAGCAACTAGACTATGCCGTTATTGTTGGTAAGCCTATGCAATTAATCTTTTTAAAGAATGAAAATGAAAAACTTTCTCATTCGGTTTGTTCATCTTTTACAATTTAGGTTTTTGTTTTATAGTTTGATGTCAACCTCAGTCTAGTATTAATAATGAATTACGACCGTCGTCACCGAAGGTACTCGTGAAAATGGTTTGCTCCAAACACCACGTTAGTATGAAGGGAGTAGCAGCCATGTGTTCAGACCCCGGTACGCATCGCAAACGTCACGGCGGTCCATAAACTAGCCAATTTTCTTAGTATTATATTACAATTGTTCAGTCATCAGTATTATTATGGCAAGGATTGTAAAATTATCAGACTGTTAACGTGTTTCGTTACAAAACTAATTTAAGAAAAGAACAGATCTGCCTTGTAAGAGCTGTTTGAGACTATGCGTTTCTATTTTTTCCATGATAAAGTACACGGTAAATTAATTCACTCTATGGAATTTATTTATTTATTTTATTTTGGTTATTTGAGAACAGTGTTTTAGTTTAAATTCAGTCATCCAATTCATTCCAACCTTTATCGTAATATTTATAATACCGTACTGTCATAATAATTATGTAGCAATGGATAGGCCTAACATTGTTAAAATTGAGTGATTAATGGACTACTTTCCTATAGAAATCGATACATAAAGGATGTCAAATCCCAATGTTTGATTTGTGGGGTATAGTTGGACCCATGTGCTCATTAGAGCATTAAGAGCAGACTTGACGCCTCACTACATAATTCGGATGAGTGCGACCCCAGGAGCTGGACTATCTAAGTACCTCCTCCTTCTTTCGTACAAAACCCTCTCGGGTGGCTATTTTTGTTTGACACGGTCGATCCGGCTCTGGCTGGTCAGGGACTCTAATCTTTGTATTGTATTGTATTGGTTGCGCATCTGCATTTTCCTATATGAAAGTCATCCATTGAATCTGCTATGTGGAAATGTACAAAAAACCCGCTTTCCTAGTTCTGTATACAGAAAAGTAAACTGTCCACAGTTGTTTACTATGGAAGAAAATAGGCTATTATGTTGGGGCGATGATTTCATGAGTCCTGCAAGTTGTAGTATTTAGTATTGCCATATTGGTTCTTATATTATACAATAATGTACAGTCTAATTATTACAATAAATTCAAGTATAAGATATGCCCTATCTTACTTACAAAAGTAAAATCAATGCCGGATATGGCATAACTATGGTACTGACAGAACAAAATGCGAAATCCACTAATAATTCATCTTAAATCTTGGCAATTTAATTTTTTCGTTTGGATTTGTTAGGACAAAATTAATTAAAAAATAATAATACGATATGCTCAGTCGGTTGCATTTATATGATTCAAGGGGCTTACCTTCTCCAGGGACTGTAAGAAAAAAGAAAATTGTCTTTTTTCCCACTTGTTATCGATTTGTCGGCATATTATTGGTCACTGTAAAAAAAAACAAATGTTGCCGTTTAACTATTTATATCATGGATTCTACGGTTCTTATGGTTGTGTGAGAATTTTGAGAATTCTATCATTGTGCCCCATATCAAATGCTGAAAAAGACATCACGTAATTTAATTCGATTGTTAGTTTTTTGCTAATTTTCCCTGCATTTATGAGTAACTCAATGAAGCGAATGATGCACTTTTACCCCGGTGCTTTTAAAACGCTTTAATATTTACTTATTTGTAGTGTAACCACTATGACCAGAGTTTAGCCTAAGTTTGATAGCTACATTCAATTTACTTGCAATTAAGAGACAATCGATCTGTTTTTTCTTAGGCGGGGTTTCCACCAACCTGCTAGTGCTAAATACAAATACGGTGACGTGGTAACAGACATTCAAGACTTAGGCGGGGTTTCCACCGACCTCTCATTGCAGAATGCACATGACATTGACGGAAATGTTTGTTTTACTCTATGCCATGGTTAAAATTGATCAATGATCATAGAGTAAAATCACAAACAAACAAATTAAAAAATGGCGTCATGGGATATGTTAAGTACAAACATTTTAATAGATTTCTATAAAAAGAAAAATTCAAATTTCCGTCAATGTCATTTGCATTCTGCAATGAGAGGTCGTCGGAAACCCCGCCTAAGTCTTGAATGTCTGTTACCACGTCACCGTATTTGTATTTAGCACTAGCAGGTCGGTGGAAACCGCGCCTTAGCATAACGCAATTTCGCAGGAAATATTCTTTGTAGAGCTATACAAAATGTAACATCATTTCGAAAAATGTTCCACTACATTTTGATGTGTGAGTGTGTAGCCATCACTAACAGTTTTTGACTTCGTCGACCTCAGTGTCCGTTATTGTTTACAAGTAAAGTTCAATAATTGGGACTGATCGATGTTACTGACGACTACTCATCACACTCTATATCTAAATGTAGAGGAACATTTATTCTAAAGGATGTGATATTGATATACAATAGTCCTATATCCTTGTGAAATTGGAATTTTTCATACCCGTAACGTTATTCCCCTCCGGTTGTCTCTTAAATTAACCTAGTTTTTTTATAATTAAAATATTATTGATTCACATCCAATCATAGCGAGTAGTCGAGTACATAACTTACTCATCATTAATTTATTGATAAAAAATTAGTATTTTTTTATTATTTATTTACAAGTCATTGCTGATGAAGTTTTTGATAATTATCATTGATCTGAACTTGGATTAACGTAGATCATATTCAATATTGTAAGTTATACAGTTATCTTTTCCACCAAGCAGGAAACCTATTTTAATATCAGTTCTCCTCAGTCCTTAGTGAGTATATAAGTAAATTTCAGTACTGTAACACTTATGAACTGCATGGGTCCACACATGTTACTTCTAAGTAGGCCCAGTAAACACCATAACTATTATTTATTCTATGCATCTCATTTTAACCCCATGCAAATAAGCTAAAGTAAGACAAAGCTGATGCTGTGATGCTAAATTGATCTCTTTTATTCGTAAAGAAAGTTCTCAGCCAAGCCAATCATTTTTAATAATAATTTATAATGTTTTAAACTATTGTGCGACCAAACGTGCATCGTCTTTTGTAAATATTTTTAAGTTATACAATCGAGCATGCTCGTATTATGGAGTAGGATTCTAATCGACCCTATTTCCTATTTCATGTTGGCTTCCGTGGAGATTGATAGAAATACACTGCGGTACATTCATATTTGTTACCATTCATCAGTGAAAATGTGCTATGTCATGTATTACATTTATGAGCTGAAAATATTGAATGTTCTATTATTTATTGATAGTATACATAGTAAATGCCAAGTCTGTCGTAAACAGGCTAGGTGTATGCATCCGCAGCACATGCAATGTAGCTGCAAAAAGTAATTTCCTAGTGTAAGTAGGTGGTTCTCGCCATAAGCCCAATACTTCAATTTAAAGCTATTTAGATTGCGAGTTAAGTGCGCAAACCTTACTGCGCTGGTGTTGTACTTTAGGATATTGGAGTCTGGAGATATTTTGAGAATGGTTGAGCCAACGCTCATATTCTACCAGTGTACCTACTTGCGCTTGGGTGGAACACAGTTATGCGTAGATGCTGTAAAACACCATGTTCGCCAGAAACTTTCGTGGTTAGGTGTTCGTTTACGTACGTATAAGCCAAATCTTACAAAGACTTAATTATGCATATTTTTATTATTAGCCTATTATTATATATTTTTAAGCTTAAAAACGATTAGCAACTGTCACGCAAAGAGGGGGAAATACTGTAAATGGGTGCAAGTTGTGTGATTAATTTCCACAGAACACCATAACATAGAGGTACTTTCCTGTAAGCCGTAAGGCCCGGTTTTGGCGCTGAAAGTTTTGAAGTATTGTGTCGTGGAACTGGAATAAAATTGTCGTGGTAGAAGTGTAACCAAAAGCTAACATTTTATCGGCATCGTCTGCTTTTTAAAATCTGAAATCAAGTAAGTATATTTTATTTATTTATTATTGGGATTGAATTGGTCTAAAACTAATGTAAGACTGTGATATATATATAGTCTAGTCGATTTTAACGTTGTTAGTTTTATCAGGATGAGCTTGCTTAAATCTGCAATTACATATGCAGTGGCCCTGTATGTACGCATAACATGATTTCTATTATCGACACCCAGTGGTGGCCGTAGCCACTAGTGCACACTGCACAGGCAACTGCTACTGAAGCTGGTTTAAAAGGGCAAATTAGTTTTATAATGATGCTTTTATTATTGAAGGCCATGCAACCTGTATTGGCTGTCAATGATCGATCGATTGATTGATGTCGGAACGTTTTAAACGGAGTGAATCAACCATGCCTATTATATTCTGCATTACTTGGGTTGTTTTAAATAGGTATAGGCTCCAATGTAAAGGGGTCAGGGAATTCTTAGACATGTATAACTACTCAGTGGGCTATGTTTTCATATGCTTCTCAATGGAAAAAGGATTGCGAGTTCCCCGGAATGTTTCGTTATATATTTACAATATCTTACATTTTGGCAGTCAAGCTACAGCCATGCGTATTGTCATGAGCATAGACATAACAAATATGTCATTGAAGCTCCTAAGCATTTTTCCATCATATTGAATAATATTTATTGGTGTTGTTTCAGCATGATTCAGACGCAGGCCATTAAAGCAGCCAGGTCCCTTCCCTCCATATTTAGGAGAAATATCGGCGTTGCCGCTCCATTTCTTCAAAAAGCCAGTGACCCTATACAGCAATTATTTTTGGACAAAATTAAGGAATACAAACAGAAAAGCAGGTGAGGCTTGTGGAGTTTGTGAATCGTGCGCATCAATCATTCTTAAACTTAAAAGTGAATCAACCAAGAAATATCAAGTTTTGCTGCTTTGGATGCTTGGTATGATATTAAACAATGGAGTTCTTGCGCAGGTAAAACAAAGATGGCGGGCTGTCAGAAAGGGAGGAGGTACCCCTGATTCTCGGACATCACCCCTAGTCCATTGAAATGTTACATGAGCTTTGCATTTCTTAGAGGCAGCAATTTTATTTTTGAAACATGTGAGGGGGGTCAATAGAAGCTTAACCTCAAGTTTGAGGGGTCGCCACGCTTGTCCCCCGGCCGCCATCTTAGAAAAAGAGGTGTAATTTTTTTTTCGCGATATCTCGGAAACTATGCGTCTTACAAAAAATTTGTAAGGACCTAATTTATGGCAAATTGTTTTGCCTACAAATATGTTTGCATAGCTTTTCGCCCTAAATTAAATATTAAAGAAGCTATAAGCAAAAAAGTAAGAAAAGTTTTATAACAATTTTCTTTTTTGCTCTGTAACATTTTTTTTATACATTTCACAAAAAAATTACCTCGGACCAATCTTGTAGATGATCTTTTGAGGAAAATTTTTCTCTATAACTTTTTTTTATTTCATTCATTTAAAACGCTGTTACAGCGCTAAAAAGTTGACTGGGCTCGTCAATGTTCATGAGAATCCGTTCTAAACGAAATGTATTACTTATTTTTTATTTTATTGTTTATATATTCTTACAAAATTTTTGTTAAATTCGTACAACTTTACTTATTAATTCCTGGTATTCCCAGTAGGCCCACTCCGCAGACATCTTGCTTATAACCTTACTGGCTTCATTTTCTAGCCATGCTTCGGAGGGGATGTAAAGCAGGTGGTCCCGGGTCTTCCTAGTTGAGAGTAAGAGAGGGCTTTTTATTCCTAACTCCATTAGGTTGGCTTAGTAATAGAAACAACAAAAACTCCTTATTTATTATTTATATATAACGTAATCCTCCACATCAAATATTTTTAATCACTTATCAGCTAGCTACTCTAATCGACTTTTCTTCGATGGTCCAGGCTGTGGCTCAGAATCTAAATCAACGTCAAATGTGAAAGTTTGAGGAATGACAGGAATTAAAATTGGAGTCCTGGTTGGAAGTTCATCTTCAAATTCATTTTCTTCCATCAACTTTGATGTTTCCATAATGTTGCTGCATGTTTCGCCCGAACAATGGGGGCATACTGTAGAGCATTTCAGGCCTGCTTTTCTGCAGCCACACATGCTTCCACAGTTTCCTTTGCATCTGCAGAAAATCAATTTCATGAGATCGGGGGGTGCTGGAGGCTTGGAAGCTTGTATTGGCACACAAATGTTTGCATGCTTTTTCCAGCCCCAATCTTCAGGATTTTGATATCTTCCGAGCCACAACTGGACCTGGTGATATACTCGGAGACTGTGAAAACGAGCAGCATCTTGTGTTGGAGGTAGCGATGATAAATAAAATAAATATAACATTTTGAACGGAGGGTGGTTTTAGGCTCAGGGGGTCATGAAATGAAAAGTTGTGAAGAAATTGTCCGAAAGTCGAACATTGGTCGCCATCTCAATAGGTACATGAATCTTCCTAAAACGCCTACAGACTCTATCTCATAGGAAGCGGGGAAAAGAGTTAGGAATGAATAAGTGAATTTGTACGAATTTAACAAAAATTTTGTAAGAATATAGATGCAATAAAATAAAAAATAAGTTAAACATTTCGTTTAGACCGGATTCTCATAAACATTGACGAGCCCGGCCAACTTTGTAGCGCTGTAATAGCGTTTTAAATGAATGAAATAAAAAAAGTTATAGAGAAAAATTTTCCTCAAAAGATCATCTACAAGATTGGTCTGAGGTAATTTTTTTGTAAAATGTATAAAAAAAATGTTATAGAGCAAAAAAGAAAATTGTTATAAAACTTTTCTTACTTTTTTGCTTATAACTTCTTTAATATTTAATTTAGGGCGAAAAGTTATATTAACATATTTGTAGGCAAAACAATTTTCCATAAATTAGGTCCTTATAAATTTTTTGTAAGACGCATAGTTTCCGAGATATCGCGAAAAAAATGTTTACACCTCTTTTTCTAAGATGGCGGCCGGGGACAAGCGTGGCGACCCCTGAATCTTGAGGTTAAGCTTCTATTGACCCCCCTCACATGTTTCAAAAATAAAATTGCTGCCTCTAAGAAATGCAATACTCGGCCCCTAAATTGTAACATTTCAATTGACTACCCCTCATTTTAACATGGAGTGTATAGGCTTTCCAATGAAATTTATTTTATTTTAAGAAATTTTCGCTTTCAACGGCAAATTAGTGCTATTTATATGTTCCTTCAATACTTGCGCGGGTACTGACAAAAAATTGCGGCAAAGTAGCTGCAAATAATTGTCGAATAATATTATTTACTTGTGTATCTAATTTGATTTCATTGGTTGTGATACTTCCGCGAGGGCAGAACAGATTTTTAAATGGGTATGTGAGCCTAAGCTTGCTTATACATATTACAATTAATGTATTAGTAATGATTTATTACCATAACTATACAACTTTACTGCATAACTACCATGAAATATAGCCTAGTCGGCTGGGCTGCCGACACGCTAGCCTATCATGTTGTTCGTAAATATTAGTAGCGTAAAAAGGGTTATTGTCTCTCCATAATACTATCACTAGAATTCAATTTAGTATCTGAGCACCAAAGCAGTTAATTTTCGTAGGGCCACAGGCCGTGCCCAGCTTTTGTTTTCGGGGGGGGGGGGGGGGGGTCCAAATGTTTTTAACGTAATTTATTATTGAATTAATGGTCATCGAGCAATACAGGTTTACATAAAAAAATTATTTCGGGTGGGTCTGGACCCCATGGACCACCCACTGGGCACGGCCATGGCCACTGGAAAGTAACGACGATATATATTAATATACATTATTGATCCCAATCAAGGCCGTAGCCAGGATTTTTCGGGGGGGGGGGGTTCAGAAATTTAATTGGATATTACATAGTAGTTTATATTTTTCCTCTCAAAATCCGATTCTATTTAGTACCTTGGCTACGGCCATGATCTCAATCGACTGTCCGATTGGATCTGGAAAATCTTTTGTTGGCCCACTAAATGTTTTGAACATATATACAAGGCTCTTCCCAGGTTATGATTTCGGGGGGGGGGGGTCCAAACATTTTTTTACGTAATTTATTAATGAATTAATGGATAAATTCTTCAAACCATACAGGTTTACCTGCAGAAATTTATTTCGGGGGGGGGGGGGCGGCGGCCCTCTTACTGTGACGTCACTACGCAAGAACTCCATTAATAACTCGATCACCTCTCTGGTGCTCTCGTACCCTCCAGACACGCAAATACATAAAAAGTATCTTATGGCCCATTGGTTGGAGAAACCGAATACATGGTCATTGGTCATAATAGATAACTTAATTAATTTCAGTGGAGGAAAATTGGTGGAGCCCACGAAAGAACTAGAACGAGAACTGAATGCTGATCTGGGCAAAGCACTGAAACAATTTGGCGGCGCCCCTGGAGTAGACATGACCAAGTTCCCCACCATTGAATTCCCAGAAGTAAAGATTGATCCTATTAACCTGGAAGCTAAGTAGATTTAATTGGAAAAAATATATAGCTGTTAATTTACAATTCATTTATTTAATTAAAAACTTAGACTACTTTATAGTAATAGGGCAAGAGCACAGTCCTGCCACACGTGGAAATAATCACAAACAAATTTAACGTCGAAATCTCCAGCTGCGAATTCATTTGCAGGGTAGCTAACCAAATATTAATGTTACCTAGCCAAGTGTCGCATATTCCGTATGGTCTCTAGAAGCAATGGCAGTTGAAAATAATCGGCAACACTTTCAAGAGTAGTTAAATATGTAGTTAACGCAGCCGCGGGAATGAGAGTTGTGTATGAGCCTGCACAAGAGCAGTGCCCTGAAAAATTATCAGCTTGTATCTGCAACATAAATAATTAACAAATAATAACAGACATACTTTCACGTTCCGGTGATACTGTCAAATTCATGTTAGTTTGTAAATTATGGACGCTTTGCGGGCATGCATGTTCAGTTGGGGAACTAGGCGCACATGCGTATTTGATGGAAGTTAAGTACTTAGGGGCGGTAGTTTGAAATTTAATTCGAATTTTCAATGCGTGTGAACAAGCAGGATATTAATTGCCTTCATCAACTCTTTAAAAGCAAAAAGGTCACTACTTACAGCGTGACATTTGGTGCATTGAATATCTTGTAATGTGTAAGATATCATCTTCCTTTGGATACTATCCAGCAGTTTGTATTCTATCTCGCTTGAGTCGTAAGGAGTTTGGCAAACATTGCATACCCAACCATGTCTAAAACAAAGATTTGTGTATACAGTTCCTTATTATCAGTGTCGGTGAGAACCTTAATAATGACTTATATATATTTGCGTATATAATCAAAATTCGGGGTAACTATTTTAATATTTAATGGCACATGTTGCTAACGTCAAATTCCTCTAATTATTGTATTACTGAGTTCTATCGCTATCAAGAATTATTCCAACTTGAGCATTTTACAGTATTGCCGGTTCGAAGTGACCCTGCCGCGTTTGAGCGCTATAATATCATCTTCCTTTATTACATTACCGAATGTAAAATAAACAATACAACCCCAGGCTATCTACTACATGTATGCATAGAAACTGAGCAACTCTTATCGCTTATTATGATATTTCTAACCACACAAAGGCAGTGATTTTAACTGCAACAGATTGAATCCATGCATACTTCTCACCTGTCTTCCATTTCAATACGGTGAGGGTCCTTGCAGAGGTCTAAATCCCGGCAGTGGTTGCAAATCTTACAAATAACTTCCGGTAAAACTGCTGGTACATAGGGATCACTCCATTCCGCGGCACTGCTGAACTCTCCGATTCCCAAAAGTTTTAGCATGTTACGGCGAATGCGTGAGATAGCTTCAGGTACAGCTGAGTCAAGTGCCAAGACGCGGGTCACAGCTTTTGTGAACTCAAGGGCAGGTTGAATTGTCCGGCCTTCCATGCCTAGCGCCATTGATTTCGCTGTGGGTAACTTACGATTTATTCTCTCCACCAATCTGAAATTTTTACCATAACCTAACTTCCGGTTCTAAATTGGTTGTAATTTAAATGGGTGTCTGAGACTAACACAGAACCACAATTGTAAACAGTAAAAAGTAGGTACCGTCAAACAATGGGTCAATAAGAAATGCAACGCATTATCAGGAGGTAAATAGTTTACACGACTGTTTTCTTCTAAGTATGGTTTGAATATAATAATCAACTCTGCAGTCAACTCCAGTTGCCGGGTGTGATATATGAGTTACACTCCTGCCAGGTCGTTTTATGTAATTTTATGAAACAAGGATGAGACACACAATATTAACTTTAAACTTACTGGAAAAGTTGTTGCGAAAGTTCACCAGTGACGAGCTCTTCAGTATAACTTTTCAAATTTTCATGTATGCCGACACCTAGTTGCTCCAATTCGAGTTGACTGTAAGCGCCAGGTGTGACCCTACGTTCAGGTGAGGCCATGGCTAGTTGAGTTCGGCCCTGTTCTTTGATATGGCTCCCAATTTTATTTATAAAACCGGCAATTACCATTGAGAAAAACTGCTTGACATTGCCTTCTTCTGGTAAGATTTCAGCAAGACTCCAATTCATAGATATTTTGCACTGAAATATAAATCCAGTATCAAACATACTGTACATTACAGGTAGTCCTGTATAAAAAATAAAATTGAATTTGTTGACAGACTCACTAAGCTTGGTTGGGAACGTCTCCCGGAGGTGAACATACTGATGCTTCTCGAATCAGTTACTCAGTAGGACCGGACTAACATCTAACATTTGCGACTGAATGGCTCCTTGCCAATGCCAATAAAAAAAATAAACCTCGTAGATCCCATTATAAAAAGGTAACTTAATTAAAATATTACATAAAATCATAAATTATGTCACTACCGGTGTCGATTAATCGTCATTGTCAAATGAGCTGATAAAAATTAAAATTCTTCAAGTTACAACCGGCTGGCTGGTTGGCAGCAACATGTGGCTTCGATGCCTCTACTCCCCTCGATCCTGGCACGGCCTCTTCAACTCCACGTATGTATTGGCCCGTACATCCTCCATCACTTGCTGCAGATATTATTTTCTTTTTGAACAATTGCAATTAATTTTTAGCTGCTGACTTGACAATGACGATAAGTCGAAACCGGTAGTGACATAATTTAGGTTTTAATGTAATAAGTTACTTTTTTTATAGTGTTCAAAATAATACAAATTTCAGGCAGTCGGCATCACATGAGCTGGAAGTCCTGTACTAAGAAGTAAGTAAAATAGTACAACGCTACAGATGAGACGATTTCATATACTTTCGCTTCCATGAAAGTTCAGTCTTTTTAGTAAAATTTAAGCAGTGTGGCCCACAACGAATCTTTACGTTCATGTGCTAAATATTAGACTCCATGGCAATTATTGCACTTGCTATTTTACCTACCTCATCCTGAGAATTATTTCTCTCATGGCCCTCTTCATTTTCTTTGACATCACAATAAACTCCTCCATAATTAGCCTGAAATTATAAAAGACGGTCTCTAAACACTTGAAAGGCGCAAAAGTTTTATACGAACAAAAGCCAACCTTAGAATACGTACATAGCTTCCATGAATTAATGAGTTGTTAGAGAAATGGTTCAATTTAGTTAATTTAACTGGTCTCATATGATTAATTAACTTGACCAATGTTCAAGTACAAGTGCTGAAACAGTAGGTTTGATTCAGTTTCAATTAGTGCGTGGACATTTTATACCAAAATATCCCTCGATACTCACATTGTCCAACCAAAGAAGATACTCCCAACATAGTGAAACAGAAATGTGAGTGCTGTGAAACAGCTCCTTATTCCTCATAGTGGCGAGCACATACTCCATGTAGCCCAATGCATCACTCACAGTCAGTTTACGCGTGCAGACGAGAATTTTGCTGAAATCTGCATGAATCACGATACAACCCAATCGACGCAACTCAGCGATAAGCTGAACATAAAGTTTTTTCATCAGATTGTTCAGGGAACGTCGCAGTGCTGGCTCATAAAGGAGGGCGTTCGGAGACCTCAGCCATCTGCGTAAATAATACTGTATTACGAAAAGTAATTAGGTATTGTTGGACGAGCGAAACAACTAGTTTATTCCAATATTTTGATAAGCATAAATTTATAAAATCGAACAAACTCCGTGTTTCCTTCGTTTCAATCGCTTGCCCCATAGTACTCTAACGGCGAGGTGATGTGTTGAAGGCACTACAGTGGCAGAAACGGTCTTTTTTATAAGAGATTCCTTCGTGTCACATTTTAAATTTAAATGGTGTAAGGTACTCCATGCGTTGTCAATGATCAGTCTACCTGTAAAAGTGTATGATCTGTTGATCGGCGTAGACATTCGCATTGAGGGATACGTCGCGCAGCCATTGGCTAACCGTTGATCGTAACACACGGAATGCAGGGCCCGAAAGAGCCGATTCGTCATAACTGGTGAACCCGGCCGTGGCGACTCCAACCATTTCATCCACCGAAGCTTGTGGCACCAAGTCGAATGCTACGCTGGAACTTGTGCCTAAATGAATAAAAGCAACATTTTATTGGTCATACAATAATTGTTTATTGTTAACGTTGAGATATCCAAATTTTTTGCTAACAAATGAGACGGGCATTTTGACTAAATTAATTAATTCCTCGTGTCACAGCCGCAAAGTTATGAAAATGTTCTTATGAAATGTCGACTTCGATGGCCAGGGGGCAACGCGCTTGCACTTGTGCGAGTCTTTACACGCCATTTCGATCGGAGACGTGTCGTAACTCAACACGGGTACTAACCTACAGAGGCGACTGAAGAGGTCAATCGAATACATTCATTAAATTGTTTGTATGCGATTAATCGTTTTTAATAAGAAAAAAAATGTATCTCAGGTGTAGGAAAAAATATTAGGAAATCCCTTCCATAATTACCCTTAAAAATGTCACGGAACAACCCGTCCTTATACAAAAGCATAGTTGATAGTATGGTAATTGTCTACTACTACATTGTCAATGTCAACAAACAAGTTTCTTACAATATAATTGAGTCATTATCAAAAACATTGACAAATCTGAATTGCTTACTTTTAATTATTTTATCAACTCAAAATTGCTCGTTAATATTTTTTTTGGGTCCTATTATATCCTTTTTACCTATAACTGACGTGGTTTGTCTTCATTTTCAACAATAGCAGTTTTAAACGTGTTTGAAGATTAGGAGTTACCGAAATTTGTCATGAGTGCAACGAGACAACTTCAAATAGTTTGCGTCTTACGTAAAACTTTCCTTAAGCATTTTTCCACCCAATTAGTTTTGCCATGTGTCCTATCCCCCTGCCCTTCTGCTAAATGTCTCAATATCTGTAAGTCGCTCAATTTTCTACTAAATCGAAGTTATGAATGTCAAAATTGCTTGTAATGAGAAGGTCTTCAATTCTGAAAAATATTTTTAAACGTAAGGGAAAAGTTAAAGACACATCAAAAACGTATGAGACCTTACAAATTATAGCAATTTATTGAAACCCCGTCTAAGAAAAATCATAAGAAAGTTTGGAAAAATATTTAAAACAGGCCCGCTGCACTCATGATTATCTAGTTGCACTCATGACTGGTGGAGGTTTGACTGACTAGAAGAAATAGAAACAAAGGTATCTTTTCGAAATTTCTATTTTTCGAAGAAATTTACGTCGCAATGAAACTTAAAAAAAATTCTTTTCCCCTTGTTCTGAATATTAAGAGATTTCAATAATATCATCGAATTTGATGAAGGCCCTATGCCATATCATTAACGCCCAAGCGGAATATGTTATTCTTGCACACCCTCATGAACACAACCACCTCTCCTTCATCGTCATCGACAGTTTCTCTTGCAACCGCAGCATAACGGAACGTTTTTCATGTAGGTGAGTTCCGGTTTGTAGCTTGTCGACAGTAACTGCTCGATCGTCTGCTAGTTTTCTGACACCTTGATAGGATGGTGAAGGCTGACAAATTCTTGGTTTTTTCTGTTCAAGTTTTGTCAAATCTTCTACCTTCTTCCTTCTATCATTCCTCATTTTCTGCTTTGTCTTGTGTAGTAATTCTCGCTCTGGGTCCAATTTTCTATTCATTCGGCATTTTCTTGCTTTCTGCACTACTCATTGTCATATTTATAAAAGAAAATGAACTTTCAAAAATCTTATTACCATTGTCCATAATGAGTGCAACGCTCGATCATGAGTGTCACGAGTGGCTTTGTAGCACTCATGACTCGTTGCACTCATGAGAAAACCGAGAAAACTAAAAATATCTCCGGTATTAATAGCCTGATAGGGCTAGGTTAGTTGTGAAGTTAAGCTTAATGGCTTCATTGTTAAAAATAATTATGTTCCAACAAACAATTCTTAATTTTTATAGGTGAACCTTATGTTGCTATCATGAGATCGAATAAAAATACGCAAACGCATTTTTTTAGTAACTGCTATAAAATTTTTAAAACACTTGCAGAAGCGTCTATAGGTAGACAATAACAATGCGAACATATATGGCGACGACTTTGCTCTAGTGATACGTTTTCACGCGCCTTTCTAAGTTATTTCTTAACGTTGCACTCATGACGTAGCAATCAGGTCTAATGTCACAGACAGTCCAAAAACTTCGTGTTAACAGCTCAAGACTGGATGCTGGACTCTTAAGACATCACAAAATGTAAGATGGATAGTTGTTGCAATATATTACACTACCGCCAAAGTGATCAGTCTTTTAGTTTAGGCGAGAAAAAATCATGAAGTATATTATTTTTAGTGTGGACACACATTTTGAGCCCACTTTCCAACTTTAAAAATGCCCCAAATACTTAAAAAATGGTTATTTTACACAAATGTATATTAATTTTTTTAGTTTAAGAGTATGGTAACAAAGTCTGGCCAATCTCATTCCCGCAACCAACTACAAAGCGCCACTAGATAGTCTAATATCCACTGGACAGGAAATTGTCAATGTTTTTGATAATGACTCAATCAGAAAGGCTTTCACGGCCGGTGTTACATGATGAAGCAGTATAATCCAGAATGATACTTCCAAATGGTACTTCCAAACGTTTCGTCGACATTTGCGGTTCCACAGCAACTGTTGCCGAGACACAATCTTAGAAGACTACGTAGTGCTACTGAAGACGTTCACGAAACGACCACGGCCCGTCAACCCGGATTCTACCACTGCATAAAGTTTCTTACCTTCAACATCGTGTACATGATGGCTTTGTAGTAGTGTATTAACAGCCAGCCCATCAACTTTGAGCTCCATACATATGGACGTGTATGCTCCACAAATATTGACAACAGTGCTTCCACTGTCATCCATCTCGCAGAGCAACCTTCCATCGTCTGCCTGACGGCCCCCAAGATCTGGTAGCGGAGACTTAGAACACCACAGGGCCAAGTTATTTTTAAGGAGGTGACGGGCAAAAAATAGGTCGGCTCCGAACAATCCAACGTCCACCGGTAAATTACCTGAAAACAATTAGTAACATTGATTGGAAGAAAATCACAAAATTATTTTAAGACTGGCGGCTGTCACAGGAACGGTGATTAACTTGGTTCCGCGTATAAGCTTGGAAGTTCAGATTGGAAACGCTGCAAGTCTTTTGGGATCGTTTGTCCCTGCTGAAGGAGTAGAGGAGCTTTTTAGATTTAATGTTTTTTTAGTTTTGTATACAATTATAATATGATACTATTTTATGGTTGTTCTAAGATCCGCCACCTTACAAACATCCACTGAAGTGTTCGAGTAGCTAACAAAATGATCGGAGACAATCGGTGCGGGAAAAGCCTTAAAAGTGTACAAGATAAGATATCTCGTGAAATATCGGCCGTAGAGCTGAAATGCTCCTCTACATTTTGATATATGATACATATGTGCCCGTCTGTAACAATTAGAGAACTTGATTTATTCAACAACAAAAAACTGTTGGTGAGGGTGTCCGGAGGAAGGAGTTCCAAACGGGCAATGGCCACGGTGACGGTCACATATCATATATCAAAATGTAGAGGGATGCGTCCTTTTTAATAGCTCTTAATAAATAAATAAGGACTTTTTTTGTTCTATTACTAATCCAACCTAGCGGAGTTAGGGGCCTGCTTTACATGCCCTCCGAAGCATGGCCAGAAAATGTAGAAATGTAGGACTCGAACCAACAACCTTTCGTGTGAAAGTCAGAGTCCGTACCACTACTCTACATGTCTTGACTCTTCAATGAATATTTCCTGTGAAATTTGACTTTGTAAAAAGGAGGGGGTGTAGGATTTGCTATTAAGGCGTATGATGAAAGGTTTCATTTCGAAGGGAACTTCAAGAAGCTAGTACCATACTTACCAATAGGAATATGGAAATATCGACACTGGTCAGTGTGAGTGTTTAGGTTCTGAATCAAGTTGAGATAATGCTGAATCATTTGTCTTGCACCCACGCGCTGCCACTCCATTGTTGAATACAGATCAGTTGGGTCTTGTATGTGAAGGGGCACAAGAGGGAAATCAGTCAGGCTTGGCATCGATGCCACCAAAGAGGCCATCTCTGGAAAATGGAAAAGGTAAAGGTAAACGAGAAATAAATGGAAAATGGTTTTTCCTTCCCACCTACATCGAATAGATATCGTGGATCCGCCATTATACTCATGTAGTGCACTAGTCACCTAGTATAGAACAGTCATAAAACCGCGTATCTTGTGCAATTATGGACTATGTGAGTTTGACAAAGTTAAAGTTTGTATAGAAATGGGTCGAGTCCTCTCAAGAGACACTCCATATCGTGTGGTGGCGTACTAAAGTTTCACAGGGTTAGATGGTCAAAGGATACTATAATAAAAGCAGTGAAAAAATATCGATACAACCTCTACATTAAGTAAATAATAATTAGATTCACATCCACATATTAAAAAGAAACAGTAAACTCCTTTTCAGTTCTTATTGATTTGGGTCACATTTTCTAAGGTTGGGTCTGCAATTACCTGCAGCTGTCTGTAGAATAATCATAGTAGGGCCCCGTTTTTCATCTCTATAGTTGAGAAGAACTTTCTGGATAGCACGAGACAGCTGCTTTGGATCAATCATTGTTTGGACTTCGAAGTGTAGCTCACTGCTGGGAATATTGGCTTCATCCATTTTGTTTAAACTAGACAAAATACACATTATGGATCAACGGAGTTCGTATAACTTACACTAGCCAGCTCAAGACATACTAATTACATTTTCGGAGATTCATGTCAAGCTGAATAATAAGTTTTGAACATCTAGTGAACTTGTAAATATTGTAAACTTACATGGCAGTCCGCTCAGTGTTGTACAACTGTTCAAGGTTAGGCATCTGGTTAGTGTGCACAGAATCAAGTATAAAAATAACTACTTTCTTGGCAGGAGGAAGAAACACTCCATACAGAGATCTCTGACCATTAGCTGACACATGCTGGTAAAGGAATATGTGCTTCAAAGCAGGACTACCATCTGGAAGCTGCAACAGACAAACAATGTATTTAATCAGGTATAATTAAACTAGAACACGTCCATGGTGAAGTAGGCTTACAACAGCAAGCCTTGCTCCAGGGTCCACAGTCGGTGGAGCGACTACGAGGGCCGGAAATAGGTAGGCCGCAGTTATCTTAGCTCCATTACAAAGGAAACAAGCCTCGAAGTCAAGCAGCCCGATGCGATAAAGGTGGGTGGCTAGGTAGTCGTGTCCCGTGCTAGTTCTGAAAGCTGCCGCAAACAGTCCTTGGTTTCTAGGGACTGTAACAAACTTCCTTAGTTTGGCTTAACAGCGTACGAGGTATAAATAAAAGACATTCAAATTAAATGTCATTTCTCGGATTATGAATGCCAGAGTTAAAACTGTTATCTTAACAATAACGATATTTCTTCTTTCCTTCCTTTTTTGTCGCCTTTTTCCCAATATGGGGACAGCGAAACGACAAATTGGGCATCGGCTGCGGTTTGCTCTTGCAGTGCAGTTATTTCTTCATATACATATATGTTATTTAACGAATTAATAAGTTATTGTAATAATCCTTATGTCTGTGTAAAGCAATATAAATAGGTCTACACTTACACTCTCGAGATATGATTGTTGAGCCAAGGTTTTAGAGTCGAGATCCAGCATACTGAAAGTATCCGTGTCTTTCATCCCATCTTTGACCAGCTGTCTCGCAACTTTACGATCTACAGTACAGACGCACCCAACGGTCACCAGAAGTCGAAAGTCCAGGGGCACTTGGGTCTCGTAAATGCCTTCAACTTCGGGAGACGTAAGGTCCTTAAGGAATTCCCTGGAATAATTAAATAGTACACTGACACCATCTTAATAAGAATATTCTTACTGCCATTCGAAACAAAATGGCGTTTCATAATATTGAAAAGGCACTGTGCCGATATTATAAGAGCAATCCGGAGGGAAGTAGACTGATAGACAACTATGAAGTAGTTTGAATATAAATAAGTTCTTACTGGCTGTTTTCTATAAACTGCGGCTCAGGCACCGTGTACTCGTAGATATAGTGGCTGGGCCTAGACCGCGGCAGCTGTCGATTCGCTTTCTTCCAAAGTAGCTTAGCATTTTCATCAACAACTTCTGGACGAGCAGTTCTTCGATTGACCAAAAAAATTCGAGGGACTGTCAATTTCAAGACATGAAGCTCCTTTTCTACAAGCACCCAAGCTCGGAACAACCCTGGCTCGTTCGTCTCCGCAAACTGAAAGCAACAAAGAGTTGTTGACAACACCCTTAAATTTTTATACTGAAAATAGCGAATTAAAGTTGTATTAAATTTCATAACGGATATTATCACGAACTCATGAACTTCCGATTCAGCGTCTCTGGATAGTTTCTCTTGGTTTCATAATGCTGTAAAAATTAACTATAGTAAAACCACGCATAGTTGAGTCATACGTCACAACAGAAAAATCACGGTAAGGTGACTGAGGCATACTGTGGAAATCTTGCGAGATCAATAGTCACCTTACAAATGATACATACTAAAGCACGAATCGCATATGTATCATGTGTAGGATGACTTGCACAGTATACCTCAGTCAACTTACTGTGATATTTCTGTTGTGACGTATGTCCCAAATCAGCGTAGTCATACTATAGCCTACACTTACCTGAACAACTTGCCAGTTGCCATCGAGAATGGTTCTCTGGGCTTTCTTAATAAAGCTCGTAATACTTCCGGTGGCTCTCATAGCAGAACCCATACTAGCAGGCCCTTTCTTTCGGATGTGGCCACCATCTTGCATTCGTTTCTGTTGCATTTGTAGAGCCCACTTTTTTTTGTGGTACTGAAGCCACTCTACATGTTCCTCCTAAAAAATGCATCAGTATTAAATTTTATTATTGTAACTTAACTTAACGTAAAGCATGAACTTAATCGGCCAGGAAATGTACTGTAGGTGTAATAAGCGATATTTCTATCATATTCAGAGAGCAACTTATCAAGCAGATGTCGCGACGGTCCCATCCATAACAACACGTTTTATAGAGCCGGCAATCGTCCCCTGTCCATTCACACAGATGAAATCACTTACCCTTGTACTGCCATAACGAGGCCGTGGCCCAAGAACCTCCCGCCAGGTGCGTGCCAGCTCATCTTCACTGAAGGCGGAGCCTCCTCTCTTTCTCTTCTTACTTACAACAGGGAGCTTGATGGAAACATTACTCGTAGGTTTCGCAAAATCCTCAATATCTTTCTCTTGTCCATTCTCTTTCTAAAAGTAAACATGACTCAGTTAGTAACAAGTGAATGATAGCCTCTGGAAGTATCCTCTCATAAACAATTGCCCTCCCAAACTGAATACTAAACTCTGTGTGAAACACTGTGGTGAATAACTTTTTGGTATTTTTTATCTCGTTTCTGTTCTACAGGACGATTTTTTATGGAACGTACATGAAAATCTACGCATTCAAAATATTCTGAAGCTAAACTCGGGCTATTACTTTTAACACAAAATTTTAATATTACGTCCCGTATAATATTGCTGTAACTCTCGTATATATTACAAATTTTGAGGCTTACAAATTAGAAGAAGAAAGATTAAAGGATACCTGTTGAAGGATTGGCTTAGGAGCTGTCTTGAAAAATTCATTCATCTTCCTCTGTTTAAGAACGTCATTTTTCTCCATCATTTTTTTGTGGAGCCATTCAGGATGGCGAACACGAGGAACAGGGTTGTTAAGCTAAAATACAATAAATCAGATATTAAAAAAAATGAAACTGGCCCATAATGGTTCATGCAGCGAAGCATCATTTGATTTGCCCAAATTATTGCACACCAAAAATTATAGTAAAAGCATATTGTATAACTCAACCCATGAAACTCTCTCTTATGGCATGTAGCATAAAAATTGTGCTTACGTTCAAATACTAGTATTTTGGGTAGATGCATCCTATGCAGGCTTCTATTGTGCTAGAAGTGCAGAGGCAGACCTTCCTTAAACTCTTAACCTAACCTTACCCCTTGAAGAGCAGCTGGAATGGTTATAATTTTCTGAATAGCTCCGTTCAAACGTTCAATATAATATTTCCAATCCAACACTTCGCGAATATCGACATCTGTAATCGAAGAGTCTTTCAGCCACTTGCGTAAATAATGTCTCTTGACACTAGGTTCCGACTGGAATATCGCCAATGGAACAGCTCTGCGAAATAATCCATAAATAATATTATATTAAAATTAGGTTAACAATTAATTTGTCCTGATGCTATAAATGCATGATCCTTGACATTTTTCGTCCTAATAAAGTCAATAAAGGAAGCGAAAGTTACCTTTCTGTGACCGGAGAAGATTCAGGTTTTCTAGAAATGATAAAGCGACAAGCCAGACCTTTGTCTTTGACCATCTGATCCCCTAAGAACTCAGCTAGTCGTTTCGCTGTAGATATGGATGTTGACTTCTGAGAGCCGTAATCTTCTAGTTTCCGAGACATTGACTTCTTTTCAGAAATCAAGTCAAAAAGTTCGGAATCAGGCAGATTGTATGCCTAGAACAAAATTAATATGCCAGGTAAGAAATGTTGGACAACAGGTTTCATTATTAAAGAAAATAGTTTCTCCGTTGAACTCTACTAAAATAATCACAAACAGAATGCCTGTAACATGCTATAAAACAACGAAGGTGATATCATCAGTAATAGAACCAATAACAAACCAAATAGATTTAAATACCTTTGTGTATAATACGTCTAGCCAATAATCAGCAATTTTCGCAACAGCCTCGTAACATTTGTCTAATGTGTCGCCTTTCAAAAACGCTTCGAACACCGATGATTGAAAAATTTTGATGAGCTGCAACTCACCGCGCCGCTTTACCTCAAACCTGTTAAAATTAATAGCTATTTTTGTAAGTATCGACAGAGAGTTATCGTTACACACTGCAATCGCCAATAGTGCATTAAAACATGAATTAAGAGATAATCGGAGGGAGAAGTATAAATAAATAAATATTGACTTTTTTGTTCTACTAAGTCAACCTAGCGGAGTTAGGCCTGTAAGCCCTCTCTTACACTTAACTAGGAAAGCCCGGGACCGCCTGCTTTACATGCCCTCCGAAGCATGACCAGAATATATAGCAAGTGTGGGACTCGAACCAACAACCATTCGGGTGAAAGTCGGACTCTGTACCACTACTATACATGGCCTGAGTATAAGTATAAGTGTAAACATCAAATATCTCATGAAATAGAAATAGTAGAGCAATCAAATTTTATCAGGACAAACAGAAGAAATTCTCCTGAGCATTTTGATACATGATATGTGCCTCTTTCTAATACAGGAAGACCACAATTTTTGAATGTTGGAAATAGAATTATTAGTACGGACTAGAATTTGTCTTACGCGATGTTTATATGTATATTCAGACTGGACCCCATCAAAGCGACCAGTACTTCTTTAGCATTGCACTGGTGCTGTTAAACAGGAATTGAAAGGTCTTAAAGTGCGAGTGGAAGTAAATTCATATAAGGCAGCAGGCTTTAATAAACTAACCCTATATTGATAAGCCAAGCCTCATACCCCATAGCAGGTGCATTATTGCTCACGCCTCGCTTGAGCTGAGTGATATTTTATTATCACAACAATTAATAATTTTTAAATAAATTACTGCATAGAAACTTACCCCTTCAGTTCCGCCAGGGATTTATCAAAATTAAAAACAGCATAACGCTTCTTCAACTTCTTTCCTTCTTCTTTCGAAGCAGGTAACACCATGGCCAGGTATGGGCCATCCACCTCGAAGAAAATGGAGTTCTCACTTCGTTGTTCGTATTTTAAAGAAGCCGGATCAACCAATTCATGGTAGACATGGTTCGTGAACTCTTCCTGAAATCACCCAGTTGTTTTTCCCCTTTAATACGTTAAATTACTATTGTACCTCGACTGTCCTGTCCTCTCAGAGCACAGTCTTAGAGGAATGGATCACCTACCACCCGGGAGAAGAGGGTTCAAGTTCTGGTCAAAAAATCCAAAGCAAGGCTACGCGCAGCGGGGGCCGAAGCGTTGTTATTGTATGTGTAAATTATCAATAATAAAATTCACAACTTAATTATTCTTAAAAACGGCCATAACAAGTTGAATCCAAACTGCAGTAAACTTGGTAGTGTGCAAAGCGTTGGCAGGGGAATATGGTGGGACATAACGTTCTGAGACTATACCAGTCAGTCTACGTGCGTGCCGAGTCCTGGTCACCTCCAAATTAATCGTGTGAATTTACTATGTTCCCCAAGTGGTTCGGAATCCACTATAATTAGGAGGTCCACCCTGCCAGTCAATTCCCCTTCTCCCCGAGGTGAACGAGTCTACCCGTAGGGTGCCTCAAGTTAATAAACAGACTCACTCCCCACGCCAGGCTGACAGGGTTGCTTAAAGTGGAAATGCTGAAAACAGGCGTCGGAAAACAAACAAACACTTAATGACGCTTTACCTTAACCATGCAATTTAGTACAGCATTGGCGTAGGAAATCGTCAGCTTTTTCTTCTTCTCGTGGGTAGTGAGGATGGTGAAATTTTGTGGGAAAGATTCGGGCAAGATGCACCAGATGCCATCTGTGTCGAGCTCGAGGGGTCGCCCGACTTGCTCGATCAGTTCCCGGGCCTTCATGATGATGCCTGCGCCTGTGTGACACACAATCCCTGCCATCTCCATGCTGTGCCACCGGGCTCCTCGTCTCATAACATATCTGTACAAGTTAAATCTCGAGTAAAGGAGGTTTTCTAAAAAATATTTCAATTATGCACATTAACAGACATAAGCAAAATCAATTATTCGACAAGTTTGCGACATTCAATATGGCTACCTTTCATCTTTCAAGCAATTTATCATGAAGTGGCATTAACTTATACATAAAAACAGTTACTCATATAAGGAGGGAATAAGGGAAGCTTGGTTTCCGAAGTGACCTCAAAATGATACAGTATATACTGTACGTACATACGTATATGAAATCGTCTCCCATGTAATTTTTTAACATTTTGAACACATTGAAAATTTTAATAACTTAGTGAATATTAATATGATAAAAACACACAACCAGTTTCGACTTTAAGTCACTGTTAAGAAAAATTGTGCTGATAAATTGATACAGACACCTAATTAAAAGTATTTCGTCTTTTCAAGTTTACAGGCCACATTTCTTAACATAAACAATATTACAATACTGCCGCTAAATCCAACATGGTGACTTGCTGACAAATATTATATCATCGGATATGAGTATATTACTATTAATAGCTTCTTTAATCTTCTAATTCTAATAGGAATAAACCTATATTCAATTATATAACATTTGTCAGCAATTCTCCCTTGTTCGATTTAGTGGCAGTATTGTAATGTAGTGTAATTGTTTATGTTAATTAATGTGGCCTGTAAACTGAATCAATTCATCAGCTCACATTCACTTAACGATGTCGTAACCGGTTGTGTGTTTTGTTCATGTTAACAAATATTCACTAAGTTATTATAATTTACAACAGTTACACACCCATAGAATGAGTTGAGAATACACTTGTGGGCCAGTTGTAAAGAGTCGTACAAAACTTCGCGGTTTTTAGCGGATTTTATTTCACGGGCATCACCTCCAGCTACGGCTTCAGTAACATCCCGTTTGGCATCTTTGCAAAGCCCTTTGTACTCGTAACGACGATCACGGAAAGCACGGACAGTGTCCACATAAAACGAATTCTCCTTCTGGCAAATAGTTGTAGTTCGCAATTCCGTTTTAGTAACGTGAACCTTCTTGTAGGCCCTTCTACAGTACTCTGCAAGGCGCTTCTTCTCGACAGCCGCCGTCTCGTCCCGGGTAAGTTGGTGGAAGGCTCGAGGAGGTCCACCTGGTGGATTAGACGGGAACTTCTCTGTTTCTAACTGCTGTTGAATTCGCTGAAATTCACTCCTACTTGCTGGCACTATAATGAAAATTCAAATTTAATTGTTGAGTAATTCAAAATATTATTACTTACAGTAGGTATAGTTATAGGAACGATTCGACACGCGCGAGTGGCTGACGCTTTATTTCATAGCAGCAAATGGGTAATTCGAAAACCCTAGAGTCATCTTGAGAAGATTTGACAGGTGAGAAGCCGATGCCAACTCATAGAAATCTTCTGAAGTAGACTCTGTGGTTTTGCAGCAACCATTCACCAAGCCCATTAGTTACAATGAAAAAAAAACGTCAGCAACACGTACGCGTTGAATCGCTTGTGTGTATCTTATGATCGGGATTGAACTTCGACGAGCGTTAAGTGTTTTGCAATGTGTCGACTTATATAAAGGTTCAGATGGTTGATTGAGTTTATGTAGATAGTAGATAGAGACACAAGCAACTTTAACAGGAGACAGGCCGCCTCAAGGGCACGCGCAAGAAGCACAAAGGCTCATCAGACAAGGGTTTTCCGGTCGCGTCCCGACCAGTGCAGGAAATGGAAAGAAGACACTAAACCTGCTGAGAGTGGGAGTACCGAAATGCAAGACAAACTTGAGGAAATGGGATTGCCTGAATCAACCCTGAAATAACCAGAATATCACTTTATATTTGCCAGAAAATACAGTAGGCGACTTTGGCTCTGAAAGTAACGTAAATTAGCACTGAATGAAAGACTCTTAAGGCCACACCAATATTGATTTAAACCTCATAACAGTTTATTGAATTAAATACTTACTGATCTCTCCCCGCCACATCCATTTCATTTGTCTTTGACAAGTTGCCCCCGGACGATTGAAATCACAAGCTGCACATATTTCTTCATCAACAACTGCACTCGGCTATAAAAGGAATGCATTATTTGAACAAACAAGTGCAATTTTGTGACTATAAAAATTTGACTGCTAACTACAATTAATTGTAGTAAGTCCAAAACAGTTCAAAATATTTCGCTTGTTGCTCTCAATTATAAATTGCATGGCATCATTATTGTATTCAATATATCCAGTTACAAATTTTCATGTAGTATTTTCAAATCCTGGGGATCAAGACAAAAGTCACAAGTCAACGGTCCAATGGGGATTTCTCGGAACGTCATATAATATATCTACAGGTATATATACATAACGTCGAAATAAGTTAGATAAGGCGTTCTCAAATGGTGAGCCATGGCTCCCTGGAGGCCATTGCTAAAAAAAGGTATTGATTATTGAAGAAAAAAATGCCAGAATTTTTTTTAGGAATTGTGCAAAAATATGAGCAAACGCATTTTCTTACATGTACTTCAAGTTTCTACAATATCAAGGGCATTTTTGACTATATGAACTTTTTTGATACTTATAACTCTGCTTTTGTTCAACACCTAAATCACCTTATTTTACACATATACTAAATAAATGTAGTCACCACCCCACATACGAGTATGTTTTAGGGAGTCACAGAAATGTTTTCTTGAGAACCCCTGAGTAATATCACAGCTAGGATGAGCACCGCATTGCCATTTTATATCGTATATTTTTCATGTAGGCTTACTTGCAGTCGGTTGGTGAGAATAATGTTGGGATACATTGCACCGACATCAAGATGCAGGATAACGGGAGACTCGACCCTGACGGGCTGCTCGCGCAATGCAGTTAATTTGCCAACGATGTCATCGACTACTTCATCCAAATTTGTTACATTGCCCATCGGAACTTTCTCCTCTTCTTCAATTGCATGGCAAAGAGCCCGGCGAACGCCACCTATCAGCTTGTCAAATGCTTCAGGAACCTAAAAAAAAAGTTAAAATATATATATATTCCAATCGTGCACCTACTTAACTTCCAGACCACATGATTGATAAGAAGCATAGCTAAGTAGCAAAATTGGTAAAAAAAAAATACTTTGATAGGATCAGATGCGAACGGCAGAAACAAACTTGGCAGGTAACACTACCAAGTATGTCACTAGAATTGATTAAAGCATAATGAACACACATTTTACAATACTTGATATCACGATCGACTCAAAGCGAAGAAATAATTGTACGTAATAACCACCAATAAATCGCTCATGCACGAGAAAAGTGACACATTTCTAAATATTGACTTTTGAGATAAATCAAATTTTAGTTCTGACCATTTTTTAGTTTTACTTGTAGTACTATCGAGGCACTGAATAGTTTTGAGATGTGACAGTTTACTTGAAAGAGAAGTGTAATTACCACGTCAACGCCTGGAGCACATTCCGAATTATGCCAGTATTGCCAAACCCGAAGTAGTCAAACTTGACAATGGATCAGTGACAAAACGCAATCTTATGGAAAGAAATTAAACTAGATATGTGACACTACATTCATAAAATTCGCTATATTTTCCTCGACATTTTTGTATAAATAACTAAATTTTGCAATTTTTTGAAATGTGTCACTTTTCTCGTGCATGAGCGAAATGTTGATTCTATACTGTAACTGGCAAGATTAATTTTGTTCTAAACATTCAGATACAAATTAAAAAGATACTAACCAGCCTAAACCGACAGGGTAAGTCAGCACGAAAAACGCCGGACTCCAAAGCTTCCACGTGGCCACCGACATACGTCTCTGACTCCAAAACATGGCCGTCAGCAGTGGCTTTATTAAGTTCTTGCTCCTGTTTGTTTGGAAATATAATGTTTGCATGGAAAGCTTCAACCATGAGCAATGCTTCACACAGAGTACCAGAACCTTTTCTGAGCACTTCATCGGGTTCCATAGGTAGAATGGTGCACAGAGCAAAAATGAAAGGGTGGACATATTTCATGTATAAATAATAAGTTGCTACTGCATCAGATACGGAATAATTGGACATGGTCTGAAACATAAATGTGTACATACATCAGTAGCAAAATTACTCGTAGTTGGGCATTAGGGACGTCTACGATCGCATGTGTCAGAAATCTCACTCTTAATGGATTTCCGAAAATCGTGGGCTATAAATATTTCATACAGGGACTTATATCCCTTCAATCCGTATTTTTGTGCTCATATAAGGCAATTTAGTCTTCTTAATAAGCGAGTCATTACTCAGCCATAAGTACCTGAGGTTCCTCCGCAGCCATGCGGCACATATCTTCTGGGTCAATTTCTACTGGATCGTATCGAAGCTTAGCTTTGGCCACAGCTTTCAGATTTTGTGACCCCACTGGCAGGTACGAGTCACGCTTTACCCACCTACAACAGAGACATATAAGAAGGTCTCATCAAAAAATAGCATAAAACAAGGAAATATGTGTTGTAACTCAGCACAATTATTAAATTACTCATTGAGATGACTGAAGAGGTCAATCGGATACATTCATTAAGGCGCCCATTCCACCGACCGGCTAGGGCTATTTACAGAAACGGTGACGTGGTAGCAGACATTCAAGACTTAGGTGGCGTTTCCACCGATCTCGCATTGCAGAATGCAAATGACATGAATTAGAATTAGAATTTTTCTTTTTATTGAAATCTATTAAAATGTTTGTACTTAACATATCCCATGACGCCATTTTTTAATTTTAGTTTGTTTGTTTGTGAGTTTACTGTATGATTGATATGATTGATCATTGATCAATTTTAACTATGGCATAGAGGAAAATAAACATTTCCGTCAATTCTGCAATGCGAGGCCGGTGGAAGCCCCGCCTAAGTCTTGAATGTCTGCTACCACGTCACCGTTTTTGTAAATAGCCCTAGCCGATCGGTGGAATGGGCGTTTAATTTGATTGAAAGCGATTAACCTTTAAATAAAAAATAAACTAAAAATGTGTATATGCCGGTGTGGCAAAAAGTCGCAATAGAAATTAAGAGTTATTTTTTTCCAGCCAGGTCGTTCATCAAATTTATCCAACTTCATGTTTGCACTTACGAGAATAAAATACAATTACATTAGTAATAATCGTTTTTATTGCGTAATAAAAACTAATATTATAAAAATAGCCCGGTGACAATAGCAACAGGTAGGAATTAGAAGACGTGTCTTACCATAAGCAATCCATATGAATAACAGGTCGGCATGTGTAGTGGCCATCTTTACCATCTTTACTCCCAGTAAAACCAATATCTAGAGCCATATCGATGCCGAAGTGTGCAGCACGCTTCTCTACGTACGGCCAGTCGAACATATCACCGTTGTACGTAACAATAACATGGGGTTTAACATCAGCAATGTGCTCTAAGAATCGTTCTAGCACAGCTTTTTCGTCAGGTTCATTTTGAACAATAAAGTTACCTGTATGGAAGAGTTATTATTATTTTTCAATAACCGATACCATTTTCAAAAAAAAAAAAATAATAATAATTAAGGTGAGCACTGGGCATCAATGATAACTAACACTGAAAATATAGACTGTAGACTGATATCTTTTTAGTAAAACCAAAATAAAGTTTACATACTGCACAATGTATACGTAAGCGGCTGCTCTCGAAAAGTTGCTGTTATAATATCAAACGCAGACTGAGTTTTAAATATTCAAATAATACAATAATGTATTATACTTTCGTATTAACGTTATATTGGAGATATTGTGGAAAATGATGTGCAGGTGCGGTGAGATTTTAAAGAGCCTTCAACCAAGCTGCATTCAACTAGTGTACAAACTCAGGATCTAACATACTGCATATATACAGAATTAAAAATAACTATTGTGAAGTGAATATCCCTGCTGACACTGATAAGATTGCATATAATAATAATAAATAATAAATGTCTAAGAGACAATCGCAGGGGGAACACCTTGCGGTTGTAAAAATTCAAATTTCAAAAGAAACATCGATAGTAGAACTATAACTATAAAATATATAATATTCTTTACCAGAAATATTTCTCTTCATTTTAAATTAAAATTACTGGACTTAAACTTGAAAAAAAATAATTGGCACTGAGGATGTCAGGTCGAACGAATTCAAAAACTGTGGCCAATTCGTGTTAATGACGATCAAATATTTTTTCTATTGGATGTGACAATTTTTAAAGCTCTGCGATCGGTATTTTGTGTAAATGATGGATAATTGGTTAGTTAGTTTACGTGTCCGGGCCATCAGGACACGTTCCGCCAGAAAATTGCGGCCTGGATGGCCTTGTCAGTTCCCTGGTCCAAGTCCCCTTGCGTGATAGGGCAGCTCATCCTTGGACAGATCAGAAGATGCCGATCGTCCTGCAGGGCTCCGCAGTCGCACATGGGGTTATCAGAAAGTCCCCAACGCACGAGATTGCTACGGCACCGTGTCACTCCCACCCTCAACCTATTGTGACTTTTCCACGTGGTATATGGCAAATCACGGCCATGATGGATAATAGAGATATCCGATTGTCCCTTAACGCCATCGATACCCACCTTCATATTCAGGATACGGTGTATACTCGAAATCTTCAACGTCATTGGAAATAACCTCTCTATTATTGACTAAATACCCCTGGCCATCAATCATGTACGAAATCATCATAATCTGGTCAACCTCGGCGTCAGGAAATTTAAGCGGCTGCTTAGTACACTCGATATCAAACGCAAGGACAATCAGATCCGGCGTTTCGATTATATCAAACCTTCGAGTTATCGTTGGAGGTTCTTGTCCACGACCCGTCACTGAGTACCAACAACCAGCGAATAAGCGAAGGTCTATTGAGACGCGAACGTGGTAAGGAACATCGTGCTCTCTGCAACATAACCACTGACTTTTGTACAAGTTCCGCCACTCTTTAACCTTGAATTTTACCCAAACTAACTAATATTTCATTTCTTCTTATAGATTTTGCTTGGAAAGTTACGTACCTTATGTCAATGATATTTTCAAGTTGATCAGAATATTTTCGGATAGAGCCTTCGTTCCCAGGCACATTTAAAACTGTACTCATCATTTCTGAATAAAGCGTACTATTCTTTGATTTAGCCTTCGATTTTCGGACTGCTGTCAACAGATCTCTGCGAACCTTCATTAAGTCTGTCATTGACGGGAAAGAGAGCTTCAAATAGCGCTGTTTTAGTCCAACTAAGTGATTGGGCTGTAAACGAAAAAAACAAACAAAAAAAAAGTACTCCTCCCATCATGTATATGCAGTAAATAATTTGTATTAATAGGACTTTTCTCATTTTAGACAGCCTGCTAAGTAAATAGAATGCGAATCTAATTGTAGACACACTCGCGATATTTAACTTATACTTACTTTTACTTTTTCGTGTCCGGGGTAGAGACTCCTTGTTTCTGGTCTCAGCCAAACCGACGCCATCGTCGGTGCATACACAAAACTTATAATTTATACTTATAAAACTTATAATGCCTGTGTGTGAGTATTTCTATGAACTGTAAGTTTGAGAGCGGGTAATCGGATATCCAAGAGGATTTTCATCCCGAGTAATTGGGAACATTATAATTCGTCATGAAATTGTGAATGGATCACGGGAAAAAAAATGGAAAAATGCAAGATGGGTGTCCCATCTCACATTATTTAAACAGAGCTTAGTTTCCCCAGCTAGGTAAGGCAACTTACTAAATCTAAATCTTCCTTAGCAACGACATCAATGGTGGTCATGACACCGTCATATTTTTTCTTCAAAAAGGATGCCACATCTCGAATGCTGTCACTTTTAGCAAGAATGTAGAAGTAGGGCTGGAATACGATACTAGCCTTGAAGCGACTGCCATCCTCTTCAAGAAAGTAATAGTCAACGGCACTTACAAGTCGTTTGTTTTCGTCCAGTAATTCCGTCTGCAAATCATAATTAGAGTATGATATTAAAGCAAATTGAATTTGTTACTGTCGTTTTGTGAATTTCCCTTGACTTTCTGACCGAAACATGAAAATAATAGCCAGTGACCATAAAAAAACACAGTGCAATACTGTCATCTTATGTTTAGACAGTTGATAAATATACTCATATACTCTAGGTATAGAACATGAGAATACAACAAAGCAACCACGACTACGCAGTAGAGATTATACATGTTATCTTGTTTACAGCATTGGTCCAATTTAGTGGTAATATAACTTGTTGGAAAGCTGAAGAGAAGACCCACATTTATGCATATGGCAATAACTCATATCGCCCTTTATAAAATTAGTTTGCCATTTATATGAAGTTATATAGGTATTTTTTTTCAATTCAATAAGGTTTTTTTGTACTATAATAGCATACCGTGTGCATGTTGATCATAAAACCAACTCTTTCCCTGTAGTCATTAACACGCTCAAATCCAAATTTTTCGTCAATTCTGTCATTGTTTTGACACTTTTTTATTCGCCTTTCGGACGACTCTTCTCCCCTAAGAATGAAAGAAATTTCAAACATTATACTGGTAACAAAATATTCTTAAGCTAGAGGCAGGAAAAGTGAAGGCTCTGGCCATAGGCTATGCCGATATGGGAACCGAACTTTGAAGCAAACGTTAATTAGAACATGTAAAAAATATGGAAATCAATTTTCTAAATTAGAATTTTGATTACTGCAGGCTCGTGGTCGCGGCCTACCAACCGACGGCCGTCATCCGGTATTTAAAATTAAGATGCCCACATACCGGGTGCTATTAATTCTTTTATAATATCAAGTCAGCCTATTGACATATTAAACATTATACTATTTAGTATATGCAGGTTAAGCGCACGCCTGCTGAAAGACGGCTGTATAATTTCATTCCCCAAAATGAAGCAATAGAATCCGGGATGTTAGACCGTCTGGAAGCGTACTTCCAAACGTTTCGTCAACATCTTCAGTGCGTAGACTTCCTCAAATTGTATCTCGGAAGCTCAGCAGGAACTGTTTGTTTAAGGAGACGCGCACAGCGGGGTGGCGGGGGCGGAGGTAGAGTCTTCCTCGTTCCTGTTTGGATTTCTGCTCAATTTCTCAGTTCTCAATTTTAAGTTGATTTCCCGACGACATTTTCTTTGTTGTAGTCTTGTTTAAGGCTGGATACCATATTCTGTTAACTTTCAGTTCTTCATCTTCCCTGTTGAAATTCTTCAGGTGCTTGCACATTTCTATAGCCTCTTTGATCAACCGGGGGTAGTATGTAGCCGTTGTAGATAGTACTGCATGGCCTATTATTTACCTATCTATATACCTGGCCATCGCGACAGCGACACGCTTTTCTACTTTTAAAAAGTCCTATAAGACATACATACCATTGTTCCTGCTTTTTAAATTTATTGCTTTTTACAGCAGCGTTGTCCTCCATGATGTTTGATATTACAAAATAAAATAATGCAGTTTAAAATTTTGACATTCAAATCTCAATCTCTCTCTTAGTCTCTTCTTCTATGGCCCAGTTATGAAATTTAAACACATGAAGGATGAAGCAATCATAAGTAATAGTATTTAGTATTCTGTATCATGTCTTCACTTCACTCTTCACCATGTTTGTTTGTTTTTATACAAATTACCGCGGTTTTTTCGGGCCCTTTATCCTTTATTTGGGCCATTATATCTTAGCGTTACTATGGCAATGTCTTCTGTCAAGTTATCAACTAAAATTATAATGTAAACAAATATAGTGCAAGGAAAAGGTGCAATAGAATAATTTCTTTATGTTTTACTTTATTGTCTTTGTGTAATTTATCTTGTGATAGACATCGACCTACAGTTTAACTTTTGCCGTTTAGTTTCAATGGTAGATAGTGAATATTTGGCAAATAATTGCTAAAGCCGTTAGTTCCCAGCCGAAATGGTGAGTACCCTACTATAGTAGTTAATATTTGTTTCAGTTTCTTTTTTTTCTGTAAAGACTATAGTTATACAGAATGCAGTGTTGTATTCTCTATAATCAGGTTGTAAGCAATGACCTGTTTTATTTTAGTGGCCGATCTAGTAGTCGAAGAGCTGATATGCCTGAATGTATTGGCACTAAGAAGTTCTGAGCACAAGAAGAATTTTGGCGAAATTTATATCAAGATGCCTAAGGCAACATATGCTGAAAAATACCGATATTCATAATAATTAGCAATACGGACTCTGCAATATTTCTGAAGAATCAGTAGAATCCGGAATGTTTGGCCGTGGTCGTCCTGAAAGTTAACATCCCGGATTCTATACTGATTCTTCATGTAACTCCGGCCGTAAAACCCTTTGTCATTATACAATATTTCTGAGTTAAGTCCTTATTTTAGGCCATTTCAATTTTTGTGAATTGTTTTCTCTTTGTGTTGAAAATTGTCGTCTTCCTCCTTAGCATGTAGCCATGTACGATATGTTCACCAGCAGTGCTGTCTCCAAACGGAAAGATTCCTTCAGTTACATAGCTATGCAACCAAGTCTGCATTGTGATGACCGGGAGCCGTGTCGATTATCGAATTATCGGTTATGCAATTTATGGTTGCAGTACCTGCTGAATAGTACTTTTGCTTTCCTATTTATGCGTAATGACAAGGAAATGTTTGTGATGGTCGAAATTTTCGATTGTTCTCTTCGATATCATCAATGATTTTTGAAGACCTATTCAGCAAAGTACGGTACATATTTGAAGAGGTTTCCTCTGCATATCCACGTTATTATTAAGTAATGATTTTGTCACTTTAAAAAATTGTAATTAGCTGTTACAGTATGAAAACCATTATAATGTAGCTACATTTTTTTTATGAAACAGATGACTTATTGACTGGTTCCTATGCGTAAGAGAATGCCGTATGAAGCCTCAGAATTATGCAATAGTCTAAATCTTAGACGTGTCTACTGTCAAGTCTAGGTTTCCCATTTTGAAAAATTAGTTACCCACCTTACCTAAGCCTGAGCCGGCCGCCATACCAAGTTGAATCCAGCGGACCAGAGCGGGTTCAAAGCTGCAGACAACTTGGTCGTGTGCACAGTGTCGGTAGGGAAACATGGTAGGACTTGTCCTGGTCACCTCCGAACAAATCGTGTGACTTCACTGTGTTTCCCAAGTGGTTCGGAATCCACTATAATCAGGAGGTCCACTGTCCTATGGGCTGGCATAGGACAGTCAAGTCGGGGTCGCTCTATGGGCCCAAATATGAGGCCTAAGTCGTTATTAACCCGACGAACACTACTACTACTACTACTACTACCTATAAGCCTGCCAGATATATTTTTCAAAAAACCGGAAGGTTTTGGGTTGGCTTTTAGCCTTATACAGTATACACTATATTTTTCTTTTTTTTCGACATCAAGTACAATAGCTTCAAAAATATAGAGGGCCTCCACAGGGAAACCCGTTCTCATGTAGGGCCTACGCACGCAGCTTTTAAACATTTAGATGTGTCAGGTGAAGAACACAATTGCGCGCAAGGGCCGGGGCCCGGGGGTCTCCCCCGGTAGAAATATTTTTGGAAAATTGGCTTAAATTAATGGGGTTTTAAGCACTTCGATAGCAGTAACGTTCAGATTTTAATAGTGGGGTCGTACGCGTATTGATAGCAATAACATTTAGATTTTGCAGGCAATACAATACAATTGCACACAAGGGGACCCGGGGGTCTCCCCCGGTTGAAATTTTTTGAAAAATTGGCTTGATGTAGTGGGGATTTACGCATTTTCATAGCAGTAATGTTCAGATTTTACATGCGATGAATTAATTAGGTAGTTGGAAACAAGGAGGGCCCGGAGGTTTCCCGCGGTTGAAAATTGTTGAAAAACAGGCCTGAAATAGTGGGGTTTTACGCAGATTGATAGCAGTAACATTTAGAATTTACAGGCGATGAAAACAATTTCACACAATTCGATTAAAACGTCTACTTAATCGTAAAATTACATCACTCAATTTCATCTCTTAGAAAAACAGGGAGATTTTCCCGGCCATTTTCCAAAACCGGGAGATTGGGCTGAAAACCAGGAGCCTCCCGGGTAAACCGGGAGGTATAGCAGGCTTAACCATACCCTGTGTATACCTAGTGTAACGTAATGTTGACATTTAGCAAAAAAAAAAAAAATTAACCCGAGTTTGGATTCAGAAAAGCCGTTCAAATTATGTACATTTCCAAGGGCTTATCAGCGGTCATATAGAGAGGTTTTCAGATTCATTAAAAAAAAAATTACTGGCCCTTCTTTTGTTGGAATAACTATGAACAATACTATAAATTATACTGCATACAATTATTTATTGCATTTAATTCACAGATAATGGGAGATTGCTTCAAGGCTAATCAAATGCAACAAAATAAAATCTGTTCTGTATAAAAGAAAACATAATGAGTTTGAGTGGCTGTGAAAACCTATTGAGGTTTGCTGACAGTTTTCCGCGTTTTCCTATACTGAATTAAAACAGTTTAGTTTTGAATCCCCCCCCCTATATTAATATTAAACCCTATTTGAGTATTTGACCCATTATCACCGAGGGAAGAAGCCTCGAAAAGTCTTTGGAAGGGAAGGGGACTAGAGTGAGTTCGCGGATCTGGTTACCATCCATTCATTCATTAAATTACAAGTAGCCTCAGGTGGACAGGTATTAATATCGGTAACCGCAGCCGCAGAATCCAACCTACCATGCTGGACCTATTCAAAAGCACTGTACTATGGAAAACCATTTTTCCCACGAGGACCTGAAATTGGTCACGTCTCAATAATTAGACCAGCTTACATGGCTGAAAAGATAACTTAGGCCCAAGGCCAGTTTTAGTTTTGTAGGCCCATATCAGCAGTCGCAGCAAGAAAAGCATAAACTAAACACTCGTCGGCTGGTACACAGAGAGATATATACGAGGAAGCTGTCATATCAATTGGTTTTTACGTTATGCCATTATTCTGCGCATTTTATAATACGATTAATTCATCGAACAGACACAATTTGGGATTAGAGGGGTTGGAGGCTTTTTTTAAAAGTGTTGACGGGAGAGCGTCTTAGGCCAGTTTAGTTACTGTGTTCAAAGAGGGGCCAGCCAAGTTGGGTGGGGAGGGGTTGGGGGTTGAAATTTGGGCAAAATCTAGAATATTGGCATGAAATTTACATTACAGAATATGTGCTCATGGTCTGGAGGTTTTTTGCTTCCAGGTAGCTCCTAGGCCGGGAATGGAGGGGGGGGGGGCGGGTTTCAAACAAGGGGGAGTGGGGACTACATTTGGGAAAACTACTATATTTGTTTACAAATTTAAAAACTAGACCTTCATACAAACATGTCAGCAGAACACATCAAAAAACCCATTCATAGGTTACTGATGCACACAGGATGGACATTTATAGAAGACGCACTAAGGCACAACTCAGCTAACATACACAACAGCAATAACTAAGGCGGGGTTTCCACATACGTCAATCGTCATTGAGAAATATGGTTTTGACGTGGTAGCAGAATTTTTAGTATGTCTTTAATGTCTCCTAAACCTTCAATTTCACATGCCTCATTGACGATTGACGTGTGTGGAAACCCCGCCTAAAACACTAGACCAGCCACTTTGGGCCGGATTCTGTTGTCATTTGAATTTGCCGCGATTTTAATTGTTTAAAGTTGGAACCCTACAACGTAGAAACGCTGCCTTTGCCATTTCCCCATACGTTTCCCCGCTATCGGCATAACTTAGCTTATGGTTAGGCTCCATCTATCCTATTCTATTTTATTATAGTTGGTCTCTACTAACCGAATTCGTCACTACGAATGGGCATTAAAAAAAAGGGCAGACCTAAAATGTTATAAAAAGAGCCTAAGTGAGAAGGGAAGTAGGTTTATCATGTAAAGGCTACCTGAGAAGACCGGAACGGGCGTAATGAGATAAACTTCCTGCAAGCTCGGACCTGGAACCTCTATTGCCTGCAATTTCTTTAAAGCTATAATACACTGGCTTTATACTTTTTTTTTAGTGACGCCCGTCATCCATTGGGTAGTCATTCATTCTGGCGCTGTAATTACTTGTCAGTGATTACTCTGCGTGAAGTTGCATTGACTGAGACCGGGGTGGGTGCGGGTTCCTCAAGGGTTTGTTCCACTGGTCTAACAGCAAGTCATGCCACCGTGAGATGGGTTGTTACAGTTGACATCGTGTTATTTTCGGGGTTCGTGGAAACGTAAAGACTGTACGGCTGCAGTTCTATGTAGGAAAGAAAGAAAATTGTCTTTTTCTCGATATGGGCGACTTTTTAGCCTTTCGGCCCACTTTTTTTTCATAAAAAAGGTTAAATCGCATAAAACAATTTAATGAATGTATCAAATTAACCTCTTCAATCGCCTCACTAAGTCACCTAATAGGTACTTGTGTCGAGTTACGACACGTCTCCGACTGCAAGGTGTGTAGGTACACGCACGAGTACAAGCACGCTACCACCTTGCCACCGGACTAACTCATAATAAATAATGCAATATTATACAATTAAAACTATAAAAATAATAAAAAACTAGAAGGCCATTTACACAACATTCATACATACGCATCATAAAATAGTAGTGACAAGCACCCTTATAAATTTCTTAAAACTTTAATTAATTTCAGATGGGGCGATAGGAGTGATGCAACATTCGCTAGATCGCTCCTGCCAAGTTTTTTTTGTAATTTCTGGCCTTATCTTATCTTTATCTTTTATAAAAGGATAATCGCGTACAAAAAATTTAATGAATGTATCCGATTTTAACCTCTTCAATCGCCTCACTAAGTAATCTGATAGTTAATTGTGTCGAGTTACGATACATCTCCGACCGCAAGGTGTGTAGAGACTCGCACAAGTATACAAGCACGCTACCACCTTGCCCCCGTAGTCACTCAAGTGGCACCCGGTACGACTTCTTCGACCAGTCAGAGTGGACAAAGAAGTACTTACTTCTTACTTCATCAGCTAACGCCCGTACGTGGCCTTTCGGCCATCCGACGCCGTGCCGCCCAGTATAAAAAAGCTCGTCCCTCCAAAGTTGCCACGCAGATGACGTCCTTAAGGCCGTCGCAGGTTGCGAGATGTTCTGCAGTTCCTTCAGATGTAAACCACCACCCCAATCCTGTGCAAGTGCTTCTGAAGGAAATCGTGTCCCGTCGCCATTCGGAAAGTCGCCACATTTCTCGGAAGGTCCCTTGGTTTGTTTGATGACGGTAGAATAGGGGTACAGTGTAGTTCGCCTCCAAGCGGTGTACCTGGTTGATGCTAAATGAACTACAATTCTTCGTCTTTTACCGTGGACAAAGAAGTTCTCCTCTATGTATTGTAGAACTCCAACTACGACAGTCCATTATAAATTCTATAACCAATATTTCCATTGAAAATTCAAATTCTTTGGGAATCGTGTAATTTTATGTAGTGCTTTATTTCTAACTACTTCTGTCGCGTTTTTCTGATGTTAAGGTGGTCGACAGATATCAACATCCCCATTGTTGCTGACGAAGAGGCAGATCTTCATCTACCTCTATCTATCTCCCTGCCCTGACATCAAGGCCGTATCAAGGGGGGTTTAAACCCCCCCCCCCCCCCCGAAATGAAATGGCTTGAGTCTAGATAGAATCGGATTTTGAGAGGAAAAATAAAAACCACTATGTAATACCCAATGAAATTTCTAAACCGTCCGTGAATGCACCCCTTTATACAGGCCAGTAACCAGGGGGGACTAGGCTGCATTTCTTGTCTTTATACCATATATAATTGAACTTTCCAGATGTGCTACCTTTTACTGCTTACTATAGAATTGCGCCCCCCCCCCCCTGGTTACGGGCATGCCAGTTAAGATGAAGTAAATAATAATTAAAACTTCCGTTGTGAGCATGTTGCATTATAACATTAATATGACTGCTTAATTAAATGCTACTTAAGAGTAAGTTAAACTAAATGTCGTGAGCAGGGGCAAGGGTGTACAGTGATAAATCAGGGCGTGAGTGAAGGGGTCAGCAGTACGGCCTGCGGGCTAGAGGCCGAGTCACCCCCGGCCCGCGGCCCCATAATCACTTGATTAGCCTCGCATTGTGTTTTCAATTGCCAGGTCGTTGAGTGTCATTAACTGCAATCTTTCAATTGATCGCCTCGCTAGCTTCAACTACCATGTCAACTAGCCTATGCACATCAGCTCAATTTTTAACGTTCCACTATACATCAGTATACTTGACAGGAGTAGCCAGGCAATAACTAAGGCAGGGTTTCCACCGACCGGCTAGGGCTAAATACAAAAACGGTGACGTGGTAGCAGACATTCAAGACTTAGGCGGGGTTTCTATCGACCTCGCATTGCAGAATGCAAATGACATTGACGGAAATTAGAATTTTTCTTTTTATAGAAATCTATTAAAATGTTTGTACTTAACATATCCCATGACGCCATTTTTTAATTTTAGTTCGTTTGTGATTTTACTTTATGATCATTGGTCAATTTTAACTATGGAATAGAGGAAAACAAACATTTCCGTCAATGTCATTTGCATTCCGCTATGCGAGGTCGGTGGAAACCCCACCTAAGTCTTGAATGTCTGGTACCACGTCACCGTTTTTGTATTTAGCCCTAGCCGGTCGGTGGAATCGGCGCCTTACTATACCCTGTGGCCCTTTAAGAAAGGATCGTTGATGGGGGGCCCAGTCGAGGCCGTGGAGTTCCGAGACTGATGGGCAATATAACGCCGCGACTCTTAGCGTAAAAAACGCCTTAGCACGGCAACCCAGTGTGTAGATCTGAGGACTGGTAGTGGATCCTCTCTTCAGCACAGCTCTATTTGGGCTGTTGTGGTCAACCCGGCAACCGCGTTTTACCCCTACCAATGCAAGGGCGGATCCAGCCGAAAATTTAGGGGGAGGGGGGGTCATAAGTTTTTTGTAAGTTTAAAAGGTAATTTTTTGTTGATAAGTTGTTGTTTTTTCTGTGTATCTTATGAATTTACTCATTTAGGGGGGGGGGGGGGGTCATGACCCTCCCTGACCTCCCCCGCCCCCACCCCCGTGGATCCGCCATGGTACCAATGAAAGGAAGCTACCCATTTGATCCGGTGGAGTTTTTTTCCCTTTTTTGTCCAGTTTCGAGTCTCCACTTGGACTTCGATGATAGGAATAAGGCATGAACAACTGTTTTAAAAATAATTTTAAAAGAAAATTCTGCTTCATGATGGAAACATTCGAAATACAAAACTTAAATTAGAGAAGACATTGTATTATTTTTGTTTTCCAGTGCCTGCTTTTAGCATTTCTGTGTTAAGTAACCCTGTCAGCCAGGTGGGGGGGGGGGGTTGAGTCTGTTTCTTAACTTGAGGCACCCTAACGGCAGACTCCTTCACCCCTTCACCTCAGGTAGAAGGGGAGTTGACTGACTGGGTGGGCCTCCTGATCTTAGTGCATTCCGAACCACTAGGGGAACAGCAGGCTTTTAGGGGCTATTCCACGACCTCTGCTTATTCTAAGCTAAGCCAAACGCCATAAGTTAAGCATGGATAGGGATGCCAACTTGAGCTTAGTACTAGGATAAGGCGAAGTCGGGGTGGGACAGCCCCTTACTGGGTTCGTGATGGCCAGAATCTGAGGAAAAAACATGCTTATGCATGCATTGCAATTCAGTGGGCGTTGGCCACAAAATGTATAGCAGTCCAGGCGGTTATTACAATAATATAATGCAACCATGCCTATATGAAAACCGAGACTTTCGAGATGAGACCGAGACGAGACCAGGTCATTTTTTCGAGACCGATACCGAGACCATGATAACCGAGACGGAGACCCCGTAGTCTCGTCTCGGTCTCGGACGAACACTAGTTTTGAACAGACTCTGTTCTGATGCATTGAACTAGGGATGATCCTTGGTTGAGAAAAAAATCGTAAAATAGCCATTTTTCAGCCTTTTTTTAAAGCCATTTTTTGACTTTCACATTCAGTGTTTAGAAGTATAAAGAAGAGCTGCATTAAAGTTGTCCAGAATTGAAACTATAGAATCACCATCACAATCACAACGAGGAGTACCATCACAATGATTTCCAATTAAGAAATCTACCTAAAAATATTGATGGCCTCATTTTAGAGCAATTAAGCGTAATGTCTCCCCCAAAGTTGAACTGCATATTCCTATTAGGCGGGGTTTCCACATACGTCAATGGTCAATGGTAAATATGGTCTTGACGTGGTAGCAGACATTTTTAGTATGTCTTTAATGTCTGCTAAAACGTCAATATCACATTTACCATTGACCGTTGGCGTATGTGGAAACCCCGCCTTAGGAAAATTCAATTTCTGTGAAGGAAGTTTACCTTAGCGTTCTCATTAGTGCAGTGATGCAATTATACAATAAATATAATGTACAAAAAATACTAATAGACATGTAGAGTAGTGGTACAGACTCCAACTTTCACCTAAAAGGTTGTCGGTTCGAGTCCCACACCTGCTACATTTTCTGGTCATGCTTCGAAGGGCATTTAAAGCAAGCAGTCCCGAGTCTTCCTAGTTGAGTGTAAGGGAGGGCTTTATAGCCCTAACTCCGCTAGGTTGACTTAGTAATACAACAAAAAAGTCAATATAATATACACATATATTTTTTTTTTTTAACTTTTGGCGCGGGACTCTTTCGAGTATTTCCGCCGTATTTATATTAATAATAGCAATAATTAATATTAATATCTACAATAAAAGATATAGAGGCTGATTTATACTAGGTTAGGCTAGTTTTTAAAAAAATATATAAATCTGAAATTTTTAGTGATGCAGGCTACTCTTTTCATTCACAAGAGCCAACATTGTCGATGATATCTCGTACACAGCAATTATTTTTAATGGCCCAGACTCTCCTCTACGGATCACCTTCACTCAATATACCAATTTTATATTCAATGGGTCTGGTTTACATGTAAATTATAGCAAATTGCACTTGCACTTTTGCTCCGAGCTAAATAAATGACAGCAAAAAGCATCCTGCCCTAATCAAAAGCCTGGTCGAGTTCGAATTAAAATAACAGCAATGAACGGATGCACTTGTAGTGTTCAAGGGATCATTGCTAAAGGGCATTTCTGGCGTTTCTTATGAAATTAAATAGATGCAGTTGCTGGTTATGATGTTAAAAAAATTCACTTAGGATGGACGATTTTTAAGAGGCAGTGTGTGTAGGGTCTAGGTAGTGATTTTGTCTCACATTGGCATGGTATTTTATATTTTGGTCTCCTTTTAATATGCCTTAATGACTCTAAATAGATTGTGTTATTGAAATTTTATGGCTTGAATGGTTGGTTCGTCTATACTTACTTCAATCTTTCCACCCGTATAACCAAATTATGGCTGAATACCTTGCCGCCCTTCACTTGAAGGTCTGTAGGCCTAGAGTTGTAAATCCTAATTTGTGTTAATTATTGTTGTCCATTATGTCCCCATTGGCGGATTTATGAGCCCCCCCCCCCAATTTTTTTTGGATAAAATGAGCTTTTTTTGACCAAGTTGATCAAATAATACAAAACAATTTTTTTTGATTAAACACGCCCCCCCAGGCAAAAGATCCTATTCAATCATATTGCCAAGACTTACAGTATATGAAAAACGTTTTCAAATATTTTATTCCAATTCTTGCTTGAAACTTCTCCCAAACGAAACCTTTTTAGTAGGAATGTTCTCTTACTAAGTTGAAGGGGAGCTTATCTCACTCTAAGCTTTTGAGATAATCTCCCCCTATACTTAGTGGCTGGATAAGTTCGTCGGAAATGGTCTAAATGGTACTGTATCACAAACAAAAGATACTTATACTTATATTATATTATATGCTATATTATACAAGGGCGACGCTAGGGAGGGGCACTGCCCACTCCTAGAACATCCGCTGCCCCCCCCCCTAGCTGAAATCCTGGTGTCGCCCTTGATATTATATACAATGTTTATTGTACTATGTAGGCCTACTCAGGCCCGTTCAGGCCTACTGGGGAAATTAGGAATATTTTTTTTTTTTTTTTTTTTTTAAGGTTAATCCCATACAAACGATTTAATGAATTTATCCGATTGACCTCTTCAGTCGCCTCACTAAGTTACCTAATAGGTACTTGTGTCGAGTAACGATACGTCTCCGATCGCATGGCGTGTAGAGACTCGCACAAGCTCGCTACCACCTGGCCATCGAAGTCGATAAACATAGTAATTTACAAAGACAAACCAATCCAGGATTTCCCTGTAGAGGAATGGTGGCAATGAATGGATATTGCTCCCATCATCAGGCTTAGTCCTGGGAAGTCCTGATATGATTGATTATTCTTGTATTCTTCTCTTAATTATGGAGTAAATCCGATCCCCTTGAGAATTCGAACGACCGTTCTCCCAATTGAAATATGTAAGCTCTCTAGCCATTCGCCTACGGCCCAGGCCAGAGTGTACTAATTTGAAACTTGAACTTCACTTTTCCCTAACTAATGGCTACCATATCGTGTATAATGTCATCCGGGCTGGCTTATGGGATCAGTATACAGGGCCATGACCGTTGCTACCTTTGGATTCCTCTGCTTGAAACCTGTCTCCTTATTAAGAATGATCCTTGCTTTGTCCCATTATATTCTATGGTCTGCTACGATTTCTATGCTTCTCTTAATCTACATTATTATCTTAACACACCGTTCGTGTTCCTGAACTCTTTCTGCTAGTGGCCAACAGGTTTCCCCGATGTATTTTCCATCACTCTAATGACTAATAACACAGTAGGCAATGCAAGTCCAACTAACTTTGTTGTAGACTATTCCAAAAAATTCGAATCTAGCTTCGAACTAAAACAAAGAACTTGACCGGAGTCGGCACTGCAACCCAAGAGATGAAAGAGCAGGGAAGGTTTCTGCGTGATATCGCATGTGCCGCTCATGCTTATCTTATCGGGAGGATCATTGTATTCGTAGTATCGTCGTTGCGTATGTTTTGGTTAATTCAGTTGAATCAGTGCTGCTGCTTGGGGGACCTGTGTTTTCTTCGCTTCTCCAAACAATTTTGCCGGTTCTTGTGCTTTGTGTGCTTCCATTTGTGATCTATCAACAATATTACCTGTTTTCATTTATCTTTGTTCTGGTAAGTCAGTTGCTTAGGATATATCTAATTATCTAGGCCTAATGTACGTTACGTTTGATCTGTTGATGTGAGTTAACCTAATTAGGCCTACGCTACCTGAGTTTATTGCCTATTCGGCTATTCGCCTAGTTATTATCCTTCCTTGTGATTGCTTGGCAAACACAATCCAGGCCCACAGTAGTTGACAGGTAGGCTGCTCCCCGAATTCTGTGCTTTTTGCCCCCTCCAGAATCTAAAATCCTGAAGCCGCCTATGTAGGCCTATGCGGGGCTTCCGTGAGTCCTCGATGGCCGGGTTGACCCTCCGAGCCTTTTGAGTTTTTGAGAGGCTTCCGAAGCATGGCCCTCCAAATTAAGTTCAGTACCACTTCTAGTGTCCTAACATAAATAAACAAATAAAGACTTTTTTGTTGTATTACTAAGCCAACCTAGCGGAGTTCGGGCTATAAAGCCATCTCCTACACTCAACTAGGAAGGCCCGGGACCGCCTGCTTTACATGCCCTCCGAAGCATGGCCAGAAAATGTGGGAAGTGTAGGACTCGAACCAACAACCTTTCGGGTGAAAGGCAGAGTCCGTACCATTACTCCACACGTCCCGACATGGATAGTAATTGTAATAGTACAGTAATTTGCAATCATTGGGGTCAAAACAAAAAAAAAACATAAATTATGTAGTATCGCTTAAATTAGATCGTAATAATTAATTAATAAATATTGACTTTTTTGTTGTATAACTAAGCCAACCTAGCGGAGTTATGGCTATAAAGCCCTCTTACACTAAACTAGGTACCGCCTGTTTTACATCCTCTCCGAAGCATGGCCAGAAAATGTAGCTTTCGGGTGAAAGTAGGAGTCTATGTACCACTACTCTGCATGTCCTGACATTACTTAAAACAGATTTACTAAATTTTTCCGGGGTGGGGGGGGGGGGGTAGCAGCAACCCCTCTGCCCCCTCCCTCTTGTATCCGTCCATGCCCTATCTGCTTCAGAATATTTTTAGATTTTTTTAACTTTGCAAGGGTAGGGGTGACTTGTAAAGACTCCAAATGAGGCCATACACGTTTTGAGGTCCAAGGAACCCCAAAAAGGTTTTTTTTTACGAAATATCTGTTTGTCTGTCGGTCTGTCTGTTCGTCGTGAATTTGAATGAAATTGGGTATGTACGGTGCTATAGGTTCACAAAAATCCTACCTCGGGTTGATTTATTTTTATTTTGGGGGTTTTACTCTCAAAAAACTTGATGTGAAAGCTTATTTATTTAAAAAAAAAGCAGCTTGACAGACTCAGTACCCGCTGTAATGAGAGTGCAAGGGAATATGCGTGAGAAACTGTGCGCTATTGTTACCTCTTGGCCCACACATTACCCCGTCGTTGAACCTGCAGGCTCAGATCATATTCACCCTCATAATTACGCAGGGGCTACAGCCCTATAGGTTTAACGAAGGGTCTCTTTTAAAAGCGCTTGCGATTTCTGCTCAATAACGTTTTGCCTAGTATCGGATAACCCCACCCACCTAAACCACTTATTGGCAGAAAGGTTTTGGATGTGGCAATCTGGCGTGTTTCTATTCTGCCGGTGAATCAGCAAATGCCGTCCTTCCCTTTTATCAGTGTCCATATCTCGCATAGCTGGGGGAGGATATAAAAAAATCCCTGCAATTAGTTTGGGGGGGGGGGGGAAGTTGGTCATCCATAGGGTACTCAGTCATGGGCAGCAATATAACGACTATTTTACTTCGCTGAAGCATGGTATTTCATTGTCACAACCCCTCTTTCATTTAGGTGCTAGAACCTTCTTCCTGTCACGCTATTAGAAAAACCTGCAATCATTGTTCACTGATAGGGTTAATACAGACTATAGTAGACAAATAAATAGTGACTTTCTGTCTATTTCTTTGTTATCTATTACTAAGTCTAGCGGGGTATGGGCTATAAAGTCCTCTCTTGCACTCAACTAGGAAGGCCCGGGACCACTTGCTTTACATGGCCTCCGAAGCGTGACAGGAGAGACGGCGGTACGAGTGAAACCGTACATGCTTTCCTATTTATCAATTAGGATAGGTGCTACAATATAATAGTTTCTTGTTAAATAATTGACTTAGGGCTAAATTTCAGTTTAGGCTTAAATTTCGAGATTGCCTATTATATCACTAAAGACTGAATTAATCGATGGGACGATTCTGTAGTCAAGAATGGGCAGACCAGTATAATACGATACAACACAGTATTAGTGGCAGTGTATTGTGTACTGGGGCATGAATTATCCATAATTTCTTCAAAAAAAAATCTTTTGTTCAAAACCAAATCTTTAAATGGGAAAGCAACCTGTTCGGTTTTTACTCTATTTAACACCTAAAGTAAGAAAGCTTCCATAGAAACATTCCGCAGAAAATTATTTTTTATTTATTGTTCATGAAAATTAAGTCTTTTTTTTTTTTTTTTTTTGCCCCCAGACCCAAACTATCAAGGGGCAAGCGACCTATTGGATTTGTTTGCATTAATAACGACTACAATATATGTGAATTTGAAAGAAATCGTTGGAGCTGTTTTTGAGAAATAATTTTTTTAGCCATGTTCCTAGGTTTTTGAAGAAGAAAACCCCCCAAAATTGAGTTATCCCTAAATAGATAAAAATATTCCTGAGGTATGATTTTTGTGAACCCACAAGCCAAATTTTATCAAAGTCCGCCGAGTAGTTTGCCAACAAATCGACGAACAGACCGACAGACATACCGTATAAAACACTTTTTTGGGTTCCTGAAAACTGAAAAACCAAAATCGATAATTTCGACTATCACATCACAAAGCTTTCTTTATACTACGTATTAATAGAAAAGAAAAAATCCAGCAAGCGTGGGACTCGAAGCAGCATTCTTTAGGTTGTCATAGACAGAGTCCTTACCACAATTACTTGGCTATGGCTTTGCTTATTTTCCCGTATGAGAGCACAATTTTTTTAGTAGTCTTACTGGATAACAATTTTCCTGACCGTCTGTGTCTACTAAATTGCAATATACTGCGACTCGAATGGATCACAGTTATGTATTGAATTAAATGTTGCTGCTTCCTGTAGCCTGTAATATTTTCGTCGACTTTTAGTTAGAGGGATTTTGCTAATAATCTGGGCTGTGCGACGACGCTAACGAATGATAATGAATGGGGCAGGTGGCTGCCATAGTAATCAATGGAAGTGGCTTTCCGCAGCCAAAACCGAGTTACTCGTGTAATTCGTGCACTATGCTCTGGAAGAATGCACTTTGAAAGCAGCAGCAGCCGTAGCCCCCAAGTTATATTATTGTATATCTTAAGAGGACATGCTACGTAGAAAATTAGCAACCCAAAACTTGTTGTTTTTAATAATAAGAATAGTAAATAATAAATATCGACTTTTTTGTTCTATTACTAAGCCAACTATTTGACTATTTATTTTTTATTTAATTAACAATGCAACTTATTGAAGATTTGGTTGATGTAAGTTGTAGAAGACTACTTCATGCATCATAATACTATAATGGAAAATATTAAATTTTTGGTACCGTAGTTCTTTCATATAACCCAGTGGGGACCAAAATTTCGCCTAAAATGGAATTAAAAAAAAATTCAAAACATTTAAATTTTATTAGTAATTAAATTTGAATAGTAAAAATACCCGATTATATATTATGCACGTAGTAGCCTTTTGCAACTTAAATGAGCCAACATTTTTTTAACTTGCTGAGTTAATGAAATAAAAAATGAAAATTATTTAATTTTGGGGTGCCAATTTTCTACGTAGCATATCCTCTTAAGAGCAAATCCGACACTTGTCGTTTTTTGTACAAAGACACAAATTCGAACTTTTCATGAAATATAAATCATAGAGCTATAAATGAGTAGTTGAAGAAAGAAGCATAGAGAAAATGCTTCTCTACATTTTAATAAATAGTATGCAGCCAGTACTACCACCGTAGGACCACGTTTTTGGAAGGCTTGAAAAAGTGCGAAGTTAGGTCCACCCCTTCAAAAACTATGGCCAAACTGTATTAGTGCAACTTTGCAGGCCATGTATGTTAAAATTTAGAGAAGCATTTCATCTAATTTTTGGCATCTCATAATTGGCTCTATGATAGCCTTATGAGAAATTTGACTTTGCACAAAAAATGTATAATGAGGTATCTCTTAATAACTGGATCTCACCAGAAGTTTGAAAACGGAAGCTAGAGGCCGACAAGTCTTCTTGCGTGCTTAATATTTTTATGACCTTCATAAGAAAAAAACTATTTCTTAAACGTTATTCCAGGCCGGCACTGACAAACTTAGATGGTTTGATACGGTGCCTAGATGTGTATCAATGAAGAGGTCTGCTGCTGTACCTACTCAAATCCAGGCACGTCCCAGTCACCCCTTCCTCTTATATTTATTCACCACTTGGTCCCCGTCAGGTGTGATACATTTTAATGTGGGCGACGAAGGGAGTGCCTAAAGTCAAGGCCGTGCCCAGGTTTTGATTTCGGGGGAGGGGGGGGGGTCCATTCTATCCAGTGTTCAAGCTCAAATAAATTTATTCCAATTCTTCAAACAATACAGGTTTACATAAAAAATTATTTCGGGGGGTCCGGACCCCTTGGACCACCCCCTTTGGCACGGCCATGCCTATAAGTAAGAGAGATGGGACATTCGCTTGCCGCCAAAAATATTATTATTTTTAATTCATGGGGCCACCTGCCACGTCTCCTATGACCAGTCATTGATTATTGGCACATCTCTCTTATATAGAACTATATAGGAGTGTTGACTTACTTCACGTGGCTGGCTACACAATCTGAACTGTCGCCGCTACTTCCACGCTATTCCGCCATATGCCTCTCAAAGCCACCTTCCACAGTTTAGCCCAGGGTAGATCCCCTGAAAAATGGTGAAAAAAGAACATTAATTTATAGTAGAATGAAACCCATTGGAAATGGAAGATAATATGACAGACATTAAAGGAAAAATAAATTACGGGCGATCTGAGTTCGGGGGGTAGGTAGGGGTGGTTTTTTAGGGTGAAATACGGTAAATCTTCATTTCCGACAAAACTATAAGTCCTATGGAAAAACGTCAAATAGCAAAAAGGTAGGTAATACGAAGATGTACAACTTTAGTGATTACACTTTTTTCACATAACCTCAAATTTTATGAGAAAAACGCCAAAAACCAGGGTTTTGGTTTTTTATTTTTAACTTTCACGATAAAAAAAATTTTTACGTAAAAATTAGGGAAAGTTACCTTTTTATGTTTTAAATACACTTTAATTTTTTTTGAATTAAAATATTAATTTTTTCTAACTAATTTTGACTATATATGGAGAAATCATCCTAATTTTCAATTGAAAAATCTCACGTCGAAATGTCGATTTGTTAAAAAAATTAGATGGGCCTTTCGTTCGTTGAAATCTCTACTTTCCGATGGTATAAAAAACAATATAGGCCTACCCTACTGTGCAAAATTTTCTTAAAAAATGCAAAAAACGAAATCGAAATATGATGTATTTAATATTTAAAATATAGTCCAGTCAATTTAGTCATCAAAAATTACACAATATCTCGCTTCTAATTTTGTACTAAAATATCATTAGATTTTATTTTTTTAGCTTATGTAACATTGTAACGTTAAACATACTATTTAAGAATGAAAATATTGCTATTTTTATTTTAGAGCTGATTGATACAGATATAAATATAGGGCTTCGGTAAACGAAATTGACCGGACTATGTTTTAAATATTAAAGACATCATTTTTCGATTTCGTATTTTGCATTTTTTAAGAACATTTTGCACAGTAGGGTATATTGTTTTTTATACCATCGGAAAGTAGAGATTTCAACGAACGAAAGGCCCATCTAATTTTTTAAAAAATCAACATGTTGACGTGAGATTTTTCGATTGAAAATTAGGATAATTTCTCCATATATAGTCAAAATTAGTTAGAAAAAATTAATATTTTAATTCAAAAAAAATTACAGTGTATTTAAAACATACAAATTTTTTTTATCGTGAAAGTTAAAAATAAAAAACCAAAGACCTGGTTTTTGGCGTTTTTCTCATGAAATTTGAGTTTATGTGAAAAAAATGTAATCACCAAAGTTGTACATCCTATTACCTACCTTTTTGCTATTTTACGTTTTTCCATAGGGCTTGTAGTTTTGTCGGAAATGAAGATTTACCGTATTTCACCCTTAAAAACCACCCCTACCTACCCCCCGAACTCAGACCGCCCGTAATTTATTTTTCCTTTAATGTCTGTCATATTATCATCCATTTCCAATGGGTTTCATTCTACTACAAATTAATGTTTTTTTTTCACCATTTTTCAGGGGAAGCATTTACGGATTGAACCTGTACATGCTTTCTTGTCGCAGTTGTCGAGTTCACCCGTATATCTGTTCTTTAATATGTGAGGTGAAAGTTGTTTCACACAATTCTGAAATGGGAAAAAATTGCGCATATGTGAGTGTGCGCGACTGCTGATTGCAGGCAGCCAAATCTCACACATAGACAGACGTTGCCCAGATTGTAAACGAGTTTCCATTTAATTTCATTATTATTAAATTTAATAATAATTTAATAGTACACAGTATAGTATACTAGGTAGTATAGTCAATAGTGTATACATGTTCAGAATCTAAGCCCTTTTCATGTAATTAATTACCTTTTCTAGAAAAAAATTCTGGATCCGTCGCAGTTTCTCAACGTACGAAAATGTTAATGTTAACCTACAGGAATATGCTATACTGTTAGTGACACGTCATTGGGGAGCTGTAGTTAAAAATAGTGATAATATGGAAGAAACGTGCATAATCAGTTATGTTGCCGGGTGGTATCAATATTCGCATTTGTCTTGTTATGCGACATTATAACATATACGCATACAAAATATAGGCCTACTATAAACGACTCACTAGTAACACATTATCAACGCGCGCGGCAGCGCGCGACCAAGTTCCATACAGCCCCGATGAGCTGCCCAGCAAGTATATCTCCACGGCGAGTTTACGGCATTTTAGCCACTTTCCAACCATCACTGTAGCTCACCCAGTTATCCGATTGACCTCTAATTTTGCATTCAGGCTTTAAATACAGCACAGAACCCCAATTTAAAAATTCAGCACTCTAGCATGATTGGTTGCTGAAATCCAAATACCCCAAAACCACGCTTTTCGCGTGGACTCACTCACTCACTCACTCACTCACTCACTGACACAAATTATAGGCCACTTCCAGATGTGCTGGAGATGTGAAACTCAGGAATTAGTCTCTTCTTACCATCAAACCCCCAGAATAAATCAAAAAACCCGAAAAAGTTTTATGATAACTTAGCAATCACGTAATGAATTTTACTTACTTAGCTTACGGCCGAGCATACATATGGCACGCTCATCCCATTCACGTGTGATTTTTTTTTTCGGGGAGGGGGGTTCAGAAAATTCATTGGATATTACATAGTAGTTTTTATTTTTCCTCTCAATCTCCGATTCTATCTAGTATCAAGCCATTTCATTTCGGTTGGGGGGGGGGGGGCGTATTAAATACTTTAAATAGCCCAAGCTAGCAGTTGCTCATGGAATTATTATTTTAAAAAAACTTCGAAGTGGCCTTAGTGGCTAGTTTTAGGGTGCCTTACTGCAGTTGCGGATTGTAAGAGTAAATTGTAAATGACATAATTACGAGTTTATTTTTATTTTTTAGTAATACTAAGACAGGTACCGAGGAATTCCCATTAGGCCCAATCCCGGGGTTGAACCTTTCAAATCCCGTAAACCTGGGATTGAAAAAAGCCCGGGTTTGCTACATCTACAGATGACCGGAGAGTTACCTTTACGTACAGATTTGATCGCAATGTTCAATATATTGTATATAGTTGGTTGGAAGATTTTACCACGGATTCAGTGTCAAAGGGCCTTGCACCGTACAAAGAGTGTGTGTTAACAGAAGAAGAAACACCAAAAGCCGAAGTCACAGCCCACAGCAAAACTGGACGTACAATAGTCCATATATTTTGGGCAACATAATTTAAATAAGACCGCTGAAAAGATAAATGAATGGATTGGGATTATGAATGGATGTGCGTTGAATGGGGGTACGGAGCTATTTTGGGGAGTTGTACCGCCGCTCTTCGTGTTTACTCGTGTGGACACAACTTCGATTATTCCAAAAAGGAGTCTGTTTTTTAGCAGTGGCGTCAGCTATTTTGGGGAGTTATACCGCCGCTCTTCGTGTTTACTCGTGTGGACACAACTTCGATTATTCCAAAAAGGAGTATGTTTTTTAGCAGTGGCGTCAGTTATTTTGGGGAGTTATACCGCCGCTCTTCGTGTTTACTCGTGTGGACACAATCCATGAGTAGAGCCAATTATTGCTTTCCAATTTATACGTAGTATAAGGAAAGCTTTTTGTGATGGTCGCAATTTTCGATTCCGAGTTTTCAACGGATTTACACGTTTTGAGGTCCCAGGAACCCAAAAAAGTGGTGTAAAAACCACAAATGTCTGTCTGTAGCTCTATCTGTTTGTCTGTCTGTCTGTCTGTCTGTCTGTTCATCGATTTCCGGGCAAACTACTCGGTCGATTTTGATGAAATTCAGCATGTAGGTTCACAAAAATCATACCTCGGGAAGATTTTTTTTATTTTGGGCTAACTCAATTTGGGGGGGGGGGAGGGTTTTAGAGCCTACTCAAAAAACTCCAAAAAAATTCACATATATTGTAGCTGTAATTAATGTTAATAAAATGCGGGGATTTGCTTGCCCCTTGATAGTTTGCTTCTGGGGGTAAAAAAATAGAAATAACTAAATTTTAATGAAAAATGAATAAAAATTCATTTTTCTGCGAAACCTTTCGATCGATGATTTCTACCTTCAGACGCATGTTGTAGGAGTTAAATTGAGTAACGAAACGGGCCAGGTTGCTTTCGCAAAAAACTATTTAGTTTTGTGGAAGAAAGGTTTTTTTGAAAAAATGATAAAAAATTCACGGTCAAATGCATTGCTTGCCCTGCCATTATTACTGTGTGGTAATGTGTTGGTCTGACCAATCTAGAATTTACCTCACTTTCAGTGACGTCAGGTGGACAACCCCCCCCCCCCCCCCCCCCCCGAGATATCCGATATTTAACCATAGCAACATTATTTACCCTGAAATTACTCATTTTCTCTATCTACTCATGATAAATTGGAAAGCATGTTCGAGTAAACTCGGACCAGTTCTTTAACTGAGGGTTGTCACGTTTCAAGATTTTGTAAAATATTATAGCCAAAATAAATAAGATAACAATGATAATCTACGGTACAATGCAAACATTTTGGGATTAATTTATTTTTCGTAATATACCAGTCTGTTTAACCAAACGGTGTCGGATATCTATAAATGAGGTGGCAAAAATTGTTATTATTTTAAATTATTACTACTTTCCTTTTTTGTCGTTATTGACCGTTGTTTGACAAGGGGTCATGCATTATATGATGATTAGACGTATATGCGTTATTTTAGGTTATAGCGAACTGAACTGTCAGTCCCTACTAGCTGGTTATGATCGACTTAACTTGAGCGATCTTGAAGGCTGTTTACAATAGCGGTCTTCACAGTGTTTGTGCTATCGAGTTATACCTAGTTAAGTGTGTGTTATCAAGTTAAGTTAAAACACCGATAACCAAGCTAACCAGCGTGCTATCCTAAACGCACTTCCAAGTTGGTTAAGTGTGCTGCGGTCGATAGCTCAGGTTTGACCGCCGCCATCTTTGTTTTTGCTGATTGATTTGAAACTCGCGTTTAAAATTTTGTAGTATTTAAATTTATTTGTATAATCTATTATCACAAGCAATTACCGTAAATACTTAAAATTATAATAACCAAAATGAACAAAAAATATAAACAAATGTGGCACTAGAATAGAGTTCTGCCACGACTGCCACTTTCTTTAAAACCGTGACTACTATACCACGTTGTTTACCCTGTTAAATATAGCATGATAACTCACTCCCGAGGTCCACTCACGATTGTGTGTTAACTTGGATAGCACATCTAACTCGATAACACCAAGACTGTGAAGACCCCTAATGTTAAAAATCTGCCCAAGTTACTTAGAATTTTTGAATCTTTGGTTAAACCTTGAAATTATTGAAGACTACAATAGTACAAAATGAGGCAGGTACGGTAGTTATCTCGTTTGTTGGTCCGTATCGATTCCTAAAGTAGACTGTTCGTCTCCTATACCTTTCACAGTTGGTATAAATTTATCCAATGCTTAATGCTGCGGTGATAATTTCTGAGTTGAGTTGCTTTAACATTCTAGAAAAATGCTTGAAAATTTTTTTTTCTCTGACTTTCTTTGGCTGCACGGTGCTACGGATGCCAAAATATCGCTCATGCACGAGAAAAGTGACACATTTCAAAAAATTGCAAAATTTAGTTATTTATACAAAAATGTCGAGGAAAATATAGCGAATTTTATGAATGTAGTGTCACATATCTAGTTTAATTTCTTTCCATAAGATTGCGTTTTGTCACTGATCCATTGTCAAGTTTGACTACTTCGGGTTTGGCAATACTGACATAATTCGGAATGTGCTCCAGGCGTTGACATGGTAATTACACTTCTCTTTCAAGTCAACTGCCACATCTCAAAAGTATTAAGTGCCTCGATTGTACTACAATTAAAAACTAAAAATGGTCAGAACTAAAATTTGAATTATCTCAAAAGTCAATATTTAGAAATGTGTCACATTTCTCGTGCATGAGCGATATATATAAAAAACAACGGTGTTCGGGTAGGTAGTGGTTCTGTCGTTTGAACTGTTACTTTGGCATGTACCGACACTTGTCCCTGTTTAACTTTTTTGCTTTCCAATTTATACGTAGTATAAGGAAAGCTTTGTTTATTTTGTTCTTATATTGTTGTATGTAATACCCTCAGGTTAGTGTTCACGGAACATAAACCATGTGAGCGAGTCAAACAAACTTTATTAAGTTAAATTTAAACTTGGTTCCTCTTCTGATCCTGCGGTGTCGCTGGCTCTGGAAGCTGCACAGTGCACATGACCGCGCCAGGCCCAGGCGTTATCCCGTGGATACCCTCAAGAGGGTGCAGCGCGGTGGCTGGCGACACTCCATGACGAATGGCACCACACCCTGCCAGCCCCAGACCTCTTGACCCTCACTTATCATAATATTTTAGAGTTCCTCTTCTCTTTCTTCATCTATTTGGGTTTCTTTAGAGAAACAACGAAAACGCTTCCTCAAACTTTGGACAATTTTCATCTTATTTTCCATGCTGCGAAACCTGAAATAATAGATTATACGATATAATTATGGGCCTAACAGGATCTCATATTAGGAATATGAATCTGATGTTAAATCGCCTACTATGGTTCAAAAAGCTATACCATAGATCAGGGGTTCCCAAACTGTTTTGTCCATTGACTACTAGATTAATTTATGATTTTCCGTGGACCCCAAGGACCTAGCCAAGGGGGGTTCATGGGGGTTCAACCCCCCCCCCCCCCCGAAATGAAATGGCTTGATACTAGATAGAATCGGATTTTGAGAGGAAAAATAAAATCCACCATGTAATATCCAATGAAATTTCTGAACCCCCCCCCCCCCCCTGAAAAAAATCCTGGCTACTCCCTTGGTGACCCCAAGGCTGTGATAGGAAAATCGTTAAACTATAGGACCAAGATTAAGTAGCTTGTGCCTAAAATTACGTGCTAATATTCGATTAAATGCTTATAACTGCCGGTATCGGTTTTTTTGTATTTTGTAGTTCAGTGCCAAGACTTACTGTATTTTATTTCAAATTTCCAATAACTCAGCTGTTTTATTTTCGTATTTCTTACTTGGACCACCTGATATATATCTGTGGACCACCGGTGGTCCATGGGCCACAGTTTGGAAACCCCTGCCATAGATTAAAGCGCGGGGAATGGGGATCACAATTCGGTGTGGTAACATTGATTCTCTCTACAGTATAGCTTACGTCATTTTAAAACTCTGATTTTCTTTGCAGATTTGGCAATGCAGTAAGCCATGGTGGAGGACACGACTTCGCCGACGCGCGTTCGGCACTCGCGCCACATTACCTTCGACGAGACCACCCTCCGAGCCGCCCCCAGCCAGCAGCCGGACACCAGGGACGTCGCGTACCTTATGACCGTGCGGGGCCGCAGGAGCCCCGAGTTCTTCGGTGGCAAGGGTATCCCACCCAGTACTAAGCAGCTGGTAAGTTTTCACCAATAATGTAAGTTTGGAAAATCGGACTGGTTGCATATGATGGGGGTTAATCACTAGCGGTTCCAGCTATGGGCTAATGGGGCTAAAGCCCCCCTCCCCCTCTCTTACTCAACTTACACTAGATAAAACGCACTTTCAAATTTTTTCACACATAAATTAATAATTTTTCATTTCTAATATCTAAATAAAGCTAAGAAAATTTGCTATAACCACGGCTCGCCACCATTTTTTTTCTATCCACTCTATCTCTCCATCCACTAGTTTAGCCCCCCCCCCCTCTAAAAATTTCTAGATCCGCTAGTGGGGTTGATATTTTATAAGTTAAATAACAGGGGACCCTTTAGAACGAGCCTGTGCTGGGCCCCCTTTTAATATAGCTAATAGCTAAAACTAAAAACTAAGATAAGCGAATAATTATTATTAAATTTTAGTTGCGATAACTAAACATGCAATACAATAAAAAACATGCTGACATTCTGGGTGGCTGTTAGGACAATAAAGGACGGTTTAAGGTCTGTTCCCACCATCGCTTGGAAAGTATCTTTAAGAAACAATGGACGGCACAGTCATCTACGAATGCATATCGGTGCTGTGCAGTAATCCTTACCGAGTCTTCAAGTGATAATGGGAACGGCCCGTTCCAATTTCAGCTGGTTTGATGAGCTGGGAATGATTTAATTTCAGATCTTCCCTGTCTTTGGGGCAATATCGTTGATGTATCGATTATTATTAGCAAACCGATTAAGTCCAAAATGGTTCAGGAGAGACAAAACACTTATTACAAACTTACGCAAGAAAGAAAATAATCCCAGCATTTCCATTCATGATGGTAATGGTAAAAAAAAAGAAAATATTTATATTAATGTTTTTAACTAAGTATATGCCAAGATGTCATAAAAATTGTGGTAACATTTCCATTGTCTACTGCTGTTAATGCTATTTCCGTGCCAAATCAAACACCTATGGAATTAGGTTCTTTTCTATTTCAACGATGGAGGCTTTCATATTTTTTTCGGGATTTAAGAGTTTTGCCAGTCGATAGAGGATTTTTTTTTCCTGAACACCAGGATACCAGCAACTCATTTTCGATTTTTTTGAAGTTTAGCGTTTTGCTAATTCGGGTATGAATATTGTTTTACTTTTCTTGAGTGGACCGATAAAAAACCGAACCATTCGTGAATTGTGAATGCCCCCTTACATAATTTAAAAAAAAAAAATACTGACTATACAGTGAACTCCTACTGTTTACCTCTCCAGATGTAGCTCCATATAATAAACCTTTCGGCAGTGAAGAGTATTTAACCTTTGACCGAATTGCCGTTATTTCTGGAGAAATGCGGCGCACGAACGTCTAAAATATATGGGGGGGACTATTTACTGCTCCCAATCGGTTGCTTTGTCTGTCATAAATAATTATCTCGACTCTTCATTCTTGATTTTTTTGTATTTTTATTTTTGTTGTTTCTCAATTGCTTCCGGTCGCTTTTTAAGTTATAGCGTCTCACCTCATTGATGAATTGTTCATATTGCTTTGAGCTTTTAATAGTTATTTCTCTGCCCAGCCTTGACATCTGCACGCGATGGTGAGTGCAACTTACAGACGAAATAATCTTAGTGGTCACATTTCATTTTCACATTAGGAAAATGCTTGCGCCCTACCAATGAGATAATTCGAATTATGGGCCCAAACAATAAGAACCGGTCCGAGTTTACTCGAACATGCTTTCCAATTTATCAATAAGTAGTTAGAGAAAATTAGTAATTTCGTGTTAAATAATTTTCCTATGGCTAAATTTTCGATATCTGGGGGGGGGGGGGGGGGGGTTGTCTACCTGACGTCACGTCACACGCAGCGCACTCAATGCATTTGACCGTGAATTTTCTGTAATTTTTTCAACAAAAATGTTTTCACCAAAACCAAAATGTTTTTTGCGAAAGCAACCTGTCCGGTTTCGTTACTAAATTTAACACTTAAAACATGACTGAAGGTACAAATCAGCGATCGAAAGGTTTCGCAGAAAAATTATTTTTTAGTCATTTTTCATTAAAATTAACTAATGGCTACCATATCGTGTATAATGTCATGCTGGGCTGGCTTATGGGATCAGTATACAGGGCCATGACCGTTGCTACCTTTGGATTCCTCTGCTTGAAACCTGTCTCCTTATTAAGAATGATCCTTGCTTTGTCCCATTATATTTTATGGCCTGCTACGATTTCTATGCTTCTCTTAATCTACATTATTATCTTAACACACCGTTCGTGTTCCTGAACTCTTTCTGCTAGTGGCCAACAGGTTTCCCCGATGTATTTTCCATCACTATAATGACTAATAACACAGTAGGCAATGCAAGTCCAACTAACTTTGTTGTAGACTATTTTAAAGAACCGGTCCGAGTTTACTCGAACATGCTTTCCAATTTATCAAGTAGTAGCTAGAGAAAATGAGTAATTTCATGGTAAATAATTTTCCTATAGTTAAATTTCGGGCATCTCGGGGGGGGGGGGCTTTTCCAGCTGACGTCACTGGAAGTGAGGTAAATTCTAGATAGGTCAGACCAACAAAGTACCACACAGCAATAATGGCAGGGCGCGCAATGCATTGAGCGCGAATTTTCTATCATTTTTTCAAAAAATAATTTTTTGTGCAAAACTTAACAGTTTTTTGGGAAAGCAACATGTCCAGTCTCATTACTAAATTTAACACCTAAAACATACCTGAAGGTAGAAATCATCGATAGCAAGGTTTCGCAGAAAAATTATTTTTTAGTCATTTTTCATTAAAATTTAGTTATTTTTATTTTTTTACCCCCAGAAGCAAACTATCAAGGCGCAAGCGACCCCCCGCATTTTGTTAACATTAATAACGACTACAATATATGAGAATTTAAAAGGAATCGTTGGAGCCGTTTTTGAGAAATAATTTTTTTAGACGTTATTTGTTATTTGAGAATAAAACCCCCCCCAAATTGAGTTAGCCCCAAATAAAAAAAAATGGTCCCGAGGTATGATTTTTGTGAAACTAAATGCCGAATTTCATCAAAATCGACCGAGTAGTTTGCCTGGAAATCGACGAACAGACAGACAAACAGAATGAGCGACAGACATTTCGTAGAAACCACTTTTTTGGGTTTCTGGGACCTCAAAACGTGTAAATCCGTTGAAATCTCAGAATCGAAAATTTCGACCATCACAAAGCTTTCCTTATACTACGTATAAATTGGAAAGCAAAAATAGCGGGGAATACAAAATTTGTCCAATTGCTTCCCGTGATAGTTTTTAATCTTTTATACTAAGTCCACGTACTCAGCCTATGTAGCCATTTGCCCTGACAAGTACAGTATATATTTTTTCAATTTGAGGTAAAGCTGATCGAGAACAATGTACTGCTAAACATATATTCCTATACCTTGCAACGCGTGCAAAAGGCATTTTTCTCTCTGGACTGTAACCCTTCTCCTAATCCATCTAAAGTTTTCTATTGGTTCCTCCTTTTTTCTTATTTAAAACCAACTCCAATGCTTAACCGCTTATCTGGGATTTTCTACAAAGAAAACTCCTGAATCAACACTAATTAGCACTTTAGCAGGCAGAGAGGTAGTTTGAAAATGAACTCAGGCAGTATTGTACATAGCTAGGGGACTAGGGCTTTAACAAATATATTACAAATCAATTTTTCATTATTTCTGTCCCTTACTTAATAAATTAGCCTTGGCCCTAAGGCCTTGGGCAACAAGTAGGCAGTTAAGTAGACCCTTGATACGTAGTAACTGCTTGCGTCTAGCAGTCAAATAGGTCCCAATTGATAGAGCTACAGTTGCTTATTTGTCTCCTACGGTGCTGCTGTCTGTCTAAATAACTGTTGATAGATTAACACAATATTCCTGCTGGAATAGCATATTTTTTGCATCTGTTTGTTCAGCTTAAAAGTAAAATACTTGACTATTTCGATTATTACTAATTGGATTAAGAAACAGATGACTTGGGACTGCTGAGGCTTGAGATGCTGAGTAAACAGGTCTGGCTGGCCACGCACTATTTCATTCAAAGCATCAGCACGCGGCACAAGCAGGCGGTAATAGTATAAATCCGTTCCACCTTGCGTTACTTTTACAAAATTTTACATGTTTTAGTTGTGAGCAGATCGGTCACTCTTTTATATCATAAAGTCGAATTTCACAGTAAAAATCCATTGTAGAGCTATCAAAAAGAAGAAATACTTCATTTTGAAAAACATGATATTATATGGCTGTCTTTAACACCGATTAGCCAAAGTTTCTGACAGAAAATTTAGGGGGGGGGGGGTCACAAGTTTTATATAAGTTTAAAAGGTAATTTTTTTTTTTGAAAATTAGAGTTTTATTCCAAAAAAGAATTTAATTTTTTACTATCATATGAATTTACTAATTTAGGGGGGTCGGTCATGACCCCCCTGTGGATCAGCTATTGGACTTTCTGAACTCCTAACTCCCGACAACATAGTTGATTTAAAATCCAGTTCAATAATTTTGGCCAATCGGGTTTAGTGACGGGCCCATATCAACATACTTACTCCTTGGCGCTACGGCCCGTGAAGGGCCTTGTCCTGTTCTGCCACATCGCGCCAGCCTGTTCTGTCCTGCGCTCTCCTTCGCCAGCCAACGACGCCAAGGGTCGCCAGATCTACCTCGACGTCGTCCAACCATCGCATCCGTGGTCGTCCCACTCGTCTTCTCCCTTGTGGCATCTTGTGTAAGGCTGGTCTTGTTGCCCTATTGTCTAGCATTCGTTCCACGTGTCCTAGCCACCTTGATTTCGGCAACTATCGTAGGTCCTTGGTATATCGCGTAGAGCACACCATTTCTGCAGATACGCCACTCTCTCTGTCCCTCCCTCTCTCCCTGATTTTGCACTGGTCCATACACCTTTCCGAGTATCTTACGGTTTTAGTGATGGCCGCATATCATGTTTGAACATGTAGGAGTATTTCTTCTAAGGGATGTGAATTTTTGAAAACTCAACAATGGATATTTATAAATTTCGTCATTACCGAAATTAGAGGATATGGAAAAAACGGCTTGGCGGGATTCGAACCCACGATCTACGCCTAACCGGGGCGTCGTCTTAACCGCTCGACCACAAGCCCCGACAAGTCCAGTAATCGCCAAATCCTCTACTTATGCTCAAATTGACATGATTCGTGTTGCTAGACAGGTTAGCACAACTATACAACTATCTAACGGAACAGGTCTGTGAGCTGACTTAATTGCATAAAGGCAATGCTTTATATATAGCACTGACATTAAATTAACTTTGGTTGAATATATATGTTATATATGCGTAATGCAGGTGTCCGACTTGCTCTGACCTAAAGATAATAGATAGATGCGTTGATGTTGCCGCTCAGTTTGGAGTCAAGGCGGCTATTCCACCGGCCAATTTGCTTCACTAATTCACTTGTGTTTTGAGATTTTTTGTTTGTTTTGTTTTAAGGACACTATTATGTAGATACTTAACTTATCTATTATAAATTAAGTTATAATATGGTAGAGACTTATTAATGATGTCTGCTACCACGATTAGTGAAGCAAATTAGTCGGTGGAATAGCCGTCTAAAGGGGATGAATTGAAAGCAATACCACAACCAGTCCATCCATTAATAGTCTGCATGTATGGATGGATAAATTAAAGATGAAAAGAGATACGTACTGTATATAAGATGATAGCTCGATGATTATTGTTTGCCCTGCAAGATGAGTTTAAATTTGTGAGAGTTCAGCGTGGGAGCCGGGGTAGCCTTGGCCAGGGTCTCAGGTTCACAGCACCATATGGCGCGCGAGGCTCGAGCAGCCCCTGTAACTTCGGGTCTCGTTCTTCACCTTACCTAGCCTATTTATCTTGCCGTTGGTGGTTTCTAGCTTGCCATTATATCTTTGCAGTGGCGTAATCAGGTGAATTTGCTTCAATCTATTTTGTGTTAGGCCAGATCATTCTGTTTTACTCGGCAGTAATGACTAATATTTTGGGAATTTTTCATGTGCGTCAAACCGGAGGGGGTCACGTGACGTGACGGAAATGTCTTTGCAAAGGGTTCGTAATATATGTTTTAAACCGCAGTGGTATAGTAAAAATCGATAGAAGGGTATAGTATACGCGTAGACATGCTTACACTATTGATTAAACCAAAAATTACAATTACATTAGGTCTAAAATTTGTGCATGAAGCAATTAAAAACATACCTTTTAGAACATTTTTACGTGCCCCACAGAGAAGAAAAACCTCCAACTTTTGTAATGAAATGCACTTTAGTCAGAAGCTCAACACTTAATTTGACAGTAAAGCGCCAGAAATAGGTAAAACTGCAATTATTAGAAATAATACAAGTCAAATACGGAACAGGTACGAGACGCGGGGCTTTGTTTATAAAATGGATATTCAACGATCCCGTGGCTGGAGACCGTTATCAATATGGCTGCTAGTGTAGCCTGCACAAGATAAGTACGCAATTCGGCGGGGAAATAGCCTGCACAAGCTAACTACTAAACTACTGAGTTTTTGACCGGGTCCAGGTATCTGCTTTGCTATGCTGCAATGTGTAAGACTTGGTTATTTTTTGCGTTGGTACTTATCTCTGATAGTTGGCTTATGGTTAACGGGTGCCTCGTAAGGCATATTATGACTCCCGCCGCTCCAGTTCTATTATATTTCTATGTATTCAACGCTCAACGGTCAAGGCCACAACCCTCCGGTTTGGCCTTAAGGCTGCACTTTGCCATAACGGTGAGCACAGGGGCAAGTTATTTTCTTATTTATCAAGTGCAAGACTTGTCGCAATTTAGATTTGTATATACTAACAGCAAAATGTCTTATTTTACGTAAGAGGAAGCTGGTCGTACATATCACCCCAAAATAGGTTGGTTTATAGTTTTTATTTACCTTTTTTATTTAAGTTATAATTTTTTTGTCCACTCAATTGGTTGAGGGCTAGCTCATACACCCTATTATAAGGGGTTTTTACATTTTTGTTGTTATACTTTTTCCATGACTTCTAAAATTCGTAAATTTCTGTCGCCCTTCAGTTTCACGGAAAACCCCTGCACCAAAACTAAAAAAATCGTCGTAGTACTATGCATGAAATAGTCCTCTACCAATTGAGTGGACTAAATCTTTATGACTTAAATCCAGGGGTGTGTACGGCTAGCTTCCGCGTAAAAACAAACACTATTTGTGCACGTAGTAAATCGGTCACCTTTTGGGCAGTGGTACTAAATAGTTGGAGAAGACAGCTCATAATTAATAACGTGGTACAACAAACAGCGGTCTGGACAAACTGGACACGCCAATTTAGCAAAAATGTATTTTTGTAGAAGAACATTATGTACCATTATAAAACCAGTGGTCAGTGGACCTAACCTGGACCGGACCGGCACGTCCTGAAATAGGGTATTCAATGAGGTTTAGTGTTTAAAAGGGTCACCAACTCTTGGGTCGGGGGGCGGGGGGTAGTCAACGAACACTCGTTAAAAACTGATAAAACAAATGAAAAATTCAATTGGGCCTACAAAACGAGAGAGCTCTCTGCAGTCAGCTTGAAGAATAATGCATTAATTAATTGCCTTCTCATTCTACAATTTCTATGCTTATCGTATCAGATTAATTTTCTCACTTTGAGTCGTCTGATATCTTAAGCATTGAAGATGTTTTCGAGGCACATCACTCTCCCATTTACAGCCAATTTTATCTTTCGTGGTCCCCTATACTTGGTATTATCGGCTTATCGTGCGATCTTGATCTTATTTTTTATTTATTAACGTAAATGCCATTAAGACTTTTGCTTATCGGCGTCTTCAATATCTGAGCAAAATATAGGTTATCTTGATTCGTTCACTTTCTTATTGCTTTCCAATTTATACGTAGTATAAGGAAAGCTTTGTGATGGTCAAAATTTTCGATTCCGAGATTTCAACGGATTTACACGTCTTGAGGTCCCAGGAACCCAAAAAAGTGGTTTTTACGAAATTTCTGTCTGTCAGTCTGTCGGTCTGTCGATCAGTCTGTTCGTCGATTTTTCGGCAAACTACACAGTGGATTTTTATGGAATTCGGCAGGTTGGTTCATAAAAATCATTCCTCGGGACAATTTTTTTTATTTTGGGCTAACTCAATTTGGGGGGGTTTTATTCTCAAAAAACGTCAAAAAAATTATTTCTCAAAAACGGCTCCAACGATTTCTTTTAAATTCACATATATTGTAGCCCTTATTAATGTTAATACAATGCGAGGGGTCGCTTGCTCCTTGATGGCTTCGGGGGGTAAAAAATAAAAAATAAAAATTTTAATGAAAAATGACTAAAAAATAATTTTTCTGTGAAACTTTTCTATTGATCATTTCTACCTTCAGGCATGTTTTAGGTGTTAACAAGAGTAATGAAACCGGAAAGGTTGCTTTCCCAAAAAAGTATTTGGTTAGGGGCAAAAAAATGTTTTTTGAAAAAATGATAGAAAATTCACGCTCAGATGCATTGCGTGCCCTGCCATTATTACTGTGTGGTAATGTGTTGGTCTGACCGGCCTAGAATATGCAATTCCATCGATTAATTCAGTGCTTTGGTTTAAGTGATATCCTAGGCGATTGTAAGAGGGGGTCCTTGGGTTCCGGACCGACCCCCCCCCCCCCCTTCCCAAATGGTTACAGCGTACACTAGATAGAATGGAGTTTTAAAGATTTTTAAATTTATTGAGGTTACCTCACCTCCAGTGACGTCAGGTGAACCCCCCCCCCCCCCCCGAGATATCCGAAATTAAACCATAAGAAAATTATTTACCATGAAATTACTTATTTTCTCTATCTACTTAGTAATTGATTAATTGGAAAGCATGTTCGAGTAAACTCGGACCGGTTCTTTCCATTTGCCTTGCGATTATTAAATTTTAATGACAGGTGATGCGTGAAGTAACGCCTCCCGATTGTTTGACCCGTTGTGTGGAATTTGGGGCCCACTGAGATTTCCTAAAATACTATTTTGTTAAGTGCGTACGAGTTTTAAACCACCATACCCACCATGGGTACTTACTGTATCTACAATACATTGACTAGGTGGGGTAAATGAGGTGCACTTTTCTGTTCAAGTGACCCTACCTCCTATAATAAAAGTCACACACTGGTAATTTATGTATGGCCAACAAGATTTAGTTCAGGTGTTTTCCCGCCACATTTACTTTTCCTTTTTTGCTTTTCCGTAAATTGGAATATAATAATAATAATAATATGTATTTATGTAGACCATAGAGATCGTTCATCCAAAAAGGTTACATTCACAAAACACAAAAACATAAGTAAAAAACAGAAAGTTTAACAAAAATGCAGGTTCTAGTTAAAAACAGTTTAAAGTTATTGCGATTAAGGCAAGAGGAGTCACATCAAGATTGCAGTTGTTAAATTTATGCGCCTATCGTTGCATGGTATTGCACAAGTTATCATTGCTGGCGAATAAGTCCCTGCACCGCGTGTGTTTTTTGTTTACTCTGAACGACAGTGAAGTGTCCACAAGTATTTGCGGAAAGTCAACATAATTATTTAAGACGTTATAAATAAGTAAATAATCTGACATATCACGCATCGATGCTTGTGATATCACATTGGGTTCTGCTAACATAGAATTACTTCGAATTACTTACTGGTGCAGATAGTGTGGGCCAATTTTATGTTGACGGAAATACAGATATCTTACAGGAATCTTGTAGGAATCGGTTCTGTACCTTTTCAATCTCTGTTATGTGCGAACCGAAATGTGGATTCCATACAATGCTGCAATATTCAAGCTTAGAAATTAGAACGAACTAATGCATAATTCGGTAACTTAAAAGTTGATGTGTCTGAGAAGTTATATGAGATGCCGATTACGAAACTGAGTATTTTCTTAGCTGAGGCTACAGCATTAGCTATATATGACTTTTAAAACTAAATCCTTTATGGTTTTCGACGTACCTTTTACAGAAAACGATAGCTCTTTTCTCCCACTTTAATTTGATACCATTTGCAAGTCTGCATATATAACCATTGTGCAAGTAGAATTTTATCAGTGGAGTCGTGCACTTTCCCTACGATGCCGGGTTCATGGACGGAAAAGTCCCGGTTTCGCCCAGGGGAAATTTGGGAACTTCTAATATGTTGTTGAACACGTCAAATTGAACCTATATGTGAAAATTTTCCGATTTACTTTAATTAGTTAGAGATTAGGCCCGTTTTTGGGATCTAACTCCTGCCGGCCTACTATATGGCGATTATTTTTAATCTTAACCTGGGATTAAAAATGTAAACGAGATAAATTTTGATTGGAAAGTGCTATTAAAAATGGTGTTGTTTACATTTTTAACGCCCATATTAAGTGACTGCTAAACGGCATAGCTGACCCGCTGGGGTATGCAGCGATTCCCATGTAAAGTTCCCTTGCTCAGTGCTGCACTCCAATGAATTAGCTTTTAACTATTTTCTCCATCGCAATTTGCAGATAATCGTGAACTGTTTTAGACAAGTAGCAATGAGAAAGTAAAGAGCTTTTTAGTGGGGCCCGAGGGTGAGTGGGAGGCGCCCGCGTGGTAGCCAAGGTTCCGACCTACGACTGTCTGGCTGGCTGGACTCCTACCACATTGCTTTTCGAACAACCTGCCGACTTGACCTCAACATATAGGCTGCTCTCAACCACAACAATATGTTGTTTCACAAAATCACAATCAAAATTAGCATTATTGAAGCAGCTATTGCTGACAAATAGATCCCTGTATATCTCGTGAGTTTCCTGAGACGAAGTATTTGGAGACTTTATCCTATTGTACGTTACGAGTCGACTTTTTCTTCTTCTGCACCTGGCTCTACTACTGCCCTTGATGGGCTACTCGACAGCACTCCTCTAGTCATCCCGGTTTAGATTTTAATGTACCACGTACGGACTGCCAACCCTTTTAGGTCCGTTTCTATTTTATTCTTCTAAGTCGCAGGCTCCCAGCGAATCCGTGGAAGACGTCTGACACCCGTCATGTTTGCATTGTGCACTCTCCTTTCATTCCGTGCCTCAGCCATATTAGACGATGCACTTTATAAAACGGACCTCAGTCCTACTCAGTAGCTACATACTTAAGAAAAAAAACAGGCTCCCTCAAATTATTCTCAATTTGGCTAGGCCTTATGGCCAAAATTCAAATGTTGAGCGTAGTCGTAGGACGACTTGATAACTGCATGGCTTTATTACTGAATGAGCAATGGGTTGTCGCGCACAAGATGATAAGGGCAAGGAGTAAATGGTAATTGGTAAAGTGAATTGACCTCGAGGGCCGTGTCAGACACATTGTTTACTCGCGCGCCGCCACTCTGTGACCCGCTAGACCTACAATCTGACCTATACGTCAAATAGATTAACAGACTACTTGGCTCCTGCGCTTTATAATTACTACTACTATAATTACATAATTGGTTTCTCAAGTCGCTGTATAATTCATCTTTGAGACTGGTTTCTGAAAATAATTTGGATGGAACCTATTACCAAAGGGGCAAGTGATGGACGATATCATAATAACCAGCCAAACGTAAATGACGGGTTGGGGCACACTTCGTGGCGTCTTGATGTGGGGGTACTCGATAGGCTTATACAAGTGTGCCTAGCATCGGGAGCCACGTACATACTAAGACCCATGTGGCAGTGCCCCTATGGAAGTTAGTAGTTAGCATATTGCAATAATACAGGGCTTCAACCGAAATTGGAGGACATAGAAAAACTGGGCTTGGCGGGATTCGAACCCACGATCCGGGGAGGTTTCCTCTTCAACCAAAGTTAATTTAATGTCATATAATACTGCATATAATACTGCAATATAATGTGTATACAGGGCTTCAAATTTTCTTCTTCTGTCTTTTTTGCTTTTCTAGCTGTTTTTTGCTTTCCAATTTATACGTAGTATAAGGAAAGCTTTGTCACGGTCCAAGTTGTTGATTCCGAGATTTCAACAGAATTACACGTTTTGAGGTCCCAGGAACCAAAAAAGGGGTTTTTACGAAATGTCTGTCTGTCGCTCTGTTCATTGATTTCCGGGCAAACTACTCGGTCGATTATAATGAAATTCGGCATGTTGGTTCACAAAAATCATACCTCCGGACCATTGTTTTTATTTTGGGCTAACTCAAATTGGGGGGGTTTTATTCTAAAAAAATTATTTCTCAAAAACGGCTCCAACGATTTCTTTTAAATTGACATTTATTGTAGTTGCTATTACTGTTGACAAAATGCGGGGGCTCGCTTCCCTTGATAGTTCGCTTCTGGGGGTAAAAATAAATAAAAATAAATAAATTTTAATGAAAAATGACTAAAAAATAATTTTTCTGCGAAACCTTTCTATCGATGATTTCTACCTTCAGGCATGTTTTAGGTGTTAAATTGAGTAACGAAACGGGACAGGTTACTTTCCCAAAAAACTATTTGGTTTTGGGCAAATAGTGTTTTTTTGAAAAAATGATAGAAAATTCACGCTCGAATGCATTGCGTGCTCTGCCATTATTGCTGTGTGGTAATGTGTTGGTCTGACCTATCTAGAATTTACCTCACCTCCAGTGACGTCAGGTGCACAACACCCCTCCCCCCCTCCGAGATATCGGAAATTTAATTTAACCATAGGAAAATTATTTACCATGAAATTACTCATTTTCTCTATCTACTAATTTTGATAAATTGGAAAGCATGTTCGAGTAAACTCGGACCGGTTCTTTTTGTAGCTTCCACTTTGTTGACTTGTGCATTGCTGCTGCCACAGTTTTCATTTTCTTATAAAGTCCCCCTGATTTTTATTGATAAAAGTATAACCGGGGGCACATTTAGCAATTACGATTACTCGTATGTTCCAACAAACATTTCATATTATTAATTTTTTTTTCAGCAATTTGCAATAGACGTTAGTTGCGTAAAGCAAGAAGCCACGGATGAAAGCTCGTCTTCTCGGCCGCCATCTGCGATGCAGAAAGTTCCTTCTCTAAGTGATCTCAGTGATGCTGAAAGCTCCCTAGGTAAGTCCCTTTTTTATACACCGGTTGACGTTATTCCAAACATCAGTACTAATGAGGTTGAAGTATTGTTGTTATTTTTTATCGAATCGTAAAGCGAATTCCTTTCAGGAGGGGGGGGGATTGATCCTCCTGCTGGTTGTTATAGATTTACGTTTCGCTATTACCAATCAGCTCCGTAGTCCGCACGGAAACTTACGTCTTCTATTACAATGCAAACCGGGGTATCATCCACGCATACATTTTCCAAAATGTCTACTCTATTGAAATAAATGTGAGGTCCATAAATTGTAACTTGTGTAGAAGAGCTGTTTTTAAAGTTTGCTTATTAATTGAGGGCTGGCCATAAAACAAAGGGAGAGTGGGTGACGATGATGGGTCATGTGTAACGAGATAATCGCCGTCTTCCTCATTACCGCTGACAGGGCCCCTAACACTGCTGACCAATGCCCTCATATTACCAACATCGGCTCTTTATTTTGGTTATATTTCAGTTCTTGCTTGCTGACGTGCCCTGAAATTAATATTTAAAAAATAGTAATATTATGCTGGTTGTTATGTCTCTCCAAAAGCCAGGGTGTAACGGGTATCATCAGTGGTTTCTGAGACATGATTGTGTCCCTGAAAATTGGTGTCCAAAAACAAAAACAAAGCTTGACCACCTCAACTTTGTTCTCGAACATCAGCAGCCTGATCATGGCGATTATAATACCAGTATTTATTTAATACCCGGGGATTAAATAAATACCGGTATTATAATCGCCATGATCAGGCTGCTGCAGTGTTTGGGTGCTCCGATTGTTTCGGTTAAGATTTGTTTTTGGTTTTGGACACCATTTTTCATGGGACTAGAAAGCCACTTTAGTGGGGAGGGCCTAGGACCTATAGCAGCCTGATCGGGGCGTTTATATAATACCGGTATTTATTTAATCCACTGGTAAACAGCAAGATAATTTTATAATGGAAAGTGCTATTCAAAATTTGTTTGTTTATAGTTATAATCCTAGGGTATTTATTTAACCCCGGTATTTATTTAATCCCCTGGTAATAAAAATGTAAACAAGATAATTTTATAGTGGAAAGTGCTATTCAATATTTGTTTGTTTACAGTTATAATCCTAGGGTATTTATTTAACCCCGGTATTATAATCGCCTCGATCAAGCTGCTGATGTTCGAAAACAAGTTGAGTGTTTACAGTATTACTCAGTCAGACTTTTAGTCTCTAAAAGACTGACCACCCAGAAGACAAGGGGCCATAGCTTGTGTAAACACCCTGAACGGTTTGTACGTAGGTGCGTTGTATCTCAAGAATATGAAGTAACCTGTCGAAAGCAGGGGCGTCATTTCATTATTTTTCAGGGAGGGAGGCAAAATTGCAATTAGGTACATTTTTGAACATAGTTGTAACAATGTCAGTGTCTCATTTTTCCCATAGCTGGAGCGAAATCACGCACTTGGTCGAAAGGCCTACGTTGGTATAGTTGGTAATGTTGGTATAGCTTGCTCTTACTTGTGCGAGTCTCTACTCGCCATGCGATCGGAGACCTGTTGTAACCCAGTATTACCTGTAGAGGCGACTGAATAGGTTATTCGGATACATTCGTTACATTGCTTGCATGAATTTAATCTAAAAAAAAAAAATGTACATGAACATACTTATTTTGCCTTAACGGCAGATGGCACCATATCCTTCCCACGGCTTCGGTGGCACGAATCTTGGCTTTCCAGGTGATACGAGTCTCTAGTCGCCATGCAATCGGAGACCTGTTGTAACCCAGTATTACCTGCAGAGGCGACTGAATAGGTTATTCGGATACATTCGTTACATTGCTTGCATGAATTTAATCTAGTAGTAGTAGTAGTATGGTTTGACACAGTCCCAGGCCACGGTGTGGGCCCATAGGACTCCAGTGGACCTCCTGATTATAGTGGATTCCGAACCACTTGGGAAACACAGTGAAGTCACACGATTAGTTCGGAGGTGACCAGGACAAGTCCTACCATGTTTCCCTACCGGCACTGTGCACACGACCAATTTATCTGCAGCTTTGAACCTGCTCTGGTCCGCTGGATTCAACTTGGTATGGCGGCCGGCGAATTTAATCTAAAAAAAAAAAAAATGTATGAACATACTTATTTTGCCTTAACGGCAGATGGCACCATATCCTTCCCACGGCGTCGGTGGCACGAATCTTGGCTTTCCAGGTGATGCAGTTTTCGGCACCTTCGTGTGACAAGTCTGAGGCCTTAAGTCCTCTCTCACTGCTTTAGCATATTTTCGAAAAACGTTTCCAAGCCTATTACAGTCGTAATGAGCGTTCAATCAGTCATGCTATTAACGATATTAATCCTATGCTACTTATGGCATATTGTCTTATCTTAGTTTATCCTGTTTTTGGGTATATCTCTCGAAATGACTTTTATTATAGGGAGGCTGATTTCCCTCTAGTGTTCGATGTACTCACTATTTTATTGTCAGAGGGGTGTTCATTCCCTTTCTGTATTATTGTATACGTCTTGATATAATCGTCAATATAATACCAACGGCCATAACCCACTGATCGGTGGTGAGCGCATGACTCATTGGAAAATAATTACGTCCCGGAGAACACCGCACCGCCTGGGGCTTCGTAGTAGAATTAGTTCGCGGTAGCTGAGCTAGATAGCGCTCAGGTTCCATATTTCATTCATTCTTTGTTGGGTTTCAATGAATTACATGCAACTGGAACATCTTGCCAAGTTTCTCATGTTTAGCTTAGGGGGTTTGAGGGTTTCGGCGGCACCACCCGCGCCAGCAGACCATTAATATGAGAAGGGTGTACGAGACTTGTGTTTGACGACATGCCAATGATGATTTCGTTGAAATAAGGGACATCTCCGAAGAGCTTTGTCTGTTTATAATTGTATGTTTTCTAAATTCAACTTTTTCATACTATCCAACCGCCAGGGCTTGTTTAACTCCTTCATTATAGGATAATGGCCTGGATAACTGTCTAATTTTTTTTTGTTTTTTTAAGAAGCAGTGTGTCGTTATATAATTACAACGGCCAGAGTCAGATGATGATATAGTAGTAGAATCCGGTAGAGTACTTCCAAACGTTTCGTCAACATCTGCGGCCGACATCTTCAGTAGCACTACGTAGTCTCCTCCGATTTTATGAAGGGCGTCCGTAGTCAGGGTGAAGCGAAATCTTTTTATAGCATAGCGCCCCCCCCCCCCTGTAAAAAGTACCTCTTAGGTCTGATATGCAGATTTTGCAGACCAAGACTTATTGAAATTCCTCTAAGCAAGGATTACGAGGATTTCCCCCTGGGGAAAAATAGGCCCGAAATAGTAGGGTTTACGGAATTTCAGTAGCAGTAATGTTTAGAGTTTGCAGACTTTTAGGTATTAAAATCACTCCAAGCCGGGGGGTTTCCCCAGGGTTAAAAAAAAAAATATGTGCGAGATAGTGGGGTTTTGGTCATTTTGACACCAAAAAAATCAAGATTTTACACACGAAGACTTATTCGTAAACCACCAAAAACGGAGGCCCGTGGTCTAATAATGGGTTTCTTGATACACAACGTTAGACGCAAGACCTACCAAAGGGCGAGACCTAAAGCGGTCGGCTCATTCGCCCCTCCGAACTGAACATCTGCCCTGATAAGCCCGTAATGCTTGCAAAAGAATTGCAAAACGCGGTTGCGATGAGCCTTAAACGCAGTAGAATGCATTAGGCTGAATAAGTACATTTTTTCTGGGGTTTAATTATAATTTTTGCAATACCTTTATAATTTTCTCATTTTATTAAAAAGGTTTCCTATTTAGGTTATTTAGGTTCATTAGAGAAAAGCCATTTAGGTTTTTTTGTTGTTCTACTTTTTTTTCCGCCTGACAGCGGCATGTTGCTCATGTTCTCGGGGGAGGTGAGTGCCCTCCTGTCCCCCCCCCCCCCCCCAAGTGGTTGCCATAGGATTCTGTCTCACCCAGTTCCTACTGAGCCGAAGCTTTTGCCAGCACTCTTTCAGATCAACCACGGCCCATCAGACCGCTTGTACACACGGTATGTCTTTGTTCATTGCTGTTACAGGGAGGACTTTCAAATAAATGTTGCGTTATGAGGCTGGTTACTTAGAAATCGAATAAACTCTGATTTTATTTTCGGTTGTAAAAAACAGACTGGCCTTTAATTAAAGCCCCGCAGTTACGGAACTCTTGTTAATCTTATACACTGTTTTACTCTAATGCAGTCTAGAAATACCACAGTCGTGTCACATTCACACACAAAATAGGTATTTATATGCAGGGGCGGACTGGTGACGCGAAGCGGCCCTGACATTTCATAATGTAAACAGCCCCTCTTCCCTCCTCCCCAAATTACAACTGCAAAACATTCGCTTTGAACAGCTGCAAATACGGAGACCTGGGGAATGATTTGAGCAAATAGGCTTGCATTAATGGAGGCTTACGCATTTTGAGTGCAATAAAGTTTAAAATTGAAAGGCGAAGAATCATTCATGTATTTTTTTTTTTTTTTTTTTTTTTAATAGGCCTGAAATAATGAGATCTTGCGGGTTTTGGCTGTGGCCCATGAATATGAATAATCCTGCAGACTGATGCTGCAGTAGATACATCATTGCTCGCAATGGCAATGTTATTCCCTCCTTGCGCGGAGCGACCGGCAGGGGTGGTGTACGCACCCCCGTTGGTGCACCTGTTGCACTGTAGCACTCACTACATACTGCACCGTTCTCGTGGGAACCCCATGCTCATGTCGATGCCTATCTGTAGTATCAGGTAACTGTCCTACAACTAAAACCCATACCTGACTACTATTAGATGTGTACCTGTGCGCTTTGTCCCTATCAATTTGCCGGCTTCTTATTTTCCAGGTTTCTGTATTAGTTAACCCCCGTAGTTTTATTATTATTACGCTTCATTGTTGACGTCTCAGGTTCCTTTCGATCATTTACCTATTCGGATGTCTTGTGATCAATGCCGAAACGTTCTTTTTTGTAATCTAGATATTTTATTTAAGGAACTACCCTACAGTCGTCAACAGACAGCTCTATACAGTACTCATCTATATAGCCAGCCGCCTTACCAAGTTGAATCCAGCGTACCAGAGCAGGTTCAAAGATGCAGATAACTTGGTAGTGTGCACAGTGCCGGTAGGGAAACATGGTAGGACTTGTCCTGGTCACCTCCAAACTAATCGTGTGACTTCACTGTGTTTCCCAAGTGGTTCGGAATCCACTATAATCAGGTGGTCCCCTGTCCTATGGGCCCACACCGTGGCCTGGGACTGTGTCCAACCATACTTCTACTACTCATCTATATAAAACATTTAAATCTAAAAATTTTTGAACTAGAAACGCATTAAAAATTCATCTCGATTGACTTCATAATTTGCGCTAACGTCATTTCGCGTTCTGGCCAGCTAAATGGGTGGTTTGCCCTACTGTGCTGTGCCACCCAAAATGGATGCTAACTGCCTATTGATTGACTTCGATGGGACAGTAGCTTGTTCGTACTTGTGCGAGTCTCTACACATCATGCGATCGGTGACCTGTCGTAACTCAGCGCAGGTATTAACTACAGAGGCGACTGAAGAGGTTATTTGGACATATTTATTGAATTGTTTTTATGCGAATAATTTTTAAAAATACAAAAAAAAATGAAAGAAAATAAAATAAATATTCCTTCTCTCCACCCTTAATATGACTTAATAAATTCAAGTTAATGAAAGGAAATGATGGGGCCCCTGAATACGCTTGAAGGACTCCTTAATACCATCATAGAAGGTACTTGCTGCAAACCAACCGGTATATTGCGACTGAATAAGAAGAAAATATTGATTTGGATGGTAATTGGAACAGCATAAATGAGATTTCAATGGATTTATATTGATTTTAATTTTATTCTAGAGAAAGATTGACTTAAGATTCACAGAATTTTACGATGGGTTGTGTGGAATAAACTCGAATTTTCCTCGACTGTCAAGGGACAAGAAAGAATAAGAACCCAAGATAATCTGAACTAAATTATCCCTATTTTCACTTTTTTTTGGAGTACACAATCGAATTTTTCTTGATTATCTTTCCATTGCCTATCGGGTCCACAGTATTTTTTGTCTCTCAAATGTACATATAGTATGATTATATTATATTGATTGATTGAGTTTATTCCAAAAAAGATTTAATCCGCTCAAAACAACCACATAAGCTTACTAAATTAATCGTTAATCTAATATTCATGTTAAAGATTCACCTATAAAAAGCTTCCGTACCCAACGCAAAATTTGTGTAAAACCTGAAAGAAAACCAACGACAGGCATTCGAGTTAATATGGTTTTGAACCACTTTGATAATCTTGTTCTCAAAAAGCAATTGTTGTGGCCTCTAAATCAACCTAAGTCAAGACTATTCATATACAGAATTTCATCCAACATTTGTATAACATGATTGCATAATCATGATCCTGCAGGAATTGGCAATATTATGGGTGTTGAGTAACTAGTGTTGTTACAGCTCATGCACATGTACAGCGCAAGGCCGTAGCCAGGATTTTTTCGGGGGGTGGGGGGAGGTTCCGGAAATTGCATTGGATATTACATAGTGGTTTTTATTTTTCCTCTCAAAATCCGATTCTATCTAGTACAAAATCATTTCATTTCTGGGGGGGGGGGGTGGTTTGCACCCCCGTGAACCCCCCTGAATCCGTCCTTTGGTACCTATTTAGTAACATCGACGCCAGTGTTAGGTGAGGGCTTGAAAAAAGATTTGTCACTGGGCAACACGGGTGGTTCAGTTTCTGGGTGTAGCCCTCATTGACTGTGTGGTAAAAAAGTAGGAATTTCGGAAAACAGCAAAAAGTGGCTTTACTAGGCTACATAGTGACAGAAAGCAAACGTGTCTTCTTATTGGCAGCCGGCAGGTGCTGCGCTCAACGGAAAGAGCCCGCAACATAAGGTTCCAGCTGTCCTCACCGCGCACGCTCCGCTCCGTCTCTACAACCTTACAAGTTACAACCGTATTCAATCTTCATATGCTTACGGGCTACGGGCCTACGCCTTACGGCCTGGTCCCCTGGAGGGGCTATGTCTAATTATAATGATTATTGACTTATTGTAGTCTAATAATCGGTATTTATTTTTAATACCGTAGTTAATGAAGATGTTTCACGAGAAAAGTGTAAAAAAGCACTATACAGTAAAGTAGGCTTACTAACAAATTTGAAAGTAATTTAGGAACTGTACCATTTTTAAGTAATCAAATTAAATTGGTCTACTACAAGGTTAAGCTCATAACCAGGATTCTTTTTCGGGAGGGGAGAGAAGTAAATTTAAAATTATTATTTAAAAGAAAATGTGACACGGTTTCCCGTTAAAGTACTGTATGAGATCTTTGTTGCTCGTTGCACCGACTCCGACTACCTATTGGGGTTTATATGGTTCCTCAATGGGAGAATTAGAGTTAGGTGGACCCAGGATCCGCAGGAAAAATTCTCCTTTTGCCGGGCTTCGTCAATAATATTGAAGATCGAACCCAGATCGTCCTGTTCATAGCTTGGTTCTCTACTAATCACCAATTGGGTACGCCTCGCCAGTTCATATCGTAATTTTAAATTATGATTGGCATAATTTCCGAAATTTTTAGGAAGCGTTTTGTTTGTTGAATTAAAGATGGCGTCAGGTCGCAGGTCACTGGTAGCTCTGGCAGCTGCCACTGCTGGGAAAGCCCAGCCAATGGCATCTGGCCTGGGAAAAAGTTAACGGAGCGTCACGAGGGGCCATTAGGCTGCGTTGCTGAGACAGGTGCGCCACGTGGGAACCTGGGGCCCAGCACTGACCCACACTTACCACCCTCATCTATTTTATTATTGTACTTTGTCTAAAGTGCACTGGACTAAAGTTCTAAATACAGTAGGACAGGTAGTAAATTTGCTTCCCGCCAAAAATACATTTTTGAATTTCTGGGGCCACTCGCCACGTCTCCTATGAGCAGCCATTGGCTGCAGGATAAAAAAAAAAATTTGGCGCGCTCGAATGTCCCATCTCTCCTATGTATAAGTCTATAGAACTCTACACTGGACAATATTCGGAGAGACTGCTGAATAATTGGGAGTTTGACTCATACCATTGCTGACTTAAATGTGAAACAACCCTAATTTAAATCAAATCAAATACATCTTTATTCCAATTGTTGCAACAAGACCCATATGCCACAATTGTCAGGTACGACCAACTATTCCTCACATTGTCATAGAATGCCCCCTGTCTACTCAAGATACAGAACCTTCCCTCCTGATGCAGATTTCCAGAAAGCAGTCTCCCACAATACAATACTTCTCCAGCACACCATTCCTTTTCTTCACTCAGCAGCTCTGGCAAGCCTCATCTAGCAAACAATTCACTGGTTTAATAAAAGCATCGGCAAACTGCCCTTAGACGGTCACTGGGCAACCCGTTGTCCAATGCCCTCCTGATCGCAGTTTGCCACACACCACCAACTCATACACACACAATACAGACAACAACACCAGCAAACTAACTACAAACCAGAAAGCGCGTTTAATTAACTTAAAAAAAAAATTAAAATTAAATACGCTAAATTAACTTAATTCATTATTGTTTGTCTATAAAACAGAGTTCTGTGCAATTTGGAAAACGATGATTATTATTTCAGGCACGGAACACACGGATGATTCTCGCAGTCGCGTACATTAACACAATATAAGAAAGAAAGGAAAAAAGAAAATTGTCTTTATTTCCATACCCATGGGCAAATTTTGGGCCCTTCGGCCCACTCTTACAATTAACCCAATATGCCGAGTGATTCACACCACCCGTCCACGCCTTCTATTTCCATTACTACGTGGATTATTCTTCTTCTTTTAATGCCTCTTCTATCGAAGATTGGCGATCATCATGGCAATTTGGACCTTGGAGACTGCTGCTATGAAAAGGGAAGTCGTGCTCTTACCTAACCACTGCCTCAGGTTTTCCAACCAGGTTGTTCTTCTGTCCTCTGTCCTATCTTCCCTTGGCAGGCGATACGTTTCGTCCCTCATCACGTGGCCGAAGTATCTTAGTTTCCGTTTCTTAACCGTCTACAGAAACTCGGCTTCTGTATCTATTTGGCTCAGAACCTCAGAATTAGGGAATAGGGACACTATCTCTCCAGGATATGCGCAGCATGGGTTATTGGTTATTATTATTACAAGATTTAATTACTAAGTAGGGGCCAACGTTTTATATGAAAGGATTTAATAATGCATTGCCGTACTGCAATATCCCTTTCAAGACCTTTCATAAAATTCAGTGGGTCTTTACTATGCCCTTAATTACATTTAAGGCTTTTCATTTTATAAAATAACTATGGGCGATTCTTAACCCGACGAATGACGTCATAGGTGGCGTCGCCAAGTACATAGTACATTTCCTTGTCGATATGACAGATTGTACTGTGCATGTTGATGAAAATCTTCATGTAGATGTGTATTAATTAATGAAATGCAGAGACCCATTGCTCTTTTATTAAAGTAGTTAAAAATTAAAATCACTGTCTGAAGGCTTTTGACAATCACTTAATTAATAGTGTACCATGAGATGCGGGTTCCAAATGAGTATAGCAAATATTAATTATATAATATATAGCCAACACGGGAAATCTCTTGGTCCCCCCCCCCCCCGTAGGCATTTGTACTCGTCCGATTTCATCTCGACTAATTCGATTTCTACTGTTTTGTTTGTTAATTACTTTATTGTCGCTCTATATAATATTCATTCATTCATTCATCTTAGGCGCCCATTCCACCGACCGGCTAGGGCTATTTACAAAAACGGTGACGTGGTAGCAGACATTCAAGACTTAGGTGGTGTTTCCACCGACCTCGCATTGCAGAATGCAAATGACATTGACGGAAATTAGAATTTTTCTTTTTATAGAAATCTATTAAAATGTTTGTACTTAACATATCCCATGACGCCATTTTTTAATTTTAGTTTGTTTGTTTGTGATTTTACTGTATGATCATTGATCAATTTTAACTATGGCATAGAGGAAAATAAACATTTCCGTCAATTCTGCAATGCGAGGTCGGTGGAAACCCCGCCTAAGTCTTGAATGTCTGCTACCACGTCACCGTTTTTGTAAATAGCCCTAGCCCTAGTCGGTGCGGAATGGGCGCCTTAATAATGGAAGGTCTTGAAAATAGTTTTCGTTTGATGTGCAACTCAACCCGTGTTTACATTTATTGGAGATCCAATTTTTCATAATCCAATGCATTATTAAATTGAATCATATAAAACGTTAACCCCTACTTATCAATAGTTAAAAAACAAAAACCCATCCTTGTAATAACGGAATCGAAAGGGGTGAACGGGTGGTACGATAATACACCCTGTGGAATACCGTAATTTTTGTTAGTATACCGGCAGATTGGTGGCTTTCAGTGTTGTTGGGTGCTTTAGCGACGTCACAAATGCATTAATTAATTAAGTACTTCCGGCCCTATTGGCATTTCAAATGCCGGGTGAAGTCCCAGGTCACAACAACAATTCTTGTCCACCTGCTCAGTTGCAAAATAATGTCTGATATATTTTGTGGAATTACGCAATGGAACTGAACACTGAACGTGTAGGAGTTATACCCTACAGTGGGACTCGATCCTATCCACGTACATTAGTACATTACTTACTACTTACTATAAGTACCAGTATTATACTTACTATAGATAATACTGTATATATATAAAGTATGTATTTTATTCTATGTTGCCATTTTCAAATCGTGTGACATTGACCCCTGGGAGAAAGATTTCTGCTGGCACGTCACCTAAACCATTTCATTAATAATTTACTATACCTTAAGGCGACTATTCCACCGGCGATTTTACTTCATATTTGATTTTGTGAATTTTGTCATTGACGTTTGTTTTGTTTTAAGGAGACTATTATGTAGATACTTAACTTATCTATTATAAATTAAGTTATAATATGGTAGAGACTTATTATAACTTAATTTATAATAGATAAGTTAAGTATCTACACAATAGTCTCCTTAAAACAAAATAAACGTCAATGACAAAATTCACAAAATCAAATATGAAGTAAAGTCGCCGGTGGAATAGCCGCCTAAGGCGCTTATTCCACCTACGTCAGTAGTCAATAGTAAATGTGGTATTGACGAACATTTCAATTTTTCATTGATACACTACATTCCACTTGTTTTTTCAACTATTGATCACTTTTCTTCTATTGACACGTATGCGCCAAATTTTTGAAATTTGTTTGCATTTCTTTTTTGAAATTTTGTTTGTATTTGTTTTCTTCGTACACTTATTATTTTTAATAAAACGCAATAATAGTAGGAGATCCGAAGTAAGATCGACCTTCACCGATCTGTTTAATCGATGAAAATTGTTTTATAAACAATCTATATTAAAATGTGTGTACTTAACATATTCCATGACGCCATTTTAGTTTGTTATTGTTTGCAGCGCGTGATTTTACTCTATGATTATTGATCAATTTTAACTATGGCGTAGAGTAAAATTGAACTGTCCGTCAATACCACATTTACTATTGACTATTGACGTAGGTGGAATAAGGGCCTTATTAATACTTCCGAGGGTTATAGAGAGTCTGCTGATAATGTTCAACATACTGCTGTATGTCTGCAATCCTGCATGCAGTGCATGCACCTATGCCGTGCCATTGTCCATTTCCCTTGGTGATAACCTGGAGGTTCGCATAGTATCAGGTACCATTACCAGTCCATCTCGTGCTCACTAATACAATCTCTCCTTATTGGCGTTTTATGACCGCGTTAACGATGATGAACTGAGGTAGGTTGGTCGCCTACGGCCCCGCACACACACATTTATGATTGAAAACTCTGCTCAGATGCATCGTAACCTTTACCCTCAAAGTTATATGCAGATAGATAAACCCAGTATTAATTGTTGGCTAGAAATTATTTCAAGCTGAGGAGCGTGACGTTATTTCACCTGTTCCTTAATTGATTTCAAAACCATGAGAGGTCTAGCAGAGAGAGCGCAAGTTTTTTATTTGAAGAAGAAAGATATTTTAAGCCGGCGAGGATTCATTTCATAACTATATTTATTTGAGAGACCTATGACGACGGGGATGCGGAAATGAGGATGTTACGCTGGGCAGCTGGAGTAATCCTGGCAGACAGGTGAAGATGCAACCTTATCAGAGTTGAGTTGAAAACTGCTGAAATCCCTCTCAAGCTCAGGCATGGGCATGTCCAAAGGTGAGACTTATCCACTGAAAAGGTTGAGAACATTGTGGTCCCAGGAAGCAGGAGAAGAGGAAACCCGAAGATGACGCTGCCAAGAAAGATTCAGGCAGATATGGGACAACTCAGCCTCTCGTCCCTCTCACAACAAGACGCCCTAGATAGAAGGCTGTGGAAGCGCCAATGCCGCACCGCCGGCCCCCCTCACGGAATAAGGCGCGGAGATAAGTTTGTTTGAGAGGCCTCTCAGAGAGGGCGAAAGTTTTTTTTACAGCAACTACTCTAATATGAATTGGAATTAGTAACATAAGAAAAAATTCTAACTAAACTAGTCTAGTTGCTAAATGAAAAGTTGTGTCTTCAAGTTTCGCGAACAAGCAGAAAAACAGGCTATTCGGTGTCACCCCCACCCCTTGACCTTGTAAGGGGTATTAATATATATGAGACTGAGACACAGGGCTCCTCAAGAACAACATCATTGAGGGCATGGTTGAAGGCACCAACTCAAGAGGACGACAGAGGAAGGAGTACCTTGAGGATGTCATGAAGGACTTAGGGTGCGACACCTATAAAGGACTTAAAAGGATCGCACAAATACAGACAAGAGTGGAGGAGAAAAATACAGAATTCGCTGCAAACCAATCCCTATAGATTGCAACTCAAGAAGAAGAATATATATTTTCAATATTCGACATTGACTTTTTTTTTTAATGTATTATTGGCGTTGGCAAGGAGCCATTTTCTGCGACGTTAGTCCGGTTTATTTCACCTTATTTATTTAGGTAATTTAGGTCTATATACGTTTATTAATGTTTTTTAGGTATTCAAAACGAAATAAACTGTTGGGTCGGATGTTCCTAGGATAGAAAACAGATTAAAGGGCCTGACAATCGAATTTGGAAAAGAATTGAAGAGAACGGTCCGCTGCGTTGAGACGTTGAGTATATATAGGGCATTCTAATTTGATGTTTGTAAAGTTTCAGTTAGCCCCGGACAAGCGGCGCACATTCCACGGGGGTAAATTGGAGGATATTGGTTATATATATTATTATGATTATTTAAATATATTATAGTATATTGATATGGGGCAATATCAAGGTATAGCAGGAAACAAATTTATGTCTTCTGAGAACTTAATCTATATACCTATGAAGTACTGGTGGTTGCAAAAACAACCATCTCCAGTGAAAGTAAAGAAGATCTAATGATGCATAATATTAATAAGGTGTATTGCCGTCTAGGTAGCGTAGGGCCGTACATTAGGTTTACAGTACAGGGCGCTGTAAATTCGTACCGAGGGCCCGTGGGAACCAAAGTAGGTTGGATGCCGCGGGCAGGTAGCTTGCATGCACTTCTTCGGGTAGGCATGTTCTTCAACTCTAGGTGCAGGTGTGTAAATTTTATATAGGTACTATGTTGATCGTCATCGCAACAGGAGGGGGCTTAATTGTACACCAACATTTTCTAGCACCCACTTAAATTCCAGCCAGAAAACAATGTGTTACTGTAGCCTGTAGGTACTGAAATTGCATATGTACAATCCTATGTATTATTGTACATATAGGGCGATACCAAAACACAGACAAGTATACAACGTATTTAAGGTGACCATTCCACATACGTCCAACGTCAATGAAAATTATGAAATTGAAGGTGGTAGCAGACATTAAAGACATACTAAAAATTCTGCTACCACCTTCAATTTCATAATTTTCATTGACGTTGTACGTATACGGAATACCCGCCTAAGGTACGATATAATATTATATCAATCACAGATCGAGAGGGGAGTGGGCGAGAAGAATAATTAATGTAACTTTTATGCTAAATTGCGAACTTCCCACTTCTTCGGTTGTTTGTATGTCGATATTATACTGCTACTCTACTCAGATTCTCTCAGATCATGTTTAAGAAACATATACATACATACAGTATACGATTTTAGTGGACGGTGGGTCAACTCTCTCCCCCCCCCCCCATATAAGTGACACCCTGGTGTCATTAATTCAACTGTTTTTTAGTCTTCCTCAATTATTCGAGGAGGTCAATTTAAGTTTAAATGAGGTGGAGTCATCCACTACTTACCACTTACCACTCTGAGCTGAAACTAGCCGTATAGAGTGGGAAAGTATATAGTATACGTGTATACCTGCCTGAAGTGCACGTGGGTCACGTCTCGGGCTGTCTACGGTTTTTAGCCAGTCGAATGGGCTAATGGAGTGACGGAACGAACCCGCAGTCGCGTGGCATTACATCTAATGGATGTGGATCTAACCCGTTGAACATTATAGGAAACCGAAACTGAACTCCCCCCTCCCCTCCATCACCAATATGTAATAAAATAATAGTTTTTGCTCCTTTACGACAAGAGAGAGACCAGATTGCGATTGGTTAGACCGAGTTTTTTCCCATTTACGAATACATCGAGTTTCGAACCTCGACCTTCCATTTCACAGTCCAGTTCTCCGCCAGTTATACTATACCGGTTACCGATACCATATTGACTCGTTTAGCCACACCAAGACTCGTATCTATCTCTACTTGGTTAGGTCATGCTTTCGCCTGTTTCATTGCGTCATTGGTAAGCTTGTCCCAGCTTGTCCATTATCGCTTGTAACCGCTGTAGGTTGACATCGAGAGTTTATCAATTTGCCAAAAAAAAATACGGAAACAATACAAATGTCAGAAATCCATGGGGTCGTTGGTATTGGACAAGGGTGAAGGGACCTGAAGGCCTGGGTTCATAAAAAGTCCTTAATTAAATAACTAGCCACATCAATATTGCCAAATTCAATAAGAAAAATAATACGACAAGAACAAAGATAAGGTCATCAACAAAAAGGTAGACAACTGAAAGTAATCCAATAAAAAGATTGACAGGACAGGAATAATAGAGGTGAATGGGGCCGTGTGTGTGAAGTGTTTTTCAATGGGTTTGTATGCTCTAGTACTTGGCGGAGCCCATTCACGGGCTATTGAGAGCCAGTCGTTCGGAAACCCTCGCGGGCTCCCATGTCATCATCAAGTACCTGAAACATAACTTGAACCCTATATGTCATTATTGTGGGGGTTATTTAAGATGGCTTATTGAGACGAGGCGGATAAAGACACCGAACGACTGTTGTCCTGCTATACCTTTTGAGGAGGGTATACCATGTTGTGGTATAATATTTTTGTTTGGGATTAGATTTAGATAAAAACGGTTAGGGCTAAGTGGAAATATGCAAGTTATGCGTATGAAGTCGGCCTTCTGGATCGCTCATATAATTTTATCGGGTCAAAACTAAAAATCCACTATTGTTTTTGTTCTTTTTGCACTTGAAACATCTCCCAAGTCATTAGTCAACGCCTGATGTCCGCAATTAATTGTTCAACTTTCGTTTCAACTTGTTTATCCGCATGTTGATACACAAGATGAGTTGAACCAAATATGTGGACGCATAGGAATCAATTCAGTTTCCATTTCTTTTCTTCAATTTTGTCTCTCGTTCAAAATTCTTTCCAGCATTAATTGCAGTTTAAACATTGTCATTATTTTTAGAAATGTATTTCACATACTGTAGCCCTATGTTTTTTTTCTTAATAAAAGGTTAATCGCATACAAACTATTTAATGAAAGTATCCGATTGGCCTCTTCAGTCGCCTCTGTAGGTTAGTACTCGTGTTGGGTTACGACACGTCTCCGATCGCATGGCGTATAGAGACTTGCACAAGCACGCTACCATCTAGCCATCAAAGTCAATTTACTGGAATATACTTTATACTATGCTTTATTGCCTAGTGGTAAACCAGTTGCTTTGCTGTATAGTAATTGCTGTAACTTTCTCCTCGGTTCTCAACTTGTTACTTATCATTGCTCAAGTGTCCAAAGTTTTACGATTGTCATCCACAAAGCGTCAAAGCAGGTAAGATAGGATGCAAACTGGAAAGTTCATTTTCAATATCTCGTCTCATTCCAGTGCTGAATGAAGTTGTTCAGCCGGAAATCTACTTTGCACACCTGTTTTCCCCCGCTAGAGTCAATTCTGAGTTGCTCATTACTCTCAAAGAAGCTTTTCCAGCAACCTTCTCTATCTAATTGCTGCCTGTGGGCCTTCTCATAAAACATTTGTCCCGGAAACTGAATCCTTTCATTGTACATTGGCAAACGAACTTTAAATAGTTGATAGTGCCCGAAGCTTTTATTTGAACAATGACTGATGACTGATAAGCCCGTCCTCAGTCCTTCCGTTTTACGGACCTAAAAGACGAGTTACACCAATCTGTTCCTGTATGGTGTATGCCTAATGAATAGCAATTTCTTTTCTTTGAGAGTACTTTTTTATGGGAGGACCATGGCCTTACGAGTTATATGCATCACATTTTGAAAAGAGGCAATAGCCCTGCTTGCGCATATTGCACCAAAGAAGACGGCAGTTTTGAACATATTTTTATGAATTGCCCGAATTTCAGCATACCATGTTCGGTGCTTTTCAATGAACTAATTATTAATTAAAAATAACTAATTCTCAAATATGCAACTCCTGAGTGATGTCTCTATAGCGGCCCCTACACGGTCAGGAATAATGACATTACCTTATCAAGATAACAATAATAATGATCGTGTAAGGTGGACAAAGTTCGAATGACGAAAAATAATGATGTGGATCCGGATTTTCTGATCACAGCTCCATCATTACTGAATATTAATGACATTACTGATAATGTCATTAGTATTGACCGTGTAGGGGCCGCTTATATTTCCCATCCCTGGTAAGTTATCAACGCTTGCAAGTTTGATGCATAAATAATTTTTTTTACCTCGTGCGTAAATGTTCCCCATGTCAAAGCAAAAAAAAAAAACTTTTTTATAAATGGGGATATCATTATTATTGTACAGTCATACAATATTGACGTCCACTAGATCCAGAAAAATCAATTTTCCCAATATAAGGTTTTATGTTTCGCAATACGGTACGTGTGCCTAAGTTTTTCGACCTACCTGATTGTCTTGTTGCACTTGCGTTCTATGTGTGGAAACTTTGCTGGGCCATTGTCTGTTGCCGACAACCTGAGTCATGGCCACACCTAGTGGGCCATTCGCTCTCGTTACACTGTGACTAATCCCGATATCCTGTTTATCAACTGAAAGCTCAGGCTTTTAAGGTCGCAATACCCAAACAGTCATAGCATAGTATTCTGTGCTCATATACCCAATTACATGCAGCGCGATATCTCTCAGACAACCTACTTTGATAATATAGTACTCGGAAGATTTTGTGGTGTGCTACATAAAATATAGTTTGTCCTCCAAAGTGCGATCGTTTCATAGTTGGACTGCTTTCATAAAAATACAGTAAGATTACAAGGGAAGAACTCACAATGTAGAAAGCTCGTCACTTTAGGTGCAGGTTGACGGTTGACATTGAAAACGTGTACCAGTCTGACAATGGCCAAAAATGCATACGGAAACAATACGAATAATATCCAAAATCCATGGGGTCGTTGGCATTGGATAAGGGACCTATGGGCCACTATATCAGAGCCGGCCGCCATACCAAGTTGAATCCAGCGGACCAGAGCAGGTTCAAAGCTGCAGATAACTTGGTCGTGTGCACAGTGCCGGTAGGGAAACATGGTAGGACTTGTCATGGTCACCTCCGAACTAATCGTGTGACTTGACTGTGTTTCCCAAGTGGTTCGGAATCCACTATAATCAGGAGGTCCACTGTCCTATAGGCTGGCGTAGGACAGTCAAGTCGGGGTCGCTCTATGGGCCCAAATATGAGGCCTAAGTCGTTATTCACCCGACGAACACTACTACTACTATGGGCCACTATAAGAAAGAAAGAAATTTTTTTTTTCTTTATTTTCCATATGGGCGAATTTTGGGCCTTTCGGCCCACTCTTACAATTAACCCATATAAATAGACCTGGGTCTATAAAAAAAAATAACCACTAGCCATTTCTTTCCAACTCCTTTGATTTTTCCTTTACTTCTAATCTACCAGGGATCCCCCATCAGACTCTGGTTACGTTAGTGCAGTAAAGTACTGGATTATAATAAATTACTCAATAAAAATTTAAAAAAATTAAATGAAGTAACATTTACGTAAAATAATAATGATCCCTTATGATAAACATAATTAATCAGCAGATATCAGGGGGGCGCTTACATTTAAGTTGACGAACTACGTAAGGAAAGACCGAACAGTTGATGACCTTGGTTCTAAATGACAAAGCTATGTATTGGTCTATTTGCAAAATTAACAGTGACATTGTATAGTCGCAACATCCGGTGAGTTTGTTTAAAACAGTTGGGGTGTGATAATCGTGCACATTTACTTCAAAGATGTTGTATGCCTGGAGTGCTGGAGACTCCAGCGCAGCAGAGAGCTTCAATGGCGCATTCATGTACTTCCGGCCCCTGACGTGATCCGAAACTAGACAATGCATTGTAACTCTATCTCTATACCTTAACCACCAAATCACATCAATGCTTGCCTCTACTTGCAATTAATTGAGCAACAGTGATGTAACATTGGTCAAATATCGCGCCTACTAATGTAAATGTTTGGGTATATCCGGTGGTGCAGTTACCGGGTGGCCAGAGTGGCGCAGGTCAGAGCCAAAGGGCGTCAAAACAACAAAAAATATTAATAAAAACAGTTCATGTTTAACTTTTTGAATTATTTTCCTTACAATTTTTAAAAATATTGTTTTATTGCAACAAGCGATGAACGTGTAATTTTAGTGTTATGATTCTTAGGATGAGTATAACAAGGCCCCCAGGGAAATTTTAAAGCTTTGAATTATCCCTAGCCCTGGCCAAGGGCGCCAACTACCCCAGCTACGCCACTGCTGTATGTTGATACCGGTAGGGTTTGGCAGTGTTCATAGTTGAAATAAATCTGCTATTGTTGGCATGGTATTAAACAATAGTACTTGTCACCTCCTTGTCACCACTAATATGTGCCATAGCAAAAGGAATTAACTAAAAATTAAAAACGCGTGGTTACAATGGCAGCTGTTTCGTACACTGATGTTTATTCTCTTGTTAAGCCCAAATAACACGATTTCTGCTGATAGTGATTGAAAAGAGGAAGAGTACAATTTATTACTGCAAAATTTTAATGCATTGAGGTGTGCAAAAAACCATTTTTTTTCATTTCATTTCTTGAAACTCCTCTTTAATGGAAGGGAATATAGAATTCAGTAAATGTTGAAGCTAGTCTAAGTGGTTGACAACTTTGACATAACAATGAAATTGATTAAACTTCCGATACTTACTTGGCGTAGGACTTTAGATGGGATTATAGACCCTTCCTGCAAAGTGTCATTTACGTCTATTTTACGACTAGCGGTCGATAACTATCAACAAACACTAAACACAGGTGGACGGATGTTCCTGCTGTTTAAAATACAAATAACCTGTTAAAACCCCATCAAACTCCACATACCGTGGGTACCATCGAATAGTTACCATTAAGTATTTTTTTATTTCCGGGCTCTAAAATTGCTACCATCGTTGAATGTAGTTACCCGTCACCCCCATCACATCATTTAAAATGTCCCATCACCATTTGGCTTTTAGACATTTCAAAAAAGTCTAATAGTTGCAAGTTGGTATAGGTAGTCCTATGTGCGTATAGTATATAAGAATCCGACTAGTATTTTCTATTCAGTGTCTTGGATAAAAATACGGTATATAGCATGTGTATACCCTAGGATTTGTTCTGTACTAGATCTTCATTCAGGCTCGGTTGAAGTTGGAAGATGTTCCCAGACTTCAGACGTAACAGATTTTAAAGTTATCCAGGGTGCTCCACTAGGAGGCCTGCTACATTGCACCCCGTCTTTTGGATTTGCTATGAGTCTATAGACAAGTCAGCTTGGCATGATCCAAAAGATGACTTGGCGGGGAACAAGCCAGCTTTCTCCTGTATTATACAGAGAGCTGCAGTGGTGACCTGCAGTGTGTGCTGAGCGCAGTTCGCTGGAGTGGAACTGACTCCAGGACCTCTGTGTCAGTGTACCGTGACCAGCGGGCCTCCGCCCTCTTCATTAAATCCATCCAAATTACAATACATCCACCAGTTTCTACCATCATCACTATGACTCATTCAGTGATGGAGATCCTTGGCTCACTACAATTTAAAACTTTGAATTTCCTGCACAGGTAGATCGTAAAACAGTCAAAGCGGGCAGTTTTATTAGCGCTATTGCCCTTGATTAATTAAAATAGGGTTGGTGGCCCTTTGCTTAAGGACACTAAGCTTTTTCAAAGTAAGGAGCCTATTTAATATGCCTCTTTAAAGATGAACACATTTCATTTGAGGTGGATTTCGCCTGACTTGAATAAAAAATCCCTTTCGGCTCTGGTCGATCTGGTGTAGGGTACATTCTATTCCATGTAAGCGCAGACTCCTCTTTCTTCTATGCTACGCTATGTATGTACAGTAGATAAAAAAAAAATGTCATTCATTCTTTTCAAATTATTTTCCCGACCACAACATCAACACACAAAACACTCAGCTATTGTGTTCCAAATTTTGAACCACAATGACGACAATGAACTTTGACTTATCAAATTATTTTCACTTTGACTGGACGCCAAATTGAAATCGTTGAATTGTCGTGAAAATTGTTCACTACCATTATCGTAGATAATAATTCGAGCTTCCAGTCAGATTTTATTTCATTCCTCAGCGACCAATATTAACTGAGATATGAATTATATAAGGTTTTGATCGGCCGCCATGTTGGAATTAAATAGTGGTAAATCCACTATGGTTACATTACATTTGTGTGATCAATTTTTGTGCCAAGTTTCATCATAATCCGATAATATTTACGGACGTTAGAGTGTTTCCTAAAATCGATATACATACATATGTACATATATATATAGGCCTATACAACATTTTGAACGGAGGGTGGTTTTAGGCTCAGGGGGTCATGAAATGAAAAGTTGGATGAATCTCCCTAAAATGTACCAATTAGTGCCAAATTTCCCAGATTTGCATCCCTTCATCTCAGGGAAGCGGCTGTTCTTGTCGATTTTTTTCTTCTAAAATTCAGATTAGTGCTGTTGTCCCATGCTTAAATAGTTGACGAGCCTAGTCTATGCGCATTTGTACGTGCAGTACAAATTTTATGTCAGATATGCGATGGTGCTGCGAGTGTAGAGTGCGATAACATGCACTATCTTTTTGTGCGTGGGTGCTATCACGACTTGCCCATTGACGACACCGCTCTTTTTTGTTCTGACAGAAACACGCGTCGCGTCTTATCGCGCAGTACGCCACAAAAGGGACAAGCATGTTTTTCTATCTCATGTTTATTTCGCAATTCTATGCCATCCGCTTTTCAGATTTTTACTCATCTTGCTGATATAAAGGACAGAGTGACTGCTTATGAGTGAGACGTCAGTTCAGAAATTTTTCTCGGTTATTATGACGAAATTTGAAAGTTTTGAAAGTACTGAAGTAGTGGGGTTCAATGTTTTCCATTGGTGGATTTATAATAATGCGTTGTGAAATGCAAAGGGGAGTTACAGGGGATCAGGCGGTATCTTGGAAGCATGCTTGGTTCGAATTATCAGGCGAATTGAGTTCTTCATCATTAGGTTTTTTTTTTTTTTTTTTTTGCTTAATGTTATACAGCCATTTCCAAATGCACAAATGCATCAACCTACCTACCACTTCTGACCGATACCCTCCAGGAATCGGAGCACCTCCTTTAACACCTCTCCGTCCAAGTCCTGGAGCAAATCCATATATCGTATGTATATACATGCAACTTCCCTTGTTCATTAAGTGTCGTACTAACTTTAAACCTCAAACTTTCGACTCCAGCCAAGTCCATTCCCTTTCGTAAGACCAATAGTGACTACCGCCGAGATCTATTGTAGTTTGTGTTCCCCATATAGGCCAGATATAAAATTGTGTTGAGTTTGGTTGATTGGCCAAGCGAACTAAATAAATTTGCTTTGGACAAGTTTGCCATCTTCAGATAGCATAAGCAGCAACGTGGGATCAGCAGAGGTGTAGGGATGAAGGTCAGAGTGGAGGGGACCTAGTTTCCGGTGCCCGCGCAAGGGACTCACCCCACGCCACTTCCGGTGGCCGACACCTGGCGCACTCCACTCACTTTCCCTCACTTTTCTTTGGACTCACCTATGTTATTTTGAACGACTCTTGGTCAAACCCGCGCATATCTGTTGGATCCCGCTCAATGGTATTTTGCCGTTGTTGAATTGAAACGGGAGACTTTTTTGAACCTTTCGGCTTACTCTTTGATAGATGAGGACACAATAGGTGAATAGGCGGAGCTGGTTTTTACCTAGAGCTCCTGCCTAACGCTCTAGTTTATATGCTTTCGGCAAAACTGCAAAAGGAATTGTTGCATTTGCTGTTGTATTGCCAACTCACCTGTACCGTAGTTGTAATCTCCATTCTCCACTTATACCCTGCCACTGTATGTGATGTTGTAACAATCTGGGTTTTATGTATGTACCATACACGTTATGTTCTGGTATGTTTTCCATAGGACCACTTTGTTTTGTCATTAGCATGCCAGTAAGTTGGGGGTCAATGCAGAAACCCTAGTTAATGTTTTACAGCGGCGTTGAATTTTGTTTAAACTTAAGATTATACATATCACGACAGAATGCTTCTGAGTTGAAAGGGGATCAGCAATAGGGCGGTTAATTCAGATACTAACCGTATCAAAGTTCATATTGACAGTATATTCAGACGATTGAAAGTAAGGGTAGGCGTAATTTCAATTGAATTTTATTTTATTTTAAATTTAAGTTCAGCCTTTTGCCCCTCACATCACATAATGAGCGACGACATCATAATAAATACTCGATCCAAACTTCATGATTGACCCACACTTGGCTGAGTGGGTTATTAAGAGCAGAGCCGATGAAAGGCCACTCTTTGTTGGTGAATGATTTAATAAAAAAGTTGCTTTTCCTAAAGTAACTAAGTTAGCGTATTGTAATGAAGTAGAAGGCACGCCTGATTTTTAATAAAATCATCTTCCGCTAATGTGCTTTCAGCAGCCCCTCCTTGGAGCTTATTTTGGATGCAAACAGACTGATAGGCCTAGCTCCCGCTCTAACTTTAAATACTATGCTCTTCCAGTGCTTTATAAAATTTGTTTTATACACTTTAACCCAGCCATCCCGAAACTATGGCCCGCGGCTCTTTTTGATGAGGCCCTCGGCCAACCTGACAAACAATTATTAAAAATTCTGCGAGAAGCCTGCTGCGAGGAGAAGCCTATAATATTGAGGCAATAGTTGTTGAAGAAAATATTAACCAGTTTCACGGTTCTCATTAAATTGAAAATTTGCATGCTTTTTCATTTTTTACACCTGCGGCCCGTGGTAAAGTACCTGGCCGTCGAAGTGGCCCTCGAGAAAAAACGTTTGGGGACCGATACCTTCAGCGCTATTTGCATTTTCCTATCTACGGGTCTTTCATTGACGTATTAGCAAGTTTTGCAGGCTCAGATAATTCAGAAAGTGTAAAATTTGATACGAGTCGGGTTTGGCCTTGCCTGTGGGGGGCCCCTGGGCCGGAATTGAGTGGGGCCCTTTCTCGGGGGGAAAAGTCGTACCCTTACAAGAATATTCCACTATCATTTATAAAATAGAGAGTCAGGATGCAAAATAGAATAGAGTAAGGCGATTAATCATTAATGCCTCGACAGGTTCCAATTTCCCGCCAAATAATTCGACATGTTTATATATATTTTGTTTTAGTTTCTTGTTTTAGTTTTTTTTTAATTATTGCGATTTTGTATTTTGCGGTCATGGCCCCCTCCTGGCCCCATAGGCCCGCGAGGATCTACGGGGGGCTATGGGGCGATAGCCCCCCCCCATTAGGTGGCTCAAAATGCGTAGAACCCCACTATTTCAGTCCTATTTGTCACAAATTTTCTCCCGCCCCCCTTGCTTGTGCTCAATTGTATCAATTCCCTATAATGCAGAACCCTTATTGCTCTGAAAATGCGTAAAACCCCAATATTTCAGCCCTATTTTTTCAACAAAAAAATTTGCAATTCATCTTTTTTATTGGTATTTAATCTTAGCCCCCTCCTTGCTCTCATTCTGGATCCGCGCCTGCCCATAGGCAAACCCGACACTGAGCCTTAGGCTACCCATCACGTCAGCGCTATTATCGTCTGGCAATCAATCATACTGGTTTATGTTATGATTCAGATTGTAGGATTATGTTAAGAGACAATCGGTCATCCCACTAGATGTTTTGTGTATATAAAGTCATATTTTTTATAAAATGTCGAACATTGAGCAAAAAACGAGTACGAGAATTAGAAGTATATACAGTATGTATATATTTATCAATATTTCAATACTTATACCGGTCCGTTTGGTCGCAGTTTTTGAAGTTGTAGATTTAAACTAACCTTGAATTTTTCGCCTTCAAAAACTGTGCCCATACGGTGTTAGTACGGGCTAAATATTATGTATTGTAATGTTTAGCATTCATTTATTAGTTATAAATTTTTTTTGAAGGAAATGAATTGATTTTTTACTTACTTACTTTGTTGCTTACTTATTTCATGAATATTTTATGGGAAATTTGACTTTCTCCAAAAAATATCCGATTTGCTCTTAATCGAAAATGCTATACATTATGGCAGTACACAGTAGTCGTAAAATGTTGGTAATTAGCCTAGAGCTCCTGAACTACTACGGGCCTGTTTTTTGTCGGGGTCATTTGTTCGCTCGACCTGTACCTATTTCTCACACTCATAAGTCCATAACTTGATGTACGGTCTTAACCGCCCCCAAGCTATTTTCTTTTGGGCTTTTCGCTTCTATTCCCCTAAGGCGCCCATTCCATTGACCGGCTAGGGCTATTTCCAAAAACGGTGACGTGGTAGCAGACATTCAGGACTTAGGTGGCGTCTCCACCGACCTCGCATTGCAGAATGCAAATGACATTGACGGAAATTAGAATTTTTCTTTTTATAGAAATCTATTAAAATGTTTGTACTTAACATATCCCATGACGCCATTTTTTAATTTTAGTTTGTTTGTTTGTGATTTTACTGTATGATCATTGATCAATTTTAACTATGGCATAGAGGAAAATAAACATTTCCGTCAATTCTGCAATGCGAGGTCGGTGGAAACGCCACCTAAGTCTTGAATGTCTGCTACCACGTCACCGTTTTTGGAAATAGCCCTAGCCGGTCAATGGAATGGGCACCTTAGTCCATAACTTGATGTACGGTCTTAACCGCCCCCAAGCTATTTTCTTTTGGGCTTTTCGCTTCTATTCCCCTTATCACTTATCGCATAGTGATCAGGGACGGTTTCAGAAAAAGTTTTCGGGGGGGGGGGGGGCGGTGACCTGAAAAATATCGCGTTTCCCTTACTTGAGTAACAATTTCTCTTCATTTCCTTCAAAAGTCCATTCTATCTAGTATAAAGCTATTTTTCTCGGGGGGGGGGGCGACCGCCCCCACCGCCCCCCCCCCCAAGGATCCGTCCCTGATAGTGATGCTAACGCCAAGGTCAAAGGGATAGCAGAATTGAATGCAATGAAGTTCGGTATTGTCAGGGTGAGAAGAATCGCGATTAATTACTGCATTTAAACAATGGGAGACGCGATTTAACATTGTAATTTGTAATGTAAACACACATTTCTTGACAATTGCCTATATTGACCATTTAAGTTCATAACATATACATTCATAATAATATACTTTCCGTATATACTGATGATTATTAACATACTAGTACATATTATTGTAGTACTGGAGAAATGGGAAAAAATGAAAAACCTTTATTATGAAGTCATATTTTTGAAACTGCCATAATGCCTCCTATAGTCTTCCAGTCCAATCCCGTTTTTACAAAAGCGGTTTGGTCGGCAAGAAGTTGACAATTAGAGGCGATGTGGTCTTGCCCCCTCCCCAAATAATATTTTATGTACCCGCCTCTGAATGCGGTTATAATGTACCTGTGACAAAGCGAAGACCCACTTCGCACCTTCTTACAGAACCTTCCTAATTGTTATAAACCGCTATGGCGCCTCGTGGGTTTCTGTGTCAATCCCAAGTTTATGGGCTTTAAAAGTGCCATCTATCCCAAGTATGATTAACGTATTTGTTTTCTACTAAAACTAACAAGAGTGTACGCTCCATTCATTTCGCTCTTTGCGGATTTTAAAAGCCGCTTTTCGCGACATTGTGTCAAAATATTTTGGGTTCTTATTTTATTTTTAAATTCACTCATTTTTCAGTCTACTTTTAGTTTCCTTCTTTCGCGCCATGTCAGAAATTAATTTTTTATGAATCAATTTGGTAAATGCTGATGCTTCCTTTTTTTTAACATTGCGGCTGCATGCTATGCCAATTAATTTCGGGAAGAGACAGATATATCTTTCTTAACATAAAGAAGCATTTCATTGACAATTAAATATTTAAATGTACAATAAGAATAAAGAACAAAATATGTACACTGTATAAGGAGAAACGAGGGGTGTGGTTTGATACTTCAAATTTTGGAAGCAGTCGTCCTTCTAAGTTTTCTATAATTTCCATAATTCATTCGCAGACCCGAGAATTATCAAGCAGACTCATAAAAAGTATGAGTTACGAAATGGGTGAAATGTGCAAAAACAGATTGTGTTTAGCTTCCATTATTTGAAATTATTAATAATTATTATATATTATTAATATAATATTATTTAACATTATTAGAGAAGGCCTTCGATGGCATAATGGTAGCCTGTTTGCACTTGTGTGAGTCCTATCACATCAGCATGCGATCGGAGACCTGTCATAACTCAATAACACGGGTACTAACCTACAGAGGTTATTCGGATACTTCCATTGAATTGTTTGTATGCGAATAATCTTTTTTTTTTGTAATGCGCTCATATGTTATTTTAATTATGTTTTTAAAATTACAATCCTTAATAAGAAATCCTTCTAAAGAGCAAACAATTGTAATAATGGACCTTTCTCTATCGATACCTACGCATATGTATTTTCTCATCTTCAGTGCATTCTGATGTGTAGATTGTACAGTACACTTTGTAGTACATAGTAATGAAGCCTGATGATGAGAAGAGTTGTTGTATGTCACCCTTATTTTCTTCCCTACCAGTTGCTCTTTTGCAACCAACACTCACCCTTCCGGTTGACAACTCCATTTTGAATACTAATTTATTTAAAAATAATGAAGGGTCCAGTTTTATCGAACCCTTTTTAACTGGTTATAAACATGCTGAAGGGGAGAGTGGTAGCGAATTGAAATGAATCGGGCTGGAGCCGTTTTTGCATGGAGCCATGTAAAAGGGAACCACCTGAGCTATGGATGGGTAAATGCAAGCCTTGTTCTCTGCCCGCACTTCATTCATTCTGCATATGGAGGGTGAGTGAGCTCATGGGATTTTGAGCCCCCTGCTGTCGCCTGTGTGATACACTTTTTAATTTGCTCATAAAACTCCTACTAATAATTTGCCTGGCGTCAGCAAATATAAAAATTAGTGGAAATCTGCTAGTGACATCGTCGTGGCTTAACCTAAGCATTATATCTCATCCATTATGGCAGCTTGGAAAGTGGAATACAAATTGTTAAACTATCAGAGGAGTCTGTTATATTGTGGATGCTTTTTTATAGAACCCATCTTTTATCAGTATAGTTAACTGACAGAGCTCCTTGACTATAGGATCCGTACAAATTATTTTGGAATTTCAAACTTTTCTCCATGATGCTCACTATTCCTTTCTCTCTCTTTCTCTGTCTCTATCCTCTTCCAGTGTTACAGAAGACTCTTCTGAAAAGAGTGTAATAACTGCATGTTTATGTTGCAACATACGGCTCAGAAATCGTGAATCTCACCGCCAGCAACGACGCTAGTGTTGGAGAATCTCTGGACCCCTGTACGAAAACAGAGAAAAAGAAAGAAAAATACGCAATAGTACATTTTTGTTACAACACAGCTTCTAAGATGGCTGAGACACGTCGTAAGAATGTCAGAGTGTACAAAGTTAACATAACGGGAACAAGACTTCAGTTCACGAAACCACTGGATGGACGAACTAGAAACCATGTAACAGCAAAGGCTTTCACGGCCGGAGTCGAATGAAGAACCAGTAGAATCTGGGCTGATGGGCCGTGGTCGAATTGAAAGCGAACTTCCAAACGGTTCGTCAACATCTGCGGTCGACATCTTCAGTGGAACTGCGTAGGCTTCTGTGATTGTATCTCGGAGGCTCAGCAGTGACTGTCTTTTCGACCACGGCCCATCAGCCCGGATTCCACTGATTCTTCATTCGAACTAGAAACCTCCGCGAGGAATAAAACCTAGTTGCCTGAGCGAGTGTTGTTGCCAAAGCCCAAGAAGGAATGTAGAGCGAGAAGAAGAATTATGTATGTATATGTTTATTGTAAATATAGTAAATTATGGTGATAGATAAAGAAAATATGAAAGGAAAGGATTTTTTTGTTTTGCGCCTGTGTAATACTGCCACTAAAAATACTGGTGCTGTGTATCAGAGGGTGGGCTGTAAAATGCTCCATGATAAACACCTAAACTACAATATTAGTAATCCTCCGTCATGAAATTAAAAATTTGAAAATTCTCAGTAGGAAATACTGCACGGCACTGCCATGCATTGGGACTTGGGAGACGGCGGGAGTAGTCCTTACCGAGACTTTTCAAGCGATGGCAGGACTCGCCCTAAGTTGCAACATGTAAGTTGGGGTTCAAACAATGTTAATGCACTGATTCGTACATTTCTACTAGCTGCCCGTAATGAACAGCTTCGGCTCATTTGTAGTGATTTGAGCGATGCCTATGGTACCGAACCTTAATGCCTGGTGCCTGGACATAATTCTCGGTTCCAATGGCCATGTGCTCTGTCATTATCCCCCGGCCAAATTGGAATATTACCTACGCTTTGTAGCTGCTGAACACCTTCCATTCATACCGACCGACATCTGACGCTGGGGTTCATCGACTCATCTGCGAAATATATTTTTAGGTAGGCTAGCTATTACCCATAGTACCAATAAATATTCCTCTGCAGGCACCACCACTCGGCACTCGTTAATGGAAAAGAAATGACTGTATTCTCGCACATAGATTTCAACGCAATACATTATTGGGCACATTCAAATATCAATTTTAAGTTTTCTAGTTCCTAATTTATGCTGATATTTTTTTTTTAATTTTTATAAAAAAAAAGGTGAAGCGCATACAAACAATTTCATGAATGTACCCAATTGACCTCTTCAGTCGCCTCTGTAGTTTATTACCCGTGTTGAGTTACGACACGTCTCCGATCGCATGGCGTATAAAGACTCGCACAAGTGCAACCACCTGGCCATCGAAGTCGATTAAGTCGAAGAATAATACTTCACAGCAGTGAGTGCTGTCATATACTTTAGTATATTGCAACATCACCTTAGTTTGGGCTTTAAGTAAGTGCTTTAGAAATCACACAATCCTGAACACCTTTTAGGTCGTAACTGAATAATGCTTACTGTGTCACGTATCTGAAATAATAAATATCAGGTGCAGATGGACTGTAAAAAGTTTCGCGATAGTTTCCTCTACAGCTACGCGATTAGGGGGTTCGCAGACGACAAAGAACATGTGTAAAGACGGAACCGTCCCAGAGAAGAACATGGAGGGGCTGGAAGCCTGGAGGCCCGCGCCCGCCAGTTGTGCCCGTGACGTCCCACGTGACAGTGCGCGTCCTGTGAGCTCTTCAGGTTCAATATCTCCCTCTTTGCTGTCTGTGGCCCCCCTGTCAGCAATAGGTACCTGTTATTCTTGTTGTTGTGACCTTTGGACGGTGTCGGTGGAGCGGCCGGTGACGCGCAGCGCTGGTGTCACGGTTTCTGACCTGTTATCATTGACCACGAAGTAGTGGGGAGTGGAGGCGTTGTCATTGTGTTTGATGCAACTTGTAATGGAGTCACTTATTATCTGTTGCTGGGTCCGCCATTGGGAGTTTTCAGCCTTACGTCTCACAATCTCGTCTTTCCCACACCAACAAATTTGATAACGTAGCAAACATATCTTTTATTTAAAAAAAAAAATTACCTCGTGCCCCGTGTAACGAAATCTACTAAATACATATGCATTAGGGTACTCATGTATCGTTATTTTTTTAAAGCGAAATTATTTACGTACTATTTACACACTAGGGGTACTCATGATAACTTAAAATGTTAATATGTGACTAAAGAAATAAAAAAATAATATGAATTGTTTCAATCATATAATCAGAAGACTCACAAGTCTGCCCGACGAATCGAATCATTGGGATTTGACGACATTTTTGTATGGATTTAAATATAAAAAAAGGCATGACAGTCACAATATTTTGTTCAAAGATGTAGTGATTAGACTGTCACTGCCCAGCACTATCACTGTTTAGCTAATTAGAAAACTTCAAATTTCTACTCTATTTCTTTTCCTAAACTAAACAACCTGACCCTGACGATTCTGTTAATTAGATTTTGTGCTGTAATAGCCGTAGCCAATTTCGAATGGCTTGCAATGGCTGTTAAGTTCTTGTTAGATCATCCGCTAATTAACCTTTCAAATGTCAAAAGGCATACGAGTAAGTAGGTACATATAAATAAGGCGAAAACATTTGAAATCTGCTGGCTGCATTCATGGAAAATGTACAGAATTAGGTGTATTTCCATTTAAGTAAGTAAACACCCCCCTCCCCCCCCCCCCTCCCAACCAAAAAACTGTATAGGATCTTACCGACAAATGCTACCTACAGGTACGCTTGATGGGCTCTACCGATAGTCCAAAGTAACAGTAACTGCTGCTTCTAAAATTGGAGGCTATATTTATTTTCATTTCAAGTTATTTGTATAATTTAAGACTATTATATTTATCAATGAAGCATGTTAAAAATAAATGTAAATCAATTATCAGTTTGGTTTTTACGCATAGGCCTAATATCAGGTGAATGCCATGAAGCTAACCAGATTCGGTTATGTATATGTTTACATCGGAAATACTGTCAGTGATGGACTAACTGTCGGTAGGAACCAAGCTTACTTGTGAGCAGCATTTATCTGTAGAAATGAATACTCCAAATTTGTTGGGAACCTCCCTTAATAAAAACTGGTGGAATGTTTATAAAGCAAGCAATTTGGGGGGGGGGGGGGTGAGGGTTAGGGCTTGTACCTGAATCCACCAATGCAATTCGCTCCAATCGCTTTTATGTTCATCGGCTCATTCTGTAGGTTTATGGATAAAGCAGGGTATAGCATATCATTAGTTCCCAATACGACTACACGTCAATGGCGGATCCATAGGGGGGGGGGGTCATGGGGGTCATAACCCCCCCCCCCCCCTAAATGAGTAAATTCATAAGATAATAAAAAAAATTGAATAAAACTAAACTTTTCAAATAACAAATTACCTTTATTACCTTTTAAACTTACATGCAACTTGTGACCCCCCCCCCCTCTAAATTTTCCGCTTGATCCGCCCTTGCTGCACGTTAAACGAGTCAAGGCCCAAATATGCCTGCGAAAAGGAGCAGATTAGAAACAAAAATATAAACAACAGCGTGAACGCAAATGAATGGATGATGCGATGAATGACATGCGGGTAACAGCAGGTAGAGGGGAGGCAGCCCCGGGCGCCATCTGGGGACTTGGCCGGGCAACTCCAAATATTTACAGCCCGCAATAATGGACGGTTCATTCATAGCCAACTGAAGCTGTCGTCGGTCAGCAGCGGGGGTCATGCTTGCTCCCCTTTGCGGCTCAGCAGGTGCTGACGACCAGCCTGTCAGCACTGACTCTCCTTGGTCCTTTAAACTGTTCTCTCATCTTAATCGTCACGTCAATTAGTTTATTATTTAAGACCTACCTACCTAGCAAATTTTCACGGATACTTTGAAAGTGGACTCATACTTGTAGCTGTTTCACCTTCAATCAAGTTCTGCTAACTTTTGGCGGAGTGTGCCAAAGTAAACAAAAACATATGTATGTCCTCGTTTGAAATATGATTGGATTGGTGGGCGTCTGGGGCAGCAATGTGTTTCAAAGGCCAATAATTACGCATTGCATAATATACGCTACGGTACTTAATTAATGAAGAACCGGTACGAGTATACCCGTACATGCTTTCCAAATTATCATTTATTATAATAGGTAGATATTATTATGAGTGGTTCCGACAATCTATGCTAAATAATTGTCATGAGAATTTATTTTCGAATCCCTCGATTTTCCCCATCCATATTAAAGCGTTGGATTGCTTGATAAAAAATATGCCATCGTTCTGAATGCGCCGATGTACACAATGAGCTAACATACAGGTATTACTGTACATATGATAGTGCCACAGGATGCAATGCATAAGGCTGTAGATTTCTACTGTTTGTTCAAAAGTTTATGTTATCTTAAGGAAATTCAAAATATTTTGTAGATGACAATGTTTTTCTCCAATTAATTAATCCTTCGCTCCACAGCCGCAAAGATGGGAAAATGGCGTGATGAAAATTCACAAAAAATAGAAGGTTACGTAGAAAGGTTAAATTTTCTCACCTGAAATATTATTGCATTCAAAAATCGATAAAGACGATAAAGTACATTAACCAGATTTTACAGAATAGTAAGTTGTAAATCAGTCGGGTATATAGACTACTTTTTTTTAGTATAAGCTATAGTAGCATTTTTGATGCATTTTTCCTCTGAACTCTGAAATTTTTGCGGCTGTAGAACGAGGAATTAATTAATTTCGTAAAAAATACACGGCTCTTCCCTCTTTACAAAATAATTTGAAGTTGCTCCCTTGCAACCTGTTGGGCCAGTAGTTAGTTGGTTGTTGGGTGGATAAACGCCAATATTAAGAACAAATGGAGCACCACTTTCCATATTTTACTCAATGTCAAATTTCTCACAAAACTTAGCTCGTAGAGCCATAAATGAACCATAAGGTATCATCAACTATAAAACATCCCTTTCGGCTCTGGCCGATCAGGTGTAGGGAGATTCCGCAGACCCTGCTTTTCCTCTACGCTCCCTACGCTATGTACATACAGTATGTAATAAAAAATAAAAAATACTTCATTATTTTCCCGACCACAACATCAAGTATCAAGACATGTAACGTAGTGGTACGGATTTTCGCCCGAAAGGTTGTTGCTGGTTCGAGTTCCACACTGGCTATATTTTCTGGCCATGCTTCGGAGGGCATGTAAAGCAGGCGGTCCCGGGCCTTCCTAGTTGAGTGTAAGAGAGGGCTTTGTAGCCCTAACTCCGCTAGGTTGGCTTAGTAATAGGAACAATAAAAAGTCCTTATTTATTTATTTATCAACACACAAAACACTCTTGTGTTCCAAACAATGACGACTATGAACGATACTTATTAAATTATTTTTACTTTGACTGGACGCATCTTGAAATCGTTGATTTGTGTTGATTGCCATTTTCGTAGATAATACTATAATACGGGCTTTCAGTCAAATTTTAATTAAATCCTCCGCGACCAATATTAATATGATATGAATTATGTAAGGTTTCAATCGGCCGCCATCTTGTAACTAAATAGTGGATCTAGCTGGTTTACAAACTCGAGCAAGATGTTTGTGTGATCAATTTTTCTGCCAAGTTTCATCGAAATCAGATATAATCTGATATTATTTACGGAAGTTGGAGTGTTTCCTAAAATCGATATACATTACATAAACTGTACATAAACTGTATGTATATATCTACATACCTGTATATACCTAGGTATATATAACATTTTGAACGGAGGGTGGTTGTAGGCTCAGGGGGTCTTGAAATGAAAAGTTGTGAAGAAATTTTCGGAAAGTCGAACATTGGTCGCCATCGCCATCTCTCTAAAAAATATTCCTCTACGCTGATGTATAAAGACACATAGTCGTTATTTCATCTGTTTGCCCTAATATCTTTGACAGCTGAACGATTGATACTTGAGATAATTGGTTTTTACACTCATAAGGGTTTTCCCTCTTTGATTGTCTCGTAACGAGTCTGGTATGATAGAGATAATATTGCAGTGAGCTGTGTGGTTTGGTACATTGAGTAGTAACAGTAGTCAGTAGCATTGCCACAAAATGGTAGCGTGTGTCACAAAAAAGGACATTAGGGCGTCGTTATGATGTGTTGTCGTCGTCGATCGCATGTCTGAAAGCGGTCAGGCACAGGCACACGAAACTGTTGGCTTCATTCGTACACTGGGCATTGTTATTCAGTCATAGCCCTGACTTTTAACGGATTGACTTGATATGTTGACCCTAAATGGCCGCTCTGCGCATCTATACTTACCAACTAACAGTTCTTGTAGGTTGTTAGTGCCCAGCCTATACCTACAATTTGTATTGGACTTCCATAGAGTCGATACTCGATCTTTAAACCGACCTGCCCATATTGCTGCCAAAAACACTACCATCAGTCTGACCTCTAACGCCATGAACGCGCGGTGGTTGTTTCCAGCATGAGGCAAAAAGCTTGGGAATAGGGAATGGCGCCCCGAACAAGGCAAAAGTACCTATAGTGCTATAGTTGGCTCAGCTCTTTTGTGAAATTCTCAGAATACTCAATAGAATGTACCTTTATTTTAACACATGGCAAACTAGGCGAAAACTGTAGTCATATTTATATCAATAGCAAAAAAATTAGAAGTTACTTTTCCATAGTGTTTACACACTAGTGTTTCCACATTTTGGTTGAAACAATTTCATCACAAAAGTCGAAGTTTAAGGCGCTTATTCCACCTACGTCAATAGTCAATAGTAAATGTGGTATTGACGGACATTTCAATTTTACTCTATGCCATAGTCAAAATTGATCAATGATCATAGAGTAAAATCACGCTTTGCAAACAATAACAAACTAAAATGGCGTCATGGGATAAGTTAAGTACAAACATTTTATATTTCATTGTTTATAAAACAATTTTCATCCATTAAACAGATCGGTGAAGGTCGATCTTACTTCGGATCTCCTACTATTATTAGGTTTTATTTAAAATAATAAGTGTACGAAGAAAACAAATACAAACAAAATTTCAAAAAACAAATACAAGCAAATTTCAAAAATTTGGCGCATACGTGTCAATAGAAGAAAAGTGATCAATACTGGAAAAAACAAGTGGAATGTAGTGTATCAATGAAAAATTGAAATGTCCGCCAATACCACATTTACTATTGACTATTGACGTAGGTGGAATATGCGCCTATGGGTATTCTGATTTGGCAACAGAATTCGTTCGTTTGCAGTACCATAAATAATCATACGAAGCTGTAGGAAATGATCTTCGAGGGGCCTGTCTTTGCCTTTGCAGCTTTGGCGCCTGAGTCGCAACCGCTTCACTTCTCACCTGTCGCTTGTCTGCTGTAAAAAATCTCTGTATTTTTCCATACCTGGTTTGAATCAGAGAAACTATCGAGCCCAATTAATTATTATTACACTTTTGTACAATGATGCGTCCTCTTCAAAATAAGAGTAAATATGTGTGTGTGAAATTTCATGAGGTTTGGGCTTCTGGGCTTCTGGTAATGTTCTGGCTATGTTTTTACTGTTGACAAATATGTTTACAGTTTTCATCACATTTACCAAATCGTAATGTGCATGTTGCTGATATTTCGTCCAACCTGATAAATTCCCATTACAGCAGTATGTATTGTACAATAACTTGGTTATTCAGCGACTAGTGTGGGGGGCAGACTTCTGCGGGTCGCAGTGATTGGTATGCCACCGAGCTGGCAATGAATCAGGTAGCGCGGGCCTGGGGCGGATGTCCCCCCCTTGCATACCAATCACCTATTTTGATCACTTCTGATTCCCATTCACTTAACTCCATCAGCCATCAGCCACACGCCTCAGCTCGATTCTTACCTCCTAGCAGACTTCTGCTTACTGTCCATTCATTTGGTTCCTATACGAATTGACTTAATATGCATAGTGGACATTAGGCCTAAAACGCCATTCAACACGAATTTTTAAACAAAATTATGTTCCTCTACAATACTTTGCTGCCGTCGTTGATTGAGGGACTCCAGAATTTTATAAAACAAAGATTCTCCTTTGTTGCTTTTTTTTTTCAATATTTTATTAGGTACCTTACAAAAACAATAATTTGTAAAGGACGTCACTTATACTTATATTAGGAGACCAATCATGCCTTAAAAATTGCTCGTAATTTTTCAGAAATTTTAAGTTTCTTATTTTATTTAATATCTGGAATCTTGTATTGTAATGCCTGGACTCTTGGTCGGACAATCTCCCAGTAACAAATGATGGGATGCATGTATGGCAAATGGTACAATGCGACTCAAGGCCTAAAAATCACCCGATTGCAAAATAAAAAAGATAATTTCCTTTCCTACTCGTAGTAAATTAAAATGAGTTGATACATGTAAACTCCATGGCGACAAAATTAATTTTCTCCGGCTATTTACTTTTACATAGCCAGTAATTTATAACAAATCACTTATATCCCAGCATAAAATTGCCTTCAGGAAATGCGTTACTATGAAATACGATAAGTCCGGCAGCTTGAGGTATCACCAAAATAAATTCAAATTTTAAACTGATCTTGTATCTAGCTGAGTAGCATTAAAAATATGTCTCAAAATAATAACTGTTGTCAATTTGTCAGAACTGCGACATATACCTGTCTAGTGTCTATGCCTCATAACTTTTGAATTTTTATTGTCTGTCAAAATGACATAGCATAAATCTGCTGTATAACCTACTCAGATATTCCCGAAGAGCTGCATATTGTTAAAGCAGTGAGCATCACGTATATAGCAATAGCCTTGATGTCTGGAATGAAATATTTTTTTCAGATTTCATAGCCAGAGTTATAACTCTTCTCCGTGTTTGACCCATATGATTTGATTTCTGTATGTATGGTATAGGTTTTTTGCACGTACACCTTTGCTGGCGCCTTTAGCATCACGCCGAATATTTTTTATTATTTATTATAGATTTTTTATCGAGTCGTAATCTATCGATTGGTTTGCAACAAATCTTTCCATCTTCTTCTCCATCCTTCTCTGTCCCAGATTTATTAGGGGGATAATTGCCCACTTGTCGTTACTACTCAATAAAACCACCCTCTTACGAATTCCAATAAAATAAAATTGATTAAAATAAAAGACTTAAAAAGTAGAGTTTTAAGTTATTGTACATTATATTGTACCTAAACAAAAAATAACAAAAACTTAGAGTTTTATAAAAACTTGTTATAACAACCCGAATTAGTAAAACCCAAATAATCGTTAAGAAATTACTTTGCCTAAGAAACCCACTTGTGTTAGTATAAAACCCTGAGCGCTTTCGCCAAGAACTGCCATCTACAGAGGGAAAACCCACTAGCACAGTTACACCTTATCTGCGACTTGAGACTTGCTCAACTCGAGGAGAAGATGCAAATGTGACTAGGGAGAGAAAACCTTGGCTTATATAGGACTGGGAGGAGGGGGTGGGAGGGGGCGTGGCTGGTTACCTATTCCAAACCTACTAGCTAGATCTATTAGAGGGGATGATTGTGTGAATGTTATGTCGTTTGTTAATTTTTCCCTATTGTGTAAAGCTCTTTTGATTTCAACATTTTCAAAAAAATTTAAAATTTTAATTTATTTATTTTTATTAATTTTTTTTTTTTAAACTCTAAGTTTTTGTTATTTTTTGTTTATTAAAATGAAATACCACGAAGTCACGAGTGAACTAATTATTTATATTGTACCTACTTAAATTCGTTTGAAGCACTACAATTTTTCTTAACCTGGGGCCTAGTTTGTTAATACTAAATCATCAGACTGAAATAGAACCCCATTCATTTGGTATATTTTCATTTCATTTCAATTTTTATTTCGATTGGTTCCTGAAGGATTCCTGCCGGATAATGAGAAAAACCGTGCAAACATTCGCAGATTTGGCGGAGGGCAGAAGGAAATAGGACCTGAGAATATTTGGCTTACTCCTGGGGTTCTAAAGAAAGCGTAGATACAGTTTGGTGCAAGCAGGAGTCAGGACCTTATTTTCGGTACAAGCCGCCCAGAGATCTTAGCGGGTCTTAGGTGGGATATAGGTCCGAATATTAACAGTGCATATGCTTTTAATAAGAATTTGCGTGCGTTTGTATGTCCCCAGCAGGGGAGGTGGAGCACTAATGCTGAAACTATCGTGCCAATATATTATGTACTGTATGCACTAATTTCATTTATGCTCGACTAACTTATTGTGTAGGTAAGATAATCTGAAAGCGTTATTGCTGAGATTTACTAAGCGTCTTTTGAGATTTGCCCACCAGTCGTTACAATACAAAAATGACCAATCTGATGTTTAATTTTCAATTCCATGAAAACAAGCTTTGATTTAATTAAAATCACCTTTGATTTCTTCTTTACTACTGATCGACCAGGAGGGGGGATGCATCCCCTAATCCCACCTCCTGGCAACGCCGGAGGAAGACGTTTCTCCAATTTTGATTTGGGATTGCTCGTGGTTTACAGCTGCTTGTGTGATTGGTAGTGATATAGTGCTGGTGCATATAAACAAAATGGATAATCGTGCAATTCTCAAGACCAATCGGCTTGTTCAGTGCAGGACTCCATGAGACAGTGTTCAGGGATGGGACTCAAGGCAATGAAACCATTTACCAAGCCAAGAGGTGAGTATTCAATAATAAAAAAAGTCTTAACAACTCAATAATATTCCTCCACATTCCACAGCCGTAACCGTAAGCGGAGGGAAGGCGTAGGCTGTTTGCAGGCTTGACGTGTTCTCATAACCTTTAGTTCTTAAAAGGTTCAAAACGCCTGGTCTCCAGCAACTTAATCATTTAGTGAAAACGACGAAGGCATTAAAACATAAAATCGAAAAAACTTAATATTTTGATCGTGACATGTTGGGTTGTGTTGTACAACAAGAAAGGTGCTGCTGTGGACGGATTGAACACTCTTTATACTTTAGTACAAGATGATACGATTCCCTGCAATTCAATAATGCTTGCACCCTCTGGACCTTAGAGATATTTGAAATTGCAAAAAGCTGTAATACGTAATAGTACTGCTAGTAGTAATATCAATCGTCTCTTCCAATAAATAGTCCTTAAAGCTTCAAGGAGTTCTATAATACATGAAACTCCTAATCAAATATTTAATTAATAAGGCTTGTAGTCTTATTTTAAAGGTACCTCTGCTGTAATAGCTCTTTGATCATAGAGAAAATTATGAATTGAAGATACACAGGCTACTATCACAAAGCAAAACTACCCTGTAAGGATAAAAACAGCAATAAAATGTTCGGTTAATGTATTTTTAAAGAGAGATGGTCTTAACGCATGAGATTCAAATCCGATTGTAGGTATTGACAGAAATTATACGATTGACTTCTTCTAGTTAAATGAAATTGAATACTCGGGAGATAAGACTTGGATTTATCGATATCTAACTGGATGCGTAGATGGGAGAAAGAGAAATAGTGCAGTGGACAACTTAACACCTGTCTTTGGTTGTTAGGTAGTATACTAAGTTCAGGCAAGGGTTAATACGTGAAGAGAGATTAATGTGCTACTCGAATATCGTACCTGATCGTCATTTAATCCTTGTGAAAACTTCGATAATCATAATTACACCATGGATGGCTTGTACAATATTGGATTTAATCTACGATTTAAGTATGTTTAGTATAGTTGCAGCATGTACTCGTAGGTTTGAATTTTGGCTGACTAAAAATTGCTGAATGGTGGAATGAGAGCTATATATAGAGTTTTGGTGGTAAAACGGAATTGTTTGTGTAACACATAATTCAAAGTTATATTGGGGCTGTCTTCTTACGAAGTTTTATGTCTTCTCACAGTACGCGAGGTGTATTTATTAAAATTGGAATTTCTCAGTTGTTTATAATGTGGTTACAATTTACTCGGCAGAACCCGTTTTTCCGGTACAGTATTTATTTAATCGGAAAAATATTACTACATGTCAATTTCCCTTAGATGTAATACATATACCGCATGTCTATGTCAATGTTAATGTTAAAAAAAAAAACTACTTAAAACTAAACACTTAAAATTACATAAAGTACGAATAAGTGATAGTTATTAATACAATACAAAGTGACACCCGTCCAGATATACTGTATAACAACAGCGCACATTGGGGGCATAAGATGCGTCAAATTAGACAAATATTGGGAGTTGGGCTCCAACATGTGATAACTCACAAGCATGAGGGTATGGTACTGTATATAGTAAGTAATATTTTCAGTTTAAAGGAAAACTCACTATCCTTATGTTTAAAAGTGCCTAAAAAGGTGTTATTACAAAATCCTTATGATGTTGGCATTGCGCATGCTCAGCGGCGCCAACTATATCCCATATAGAGCTGAGCACGCTCCACCATGTCCGGGCTGCGGGGACCCCACGCCGCCTAATGTGGCCAAACCTTGTCTGGCTGGCTCAAAAAGTTATTGCCCCTGTTGGGGAGGCCACCACAGGACAGTGTTGTCAATTTATCAAACTCGGCTATACCAGTAATTGTGAAAAGTTGACTTCATGCGCACACTTATGAGTGTGAGTGAGGATCTTAAATAGATAAATAACTTAATAATGACATTTAGTGCTATTACTAAGTCAACCTAGCAGAGTTAAGGCTATCAATTCTTTCGCTATCACTCTATCATTCAAGTTTGTTAGAAACATGTGGGCGATGACGTTTGAGTTAATTTTGGGTTAATTTGGAAGAGTAGACCGAAACACCAAAAATTCGCCCATTGTGAAAATTTTCTCTATTCTTTCTTTCTGTCTTTCTTTTTCTTTGATGACTCCGTGTCCTTAATATGGATGGCTATCATGGTCCCTATAATCTTGTCCCATGTCCCATTAGAAAATTAAATTAAAAAAAAAAAAGTTTGAGCTGAATTTGAAACCTCGTCTCTCCTGCACTGGGGTCTGAGTCAGGGGTGGATTGGTAGCTAGGCTTGTGACAACTCCCCCATGACACCCTCAGGTTGTCCAAAGTTCAGCACTCGGAGGATTTTGAAATGACTGGTAGGCAACAGATGGAAGGAATAGTGAGGTGCCTGTGTTGGAACAAGAGGCGGCTGCGCTGCGTCGGGCACCTGTCGTTGCAAGTCCGTTAGCAAGCAGGTGCACGTACCTATTTTCGGCGTTATAAACTCTTCTTTGCCACCTACAGTTCCCTATGTACTTATGAGGGCTTTTTAAGTCATATATTATAGTCAGCAACTAAAGGGTGAAGCTTCCCGACAAACTAGAAACAATTATAAACTTCTGACAGCAAATGATAATGGATGTTCCATAGAGAAACATATTGGGAGACTAAATACACCAGCATGACTAAGTTCTGAAAATTTGCAAATTAATATTCTGTAACTTAAAAGATTCTATCCCAAGGACCATTTGGAGTAAATTCCAATTAACCTACAAGTATGCTAATAAAATGATTCCCAGTTTATGGCACCTGGCTCCCACATATTTTTTTATTTTTTTAATAAGGGGACTATTCACCTGAACTGTCTAGTTGCCGCCATTGGTATAATTTCGAGTAAATTCGCTGAAAACGGGGAGTAAATGATGATAAAACACTAGATTTATATTTTGTAATAATTACGGGTGGGCGTAAGCTATAAGAACGACAGTTGCGTCGTCATAAGAACAGACTGCAAAAATATAATTCAATGTGCCTACGAAAGTGCTTCATAAAAAGAGCAGAAAAGTTAAAATTGCAGTATATTGGAATTTCTTATGACTGTAAGACATTAATTTGTAGATACACTTAGATTTCATGCGTTGAAAACAGGTAAAGTGGTTTAAAAAAATATATGTGTAAACTTTTATAAGGACATGCTACGTAGAAAATGAGCACCCCAAAATTTGTTGTTTTTGTGGACTTTTTATTTTTTATTTAATTAACAAAGCAAGTCATTAAAGATTTGGCTCATGGAAGTTGTAAAGGCTACTTCGTGCATCATATAATCGTTTTTTTTTACTTTTCAGTTTTGTAGTTCTCCCAACAATCCCAGAATACGCATAATTTTAGTCCGTTCTGGTATTTATGAAAGAACTAAGGTACCCAAAATGTAATATTTCCTATTATATGACGCATGAAGCAGTCTTCTACAACTTCCATGAGCCAAATTTTTAATGACTTGCTTTGTTAATTAAATAAAACATAAAAATTAAATAAAAACAACAAATTTTGGGATGCTCATTTTCTACGTAGCATGTCCTCTTTTAAATGTTTCTTAAAGTTTGTCTGTTGTTGTTGCAGATATCCCTACGCAAGTGCCTCCTCTCACTCCAGGGACAAATAAGAAAATGACAGAGGCGTTGAAAGCTTCTTTTGCTTCTTGGGAGAAAGAACAGCTTCGCCTCAATATCGGAAAAGGTAAGCAACTGCAACTTTCAGGTTTTACAGAGTTGTGGTAAAAACCATTGGCCCAAGGCATGATATTGTCACTAAACTATTTTATTTCAGTGGTGAGGAACGAGTGCCTGTAACGGAAACAAATCTCAAATAGCGTAGGGCGTAAATAAATCTATACTGAACCTGAAAGTGGCCAAAAGTGCCTGTTCTCACTTCTCTCATACTTCCTGCAACGAAGTTCGTGTCAACGGAAATCTTTTAGCAACATTGTTATTTCAAAAGTATTGTACGGTACATAATAGACTATGTATTGCCGTCCTGATGCTGAGGCACATTCAATTGCCTTAGTTAAAGCGGATATGGTAGCTATAGACAAAACATGGGTACATGTATACGTTACGTTTTTTTTTTTTTTTTTTAAATGTTACTATGCATTTTTTTAAATTTATTTATTTTTAGGTTGCTGATAACTGCTAGTTTATGATGCGATGTTTTATGATTGTACCACACATTAAAAATTGTATAAGGTATGACACATGAAATAGTTATCTGCAAATTAAAATAATTAAATTTGAAACTCATAGTAACTTAATAAGAGAAAATAAAGCGCATCGGATTTTGGGGGTGTGGGTGTATGTGTATATTTTGTCTAGCATCCATATCCTATTAATACAAATAATTTAACGAGACTAGAAAATGTAGCTGAAACTGTATTTAGTCCAGTTTTGTTTTTAAATTATTGCAATGCCATAAATGTGTACCACATCCTAACTTTTTCGTATATTAGAATGGTTGATTCTGATAATCAAAAATTCTGTTTGCGCTGTCGGTGCGTCTGATGCAAGAAAGGCCACTTTGAGACAAAGAACATGGTTGTGTTGTTCCCCTGCCGTAATATTACTGCTATAAGGGTTGGAGGTTGGTCGTAAAGAGGAGCAATCTACTGTAAACAGATGAGGAATTAATGAAGTTTTGCAGTGAACCGTTCATAGTAACCCCTTGTTGCGGCCGCTAACGAGCGCACATATCCCCCCAATTTGCGTGGTCGACGCTTTCTGCACTGCCCTATTGTTGGTGATATCCAATACATACGGGAAATTCTGCATGGTGCTTCCAACTAAATATGGTTCTGTTTAAGTGAGTTCTGATTTTTAGACCAATGAATTTTTGAATGTATACAGATGGGGTGATGCTGGCGTGTAACTTATTGTAATTGACACATCGTACTGAAATCAGATTAGCAGTTTGTTTGGGACATGGTGAAAATCCCGGGCTCAATTTTCCGTATTGACTGTTGATGTGATAGTTCTTATAGCTTTGGGCACGAATGTGTTGTGCAGGGTGAGTTAGCTTCTTCTTCTTCGTCTTCCCCCTTAGTGCCGCTTGCGCAGCGTGGGGGGGGGGGAGGTCGCCCCGAACCCATTTCCTGAACTCGCCCCGGTCGGATGTTAACCCCTTGAGCTCGTCCATTGTTTTTCCTCTTGCTCCGGCGAGTTGTTCAATCCTTTCCTCAGGGGTTGTCCTTTTTCTAAGTTATTATGGAGAATTTCGGTATGGAATTGTTGATGACTAAGTTTTTTTTTTACAAAAAGATTAATCGCATACAAACAATTTAATGAATGTATCCGATTGACCTCTTCATGCGCCTCTGTAGGTTAATACCCGTGATGAGTACGACACGTCTCCGATTGCATGGCGTGTAAAGACTCGCAGAAGTGCAAGCACGTTACCACCTGGCCATCGAAGTCGAAGTTGGGGTCAAGTTTTTGGTGGAAGGTTCAATTTAGGCATAGGGGTAATATAAAGGCCAGCTAGAGGGGGTCATAGGCGGTTTCTTGGAATTATCAAATCTAAGCATGGGTATCGTTACGCTTGAGACACTTTAGACTTGAGACGTATTAATTTTAAGTCTACAGCTTTAGGTGTTCTTGCAAGCGACCCAACTGTCCTAACAAATTTAGCACTAGAACATGCCCTTAAGGCATATACGTTCAGTTACGGCATAGATGTACTGAATAGGGGATTTTCATGGTTCATAGGCGGTTGCTTTCAATCCTCAAAAGTAAGCATTGGTCTTAGTACACTTCCTTGGAGAGCTCTTTTAGACTTTAGACGCATTAATTTTGAGTCTACAACTTAAAGTGTTTTTGCAAGCGACCCAAAGGTCTTAGCAACGGTAGTTAGAGCATTAGAATACTCTCTTAAGGCATATCTTGTTAAAATAAGAGTGGGGGAAGACAGGTATATTATACAGTATTATGGTAGTTTGCTGCATAGGCGTCCAGCCATGTGGAACACATGCTTGTGCGCCACATTCTCCCATAGTAGCCTTTGAACATGTCCAGCACATTTTTCTCTTTTATCTTTGTATAAATGCATAGAGATAATGCGGAGGAATTTTAACTATATACAAGTTTGTCTGATTCTGAATCTTTAAAATTAAAATCACGACAAGAAAAGTTGGACTGGGACTGATGATATTCTCTATACTTATATCATCTGACGTCTAGTACCATGAACACGGAACACCACGGCGTGTAATGCTGATTATCGATTTTAGGGAGAAAATAAGGCAAAACTTATTAATTTTTTTTCCCCGAAACGAGATGAGGCAGTGTCTTCTATGAGTCGTTGAGCAATATGTTCTAAGCGTGGAATCTGAAGATAACTTCTTTTATTCTTTAAAATTATGTTGTCTAATATATAGCCAACTGTTGTTGTCCATCAGCAGCCTGATCGAGGCGATTATAATACCGGGGTTAAATAAATACCCTAGGATTATAACTGTAAACAAACAAATTTTGAATAGCACTTTCCATTAAAAAATTATCTTGTTTACATTTTTATTACCAGGGGATTAAATAAATACCGGTATTATAATCGCCTCGATCAGCAGCCTGGTCCATCGATGCAGAAGTAAAAACTTCTACTGTATTTAATTCCTCATTGGGTCAAGGCCTGCTGGGCTGTTCATACCTGTTAAATTCCATTTAGTGATCTTTCGAAAATATAGCCCTTGTTGAATCACTCTGCTGTATAATTAATTTTATTTGAATCGACAGCCTAAACGTGCTAATCTGCCGACTTCCTCCTTCCACTTATCACATTATCATGATACCCTTCGTTAGTCAGTAATATACAATAGTGGGCCAGAAGGCGGTTTCATTTTATACTGTTGCGGCATCATGAAAAAAGAACCGGTCTGAGTTTACTCGAACATGCATACCAATTTATCAAAATTAGTAGATGGAGAAAATGAGTAATTTCATGGTAAATAATTTTCCTATGGTTAAATTTCCGATATCTCGGGGGGGGGGGGGTTGTCCATCTGACGTCACTGGAGGTGAGGTAAATTCTAGATAGGTCAGACCAACTCATTACCACACAGCAATATTGGCAGAGCACGCAATGCATTTGAGCGTGAATTTTCTATCATTAAAAAAAAAAAAAAAAAAAAAAAAAAAATAACACCTTAAACATGCCTGAAGGTAGAAATCATCGATTGAACGGTTTCGCAGAAAAATAATTTTTTAATCATTTTCATTAATATTTAGTTATTTTTATTTTTTTACTCCCAGAAGCAAACTATCAAGGGGCAAGCGACCCCACTTATTTTGTCAACATTAATAACGACTACAATATATGTGAATTTAAAAGGAATCGTTAGAGCCGTTTTTGAGAAATAATTTTTGTAGACGTTTTTTTGGAGTTTTTTGAGAATAAAACCCCCCCAAATTGAGATAACCCAAAATAAAAAAAAATTGTCCTGAGGCATGATTTTTGTGAACCAATATGCCGAATTTCATCATAATCGACCGAGAAGTTTGCCCGGAAATCGATGAACAGACAGACAAAGCGATAGACAGGCATTTCGTAAAAACTACTTTTTTTGGTTCCTGGGATCTCAAAACGTATAATTCCGTTGAGATCTCGGAATCGAAAATTTGGACCGTCACAAAGCTTTCCTTATACTATGTGTAAATTGGAAAGCAAAAATTGTCAATTTGAATAGTATTAGTAATTTGAAACAGTATTATTGTGTATCCTCAATGAACTAAACTAAAATTGAGAGCCACGAGTCACGGCAACAATAGGGTTATGATAATATTGGCCAAAAAGACGATCAGCATTTCAAATGAATTTCCTCGTAACCACTTTGAAGTCAGCTCCTTCCCTGTTACCTTGAACGTTTTAAGAGATAACCGGACACGCCCACTTTCCGTTTTTTACTTAGTCAAATTGAGAAATATCGATCGTACAGGATTTAGTAGAAGACAAAGGGTTCCTCTACGTTTTCTGCTTTCCTATTTGTAGGGAAAGCTTTGTGATGGTCGCAACTATAGATTTCGTCACTTGCCATTTAAGCGTAAGATTATTTTTCATTAATTTGATCTCCTTTGTCATTCATTTGACTTGAACTCAATGTAATATCATTAGGCTTGTATACTAAGTAGACTAAAAGCTAGTTATGTTCCTTCATAATGACCACAAAATGAAATAAAAAGTAATTGTTTGATTTAATAGCGTATATCGTCGTACATGCAACCGCTTGCAGACTGCGTGCGTTTCTTTGCTATGGTATGTTGCTAAGGCAATGACTTATTATCTAATCACTCTCCATACTAATATAACGCATTAAGCTGCAGTAGTAATTCATTTTACTCGCATATGAAATAAAGCCATGATAAGTACTGCAGCAACAATATTTTTTTATAATGTGACGGGGTTTTATTAATTATTGTTCGGTGTGTGAGCAGACCGTAGCGCCAAGGAGTAAGTAAGTGTGAGCAGTGTGTTAGTAATATGAGACACTCGTACAGGTGGGACTGGGGGAAACCTTTTCAATTTCCACGTAATTGACCTCTATTTTGTATTTCTTGCCCCTTGTCTGTTGTCATCTAGCTTTCATCGAAAACTCAACACTACATATCGTAATGGAGGTCATGTTTTGTAATAAAAAGTAATAAATTGATGTTATTTGTTAACCCATCATCACTGCAAATTTAAAGAAAGCGAGAATGACAGAGAATTCCGTTTACTTGTATATGCAGTAGACGCACTTTAATGCATCGCATAAAACTGGAGTATGTATATACACACCGTATACGGAATACACTATACATGTCTCAGAAATCGTTTGTTTTTTAACCTAACTTAAATCCTCCATATTGGTTATCTTTGTACGGCTTATATCGAGAATATAATTATTTCTTTGTCGGTATTTTCCTGTCATTTTGGGAGGTGGTTTAGGCTGGCCAAAAACGCAATGAAATGTCAGTAATGAATTTATAAAAGTCCAATAGAGAGGTCTCTCGTAAATCGTGCTTCGGATCGGGTTCAGATTTTATCGCAAAATGTAAGATAAATAATCAAGGGAAAGTTGTGAATAGGTTGAAAAGGCAAGGCATACAATATATAGTGTTGTTGGAATATGAAGGGGTAAAAGGAACAGGTGTATGTCGGCGGTTCATTGTATACGGGCGTGCAGTTAGGTCGGTGATGCACGCAGGGAAAGTGTTAATATTGAAGTGATTTGGGCGCAAACATTGGGTTTTGTAAACAAGCGACAGTCATGTGTGTGCCCAGCAAACATGGAGCTGCTCTGTGCAACGCGGCCGCTATTTGACGACCAATAAACTGGCAAGACCCGACCCTATAAACCGCAACTAAAACATAGAATACACCACCCTGCATGCCCAATAGTTTAATGATGCATATAAAAATCATTACAATATTCCACGACGTCATATTTTTTCACCGCACTAGTCCCACGAGATTGCTATATAACTTTGTAACAATATCAGAATATTTGGCATTTGTTCTGATTCTCTCAATGGATGAAGCGCCCGGCGCCTCCAAGCGCTGAAATGAGAACCAACTAATAAAATTGGCACTCAAATTCGAAAAACAGAAATTTAAACCTATGGGCTGACTTGTAAAAAAAAATTTCATTAACGCTTAAAATTCAAACACAGTAAGTTACCATCCAATTGTACTAATATAGTGCGCACGATGTATTCTTCTGCTTCCTCCACTTCTCCTTCTTCCTCCACTTCTTCTTCTTCTTCTGGCTCGTATCTGTACTCGGTTAAGTCATGCTTCCGCCTATTTCATTGCGTCAATGGTAAGCTTGTCTCAGCTTGTCCATTATCGCATGTAACCGATCTAGGTTGACATCGAGAACGTATACCAGTTTGCCAATGGCCGAAAATTCATACGGAAACAATAAAAAAAAAGTGCCAATGCGTACAGTATTGGAGAGCAGAATATTGTAGTTTATTATTATTATAAGAAGCAATAGCAATATAGTACTAGTACAACAACAATAATAAGAACCGGTCCGAGTTTACTCGAACATGCTTTCCAATTTATCGATTAGTAGAGAGAGAAAAGAGAAAAAAGCGACAGACAGACATTTCGTAAAAACCACTTTTTTGGGTTCCTGGGACCTCAAAACGTGTAAATCCGTTGAATTCTCGGAATCGAAAAACGACCGTCCCAAAGCTTTCCATATACAACGTATTAATTGGAAAGCAATAATGTCCGAAATCCATAGGGTCGTTGGCATTGGACAAGGGACTTATGGGCCACTATAAGTAGGCCTCCTGGGTCCACAAAAAGTCCTTAAAAAAAAGTAATACTAATATTAGCTCTTCTGGCTCTACAGCCCTTGGTACGCTTTGGCCTGCTCAACAACTCGTCTCCATTCATCTTGGTGTTGTACGACGCTCCACCATCTACGGACTCCCAACTCGGGGAGGTCGGTTTCTAGTCCGTCCTTCCAGCTGTTCCGTGGACGTCCCTGCCGTCTTCAACCCGTCATAATTGGTTTGTACATTTTGTTCGGCGTGCGACATTCTTATGACATGCCCAAGCCAGTTATGACGCTGTGCTTTTACAAATCGTACTATTTGTTCTCCATTGAGTAATTCCGAGTTGCTTTTTATATACGCCACTCTCTGTTTTCACACAGCGGTCCATAGATTCTCCTTATTATATCTTGCCAATAATCATAGAAAACCGATATGACTGGAGGGAAGACTGTTGTCGAGCAGGTCAAAGCCTATAAAGGGCTATACAGCTGGAAGAAGAAGTATACTTCATTGTGTGATAGGCTTTTGAAACCGGCAAAGCCCTGAGTTTGTCTTTTCTCGGTAGTGGTGGGGCTCGGCTGGGACTTACAATAGTCATCATGCAAAAGGGCACTTATGGTCGATCGCGTGTGCTGTGCTGTACTCGTATGTACTGTTTGCGCAATTGCGCAACACTAAGGGGCCTTGGTGCGTTACTCGGCGTTGTGAATCAGAGCAGGCCCAATGTATTATTTAGAGGATGCACGGTATAAGTGAAACTTCCGTCAAGGACTTAACTGAGGCTTACGTAACGTCACGGCTGTCAGCACACCGCAACTCCTTGCACCTGCTTGCGTCTTTGCTTTCGGAAAATATCCCCAGTCAAGTCAATTAAAAAAAAAAACAAAAAAAAACAATGTGGTTCATCTTGGTGTATGCAGAATACTACCCGACCACGAACGATAGAATGATATTTGGAACACTTATAAAAATCGAATAAACTCGAATGTGAATAAACATAGTGTTCCAAGTGTCGTCCTATCGTGGTCGGTTAGTCAACTCCTAAATAGGCGGGTATTCCACATAGGTCAATCGTCAATGAAAAATTGAAAAATGACGTTTTAGCAAACATTACAGACATACTAAAAATTCTGCTACCACGTCATTGTTACGTCATTTCTCAATTTTACATTGACGATTGACGTATGTGGAATACTCGCCCTACAGTCCGTTATAACAGTTATTTATAACAGTGGTATAGTATGTATATATACTACAATATATGATATATACTATATCTATACATTTTATTTCCTTAAAAAATTATTCGCATACAAACCATTCAATGAATGTATCCGAATAACCTCTGTAGGTAATACCTCTTCTTATAATAATATTTTATTCTAACTAGTTCAATGTAAATAAATAATAAAATGTCCTGTCTCTTTGTTGCAGACCCACGTCAGTGGACAGAGACGCACGTTGCCCATTGGCTATCTTGGGCGATCCGTGAATTTTCTCTAGAAGGCGTGTCAATAGCTCAATTTTACATGCGGGGAAAAGACATTTGTGCGATGGGACGGGAAAACTTTTTAGCCCGTGCTCCTCCTTTTACTGGTGACATTCTTTGGGAACACTTGGAGATACTACAAAAAGGTAAGTTGTTTTGGATTAGGTATATACAGGAAACTTTAAACTTTAAGGGGTAAGTGCAAACATCAAATATCTCAGGAAATATTAATCGTAGAGCTGTCAAAAATATCAGGGCAAACAATAAATATTTTTCTGATCATTTATATATAATTATAATTTGTACCTGTTTTTACCTGAGGTTGATCACAATTATTGAATTTGAATTGTAGAAAAAACGATTTGAGTGGTAGTCCCGAGGACAAAATTAATGAACTGTGGCCAATTGGAGTTAGTGAAGGCCGCATGCCATATACTGTATATCCAAGTGTAGAGTAGCATTTTGGCTATTTTTGGCGGCACCACAATCGACATTACCTGTGATATTCGTATAAAAAACGTGAGTGGTGGTACTGGAATTCGATTTGCTCTCAAGTGTGCCATAATGGGGGTTGCCGAATATGCAATAGCATTCACTCTTATTTCAACATACCCTTCAGAGGGGCCTAAACCAGAAGACGTGTGTGGCTCGTGGCTCTAATGGAGGTATTCCTTAATTTCCCTATAAAATTCTCGCTCTAAAACACAGCGAAAAATGAAGGAATTAATTGGAAATTGTATAATTTCCCGTCAGGAAATTGGCCTTGCTGAATCGTTTCCCACATTCACTTATGAAGAACTCACTCAGGTAGTCTTCTTCTTCCTCTTTAAATGCCACTTCTATCGAAGATTGGCGATCATCATGGTGATTTGGAGACTGCTACTCTGAAAACTGTAATGGTTGAAGGCACCAACTCAAGAGGACAACAGAGGAAGGAGTACCTAGAAGTACCTAGGGTGCGACACCTACAAAGAACTGAAAAGGACCACACAAAAAGACAAGAGTCGAGGAGAAAAATAAAACATTCGCTGCAAACCAATCCTTAGATTGCAACTCAAGAAGAAGACTCTGAAAAGGGAAGCTCTTGCCAAACCACTGCGACAGTTTTTTCAACCAGGAATTCTTCTTCACCCGGGAACCCTCACTTCTTCCCTTGGATTATTACATGCAAAAGGCGATATTTTTCGTTTCTTATCACATGACCGAAGTATGCTAGTTTTCGTTTCTTAGCCGTCAGCAGCAACTCGGTTTCTTTATCCATTCGCCTAGCAAGACCTCAGCATTAGGGACAAAGTCTTTCCAGGATGTTCGCAGCATTCGTCTGTTTATCCAAGCTTCAAATGCACTGATTCTGTTCTCCATAGCTTGTGTCAACGTCCATCCCTCCATACAGGGATCCAGCCCATTTTTGCGGGGGGTGAGGGTTGTCAAAATAGAATATATTTCTTTAGCATCGATTAAATTATAACGTATTAATTGACTTCCCAATATTATTACCTAACTTATTACTTTTTGGGGGGGGGGCTGCTACCCCTCCCCTGCCCCACCCTGTATCCGTCCTCGGCTCCACACCGTAGAGAACTATTGGCAACACCACTTCATCATTCGCAATCGAAGGTCCAAACGCAGATTCCGACACCGAAGTATCTCAGGTACTAGTCTTAATTTTCAGCAATTTTTTTTTCTGCTGATTCTTGATACAAAATTCGTGTGCATACTGTTGCTGAGTTACTTTTCGCTGCTATTTGTTAGTATTTTACTATTTACTCCGTTGATCACTCAGCAGTAGCTGGACTTGAGGCACCCGTTGACCTCCGTTCCGAATGGTTCCCACGTCCCCCACATGTATCTTTTGTTCTTGTTTTAAACCATTCTTTACCTTCAAAGTCTGTCTTGTTGTACTTCATTCCTCGTTGCGCTTTGTAGTGGTTCACTCAACCATTCTTTGATATTTTCTAGCCGCTGTACTAACTACAATATTACTAAGGAAACATTTTGGGCTACAAATTGCAGTGTATTAATTGCAATGTAGTTTTCAAGGTTTGTCGTGGAAAGTTAAAATTAACGACAATATTACTATTCATACTCGTATGTTTGATCCAATTAAATTGGTTCACGCTTTGAATGTCTATTACTGTTAGGTACACTACTGATAAGGGATAAATAATGGGTTTTTGTGTTTTATGGGGGTTATTTGTCTTTTACAGTCACACCTTTGTCGGGGGGTTTTGTTTTACCTAGTCATCATGTTAGCTGTGCCGCCATTGGTTGTGCCCTCGTCCAATGGCATACCTCTGAATCACTTGGGCTCTACGTCCTCTCCAACATCCGGTGTGGACCGGATGTGGACCTATTGTCTCCCCAATCGCGTAATCGCTATCAGCTTCAATTCTCCAAAACACTTCGGACAGGTCGTTGCCTTGGTAACGGTTGGCTGGTTCAACAGTCAGGGGGAAACAGACAAATAGAATTTCTATGAATTATGTAAATTATATACACGAACGGTTTAATTTGCGTTTAAAATCAGTCTAGATGGACGTGCTTGCCATCAATTTTACGTTCTACACAATGGAGCTTACGTATTGTGCTTTTAAACGCTGAAACCTGGGCACCAATAATATACTGTATGGACAGTAAAGGCTTTAGTAATAGTACAAAGGCAAGCTTAATGCTATTGTATAGTTAGCGATACACAGTACCATTTACTTACAACTTTGTAGAACAGCCACGAATACATTATATAATTTCACCAACATACTGCTTACGTCCAGAATCGCGCAGATAAATGTATAGATGCATAGAAGATATCTGAAGACAAAAAAACGTTACTATAAAGTACTTTGCATATTATTATGAATTCGCACTTAATACTGTGTGTATGATTCTGTAGAATACGTGCGTGATTGCAGTTCGGAACTTCAATGACAGAGGCCTGGTTCTAGACATTTTGAGAATGAAAGTATTAATGTGATATGCAATCATATTAAACAGCATACTGCATTTAGCGTTCAATTGCCGAAAAATTGGTGTCTTGTGATGCTAACCGTATCAATGCTTGTCTGTCGGATACTTCCCTGCACTGTACTGTAAACTCAGTTAAGCACTTACATTAACTACATTATTGCCCCATGCTAAAGCTGAAATGTTAAAGTACTGTACAAATTACATATAATAAGGGTCGGTCCTGTCATCTGCTGCGTTAAGGAATACAGCACCGCAGTGCATGAGAAGATCAAGACTTAGTTAAGCGCTCGTTATAGCCCGATACTTTGGAAAACGGTACTTTTCTCATTAAAGAAATTAAATTGAGCCTGCCATTCTCTCATCCCTTAAAATATATATACGAAGTACAGTACATCGACTTCGATGGCAAGGTGGTAGCGTCCTTGTAATTGTGCAAGTCTCTGCAAGCCATGCGATCGGAGACATGCCGTAACTCAACACGGGTACTGTATGCGATTAACCTTAAAAAAAAAAAAACTTACTTACTTACGAAAGCAATTAGGTTATAAAAAGGAACAGTAGATCACCCATCAGGCTATATGTTGCGAAGCTTTGCGTCACTGAGGCTTTCTCATGGCGTTGTCATCGGAAGATTTGGTGACTGGGATATTTCAACATGAGTCAGTGCGACCAACTAAGTAAACAACAAAGCTTTTATAGCTAAAATAATGCTGGTGTGAAAACCCCACACAAAAACCGCGGCTAACTGCACGTAGCTCTTCTACGATACACTGCTCTGTGGTTATGGTGCAGACTTTGCCCATGTCCCGTGCTGTTGCTTGAATAGAAGCTTCTGGTATAATGTTACATAAACAGACTACATCAGTGTAGTTACTGTTACCCAAAATCTCCACCTATGCAAAATCAGTGCGTTTTTTGCACACAACCTTATAACAAACACTTTCAATTTAGTGATTGACTTGTTTGTCGCATGCATTAAGAGCTCCCTCAACGTTTCTGCTCGACGAAGTTCCCTTCAGGTCATTTTCGACGTAGTGTCTGACAGCGTCCACCTCCATCCAGGCCTCCAGCCTCATTATACATCACGTTGCAGGCACTGATCACTGACACAGCAGCACTATTGTACATATAACACATTTTCGCGCCAAATTTTGATATTTTTTCGGGTCGCACAGTAGCAATTGAGTGGCCCTAGTCTGAGCAAAGCTGTTCCCGAACTGAACGGGCCAGCAACAAAACAAATAATCGGAAAACACCCGGAAAGGGATGTGTGTCCGGGAAGCCCGCGCGGCCCATGCATCCGCCTCTCATTACTACCATCAGCTGATCCATGCACATGACCTACCTCATGTACCGCAATATTTACCACTTTATGCATGTTTTAACTGGGACTCGGAGATATCCGTATTTCTTCCATGTTTTACGTATTTCAGCCTTGTAGAGTATAGATAAATGCTACGAGAGATTTAAGTCACCTCGCGTTGTCCCGACGATTGCGTTGTATAGGATCAGTAGGAATTGGGTGGGATGAGGCTGAAAAGACCCAAGCCACCAAGAGAACCTGCTCCAATACACACTCGCCGACTCGTCCACATTATTGCCGAGTAATTTAATTGAACGGCATTAAGTCTTGGTGTCTTCTGTTCCCGTGCAGCGTAGCTACTCAATAACCGCCCTACTCACACTTTTGCCCGAAATTGCTTTGCAATCTTTGGCAATCTCAATCAGTGCCTTGTTCGGCCTTGACCCTGGGGCCATGGCCAAACCCGGTACTGATCTCAATAATGTACACGGTTTATAGGATGCACATGCTTCAGGTTGGTCTCTTTGAAAAGTTGCTGCACATCAAGAATTTCATTAAAAAATGACTTTTGTTCTATTACTAAACCAACATAGTGGATAAGGGCTAAAAAGCCCTCTCTTACACTCAACTCGAAACTCAAAATGCCCTCTGAAGCTCGGCCAGAACATGTAGCAAGTGTCGGACTCAGACCAAACAACCTTTCGGCTGAAAGTTGTAGTCCATACTCTATACATGTCCTGAAGGAGTGTGTTTCCACAAGCTGTGACACATGGCTGGATACTGACTTGATAATACATTTAGCTCCATGAAAATCACATACTGCCCTCTGAAGCTCGACCAGAACATGTAGCAAGTGTGGGACTCAAACCAAACAATCTTTCGGCTGAGAGTTGTAGTCCATACTCTATACATGTCCTGAAGGAGTGTGTTTCCACAAGCTGTGACACATGGCTGGATACTGACTTGATAATACATTTAGCTCCATGAAAATTACAAAATGCCCGTCGTTTGCACACATCTAACCTCTCCTGAATAAATTGTGAGCTGATGAATGGGCCACACAATGTCGCAGAATAGTCGAGCAAGTGATTCGAGTTGAAGCCCTGACTCTGATGTAGCGATTCACACTCGCTCCGATTGTTTCTTTGACCGCGACCGCTGTAATTCTAAACGAGTAGATCCATGCTTGGGCGTGATTGATTTCACCCTAAATATAGGGAATACCATTTAAAAATTAGAAACATTGAATTCTGAACTTTTCTAAAGTAAGTTCTTCTTGTTCTCGATTTTTTTTTTAAGTAATTTGCGACCGGCCCTATTGCAAATGGGTTTATCACGTGTTATATACTATATATAACGTTCAAAACAACATTATTTTATGGGGTCCTGCGGGAATCCGGAAAAGATGCGGATTTAAAATTCGTGTAGCGTAACATACTAATTAAGCTGCAATTTTTCACTGGCGTCAGTGTCATAACAAAGCAGGCTTAAAATCATTATGATATTGTTTTACTTGAATTGTTGAACCAAGAGTTGTTTAACGCTATATTTATCAGTAATTGTGCTTATTCCCCAAACACAATTAAATGAGCTTTTTAATTTGATTGCTTTCCATGTGTTCATCATTATATTTTACGTTTTTTTTTTCAGATGTGGAGAGAGAGGCAGCATGCGTTCCAGACTTGACAGCTTTGTTTACTGGATTCAACAGTGAATCTAAGGTCTCGCGGCAGTTTGACATTACAGAGCTGAAAAGCAGCCGCGATTATGACATGATGGAGCCAAAGAACCACAGAGTTTTTGAACTCGAGTGCAAACCTCACCGAACTTACGAGGTGAACGAGGGGAAAACGCATAGGACGCTGGAGAGTGTGGAGCAAAAGCAGCACCAGCGGCCTTGGCTGATTGCTGGGGACAAATTAGCAAAGAATGGAGATGAAATGCACTCTGGTAAGTTTTTAGTATCTATATTAAAAATGTCCATGTTTTGCTGTTGCTGTTGAAGTCTCTTTCGATCCATCAATATAACCAGGGTTTAGATCGATTCTTTTGAGGGGGTGAGAGACGTTGCACTCGGACTCATGGTTCATGCAAAGATGCTTAGGCGTTCCTCTGAAAGATTTTTTAACATGTTGGGTACGTTATTCTGATAGGCAACCCAGTCACAATTGTTCGTTCTGTACATATATTGTCTACCATGTTATGTTTATCAAAGTCAAGTAACAGATGGGGTTGATATTCCTGCGGCAACAGACTACGTTTGGAGGGTCCTCCCTTGTTGCTCCTTCGGGGCCTGGCCCCCCTGGCATGACCTGATTTGACGTGCTGTGCTTACTCTTAGCTCGCCCCTTTGGGTCCCACTATCTATTGTCAAGCAAGTGTGTTTCCATAAATCGAAATCTCAGATCAATTATAAAAGTTGACAACAATGGGAAGAATTTGGAGTTGTCTTCACAGGTGATTTTAGTTTACTTTTTTTTCAACTCTTTAAAGCTCAAATTTATTATTGTGTGCATTGGGTTGCGTTCGAATATATCCTAGCATTAACAGATTCCCCACTTAATTGGTAGACCTATCTTTGTACTCTAGAACGCTTACAGCAGTAACAGGTATTCATGTTTCGTTGATGGCGAATCTGCGAAGTGTCTATGTCTTTTCTGTCCATATTTGCGATAATTGCTCGAAATCCCTATTACCATCGATTAATTGTTACTTGAGCTACAAAAAAACAACCTATATAGTATGTTTGGTTTGGGCTCAAGAAAAGATTTTTTTAGGGTGAACGAATACGAAAGGGGCCCCTATTTTTGCGTGCAGGTCGTGATAATAATAAATCGATAATATTGGCACCTACAGACTACAGTGCAATGTTTCTGATTCTTAACATCTACACATTCCGTAACACTATACTACTTGGGATGAGCAATAGCTTGTATAGCTAGAGCAGCGGTACAGCACAGCAGGCTAGTTTAATTGTTTGCCGCACTAGATAGCTCACTAATGCTCTGTGATGTAATTTGTAACCATTGTACCCCTACAGTATAATTCTCAGCTCACTAGTGACGTAAGGCCCTTTGACTGCGCATCACACTCATTCCTATGCAAATTACTCCCGCGCTAGTTGCCAGTTTTGTTACTTTTGACTAAATTAGGGAAGGGGACTGTATACTTAACTTCAGTATATTAATAAAGCGTATGGTCTGGTACGTCTCAGGAATTTAAATGTTTTTTTTTACAGAAGTCTATGTACATTGATTTGGAAGTCGAATTACAATTTGGCTGTGCCTTATTTATATTAATTAATAATGCACGTACCGGTTTTCAATGGAAAAAAAAAATTGGGGTCGGGTTTGACACACAATTATTATTTATTTTATTTCGTAAGGCCCATGTACCCTCAATAGATCTTTTTTACCTACCGAAAAAAAAATTGGATAATAGGGAATACAATATATCTACAGTGATTATTTTTAGTTTAAATTAATGTAACACTGACATTTTGCACAAAACTCACATCCGAACCCAAGCCGGGCCTGGTGAAATGTATGGTCATCATAGAGTCGACAAATACAAATAATATGTATCAACATAACAACGTATCGGGCACCCCCATCTGCGCGTTTTTTATTTTCGTACAATGTCAAATTTTACAGGAACTATATCTAATCATTGTATAGAGCTAAAAAACATGTCGCTTCCCGTGGAAGGAATACTCGCCTACATTTTTTAATGTGTTATGTGGCCGTCACCAGCACTGATTGGCCACTGTCTTCGAACTCCTTTCTACGGACGCCCTCACCCAACGTGTACAAATCAATTTCGATCATTGTGGCCAATCAGTGTTATAGACGGGCACATATGATATTTTAAAATGTAGAGGAGCATTTCTACTAATGGTTGCAACATGTGTGACAGCTCTACGACCAATATTGTTCATGTGATATTTAATTTTTACACTTGTAATGCTTTTCCCAATTGTCTTCTAATAAATAACTAGCAAAACTTCAATTTCTCCTGAATGCCTTTAGTTTAGGTTTAGATTTAAATTAGCGGTAGAGTTAGAGAGTTAGATTTCATTCGTAACTGTAACTTATTTGTTTATCAGCTCTGCGCATGCAATATGTAATTTTCAAACATTACGTTATATATTAGACGTGGAGGAATTTGCCACTTGCAATACGAGAAGACTGGTGGAGTGTCCTCAGTAACAAAAAGCCTCATAAACTACATTCTCGCAGCCACCTAATGATATCCTTCATTACAATCTCAAGTTTCCCCCATTTTCCAATTTCGAGTCGAGGGGTGTTCTAGCAATGCATTGTTTCACTGTGAGAGTTGTGACCTGCCGCACTTGAGGGCATAATCGGCCATAAAAGTGGTTAATTGAAACCGTGAGAGGCTTCAGCTCCCACAATGGCTGCTGCGTCTTTTCATCTCTAAGCTCTTGACAGATAAACAGTCAACCCTTCCTTGCTAAACTGTCTTAACTATATGTAGGACAAAGACACCAAGTTGTTGGGATTCGTTGTATTTCCGAATAATATTTTCTTTTCAAGTGGGTTTTATAAGCATTCAAAGGTCTCCTTGCATGCTTTTGGTAGTTGGAATTTGTCTTTAGGCATAACCTTTGGGGATAAGTTCAGGTATGTTCATTTGTGTTGCTTAGGATTGCAAGAAACTATAAAAAATACACTGTACCTCGCATTAATTTCTTAAACTATATATTTCTTTTCATAATCTTGTTGGAAATCATCGCCAGTGTCTGTTTTTGGTGTTTTTTTTTTTCGTGCTCATTCGTTACATACAGCGGACCCCCTCCTAAGAGCAACTCTATATTAGCACGTCCTTTCCATTAAAAAAAATATGTACGCACAAATTAAAATAAAACTACGATTTGAATCAATTTTCTTTTTCGATACGAAAAAAATACTTCGTTTAGTTTTTACTTTATCATTTAATAATTTATCAAACCCCTGTATATATGTGCTTCATTTACTGCATCTTTTTTGTAAAATGTCTATTATACCACGAGAAACAACTCAGAACAAGTAAGAAAGCGAAGGGTACACTAGGTCCTCGCATCGTCTTACATGTCATTGCAAGTGGTAATTTGCTGCCACCTGGGGCTGCTTGCCGCATCTGCTGAGATTTACAAAAGGGACTTCCGGCTGCGCGCGCAGCCACGACTTCCGTTGCGCAGCATCTTCTCGAGTTACGTCTTTTGTACGTCGAGGGCTCGAGCTGCCGCTGGGAGGGCGTGCACTCCTCCTCCGCGAAAATTACGAACTATATTCTTCGTTGACGACCTAAATCTTTTTTCATTGATGCTACACTTCCGGTTCATCGTGGCACGTTCCGAATAGTCTTTTAGTCAGTCTTTAACTTGCTCAAATCTGAGTGTTCACTTCCGTATCCATTGAATTCGAAATCTGCATGTGTTTTATAACAATTATTGTGGTGTTTCCAAAACTTATACGAAACAGTACAATAATAGAATTAATTATAAAACTACTCAGTGTTCAAGTGTTGCGGTACGCTGTAACTGCTGAACTGAAAATAAAAATAATAATTACACAAAAGAGATGCAACCAATGTCCATGGCGATGCAAGCTGCCAAGCTGATATACGGCACCCCATCAAAGACAGAAAAACAGACACCAGATAAGATAAACAATCGCTTTTATTTTGGCAACCGATGTTTTAACCCCTTGTTAAATAAATAAATAAATAATTAATCATTTATTTGCAAATAGACCTAAAACTCCAATAAAATGCAAATCTTACACGCAGAAAATCGAGTACAATTTAAATTCCTTCATGGTACAATTTTTTTTTTTTAAACGAAGTTCTGTTCTAAGGGACAATCGGAGTGTGAAAACCCTTACGAGTGTACTAAAACAAATGTCACATGAAATATCGATCGTAGAGTTGCCAAAAATGTCACATCCCTTAGAAGAAATGCTGCCCAACATTTTGAGATACGATATATGCCCGTCTATAACATCGATTGGACACGATCAGAAGAACAATAAACCTTTGAGACTCTCCGGAGGAAGGAGTTCGAGACGGTGGCCAATCCAGAGGCGGACGCAGCGACCGGCACTGCGGGCAATTGCCCCCCCCCCCCTTTTGGAAGGCAGTTATATTCATTGCCTCTAAAATCCAAGTGTTAACTGCACTCAAGATGCGTAAAACCCCACTATTTCAGCTCTACTTTTTCTCCTGGGGGAGACCCCCGGGCCCCCCCTGTGCACAATTTTATTACTTCCCTGTAATATAGAAACCTTTTTGGCTATTGCTCTGAAAATGCGTAAAATCCCAATATTTCAGCACTATTTTTCGAGAAATTTTACACGGGGGAGACCCCCGGACCCCTCTTCATGTCCACCAAACCCTCTGGCTCATGCGTAAAGGACACTTAGGTCATTAATGTAAAAGCTGCGTACGTCCATGAGAACGGATTTCCCCATTTTATACACTTATATGAAAATGGGTGGAGGTGCGCCAAATTATACACCGCCCCCTTCGAAAACCTATCGTTATATACGCTACTGACAAGTGCCTCCCCCTTTTATGGAGTCTGGGACCGCCTCTGGGCCAATCGGCCACACATCATAGATTAAAATTGAGAGAAGTATCTCTTCAAATGGATTCAAGGGATGTGAAATTGGACATTGCATCAAAAACGCGTAGTCGGGATGTTAGATTTGCACATTATTGCAGTATTATATGGAGTATATAACACTGACTTTTTAAATTAACTTTTGGTTGAAGAGGCAACCTCCACGTTATAACTGAAAATAGAGGATAAATAAAAACTGGACTGGGTTCGAATCCCGCGAAGTCCATGCAGTTTCTTTTTATCCTCTAATTTTAGTTATGTTAGATTTGCTCTAAACGGACTATCCTCGGTAGTTGCATCCGTGCAAACTGCCCTCCCGACCTATTTCAAATTCTGTGTGCACGTCTTTACATTGTTGAGCCGTATTAGAAGCTTGCTGTATATGGCATAGGTTTTCTGTTAACGTGTGCGGAACGGTCTGCATTAGCCATGATGCCCGGTAGACGCCACTTTTTGTCTGATTATTACGCTCAGTTTGAAGAAATATAAGGGCAATAAACAGTTTCCGGTGTGGCAGCACTGTCAGTTGGGTTTAGCTGTGCCCTGGACAATAGGCTATAAAACTGTCATGAATTAGAAATGACCAGGCTCTTCGTCCTATTTTGCTTATTAACAATGATGAAATAGTGTAACTACTCGTATTATGATGATCCACCCAAAAACCATGTGCCTAGGTTGGCAATTTTTTTTATAAATAATAAATGTAGATTTTATATTGATGTCGTGACCGCTCAACATTACTGATGCCTCCCCTTTCATCTTCTATCATATTCCACACAGATATTTTAAATTATACTTCGAAGTAGGATTGATATTTAGAAGTATGGATTCAGTTTAACCTGGCTATGTATGTGAACTTTCATCTGTGAGAAGGTTTACGATACAATAATATTACTATAGTATACAGAGGCGGACTTAGCGACCGGCACTGCGGGCAATTGCCCCCCCCCCCCCTCCCTTTGGAAGGCAGTTATATTCTTTGCCAAGTGTTAACTGCACTCAAAATGCGTAAAACCCCACTATTTTAGCCCTATTATTCAAAAAAATTCCCCGGCCCCCCTTGTGCACAATTTTTTAATTCCCTGTAACATAGAAACCTTATTGCTCTGAAAATGAGTAAAACCCCAATATTTTAGCCCTATTTTTCAAAAGTTCCCGGCCCCCCTTGTGCACTATTTTATTCATTCCCTGTAATATAGAACCCTCTGGCTCATGCGCAAAGGACACTAAGGTCATTAAAGTAAAAGCTACGTACGTCCATGAGAACGGATTTCCCCATTTTATACACTTCTATGAAAATGGGTGGAGGGGCGCCAAATTATGCACCGCCCCATTCATTACGCTACTGACAAGTGCCTCCCCCTTTCATGAGGTCTGGGACCGCCTCTGCTATAGTAAGCTCCAGCTAATGGAACAAGTCCTAGAGCTAGAGATAGAAGGATTCTGATGATAATGTCTGTTAGGTTCCTTGTAAATTAAAATTAATATTAGTTTAACTTTTTTTTTAGTTTAAACCCAATCTTTAATTATCTAATTTAATTTTAGTATGCATAATTTTGGAGGCTCTCGGTTAAACTAGGCAAATTTTACGTAAAATTTAAACACAAAACTTAGCGTAAAAATTTTAATTTTATTATTAATAAGAAAAAATATCAATAAATATAAATTGATAGTTTCGAATGGATAAGCCAGAAAAAGTCTTTATTGTGTTAAGCAGTTATTTAAGTAAGCTATAAGTCCCGCTGCTGAGAAAGATGTGGCAGATATGGAAGAACATCCACTCTCCCACCAAGACTCCCTCGACGGCTCGCCAGAGGGCTTTGAAAGCGACACTGCCAGTAATGGATAAGGCACAGAAAAAGTAAAGTATTGTAGGTATAAACTGTTTATAAAATGTACAAGATCTCAGGCACTGACCAAACTAAAGTTAATCCAAGACGTAATTGAAATTGCAATTCATGTACGTAATCCACAGTGAATGGGTCAGTGCTGTGTTACGGTTGTATATCCACCAGGAAATGGAAAAATCAGTGGACGCTGAAGTAAGGGTCCATTTACATGCAGCATACACACCAGCGTGCTGTCAGGATTTAGTCTGCGCTAGGAAAACTTCTAATATTCATGATGTGAATAAGCCACGGTATACCGTGCTTAGTAACGTCCGCGTTAATCTTTACAATTTCTACCTTTAAGGTACCCTTTCCTGCCGTTACATGGTAACGTTATTTTCAAATTTCAAGAATATTGCAAAATTTGAGTGTTAATGAATATTGCTTTGCTCGCTTGGTGAATGCTGAACATCCTCAATGCTTAGCATAGCCAAACAATATGATATGTGATTCAAAGATGGATCCAGAAATCTCGCGTGCCTCTCTGTGGGGCTGAATAAATCCATGGGAAATACTTTTTAAACCTTTTTCTTTTCAAATTTCCCCCCGATTAAGACCCTTGAAATACCTTCCCCGAAATTCTTTCATAGTTTTGGTAATTTGTTTCTTAGTTACCGTATTTATCTCAAATTTATGGGGGAGGAGGACTCGGTGCATGCTTGCGCCCCCACTAATGAAAATGCTGGATCGGCCCCTGATGAGACTAGAGACTAAACATCTCGTCTCGGATTCTAGCGGATTCAGTTGTTTTTAGAGGGGGGGGGGGGCTGAACTAGTGGATGGAAAGCCTATAGTCAGGAGGTCTATGATAGAGTGAAGACCTTTTTTGAAAGTGCGTTTTATCTAGTGTAAGTTGGGTAAGAGAAGGGGGGCTTTAGCCCTTTAGCCCCATTAGCCCATAGCTGGATCCGCTAGTGGTCTCGGACAACTTTATCACCAATGCAATAAGCTTGATAGTAACCATAACTCACTGCCCTAAGTGTCCTAGTCCTAGAATCCCCGGCGCTAGGTCCATAAATTGAAGTCACTATAGTGCTTAGTTGTTCTTATAAACTTACCTTCGGTGCTGTCGCCGAGAATATTTTCCAATTGCCTTGGGATTTACCTTTTGCCTTTGCGAATTTAGTCTTTGAGAGTTTTTATGGTAGACCTCTATTTTATTAAACTGTGCAAATATACTTGAGTTACTCTTCAATGAAAATCGGAAATCCTGCATTGTGCGTATTTGTTTTTTTTTTTTTTTTTTTAAATTTGCCGATGACCGTCATATGTTAATTTTTTGTCTAAAGGAATTTCCCCTTGCCCATCAGATAACTCCCTAATTCAGCGTATTGCAATTAGGAATAGTTTGTATGCATAGGTATGATAGGTAGTAGTGGATTGCAGACTCCAGTAGGCTAAACATGGGAGGAATTTGAGAGAGGTGGGGACAAGCTCTTGGAGGGGATTGTTGGAAAGCGTCAGTAAGCGCGCAGCCACGATCGCGAGAGGTCTCGCGTGTTGTCATGTGAGTGAGGCACAATGGTACTTCTTATGGTTGACCTGGCGAATTTGGAGCCCCCCTTCTATGGGGATGTCCCCCTAGGAAATTTCCCCCATCACACCGGAATGGAGGACCTAAATATGAATCACTGCTTAAATACCACGACAATGATGCCAGGTAAGCTTTCTGCAGTGTTGCCATAGTGTTACCGTCGGTAGAAACTGCAGGCATTTCTTATTTATTGTATCCACTTAGGCTACTGTAGGCGCAGCGTAATACAATAGAACTTGAGCCAAACGTTTGGTAAATAGAGTTGAAGAAGGCATTTATTTTTTTTTGCTCCCCCAGTTTTCCCTGTACAGTAAAGCACTACCTGTTGGAAACATTGTCAATGTAGAATTTGCCTCTGATTAAGTTATCTGTTTCTCAAGTTTTTTGTTCAATTCAGCACTTTTCTAGAAAAATACTAAGAAATACAGTATAGTAATAATTTTTGTTATAAAATTATAAATTTCATTTATGTACAAGTTACTGTACATAATAATATACAAATGCTCACAATACATCTTGAGTCACGACTCTCATCTCCGTCTTTGCCATTATAAATTGAAAAACATGTAAAGAAAGTAGGCTGGTGGGGATGGGGTACTCACATAGCCTACTTGTGTTAATTTGGGAAATTCAGGAAAAATATACTTTTCTCATAAACAATAAATTATTATAATAATTATTATTATTTATTATTATAATAAATTCTCAAATCCGAACATTTTACGCCTATATTAAAACATTTTCCTCTGCCCCCCACTGCGGTTGTTCAGCCAGCCCGATCATGGCGATTAAAACACCGGGGTTAATATTATACCCTGCGGTATTAAAAATGTAAACAAGATAATTTTACAATGGAAAGTGCTATTCAAAATTTGTTTGTTTACAGTTTTAGCTCCAGCAGCCAGATCGACGCGATTATAAAACCGGTATTTATTTAATCCCCTGGTATTTAAAATGTAAACAAGATAACTTTATAATGGAAAGTGCTATTCAAAATTTGTTTACAGTTATAATCCTAGGGTATTTATTTAACCCCGGTATTATAATCGCCTCGATCAGGCTGCAGGAGTAAGTTAATTCCAATCGCCATAATCGGCCCACAGGTTTCTGACAGAAAACTACCAAAGAGAAAAAAATCACTCATAAAATTCTCTGTGCGAGAAGAATTTGAAAGTTCAACAGCTTCAAATTGATGGAGCGTATCTTTAAATTCATGCAGCTACGGTATATGTGAAATGTCTAAAAACTTACTTATTTTCGCTTTAGGAGAGTAAACGTTCCAATTAAAAATTTGTATGATTAAATACAGCAAGCCTATATACGTTATCATTGACTGGGTCCAGTACTAGAGCTTTTTATTTAATTTTCAAACCCCAATGGACTTCTCGATTCTGCTTCTCTAATTAATAGAATTTTTATTTTTATTTTTTATTACAGTTTAGAAAAAATATGATAAAGGAAAATGGACGGAAACGGGACTCGAACCCAATTGTCTCCCCCGTGGTATGCTGACTTTTGATTTGTTATTAAAATTACTGTAAGTTGACATGTCTCTTATAGTTGTTAGAAATCAATTATGTGTATACGGTATGTTTATGATTGGCATGGCCGTGCTTCGAATTGAATGAATAAACTTTATTATTTTTAGTTATGAATTTCGAACAATCATCTCTATACATTAATTCACTAAATACGTCCGTCTGTCTTACCCCGGCGTCAAAATGTCCCTAGCAACGCGGGTTGGACCACAGGGGCTCAACTGACTTGCAATATTATCATTATAATAATCTGTAAAAACGGCAGACTTACAACCATTGTTAACTATTCACCCCCCCCCCCCCCCCGAAAAAAATCCTAGCTACATTCCTGCACGGTCGAGTCCGGGTTGGAATCTCAGCAGTCAGGCAAAATGCTGTTTAATTTTCTTTTCCTTACCAAAATTTCAAGTACACTTGAGAGATAATCGATGAAAAAATATGTTTAGTTTACTGTGTGTTACTTTGGAAATTTATTTGTTTGTTTATTAATTTACCATATATGGAATTTTTAGCCAAAACATTTTTCCTTATTAATTGTTTTTGAACAAAAACTAGTAAATTCGAGTATATCGACTTCGATGGCCAGGTGGTAACGTGCTTGCACATGTGCGAGTCGTTACACGCCATGCGATCGGAGACGTGTCGTAACCCAACACGGGTACTAACCTACAGGGGCGACTGAAGAGGTCAACCGGATACATTCATTAAATTTTATGTATGCGATTAACATTTAAAAAAAAAAAAAAAAAAAAAAATGTATATGGATTCATCCCGAAAACGACCCTTATATAAAACTATCGAGAAATTTTATCACACTAAGATGACCCGATGCGATTCCGGCCATCATCAGCTGAACAGCTATAAATACGACTGACATCTGCTCAAACCTGCTGCCTACCCCTAAAATATAGGGACTAGGGAGCCTTTCGGAAAAAAAAGAAGTGGGTAAGATTTGTGACACATGGTCGGAGCTGCCTTTAGGGCCGTGTCCACCAGGCTTAGAAATGTATAGGAATATGTACAATTAGGAATACATCGCCATGCATGTTCCAATGCGTGGAGGTACCATTCAGTATTCCTTCACGAGACATTTCCAGGCGGGGTGGGACCGGCCCTACGTTGTATTTTTTAATAAATGCGGTGAACATGTTTTTTTTAAATAGGTAAGACTATGGGCTAATTGTAAGAGTGGGCCGAAAGGCCCAAACTTCGCCCACATGGAAAATAAGGACAATTTTCTTTCTTTCTTATGAGTAATAACTAATACTTTAACTGTGCCTCGGCCCTCCAATACTTCTTACCATTATCTTACCTTACCCTTCAATACTCCAGCCGGTTTTCCCATCATCTTTTTTTTGTGGAAATCTCAACAAAATTCTGTATACCAACAGGAACTATACAATTGTACATATTCTGAGCTAATTATATGTATAACAATAGGAAGTGTAATGTTGCTTAGGCGGCTATTCCAAATGTCAAAATTCCGCCATTTATGCATCAATTATAAGTCTCTACCATATTATAACTTAATTTATTATAGATTAGTTAAGTATCTACATAATAGCATTTCATCAATTTTTTATGCACAAATGACAAGTGGCGTACCCGCCATAATACAGTACTCATTGATCTATTCGTTGGAGACTGGTGGGTTTTCAATTTAATTAAATAATTACCTATGGTACAGTACCTGTGCTCTACCTCTGTTGACAAACCACTTATCTTGTCTTTGAGTTATCTTAGGAACATTACAGCATGATGTATGTATGCTTTCAGCTTTTTATGGATACTTCATATAGTTGTAACAGGCGATATATTGGCAGAATCTTTTTACTTATTTATATTTTTATTTATATTATATATTATTATGAAAAAAGAAATCATCGCGTGTGTGACAATGTAAAGGGCATTAGAATGAAATGCCAATATACGAAAATACGATATGTTACATTTATGTTATCTCCCCACGACATCGCCATTCTTGATTCTTTATTCACACGCAGCAAACAGTAACTTACATAATTTTCAATTACTGTTAACTTACACTTGACTGAAATCTATCATTGTATTGTTTACTTAGTAACTTTTTTTTCACATTTGCAACATTGTTGCTGACTGCTTCGAGGGCCAATTTGGTAACAATGATAAAGGCAAGTTTATGCATCATTCCATACAAATGTTATTGTTGGGGATGTTGAGAAAGAACCGAGGAATAATAATTTTGGTCATTGTTTACCATTGGATCAATTAATTGAAAATGAGAGGTTCAATAAATTATTGAAATTCTCTGAGAAATTATATAACTATATTATATTATTATATAATTTATAGCTATCCATAAATTTTTGAATTTATGAGTGTATTCATTTAAAAAATATCATATTATATTAATTTGAATGAAACATTTTCGGATTTAGGGTCAAACCCGGGTTAACCGAAGTCTAGTCTAATAACTTTAGTCTGAATTTCATAACTGAGGAGCAAACTTTCAAAACGTCACAAATCCATGAATATTAGAAATTGATTTTTTCATCGATTTCCCATCTTGAAGATGAGTTGAATCAGGATTGCTAATCAAAACAGAAACAAAATTTTTTTAACCCAGTCTTTGGAAGGGTTAAAATCTTATTTTCTCGTTATAATAAAGCCAAAATAATTATGTTTTTCGTGTTTCCTGAACATTTTACAAAAATGGATTAGTGCCGTTTTGAAAGTTTGCTCCCCACTTAGAACATCCGGAGGTCTCTTATTCTAACCCATCCATAGTAAACGTATGAAACTCTCTCTCTCTCTCTCTCTCTCTCTCTCTCTCTCTCTCTCTCTCGGCCTTATTGTCCGTTTAAGACGACACTTAAATGCACAAGCTAATCATAAAAGAAAGAAAATACCTGGTTTGCGGGTCTCAAAGTGACCATGCCACATGTTATTGATGGTAGAGACAACATATTTATCTGTTTATAGCTGCTTCTCCTTGCACAAACAATTATTACAGTTACACCCACACGCAAAACAAACAGAGCAAACATAAATAAACATTGCGACATTTTTTTGAAATTTTAAATAATCTCCCAAATTAAAAATTACCGTACTTTATGCTGCTCAGCCCAACATCCTGTCCCTATAAATGATTGCAAGACAGGGAAAAATTTGCTATGTTACCTATGGGCAAGAATACAAAACCCCCGGTCAGGGCACCCTGGATTTAGAAAAATGAAATAAAAATTAATAGAAGTAAGATAACAATCAAATGAAACAGATATCTCTTAGATAACACAGAATATATCTGGAAACACTAAAGAAAATCATGCAGCGTATTGGCCTCGATAATTTTATCGAAATGATCATCAACCGCTTTAGAAAGTCAGGACATGTAGAGTTGTGGTACAGACTGACTCCGCTAGGTTGGCTTGGTAATAGAACAAAAAATTCAATCTTTATTTATTTAGAAAGTACGCCAGGATGCTGCAGTTCCGAAACTAAATAAATCTATTTAACTAACTTCCTGGTTATTGTTTTGGCTTTTATATTGGTGAACAAAGACAATATAATCTATCGATAATACTAACGACAATCTATTATGATCCCCCCCCCCCCCGAGCATTTTATGAACTTTGAACTTGCTTGTCTATAGTAGCCGTAAAAAAGAAAAAAAATGGGAATGAGTACAATTTTTAACTGATAAAAATTCACGAAGCCAGTACTGTAACCATAAACTATGATCTGGCCTTCTCCATATGCATAAAATACCCTCTTAAACCTTTAGAAAACATCGTATATATAACGCTATCAATTATCATCAATGCTACCGTTGTCTATAATTTAGGCTACATGTTTTATATACTCGTTTCCAGCTGCTGCTGTTTCTGTATATCGCACTTCCTCTGTTATCTTTCCTGCAGTATGAAGTGGTATCGCTTTACCTAATTTCCAGTGCCGCTACTCCTTTTTTAATCGCTAAGCTATCACTGTTCTCCTTCCCGACAAAATTCATCATCTTCTTCACCTACGTCAGAAATTTGATAAACCAATTGGTTGTTTTCCTCAAAAGCCTGATAATAATGTTATAATCTTTACTAGTGACTAACACTCTTATCTATCTCGCCTCGCGTTAAGTTACAAAAACCATTGCGCTATCATGCAAGTAAACCCGGTAAAAGTGATGTAAATAAAACATGCAAAATAGTTGGCTCATATTCTATATCTATTTAACTATGGAGGGTGTCGTAGATAATCTTGTAACTGGAGGTAGTTGGGATGACGTGGAGATCACCCAATGGGGGATCCACGGAGGGGAGGGGGGGTCAGGGGGGACAAGACCCCCCCCCCCCCTAAATGAGTAAATTCATATGATGGTAATTTTTTTTAAATTGAATAAAACTCAAATTTTCAACAAAAAATTACCTTTTAAACTTACATACAACTTGTGACCTCCCCCCTAAATTTTTCGCTAGATCCGCTCTTGCATTGACCGAAAGTGAATAGTCTGCCAGTTACAAGGTGACGTGGATTTTAGTGAAATCGTTTTTTTTTTAACTTAAACTAAAACCACATTTATTGCTAATGGCCGGAGTAGAAAAAAAATTGAAATGTTTAAAACTTTAAAAAAATTTGCATCCACTATGGAGCCCATGAATTAAGTAAGATCAACTTGTGCTTAAATATTCTCGAGAATAGAATGCGCCTTGCGATATGGTAAATAAGGCGAGAGCGGTTTACAGCAGAATCATATATGATGACTGTGTCGCACTGTGTTTACACGCGGCCAGTGCTTCCATAATTTGGCTGAAAACTCATCACAAAAGGGCATTCACTGTCCATTGTCTTATAACAATTAATCTGATGTAAACGTTGGTCATACTCATACATTGTGTTTTAGATTTTTTTCTAGAGTTAAATTTGAACCCACTCCAACGTTCATATAGGGTAACAGAGGGATGAACTTTCTTTCGCGTTGACTGGCTGTCTGCATCTTGACCCATTGTGGCGTATTAGGTATGTTCTACGTTCTACACATAGGAGCGATGGTACTTTCGCTTCCACCATAAGTAATATTTTCTTTTCTGCTGGTAGCTCCAGCCTTGGACCTGCCACGCCTTCTTCGACCAGTCAGTGAAAAAGACTTGCGAAGGTCCCACCAGAATTGCAAAAAATATCCTATGTCCCATCTCTCCTACAACTCTACACAGTGCGACCAGGAATTGAAGACAGTTAAATGATGTGTTTCTTCGATTTTATTACTGTATGTTTATTCAAGGATTGGAATAAACGAAGTGTTTCACTGTCTTGTCTGACCGTATATACAGACTGATATTTTTATATAGTTTTATAACTTATAAATGTTTATGTTTGTACAGTGGAATTGGTACAATGTACTGTTCTGTACAATAAAATACATATTACAGTCAATTCAATGCAACACTGGATTTGTTCGCTTTTCAGTTTTCACTTAAATAATTTATTTACATATACATACCATACTATATATTTTAATTGATTCATGGACAATTAAACACATAGCTGTTGAGTTCGAAGCACGCCAGAATGTTAAAAATTGTAGTCGTCAATGAAAGGGAGGCGGAATTTATTTAGCCCACTGACACTCTTGAGAAGCCAATAAAAAATTGTATCAAATTTATCCGCGGACTAATTCAGTGCATTTGGCGTTTTACTTTTATTATTTTATTTTAGTTTTCACTCGAATGATAAAAATGACCTAACTTAATAAGTGTTAATGCTCACATTAATGGTAAAGTATGCGCGTCTATACATATGGAGGACCGAGATCGAAACTACGAGATCTCGGTCTCATACAACTTACAAGGGCGCGAGGGCGGATCCAGCCGAAAATTTAGGGGTGGGGGGGGGGTCACATGTTTTTTGTAAGTTTAAAAGGTAATTTTTTTGCTGAAAAATTGAGTTTTATACATTTTTTTTTAAACTAGGTATCTTATGAATTTACTCATTTGGGGGGGGGGGGGTCATCATGACCCCCCTGACCCCCCCCCCCCCTGTGGATCCGCCATTGCAAGGTCGTATGGTATAGGACACCTGAACCTGGCCCACACCGAAATCTTTTAAATTATGCTCTAGTCTTAAACAATGCTTGCATTTATTTTTCTTTGCCAGAAGTCATCTTTTTCACTACAATTGGAATATTTCTCATCGCGGCTTCCACCACACTAGTAACCTGTATTACGGTGCTAATCCAGCAAAAATGGCAATTGGAGGTTCAAATCCACCTTGCTAACTTGCTACAGGGCTGGTTCAGTTAGGGAGGTGTACCTTATCGTATATAGGCCACACAGCTGTCATCGAATCTTTTGTGACTAAAATAACATTTTTTGCGATAGTCCCACCCCTAAATAATGCAATAAATATATGTACTGGGTTTCAAAGCCATTTTAATAACTACAATCTCAGAACGGAGGGTGGCCTTGGCTCTCCAGTTTCGGCTTAGGCCTCGCATCGAGGCCGAAATCCACCAGCACTAGTCCATACTTAATTACGTATTATAGCCAGCAGATACGGTATACTGCAGTGGCATGCGATTCTGGAGTGTCCCTGTACCTACTCATGGTACCGTACTTATTGCTTTCCGATTTATACGTATAAGGAAAGCTTTGTGATGGTCGAAATTTTCGATTCCGTGTTTTCAACGGATTTACACGTTTTGAAGTCCCAGGAACCCAAAAAAGTGGTTTTTACGAAATGTCTGTCAGTCTGTCTGTCTGTCTGTGCATCGATTTCCGGGCAAACTACTCGGTCGATTTTGATGAAATTCGGCATGTAGGTTCATAAAAATCATACCTCGAGACCATTTTTTTATTTGGGGCTAACTCAATTTGGGGGGGTTTCATTCTCAAAAAACTCGAAAAAAACGTCAAAAAAATTATTTCTCAAAAACGGCTCCAACGATTTCTTTTAAATTCACATATATTCTAGTCGTTCTTAATGTTGATAAAATGCGGGGGGTCGCTTACTCCTTGATAGTTTGCTTCTCGGGGTAAAAAAATAAAAATAACTTAATTTTAATGAAAAATGACTAAAAAATAATATTTCTGCGAAACTTTTCTATCGATGATTTTTACCTTCAGGCATGTTTTAGGTGTTAAGTTGAGTAACGAAACCGGACAGTTGGCTTTCCCAAAAACCTATTTGCTTTTGCGCAAAATTTTTTTGTTGAAAAAATGATAGAAACTTCACGCTGAAATGCATTGCCTGCCCTGCCATCATTATGCTGTGTTGTAATGTGTTTTAAATATATTGAGGTTACCTCACCTCCAGTGTCGTCAGGTGGACCCCCCCCCCCCCCGGTGATATCCGAAATTTAACCGTAGGAAAATTATTTACCATGAAATTATTCATTTTCTCTCCCTACTAATTGATAAATTGGAAAGCATGTTCGAGTAAACTCGGACCGGTTCTTATTATTGTTGTTGTACTAGTACTATATTTTATGCACACGCAAATGCAAAACTCTTTTTTATTAAAATTCAAAGCAAACCCAATATTCTTTGGTTCATTGGCTGACGACGGCAGCAATTTGTTACTTTGTTCATAAGAAACCCTCTCCTGGTCAGATTTATTTTTGCTGTCCATGTAGACTCATATTAGGGCAAGCCTCTGATTGTCATCTGCCATGGTGTTCTCACCTAGACAGGTATGCGCCTCAAACTGCTGAAACCGGGCATGTACAATAGTACTCATCCAGCAACAGGAATTTGTAATGGCTGAAAAATTTTGGTTCTCTGTCCTCATTAGCTATAACCTCAAAACAGTCAGCTGCTTAATTTATATTTATTATAATATTATTATTATTATAATTTATGATAAAGCTGTGGTCAGTGGTCCAGGTCCAACCAACCGGCCAAAAATGTTATGTTCTTTTTTTTAATTTGTAAAAAATAAGAATGCAAAACACCAAAAGCTGGAAGTGAAGGTACACTAATTAAAAAGATGTGTTCAGTTTTCTTCAATTCATTTTCACATTTCACATGAATGTTGATTGTATCAGGAACCCCACTATTTTGTGCCGATGTATTCAAAACAATTCTCCCTGTTTACTGTTTTATGTCTGTAAATTCTACATTTTTTTGCTGTTGTCAAAATGCCCCACTATTTTACACTATTCGTATAAGACACACTAATCGAGTTACTTACATACTTACACTAGTAGGTGGAGGGGGGGGGGGTTTAATCCTAGCGCAGGGGCTCCAAATTTATAGTTATGCCACGTGGTGAATCCAGTTAAATAAAATCGCCTAGATTTAGGGCGCATTCGCCATGAGTCTGATAGTGTAACCTTAAAGGCAGACGTACACGTCTACGATTATTTTTAATCTTAACCTGGGATTAAAAACGTAAACAAAATAATTTTAGACTGGAAAGGGCCAGTGGAACTCCCTAGATAAGGAAATCAGATCGCAGCTAAAGATTCGTGAGTTTAAAAGCCAGTTACTAAAAAAAATTTCTAGGTACAGAAATCAGAACAAATATGTTTGGTGTTCTCTACTGTGACTTGGTGGAACTTAACAACTTAGACATCATAAAAATAAAAATAATGACTTAGCTTAGTCCACAAAATAAAAACAATTGAATTAATTATTGTACCACCAGTTCCGGCACTAGGCCATCGTCAGGTGGAAAAATGGTGGAAAGAGATAAACTCTAACTTCCACTGTTAAATAAATAATAATATAATAAATATTCGTTTATGAAGACAGCTTTCAAAGAGCTAGAAGTTCTAACGTTACCATTTTGTTATGTTTTTAAAATTCTTTTGTACGCTAAGAAGATGGCTGTTAATAATGAATGCTCACTTAATAAGTATAGACATAAGTATAATACTAGAAGAAAATTGGACTTAGCTGTTAACCAAAAAAGAAAAACATTGTATGTGAAAGCCCCAAAGAAACACAGCTGGGTCATTCCATAAAAAGTGTAAATCAATTAATTGAACCTACGTTTCCGAAATAAGTTATTTTTACAGCTCTTTCTGTTCCCAGAGCACTCTGCAATGATATTATTTTTATCAACTGAATAATGCTTTTATTAGGAAGGGAAAGGTCGTAGAACCAAATTGGAATTTGACAGGGCTTTGACACATGACATAAATTGAATTTCGCGACTGATCTACTGTATATGTTGCTCTCTCTGAATTTATTTTTTATGTGATTTTTCACTATTGAATCTATCCGGCAATCTCTTCCTTATTGTTCAGTGACAGTGTAGACTCGTATACAAGAACTGAAAACACCTTATATTTGAATTTCCTGTTCAATATATAATATTTCAAATTGTAGTCATGCTGTCGTATACTGTAAAATATTGCGCATAACGTACAGTAGAAATAAGTATAGGTACCTATAAAATTTATATGTATATGCGATATCGAATAAGGTTTATTTTTTGCTTAGTTTGAGCAGGCGCAATTTCATAGGTCACCTCATACTCACACTGTATAACACTGTTTAATTAATTAGGCTTTGGACTCCTTATTACTGCTGCTGATATACCATAGAAGTTAATGCAAGACGTGAGTATTACAATAGCACATGAATTATTATTTAAATAGGTATAAGCATTTTAACAATTACACATTAAAAATATATTAAATTCAGCACAGCGTTCTATTGTTTTAAAGTAATTGCATAAAAGCGTAGGGAACTGTAGATAAGATACCACTATATTGTATATAATTGTTTAAATATTCGTAATATATTTAATGAGGACAGGCGTATATGCTGTGTTGCATAAAATTGTTAGCTGGATATTTATATAGGTAGAAGTGCAGGTTTTCAAAAAACCTAACTCTCTTCTTCTGCTGGCTCTACAGCCCTTGATGAGCTTTGGCCTGCTCGACATCACCTCCAGTCATCTCAGTTTTGTATAACGCTCCACCATCTACGGACTCCCAACTGGCGAAGGTCAGTTTCAAACTCATCCTTCCCACAAAACCTAATATCATATATTAAAAATCTTGAAATAAATTGTATAATAAACACAATAATAAGAATAGTTGACCCTCTCTAGGGGACAAATCCGGAAGAAAAGAAAAATAAACGTGAGCAAAGTTCTATAAATTATACGTAATAAATTAAGGTATTGGCCACCCCTGGATCACCACAAAATGTTGGTTTATATTTTGTTGTTTAACTTAATAGTCAAGTTATAGAGATTAAGTCTCGCCAATTGTTAGTGGACTATGTCATCTAGGATTTTTTTTAGTTTTGGCGCAGTGTTTTTTCCGTGAAATTGACAGGTGGCAGAAATTTACCGAATTATCAAGTTATCATGGAAAACACCATTTAATATGGTATATGAAATATTCCTCTACCAATTGACAAAACCAAATCTTTTTAGCCTAAGTATTAAATTATATTAAAAAATAAACCAACCTATTGTGGAGTGATCCATTTTGATCTTTATATGAATGAAGAATAAGCTAAATGGGCGAGAATAGAAGGTTTGTTAGGTCAGCTGTCTTAGAGATGAACGGACGATTGTGAGAATAAGTTCTGTTAGGAGCGTTAATTTAATATTTGGGAGGGGGGGGGGGAGATTATTAACAAGGTTTTAACGATTTCTTCGTTATTCAGGGTCAATCTCGTATTTTTATCCAATTGCAAGAGCGGAGGGGGCAATTGACCCCATGCTTTCTGTTACAGGTTGCCAAGTATTTTCGGGTGAGATGAGAGAAGTAGGGAAAAATATAAGCGTTAGCAAAATTCTACAAATTTCACGTAATAAATTAATAATTTGAGTGAAGAATATAAGCTAACTAGGAGGGAATAGTAGTTTTGTCAGGTCAGCTGTGTTGCCTGTGTTAGAGATGGCCGGACGATTGTGAGAACAAGTTATGTTAGGAGCGTTAATTTAATATTTGGCTGGGGGGAGATTATTAACAAGGTTGTAACGACGATTTTATTTAATTAATTAATAATTAGTTAGGTCAGCTGTCTGCTATTGTAAGAGCTTCATTTCAACAAAATTTTTTGGGTGGGGGTTTAACAAGGTTTTTTTTACGATTTCCTCGTTATTCAGGGTCAATTTCGTATTTTTATCCAATCGCAAGAGGGGAGGGGACAATTGACCCCATGCTTTCTGTTATACATTGCCAAGTATTTTCGGGTGAGACGAGAGAAGTAGGGAAAAATAAGCGTGAGCAAAATTCTACAAATTTCACGTAATAAATTAATAATTAGAATGAAGAATATAAGCTAACTGGGCGGGAATGAATGTTTTGTTGGCACCCGACAAGTTCATTGAGAAGTAAAATATTGAATGAGGAGAGTCCAGTGTCATTCATGTCGCATGCGGCAGTCCGTTATGAAATCTTGCGATATATTTAACTCGCCGGAGTTTTGCCAGATTTCTGAAAATTTAAATGTATATTTATATCGTAGATAGAAGAGAGATGAATTGCGCCTGTTGTGTCAACATTATACGCGCCCTCTTTTTGACCTACCTAAATCAGAGCTTTCTCTATTGAAATTCCAATAGACATTTTTTCAGTGAGTTGCTAATTTCGTGGGAATTTATCTACGTGTAAACTGTCTGATGGGTATATTACATATGACGTTATAGTCAACTTCAAGCCTGTCCAGGGGGGGGGGGGTCAGCCAGTGTTAACCCCGCCCCTCTTGAAAAAAGTCGTAAAACCCCACGGTTTTGCAAAATTAAAAAGAAAAAAGATTTTCTGTGTCAAATGGACGCGAGAGCGGCATTTTTCACTATTTGGACTCCATAGATTTCTGGCATGTTTCTTACTCATAACTATTATTTTTTTGTTTGGCGATATTAAATAGGTTTCATGGCATATTTTTGTAATTTTTTTTTCATTCTTTAAATAAATACACTGCAGGCTTCGTTATAGGTTATTGTGACTGGTGTTATATGTTAAATAATATATGTTAAATGTTATAGGGAAGTTGAAATGGCAGATCCGAAAAGTATAAAAGAGGACTTTATTGACAAGACTAGTTATCCATGTAGCGAGATTTAACGAACATTTTACTGGAAAAATTCACGAATCCGTCCCTACAAAGTTTAACTAACTGTTGTTTATAATAATCCTTTTCATTCAAGGTTGTTCACTTGAGTTGTCAATCGGACAAACCTTTAGTAATAGACTAATAGGCGTTCCTGTTTCATTCTTGGAAATTTCCTGTTGACATTATTTCTATATGCGGAATATTTGTCTCAATGCTTCATGAACGGGAATCCATTATTATTCATTTTACTCCTTTCATTGATTACAATATTTAATTAATCATTATTATTATATACGGCAACATCCTGCGGTGAGGTAGAAGCTTGCTAAACGGTTTACACTTTCTGGTACATTGTCCTCACTATAATATCCGCAGGATGCCAGATCTGTGCTAAATGTTTCATTGCTATTGGTCAATAATTAACAATCACCATTAGTTCATAACTTTACCTCTTTTCTTTGCTCACCTGGAGCCTTGACAATATTAGTTATTTTCTGCGGAAACTATTATATCTGCTGCTATGATAATTTCTTATAATTATAAACTTTCAAATTGGGTGCTAATTTCCTGACGTGGTTTTCCTCATTTCGTATTATTATTATCATCATTTAATACAAAGCTAACTGACTGCTTCCTTTTTATTCAATGGATATTGATTGTTCAATAATTAGATTCTTCTAATTAAATTGACATTGATTCAGACGACTGACGACTGATCGCTAAGATTGGTTATTCTGGTTTCCGCAGGCAAAAATGAATGTACACGACATTTTTTCAAAATTCCCAAGAATATGTATATAACGGCGCGAACGCGGGAACAATAAGTCAGGACATGTAGAGTAGTGGAACGGACTCCAGCTTTCACCCGAAAGGTTGTTGGTTCGAGTCCCACACTTGCTATATTTTCTGGCCATGCTTCGGAGGGCATCTAAAGCAGGTGGTCCCGGGCTTTCCTAGTTGAGTGTAAGAGAGGGCTTATAGCCCTAACTCCGCTAGGTTGGCTTATAGTAATAGAACAAAAAAGTCGATATTTATTTATTTATTTATAAGCATCTAGATAACAGCGATTTTCCCGTCAAAAGGCTAAAAAAATTCTTGTGCTTCTTTTATTATTCTGTACAAAAAGTGAAAAATTTACTAAATTTCTATATGATAGAGCAAGAGATCTTATTTAGTATCCTCGTAATTCATAATGAGTTTGTTCATTAAAAGTTATATCTCCACGAGTCCTGGACACAGCTGTGCCGATGGGCTTAACAGACCTGAAGTAAGTACGAAGTTGAACCAGGACTTGTGCCTGGGCATGTGGCAGAGCCAGCTGCTTTTTACCAGCTGGGCCCGTGCCGCACTGGACGTTACTCGGTATTGTAGACCATAAACCTGGTTCAGTTGGTCTACTGTCTGTGCAAATTCTTCCACTGCTTATTTAAGATCCAGTACTAGTTTTTTTTTTTGCTTTTTTATTTATCAATTAGTATAGATACTGAAATAGTTCCGTGGTTAATTATCGGCTACCTATAAATTTTCCCTATCCTAAAGCACAGGATTGATCGATGAGACAAGTGCATAGTATACAATGGGCAAGCCAATAGTATAATTCTACACATTAGGGCTGGGATCCAAAAAATCATAAATAATAATTTTATCTTCAAAAGCCAAACCTTACTTTGGAAAGTACCCCATTCTGTTTTGTTACTCTATTTAGCACCTACAATATACCTGAAGTTAAAAAGCATCGATAACATGATTCACCAGAAAAATTATTTTTTAGTAATTTTCCATGAAAATTGAGCCTTTTTATTTATTTTTTGCCCTGAAACTGAACTACAAAGGAGGACCTAGTGTTTTTTTTACATCAATAATTACTGCAAAATATGTGATTTCTAAAAGAAATCTTCGGAGTAGTTTCTGAGGAAATATTTTTAATCCGTTTTTTGGGGGGTGTTCGGGGTATAAACCCCCAAAATGAAGTTATCAAAAAATGTAAAAAAGGGGTCAAAATAGGAAAAGCATGTGTAGAATCGATTCAATGAGAGCGTAATAAAATTAATTACCTTACAATAGATCTAATAAATTCCCCCCCGTATCCGACCATGACTGGATAATATGTTCTTTAACCTACATGCCGAAATTCATCAAATTCTATTGAGTAGAGAGAGTTACAGACAGACAGGTCGGCTGAAGGACGTATTATTATTCTTGGAGAAGTCGTATGAAAAGCTCAGCATTTCAGAATTTCGTCCCAAGTTTACGATTACGAACGCGAAAGCTGCATAAGGATTGAATGGGATTTGGGCCGGGGCGGGGGTAGTGGGGGCTCGCGCCAGACGCAGAGACACCATCTGGCAAGTATGCCAGCCAGCCCACACCTGACGCTACCTTTTCCACTGTGGCTCATGCTTATTTTTAAACCGAATTACTATGGTTACATCAATTACACCCTCGCTCAATAAAACGGCCGACCACCGCTCGAATTTACATTTTCGGGTTAACTGCATTAGAAATGGTTGAAGTCCATTTTTTTTTATTATTGTTATTGCCTTTTATGGCCATAGTCTAGTTCATTGATATTTTCGAACATTAAATTTTGTTTCCGCATTAACTTTGGCCGATGAAATACCGGTGTCCTTGATGTCAACCCACACGAGCTCCAGCAACCGTGGACAAGCTGAGACATGCTTACCACTGACACAATGAATCTAGCCGTAAGCGTGACTTGACCAACTTCGGTTACGAGTATTGACATGGAACTATTATAATGTGCTTTTTGACCCATTAGGTCGTGGCCCGTGATATTAATGAATCTGAAACCCTTATTTCATTAGTTTTATGTTGTTTTATGTATAGTAGATACATAGATATAAGTTATTTACGTACAGTGCTAGATATCATTGAGGCACTTAATGATTATACTTTTTGTAGACTTTATTAAAGCTTCTGTTATTAGAAAACCCATAACAGCTTATAGTGAACAATGTATTTAATAAGTTATTACACTATTATAAGTACAATAGTAGCGTGCATTTAAACATGTAACTTTTGTGTACCCAATGGTATGCTCCTGATAGTGCTGTTTAAAAATGATACTGTGTCAAATTGGCACACGCAATGGTTCTGCGTGATGAATGGAAAATATAAACATAATTATCACATATTGTATAGCATACTTAAAAAATATAATTTGAGCATGTAAGAAATAGCGTTTTAATTGGCTATAGTTATAAAATGAATGTTGTACTTACATAGAGTCCAGAAATTATGTTTTAACACAACCGTATGTACAATTATCAATAAAGCAGGTGTGTTGTTTGTCGTTCAATAAAGATAAATCATTCATAACTTTTTGCTCATTATCATAATGCACTAATGCAGCAATTAAAATTACACCTAGATAAACTATCAGTTTTTCAGTTAATATGCAATTCATGCTGCATTTACAGCCTGACAGTACGATAACACTACATGCAGTAAATGCTCCTGCAAATAGAATTTGACCCCGTCAGCAATGAGAAAAAAAACACAATAACCATTACTCCATTTTGTTTATTTTTATTGAAAACTGTTAGGTGGGAGTCCAAATCGCCTCTAGCTATCAACCTCTTGTCGGAGCAAAGGTCTGAGGCGACGTTGAATTCTGCTGCCAACCAAACTAGTCCAGTCAAATTGTACATTAAAAATGGGTCGTGCATGCAAAAGGTCATGTAGTTCTAATTTTTTAGTATGTTGTTAGGATCACAACCATTAGTAAAAAACCAAGTTTGCCCCCCTTAAAAAGTTGTGCGACCAGCGTAATGGCCGAAAAACTTCGAAATTTTCGGACATTTTTTGGTTTTTGGTTAAAATCTCCCAGAGTATGCGTTGGACCGAAAAAACCCCTATATGCAGTATTAAACTGCATTTAATTATCTACCATTTGAAACCAAAACCATATCCGTAGGGCAATTACTTTAGAAAATACATCATTTCGGAAACAGGCAAAATTTTCGGACATGTGGAAAATTTTCGGTTTTGCATTGTTTTTCTTCAAATAACGTCAAAAATACTCATCACACAAGAAGTTAATCTGTACTAATGTAAAGGTACTTTAATAAGCTTTCTTTTGAGCCCAGATGGACACCTACAGCCCTATTCGTACTAATAAATTTCAGATAATCAGCGGAAACAGTGTAATGCAAACTGTTTCTTTCCCTTGCTCCTGCAGGTCTGCTCTAACTATAGAAGCTCCTCCTCCCGCATTCCGATCCCGTGATTCACACTATCAGCAGCACTCAATGCCTTTACCTTTTGGGTTTTCATAAGTGTTAATGTAAAATGAATTAAGACATAATACATAATTCATTGGAAATTCAGCCTTATTATGACTGAGTTAACAGAATGAACAATGAATTACTATAGCACTTACACTCTTGTTTACCTTACGACAGCAGTTCCACCTTAGCGACTAAGTCTAATGAAGAAACGTCAGCATTTCTATGCCAAGTATAATAATGCAATACTTTACTCAGTTTGTTCGTGTTGTGCAACGTGCAAGTAGTGAAAAACAATCAGTGGAATGTCTATTCCTGCGGGAGTTTGTTTTATTTGCCGGAGGTCTCTCGATGAAGGCCCTATTGCAATCGTAAAAAAACGGGGTGTTCAATCATTCATTGAAGCGAGTGTGAAGCGTGGTCTCACGGATATTCAAACTTTACTTCAAGGGCTCCATGAAGTCACAGTTCATGAGGCGTGCAGAAAGAGGTATGCAACCGAAAAAAATGTTGATATTTCAGTTCGTCGACGAGAACGGGATTCTGCTCCACAAGCATGCAGATCTTCAAGAGCATCAAGTGCAGTCCATTTCAACTTGCAAAATATTTGTTTTTTGTGTGGTGAAGATATCACTGATGATTTTATCAAGCTTCAACAGAAATTGCCCTATTCACGAAGGAATATTATCCATACTGTTGAGCAGCTGGGCGTCAGAAAAACAGTGCTGGATGCAGCCCAACGCCGTGGTGATGAATGGGGGAGAAGTATAGAAATGCGCCTTCGTGCAAGTGAAGACGACTTGGTAGCTGCTGACGCAAGATATCACAGTCTATGTTATAAAAAGCTATTTTCCATGCCGTCAATAACTGGAAAGAAGAGGGGGCATCGCCCAGCCAATGATATAGAAGAAGCAATGGAGGGTATATACGAATATCTGTTGGAAAACAGTGATGAATGCCAGTTCTCGTTAGATGATCTCTTAAAACTATGTGAAGGTGGTTACGTTCCTGACTCACGCACTGCAAAATCTCGCCTTATCAAACGTTTTGGCGATGACATCGTTATATCTGAGGCTGGCGCTAACAAGGGAGCAGTAGTCTGTTTCAAACACACGGGTCACAAAATTTTGTACGATAATTGGTATACTGCAAAACAGATTGATAAGCAACAAGAGCGATTGAGGGTGGTAAAGGCAGCGGCAGAGATAATATTAGAAGACATTCGCTCTCAAGTTTACGACACAAGTGACTATCCTCCATCCGATGAGTTTTTAAATAATCTTGATTCAGTTATCCCAGAGTCTGTGACTCTATTTTATGAAACAATTGTCCTAAAAAACAAGCGTGGTCTACAGGAATCATGGAAGAAGAAGTGTGTGTCATTTTCCCACGCTCTCATATCAGCTGTACGACCGCGATCTTTTGTGTCTCCTCTACTGATCGGTGTTGGGACCTACTTTTACAGAAAATTTGGTTCCAAGCATCTTGTGAACATGTGCTCCGCACTAGGGTTCTCCTGCTCTTATAATGATGTCGTGCAGCTTGAAAGTTCTGCAATATTGCGGCCTGAATCGTTACCATCCATCGAGGCAGGAGCTTTTGTGCAATTTGTTTTCGACAATGCAGATGTAAACGTAAACACTCTGGACGGGGAAAATACATTCCATGAAATGGGGGGCATTATGTGCGTAACGCCTTACACTGCTGTATTGCGGGACAAAAACATCCCACGCTTAAAGAAATATGTTCCCGCTGACAAAGTTACCTCTCAAAGTGACATAGAAATAAAACATTGCAATATAAGGAAAAATTCAGGGTTATCAACAATCGTGGTAAATGACCTAGAGGGAATTTATAAAGTGGACGGGGAAATATTGCCTTCAGCCTCAGACCTGTTTTGGTTGTTTGGAAAGTGGAGAAAACCTCTAAGTATGTCAGGATGGAATGGGTTTATGGAGCAAGTGACTGAAAAACTTGACTTTTCACGCTCCAAAATCCTTTTCCTTCCATTCATTCGAGCCCCCCCTACGGACTACGATACGGTATTCACTTCACTCATTGAAGCAAGTAGGCGAAGTAAAGCATGTTCTCAGAAATTCACCTTTGTTACTTTCGATCAGCCGCTATTCATGAAAGCAAGAGACATTGTTCAAAGTGGTCAACATCCGGAGCTAAGTTGTGTGATTGTGAGACTTGGTGGTTTCCACCTCCTTATGTCCTTCATGGGTTGCATCGGTTCGATAATGGCTGGTAGTGGATTGAAGGAGTTACTGACGACTATATACGCAGATCATAGTGTTGATAAAATGCTAAATGGCCATGCATATTCACGAGCAGTCCGAGCACACATTTTGACAAACCTTACATTGGCTGGCATTGTTTTGGATGAAGTGCATCTGACTGCTGAGGAGATCAACGAAATTGAAAACTTGTTGTGGATCAGTGAGAGGTCTCACATCATATCTGCAAAGGAAACTGAAATATTTCAAATCCTCAACGCAAAGTTCAAAAGTGCATTGGATAAAATTGAAAAAAACGGCCCAACCTCGCAGTTATGGGTCCAATACTTTAGGATGACTACTCTCCTTAAACTATTTATCCAGGCAGAACGGATGGGTGATTGGGACCTTCACTTGTATAGCGTCCATTTAATTATGCCTTTCTTTCATTCAGCTGGACATTATTTGTACGCAAAGAGCACCCATCTGTACCTACAGGACATGATGGCATTAGAAAAAGTGATGGATAAATCTGAATATGATATGTTCACAAATGGGTATTTTACTATCCGCCGATCAGACAAGTTTTGGTCTGGGCTATGGTCAGATTTAACAATTGAACAGAAGTTGATGAGGTCAATGAAGAGTTGCGGTGGATTAACCCAAGGGCGTGGAATCTCCAGCAGCGTGTTGGCAAGATGGACTGTAGGCATGGTATCCATGGTAAATATATGCGAGGAATTAGAGAGTTTCTGTCGCATTTCCTGTCCTACTGGAGAGCAGCATGTGGATATGAGACCTGCTCGCATCATCCGAGATAATAACGATGCTAAGAAACTTAGTAGTTGGTTCGCTCTTCACCCTCCATTCCCCACTACTGACAGGTTGCTGTCTCTCAGTAGTGGTTTAGTGGGAGGTCCAAACATTAATTGTCACATGGCCCAACAGCTTGGGACTGCTGGAGTTAAGCTCATAATTGGGAAAACGTTTGACTGCGTAGCGTTCAAAAGGAAAAACAAAGTAGCCACGCTAGCATCGACAACCTGTTCTGTTAAAGTTAACGACAAGAGACTAGTCATTGATCCACTTTCAATTTTTCAGCGTTTGTGTATAACAAAGCAGTCAGAAAAGGATTTAGAAGAGCATTTCAAGTATGAATTAGCCCCTTTCCCAACGTCCTTGTTTAATGAACAGGGGATGCGAAAAGGGACAAAATCCACATTCTATTCTGCCTTCACTCCTCTCTCGAGTCGCACGAAAATAGATGCCAATACCTACGTCGTTTTAGATGGTGGACATTTGTTACACAAAGTGGTGTGGCGACGTAAAACGTCAGTAGCAGACGTTGTCTCGGCCTACACTACCTACGTCAAAAATAACTTTGGAAAGAACGTCTCAATCGTTTTTGATGGCTACCCTGAAGACGCCACTAAAAGAAACACGAAAACAGCTGAGCGACTCCGTCGCTATTCTGTTCAGACAAGTTATGAATTATCGTTTGAGGAATCCACTGTAATTCAAATCCCTCAAGATAAAGTGTTGGGTAATGAGAAGAATAAGCGTCGTCTGATAGCACTTCTATGTAGCGTCTTTGAGCAGCAAGGAATAGAGGTGGCGGTTGCACAGGAAGACGCCGACCGAGAGATCATTGTCACGGCATTATCAAAAAGCCCTTCAAGCGAAAGAGTGGTCATTGTAGGAGAAGACGTGGACCTACTTGTCCTGCTGAATGGTTTATGTACTGGAGAGACAAACGTATACCTTCAAAAAAGTGACAATAGTGAAGAAGGCTTCTGTCACTATTCCACGACTTCCTACAACTTTCGAAGTTCCCGTCTTTCTCCACAGACGGTATTATTTACCCACGCTTTCACAGGGTGTGACACTACCTCAGCACCGTTTGCCATGGGAAAAAACAAATTTGCTAATATATTGGACCAAAAACTAGCTGAAATGACTGATGTCTTTCTACAATCCCAGTCCACCAAAGACGATGTGAAATTAGCCGGCATCAAGTGCTTCGTGGCTCTGTACGGGGGTGATATAGAAGCTGACATATTGAATCATCTTCGGTATAAGATATTCATCACCTCCGGTAACATTAACCTTGCGCGTCTACCTCCAACTGAGGATACTGCTGGGCTTCACGCTCTCAGGTGTTATTATCAAGTGCAGAAGTGGTTGGGGACAGACCTAAATCCAAAGGATTGGGGGTGGAAGTTAGACCACCATGGGCTTGCCCCAATTACCACAACTATGGATCCCGCTCCTCTCTTGCTCCTCCGGAAAATATCCTGCAAGTGTAAGAAGGGGTGCAGTGGTAGATGCAGCTGCCGTAAAACTGGACTTAAATGCTCCGTTCTGTGTCAAAACTGCGGTGGCAAATCATGCACCAATGCTACTACAATTGACCTTAACGATTCAGACGACGAGGAAGAAGATATGACATCCTCAATAGATGTAGGCAGCACTGATGGGACTCCTATTGTTGGGAACTCTCATGAACCGGGCCCGTCAAAAATGAAGAAAATGTGAATGTAAAAAAAAATTTGTTCAAGTACATTTAAAATATATAGGCCTACATAAGTAAAGTAATATTGTTTGTCTACTGCTATTTCTGGACGTGTAGTATCAAAATTCGCATTACACAGTTTCCGCTGATTATCTGAAATTTATTAGTACGAATAGGGCTATAGGTGTCTATCTCGTCTCAAATGAAAGCTTATTAAAGTATCTTTAAATTTGTATGAAGTAACTTTCTTGTGGAATGAGTATTTTTGACGTTATTTGAAGAAAAACAATGCAAAACCGAAAATTTTCCACATGTCCGAAAATTTTGCCTGTTTCCGAAATGCTGTATTTTCTAAAGTAATTGCCCTACGGATTTGGTTTTGGTTTCAAATGGTAGATAATTAAATGCAGTTTAATACTACATATAGGGGTTCTTTCGGTCCAACGCATATTTAGGGAGATTTTAACCAAAAACCAAAAAATGTCCGAAAATTTCGAAGTTTTTCGGCCATTACGCTGGTCGCACAACTTTTTAAGGGGGGCAAACTTGGTTTTTTACTAATGGTTGTGATCCTAACAACATACTAAAAAATTAGAACTACATGACCTTTTGCAAGCACTGATGTCTTATTTGACTGGACTAAACCGTTCACCCGAACATCCACGGCGTACATTGCCACTGTCTCTTCTTGTCTTAGAAGGCTCATTTTGCTCTTACTTCTACGGCGAAGCGAAACACTGCCCGTTCCAGAGTATATTGCTGTCTGCATCAAAACAAAACTGATGCTAAACATTAAATATGCAAAATGCTGTACTACAATAAATTAGGTGTTAATCGTTTTAACTATCAATAATAACGTAATATATCTGCACTGTATGTGCACGACGCAATTACTCACATGCGTCTGATAAGATAAAGCAGCAGACTGCACTACTTGACGAAGTTTAAATAATTAGATTTGCAGCTACATAAAATATTTCTGTATGGGTACTCGTATATACCGTCTAAGCAATGAGTGACGAGCAGGGACGGATCTACGGGGGGGGGGGGGGGTGGGGGGCTGTATGCCCCCATTAGGTTCCTCAAAATGCGTAAAACCCCACTATTTCAGTCTTATTTTTCACGAATTTTCTCCCGGGGGAGACCCCCGGGCCTTCCTTGTGCTCGATTGTATTAATTACCTATAATATAGAACCCTTATTGCTCTGAAAATGCGTAAAACCCCTATATTTCAGCCCTATTTTAAAAAAAATCTTATTTAATCTTAGCCCCCTCCTTGGTCTCATTCTAGATCCGCGCCTGGTTACGAGTATATGTACAGTGCAGCTCCAACTATCCGAAATCTGATAATTTAATTTTTGTCATAAACGGGTCTAATTTAGACGGAAAAGGTATTTTTGAAGCTCCATTTCGACAATTTTATTCAATTTTAAAAAATTATAATCTATGAAGCAACCCTGTGCCGGCCTGTGGCAGTGTAGATGTATGAAGGCTATATGTGCGCCCGCATTCACCGTAAACATAGCTTAGTAAGTTAGAAAAAATATTAAGTGCATGACGAAACTTAGCGTGTATAATCGCACATAATCGCGAGACACATGCATCACTATGCTCCTAATTTTTCCATCCCAGGGTTTGGAGCTGAAAAAATGCTCATACCAATAGGCAATGCTAACATAAAAATTGAATTTACAAATGGGGAGGCACATCAGACAAGTTGACGCTGCTGACACACCAGGTAAAGGCGGCAGGCAGCACGTGGCCGCTGCAGGGTGCAGATGTAAATAAAGCAGCACCCCTTCAGTGCCAGCAGCAGGGGGCTTGATTGCCTACCTCAATCAACCACTAGATTTCTTCACAATCGACCTTGAAACACCCTCGGAACCCCACAGCTATATTTTGTAGACGCATCAGCAGATATAGTAGGGGCTACACTTTCTTTCCCGCATTTTTCATTCCGTATTTAAATCATTGAAATTATATTGTCATACCACTCGTTCTTTTTGCGTTTTTAAATTAGGTAAATAAATTGGCTCTTAATTTCATAATGAATCAATAGATATAGGCCGTGGTCGTTCTGAAAGCGTACATCCAAACGTTTCGTCAACATCTGCGGTCGACATCTTCAGTGGAACAATGGCGGATCCAGGGGGGGGGTCATGACCCCCTTAAATGAGTAAATTCATAGTAAATTTATACGATACCTAGTTAAAAAAAAATTGAATAAAACTCAACTTTTCAACCAAAAAAATTACCTTTTCAACTTACAAAAACTTGTGACCCCCCCCCCCCCTAAATTTTCGGCTGGATCCGCCCTTGCAGTGGATATGCGTAGACTTTTAAGATTGTATCTCGGAGGCTCAGCAGCAACTGTTTTGCTGTTTTGTAGCAACAGCAGATGTTGACGAATGACGAATCAGTATCATAGATGACAAGCCGTGGTAGTTTTGAAAGCGTATATCCAAACGTTTCGTCAACATCTGCGGTCGACATCTTCAGTGCAACTGCGTAGACTTCTAAGATTGTTTCTCGGAGAGCAGCAACTGTTTAGCTGTTTTGTAGCAACAGCTGATATTGACGAAACGTTTGGATGTAAGTTTTCAGAACGACCACGGCCTATCATCCCGGATTCTATTGATTCATCACGTACAGTAACAGTGAAAGCCTGTGTAATTTTATCATTTCATAATGTCTCCACTCTAAAAGTAGCCCCCAGCAGAATGGCGGGAGGGTCAGTGAATTGGGCCGTGCAGGTGCAGGCAGCACCTGTCGATAACGGCTGTACTGGCCGCTGCCTTCAACTATACCAAGTTATGTCATTTGCTTGTATACGATTAGCATTAGACCCCACTGCCTATCTGGTAGCTCTCGATTAATAAATAATTCTCAGTCGTTCGACCAACCTAACTTATATAGTAGATAATGCACCGTAACTATTTTTCTACATTACTTTTTGCAGGGACGCCGAGTTTTAAAAATTCTGGGGGGGGGGGGGGCAAGAATTCGGTACTCTGGAAAGTATTAGGAAAATGCATTGGTAAATGGTTACTTAAAATAACTATAATGCAGAAAGCATTGACCGACGTACACTCGCTCTTTCTATAAAATTATTTACTAAAGCCTTTACATCAAAAACCATTCGAAAGTTGGCTATACGAACAAAAATGGCGCGAAAAAGTTTCTTTAAGTTGGTGCGTTGCAAATGCCAAATTATGAGATTTATTTTTATCTTAATGTTTGAAATATTAAGGGAGACAAATATATAAACTGCACTAAGGGTTCTTTGCTTCTGGGGGGGGGGGGGGGCGCTGCCCCCCAGAAACTAGTCTGCCGGGGCAAGATGGACCGTGCCCCCCCCCAAGTCGGCGTCCCTGACTTTTTGCACCTCTATGAGGGGAGGGGGCAGCGTCCCGCTAGAGTGAGGACAGCTATCCCATAACTGGCGATGCCCATATCGACTATCGAGGGGCCGAATTGGGCAGACTGGTTTTGCAGAAGTCTAGATACTGTACGTGCTGTACGTACGCATAACATCAATACACGGCCCTTAAGAGCAAATGGAATCCGGCATTTACCGTTTTTGCTTTCCAATTTATTCGTAGTATAAGGAAAGCTTTGTGTCGGTCGAAATTTTCGATTCCGAGATTTCATCGGATTTCCACGTTTTAAGGTCCCAGGAACCCAAAAAAGTGGTTTTTACGAAATGTCTGTCTGCTGTCTGTGCGTCGATTTCCGGGCAAACTACTCTGTCGATTTTGATGAAATTCGGCATTTAGGTTCAAAAAAATCATACATCGGGACCATTTTTTTTATTTGGGGCTAACTCAATTTGGGGGTTTTTATTCTCAAAAATGTCCAAAAAAAAACGTCTAAAAAAATTATTTCCCAAAAACGGCTCCAACGATTTCTTTTTAATTCACATATATTGTAGTCGTTATTAATGTTGATAAAATGCGGGGGGTCCCTTGCCCCTTGATAGTTTCTGGGTAAAAAAAATAAAAATAACTAAATTGTATTGAAAAATTACTAAAAAATAATTTTTGTGCGAAACCTTTCTATCGATGATTTCTACCTTCAGGTATGTTTTAGGTGTTAAATTGAGTAACGAAACCGGACAGGTTGCTTTCCCAGAAAAGTATTTGGTTTTGTACAAAAAAATGTTTTTTGGAAAAAATGATAGAAATTTCACGCTGAATTGCATTGCGTGCCCTGCCAGTATTGCTGTGTAGAAATGTGTTTGTCTGACCTATCTTGAATTTACCTCACCTCCAGTGACGTCAGGTGGACAACCCCCCCCCCCCCCCAGATATCGGAAATTTAACCATAGGATAATTATTTACCATGAAATTACTCATTTTCTCTATCTATACTATTTTTGATAAAATGTAAAGGATGTCCGAGTAAATTCGGACCGGTTCTTTTGTTTGCACAAAGTCAAATTTATCTTAAAATATTCAATGGTAGACGTATTGTAGTATGTCGTAAAGTAAGTTAGAAGAAATTATCATTTTGATGTAAAGGACATGGCCGAGGCCAAGGCCGTAGCCAGGATTTTTTTCGGGGGGGGGGGGGGGTTCATAAATTTAATTGGATATTACATAGTGGTTTTAAGTTTTTATTTTTCCTCTCAAAATCCGATTCTATCTAGTATCAAACCATTTCATGGGGGGGGGGGGGGTGGTTGAACCCCCTCCCCCTTGGCTTAACACCAATTTGGCCACTGTTTTAGAACTCTTTCGACCTGACATGCTCAGTGGACATTTTTTTTTTTTTTTTACACAAGTTCAATATCTGTAGCCTATCAGTGTTATTAATGACGGTGACATACTCGTAATATACATCAAAGCATAGAGGAATATATTTCCTGGTTAATGATGCTTCATTTATAGCTTTTTCGATTTATTCATCATGACAAATTTGACTGCACAAAAAAATGGAAAGCAACATTTGCCCTTAAAAATTCATTTTCTATTGATTTAATTATTCATCTTGCTTTTTGTGTACAACTACATAAACCAGCATTTAAATATATAAATATTGACGCTTTGTTCTATTACTTAGCCAACCTAGCGGAGTTAGGGCTATAAAGCCCTCTGTTACACTCAACTAGGAAAGCCCGGTACCGCCTGCTTTGCATGCCCTCCGTCGGACACGAACCAACAACCTTTCGCGGGTGAAAGTATCAGTCAGTACTATACAACTCTACATGTCCTGACTTTACTTTCTGTATGTATATATTTGTATATACATAGGACTCGTAGGTAGTCCATTAGTGACTAGTAAACGCTTTATAATTGTTGCTGTGTTTGAGAGGATGCAAAAATTAGAGCGATTGCAGTGTGGTGAATTTGTTTAGGAAGATTTGGCCTACTTTGCACTAATTATTCTATTGAGCAAGTTGATTGAATGATAGTTCGCAGCTTCCATTGGTATGATGTTCACTGTGTCAAATTGTAACAAAGCTACCTACAAGCGTAAAATGCCGGGTGTTTTGTAAACTTGCCCAAGTAGCATCTCCCACCAAAATTGTGCAACCGCTGCTCTTCAGTTACCAAAAGCGGATTATGATACATTATAATATTATTTTACATAAAGTAGAATGTTCGGATATAGACTGTACATCACGATTCCTAAAAACTAAATAACTTTTGCTAAAATTAAATTAACGTAAGCTAAGTTTGCATCCTTTTAATTTTTTAACGGGGACACTCGGGGATGTGAAAACTCTAACCTGTGCTCAGCCGCTCAGCCATAATATTAGTAATACAAAACATATAACTAAATAAATTAAAGCGTTCTGATAATTGATTAATTTAAACGAATATATCGTACTTATACACGTAATACCGTACCTATGTGTTGTTCTGCAACTAGCGAGATGAATTTATAAATTAGTTCAGATTATCTGCGAAGTGACGGCCCTCATGTGGTTTATAACCACATCCGCTCTAATGTGCAAAATACTGTGCGTCAAATATAATTTTAATAGTTATGACTTCTGCTATTCTGCCGTGATAAGGTCCAAACTGTTGGACGCTCTAATTAATGTCACATTTGTACTTACTACTTAGGGTGCAGGAGGACCTTCCTTGTGGTGCAATTATAAGAGGTTTTAATGTATTATACTTGTTCATGGTGGTTAGGGGCCTCCCTCCATAAAAAAAGCTCTCAAAAGTCAATGCGGTGATAGGGTCCCTCCAGAAAAGGTAAATTGACTAATGTGAGTTGTAATAATTTGCCAGATAGCTGATGTTCGGGTAAACAGTGAGCTGTAAGTGGTTTGGTTGGTAGAATTCAACGTTGTAAATAAATATTTACTTTTTTTTGTTCTCTCGTCCTCTGTCCGCGGTGCGGTAAGATGTAGATGGCTAGATCTTGCTGCCGAAAATATTTTATATTACACGCCACTGTTAGGGGCCAATAATATGAATTGCATTAAATCCCATATGATCAACCAGAGTTGCCGAGGTCTTTTAGGGAGATTCATCTACCTATTGAGATGGCGACCAATGTTCGACTTTCGGAACATTTCTTCACAACTTTTCATTTCATGACCCCCTGAGCCTAAAACCACCCTCTGTTCAAAATGTTATATATATATATATATATATATGTATATATATTTTAGGAAACACTCTAACTTCCGTAAATATTATCCGATTTTCATGAAACTTGGCACAAAAATTGATCATACAAATGTCTTGATCGAGTTCGTTAACCAGCTAGATCCACTATTTAGTTACAAGATGGCGGCCGATTGAAACGTTATATAACTCATATCTCAGTTAATATTGGTCGCAGACGAATGAATTAAAATCTGACTGAAAGCCCGTATTATTATCTACGATAATGGTAATCACCTCTTTTTACGACAAATCAACCATTTTAAGATAGCATCCAGTCAAAGTGAAAATAATTTGATAAATGAAAGTTCATAGTCGGCATTGTGGTTCGAAATTTGGAACACAAGAGTGTTTAGTGCGTGTGATGTTGTGGTCGGGAAAATAATGATATATTTTTTATTTGTTATTACATACATAGCGTACGTAGGTAGCGTATAGGAAAAGCAGGGTCGGCGGAATCTCCCTACTCCTGATCGGCCAGAACCGAAAGGGATTTTTTTATTATATATATATTATTATACCCATACGGCTAGCAGAAGATTTCTTGTCGATTTCTGAAGTTGGTGCGAAGTTGACCGCACGAAAGTGCATCGTTTACCCCTAGATCATGGAAATATTCTGAAATAGACTGTGGTTTAGCATCAACCCTTCACCATGTCTTATGGTCACAATAGAAAAAGACGATGGTAACTCAGCCTGCTGACTAAGAAATAAATGTGACCGCTTTAAGCCTTGTGCTTTAGTAAAAACTCGCTATTTCGGGCCTATTTATTCAAACTTTCTCCCCCGGGGGAGACTTCGAACTCTTCATCTGCAAAATCTAAAGATAAAATTATTTTCAATAATATTCTTCGTTTGTAAAATCTCGCCCTCTCTCTCACCTGGCAACAAAGTACAAAGTAACAGTCCCGTAGTTGGAGCAAATTACCACGAACGACGAAGCAAGCATGAACAACTACAACCTTCACTGTCTACGTCAGGAGCCAGTGCTTGAGGAGCCTTGCCTGAATGTCCATGTCTATTGTCTGGTAGAGCTGAAAGCACGCAAGCCTTCAACGATACAGATACAATTGAGTTCATAGCTGAGTCACGCGCGAAGGAGCACGGACTCAAGGACAAAGCGTCTGAGCCGCACAGCTACGGATTGGTCCAGCGCTGGCGGGCGGGGCCGGCGTCAGCCAATCACAGTCCCTCTACGGCGCATGCTATTATATTCGGTGAACTCGCCGCCTGGAAAACTTGGGATGGCCAGGTGCTCAACAGGTAGACTTGCTATCGGTAGCTTGAGCATCAGCGTACTTGGGACCAATGGCGGATCCACGGGGGGGGGGGGGGGGGACAGGGGGTCATGCCCCCCCCTAAATGAGTAAATTCATACTAAATTTAAACGATACCTAGTAAAAAAAATGAATAAAACTCAACTTTTCAACTAAAAAATTACCTTTTAAACTTACAAAAAAACTTGTGGCCCCCCCCCCTAAATTTTTGGCTGGATCCGCCTTTGCCTGGGACAAGGACGCTAATCTTTAACTACAATACTTTATTTCTAAAGAGATAATGTATGACACAGGTGTACGTGAGTGCTGACTGGCTGCTGAGATGGCATAATCAGATGGTTCTTAAATTAAACTATGGGGATGGCAATAAGCAAATTAGAGCGGCAAGTGCTAACCCGTGCCCAGTTGCACCTCTTGTGTATGCCTATGTAAGTGAAGTAAACCATAAAGATCAATCTGATCTGAAAATCTTAATTATGCAACATGACTGTGGCTACTGTGGGAAACCATTCGACGTTTTTATATTACTAATCTTAAATCTAGATGGTAAATGTGGTCGTCGTGATATTATTTGGGCACAAATACGATATTGTGACCAAAGGCAATCCTTTTCGGGGATTGTGCCTTACCGTAAAAAGAACCGGTACGAGTAAACCCGTACATACTTTCCTATTTATTTATATTAGTACAAATACAGAGACCGATAATATAATTAGTTCCATTATCGTAGGGTAAATTTCGGTTACCTCTATCCCAAAGCACTAAATTGATAGACGGCACCATTGCATAGTCTAGAACGTGCAGACAATAATGCTACACAGTAATAATGACTTTCATCATAGTGTTTTGGGCCATATTGTCTATAAATCTTTCAAATAATAGTTTTCTCAAAAACCAAAACATTCTATAGCTTAGTCTTGGTCTTGCTTTCCTATTAGAACGTAGTATAAGGAAAACTTTGTAATGGTCGAACCCAAAACATGCTTAAGGTTGGAAAGCATCGATAGAAAGGTTTTGCTGAAAAATTATTTTTTTCGTAATTATTGTTCATGAAAATGCAGTCTTTTGAAATGAAATAGTTTTTTTTAAATAAAACTATCGAGAGGCCAGTGTCCCAGTTGTTTCTGTCTACATTAACAATGTAATAACGACTGCAATTAATTATGTGAATTGAAAAAAAAATTAGTTGGAACCGTTTAAAATTTTTTTTTTAGCCTTTGCTTTGAATTTTGTGAGGGGCAAAACCCCCAAAAATTGGCTAACCCAAAATAAAAATAAAATTGTACCGAGATATGATTTTTGTGAACCTACGTACCAAATTTCGTCAAAATCCATGGATGGCATAAGGGCTGGAGATCCTGGAGAAAGATTGATTAGTGATGAGTTTTACTTGATTTGCTAGGTTGCTTTGAAGGTAGGTACGCCTTGGTCGATCCTAATTCCTGAGTACGCAAGTGAACAACTGGGGGCGGTTCCTCGCTGTGACATTATACAGGGACAGCGCATAATGACTCTTGTAAGCGGTCTATCTCGTCACGGTCGAGAGCACGCCATGCTAATGGAACGCCCCAACCACTTGCAGCTCTTAGTTTTCTTGAAACTCGTTTTTCCATTAATTACGTAGTATGTTTCTTTGTTCTGGTGGGCACCGTGACCTCTGGCTAATTTATGTACAGACATTATCTGTCCGATGGGCCGGTTCGCTTGGGAAAATCGCCTCTCTTTGTTCGCTATCAACCAATGTGGTCAAGTTGTCTCTATAATTTACATGGTTTCTATGAGCGGCGAACGCAGCGGTTTCTGTAGACTAGTTTTTGACTGTTTGGAATCAATTCACATTGAGCCCTGTTACCCTACCCACTTGCGTGATATTTGGGGATGCGAGGGATAGAGAAATTTTTAATTCGCCAACCAATCAGCAATGAATGGTTGTGACGTGGGATAGGAGAGTAACCCCGCAGTAGTTGAGTTTTGACTTTGATGGAAATTTGAAATATGTAGTCAAATAGGGTACTAGCCACAGCAGACTCCTATGTGCGCTCTATTGCCTAGCGCCCTCAATTTTCCGTGCCGTTGGGAACAATGAGCTATTCTGATTATAGCCTGGATCCGGCACAGATTTGCGATTAGTCAGGAGTGACAGGACACAATGTTGCGAATGACTCATGGAAAAAGACGAGGACGAGTGAAAACCACCTAAAACAATGATTTTAACATTTTTTTGGTGCCAGGAAGGGAAAATGCTTGTGTTAAAACGGGCTTGTACTTGTGCTTGTACTTGTACTACACCATTGCGATCGGAAACGTGTCGTAACTCGACACATACAGGTTACTTAGTGAGGCGACTGAAGAGGTCAATCGGATATATTCATAATACTGTTTGCATGCGATTACCCTTTAAAAAAATTGATTTGGATGACATCATTTTTGGGGGGTTATACTCTAAAAACGCCCAAAAATGTCTCAATTTTTTTTTCTCTAAAACGGCTCCGACGTTTCTTTTAAATTCACATAATATATTATAGCACTTATATGATGTGAACAAACCCCACTGGGTCGCACCCCCCTTAATAGTTTGGTTCAGGTCGTAAAAAAATAAAGAAATTACAATTTTCATGAAAAATAATTAAAAAATAATTTTTCTGAGGAACCATCAACCATTTCATCGATGCTTTCTAACTTTTAGGTGCTAAATAGAGTAAAAAAAAAAAAACAGAACAAGGCGTTTTCCAAAGCAAGGTTTTGGTTTTGAGTTAGTAATGGCAGCTGGTATTTAACCACAGGACAAATATTTACCATATAACTATTACGGTACCTATACTAATTGATAAATAGGAAAGCATGTACGGGTTCACTCGTTCTTTTATATATAAAAAAAACAATAAATTCCGCAGTGTATTTTTTTGAAAGTGCATACGAGTACATGCCGAATTTTGTCTAAATCCGCTGTTTAGTTCGGCAGAACAGCCATGAACAGACAGACATAATAAAATAAATTAAAATACTAAAGTATATAATTAATAAGAAAGCAAAATAACAATAATAGCAATAATTCGTGTATTTTTTTTTTTAACATGTTTAACATTTCTACAGATATTGTAGGCCCCCTTAAACTCAGAAATTGAATGGAACTGAAAAAACTGAATACTAGGTGGCATAAAAATATATAAACCTTTTTCGTAGGAACACGTACGGTTTCTGTATACTAGGCCGAATGTGCCTGCAATAATATAATTATGCACTGGCGTTTTTTTTCAAAATATAAAGGCTATTTTATTTTTATTTTTCGCCTCATTGCTGATTGCATGACATTAAAATTAAGAAAAATTGGGGGGGGGGGGTACGATTATGGCATCTTGTCATAAAATGGTAGGCTACTCATTATCTACGTCTACAGGTAGTAGATAGACTTTATATACTATGTAGGCTACTTACTTGTATAGTTACTTGCCCCTTTCCTATTCATATAATCGGCCCTATAATTATCCGTTATATACTGACCTCCTGATGATGTCTCATGTAACATATGTATGTATGGCGCAACCAGTAAATGGATTTGCAATTTTTCAGTATTAAAGTTCTATTGTAACCACGTATCGATGCAATGGTAAACTGGACATGGCCGTGCCCAGGGGGTGGTCCAAGGGGTCCGGACCCCCCCCCCAATTAAAATTTAAATTTTAGGGATACAATTTATCATTTTGTGTAAGCCTGTATTATTTGATGAATTGGAGTACATTTATTAGAGTTTGAACACTGGATAGAATGGACTTTCATTAATAAATTACGTAAAAAATTTTTGGGACCCCCCCCCCCCCTCCTGAGAAACCAAAACTTGGGCCTTGAAACTGGCTATAAGTTATCTGCGCGTGTTCTTTACGCTATTTCTTTCTCTTGCAGGTGGCTACAGCACACATGTACGGAATGGAGACGGTGAAAGGCGTCCCCTGTCGAACACCCCACCGACTAGCAATGGATTCCTCCACCCGCGAGGCGCCTTCAGTCAGCTGGACGGTATGCAGGAGATGGGGGGTGTAGGCCCTCCGGACGACCCTGCGGGAGTCACCTCCTACAACACCTACGAACCCGACTCGGATTTCCACGGTCTGGAGTCAAACCAACACCCTGCCGGCTATGTGGACAATTCCCCCGAGTTTTACCCCCAACCTTCTATATTGGACAATAAATACCCTCCCACCCACTATCCCAAGACTGTCTCCAGAGGTAAGAATTTATTAATTTTCCGCATTCCATGCGTTAGTTTTAGTGCTGCTGAAACCTACCACCAAAGGACGTACATTGTATAGGACCGTTCCTACTTCAAAATTGGACTTGTGTACCATAACCACCGGTGATCCGCAAGAAACAAAGAAGAATTTATGGTTCATTGCTGAAATGTGGTGACCTGTCCAGTATTGAAACACTATGGTGATTAGGACTTTTTTCAGGGTATATCAGTGCTTTTACATAGAGTATAAGCAGGCGCGGAGCTATAGCCCCCCCCCCCCCCCATTAGGGTCCTCAAAATGCGTAAAACCCCACTATTTCAGTCCCGCATTCTTCACAAATTTTCTCCCGGGCGAGACCCCCGTGCCCTCCTTGTGCTCGATTGTATTAATTACCTATAATATAGAACCCTTATTGCTCTGAAAATGCGTAAAACCCCAATACTTCAGCCTACTTAAAAAAAAAAAACCGAAATTTCATCTTCCCCCCTCCTTGATCTCATTCTAGATCCGCGCCTGAGTATGAGGGCGAAAGAGCTTTTAACCAGGTTTACGAGTAAAGCAAAAATTTTGATACTGATTCTGGAAATACAGTGATGATAAGTTGCTCTTAAATACTATAGGGTTCTATATGTATATAATATGTAAGGACTGAGTGCTCCCGGCCCGGCATAAGAAGAAAATCCTGGTTGAAAAATTTGGCAAGAGTACGACTTCCCTTTTCAGAGCAGCAGTCTCCAAGGTCCAAATTGCCATGCTGATCGCCAATCTTCGATAGAAGACGCATTTAAAGAAGGAGATATATGTATACACTGGAATAATAATATTTTTTTAAGTCTTAGCCTTACAGCGCAGTTTAATTCCCAACCACTATGGTGGAGTATGAATACCCCTATATTCAGTGCCAAGGCCGTGCCCAGGTTTTGATTTCGGGAGGGGGGGGGGTTCCAAAAAAATTACGTAATTTATAAATGGTCCATTCTATCTAGAGTTTAAACTCAAATAAATTTATTCCAATTCTTCAAACAATATAGGTTTACATTAAAAAAAAATATTTTTTTGGGGGGCGGGGGAGGGGTCTGGTCCCCTTGTACCACCCCCTTGGGCACGGCTATGTTCATAGCCCTAAATAGGCTATGCACCATTTCATTGCACCTTCGCTTATAATGAATGCTTGGGATCATTATAGGTAGATTGTGCGGCAGGAATTTTTCCCTCTTCGTGTGGACGCCCAGACTACGTGATGCATTACAATGACATGTGATCTTTTCTTCCAGGACGGTATCCACACCATGACCCCTATAGCGAACCTTACAGTTCGCCGTTCGACGGGGGGCCCTTCCAGACGGTGCCGAGCAGTGTGAGTGGGGGCGAGCAATGGCCGACGTCGGGGGTGGACGGCCCCCACCCTGCTTTCCTCATGGGCTACCCCCGGGAGGCACTGCCCCACACCCAGTCCGATGCCAAGCCATTCCTGCAGACCGCCATGTTGGCGGGCTACTCCTCAGGCGCGGGGCCCTGCTTCACGGGCTCTGGCCCCATTCAACTGTGGCAGTTCCTCCTCGAACTTCTCACCGACAAAACCTGTCAGGTAAGTTAAATGGAAACCCCTCAGCCTACTGGTCACCAAAAGTCTCAGTACAGACTCCGTACAGAACTTTTTATTTTTAATTTTTGTTTCATATACCAATTTACCATGCAAAACGCGGATGTACAGTAAGTTCATTGAAATATCAACGTAATGGGGAAGATAGCCTCATCAAAAGGAAGTTATTGGGACAATCAGGATATAATTTCTTTCTACCTCCACGATTTAGTTGAATTTTTGCACATTTTGACACTCACATGAATTTTACGAAAATCTACGTAAATTGTACCTTAGACCTGTACAGGCTACAGTTAAATGGAAACTGGTATTTCACTCTACTTATTCATGAATGTTTAATTTATTCCAGGGGTTCATCTCTTGGACGGGAGACGGTTGGGAATTTAAGTTGACGGATCCCGACGAAGTAGCGAGGCGATGGGGCATCCGCAAAAACAAGCCCAAGATGAACTACGAGAAACTCAGTCGGGGGCTACGTTATTACTACGACAAGAATATAATACATAAGACTGCTGGCAAGCGCTATGTCTACCGATATGTCTGTGATCTGCAACAACTATTAGGGTAGGCTTATTTCTTTCTTTTTACATGCCTCCTAATGTAAATTAGTAGTTCCCGTGTCATTATATTATATTATTACCTAGGTAAATTGAATATAAAAGACACTTGTTTCCGCAACACAACCAACATCAGAATGCATTGCATACGTGCCCCGGAAAGGCATAGATCGAGGGTTGGAGTCCCGTTCTGTACAGATTTTTTCGATTCCCTTTTCTGGATATAATATACAGAGTTGGTTGCCTAAGTCAATATATTTTAAAAAACAACAACTAAACATAGTTGGATGCAATGTTTACTGGCTTCGCCTATCTACAATATTATCTTTTTTATCCATTATAGGACAGCACTGTTCTTTTTTAAAAATTAAATACGAGTAGGAAGTAGTTATATCGTTGGTTAGGCGCCCATTCCACCGACCGGCTATGGCTATTTACAAAAACAGTGACGTGGTAGCAGACATTCAAGACTTAGGCGGGGTTTCCACCGACCTCGCATTGCAGAATTGACGGAAATGTTTATTTTCATCTATGCCATAGTTAAAATTGATGATCATTATCATAAAATAATGATCATACAGTAAAATCACAAACAAACAAACTAAAATTAAAAAATGGCGCCATGGGATATGTTAAGTACAAACATTTTAATAGATTTCTATAAAAAGAAAAATTCTAATTTCCGTCAATGTCATTTGCATTCTGCAATGCGAGGTCGGTGGAATCGCCATCTAAGTCTTGAATGTCTGCTACCACTTCACCGTTTTTGTAAATAGCCCTAGCCGGTCGGTGGAATGGGCGCCTTATCGACATTGCACAGTTGAAAACCTGCGCATATTATTATGTTGGCAGTGGTGCCAGATGGCTGGTTTAGATTCAAAGGCGACAATTCCAGCTACAGAAATGGCACGAAGAGTACCTTAGCCTTACCTAATTATAATAATAATAATATGTGTATTGAAAACAATTTTACATTACACAGATGAGCAGTAGCCACAACAGCTAGTGTACACCTTTTCAATGGTGCGAACGATCTTCTTAACTTTTGTCTGACTCGGTTGCCATGGCGACCCGGGGCTAAATTGAAAATTGCCCCAAGTTGCCCCGAGCACGCACATAGCATAGCCGAATAAATGTAGCAGTTGCATTTTTCTCCAGAATCTAGATTAGTATACTTTATTATTTTATTATTATTATTAAAAGGAAATTACTTTGTTTGCCTGTAAAATTTTGGGAGGGCTGTAGCCCCAGTGCCCTTATGGAGGAGCCGCCACTGACAGCTACATAACTGAAAGAGAATCAACGTACATTATCACTCAAAATTAAAAATTAAATTAGAAATAAATAAAACACAGCATCACATAATAAATTAATTGAATTACATATTTTTCATTAAATAAATAAATAAATGAAAGATTTATGCGGACAGGAGGAACTCCATTTTAATTTATGATATAACCTTGTTGATATCTAAAAATTTCTCTTTTTCTAGATACAGTCCGGAGGAAATCCACACAATGGTAGACCTTAAATTGGAGAAGAAAGAGGACGACTGATAAGACCCTGAATAAGAAGAAACTTTCTGTCCAAATGTTGATGCTTATTCTGAGTCTCTACAGCAACAAGTCTGCTCTGCGTCGTCTCAAATATTTTTCTTGGAAACATCTTCCGAGATTCCTTGGATAGCCAAAAGGAGGGAAGATGTGCTTTAATTAAAAGGCCAAAATTAAGATAGGCTTTCAAATGATGTGCTTTAATTAAAAGGCCAAAATTAAGAGCTTAAGGCTTAAGGCTTTCAAATGAATGTTAATGAAAGGAATCCAGTCTTTTAATATAATTTAGGTCTAGGTCTGCAGCTTGTGGACTGTAGAAGCAATGAAATTTACCTAATTGACAAGTAGGTAATAAACAACATACTCGTAATAGAAAAACCCCTATTAGGGTTGTTGCATATATGCTAGACGTAAAGAATGAAAATTGTCCTATTTTCCATATAGGTGAATTTTGGGCTTTAAGAACTTGCAACAGGTATAGGTGTCAGTATTTTATTTACTTGTGTCTTCATTTATAAGTTGGTACGAAGCGACCTTACTGCATGTGCAATTTTTCTTAAACTTGACAGCCTTGCTAATGTAACGCTCGATCTTGAATTTCGATTGCTTAATGGACAAATGTTTGACAAGACTGAGATTGCCACGCCGCGGAGCAAACCAGCTGAAATCGGTCTTCATTATTAGTAAAACAAAGTGCCTTGTAAATATATAATAATGTTGCTGTTTTGTCTAAAACGTTAAGAGATGTTTTGTATTGTATTTGAATTTTGAATCATTAATTTTTTACTATGTGTTTAGTATGATCGCTGCATTTCTATGTAAGCCTATCGTTTCTCAAAAGTGTAAAAGGAAGGTAGCTGCGATCTTGTAGCATAACTTGACCATAAATTAAAATTTTTATTAATTGAACAACAGCCCTGTACAAAGAGGAAGGGTGAAATGTTCATAGGCTTTCTTAAAGATTGATTAAATTGTATTCAGTCTCATACTGTACATTATGCCGATAGCCTATAATCAGTTTCTAGCTCCCACTCCTTATACCTGCTCTACGTACTCTTGGTCAAATAAAATTGTCACAATTGTCAAAAATTTACTAAGAGATCGAAAATAAAAAATTGTTATCCTAATGGAAATTGGCAGATCTAACGCAATGAAGCAATTAGACCAACTACGATTTATTGTGTCTATGTGATAACATAATATATACCATAATTTTTGAAATATAGTTTCATCGCTAATATTGTACTATGTACGGTGGGCTTATGTAAAAGTGTGACTTTTACATAAGTCACCTATAGTAAACATTCATCACAGTTGGCTTGTAGCCTAAGTAACTTAACTGTACATCTCATGTGACTTTTAATGTTACTATGCAGACCAGTGACCAGGCTACATTAGGCTGCTTATGTTATTAGACGAATAGGTTGCATGTGGCCTGTTTGAATAAAGGTCGTTAAATTGTTAACTAGTGGACAGATTCCGTGTTGGCGACAACGTTAAACTGCGAATTGAGATTGCAACATGGAAACTGTCAGTTAACAATTTTTTTATATCTGACTATTTCAACAGTAGGCCTACCTGAGTTTTCTATTGTTATTAGTAATCGTGGACGAATGATACTAGATAGGTAATAGGCTGCCAATTGTGCAATTGAGTTACCGAATTATTTCCCAAACAAACCTGGACTTACTTTGTTTTCATTCTGCAATATTCTTACCTTATTTATTTATTCTTATCTATAATTTACTGGACAATCTCACACTGTGAGGAAAATTATTTGTTAACACGTCCTGACAGTAATATGTAGAATTTACTTAAAATAGTCATTTTATTGGGCATTTGATTATGAGGTATCCTAGCCCTACTGTTCATTATAAATTCTTGTTTATTTAATTCAACTGTAGATGCAGGATACAGAAGACAATGTTGTTATAATGTTTCCTATGCTATAAGTCCGTAACTAGTGGAATATCAAAAGTAGTGCGTGGACACATAAACTTTCCATTTCCATTGAATCTCTAAATTTCTAAAGCTATCTACAGAAGGTGTCAAACTGATCTTTTCTTTGACATTTCTCTAGTGAATAGTTACTAAATTATGCTTGTACCTAGCACTAGGATTGCTCAGTTGAAGTTTGTAATTAACCGTAGTATTTCTAAATAACTTAATTTATTTTGTATCATTTCCGGGGTAGTCAACTTCACTTGCTATATTTCCAAAGTACGTTAGATGTATTAAAAAGCTAATGCAGCAATACTGCGGACATGGTCGACTTTGTATTTTCTTTTCGATAGTTGGTCTATGTTTTCATTGCTCTAATTAGCAGTATTCAGCATAAGTTGGTCTGCCTGGAATAGTGACTGAGAGCATAACTTTCATGCTACGGTAGCCTCCCGTACAGTATATTTTTCAGTAATTTAAATTATCTACCGGTACCTATGCAGTTTCACATCTACAATAAATGTTCTTTTATGTACTTAACTGTATTATGTTTTACGACTAAATCCGCGCCTTGTCTTAAATACATTTACATTTAAAAAAAATAGATCGGCTGATATAGTCGATAGTACCTATCAAGCCTAGGAACCTAGCAAATGAGCTGCCGAGCACTAGAAGTTCTTGTACAATGCATTCCTCTCTCAATTCTGTATATTTAGTTGGCATTGCTGTCCGCCCCCCCCCCCCCTAAGTACCGTGCCTATAGCCTAGGATAAAAAATGAAATTAGGAATGGTTTTAAGCCTATGTAGAAATTAAAACCCAAACAAAATGGCTTAATGGAATGTATAATTACCGGTAATACGAATTTTTACGCTTATTAGCAGTGCCGGAGTAACTCATGGGCATTTCGGGCACAGTCCCACGGGCCCCACAAAAATGCCTGAAATTCCGGCCCCCCACAAACGAGATTAAAAAAAAAAAAAATCAAAGTTGGAAGTTAAACGGTTTTTTTTTTGCTGCAATGTTAGTAGACAGAGTGCCGGCCGCCTTACCAAGTTGAATCCAGCGGCCCAGAGCAGGTTCAAAGATGCAGATAACTTGGTAGTGTGCACAGTGCCGGTAGGGAAACATGGTAGGACTTGTCCTGGTCACCTCCGAACTAATCGTGTGACTTCACTGTGTTTCCCAAGTGGTTCGGAATCCACTATAATCAGGAGGTCCCCTGTCCTATGGGCCCACACCGTGGCCTGGGACTGTGTCCAACCATACTACTACTACTACTAGTAGACAGAGTTTGCACCTGTGGCCCCCACATGGCCACGTATCTTCAATCTTGCGCCCACGGCCCCCACAGGGGTTAATTCGGCACTGCTAATTAGGCGTGTATGTCAAAACTAGGATATACAATTGTGGAAACGACGCTGCCGTGCCGCCGACCCTCCATGAGGAAAAGGCGTAGTAAAAGTAAAAGTAAGTACTATAATATGGACTATAGTAGCCTACGTCATGCAGTACATCGCACATGCATAGCATGACCTACCAGGTAGATTTCGTAAGTACCGTATGTGAGTAAAAATATTACTGGAAGATTTTTAGAATGTATCACTGCATTCTAAATTAATATGGTAGATAATGTTAATACTACATAGAGTGCCAAGTACATACTAGAAGACGACCGAGGCCATGAAAATATTTCGTATTAGGTGTAGTCTCCTATCATAAAATGACAATTATCAGATTTTCGTTATTTAAGGTCTGTCATTGGTACTTCTTCAAAATATTAATGACTTAAGTTGGATTCCTTAGAATAAGTTTAATTTGAATCCAAGTGATATACCCGGCGTTTAAAGAGAGTATGATTATTTATGTAACTAGGAAGTAGTTTATTAAAAAAAAGTAAAATTGCGGGAAAATTATGAAAAACCACTGCTCTCTATGCTCATAGAAGGCACTGGAATTAGATTAGTTCGTTCATCCACGTCAGTTTATAGAGGGCGCCAGCCGCCAATCGCCATTGGTTGGTTTAAAAATCCTTCAAGTAGTGAAATTATTTTAACTAAAAGTCTAATTGAAAATTTGCAAGATCTTATCGGTTATCAATGAAGATGCGGGCCGCTGGAATAACGGTTGCGAGTCTGGCACTAACTTCAGCTGTTATTGGAAATGCTTACTACCACAAAAAACAGTTTTATCCATCTGTTGTGTATATTACAAAATCTAATCCTAGTATGGCTGTAAGTATTAGGGTTTAAAATATTCAAGCTATAATCTACAGTCGTTTTGTATTGGTTTACGGCAGTTTATTACATGCCATTCATAGTGTAACAACAAATAGCCGACGTGTAGCTTACGTTATTGGAATAGCCAGAAGGGAAGAGTTGGCAAATTTAGGCTTAAGGTCAATCGGACTGTCAGAACAAGATGAAAAACACTGCTGAACTTGCTTTGATGACATGTTGTCCATTGCTAAATTTTTTCTAATTACTAATTTGCTACACAACGCAATGGGGTGCTGTAATGTATTTTGCTATCGGGTCGTATTGTTTGATTGATTCTTTAAGCCAAATTCCGGAGCATAGTGTGTGTGCATAGCAGGGATAGCCAACATGTTTACTCTAAAGTCTAAATAAATAAGACATAAGCAATGTAATTTCATATAATGAAGTTAAGAGGTTGCTAGCTGAGTCATAGTCTTTAACATTCTGTTTCACTGTTATGAAAAGAAATCAAACGCCGTTGAATGACAACGCATTGAGGGTCTAAGCACTGAGGTCGGGCATAAGCTTCTCTGTCATGACCACTGCTCTTTGGGCTTGAAAAGGCCGATTTTATTTCTTGTTTGGACAATAACTGCCTTGGTAGCGTGTGGAATAGAGGTTGCCCGACACACTGTAGATTGTTGTTTTATTTGGTTTGGGGTGAAGGAGCTTGGCTTGCGCGCGGCTGTTTATTTTACTGAAATGACCAACGTATTGCCTCTAATCGGCTCTTAGATCTACGGTAAATAGGTTATAACAGTAGCAAGGTACAAGGCCACAGGTGTGTTCCGTTCATGCCAATCACTGGCGGTATTCATTGGACGTTGTAGTTGTAGTGTGTCTGGGCTATAAAATCTATTTAATTCAAGTTAAAATGAAGGTTAGGTAGCTGTTTCAGGTATTTGCAGATGCATTTACGATTATTTGTAGTTTAAAAGACAGTGGTGTTGAAAAAGTTGAAGAAGTTAAAACCGACATTCGTATGTGTAGCCTACTGAATATTATGACGAATTCTTTAATTCTTTAACTTTACTTCTTCACCAACGCATCTTACAATGTTTTGTGTTTAATTGATTTCAGGTGATGTACATTCAAGCTTTCATTCTGGTCTATCTCCTTGGTAAATTAATGCGCAAAGTATTTTTTGGAGAACTTAGACATGCAGAGTTCGAACATCTAATGGAAAGATCTTGGTACGCTGTAACGGAAACTTGCTTGGCATTTACAGTTTTTCGGGATGACTTCAGTCCAAAATTTGTGGCGTTGTTTACACTTTTACTTTTTTTAAAGTCGTTCCATTGGCTTGCGGAAGATCGCGTGGATTTTGTAAGTGAAATTTAAATTTTATTTCGTTTCGATTGTTGTGTGGTAGTGGGCCCTTAGGCGGGACTTCCACCGACCTCGCATTGCAGAATGCAAGTGGCATTGACGCAAATGTTTGTTTTACTCTATGCCATAGTTGAAATTGATCAATGATCAGAGAGTAAAATCACAAACAAACAAACTAAAATTAAAAAATGGCGTCATGGGATATGTTAATTACAAACATTTTAATAGATTTCTATAAAAAGAAAAACAAACATTTCCGTCAATATCATTTGCATTCTGCAATGCGATGTGGGTGGAAACCCCGCCTAAGTTTTGAATGTCTGTTACCACGTCACCGTATTTGTATTTAGCCCTAGCCGGTCGGTGGAAACCGCGCCTTATGACACCATCTTCTTGATTTTCCAGATGGAACGAAGCCCTCAAATATCATTAGTGTTCCACATAAGAGTACTTGGTGAGTGTTTTTGTTTTTTTTAATCATTAAAAAAACCTGGCATAATATACGAGTAGCCCCAAGTAACATTAATTCTCCTAGTCTTACAAAGTAATCAGCAAGCGAAATTTTTGACCAGTCTAGTCGCATATGTCGCTCGAAAAAATACCTAAGCTATTTAGAACCTGGCCAATAATATTATCTGCAAGTGTCAAAAGTAATGGTGGTTTCAACTTTGGTCGAAAGTGTTTGCTTAGTCTCTTAATGCGGCATATTTCTGAGCGATTGTGAAAATGGTGTTTTAGGCAGTTACATGCTAAGTACTTCAAAATGTAGGATTTAATCGCGTCGTGGTCTAGAAGCTGCCACGGATTTATCCGACCTAAAACACTTGATTGTTTAATGCATGATCAATTTTTAGATTGCGTTCTATCGCAATATCCTCTTCGTTTAAGAGGAAGCTGGCCGTACACATTGGCCAACCCTGGAGCATGTGCCGGTCTTTGCCTCAATCGTGGGACATAGACCAGCATTTCCAGACGCTTAGAATGGCTTGATCATCAGCCCTTCAGTCTTTCTTTTTGGCTAATCCAAAGTGCAAAGGTCCATTTTTAAAGTAAGATTAGTGGCTAAGAAATTATAGAATTTGATTGAGGTGGGTTCGCCTGAAAAATGCCTGAAATTAACAGTAAATGAATAAAAATACTAATTTTTTCAGCACTCTTAACACTTTTGGGAGCTCTTGATCTAGCATTCGTTCACCATGCCTATCAGTCAACTGTGACGAAGGGTGCATCAGTGCAGCTGGTGTTTGGATTTGAATACGCCATCTTGGCAACTGTGATTCTCAACATTTCCATTAAGTATGCACTTCATACATTCGATCTCTACAACGATGTCACCTGGGAACATAAAGCGGTCTTCCTCTTGTACACTGAACTCGTAATGGGTAAATTATTTTTTGAACTATAATAGTTAACAATGGAAAACTAATTTACGTCGGCCTACGCTAGTCTTTTGTCTAGTCTAGGGGTAAACGCGCTTTCTGACGTGTAGGCGCTCTAATGGATGTGTCATGGGTAGTTGAGCGTGGTTTGAGAAACAGCTATCCGGAGCACATTGGGCAACGAGGTTACCCAAGGACCGACTAAAACAATTATCCGTTATTGAAACTGTTTGTTGTTGATCTCGGTGCAATGTCTAGTTGTGTGTTTCGTTTCTTTGGTTGGACGGCCTGCTATCAGGAACACTCTGGGCAACGGGTTACCCAAAGACAGTCTAATCTGTGAGTTTATTGTTATTGTTTTCTTGATGCGTTCGTAAGTATACTTTGACGTATTTAATTCTGTTGCAGGGCTAATCAAAGTAATTCTATACGTGACGTTCGTCATGATAATGATACGGTTGTATACTCTACCACTGTTTGCATTGAGACCAATGTACCACACAATGAGGTAAGTTTCGGACATGTTATTTGTAAAGATTGTAATATCAAATACTATTAAGTCCTAAATTTTCGTTGCAGTGTTATTTTGAAATCAAGAACTGTTGAAGGCGTCTTACTTTGTAGCCCACTGACCAATCGGTGCATACCGTTGATAACGTTTCTTTACAGTATTGTTATCAGATTGATTTATCAGTGTAATCTTACGACAATGGGTATTTATTTCCCTGTTTGGTGTTCAGTGTAGCTAAACATTTCCTCTTCGATGTGCCTAATAATTAATTTAAAGTTTTTTCAGCTGGCTTATTTTTTAAGACTGGACGTTTCTGTAGGTTTTTGTAACGTACGATAGAGAAATGAATAAGAAGTCCTAGCCAATGATTTTATAGCCCGTAAAATGTGTGTTTTTTTTTTTTTTTAATTTCACATTTTATTTAGGCGTAGGATATGACTAATAATTTATTTGATGAGTGTTCAGTAACTTTGGCGAAACTCAGCTTTTACCATAGCTATCTGTGCGTTATCATTGCTCTCGTGTAAGTTATTAGAACTTTTAAAAGAGTGCTATCCAAATGATTTTGCTAAAACATTAACAAAGAAATCTGACCGTTTACAGTACACGTTATACGCCCTGAAGATTGCTCTTCACACTGGCTTTTCAATTTGAGGCAATTCACATGTTTTAAATTGATTGTAAAAACGAAACTGAAAACTTTTTTGCAGAAAATTCAAGAAAGCATATAGTGACGTTATTCTTTCTCGCCGTGCTATCCAAAACATGAACACACTTTATCCTGATGCTACAGCTGAAGAAATGGCAAACAGCGAGACTTGCATAATCTGTCGCGAGGAAATGACGTCGGCTTGCAAGAAGTTGCCATGCAACCACATTTTCCACACGTCCTGCCTGCGCTCGTGGTTCCAGCGTCAACAGACCTGCCCAACATGTCGTCTCAACATTTTGCACCCACAAACACCCGCGGCACCCGCCCCTCCACAGCGCCCCTTTCCCTTTTGGCAACAGCCTCCTGCTCCTCCAGGTAAGTCGGCATTAGGGCTCTATTTCAGACAGGTATTGTCATCCGCCATATTGTATTCATTTTAAGCCTGGTGTATAAGCCAAGCATTGGGTGTTTTCCTAGGTATTTTTAGAAATTTATCATTGTTTATTTATTATTATTTGAAAAGCGTGCTGCTAATTTGGGAAGTGTTTAATAAAAAATTACTAAAACGTGTAGAAGTTTTTTTTCTCAATATTTTTCAATCTTTTACTTTTCTTACAATACTCACCGTATAGGAAATATGGGTTACAACATGGCGGATGACAATGCCCGGTTATATAGTGCCTTAGTCGGCATGTTCTCACTGATAATTAAAACAGCTTTAGTGATCAAATCAATGTAGGTCCAGAGTTTAAATACCCAATCTAATTTATTCTATTCTATTTATTATTATAAATTTGTGGATGGTTTTCAAATCGTAATAAATAATTTTCCCCGACGAGCTTTTGTTTATGATATAGGAGGTTTGAAATTCTCAATATATTGCCTTGTCTTAAACTTAACGTGCAGAAATCAGAGTTCTACCCCAATGCGCTGGCTTATAAAAAAACGCCACCTACAAATAAACGGCTTAATATGCGATTAAAAATCATGACAACCCCACGTCTTTACATACATAGATAGATGCATTTTACATATCTTAAGTTCTGAGGTGTGCAGGAAATTTAAACAAAATGAGGACACCCACACCTGCAGCACTACAACCTTGTAAGGCCAGCACCACGTACAGCCTAGTGTGAGTGACTGGATCCTATTCTACAAGGATTCGCCTACGTTAGATAACTCCCGAATGAATGAATGCATAGTTTATTTCCCATCTAAAAAAAGCAATATACAATATAAAAAAATAATAGGTTTGCCCTTTGGACAAATGGAATGAACTGGGAGCATCGAGAAATGCTACTAGCTTCCCTAAATTGCTTAGAGACCATCTCTTAGAGTTATGAGAAAGCTTTCTACACTGTTACTGAGACAGTAACACAATGGCAATGACAGAAAAACCTGATTTTGACGATAATTTGACGATTTTACCTTAAATACCTTCTTGTTGATTGTATAATTTCACAGAAATATAAATTTATTTATGGATTTATTTATCCTTGCATTTTAGCAGCATGAATTCTGTTGCGCACGCCTACTTCACGTTAAACATTGAGAGGATAATTTACGTAACGACTTTCGTCTGCAAATATTCTGACATCGAACAAACTGCGATAAACTGCCTTTATGTGTTGTTCAATAGATGGTGTTTTAACATGTTACAGGCGGAGTGCCTCCTGCCCCCGGGCCTCCTGGCCCCGCGGACGCTCGTCCTCAACCTCCTCGCTTTACGCCCATGCCGCCTCCATTCTATCCTCCGATGATGGGGTTGTTCCCTCCACCGCCCATGCCGCCCGCAGACTTTACGGGACTCTCTGACGAAGAGCTTGCACGAATGGAGGGAGACACTCGCAGGAATATTGAAGCCAGGCTGCAGTGTTTGCGCCAGATTGAGCTTCTAATGCACGCCGCGGGCACCGTCATGACTCAGTATCTTACAGTCGCTCCTGTTGGAACACCGTAAGTTACCATTTTATTATTTATTTCTGAAATCTACCTGAATCATCTATGAATATAGTTCTAACTTTAGAAAAGTGCTTCGGTTTGTTGGCTTAAACGATTCTACATGAAAATAGGGGAAAATTTCAAATTTACACTAATATTCAAGCTTTCCTTATACTAACGTACAATTAGGAAAGCAATAAACCATAAATCTTTGAATAATAGTTCCCCCCTTTTTTTAAAAGTTGAATCCATTTCGACAATAAATTTTGTTCGTTTAGAATTCTGTAAACAACAATCAATTATAATAAGGACTGATACTTAAAGTTTACGAGTAAATGAAAATTACTTAAATTGTAATTGTAATAAAATCTAAAACTTAAAGTTAAAGTATCAGCGTCGGATCGCGCCTTAATAGGATAAGATGCTTCCGAAACAGGAGTTAAACCCCTTAACAAGTTAAAAATGGGTCGACCAATATTTATGATCTTTGTATTGTTGGGTCTATCGCTTTCCAAAATTACAGAATAACTTTCAAAATAATGATAAAAGAACATTAGAACTACCATCTCTAAGCCCAATAGCAGGATAAATATTATAGCATTGGAAAAAGTTGAAAAAAACACGGCCGATACCTGAGCTGCAGCCCGCGGAAGGCTTTAGATGTCGAGACTGCGAAGCGGGCTGCAACCGGTAGTAATGAATAACATAATACCTAGGAGAGTACATATGAACCATAATAATTGTTAAAAATCAAGAGTGGCTATGTATTGTAAATACTATTAGTACCCGACACAAACTTATAAACTTAGCCTAGTCACTGTTGCTGATATAATTCCTTTTTGAGCAATGCTATCATTAAGAATATATGCTAACCGATATGTTTATAGTTACGCCGACACAGGGTTCGGGCTTGATCCAAAATAGCCTACTTGCCCATCCATGCCTTTTCTCCGCCCGAGGCTTCTACCCGTCCACCCCGTGCAAATAGAAATAATTTTACTATCTTGGAATGGTGATGAAAACCTGTTGTCTAGGTTACGTACTGGTGCTGCACCAACCCCTGGCCCATCGACCAATGGGGCTGATGAATCGTCGTCGACAAACGCGTCAGCTCCACCCCCTGCTACCCCCGCCAGTGGCCCATCGCCCCAGGCTTCTACCCCCATGAGCAGTCCTACAGCTTCGGCTTCATCCACTACTAATGACACTGCTGGAGACTCAGTACCCAACGATGCAACCGATACCACCGCGACCAATGCATCTGGTCCAACATCTAGCCAACAAGAGGAAATCCGAAGACTGAGGCTGCAAAAAATTGCACCCGAGTGAAAGTTTCATAGCTATGGAAAGAAACTTTCTTCTCTTGCGAGGTAAGCAGTAGGAAAATTAACTGTGAACTTATCTAGAACAAATACTCCCATACGGGAAGTTCAGTGTTGTGTTCTTGTGAGTGTACGAATTTGTTGAAAGTCCATAAAATAATAGTAGGGAGACAAAATCGTATGGTGACACGATCATAACACAGGACGAATCTAAAAATTACTTTTCATATTTAAAAAAAAGTGCAAGTTCACTCTAAGTATAGAAAAAAAAAACATCTAAGTATAAAAAAAACCACAAGCATTTTATGTAGATGATGGGATTGCATTAAAATTATTATAACATTTTAACTGCATTGAATAAAAATAATTTTCTCGAAAATGGCTGGGCTGTAAGTCTACTTGTTATATTTTTCTAATTCCGGATACTTTTACTGTCGTTACTGTTATTCCATACAGTTTTTAATTAAATATTTTACTATTACTTTTAAACTAGAAAATTCAATTGTGAAGTTAAGAGTTAACTATTGTAGATATAAAGTAGATCAAAACTGTAGTTATTAAATAATAATAATAAGTCAAATCTTGAAAGAAATTATTTTCTTTGCAGAAATTATGGACTGACTCATCGCTGGAACCGGGTCCCCGGGATATTTTTCATTTAAGAACTACAGAATCGTTTCTTGGAGACGAATATACTGGGTGTTTCAGGCGGAAGGCAACACACTTCTAGGGTGTGTTCCCTGTTCAATTTGGAGGAAAAATAACCTATATATTGTTCTACCGAAAATGCACTTTTATCTATCTACGGGTGAATTAAGGGTAACATTTTCCTGGAACTCTGCCCATTCCCAAATTTTACTCTTAATCCGCCCCTGGCTCGATAACGGTACCTTTTCGGTATTGAAATTTAATGGGTTATTTTTGCTCCAAATTGAACGTGGAATGTGCCCAAGAAATTTTTCACCGTTCACCTGAAACACCCTGTACAATTTCAGACAGCCAAATGGTTTTGTAATAGAATAACGATTCTTGAAACCAGTTAACTATGTGGATTTATTAATAATCCATTTCGAAGCCAAGATTTTTGGCACTTGTATTTTATTTACGGTATTCGATTTAAGGTGCGCGGTTACGACGAAAAAGTTCTATTACGAGAGTCGAGAGCAGCGATATTTTACAATACGTTGGCCGGAATTTTATCTCTTTTTTCTCCCATTTAATAAAACTGATAGTAGGGTAAGTCAATGGGTATGGGGTATACTCTGGTACACTAATGTCCAGTTGCATTAAACTTTATTATTGCAGTTTATGAAATGTAACGTAGCCCGTAGGTCATATTTTTTATGCAATATAAAAAATTATAGGCCATTTATTCATACAGAGGTACAATATTTTGTGTCGGGCGGTCACATAAGGTCATAACAACGAATTTAAATTTCCCGCTATTTAGCTTTTTAATGTTGGTACCTCTAATTTTTGAAGATTTTGATTGGATGTCCGAATCAAAAAGAAAAACAACATTTTCAAAACTCAAAAGTGTCAAAAGTTGTATGTTTGAAACTAACAATCAAATTTCAAGCGTCAAATATTTCAATTCATAAATTAATTACGCTAAATCATGTAGGCGTTAGCAAGTCAATAGGCCGGGCCATGGTCAACCCAGAGGCTGATTTGCCCTCTTTTCCTAATTATAATATGGATCAGTCACAATTTGGTAAGTATGTTAGTGTGTTTGCTTGCTTTTTTTAGATCGATGGAACAGTTTGCTTGTACTAATGTTAAAGAAAGCTAATTCTTATGTAAATTTCCTTTGTAAACTAGAGCTACTCGCAGTCCACGATACAGATAATAAAGCTAGACTATGAACTGTAGTCTGGAATGAAAATAAAAATTAGGCGTAAGTGTAACTTAATTTTAATGTATATCTGGGCACTGAACTGTGCTAGGTCAATAGACCTATTCTACCTATCTCATTCATATCACTGAACAGTAAAGCAGTTTTAGACAGTTCCTATTACTGTAGTATGGCGCCAATGAGTGTTATAGACGGCTGCATACTTACTATCCATTATAATGTTGAGGCACATTACTTCTAAGTGGCTCTGCGATCAACATCTTATGTGAAATATGATTTTGTGCATACCACAGATAGAAACTAACTAAATTGTCAAATTTACTGTAGCCTATGTATGTAAATTACTGTACATAACTGATATACTTTAGGACTTTAGGCTTATCGTTACTTACATTTAAATTCTTTGCAGATTTGACTCATGAAGACCCATCAGAAGTCCTTGGTCTTGATTTGAGAGTTAAACGCGATGAAGATAATAATACCAGTTCAGGGGAGAATTCAGACTCCCACCCAAATGATGAAGATGTGTGGGGTAATTCAAAGGATTATACTGCAGAAAACTCTGTTCCAATTAATGTAAGTTGTGATGTTGAATTTGAAGAGGGGAGCAGTCACGGTGACGAACCTCTCGATCAAGGACCTTTGCCTGAAGCTTGCCTGAGCGTCTGCTTTGAGGAAGAGGTTAATGGAGGTAAGTAAGCGTTAGATCTGAAAGTTGATATAGTTTCAATTTGTAGACTAAATAACGTAGTGAATGAACAATGTGTGACTCGCAAGGCTTAGAAATGAAAATTTAGATCCAAATCTGGCTTCATCCATTGCTGCCGTAATGTAAGTGGCATTTAAATCTGTTAGTGGAAAAAAACGATGTTATGTTATGTTTATGGTTGCGGATACACTCTGATACAACCGCTTTTATCTTTGTCGTTATAGTACGTTTTAATTTATTAGTTCATCATGAGACCTTTTACTATTTGTCTAATCTTCCACCAGCTGTTGTTATGTTCGATGTGGTAATTGCTCTCTGTGTCGTTCTCAACTCCTTCACAGAAGCACCGCGTTAACATTAAGCTGTCATAAATAGAACAGTGACTGCATTGCCATCTCGAAACTATTCACTAAAAACTCATGGCACTTGTGGCATGACAGCCCAATGAGGGTCTAGGCATGAGGACTCACTCTTCACCACGGCTCTATTTAGAATGTTGCGGTAACCAACAGGTTTTTTACGGTGGAAGTTATGGTTTGGTGGACCCAGAGCTGGCGGAAATTTCTCTTCCGTTTCATAGTCTATTACCTACTGAACTATCCCTTCCTCTACCCATGACCATTGTACCTTTTAAATAGTTAATGGCAGTGGAAAGTAAGCAGCCTTCTGTAATGTAGTAACGCAGTAAACAGTTCTATCTTGAATGTCAAGACATGTAGAGTAGTGGTACGGACTCTGACTTTCACCCGAAAGGTTGTTGGTTTGAGTCCTACACTTTCTACATTTTCTGGCCATGCTTCGGAGGGCATGTAAAGCATGCGGTCCCGGGTCTTCCTAGTTGAGTGTAAGAGAGGGCTTTATAGCTCTAACACCGCTAGGTTGGCTTAGTAATAGAACAAAAATGTCCTTATTTATTTATTTATCTGACCATATACAATATTAGGAAAATACAGGTATTGAATTTACACACAATTTTTACTCATTTCGTCTATATTGCAGATGTTTCAAAGTTGTTGGATGCTAAGAAATACGTACCGAGAAAACCGCGCGGAGGAAGAAAAGTGACAGGTAAGATAGGAACATACTGTCAAGTTTCCAAATAGTGCCCAGCTAAAATTAATGAAAATAAGTATCGTCTATTTTAGTCTATTTTACAAACATTAGTTTTTTTTTTTTTGAGGGGGGGGGCGCAATGCCGTCTAGGCCACACACGCCCAGGTATATTATATGGTTAGGTACGGTAGGTTATGTTCGTTAATGTAAGCTTGCTTTTTTCAGTTTCTGGATATTATAGGAGGTTGATGAGGTTCGTAGTAGTTAAAAATGAGAGGATAGTTGGGGTAGCGGTTTCGTCATCACGTAGTAGGGTTGAGAGGGATGTTTGTGGGGGCCAGGTTCTGTGGTGGGTGAGGTTTTGGCATTCGACAAGGATGTGGGCATTAGTGTATTTACTTTAATTTATTTAGTACAATACAATATGCATACGTTTGAAGATAGCAAGTAAGTGGTTTGTTATTTAATTAATTCATCATTGAAATAAATAATATGTCGCGGAAAAAGTTTCAACAGAAATTAGTATTGCTGATTGAAAATCGTATTCAAACTTGACCTACTAGAATGCGGTTTAGGGCATTAACAAATAGCCTACGTTTATTATTTCTTTCTTATTTTTCAATCATGGAAGTGTAATTTTCGTTTTCAGGTGATAAAAAGCCAATAGTGCGTAATATAGTTTGCAAGGAATGCGGAAGACGTTTTGCGAAAGAACATCAGTTGAAGAAACATGAAATTATGCATTCTGGGTTCCGGCCTTTTGCCTGCAAGTACTGCGAGAAAGCTTATTACATTCAAATCCACCTAAAACTCCACGAGCGGGTTCACACTGACACTCGCCCTTTTCAGTGCTCCATCTGTGGCAAGCGGTAGGCTCACCCTCACATCCTTTAAAAATTGAAACACAAACTCAGTTAGCTAGTTAGATAATGAAATATAATATATGGCACCTACTCACAAGCTAAGTAAGGCCGATAGCGTTGAAACGGATATGGCAAAGGTGGTCAAGAGAAATGTTACTGGGATTGTAGGGTTGCAACATAAAAGAAAAGATTGGAAAATGTAAAACAAATGAACAATCCAACAGAATCGCATGCGCAGAAGTTCTGCGGCAAGCCCCAACCACCATTTGGCTTGAGAAATTTTCGTGCCATTATTCATGGGTTGGTGTGTGCAATGTTATAATAGTAACTTCTTACATTCCGTACTGTGTGAAACCAACCATGAACGCAAGAAAAGTTTTTTTTTGTTTTGAGAATGGCTAATAATGACTCTGTGTACATAGGTATACCGTGAAGAGCGTCCTAAAGAAGCATGAGCGCACTCATTCAAACGAGCGGCCCTATGTCTGCGGAAAATGTGGCAAATCTTTCATCCACTCATACAATCTCCGAAATCATGAGCGCTCCCATCAACAAGGTAATTTATGCATTAATCACATATTCACTGAATTCCTCTTAAATTTCTCAGACCAGACCTGAAATCACATTCAGGAAATAATTTAAGTGCATAACCTGAATCTCCTTACTAATTTGACAGGCCACCCATCATGCAATTTTCAGAATTTCTGTATAGGGACTAGAAGAAAGCATAAATTGTTTGAATCCATCGAGGAAATAAAAAAATAAACACACTTCAAATGGATGATCACCTCTATCGTATAGTTGACCGCTGATCACCCGATCCTTACATCATACCGCTCGCCTTGCTTTACATGGCGAAGTGAAACCGGTTGCATTTTAAATACATTTTGGCAGTAGAGTGCTTCTACTTGCAGCAGTTTAATATATTCTATTAACTACGACTTGCTTGCCGACAGGATTGTTTAGCGCATAGGCTGACCATAGTCAAATATCGAGATGTTAAATTGTATTTGTAATTTGAACAAGCTACAGCCAGATTCACATGAATTTTATTCTAATTTTCTGTGAAAAATGAAACTTTTACTGTTGTTCCTAATAGTAACCTATGTTATAAGAGTTTAATTGCCAACAAGGACAACAAACAGCTTATTAAATTGGATGAGATGTATACCAAGCATCTCTTGCATGTGTATGTGAAGATATACTGCATATAATCTTAAAAAAATAGTATATTGTATTTTAGATTGGCAGTTACTGAGTTTATTAATGAAATAATGAATCTGATAATTCTGAATAAAAACTATGGATTTATTAGCCATATTTTATTCCATTTACGATCCATTTAGGAAACTGGTCAATTTTGAAACTACAAACGGTACCGGTTCGACGTCGGCGTCAGATTTTGAGAAATTTATCATTGAAGCAAATGGACTTGGTGAATGGTTGGTTCAAAACCGCAGATTTTAGAAGGTTTCTATGAGCTGGCGTGTCGGGTGGAAAACCGTGCGCTCGGCCACGCCAGCTGGCGAATTCGTCAAGAAATCTTCTGCTAGTCCTATGGCTACAATAGAAGAGACGTCGGCAAATCGCGACTGGGTGAATCGTTCATGTATACCGGGCCTTAATATTAAGTATTTAACGATTTCAGAGCGTCCATTTCCCTGTGAAATTTGCAATAAGGCGTTTAAAGATCGGAAGGATAAGGAAAAACACGAGTTGACGCACAGTGCAGTACGCTTATTTGAATGTGACCAGTGCTCCAAGAGTTTTGTCACTGAGGTCAGACTGCGGGCCCATGTGCGCAAACACAATATGTCGCGCACACATATCTGCGAAATCTGCAATAAGGGGTTCAGAGAGGCGTTTCAGCTTCGAAAACACGTGATGATCCATGAGGTGAAGCGCGAGCGGCCGTTTCCGTGCGACTGCGGCAGGGCGTTCACAGACGCCACCTCCTTGAAGAGACATCAGCAACTGCACGCAGGCATTCTCAACTATTATTGTTCCATTTGTCAGAAGGGATTTTTCGGGAAAACAGCATGCAAAAAACACGAGTTGACGCATTCGGACACGAAAAATGTTGCTTGTGATGAGTGTAGTAAGTGTTTCCGGGACGAAGATGCGTTGAAAAGGCACAAGCGCGTTCACCTGGATGTCAAGCCATTTGTGTGTGAAACTTGCGGGAAATCTTATTTTGATGTGAGCTCGCTAAGGAATCACGAACAGGTAAGAAAGAAACTGTTAATAAATAAGAAATTTATCCACCAAATTGGGCTGATGCTACAATTGTAATTCGAATATTTTCACTGATTTCTCAATTTCATCGCTTTGAACTCGCTAAACTAGTCGTACACAGTTGTTTTGGATCATGCTTCATCGCCAAATGTGGCATTGGATTGATGATTAATACATTCCATAATTCCACATCGAAAGTCATGATAGATCATGGCTCGATAATGCCATTTTCTGTGGCGAGTTAGATTGCTGATCTAGCTGACTTTCTTTTTTTAATTTGTCAGAGCGGCAGTTTCGCGTATGTACAGAAGCATGGGCCAAGTTCGCCATATGTCTTGGTGGATGTCACTCCTCAGCGGTTTGGGCCATTTCGAATACATAAATAACAACCCTCGTACAATTGGGGTAATAGCAAATTAGCTAAAGGTTAGATTTGATGTATGGTTGTGCAGATAATACTGGTCACTGGTCGGGAGATCACTTTGTTTTTCATGAAATATGTGTGCTGAAACTCAATCAGTGCGGTAAAAATAATTTAAGAGATGTGACAGCTCATCTATATTTGCTTTCTAATCCTCAATAATCTGACTACACCTACTTTAAGGATCCTTGATATATGAAATAGTATATTAACAAACTAAGTAAGCCCTCCCACTATCCACTGAGTTGCCTGGCGACATGGGTACTTTCCTTAATTCTTTCAACTTTTATGTAGGGTTGGTCACTATGAGTTTTGGCAATAGTTAGATCCATATAGGCCTAGGTGGTGTCTCTTCACACCAATTACTCTTCTAAAGGTGTCTTAGGCGACTACCATGGCAAGAGCTTCAGTTAGTTTGAAGTCCTTGTGCACTTGTTGTTAATTTCAGACGCATATGAATATCATTCACACTTGTTCCTGTGGAAAGGACTTTGAGACGTTGCGAGGGAAGCAAAGACATGAACGGTTGCATCAGACTAGTACTGAGACGCTGTTGTGCAATGTGTGTGGGAAGGAGATGGTGTCCAAGTACGCGCTGGTACGGCACCTTAAATACCACTCTGGCGAAAGGACCTACCATTGTCGACACTGCGAACAACAGTTCACGGACGTTGACGATCTGAATGCGCATAGAAAAACCCACAATCTCACCTACGAATGCGACGTAAGTTGACGTCGACGACGATGGCCCGGTAGACACGTTCGATTCGAATCCATCGATTCACGGACGTTTTGTCAATTAATGGGTTGGTGCAAAAAACTGTCAATTTTCCCATATATTCCCGATTTATGCCACGTACTACCAAGCCAGTAGCGAAAAGTATTTATTGAAAGAATTTTCATTTAGGTTGGGTGCACCCAGGTCTGGCGGAATATTCAATTTTAGGGAGATTCATCTACCTATTGAGACGGCGACCAATGTTCGACTTTCATAAAATTTCTTCACAACTTTTCATTTCATGACCCCCTGAGCCTAAAACCACCCTCCGTTCAAAATGTTATATGTATATCGATTTTAGTAGGGCTCTATATTAGACAGGTATTGTCATCCGCCATGTTGTATCCATTATAAGTCTGGTGTATAAGCCAAGCATTGGGTGTTTACTTATTTATTTTTGCTTTCCAATTTATACGTAGTATAAGGAAAGCTTTGTGATGGTCGAAATTTTCGATTCCGAGATTTCAACGGATTTACACGTTTTGAGGTCCCAGGAACCCAAAAAAGTGGTTTTTACAAAATGTCTGTCTGTCGGTCGGTCTGTCTGTCTGTCGGTCGGTCTGTCTGTTCGTCGATTTCCGGGCAAACTACTCAGTGGATTTGAGTGAAATTTGGCACGTAGGTTCACAAAAATCATACCTCGGGACCATTTTTTTTTTTGGCTAACTCAATTTGGGGGGGGTTTTATTTTCAAAAAACTCCAAAAAAACGTCAAAAAAAATTATTTCTCATTAACGGCTCCAACGATTTCTTTTAAATTCTCGTAGATTGTAGTCGTTATTAATGTTGACAAAATGCGGGGGGTCGCTTGCCCCTTGATAGTTTGCTTCTGGGGGTAAAATAATAAAAATAACTAAATTTTAATGAAAAAATGACTAAAAAATGCGAAACCTTTCTATCGATGATTTCTACCTTCAAGCATGTTTTAGGTGTTAAATTGAGTAACGAAACCGGATAGGTTGCTTTCCCAAAAAAATATTTGGTTTTGCCCAAAAAATTATTTTTTGAAAAAAATGATAGAAAATTCGCGCTCAAATGCATTGCATGCCCTGCCATTATTGCTGTGTGGTAATTAATGTGTTTGTTTGACCTATCGAGAATTTACCTCACTTCCAGTGACGTCAGGTGGACAACCGCCCCCCCCCCCCCCCCGAGATATCGGAAATTTAACCATAGGAAAAATATTTGCCATAAAATTACTAATTTTCTCTATCTAATAATTTTGATAAATTGGAAAGCATGTTCGAGTGAACTCGGACCGGTTCTTAGAAATTTATCTTTGTTTATTATTATTATTTAAAAGACGTGCTACCAATTAGGGAAGTTTTCAATAAAAAATTACTAAAACGTTTATTCGTTTTTTTTCTTCAATATTTTACTTTTCTTACAATACTTACCATATAGGAAATATGGGATACAACATGGCGGATGACAATACCGTATATAGTGCCTTAGATTTTGGGAAACACTATAACTTCCGTAAATATTATCCGATTTTGATGAGACTTGGTACAAAAATTGATCATACAAATGTCTTGAACGATTTCGTTAACCAGCCAGATCCACTATTTAGTTACACGATGGCGGCCGATTGAAACCTGAAATCAACGATAAGAAGATGGTGTCCAGTCAAAGTGAAATTAATTTCATAAGTAATATTTCATTGCCTAGTCGTCATTGTTGTTCGAAATTTGGAACACACGAGTGTTTTGTGCGTTGATGTAGTGGCCGGGAAAATAATAAAGTGTTTTATTTTATTTTTTATTACATACAATAGGAAGGTATTGTAGAGGAAAAGCAGGGTCCGCGGAATCTCCCTACACCTGATCGGCCAGAGCCGAAAGGGATTTTTGATGTTGAGCCGGGAACGTCGACCTTTCCGTTTCATAGTCCAGTTCTCTATCACCTGGGCTACTCCTGACATACAAGAGACTGGCAATATTTTGAACATCTGCCATAGGAGGGCAAGCTGACACTTGCGGAAACGCAAATATGCTGACGACCCGCTAGTTTTACATTTATATAACACAACGCATGCTCTATTTAGACTAATATTCTCATCATATTGTTTTAGATTTGCGGCAAAGTGCTGTGCGACAGGTATCATTTGAACCTCCATATTAGAAAGCATACGGGGGTCCGCCCATTCGCTTGTACTGTGTGCAGCAAGACGTTTATGGACATTGGGACTTGTCGAAAACATGAACGGACACACGAAAATAAGATCCACGATTGCACTGCATGTGGGAAGACCTTCCGCACGGCATCGAGTCTCAAGAAACACGAGAGCACTGTGCACCAAGATGTTGAGGTATTAGTTATTGCCGCGTCAACGGAAATAGACTAGGCTATTTTTTATTTATTTTAACGAAAGTCGCTAATTTGGCATTCAATTCTCACTAGATGATTTAAGTATAAGAGTAGGCCGAAAGACACTTTACTAATGGGCAAGATTATCTCCAAGGAATGGTAAAGGGAAGGTCTGCAGTTTACTTCTTTCCACTTCAGCAATTGAGTTGAAATTGTTATAGGCCTAAAAGATAATTTTTTTGTGGAAATGTCAACCTAAGAGGATATGGCACCCCAAAATTAGATGCTTAATATTTTTTTTTTATTTGACTAAGAAAGTTATTAAAAATTGATCAGTTGTAGAAGACTATTATTTTCATACATTATAGGGTATTTTCAATTGTTTGTCTTACTTCACAGGGGAAAATTGTAGTCCCCAGTAACATTCAAGAAGGAACAGCTGTGTCTAGCATTAAAAATACCTTAAACGACTTAAACAACTTGATTGGACTAAAGCTATAACTTGTTTAGTAAATTTAATAAAAAATCAAAACATCAGGTTTTTGGTGTGCCAATTTTCTACATTCCACAACCTGCAACCCACAAAAGCAATATTATTGTCTGAAATATTTCCATTATGTTTTCCTTTTAGGCTACCGTCCCCATTCTATTGCACGTTTAAACACGAGATTGTCGTTAAAGGAACGGGACATTATTAAAAAATAATAATAATGCAAATGTAACTGTAAGATGTATGAACTTGGTAAATGTGAGTTATGTAAGTCAGAAACGATTTAGTGTTTATCTTCATTTTTTTTAATGAAGTCCTGTTGAGATATTTGTAGATGCTGCCAAGTAACACATTTTTTGCAGTAGTTATCCCTCATTTAGTTGTTTAATGTTAATTTTATAGACGAAGCAAAAGAGCCATGTGTATCTCAATAACCGAATATATCGACTTCTTATTTGTTATTACATGCTTGTAGGAAAATTACTATGTTGTATAAGATTAATTGTGATTTTCTTGCTTCCAAGAAAAAAAAGCCTCACGTAATTCACTGTATATTAATAGAATTGTAATTTTAAATGTTCTTAACGGTTTCCTAAATATTCGCCTTATTGGCAAACTTTTAAATATTTAAGAAATTTGAATGAATATCATGGGCTCAAAGGAACGTTTAATGGAAGTTCTGAAATTTAATTATTTCTACCTTGTCGATGTAACCGAACTTTTACACAAAAAATTGCATGATTACCTAAGTCTATGTAAAATTTCAGTTCGATCAGTAAGCTCACAAATCTTCCATTGCCCTTCCTTTATGGCTATGCTCATTCTTAGTATGATTTTAAAATATTTTATAATGTGACCTGTGATGAGATTCGTAGTTGAAAATTAAAGTTTTTTGGTTAGACCTGAGAGCTTTGGCGATATTGATTGGAGTTCTCTTTGACCAACGTCAGTGGAGACGTATAGTTTTCTTTGTTATCATAGTAATGGACTTGCTCCGCTTACAAATATTTATACTTTTTATTTTTACATTTTAATATCGTATTATTTATGTACCTATGTCTTTAACTATGTAACCCACGAAATGTTTACTACTCGCAATTTTAAGATAAGACCTACTTTGTTTTGAGGTCTCAATTTTTTTTTAAATTATCAGCTAGGTAATAGTCTGACCAGTACTTTTATTCTAAATGAGCTTAACGACGCACGTTTCATGTTTGCGAAAGGCGAAAATGGATTTTGGTTTAATGGCGTTTCATTGATTTGGCACTGACGGGATTAGCATTGTATCAACATTCGACCCGGACAGCCGCCTTTTCAGCAGTGGCACCTTCAAACATAGATGCCACTTTTTTGAAAAATAAAATTATGTAAATAATGACCACCAAATTTAACATGGTATATTCGCCAAATTAATAGGTTATATCTGAACTGTCAGGCAAGGTTTTTGTTGTTGTTGCAAAAATATATTAATTTTCTGCAGTTTATGGGGAAAGAGGTATTTAATCAATGCACCTGTAGTACTATAGGTATCCCAATCAATCATGGTTATCAGAAATAATAGTATTTTCCGTTATAAGTTACAATTTAATTGTAGAGACGTTCATTTGAAAATATTATTATATGGATATTTTATGCAAAATATTTGTTGTCAATTGTCATATTACTGTAATACAGTCGTCTACTATGTCTACTTACCGCATTTTGGAAATACAGTGCGTTGGACAATTACTAATAAACCTCTTTTGTCACAAATGGCAAATGCTTTTCGGACGATTTCGGTGAGTTGCAAATCAACTTTCAAATTTTTCATGCTTTGACTGAACAGCAGTCTGACATATTGCACTGGTTCCATCTAGCGGCTTCCATGCGAAATAACATAACATTGTACGACCATTTGCAATTTATGGCCAGGAAGGTCAGGAATACACCATCATACCAAAATGGATTTTTTTTACGTGCAACTCTATTGCCTTTACCAAACCAAATTTGTCCAAGTTTTCTCTGGTGAGATTCAAGGTCGATTTTTTAAATTAACCATACCAATCCTTTACAGCAAGGATAGAAAATCTTTCGGCAATTTACTGCATAAAAATGTATTGTAATATCGGTAATATCGCTAGCCAGAAAAACGTATTGTACATCAGAGTTTGGCAGGTAGGGGCAACTACTAGTCAAGGGTTAAAAATTAACGAATAACATTTAAACATTTAGAAGAAAGAGGCATACGTTCAAAGCATCAGTGGTCGTGAGATGAAAATAGAAATTGGCCTAAACTCAATTTTATAAAATGCAATAGTCTTGCCTCGACAGGCGGCAGACGCTTGATGGAAGTAATGCATGCAGTATTACTACAGCCATGCCTGATAGCCGATAAGTCGAAACATAGAGTGCATGTAGCTCATCAGAGCCACCGGAAAGGATGAATTGAAAAACTATCCCCAAAGTAATGGTAATTGAATTCAGCTCGGGAGTGAACTATTTCTGATGACTAGAAATCCAAATTTTTTATCATAGTTTAAACATACCATTTAGCTGTTAGAATCATGCAAAATTGTCATATGTACTTTGTTTCCATGGGTTCGATAAACTGCTAAATTCGCAGTTAAATCGGATTATGGGCTGCCTTACGTGATAATATTCGGGGCGAGCGCCGCGTGTCTCGCATTGGCGTCAGAACTTCAAGAGGCAGTGCCTTCAGGGGTGTGGCGCGACTCCTCGGCGTTCCACGTGCTTGACTCCTGGGTGTCTTCAGGGCCTGCGCGGCTGTTGTCAGAGCTTGTTTTATCAAGGGAGCACGCGACTGCAAGCTAAGCTCATTCCTTACGGATTGCAATCGCAATTCCATGGAACGATTACTGCGATCTGATTCCATGTCAGTACTATGATTTAAAGAATCAAAAAACTTGGTCTTAGCATGTACCATCCCAGTATTATTTCTTCGTATGTTCACGATAGAATCTCGGCGCTCAGGTATTTCACAAAATTTCCTCAGTGGAGAAGAGACAGATACAGGTGAGCCAGTCTTTAACTTGTTCTTTGCTGACATTTTCTTAGTATTGCCACTCAGTTCCTGTGGACTTCGCAAACCAGTTTGTCGGGTGTTAGGGCGCCCTCGTTGTAAATTGGTTCTAGGACCGGCGGAATTGCTCCGAGCTAATTCTCGTGACCGTCTACGTATGGATCCTATTTTTCGCTCACTTGGCGACCTTGCTACCCTGCCTTCAGAGCTCCAACGAAGTCTGACGCTTTTCCTAAGCTGAGGGCCTATTTGTTCTGATTGCACGACAACCCTCTGGAAGGCTTCATTAACTGCCGCAGCAGTAGTTACATCCCTATCAGCAGCAGTTGCTTTCCTTTCATTTTCATCTAAATTTAGTCTTAAACCCTCGTTAAGTTGCACTGCTAAGCGCTCGGATTCCAGGCTCATTCGAATGTCTTTGGACTCGTGGCGTTTTTCTAATAATTTCTCCATTGAACTAACACGAATTTTCATGTCATCGTATTCCTTCCTCGATATCGTGACCAATTCATCTTTATCGCCTGCATTTGGATCAATAATTTCCTGGTTCTCGTTATTTACTTTAGGACTCGATTTTCTCTTTCTCCAAGTCATATGACTTAATTTTCGCTCTATGTTTTTTTTGCTCATCATCATGTTGCTAGTGCTTTTTGACGTCTTCAGACCCTGAAAGAAAAATATTTAACGTAGTATCGAGTTTAGGTTGTGGGCTTTCTAACTAACAATGCCGTATGAACCCTAAATCAAAAACTTCTAATTTCCGCATACAGTAAATTTCAAAGCTCTCTTGTCACTTTCAAAATACGAAGACAATAGCCGTACGAGACGAATCTATGGCGGGGTTTCCATTGACCTCGCATTTGAGCGTGAGCGTGACATTGACCTGGTAGCAGACATTTTTAGACTGTCTTTAATGTCTGCTACCACGTCAATGTCACGCTCACGCTCAAATGCGAGGTCAATGGAAACCCACCTAAGGGCTTGTTTCTACTGTTGATAAATAAGCTCCACTGCAGTCACTCGAAGTGGTTTGAAAGATATCCATTAATGCATGGACAGAGTCATTGGCCATCTCTCGTTGACTGCCAATCTAATCGATACCTTCAACCACTATAATTCGACCGATGAAATAAGAGAAAAAATGGAATTGGTGAGAGCTCTTACGCCTCTCAATTTCTTGTAGTTCCCTTTCAGCTATTCGTCTCCATAATAATAACAAATAACTATGTAGTTAAGGCCCCGTTAGCCAAGCCCCCGTAACAGCAACTGGACTCCACAACTTCCCGTTTTCGCGATGGTTGCTCGTCCAAATGAGTCACTGCAACTCTTGTCAGGTACATCAGTCAGCGGGCAGGGTACTCATACTGTACATGGCTTGGATTAGGCTGGGATCGACCCACTAGTTGCTATTACAGGGATCATTCTTTACAGCGACTATTTCTAGTATTTATTTATTTCCATATAATACTGTCAAGTAAAGACAAAATCTCATCCCATCCTATTACCTTTTTAGAAGACTTCTTAGCTCCTTCATTTTCCGGTTCCTGTTCCCTAGAAAATTAAAATAGTGGGTTAAGTTAAATTAGTGCGTAATGTTCCTCTAAGTTGGCCAAAGACAGTCCGCTTTAAAAAAGCATCCTCTCCAAAGCATGACAAATGTGGGATTCGAGCCTGGGGGCATTTTTTATATAGGTATTTTTAAGAAAATATTCATTAATTTATTTAAAAAAAAAAACATTAATCTCATACAAGCATGAATGTATCTTATAACCTCTTGAGTCGCCTCATTAAGTGACTTACGTTGAGTTACGACACGTCTCCGATCGTATGGTGTGTAGAGACTCTCAGAAGTACAAGCACGCTACCACCATGCCACCGAAGCCGATAATGATGAAAATATGCATGTTTTCCTACGTATCTATTAGTGTAGGTATCGAAATATGATATAATCATTACACAGTTCTATGGTAATTAATTGTCCAAATATTAAATTTCGACTGCCTCAACTGAATAGCGACTTCGGTGGCAAGGTGGTAGCGTGCTTGTACTTGTGCGAATCTCTACACACCTTGCGGTTGGAGACGTGTCGGAACTCGACACAAGTACCTACTAGGTGACTTAGTGAGGCGATTGAAGAGGTTAATCGGATGCATTCATTAAATTGTTTGTACGCGATTTAACCTTAAAAAAAAAAAAAAAAAAAAAAAAAAATGATAATAATAATTTTTTTTTCAAAACCAAAACGTTTTCGGAGAAAGCAACCGGTTTCGTTCTGTTACTCTATTTAGCCCATTAAACACCTGATGTTTGTAATCATCGATAAAACCATACAATAAATATTTAATATTTACTGGAAAACGGTTCCCGAGAAAAATAAGTTTTTTATTGGTAATTGAGTATTTCTAATTTTTTGCCCCCTGACAAATCTAGCAGACCAGCAAACTATTAATGGACAGGCGGTCTAGTGGATTTTCTTTATATTAATAAGGGATACAAACACAAAAAGAAATAATTTGAGATGTTCTTTAGAAAAACTATTTTTGGTCGTTTTTTTGGGGCTATGAAACCCCCGAAATTGAAAAAAATTGACCCGAGATACGATTTTTGTGTACCTTAGATAGACAGACCGACATTTCGTAAAAAACTCTTTTTTGGTTCCTGGGAACTAAAAACGTGTATATCCGTTGAAATCGAAAATTTCGACAATCACGTTATTCCTTATACTAACGTATTTAAATTGAAAAGTAAAAATAATTTTATCCCAGCACTGTACTGCATAATATAATTCTAACACATAATTTATACTATACATATTTATTACCTGTCATCTATTCCAAGCACTCCTTCAGATTTTCTTCTTGCTGGCGAGTCAAGCTGGTCTCTTAAGCGATTGTCTGAGATTCTCCTAAAGTTTAAAAGTTCACAGTGATTACAAAATTTACAATTTATATAGGAAATCACAAACAGTAACGTACCACATGACGTCAGGACATGTAGCGTAGTGGTACGGACTCTGACTTTCACCCGAAAGGTTGTTGGTTCGAGTCCCACACTGGATACATTTTCTGGCCATGCTTCGGAGGGCATGTAAGAGAGGGCGTTATAGCCCTAACTCCGCTAGGTTGGCTTAGTAATAGAAACAATAAAAAATCATTATTTATTTATTATGACGCTGACAAACTTGTGTTGTTGATAATCATGATAATAACAAAAAATTTTTGCCTAAAGCTTCAGGCGAAACCCTTTACAAATAATATTTTTTAATGTTCTTCAGTCAATACATTATTTATTGCTTAACTTATTTTTATTGATTGTTTATCAGGTCAATGTTTGCACTCATTATAGGCTTTTAAATAGCTTGCGTGCTTGAAGAAAGCTAAAGACACAAATGTTTACTTCAGTAGTCAGAGGCGGTCCCAGACCTCATGAAAGGGGGAGGCACTTGTCAGTAGCGTAATGATATAGGTTTTCGAAGGGGGCCGCGTATAATTTGGCACCCCCCACCCATTTTCATAAAAGTGTATAAAATGGGGAAAGCCGTTCCCATGGACGCACGCAGCTTTTACATTAATGACCTAAGTGTCCTTTGCGCAGGAGCCAGAGGGTTCTATATTACAGGGAAGGGAAGGGCCTCCCCCGGGAGAAATTTGTTGAAAATAGGGCTGATATATTGGAGTTTTACTCATTTTCAGAGCAATAAGGTTTCAATATTACAGGTAATTGAAATAATTGTGCACAAGGGGGGTCCGCCTGTCAGTAGTCCTTTTAAGAGGATGCGGCCGCAGATATTGGCCACGCCTGAATCAATCCAAAATCAGTCAGTTTCTAATTTTAACTTTCTGAATTTTTTGGGATCATGACATTTCACATTAAATAAACGAAGCATTTTTACTGGGTATATTAAATTTAGTACAAGAGCCGCCATTTCGTTGCAATGCAAATCGAGCCATCATCATACTTTCTATCAGTTTTTCATTTATACTAAATTAGTGAGGAAAACCCGTATGTTGGCAACCCTGCACTGCGGTCATAGACTACTTTCTTATGTTTACCAACTTAACATAAAGTATACTGAATATACCGTTTGCATAAAGCCCCGATAAAAAAAAAAAACCTAGCTAGCACAACTACCACGGGGAATAACGCTAACGCCACAACGTATATACTTACAGAGACGATTGCGAGTAGCCTCCCATGCGGCAGAGCCTCGGTGTAGTCTCCGCCATTTCCCTCCTCCTCTTCACCATGACAGCTGGGGGCAGCAGCTCGGTGGATTTCCTCTTCCGCTGAGTTATAGTGGATGTGGGTGCATCATCACTTCTTGGTGGGGACGGAGCTCTGCCAACTATCTTCTTGATACCGGTAAACATACGTGTTATCGATGCACTTCGACGTTTCTTTGACCGTCGGAGAGCAGCTTGCGCCGCCAAAGGAGCAGGAACCATTCCGAGTTCGTCAGCACTTTTTATTAGCATCTAAAATATTACATTTTCGTGTATATTCACAATTTTGCAACAATCAGAAAACATTGCAAAATTAATAATATGAGATTATGGGTCAATCAAAAATCAATAATAGGTGTAGCAGCGGAGCCTTCCTGCCCATTATGCGACACCCGGGAAGGGATGGAAAACACCTTAAGACGTGCCCGGCTCTCGCCAATAGCAGAGGTTCACCAGATTATGTGTTGTATTGGGCTGCAAGAAAGCTGACGGCGGAAGCCTAATGCTATGGCATAATTAAAAATAAATAAATAAATCAATAAACATAAAAATTAAGTTGCCTGTTTGATAAACATACAGACAACACTACATATAATCCGCCCACCTATTTTACCGTTACAGGATGTGCATACTTGGAACTCATTAAACAACCACATTATTAGTTGACCACTCTGTACTACTTACTGTCATTCCAGGTTTCATTGACCTGGAATGATTTGTCCAGTCAATTCATTTCTTAAGGGGGGTGGGTGGGTGGGTCGCATATGTTAATTAATAGCCTATTAGCATAAAGACATATAATTAAAATTATTAAATTTTTTATTCCAATTCTTCAACTGTACAGGATTACATAAAATGATAAATTGTACCACTAAAAATATAATTAAATTAAAAATCCCAAGTGCTTGGGCCGGTACCATGTTTCAATTAATTTGTTGCGAAGGTATGTAGGTGTGTGCTCCGTATGTAAATAGAAACTCTCCACAGTTTGGTACAGTATTTACCTCAATCACGGCAATATGGTGGTTTATAGTCAGGCTGCTGCGACTGTTAATCTTCGAGTCGATGGGCATCAGTGATGGTGTAAAAACGATAGCAAGGTTTTTCGCATCCATTTTGTTATCAGCCGCTGCATTTGACACTCTGGCAAGGAACTAAAATAACATTTTTTTTAAAAGTTAAGCAGGTATTTTAAGAGATTTTAGGCACAGCGGTTCTTTCATGAAAGTTACTGGGACTAAAATTTCCCCCAGTAATGCTCATGTAAAAACTATAGCAGAAGTTACAATTAAAAATACCCTAATTATATGATGTATGAAATAGTCTTCTACATCTTGAATAGACCAAATTTTCATTGGGGTAAATTCCCAAAATTTCTGGGGGGGGGGGGCATTAGAACCCCAAGACTTTGATTCACTTCTGAAGTATGCCTAGTAAATTACATGACTTTTTATTTTAATTTTTTTTTTTAATATGTATGAAGTACATTATACACTAAACTATTGAAGTTCAGTAAAACAAAAAAATTAAAAAGTAAACTTTGGTTTTCGAAATTTTAAAAATTAAATTGTTTTTAGTCTCCTGAATTTTATTTTTAGTGACCTGTTCGTCTTATCCTCTATATGAATGACGGTCAAATTGCTGAACCTGTTTTAAATGGTGGTACCGGACGCGGATTTAGACATTTTTCTCGGAGGGGGCGGGAGAATTTTGCCTAAAACTGGAACCTATGCATTCAACTTCCAGGTATAAGTAGCCAATACACATACCCGGGGATCTCCCCCTGAGAAAAATTTGGAAAAAATACCTCTGAAGTATTGGGGTTGTAAACATTTTGAGTAATATATTTTTTGTGAAAGTACTTGGTCAATATGTTGATTTTTTTCGTGATGTCTTTCATGTAAAATAAGCATACTAAGAATTAATTTCCCTTTCGTTTATGTGGATACTATGCCTTTAGCATCCATAACGTCTTTGTCACCAGAAATCCTGGGGGGGGGGGGCTCCCAGAACCCCCCTATTTACGCCAATCCAAATTTTAGATAACTTGCATGGTAAACTAAGTAAAAAAAAATATGTATCGCATTTGGGGTGCAAATCTTCTACGCTCTGTATCCCCTTACATGACGTATACTATATTTATGATGGAGCCAAAGTTATAAAGGGAATTTAGTATGTTATTGCTATAGCCTTAAATATAATCAAGATCTCCAAAAAGGCTGACTCGCCAATAGCAAAATTAGCGCCATGAAAACTTATTTTTACCCAACGATTGATAAACTCAAAACAGTCAGACTGTTCCAATATAAACGACTATATAAACGTGTTTTAATATTTAAGATATATTTTCTACTGATGTGGAAAACCTACATTGAAGGGATTAGAGCTAGCCAAGAGGTAGAAGTAACATTTCCCCCCCCCCCCCCCCGATTTTGAGTTAAATCCACTATGCTGTTGCTCATCGTGGTATTTATTTTAGAAGGCAACATGAAAATCTTTGTCATTTTGACAATACATGAAAAATTGATATATCTGTACAGAGTTTTGAACTTTAACCTCAATTATGATAAGAGTTTATTATTGTCAACTTCAGTTTTAAAAATTAATGCATAAACAACAGTTCAAATTACATTGACAATAATTAAAATTTTTTGGTTATGAAATTGAATATCTTGAATATATGAATCCTGCAACCCTACTGACCGATCATTGCACTCACCTCCATAAAATACGTTAGGGCGGCAATATTATCCAGATGTAAAAGTAAACATGAAAGAAGAAGGGCTTCTCTTTGAGCGGTTTCCCCTGATAATAGAAGGCAGCTAAGCAGCATTTCATGACAATATTGAGGCAATAAAGGTTCTGGCATCTCGCGGAAGAAGAGCTTAATAATATTGCACACATCGATGACGTGATGAGAACTGTCTAAAGGTTGGCCAGAGTTTATGAATTGCTTTAATTCTCGTTGTTTTGCCGTAGAGCCTGCTTTTCTAAATATTCCTTCAGTGTATATGTGCTGTTCAATAAATGAGCAAGCATGCACAAGAAATTCGGGAACATCAACTGTTGCTTTTCCATTTTTAATCGGTACTCTTGCTTTTTCCAAATGTTGGAGGGGCACTTGGAATATTTTTGGTCCAAATCCGTTTGAATGAGGCAAATTATCTTCTTGCACCTGTAAATTTTGTTAATTATTTATATGAAATGTACATTAATTTACATATCCAGCTGTGGATAATGAATGACAACAGTCAGCTCTTATATAACAATCGATCTGAATTTAAAATAAATCTATCTCCTCCTCATACCTTTGCTTTCTTCGTCAATTTGTACTTAACTCCTCTGGCTTTTAGTACATCTATTACAACACCCTTCAATGGAACATAATTAAAAGAATTAAATATATACATTTCTCAATAATTAAGTGACCGTTAGGAAAGGAATTTTAGTTTGTAAACAAAATAATTTCCAAGTTTGCCAACCATCCAATTATTTTTTTACTTGCTCAGTTTACCAACCTGTTTTTATGGTTATTGGTTTGTAAACAACTTAAAGAAGGAGTGTGTTTTGTAACTTAATATAATTAATTAATTGAGAACAATGGTGTTGAATGAAATGAAATGGAAGATTGATCGAAGATCGCAAGAATGAGAACGACCGGAAAGGTGTCACACCTTATAAAACTGTAATTACATCAACAAAACAAGTAAAAAACTGCCTACAGTGTGAACTGAATTTTAGTTCAAAATTCATTTTTAACAATTAAATTTTCTCTGCCTACTAAAAATTTCCGCACCCACTAGCGTCTACAATCTACATAGAGTGCTATGTATCCGGACAATGCCATATATAATTTTGCCCTACTAGAAGTCTGAGTGCCTGACAATACGGTGAATCGCGGTAGTGTAAAAGTGACTGGAAATCAATAAGTGGCTTTTACGTATCCCTTATATTCATTACTTAAATTTTCCAAAATAAATGCCTTTAACTAGCAACCCATCAATGCCGCCACCGCCCCCACCACTACCGCTTCTTCCAACAGCTCTAACAACAAAACCTGTTATTTTCAAGTCCACAGCCATCCCTGTTGCCGAGAGCGATTTGGAGTGTTCTATCCAATGTGAAAAACACCGTCAATGCTTAGTAGGGGAGCCAACGTTATTTAAATGCTTTCGGCCTGTTGTGCCTATATTGCAAGAAGGACCAACGTAAGTACCTATACGCCTAGTACTGTTAATACTTGAGAGTCAGGATGCAGGGAAAGCTTCAGGAAGGCTTTAGTTAATTCCTTGAATTCATTCTTAGGTAAAGATAAACTAAGATCATCGCAATGGCGCAGTGCAGTGCCTATAAAACTTACATATATATAAGGAGATTGATTTCGGACACAATCCTTTTATCATATAATTAATGTAGAGCTATTACAGTTATTCAACCTGAACAATACTTTAACCAGCCTATATAGTAACTTCCTGTAAATTTTAAAAGGAACAGCAATGGAAATGGAGAATTGAAGAGCAATGGTGACGCAGGTAGTGGATACCAGTAGGTGTATTGCCAGTAGCCTAATCGACAGTTTTTCCTAGGTGCGGGATGGCTGCGCTAGCGGGTGGAATGTCGCAAGATTGCATCACGCCGGAAAGACTAAAGGAATTAGCAATTTCTAAACGTTGGAGTCTACAAGGTGAAATGTTCAGTTGCGAGTGGATGGCTGAGCTAGCCCGAATGAGTGGTGCAAGTGGCGTTACCTGTATAGAGGGAGGATTAGCTACCCACTTGAACTGCATCGCCGATTGCATTTGTAGTGGGGGCTTTGTTCTTGTACCGTATCCTTTATTAATATTTGAGCCTGTCGTCCCCATTGAATAAGGACGTATGGTCCGTTGTTAAACGTAATGGCATACTTACATTTTACTTGTTAACCGTTTAAAAACGAAGAAGGACAACATTAGGTAAAATTTTGGTTAATGTAAGGTAACCCGTAAGGTCAGCTTCGACCAATCATCTGGTAATAATATCAGAAGGACAATTTCTCTAGTATCACGATCTACTCTACTTCAAAAGACGGGGCAACTTAAATTGTTACTTTAACATGAGCTGTATTGTATGTACTCCTACTGCGCGTACCCAATCTTCCTCCGGCATTAGCATGTTTCAAATACGTGTATACAAATAGTATCATTTACCCCTCACCGAAACATGATTTATTGTTCCTTACAACTGTCACAGATACGATAAGACGAAAAATCATTCTCCAGGTCTGCTGGGCGGTGTTTCAGCCCATTGGGCGCTTATAACTGGCCTAGTCGCCCTCAAATCTCCCGGTGGCATTGGAACACTGCGTTTACTGCCTTGTGAATGTGAACGTCGCTGCTCTGCTAAAATGGCAAATAGGTCTTATTTTCAAGTGTATGACTTCGATTCGGAGTACCGATTAAGCGTTGGAGATGATGTGCTTCTTTCAGCAAAAGCAGAGGGGAAAGCCGAATTCGCTGCCATTTACGTCTGTGCTTATCAGGTACCGTAAATTTTTAAGGATTCTTTAATTATACTGTACTCTGAGGACAATTGAAGCGTGGAAATAAAAACCGGGTTAACCGCCAAAATCATTATTTTGAGTTATCACGATTTTTCTCTGCCGTAATGCTTGACATACTTGCCTTCAATTTACCAGCTGCAACTACAATTTCGCCACGGTTGCATGGTGCTGTTTTCAGGACATTGGCTATGTCACTTGGATCGTATTTAAGTGATAAAACTAACTTCGAATTTTTGGCGGTTAACCCGGTTTTTATTTCCACGCTTCAATTAACCTACATGTTGTCTTCAAACATCCTCTGCAAAGTAATAGCATAGTAATTACGAGTGTGTATGGCATTATAAGAGAAATTAGTTAAAAATTAATGCTGATGATTTGATGACTATTGTCTGGATCGTGTTATATGGCGGCAATTCCACCGGCGAATTTACTTCATTTGTGATTTGAGATTTTTGGTTTGATTTGTTTTAAGGGGACTATTATGTAGATACTTAACTTATCTATTATACATTAAGTTATAATATGGTAGCAGATATCATTAATAAGTCTCCACCATATTATAACTTAATATATATTAGATAATTTAAGGCTGAGTGTTCAAAATGTTTTGTGAACAAGAAATTTCGCTGATTTTTTGACGAAAATAATTTATTGCTCATTCCACAGATACAAAGATAACAAAGTGAACAGATAAAAAACTCATAAAAAATCCAAGTTATCGCTGGAAGTTTATATTTTCTGAATTGAAATATTATTACCTTAAAAAAATTGGAAAAAGAGCCTTAAACCCATTTTGTAGCACAGTTATAAATCTGTAAGGGAAATAGACAGCTTTCTGTGAAAGCTCGTATTTTTTAAGATTTTTTCATCCGTTCCCTTTTATATCTTTGTGGCTGTGGAACGAGCAATTAATTAATTTCGTCCAAAAAGTACGATAATTTCTTGTTTACAAAACATTTTGAACACTCAGGCTTAAGTATCAACATAATAGTCTCCTTAAAACAGAACAAACAAAAAAATCTCAAATCACAAATGAAGTAAATTCGCCGGTGGAATGGCCGCCATTGACTTGTTTAATTTTTGATGACTTTTTTATAAGTTCGAAAATTACGTACTAAATATTTCGGTTTATTTTCACTTAAAAACATCAACAACCAATAAATTGAAGAGTTCAAATAATGCTATTAAGTGTACTGTACTAATTAAAGGAAGCGAAAAGTTTATTTGAAAACGTAGTGTGTATTGGAACAATTGAGGAATTGTTTCCATTTCTTTTATTGCGTGTTATACAGTGTACATAAATACAAAGTACATATTATTATAAAACATTAATGAGGTAAATTCTCTATTTCACATGGAAAACAAACTAGAATACCAATGTCGACAAGCGAGAGAACAAATTCTACTTCCTAATTCTACAGTTTTTCTTATAATTTCACCTGATTTCGAAAAATACTTCCAATTACCTGTAAATCTCACACCTCCATATTGTCTTTCCTCTTTTGTGTTTCGATTTTCACCTTAGTCCTAAGAATATAAATCAGTGAAACAAGAAACGTTTCTAAATATTTCAGAAATTAGACCCTGTGTATACAAACAAGTAAGTAATTCGCTGAGAAATTTGTCATGGGAGGAACTGGGCTGGTGCTATCCCCCATATGTAGTCTATTTCAGCAGATTTTTGCCGCTGGATTCTCGTTGACTTACCGCAGGTGCACGGTTTTCCCATCGACACGCCAGCCTCCTATAAATCTTCTGAAGTGCCTTTCAGAAATAGACTGTTTTTATGCACCTACCATTTGCTCCCATGACAAATTTCTCAACCAACCGTTCGAATCATTCGTGTTTACCGGTTTTTATGTCCCCCAGGGTTTAAGCCGACATGTCAGTTTATGGCCGTTCCCAACATTGTGTGCAAGTAACAGTAATTTGATGGAGGTCAACGCCAACCTGGAGGGTTCATTGATTTTGCCTACGGGCGGGATTGAAGCCGGTCTTTGTGGCAAAGCTGTTCTTGTCTACCCTCCATTCTGAACTTCTAAAGTGCCTGAGCTCCAAATTCAATATGATGTAAGTAAGTTAGATTGAATTTCCAATTTCCATTTATTAAACTTCTGCAGGCCTACCACAGCGCTTAAGCAATAACTTCCCCGGGAATTATTTAAACCATTTTAATACCGGTGTTAAAATTGCCTTCTCTAAGCAGACAAAAGTAATTTTGTTTATGTCATGTTGGTACCACTGTAAGTTTTATACAGGTCAAGCATATGCCAAAAATTAAATCTCTGCTGAGAACAATGTGTTTTGTACATTAACACCCGTAAGTAAAATTACATTTATTGGTGTTTATTTAGAATTATTCTCGAGGGCCTGCCATGCTGTTTCATAATAATAATAATAATTTAACCCCAGGTTAAGTTATTATTAAACAGTATGGTAGGCCCGCTGAATAAGTTATATTTTAAACGCCATGGTGGGCCGGCTGAAGCCTTTTAAATGGATCTTCTGTAATAAAATGTATTCATACGCAGAGGGCAAACCATAATATAATAGAGGAAATCTGAGTGCAAATGCTGAAATTATTTTTTCCCCCTTAATATGAAATTCATATATCAGTACATCATATTGATAATGATGAAAAAGTTATTTCATAAGCAGTGAGGATTGATTAGAAAAAATCAGTCATAATTAAAGCTACTATTATCTATTAAATAAAACTAATTTTTCTTTTTTGATTGTTCAACAGTAGTTTTTGTACGGCAAAGCTTTTTCCAAATGCCCTTAACAGCGCATTTGGTAATCCAGAAAGCTGTGGCAACTCCTACTAATAATGTTACGACAACATCGATTTGTTGTGCCTGAAACCAATATAAGTCTTGTACGGTAGAGCGTAAATGGGCGGCTCCCTTGTGTCGTACTACATACTCAATCCAGTAAATTGCCAGGTCCATTGGCGATTGTGGCCTGTCCTTAAATTGACGAGACCTTGATTGAGCAGCTTCTCTATATCTGGAATGAGAATTTTAATAATATAAGTTTTAGTACCAGTTTTACAATGTTCCAAAGAAATTTTACTGCGAATGCCACTGTTTCTAGAAATGAAACTTGAAGTCTATTTTGGAAGCTGGTGTGTGGCTGTGTGCATACATATAGCTCAAAATCCACCACGCATGCCAACCAAAGATACCTTTTGACAATATTGAAAGAAAGTTGATGGATTAATAGTGCTAATGATATTTTAACTGATCTCTTGTATTTCCTACAGATGCTCAAGAATGTTCCTGACTTCAACTATGGCTGTAATGCAGTAAGTTTTTTAGTTAAATATTTGTCTTACCCTAGTGTTTATGGCAGTTCATATTAAATGTTAATTTTTATGAGTTTGTAGGTTTTTCATTATAAGTTTGTTTACAACTGATTATTATTATTTATAAACCAAAGGTATACATATTTATTACCATGTGATGAAGATTAGCTGGTGCCCTGTCTTTAATCAATGGGCTTAAAGTATACTGAGTGCAGTAGATAGTAAAAGGATATTTTTTTACGATTTACAACTAATATTATAACGTATAAACAATTAAGATAAAGTAAAAGTTGGTTAAGCTATTGCAACTAAGCGGGTCGTTGTATGTCAGTTGTCGAGGACCACACTTTATAGCCTGGCTATGCTGCATGGCTGCAGGACATTGTCCATGCGCAGCTTATAATCGGAGCAATGTAATATAACAAATAAGTATTACCACAGACTATACAGACAGTTAAACCCTGTTGCAGCTAATGCCGCCTATCACCAAATAGCGCTAGTGTCTGGACGGCTTCGACGGCTTCACCTTCTTTTCTTATTCTTACGCACCCTCCCGTGGGACCGCATTTCAGCATTTCTTCAGGGTCGAGCGTCCCACTGCACTGGCAGTAAGAAAGCTTTCCCAGATAATTCCTAAGATGGACAATTTTAGTCCCCATTGTTACAAATACCAAAGAATTACAGGTGGGCATGCGTTGCGTTGTTACTATTGCGCTACCACGGTGGAAAACTTACTTGGGATCGTCGATAACTTCTCGAATTGTATTATAGACTCCATCAACTGTAATTGAGTCGAAATCTAGCTTCAGCCCTACCCCTGCGTTTATGGACTGCTGGGTGTTCATAGGCTGGTCGCCAAAGATTGGAATACCAACTATGGGAACTCCTCTCTCGATTGATTCTGTAGTTCCCAAGAGGCCTCCGTGTGTAATAAACAGTTTGATATTCGGATGTGCTGTTAAACAAATTGTATATTGTGTAAAATTAGGTCAACATTCGGTTTTGGTTAGATTTTACATTTGCCACCTTTGGAAGATCTTGTCGAAATCGGCGTATTTTTAGGAACATTGAACTGTTGTCCTCTATATTATCTACTTTTACCATCTTATCTAATGCTTAATGAAGTGGAAAGAGGATGGAAACAATAAGTCTCCACATCATTTACAGCTTTAGATTTTTATTGAACTATTATTGCCGGAGTGACATTTTTATTTATTTATTGGTTCTTTTCTGAGTAATACAATAATATAAAATATTAGAAGCAGAAACACATTGCTTGTTATCGATCCTTGACTTGCTGCAACGTGCAGTCCGACCAATCGCAATCTGTAAACATTGTGCACCCAATATACTGCTACCATATATTCGATGGCCTCAATGATTGAAGTTCCCACCTGTCAGTTGTGCAGTTGGTGCAGTGTGACAACACTTGCTAGTCTGATGGGATTTGGTAATTGCGTGGGGCAGTTATTGAGTTGCTGGTGAAAGCCGTAGTGTAGTGGTTAGCAACCTGGACTTCCGTAAAGGATTCCACCACCTGTTCACATCTGTCTAATTAGAAATATCATGTTCAAACGCAAAGGTTTGGCTATATGCAAACTTCAAAGGTGTTCACGTCCTAGCAGAAATCGTGCGAACGACTAAGCTTGTGTTATGTACGGATTGAGAATCCCTTGACACCCCAAAGGGGGTACTAACAAGGTACATGAACACGAAGAAGAAGAAATATTAGATATCCTACTTACCTAAAATATCAGACTGTGGAAGCCAATCTTGAATCATGACATTTTTTGGTTTGTTTGGGAGGTCTGTTTCAAATTTCCACAAAATATTCTCTTTCATTTTTGAGAAGGCATCGAGAAATATTTGAATTCTTTCTTCCCCCATATCTGAGCTTTTGAGATTTGAACCAAGGGTAAAAAGTATTGCGCCATTCTTAGAGTTGTCAAGATAAGTTTGAAGTTCCTAAAATTATGAATAGAAGTCATAAATTTGCCCGATGAACTGATTAAATTATATAGTACTGTATATACCGCGCAACTTAATTTTCTCCGTTGAAATGATGGCTTAAATACGTTAGGGGCTAAGGCCCCGTGCCGTAAGAGGAAATTGGCCCCTGACCATTGATTTATATTTTTTAGTTAATATAATTTATTAAGTTATTAATATTTGATCTCGTCAACTGGCAGAGGACCATGTCATACATAGTTCTGCGAGAATTTGTTTTAGTTTTGGTGCAGAGATTTACCGATTTATCGAATTCATGGAAATATTATAACAACAAAATTGAAAAACCCCTTATAATTTGATGTATAAAATATAAAGAAAGAAAGAAACAATAGTCTTTATTTTCCATATAGGGGCGAATTTTGGGCCTTTCGGCCCACTCTTACAATTAACCCACTACAATTAACTTAAAATTATCGAAATAGTCCTCTATCAATTGACAACACCAAAGTATATAACTATGGTATTAAATTTAATAAAAAATATAAACCAACCTATTTTGGAGGCTATTTATCCTAATAATCCAGGCAATCGCAACTGTCAGCTTCCTCTTAAAGAATAGAAAAATATTACACTTGCCTTTGGTAGTGGCTTAGGAGGCTTCACATGTAGTCCTGCAATACTTATTAAATTAGGACTGGCAGGCCTAGGAAAAGATGTTGAAAAGTGGTCATTGACCAGCAAAACAGACGTGTTTCTGATAATTTGTTCAAGTGGAGGCAGGTGGGAGCCGAAGTGCTCTCGCATTAGCCGGTCATGGGTAGTCATGTGGAATCCATGGTGCCAGATAGGGGCGATAATTTGGAAAACCAAGTTCCATGTTCTCTGTATAAAGTTCATTCTCTGCGGCAGACTTGTGAAGGGATCGGGGATCGATGACGTTGGTGCTATGTTTCCTACCTGAAAAAGAGGAGTTGTCAATAATATTAATTGCTAGTTTATTTTGCTATTTAGGATCCGAAGCTGACTTTCTCTAAATTGTCTTGGTAGATCGGAATGATGAACAGTGGTGGAGGCTTATAACAGCCTTGAAGCATGCCAATATATTTTTTATTTTATTAAATTAATGAAGGCGCTTTGCCCTCCTGGGCTCCGGGGCTCATGTTGTTAATATTTATTATTACAAGTTTTAGCCGACCTCGTACTTACCCAAAAGTTAATCCAATAACTTGGCATGAACGTTCCGTAGCCAATAAGTGGAGCCTTGAGTGCATAAGAGAGACCTCCTGCCACAGATTCAGTTAGGAACGCTTCGACCACAATTGCATCGAATTTGGTCTTAGATGCAAGCAGTTCCTTAAATTGCGGAGAGTTCAAGGTCCCGTTGCACGCTTGTATGCCCAAAAATGGCAGGAAGAGTGCATTTTCGAGAGCTCCAAAGTGTCGCATTTCGAACATATTCGGCATAGCTATAAACATGCAGCTCATTAGTCATTATTATCCTTTTTTGTCTAATGTAAGTTTCAGCTAATAGGCTATTAGGAGCAGTAGAATACTTATCTGAAGTGTTTGAACGACTAACCCTTTTGGTTTTTCAGCAAGGGACGTTTCTATGTAATGCGGTCCAGCAAGGGCGGATCACATGTTTTCTCAAGAGACCATGTATGCAAAATGTTGACGGAAATCTTTTGACCGATGCTCCGACCGACGCCTAGTCTTTTGCATTCTATGACGTGATCTATGGCAATTAATGCTCTTATTTTTGCGTTTTGATAAGGTTTCAATTGATAACCGAAACATTGACCCGTTGTCCTAGGTGCTTGAGATTAACAAGTTGGATAAAACGTCAGGATAATAGTTATCAGCCTATAATTCGCTATAAATTGCTATAAATTGCAAGTGTGTGTGCCGCAAATAGAATTTATATAATTCAGAAAATAGTTAAGTTGGCAATGGAATTCAGACATTTCATTATGGCTTAAATAAAAACCATTTTTATCATGCCAAAACTCAAGTTAGTTTAGGTACATTTGAGGTTGCCATTAAAACGGAATTTGAAATTAAAAATGACGTTTTTGGTTATATGGTTATAGTGATGGCCCCACATCATGTATCACAATGTAGAGAAGTATTTCTTCTGATGCATTTTTTTTATAACTCTTCCATTTCTTGTGAAATTTGACTTTCACAATGAACGGGTAACGAGGGTGCCCGCTTTGCTCTAAAGCGCCATTTATAAATAATCATTAAATTATTTATAATTTCGTGAAGTACTTGGATAGCAAGTCTAGCTTGGAAAGACCGTTTTTTACCGTGAATAGGGCCATGGTTGTGAATCGGGTCAAAACTTACAATTTGCATTTGTTTGGTTCTAAACTCCAAGGCCGTACCCAGGTATTCTGAAAGTGGTCAGTCGAAATGAATTTTAGTTAGTTTTAGTTGTTGAGTGCTACCCTCGCATGCCGCCGCAGTTTTGACCCTATTCATCACCATTTACGGTAACAAACAATCAATTTGGCATCAGTCAAAGGCAAGCGCTAACATGTATGGTAGACCCTATGCCTTGTCAGCTTCGCTGGGGCCGCCAGGCTGTTCAGGAAACTTACAATTTATAGACAGGTATGCGACTCCCATCTTTTATACAGTAAGGACCAAGGCTGTAGCCAGAATTTTTTTTCGGGTGGGGTCCGTCTGACCGTCGGAGTTGAGGTAACCTCAGCATACTTAAAACTCCATTCTATCTGCTGCAAATATTTAGGGAGGGGTCCGGACCCCCTGAACCCCCCTCTGGCTACGGCCTTGGTAAGGACCTTTTCATCAGTGTGAGCATTTTACTTCAGCTAGAGTACCTTACTTCACTTTTAAGAAGCTGCATAAATACGTACAATTGTATGATTCAATTGAATGTTTTAGAAAATTTCTTTCCGATGAACAACTTTCCTTTGAAATTGAATGCATCAATAATTTGCGTGTATGCATGTATTGGCCGGAGGGGGTTATATACAGTATGTATATACATATTTTTTTTTAAATTAAATTTTAGGCGCGGGACTCTTTCGAGTATTTGTGTGTTTGTGTGGTGTGTACGGAGGTGTTAACTTATTTGGTCATTGTTGGTAGTTTCCGTTTAGATTGGTTCTCTTGTATTCGCCTATAGGTGTTTCATGACTGCAGTCTTGATAAGAAAGTTTAATGTTGCTGTGAACGGCACATGTTTGTCCCCAATTAAGCTTGGCAAGGTGTGTGGTTTTGGTAATTAAAGTCTGACTACTACCTATGTAGGGCATTCGGTAATTTATATGTATATATTATGGTATATACCAAACCACCGCCGGATTATCGAAAACGCCGGATTGCTGGAAAATCGTGGAAACAAACACAGTACAGTACGTACATTATAAGACTTGTAATAACATACAGTACTGTACTAACAATACCTAAATAGAAGTCATATTTTAGAGGAATGCAGTACAGTAACAAACTCACATCATTCCATTGAATTTGAAATCCCAAAATAGTTCACAATAGTCGTCTGCTTTTTTACTGAGAAAGGCGACTTTAACACTTGGTGTTGCAGTCTTTTAAGAATCAAAATATCGCTAGCGGATCACATCCTCATCTGCCACATTGAAAACGCCGGATTACTGGCATGGCCGCATTAGCGAAGAGCCGGATTACAGAGGGACTACTGTATTTGTATTAGCCATTAGGGTTACTTACAGCGATTTGTGTTCATGGGAAGTTCCATCAAGTTAACATTTGGTATAGGTTTTTTTGGACTATGTGTGGTCATATAAGTAACTTGGTGTCCCCTTTTGGCCAATTCTACTACTAATGGCTCGAAGAGCATTACATGACTTTTGGCAGGTAGTGGTACTACGACTAGGATATTGTAGGCCAAAATGCATGGCATTGCTGCCAAAAATAACGCTGACTGAAGGAGCGCCATCCTCTGCAAACAAAATTTATAATGTTGAATTAACGAGTGCGTCTCAAACATTAGAAACTGTATAGCCAAGGCTGCAACTTTTATCGGGATAGTTACAGTGATAAACTAAACTACGGAATTTGTCGACAGATTACAAAAGTGTTGGCTTTCCCTTATCTTGTTGAATTTAAACATTATTTGAAGCCGGCTTTGTAAAAGGGAGCATTGTATTATTGTTTGTATTAATATAAACTACAAATACTTTCACGGCCAGAGTGACGTGATGATAGGTAGTGGTCGATCTGAAAGCGTACTACCTAACGTTTCGTTAACATCTGCGATCGACATTTTCAGTTGAACTACGTAGACTTCTAAAATTGTATTGTTTAAAAAAATTATTTTAGCGTAGTCTACTAACTTAGTCTTAAGTAGTTGTTAGATCGTATGTTTTGCCGGAGACATTTCTCGTCAACGAGCCCAGGTCAATAATACAATATTTTCTTATTATTTAAACATTTGCCGGGCATATTAAGACGTGATAAACCAACTAGCTTGCATGCGTTATCTTAGCTCACAGAAGTGAAAACTGAGGGTGTATATTACAATAAAGACCTTAAATATATTTCATAGTAGGTAGTGATGAAAAACTATGAGCAGTGGCATAATGCGCTCTTGACTAAAAATGGCAAAACGCACAAATTACAGTGAATATAACTTTGACATGATATAAAAAAATATAGACATTAAATAGTCTAAGGTATATCATAGTAATTTAATTTTGCCGAGGTCACTGCGTCGCTTGTACTATATGTGGACTAAGAAGCATTCTCTGCTAAAATGGGAATGACTTAAAACGTCGAAGACTCAGTCTTGTTATTGTGCCGGAGGTCGCGTTAGACCCGGTACACACGAACGCTCGACGTCGACGTCAGACGCTGAGAAATTTGTCATTTGCGGCATATGGGCTTGGAGAATGGTTGGTGGAAAACCACAGAGTCTACTTCGAAAGATTTCTATAAGCTGGTGTGGGGGAAAACTGTGTATCGTGCGGTCGGCTGCTCGTCGGCTTAACGCCGGCCTCAGAAATCTTTCCAAATACCCATTTACAAATTCCTTAGCGTCTAAAGCCGACGATGAACGTCCGTGCTTACCGGGCCTTACCTGTTGGATGCAGTTCAGCCTTAGAGATAGGCCCACTGTGGCACAAGTCAACCGACTGCAACCTGGACTGTTGGGTGTCTGACTGGAGGCCAAGGCCGAGTTACGTCATCATAATGGTGATTATATATTAATTTCGTGGGTCACACATTCGTCTGCCCGTAAGATTGCCGATTCATCCACTTACAGTTGCAGTGCAGTCGCACTTCTTACGATCACTTGAAAAGTCGCGGTAATGAGTGTTGGACGGCACGGCCATGTTCCAATGCATGGTTGTTCATCGTAAATAAATAAATAAGGACTTTTTATTGTTTCTATTACTAAGCCAACCTAACGGAGTTAGCCCTCTCCTACACTCAACTAGGAAGGCCCGGGACCGCCTGCTCCGACCTCCGAAGCATGGCCAGAAAATGTAGCCAGTGTGGGAGTCGAACCAACAACCTTTCCTGTGAAAGTCAGAGTCCGTACCACTACGCTACATGTCTTGACATCGTGTGATCGTATGACCCGCCATTAATATGTAATAGGCGCAGTATTGTATTTTCTCTACTTTTTTTTTTTTAGGCCGATTGGCTTTATTACATATACGCCCAGTATCAATAATGGTTGTAGCCCTTTAGGCAATTATTCTAGAGGAGTACATTTTCTTCCATCTATTTCCCTAGTCCCTCTCCCTGCTTCAGTTCAAAAAGTTTTTTTACCTGGCCAGCTCCCATGATACCAATAATGGTACCAATTTAGCACCTGTAATTAGTTAGCCCTTTAGCCCCCCCCCCCCCCCCCGGAGATCTGCCACTGCCTCGTGCTAGGGCTGGTGGAGTACGTTGCATGCAGCACCTGTCATTGGTTGTTGAAGTTGATAATATTGACTTACTTGAGCGTGCAGTCTTCAGTGAACCTTCGGACTGACTGACTACCGTCTCCTATCCGCCTATCCTATCCTTTTCTTATCATTGCATATGACTGATAATTTAGGCTTGTTTTAATAAGTCAAGTTTTGCCTATTAACCTTTGGATAGGTATGATTTTAATATTTTATTCCCTTAGTTGTTTTGCTACTGACGTTCCTTTATTCGTTTGCAGAAGCCCCATGATTTTGGGTTTCACATTATAAAAGAAAGTAACATGACTATAAAAAGTCACACGTTCCGAGATTCAAGTTTTACTTTAAAGCTACGAAAAATTTATAAAATCTGGTGAGATTAGGCTAACTCTATGACCAATGGGAGTTGGCGAGCTGAGTATCGCTCTGGGGAAATTTAGAATTCCGTTCGAAAATAGTCACTTAATAAATGCTTATTTCTTTAGCATCTAACAGCACCGTCCATTTCCTTCTTTCTCTGCCAAGCTTCTGCCAACATCTTCCTTAGATCGCCTAATCGCCTATCGGCAATATTGAATGTTATATCCTCGTATTTTGGTTTCTAAATGTAAATATACCTATCTCACTTTTACATTATTCCTAAAGCTCATGTACGCATCTTTCTCATTTTTGCTATATATGTATATAGGAATCATGCACGGAACGGGGGGGGGGGAGGGGGGGGGAGGGGGCAGGTTTCTCTGCAGAGCGGGACGCTGGTGTTCATTTCCGTCCCGTCGTCCCGTGTGCATCCCTAACTATATATCACCATATTCATACTGTATGTAAGACCTTAACCTGGGAGGAAACACTAATTATTAATTGATACTAGGTACCAGTTCAAGGCCATCTTTAACCTTTACCGTAACCGTATCCATAAAATTTAACACTGTCTTAAGTAAATGGAAGCATTCATGAGAAACATAACGATCTGCGGCCTATCCATAGCGTATGGAAAGTTTAAACCTATAGAAAGTTTCCAGGTTTAAACTTTCTTAGGGTTAGGGATAAGGTTATGTTAAATTTTCTATAAATTTGACCTAATTATGAAGTTATTATTTTTAAGTACTTACGGGAAATAAATGCATTTGTTCTAATTCAGTTCAAATTTGTACTATTCCGTAAAATATACAGTTTTTGCATACTCAAATGCACCGGTTAGGAATGTCAGTTCACCATTTTAAATAAACACAATGCCAGTTCCAATGTAGGTCTATTAGTTTTTAACATTTAAAAACCTAGTTTTCTTAAGTTCTTATCACAGAATGGCTTTGACGATGTCCATAGTAAAATATATAATCATTATACACTGAGCTACCAATTCTAATTGTCTAAGAATTGCCTATTCATTTTACATACACATACCTTTATTGTTATTTTGAAGGGCTTGTGGACCCTGTCAACGACCATTCTGTAATTATTGGTATTGTTTCCGTATGAATTTTAGCTCCATTGGCAAACTGGTATTCGTACTCACTATTAAGCCACACGGGATACAATCTAGAACGGATACAGGGGGGGAGTGGAGGGTAGCTGCCCCCCCCCCCAAATTTGGTAAATCTGTTGTAAATTAATTTATTACCCTCTGATTTAATCGATCCTACATATGTTTTTCCTATTTGACCAAAACTACCCCCCCCCCCCAAATGGGTTGGATCCGTCCCTGGATACAATGGGTTGGGCAATGGGCGTACCAAATACATTGTGTATCTGTGTATCATGCGGCAGCGTGACTTAACCAAGTTCTGGTACTCGTCCTCAATATTAACCCACACGGGATACTAGCGGCAAAGGGCTTACCAAATAGTCCAAATACATTGTGTATCATGCGGCAGCGTGACTTAACCAAGTTCTGGCACGCGTCTTCACTAGCATAGCAAGTTTGACTATTCAGTCTTTTTTCAATCAATGGGGCTCTGGGATTAATTATTTTTCTTTCTGCTGGGAATATTCTTAGTGCCACATACTAAGTTAAACAGTCGCGAAATTATCAATTTTACGATGTAGAGTAGTATTGAAAGAACTGCGGCTAGTAAGCCAATGACATCCAATTGGTATAGTTGGTACCAACTCAAATCTTGTGCTACTGATCTCAGGTGAGCAGCACCCTTGTGTCTGATTACGTATTCAATCCAGTAGATGGCTAATTCCATAGGTGGCACTGGTCTGTCGTGGTATTGAGCTGATCTCCGCTTTGAAGCTTCCCGATATCTGTGAAGGCAAATACACATTGGCATATAGTAAAACTACGCTGAGTTGAGCCACGGCATGTTGACCGAGGCATACTATGCAAGTGTTACGCGATCAACAGTAATCTTACAAATGGTGTATGCGATACGAGCTTTCGTATGTGTAAGATGACTGTTGATCACGTAACACTAGCAATGCATGCCTCAGTCAACTTACCGTGATTTTCTGCTGTATGTAATAGAAATGTTGATACACGTCATGTGACCGTTAACAAACTGCGATATTCAGATTACACTGTGCTGGTTGCTTCTTGAGAAGAACTTGCATTGTTAACAGTGAGTGGGAGGTGATTTAAGGAAATTCACAGCCACACTGAACAAGCGCTCGAAATGTCTTCATCAATGTACAGAAAATACTTGCGGTTGGACCTTCGATTGAGAATGGTGAATTGTTATGTGTTCCCAATCGTTCTATACAGTATGGAGGGTGGTCGTTGACACAAGCTATATACTGTAGAACATAATCAGTGCATTTAAAATGTGGGTATAAAGACGAATGCTGCACATATCCTGGAGAGATCTTGTCCCGTGTCCCTAGTACTGACTGAGATCCTGAGGTGAATGGATACAGAAGCCGAGCTGACGGTTAAGAAACGGAATACTTCGGCCATGTGATGGGGAACGAAAAATACAGCCTTCTGCAAGTAATAATCCAAAGGAAGATGAAGGATTAAGGGCTCCCGACAGGAAGAACATCCTGGTTGAAAAACTTGAGACAGTGGATTGGCAAGAGCCTACAAGCTTCAACTCAGTCACAACATTCAGTAGCTTCATTGCGAGCGCAGTGAGTGGGCAACCGCAGAGGCACATACTTAGTGTTTATACTTAGTGTTTATACATAGTGTTTATACTTAGTGTTTATACTTAGTGTTTGTTTATACTTAGTGTTTATACTTAGTGTTTGTTTATACTTAGTGTTTATACTTAGTGTTTATACTTAGTGTTTGTTTATACTTAGTGTTTATACTTAGTGTTTATACTTAGTGTTTATACTTAGTGTTTATACTTAGTGTTTGTTTATACTTAGTGTTTATACTTAGGGTTTATACTTAGTGTTTGTACTTAGTGTTTATACTTAGTGTTTATACTTAGTGTTTATACTTAGTGTTTATACTTAGTGTTTATACTTAGTGTTTATACTTGGTGTTTATACTTGGTGTTTATACTTAGTGTTTATACTTGGGGTTTATACTTAGTGTTTATACATAGTGTTTATACATAGTGTTTATACTTAGTGTTTATACTTAGTGTTTGTTTATACTTAGTGTTTATACTTAGTGTTTATACTTAGTGTTTATACTTAGTGTTTGTACTTAGTGTTTGTTTATACTTAGTGTTTATACTTAGTGTTTATACTTTGTGTTTATACTTGGTGTTTATACATAGTGTTTATACTTAGTGTTTATACTTAGTGTTTATACTTGGTGTTTATACTTAGTGTTTATACTTAGTGTTTATACATAGTGTTTATACTTAGTGTTTATACTTAGTGTTTATACTTAGTGTTTATACTTAGTGTTTATACTTAGTGTTTATACTTAGTGTTTGTACTTAGTGTTTGTTTATACTTAGTGTTTATACTTAGTGTTTATACTTAGTGTTTATACTTAGTGTTTATACTTAGTGTTTATACTTAGTGTTTATACTTAGTGTTTATACTTAGTGTTTATACATAGTGTTTATACTTAGTGTTTATACTTAGTGTTTATACTTAGTGTTTATACTTAGTGTTTGTTTATACTTAGTGTTTGTTTATACTTAGTGTTTGTTTATACTTAGTGTTTGTTTATACTTAGTGTTTATACTTAGTGTTTATACTTAGTGTTTATACTTAGTGTTTATACTTAGTGTTTATACTTAGTGTTTATACTTAGTGTTTATACTTAGGGTTTATACTTAGTGTTTATACTTAGTGTTTATACTAAGCCTGAGTACAACCCTAAGCATAAGCCTGTGTATACGCACGTTATATATACATAGTTAACAGTTAACCGCAGAAATGATGGGATGAAACTGCCCTTGGTTGTTGCCAGTGTCCAGAAACAAAATATGTTGATATTAAGATCCACGGGAATGGTACCAGCGCATTCTAGCGGATGCGCAGGGAAGCCCCCTCAAGTGAGCGTTGGTAACGTCATTAAAGATAATACATAGCCTATGTAGCAATGTGGGGCGAGAGCCCTACAACCGACAATATGTTCCTTCCATAAAATATCTCATAAGCGATAAGTGTCTATGCTCGCCAATGCAATCATTCTTTCAGAAATTGGCTTCTCTTAAGCTAAATAAATGATACGGTACGGTACATAACCAAATTTTGTTATTTTATTAGGGGTAGCTTAACTCGACCTTTACCAAAAGCTGGGACTGAGATTGAAGTGCTATTCTAAGTTGCGTAACGATAGGTCAGTCCAAATTGCCATGATGAATAGGCATTTAAAGAAGAAGATGTGACCTGTAAACCTGTATTGTTTGAAGAATTGGAATAAATTTATTTGAGTTTGAACACTGGATAGAATGGACTTTCATTAAGAAATGACAAAAAAATCGACGGGGGGGGGGGGGGGCGACCCTTCCCCGAAATCACAACATGGGCACGGCCTTGAGAGTAATAGTAAAAGGCTCTGGGAGAGAATACTGCATATAGGTAATGTCCAACAATGTTCAGTACGTACTTGGGGTTATTTAGAACTTCGTTCACAGTCTGAAGAATGTTTTCTTCGCTTAATTCGTCAAAATGGATAGACAGGCCAACTCCTTGACTGACCGACTGCCTCACATTCATAGGCTGATCTCCAAACACCGGGATGCCTACAATGGGTACTCCTCTATCAGTCGCTTCGGAAGTACTTAGTAGCCCTCCGTGAGTAATGAAAAGTTTGATATTTGGATGAGCTGAAATATTAAAGCGTTTTGTTGTACATTTGGTCCCCTCGATCCCTTTTCTAGCTAAATTAGTTAAACTTTGCTACGGTACCTGCAATGATGTATTGTAGCCGATATTATAATTTTTTACTGTATGTAGCAATCTTTGCTCTATGGATGACACTACTATATACGCAGGCGCTGTTGGAGTCCATCAATTAAATAAGAATTTCAGGGCTATTTCAGACCTGTAGCAGACAATATTTTCAGAATTCAATTTGGGTTGTTAGTTTGAAATACCGCGTGATTTTGGAATAACCTGTTTAATAGCAAATCGCCCTAATTTGTACCTAGCTCTCCCCTACACGGCCAATGTTCAACTTCAACTTTACCGAGAATATCCGATTGAGGTAGCCACTTGGAAATTTTGACATTCTTGGGAATATCCGATACATCGCCTTCAAACTTCCAGAGGACATTTTCTTTTAACTTGGCAAAAGCGTTCAAAAACATGCGGACCTTGGCTTCTGGTAGAAGGGTAGTTTTTATTATTGATCCAAGACTGAACAGAATAGCACCGTTTTTACTGTTGTCTAGGTACGCTTTTAATTCCTGAAAAAGAGTGCAAGTTGTAAATGAACATGTTTTCAATATTATAAAACCCATTTATACACAATGATTTTTTTTAGTGACAAAAACATAATAATGTAAGCTTGTTTCTGACTTCCCTTTTTAAGAGCCTATAGAATTGTCGTTAAAAGACACTTCGCCCCATGTAAGTCAACAATCAACAAGCTTATCTTGAGTTTTTGTCGCTCAAAAAATTGCAATGTATAAATGATTTAGCCATTCAGTGGACCTACTATGCCGTTTGGAATTAATTTATTCGTGGGGTTAAAAATGTAAACAATTTTGAATTGCACTTTCCACTGTAAAATTAAGTTGTTGACTCTTTTAATCCCAGGTTAAGATTAAAAATAATTACCATAGTAGACCCGCTAAGAAGTCTCGATCGCTGTTGAACTCTTATAATAATAATAAGTTAACTATTCTGTTATAGGATTCTACTCTAGTCTATATTATGTTTTTCTGTGCTGCAGTATTATTGTATTCAATCGGATCACTATTTTCGCAATTTTCTTTATGTACAGCCTAGGTTTATGTAGGCCTAGGTTTCCACGGACTTTGTGTATCGGGACTACCTATCATACATTAGGATTTTGATTGCATTTTTTTGTTGGTGGGTGGATTTAACAAAATTCTGAAATGTAAACTGTAACTAACATACTCGTACTAGTTGCAATCAATTGCTGGTTTAGATTTTTATCCAATACCGTGCATGGATGGACTGTTACTACCGGCATTGTTCGATGATTCTGTCTCTAATGACTATTAGCACAGCAGGCAATGTAAGTGAAACTAACCCTTTGTTAAATAATAATATCGCTCTAAAAAAGCGCTCGTATCTTACCGTTGGGAGAGGATTGGGAGGTTTTATATGAAGTCCGGCGATACCGACCATGTTTGGGACGCTGGGTCTTGGAAATGATGTGCTTGAATGATCGTTAATTAGAAGTACCGAAGTGTTTTTTATAATATCTGCCACGTAGGGATGATCATTACCAAAGTAACGCCGCATCAGAGCGTCCTGTTTGGGGAGGTATATGTATTGCTGGAAGGACTCTGCGAAGGTTGTAAAGAGGAAGTTCTCTAGTCTCTGTCTGAAGCCCATTCTATAGGAGTGGCCTATCCAGGCGTCAGGAATATGTGATGTCGGTGCTATATTGCCAACCTTAAATAAATGATTATTACTTGATTATTAATTTGTTTGAGAATTTTATTATGTGGTACTACGGGTTTTAGCTTTTTAAATTTGCTACAATTTTAATCTGTATTCTGTATATCATAAAATAGGCATAGGCCAACTTTAGTGTTGGATTACAGAAGTTCTGGTGTTATATTATAATGAATTTTAATATACCATTAATATAGTATTATTGTACTTTCCATGCTACTGTTAATATAGCTAAGAAGTACAAATGTAGTTACATTTGTATAAAGACCAGGAAATAAATCAAAACAATCGCGGATAATACTTGCATTTATTTATGCAGTCCTGGCCTCAAATTTCCATAGACAACTTGAAAATTTGCAAGAAAAAAACAGGATGGGTCTAAATTTGAAAAATGTCGAATGTCTTACTTAGGTAATGTATGTGGCAGTAGAGAAGAAGAATTTGATAATTTGTATTGTATATGCCCGTAATTAAAATTCAACACTTACCAAGTAATTCGTCCAGTAGCTGGGCATAAACGTGGCATAGCCCACGAGTGGTACATTGAAGTATCTCGCAAGACCGGCCATTAGACCTTCACTTAAGAATGCTTCGTATAGAAGAAGATCGAAATGTGGCTTTCTATTTAAAAAGTCCTGAAATTTTTGATCCTTAAGCATCATTTCAGTGACTTGTGGACCCATATCCACTAGGCCTATCGCGTTTTCGATTGGAGTCAAGTCCCTTACAGTCAAAAAGTCTAGTGGTTTGCCATCTGCAACAAGAAAGCTTGGTAAATTTTCAATTGCACGGTAACTACTTTCTTTGAAATTGTTTTCTCTTTTATGCGCATTTCTGCTGGATAGTGAACAATAATTGATTCCCATCATTCAATCTTCATTTAGCCAGTTCCGTTCAATTATTATCTCTCTTTTTCTATGCGTCTACATGTCTCCCTTTTTAGGCATGATAGTGCCTTGTACCGTTCTCATTTTCTCCGATTCAGAGTGTCATCTATTTTTTCAAATTAAAGCAATGCCAATAGTTTTTAGCTTGGCATTCTATTTATATGGTTGGAAAATACCTAATGTGCAACTTCTGTTAAATGGCAATGAGGCCGTCTTCGCCCTACGGACATTGAATAAAAATTTGATGCATGATTCTCTTGCCCCATAATCCTAGAACTCTTTCTTTTGAAAATTGTGTCACACCTTGTTTTTATATTGTGTTTGTATGCCTAATTATTATACATAACATAATTGTAAGTATTATAGCAGATAAAGATTCGCAAGTTGCCAATCACTATAATGATTTTTTTTCTGCGCATTCCGCAGGTTTACTTACCAGGGCCTGTTATTACTGTGTTCACGACAATTTCTGTGACATTTGGAGCGGGCTTTTGCATCTTGTGAGCGGAAAGATAAGTTACTTGGTGGCCCCTCTTGCCAAGTTCGGCCACAAGTGGTTCGAAGAGCATAACATGACTTCTTGAGGGCATTGGAACAACTATGAGGATATTGGATCCTGTCGCACACGTGGCCAAAGCTAGGAAAATAATCTGCGTCAGCATTGCGCCTGTGAATAAAAAAGTAGTGACAAATTATTCTTATACTTCATAGACTGTGATGGAAAATTGTTCATGTTGATTAGCGCACCATTTTAATTAACTTTTATTATTGCTTAAATACTGTATATAGGGTGGCCCAGATTCTGTGGATATGGGCTTGTACCTGAACCTGAAATGAGATATGTACGGCCATACATTCTTCAAGCGATAACCCCAAATCTTATATTTTTCGTGAATTTGGATATGTTCCATGTTCCTTAGGTCTGAAAAAAAAATTCGTACCTGTTGAACATCGCAGCTAAATCGCATTTATCAAACAATTGGGAGGTGATATCATAATATGAAAGTTGTTAAGTTAACGTGTTTATTGATGTACCTGAAATTATTCAGGTACGGCCATACTTAAATATTTTAAATTGCTATCTCGTGTTTTTTTGTTGTCTTAAAAAAAAATGTTCCTTATACTTTTCTGTAGTTTATTAGTTCAGAAGTAAAATTTCGTTCCAATCCTTTTTTTATCGGGTAATCGACCTGGAACGTTTTTATCTGGGGTAATATAATATATCTTCTTCTTCCGGCTCTACAGCCCTTGGTGTGCTTTGGCCTGCTCGACAACACTCCTCCATTCTTCTCGGTTTTGCACAACGCTCCACCATCTGGAGACTCCCAACTCGCGAAGGTCATTCTCTAACTCGTCCTTCCAGCGGTTTCTTGGCCGTCCTGGCAGTCGTCTTCCCGTCATGCTTGCTTTGTACATTTTTCGTGGCATGCGTTCTTCAGACATCCTTACAACGTGTCCCAGCCACCTTAATCGTTGTGCTTTAATGAACCTATATATATAATAATAATATATATATATATATATAATAATATAATATATATAGATATAAAAAATGGCGAAAGTTCCGTAGAAATTTGTCGTTATATATATAATGGATGATTACTTCGGACTATCCAATCCACACTAACAGTGTATCATTTTTTTTTCATTTCTTTCCATACTACTACTGTATATATGTATATTTTTGTGGCGGGGTACGTTTTTATATACTGGCTGGGTTGAAGTTTGCAACTTAATTAGCTGCTATTGAACTAACTGATAGTTTTTCTTGCTGCTATCTTGTGGTGTTCTTTGTCTCGATAGAGGGGGGGGGGGGAGAGAAGTAGCCTGGGGTTTGTTAAAGTTTGTAAAATTCAAGCGGGCTGGATGGCGTATTTTCCTTTCACGTTAACGCAAATAAAATGTGTGGGCATATTCATGAGAAGGCACATTTTTCTCGGGAATTACTGTTTATTTCCGATTGCGTCGGACTAGGAGGTTTTAAAGTCCGCACCCGTTTATTTAGAGGCTATGACTGTACAGCAGTATATACAGTATTTATTTTATTAATTTGTATAAAGGCCACTTAAGGCTGTAAGGTTATTAATTCTCAGTGAGCACCTGCTGTAACTTAGCTGTTCTTTTTATGCAAGGGGCCGGTTTATACAGCAAATATCAGAAAATCCACAGTCTAATCCCCTGATTTTTTTACAATTTACAAAATGTATGAATGAAGAACTAACCAGCCCGGTGTAATATATTGAAATTTATGACTAAATCATCTTCTATGAATTAAAAATGCAAAAAAATACGAAGAAAATTGGAAAGTACCATGGGGAAAACACCGAAAAAATTATTATTATTAATTTTTAATTATTCTGAACTGTAAACGTTGTCGGTAGGCGTTGTTACTAGTAGATTGTGGTGTGATCATCAGTTGAACACGCCTGCGCATGTATACTTATATTAACAGAGGACCTGTGGCTATTACGTCACAAGCATAATCAGTATTCTAAATTCTCATTTTTTAATTCAGGGTCGGATCAATTTATTTTTATCATTATTATTAATATTATTTTACTGTGCGTAATTGCATTGTACTTGTATTGGAAAATATTGGTATACTGAGAGAGAGACCTGTGAAGTGTGAGTGTGAGCCCATTGAACGGCACAAACAAGTAGGCCTACCCTGGAGTACATATTGGACTGTTCTACAATGTGTACAATCTGTGTTTTTGAGAGCAGACCGTTGGGTTTCGTTAATCATACGTCCTAACGTGACCATTTTTTTTTTTTTTTTTTTGCCAGAGTGGGACAATCTGTGGAATTACAATATACTATAGCCTAACAGAAAAATTTTGACTGCTGCTAATAAACCCTTGAGTGATCAGTAAATCCAGAACTTTCTATACCTCTTCCAACGTAGGCACTTTAGTTAAATTTGCCCATTCAAAAATTTCTTGTTCTATGTTGAATTGACATCACTGCTCAAAGCATTCTTTGATTGTTTTATAAAACCCAGCCGCCGCAGTTTTACATTCTCCTAGTCAACAGCAGCTACTCTTGTAATTTTACAAGCAGTTCACGGACAATGTGCCTATCGTTTGGACGTTGTAAAAGCGAGACATTTATGCTGTGATTGGGGACAGCGGGACAGACAGCATAAGAGCGGGACGTATAGTCACGTTACTCATACCATACACAGGGACGGATCCAGCCCATTTGGGGGGGGGGGGGGGGTAGTTGAGGGTCAAAATAGAAAAAAAAACATATGTTATATCGATTAAATTATAGAGCGTAATAAATTAACTAACAATAGAATTTACCAAATTGTCCCCCCCCCTGTATCCGTCCATGACTATATGTACACATATGTCACATAGAATCTAAAGTGAAGAAGCATCAAAGAAACGCTTCTCCAAAACGTTTTATAGACATTTTAAACTTTTTTTTTTACACTTATTATAAATAAAACATTCTAACCATGACGAAGCTTTCCTTGTACCAATGTATTTGTATTGTATAGGGAAGCAATGCCATAAATACTACTAGCATGTATGGAGAGTATGGGATACGTACGTGTGTTGAGCTGTTAAGTCGGCTTAATACTTCTTCGCCCGGGCGGAGTGCTCATCATGCTTGATTTCGCCTTGTCACTCGCTCACTCGGCATGAGTTAATTTACAGCGTCACTGTCAAGGCCACTGCGAGCTTACGTGATGCTGTTCATGATGGAAACAACCCAACTACTATCAAAAAATTTGAAGATCCATTGTCATGGGGCCTAAACTGAACAATTAAACATATTTAGCGGTCATTATTGTTGCATTCACACGGACAGCAATGTCGTATATGTTGTTAAAAAAATTCACCTGTCATCTAATGTTCCATCCAAGAGATAGGCCGTTTGGTTGTATTGTAAACCTCTAAGTGAAAAGTAAACTAATAATGTGAAAAGTCGGGAGCAAATGATGTGATTGAGGGACCGGCTGGCACTTTGCGGTCCAATGCATTTCACTTCCCTCCCTTTATGAAATGTCAGTCCGCTCCTGGGTCAGATCTATGATGGAATGATGGATGAGAATGGTTGATGCAAAACCGCAGATTCTACTTCGGAAGGTTTTTGTGAAAACAGTGCACCTGCGACAAGATAGCGGCTGAAATCTGCTGAAGTAGACACTAGGCCACAGACATAATTATCGCTAATTTTTCTGTGATATTTACTATTTATTAGTTATTACATGTTTTAATAAAACATTATGTTAATGTATTCGCCGCAGAAATCCACCGAAGCGTGGCAGAGAGTGCGGCCTGCGACTTTGGGAACACTTCTCAGTCTGAGGGCATGGTACATGCTATCTTGGAGACGTGCCCCCGGACTCGGAAATTTTTCCCTGGTGGGTTGCAAAGGCTACACTCCCTAATACCCGATGCCCTCTAATACCTGACTAATTTGGATCTTCAGCTCTAAAAGTCTGGAATGTTCTTTACTTTTTTTTGTAATTTAATTTTAGGCATGTATCTATTAATATAATGTGTTTGTTTTTAAGGTTAGCATGAAAAGAAGACTTTATAGTCTTATTGTTCGCCTTTTGTTTGTTTTTATTCAATAAAGTCGTTTTCAATTCAATTCAATTCAATGCTGACAAATCTGCGGTACATTTATAATTTACTTATGTATACACTTGACACGTATTCCTTGCACCAGTTTGTTCTACCTACTATTTGTATATGCTATGTGGTATTACCTTTTGTTTACACTTTGTTTTTCAGAGCGCTAGGCTAGCTCTTTCCTAAGAAAATTGTCCTGCATTGTCATCAACACTCTAGTACTCGTAAGTTACCTACAGCTCGAATTGAAAATGCAATTGTGACTAGCGAATGAAAGAGTGATTGAATGAATGAATTAATGGTAATTGCAGAGTATCACACGTGTAGGCTATTGTAGTACTGTGAGACGAGGTACCTGCCAATGAGAAGATGTCTATTTCTACCAGTTCAATCGAAAACATTGTACTATACTATTGCGTAAATGATTGGTAAATAGTACAGTATGTTTAGTATAGAATAGTTAGTTATTGGATTCTGTTATTTTATAATTAATGTTTTTCGTATGCCTACGCACTCGATACATTTTTGTAGCTTTTGTAATATCAAAATTAGCGCTCACTTCTTCCTCCCTTTCTTTCTTTCTTTCTTTCTGTCATTCCGAATGACCGAGTAGGCCGAAATGTTGTCAAGAAATTTTTTTTAGAAACAATGTCATTGGAGTTGGAGAATTAGTATCATAAATTAAAAATCTACAAGTTACAAAATTTTAATTGCTTCATTGCATATAAGAACGAATTCCACCTTTCATTTTCAACCTTAGTGCATTGGTTTTATTATTTCCGAATAGAAAGTTGCCGTTTTCTCACATCATCCTACCTGAAGAGAGCCTACCGATTCTTTTTCCTTTGGCTGGGAACATTCGTAGTGCCGCATACTAAGTTAAACAGTCGCGAAATTATTAATTTTACGATGTAGAGTAGTATTAAAAGAACTGCGGCTAGTAAACCAATGACATCCAGTTGGTGTTGTTCGTACCAACTCAAATCTTGTACTACTGATCTCAGGTGAGTGGCACCCTTGTGTCTGATTACGTATTCAATCCAGTAGATGGCTAATTCCATAGGTGGCACTGGTCTATCATGGTATTGAACTGATCTACGCTTAGAAGCTTCACGATATCTGTGGAAAAAACACAGATTAATGGTTGCCCAACTACCCATGTAGAAAATATCAAAAGGATATTTTCATTCCTGACTTAAAATTAATCTCATCTACTGGTGAGAAAACAGTCCTGTGGTTTACCTAAAGGCATAGTGACATAAAGTTTCTTTGCGTCTACATATGCATTACTTACAGTAGACCTATCGTAAATCTTGATAGTCACATGACCCAAAGTAATGCACAAACCTGTAGATTAACTCTACTATTGGTTGATTAATAATGTTTTGTTATCAAACTTACTTGGGGTTATTTAGAACTTCGTTCACAGCATGAAGAATTTTTTCTTCGCTCAATTCGTCAAAATGGATCGACAAGCCAACTCCTTGCCTTACCGACTGCCTCACATTCATAGGCTGATCTCCAAATACTGGGATGCCTACAATGGGCACTCCTCTATCAGTCGCCTCTGTTGTACTTAGTAACCCTCCGTGAGTAATAAACAGTTTTATGTTTGGATGAGCTGAAATAATAAGACGCAATAACAGACAATGATTTCTTGTATAATTACCATTTATTGTAATTAGGCTATTAGTAACAACAGTAATATTCTCCATGATTTGGTCATTGAATCTTGGTATATAGGTACTGCATACTGTTTCGACAAAATTTTCATAGGCCTACTATGAGAATTATTTATATACCTATGGAGCATGTACGCAAGAGGGTTGAAATTGTAAATGCAGCCTTTTGCAATCATGCTCCTCATATTATATCGGAGGTAATTAATTCATACACACAGTATTTGATTTGCATTTGCGTTACCTAGAATATCTGTTTGAGGTAGCCACTTTGAAATTTTGACATTCTTGGGAATATCTGATAGATCAGCTTCAAACTTCCAGAGCACATTTTCTTTTAGCTTTGCAAAAGCGTTCAAAAACATGCGGATTTTCTCTTCTGGTAGAAGTGCAGTTCTTATAACTGATCCCAGACTGAACAGGATAACACCGTTTTTACTATTGTCCAAGTACGATTGTATATCCTATAAAGTAAAGAACTGTGTAACTTCAGAAAGTGTGACCATGAGTACCAAAATTTCGAATTTGGGATGTTGTGCAAAATTTTGCCTATTCAACCATGGTTTTCGGGCTCCACCGAAGTTCAAGGGACTTAAACTCTTACCTCCGGTTATGCCGAAAATCCTTCTACATTAAAGGAGAAGACGTCCTTTTTGCTCGTTTATTATTTGTTGGTTTTGATTTTGTGTCGTCTGGCGCATTTGTTACATTCCTATTCCTGTTTTATTTATCTTATTATATTTAATTCCAGTTTATCTTATAATAATGTTAAATATTTACGATATACGTTGGAAAATACATTACCATTGGAAGAGGTTCGAGTGGTTTTATATGAATTCCGGCAATGCCGACCATGTTTGGAACACTGGGTCTTGGAAATGATGTGCTGAAATGGTCGTTAATTAGAAGGACTGAAGTATTTTTTATAATATCTGCCACGTAGGGATGATCGTTCCCAAAATAACGCCTCATTAGAGCGTCCTGTTTGGGGAGGTATATGTTTTTCTGGTGGAATTCAGCAAAGGTCGTGAATATGAAGTTCTCCAGTCTCTCTATAAAGCTCATTCGGTAGGAATGCCCGAGCAATGGGTCAGGAATATGTGATGTCGGTGCTACATTTCCAACCTAAAATAAATGATTGTACGGAACATGGATGAGAACGCGATGGCTTTCAAAACGTTCAAAAAGTTACATTTGCATTAAATAGCCTTTCTAGGTCCCAAGAATATCAGAATTAAAGCTGCCATATATACAATATGAGGGTCATTTGTTAAATTAGTAGGCCTAAGTACGGCGAAGTTACTGACAAGCTATTAAACATAAAAAACTCAATTATTTATTTGCTGGTCGAGAAGCCCCGAATCTCCATTAGTCATTACATTATTATTAAAGTCTTGCATAGTAAAATTACAATTAAATACCATGTAATTGGTCCAATAGCTTGGCATAAAAGTAGCATAGCCAATGAATGGTACATTGAAGTGTCTTGCAAGTCCAGACATTAGGCCTTCACTTAAGCATGCTTCATACAAAAGAAGATCGAAATGCGGCTTTCTATTTAAAAAATCCTGAAAAGTTTGATCGTTGAGCATCATTTCAGTCACTTGTAACCCCATATTCACTATATCTAAAACTTTGTCGAGGGCAGTCATGTCTTTTATCGTCAAGAAGTCGAGTTTTTTGCCATCTGCAATAAAAGGTTAGGTTTATTGTTATTAGTACAACAAATGAACAACTGCATACAATTTATAGCTTGTTTTAATGCCAGATGAGGCAGTGAAATACTACAGTTAAAGGCATTGAATAATTGCCACCCTTATTGAGTTTCCAATTGAAATCCAGAGTTTTGGATTCTTAACATGTTTGTTACCTGTTGCACTTTCAAAATCTCAGTTGTTTCTTTTTACAGTATACCATTTTTCCTTCGGTAGTTTTACTTACCGTTGCCTGTAATTACAGTGTTCACAACAATTTCTGTTACATTTGGTGCGGGTATTGGTAGTTTATGTGGAGAAATGTAAGTAACTTGGTGACCCTTCTTGCCAAGTTCTGCCACAAGCGGCTCGAAAAGAATTACATGACTTCTTGAGGGAATAGGAACTACCACGAGTATATTGGATGTAGTAGCACATGTTGCCCAAGCCAGTAAAAGAATAGGTTTCATCATTGCCCCTGAATTAACAGAAACCCATGTGTAGGAGATATAAAAATTCGAAACATGTCATTATTCCCCCCTATTATACACTCGAATATTGTTCCAATTCGTACTCGATCCAATAACTATGAGTCTTAAAAAAATTCGAAATAATACCGGTACCTAAAATTAATATTCAATTCGTGTACATCAATTTATATTGTACATTACAAATAGTAATTCTTCCATCGAATAAATTTTGGGTCGGTTCGAGTGTGTAATGTGGGCCAAGACTCGTATCTGTACTTGGTTAAGTCATTTTTTGCTTGGTTCATTCCGCCAATGGTAAGCTTGGATCAGCTTGTCCATTATCGCTTGTAGTCTGTGTAGGTTGACATCGAGAACGTATATACGTATATTTGCTAATGGCCAAATATTCATACGGAAAAAATATAAATAATGTCCGAAATCCATGGGGTCGAAGGCATTTGGTTAAGGGACCTATGGGCCATTATAAAAAGTCCTTCAAAAATGTCAATTACAATTATCTAGGCAGGCTACTTCGAGTAATTTAATTTTTTCTAGTTCTAAACCATTATTTCAAGAGATATTACATTTGGTACGAGGCTCTTCCCCTCCAATTGTAAATTAATGCGGGTTATTTCAGATTTACCTGCTTTCCGAAGCTGTCTTCAACAAACAAGAAAGAACTCGTGGAAAATTTGTTGGAGTTGGCTACAACCTACACCTTTCATGCTCTAAGGCAATTAGGTCCATAAAAAGTCCTTCGGGATATTATTACAGCTTATTATAATCAGGGCCAATACATGAGAAAAAAAAGGTGTTAAAGTTATATTATAGTAATTTTTCCTCGTCTACTATGATCAACTACTTGAACTGGACACAGAAAGTACTCTGATAGGCTTCGCCGTTGGCACAGTACTGTACTTCAACGGTTCTACGTGGAACGACACTTATCAAAGGGCATCCAACGCAATAAGTAAGATAAAATACTGGCTGGACACGAATCTTACGCTCAACATTACCAAAACGGAGTACATGGCTTTCAGCAACACAGTTGTTGGACAGCCTGAAAACCAACACTTGAAGCTTCATGGACATGACTGTGCCCTAGACAACTTCTATATTTGCCAAGAAATTACTAAAACTGAAAAATACAAATACTTAGGGATCATTATAAACCACAATTTACGATGGATCGAGCACACAGTGTTAACTACCAAACGGATCAGAAAAACATTGTACAATTTTAGAAGACTAAGACATGTCGTTAACCGTGACTTTTTAAGACAGATTTACTTCGCGCTAGTCGACTCACTTACCCAAAATAACATATTTGCATAATTAAAGTTGCGATGAAAAAGCCCTATCGGTACCCATCTGAACTGCTCTATGACGAATTTGACGTATCTACTACCACAATCACTTACGCCAGACAGCTTTGTTTATGCAGATACAAAAAATTACTAGACGCAAACAATCAATCAGATTTAATGGCACAAGACTTGACGTTGGTCGCAATTTTCAGATCCCCAAACATAACACTACTCATTTTCAACATTCCCACATTTACTTATCAGTTTCATTCTATAACAGCCTTCCTGAATTCATAAAAAATCTACCACTCAAAAAACAATTTAACAGTAAATTTAGATATTTTCATCTGTCCCAAAACCAAGACAAATCTTACAGCATTAATATAACAACCCCTTATTCAACGTACGGGTATTCAACATCCTGTACATTTTTTTACAACCCACATACGATTAAATATACGAAATGCTTAGTGATGGTTTTTAGAGTCAAAATAAAATAAAATAAATGAATATAGATCTAGTTTTAGCTTTAGTCGAAATTAGGTAGGTACACACATATTGTATATATTGTATATTCGTATTTATTACATAGTATTAAGGCTGGCCCAGCACGGGAAAAATCCTTTTGGCCACCCCTACTTTATTATATATTCTGACTTTGTATATAATATTGAAAAAACGCAATATATTTATTTATTCATTTAAAAGAAGAATTTTTCGTAGAATCCACAGTTATCTTCTAAATTTGGTTGTTAATTTGGGACACGTTATTTTTGCCATTATTGAAATAGTATATTACTAGTACTTATTGCTGTAAAAATCTGATGAAACCTTAGAAACGTATTTTCTTATGAAGTGATAATTATGACGATGACCGGTCTGAAAACGAACTGTATATAGTATTGTATAAGTCATTACGAAAGAAGTACCATACTCGTTCAAATCTCAACTGAACATTTTGTCAAAACACTCATCGAATAAGTTTCTACAGGCATCAGCTCTACCCAATGAGATACATATAAGTGATAATTGTTGAGGGGGGGGGGGGGGGTTATTTTATAATTGAAATATTTATTCACTCAGACACTTACCTGTCTATATTTGAGCACTTCCAAAGCAAACAACGCATCACACTTAACGATATTTTCGCAAACTCAGTATTTTATCAAGAGACGCTCAAGGTTCCTTGTTTTTTAGAGGTCCTACACTAATTTATTGTGATATTATGGTGAATTTTATAAGAATATTTGTAGTTCCGCCTGCTTATGAACACTATAATTACGGTAGATCGGCAACTGTTCCTAATACATAATTAATATGATTAGCCGCAATTCTTTATCAGTCTTTCAGGGTCACATTTAGTTCATTTAAAAATCTTACAATTTGAGGGAATCTGTATCCTCACTATGGACAGGACACGTAGAGTAGTGGTACAAACTCCGACTTTCACCTGAAAGGTTGTTTGTTCGAGTCTCACACTTGCTAAATTTTCGGGCCATGCTTCGGAGGGCATGTAAAGCAAGAGGTCCCGTGTCTTCTTTGTTGAGTGTAAGCGAGGGCAAGTTAGGGGAGGAAATACGAGGAATTGGCTGGAAGAAGAAGTGAACTTACAAACATTTCGTCAACAGCTCTATCTTCAATGGCACTGTGTAAACTGGTACCTCGGCGGCTCCGTAGGAAGCTACGGAGCCGCTGAGGTACAACCGTCGAAGTCTAAGGAGCGCCACTGAAGATGTCGACCGCAGCTGTTGACGAAACGTTTGGAAGTTCACTTTCATATTGACCACGGCCCATCAGCCCGGATTATACTGGTTCTTCAAAGGAATACGTTATTCTGATAAATTGTCAACACAACTGAATGATTTTCATCTTGATTATAAACACACACATATCTCATAGAAGTAAATACTACCTCAATACACAATACTACCTATAATTAGACAATTATAATAAATAAATAAGGACTTTTTTGTTCTATTACTAAGCCAACCTAGCGGAGTTAGGGCTGTAAAGCCCTCTCTTATTACACTCAACTAGAACGGCCCGGGACCGCCTGCTTTACACGCCCTCCGAAGCATGGCCTGAAAATGTAGCCAGTACTGTGGGACTCGAACCAACAACATTTCGGTTGAAAGGCAGAGTACCACTATTCTACGTGTCCTGACAATCGGTTTATTTGAAGTCATTGTCAAGTGCTGGTCATGACTGTGTTCTTCTAAACATAGGCAGGTAATATTTCAGGGCCTCTTAGCTGTCGAACTTGTACCTATTTGTTGTTTAAGCGTCCGAGTTAGTTTTAACCGGTTAAGCGTAGATCGTGGGTTCGAATCCGGCTAAGCCCAGTGTTTTCCATATCCTCTAATTTTCGGTTATGACGAGGAGGTTACCTCTTAAACCAAAGTTAATTTAATGTCAGTGTTATATCTGCCATATAATACTGCAATATATAATGTAGTTTTAACTGCTCGTTTCTTTTACCTTCCACCTTTTGCCTTCTACTGCTACTATTCAAAGTCGTTGAACTAAATCAAAACACGTTTTTTCTACATTACGTTCTAATTATAATTTTTTCTTCTTATCTTTAGCAACCTTTGCCTCTTTTCTACCGCATATTTTTGAAAATATGTAGAAAATAATGACTTTGATTATATATAAAACAGCGGTGACCACAACAGATATTGTCACAACTACGTCCAATTGGTTGGCTTGATACCAACTGAGGTCTTGCACTACCGAGCGTAGGTGTTTGGCTCCTTTATGCCTAATAACATATTCTATCCAGAAAATAGCAGAATCTATTGGTGTTTGTGGCTGATCCTTGAGAAGCTTAGACCTTAGTTGAGCTGCATCTCTATACCTAAAAACAAAATTCAAGGCCATTTTGTAGACATGACCATTAATACGGCAAATTTATACCTCTACGCGGAAAGTTTTGTTCGAGTCGCGATTTTTTTTTTATGTTTTTGAGGTGCTGAAATGCTGAATCCGATTATAGCATTTTCCACCAAAATTTCTACAAAACCTAACCCAACATACAAAAACGTGAATAAATCTCATGATGCCCGCGCTTTTCTGACTGAGGCTCAGAAAGTGTGAGGAAAACTACTATTTAAAATAAAGGTCCATTCAAAATTATCTACCATACACTGTAGAAAGGGTTTCCTTCTACAACCGACGGCTACCATCAAATATGTAATATAGGACTTTCTATTGTGAAAATTGAGGCAAATTACAGTAGTTTGTCGAAAACGCGGTACTGACCTAATTTCATTAATGTTAAAGAAGATTTTTTTTAAAAATCACATGGTACTTTAGGAGCGGCATCCAAAAAACCACTGGCAGATGAGATTTTTCCTTGTGTGCCGTAACGATTTTTGAGTTGTTAATTCTTACTTTGGGTTGTCCAAAACCTCTCGAATAGCATTTAGCAGTTTTTCCGATGTGATATCGTCATAGTTGAGAGACAAGCCGACCCCCGCGTTCACAGATTGTCTCATGTTCATTGGTTGATCTCCGAAGATAGGAATGCCAATCAAAGGGACTCCTCTGTCCACAGATTCTGTTGTACTCAAAAGACCTCCGTGTGTGATGAAAAGTTTTATATTGGGATGAGCTGAAACATCAATATTGTGGATGATAATGTATCTTATTCTAGGAATAATTGAATAATACGAGTTTGTCTATATGCTTCTGCCCATAAGCTGAGTATGGAAGTTAATAATTCTTTTTTTATTGTTATATGGTTGGAACCATGTACTACCGGGGTACTTAAATGTTTGTTGGGTTAAAAAATGTACACTTTGATGCAGTAACTGTTTACGTACAAATCAGTCTAGGACACATTTAAAATCTTTGGATGTTATACAGGCCTAATAGGCCCAGTACAGTATAACTTTCCTCTGTGGGACAGGCCTAAATTTGTAAAATTGTTACTTTAAACGAACTTAGTCTAAACAATTTTTCAACATTTCCAGATTTAGGCCAAATTCTCTTAAAATGATTTTCCCGTTAATGCATCTTTGCTTGCCAAACCTAAGTCGCAGTCCTGTTCAGCTTACCTAAGATATCTGATTGCGGCAACCAATTTGAAATCATCAAATTTTTTGGTTTCCCTGGCAGATCTGTTTCAAATTTCCAGAGAACATTTTGCTTAAGTTTTCCAAAAACATCGAGAAACATTTTAATTTTTTCCGGTTCCATTTCTGAACTTTTTAGATTTGACCCCATGCTGAAGAGAATGGCTCCATCTTTTGATCCATCTAAATGCTTTTGTAAGTTCTGTAAACAAATAAAATGATTTTCGAAGTACCTATATATTTTATATTTTAGACTTGCTAAGAAATAGGTATATTGCCGTCAATTCCGTTGGAGTTTTATAGCCATCGGCAATATGCCAGTTGTGGACTTTGTAAATCTCATTCAGAAAGTGTACTTAAGAAAAATACCTACACCTGATCGCCAATCTTAAAAAGGATTTTTTTATTTTACTGGACAACATACAGTATCTTACCTTACCTCTGGTAACTTTTTGGGAGGGTTAACATGAACCCCTCCAATGGGTATTAAATTTGGCACCAAAGGCCGTGGATATGATAGACTGAAATGATCGTTGCTGAAGACTAGAGAGGTATTCTTAGTGATTTCTTCGAGTGATGGCGCTTCTTTCCCTGCATATTTTCTATAAATCTCCTCCTGCATGGGAAGGTAGACCAGTCTGTGATTTATTTCATTCACGACATCAAACACTAGACTTGTAGCTCGTTCAATGAAATTCATTCTCTGCTGATAGCCTAGGAAAGGACTGGGGATATATGAAGACGGTGCAATGTTACCAACCTAAAAAATAAAAGCAGATTTAATTATTTTGGGTTTTGCGTTGTTGGAATTGACATAGGTTACATACTGTACATAATCGTATCCTGTTGGTATTTGTTATTATTTATTTAACATACTCTTCGTGTCGACGGGTTACACTACGGTATTCTCGATATCTGAGCCCCTGCCGTATTTTTAGTCTCTTTCTTGTTCTCTTTTACAAAAGCTGTAGGGAAAACTTTTCAAGGTCTTTATTTACATTTAAATTATTTGCCGAGGTTAATTAGGTGATAAGGGTTTGAAATTCCAGCTGGAAAACTCTTAAGTAGTTCACCTCTACTTCAACTTTACTGTACCTTGGGCACTCTAAAGTAAGATGCTGTACTGTTTCTTTCACAGAATTTAGCAGGATTAAGACAGCTTGTGTTACGTTGTGGCCATTAGTATTTTGATGTATTAGTGAACCTTGTGACTCATAACCTATTTCATCTTATAAAAAAAGTTAAATCGCGTACTAACAATTTAATGAATGTATCCGATTAACCTCTTCAATCGACTCACTAAGTCACTTGTGTAAGTACTAAGGTAGGTACTTGTGTCGAGTTACGACACGTCTGACGTCTTCGACCGCAAGGTGTATATAGATACTCGCACGAGTACAAGCACGCTACCACCTTGCCACCGAAGTCGCTGAATTTTGTGTATACATATTTTCGACTCTTCCTTTTTAATTTTAACCATAGCCATCAGAACAAGAGAAAATTAATTTACTTACCATATAATTAGACCAAAGAATTGGCTGGATTGGTGAAAATGCAATGAGAGACGCTTTAAAGCGATATGCCAACAAAGCATTGATACTTTCTGTTAGGAAGCTTTCTCCTATGACTACATCGAATTGTGAATCTGAATTCAGAAGCTCTTGAATTTCTTTCGACTGAAGCTGCTTTTCACAAACCACTTTACCGAATAATGGCATTCTGAATAAACTTTCAAAAGCTGTTTGGTGACGCATTCCAAATAAATTTTGCGGTATTGCCCCAGCTGAAAAGGACATTAATTTACAATTAGTATTCACTATATCCCGAATTACTTTTGCGAAGTGGCCCAAGCCTTCTTTTTTCGAGGATCTCATATATTTCGTTAGTTTTCCTTCTCTAGACACCACGTTCGTTCACCGTATATCACCTTAAATGGGCATTACGATGGTTTCAGCGGTAGTTTTCATCCATGTTATGGCACCATAATATGTTGCGACGAGGTTATTGACAGTCTTGTGTTTTTTATACTTAGTTGTTCTGAACAGTGGCCTTGACATAAGTAGCCTAACTTTACATCCAGTACGTCTTTCAAATCTTTTAACCAGGCTTCCCTTTTGACAATGTGTAAACTCATGTTGCTGAAACAGATCATAATTGTATTCGACTCCTCTGTTGCCCTTTTGAATTCGTTGGCGAGGGTGTTGAGGAAGCAGACATGTAGGATCTAAGCAAGGGCGATCAGAAAGAAGACTGCAGGGCCGTCCGCGAAACCGCTGGAAGGACGAACTAGAAACCGACCTCCGCGAGTTGGGAGTCCATATAGATGGTAGAGTGTCGTACAAACTGAGATGATTGCAGGAGTGTCTTTGAGCCGGTGAAAACCCATCAAGTGTAGTAGGGCCAGAAGAAGAAGAAGAAGAAGAAACAAGGGCGATCAAGTGCGACACTTGTCACCCCAACTTCGTATTTTTTAATAATGGCACATTTTGAAATTTTCAAACTGTTGCAGAATGATTCAAAAAAATACCCTAATATCATCAATTGGACCCTACTGGCTTGATTTAGTGAAAATATTTCCACCCCATGAGATAATTAATTATACTGTGGTATATATAACATACTGTACGAAGGCATACCTACCTAGCATTTCCTCTGTAGTCATTGGTAAGATTACTTCTTTTAAATTGGGCACCGGGGTTTGCTGCTTTTGGGCGCTGTAATAGGTTACCTTGTGACCTGCCTTAGCCAGGGACACCATCAGTCTTTGAAATAGAATGTTATGGCTTCTTGCAGGCACTGGCATGATGCCTAAAATGTTAGCTCCCATTGCCAAGGGCACACATAACAAGAGTAGCGATACCTTAATCCAAGCCATTACTGAAACATGAATAATAATTGTTGAGAATTAGTGTTTGAATTTCCCACCACTCCGCGGCTGTAGTTAGGGAAAGGCGGGATACGCGGGAATAAGCCTACAATATGGAGGTTTTGGAGAGTGCTAGATTGGTGATGGCGTCATGCATCCTACTCACGTTATATCTTTTTGAATTATTATTGCTTTCCAATTTATACGTAGTATAAGGAAAGCTTTGTGATGGTCGAAATTTTCGATTCCGAGATTTCAACGGATTTACACGTTTTGAGGTCCCAGGAACCCAAAAATATGGTTTTTACGAAATGTCTGTCTGTCGCTCTGTCTGTCGCTCTGTCTGTCGCTCTGTCGCTCTGTCTGTCTGTGCGTCGATTTCCGGGCAAACTACTCGGTCGATTTTGATGGAATTCGGCATGTAGGTTCACAAAAATCATACATCGGGACCATTTTTTTAATTTTGGGCTAACTCAATTTGGGGGGGGGGGTTTATTATCAAAAAACTTCAAAAAAACGTCTAAAAAAATTATTTCTCAAAAACGGCTCCAACGATTTCTTTTAAATTCACATATATTGTAGTCGTTATTCATGTTGCCCCTTGATAGGTTGCATCTGGGGGTAAAAAAATAAAAATAACTAAATTTTAATGAAAAATGACTAAAAAATAATTTTTCTGCGAAACCTTTCTATCGATGATTTCTACCTTCAGGTATGTTTTAGGTGTTAAATTGAGTAACGAAATCAGACAGGTTGCTTTCCCAGAAAAGTATTTGGTTCTGTAAAAACAAAATGTTTTTTTGAAAAAATGATAGAAAATTCACGATTAAATGCATTGCGTGCCCTGCCAGTATTCTAGTATTGCTGTGTGGTAATGTGTTGGTCTGACCTATCTAGAATTTACCTCATCTCCAGTGAGGTCAGGTGGACAACCCCCCCCCCCCCCCCCCCGAGACAACGGAAATTTAACCATAGGAAAATTATTTACCATGAAGTTACTCATTTTCTCTATCTACTAATTTTGATAAATTGGAAAGCATGTTCGAGTAAACTCGGACCGGTTCTTTAAAAATGATTTCAATACATTGTGTTAATTCATTCATTACAATTTAATTGGTGTATGTTTCATACTCAGCAATAATAATGCATGCTATGAAGGGCTTGTTTTTACTTAAATATACTATTTTTTAACAAAGGGTTACTTGGACTTACATTGTCTGTTGTGTTAATATTCGTTAGAGGCATGGGCCCCATAGTCATCAAACAATCCATTGTCAGGTGAAGACTGCCTCTAATGACAGCACAGCACACAGCATGCAATGTAAGTCTAACTAACCCTTTGTTAAACAGTATTATACCATGACCATTAACATTTACCAATAAATATACAATAGTAGTTAAATTTAGAAGTTAAAGTAAAAGTTAAAGTAGAAGTGAAGTAAAAATTAAAAGTAGTAGTTAAATTTATTTAAAAAAATGCTATTTCTATTAGTATTCAGGAAAAAAACTGTAATCAATATACAGGTACTGCAATATAGCAACAAAAAAACATTTGGGTAGTCACTTACCTGTGGTAAAGTGGGGAAATCTCAGCTGTAGTATAACTAAAAATTTAAGAAGGTAAAAATACTCTGAACATTTGGTTTACTTATGTTTTTTTTATTTTTAATCTCTATTTCATCTGAAATTTCCGAAATTACCACAAGATAGTGAATATCAATCACTAATGGTCATGTTTCCAAATTCTGGGAGGCTTCGGGTGTTAAAAATACTACTACTTGATTACTAGTTGAATAGCTTACCTGTATGAGATGAAGAAATTTGCCTATCGTACCTATTGAACGTTAGTTATCTGGCGAAGCTCAGAAATTAGGGATGATAGTCAAACTGATTTTTTTAGTCAGTAATCACTTTGCTTCTGGTAGGCCTACTAGATAATATGCATCATTCCATGCTCTACTATTCATATCAGTCTCGTTTGAAGTGTAGACTACTGATAGCGGCTGAGGCCTCTTGTGTTACATAATTTGATAAACTTCCTCGTATTCTTAGATTGAGCGTCAGATTATGATTCTTTCTTCTTTCACAGTCCTAAAGCTGCCAACGGCCTTACCATGTTGAATCCATTATATGTTTCAAACTGCGGCAAACTTGGCAGTGTGCACAGCGTTGGCAGGGGAACATGGTAGGAAATGATAACGCGCTTAGGCAGTATATATAAGTACGTGTCGAGTCCTGGTCACCTCCGATTTAAATGATTTAATCGTGTGACTTTACCATGTTCCCCAAGTGGTTCGGAATCCACTATAATCAGGAGGTCCACCCTGTCAGTCAACTCCCCTTTCCCCGAGGTGAAACAGTCTGCCCTTAGGGTGCCTCAAGTTAACAAACAGACTCACTCCCCCCGCCAGGCTGCCAGGGTTGCATAAAGCAGAAATGCTAAAAGCAGGCGTTAGAAGCACAATCCTAAAGCTGATAAAGAACTTTAAAGTAAAGCTGTAGCTTTTTGACTTGAGAAATTCAAGTGTTTTCAATATCTACTTTCATAAAAAAAAAAAATTTGTGCCCTGTTATGGGCGACGCCTATAATAGAAAACAGTAAACTGAAAGCTTTCAAGTGTTGGACTAAGTGGGGCGTCTAAAAGTATGGTCGAATATTAAAAATTATATTAATCCTATGCTACAAATTACAGTGGCGCAACATGTATAAAAATTGCTTACCTACCGGTTTTTTAAGTAAGGAAATCACTGGCAATTTCAAATAAATCTACTGCCGCTAGCCTATAAATACTTATTAATTTGTGATCACTCAGTAGACAAAGACCGGGACCTGAAAGTTATTTCGGGCAATGAGAGATTGTCTATAAACAGTCTTATTTTACTGGACTATGCTATGCGAACAAACTGGAGAAGTCCACACTCCACACATTGGAAGGCCTTAATTCCATGATGAAGCCGCGGTCAAGGACATTGCGGCTCGAAACTGAAGCTTTTCTAAGTGGAACGGCCTTCACATTGCACATAGTTAATTATTGTTATTATGCAGTGATTAGGCCTACTGGTTTGGTTGGCTTTATAAACTACAATAGTTTATTTTCTATATAATACCGTTAGCCGAAGAAATTATTACTTATATTATTTATACACTTACTATATATTACTTACCTAACTTAAGCGGTAACAACTCTCGGGCTATAGCCTATAGGTGGACTTATATTAATTTATACCCATGTAGCCAATCAATGAACAAGTAAGTGGTCCCGGAGGTCAAGTGAAGTACGAGTTGCTACATACCTAAATCCCAACTGCCCCTGTTCAAGAGATGCGACGAACATTCCGTAGCTCTAGCTACAGTACCATGTAACAACATTATGGCCTGCGTAGGGCCTATGGTCTATTTTTCTTTCAATCGTATTCTTTTTTATTTTAGCAATTCCGCCTAATTCGACTCATAATGTATATGCAATCATTATGATGATGCTTACCTTATTCGGTATGTCCATTAGGTAGCCTATTGTTACATGTAGCTGATCAACTGATCAGTTGTACGTTCAAGCTTTATTTCTGTCTGAATATTTCAGTACTTGTCTTTCATGCATGAGGGGACATGCATTATTATACAAGTAATGTTTGTTTGAATATGCAGAAATTTATATTCTAATCGGTTGATATTCCAATCCTACTGTTTAAATTCCGTACATTTCATTTTTCCATTTTTTATTTCTCCTGACGGTTTAGCCCATTCTGACCCGTATAAAACAGAACAAAATATAGAAATCATATCACGTACCTTTACGAAAATTAGGTAACTGCCGATTCATTGAGAAAATATCAATTTAATTTATAGCCGAAATACCTTATTTTCAAACCAGCCGAACTTTACGCTCGGTCTCCTGCAGCCTGATCGAGGCGATTATAACACCGGGGTTAAATAAATACCCTAGGATTATAACTGTAAACCAACAAATTTTGAATAGCACTTTCCATTATAAAATTATCTTGTTTACATTTTTTATACCAGGGGATTAAATAAATGCCGGTATTATAATCGCCTCGATCAGGCTACAGGTACTAAAGTAACACTCGACTGCTAAAAATTTTTACACAGTTGATTTAAATGTTTTGAAAAATTTAGTATTTTTGTCCGACTATATTACTGTATTAATTGTAGTTTAAAGGCAAATTGTAGTCACAGGGCTGGAACTAGGTCAGTTTTTCCCACGAAAGTCAGATTTTTCGTTTTAAGTCAGCAAAAGTCAGGAAAATACGAATTTGGTCAGGAAAGTCAGGAAAATATGCATTTCGGGTAGAAAAGTGAGATTTCATTCAGTATAATGATAATATAATAGGGGTATTCGCGCTGGTCTGCTTGCTTGCTAATCGAAACTTTTTCTTGTCTATTGACACTTTTTTTTGTCAATGCGACCTTTTGATTGGTCAATCGACAAAAAAAAGTTTCGATTAGCAAGCAAGCAGACCAGCGCGAATACCCCTAATATATATTATAGCCTATTTAAAATTGTGTAACTATATATAACTTGTGGTGTTCTGCAACTATGACAAAAGTAAAACAGCTCTTCAGCACTGACTGCGGTGACAACCGGTTCTATCATCAAACAGGCTAGTAAGGCGTGCATCCGCTAGAAGGTGCTGCCAGCATTAGGTTGCTTTGAAGTGGCAGCAGTTCAGTGGCGCACTTTTCACTTTGTTTACTTTTCTGCCGCTTATTAGATATTTACATTTTACAGCTCTTGTTCTTCGTAGTTGCGTTGATGCGTTTTCATTGTTGTCTATTTTTAAACGCGTTTCTGAGTTTCCTTTAATAACTTATTGTAATCAACTGAGCGACGCGTTTTCTTATAAAATATTATATGGCTTACATGCTGAAGTAGCCGTTATATACTTAAATATAACTTATTAAGTTATTATTCACACTCAAACTCATAAGTGATAAGCCAAAGCCGACAAGGTAAGTCTAAGTAAAAGTATCAGTGTATCACTAAAGTGTGGCTACTGGCTCGAGGAGCGAGGACTCATCGGACATACATACTATAAATATAAAATACTGTACCTATTTTGGTCATATTTCAGTGCTTGTAGAGTTTTAGTTTAAGAAAAAAGAAATGTCAAATGTCTATTATTGAAATAATTTAAGTCTAAGGAAGTAAGGAAATTGCAATATAGCCTTGTATAGGCTTTGTACTTTAAAACGTGCCTTTGAATTTGACTAACTTACAGTATGTACGTAGATTGTAGGTCTGTACGTCTGTATCTTAGGTGGATTATTACCTTAAATCATATAGCCTAAATAAAGTATTATTTCATTTCAATCGGTGAATTATATAGGTAAAGAAAAAGACACGTGTATTGTACTAGCTACGTGTTCTTTACTGCATTATTAAGTTGGGAAAGCTAATAACCAATTTGATTTAACGAAGGTGTTCTGAGCTAATTTAGGTATATTTTCATTTTCCAGTCTCCGCCAATTTACCATAGTACAATGATGTCTATTTTAATTACTTTTACTTAATTAATTTTTAAATCTACTCAATAATTTTAATGATTTGTATAATTTTCAGGTAGAACCGAAGATGGGAAAATGTAAAGTTAGAGACTATTGGTTGACAAGAATAGATGCAAATGGCATGGCAATTAATAAGTGGGGGAAAAAGCAAGACGATGAGCATATTTTATGCTTATTTTGCAAGAAGTCCTTCAGCATTACATCTGGCTTTCAAACTGTTGAGAGACATGCTGATTCTTCGAAACACAAGGAAGCTGTCGCTCCCTATTTGTGTCCGGGGCAACTTCGGCTGTCCAGTTCCAGTGTATCTAGTGAAGCTCCTGTGGTTCCTCCCTCAATAAATGCAATTCAAGTTACCAGCCCCAGGGATGCCACTACATGGGCGGAACTGCAATGGGTGATGAAGTGTGTAGTCCAGAATTGGTCTGCATCGTCGTGTGAAAACCTTGGTGAACTTTTTGCATCAATGTTTGGTGGGAGTGCTGTTGGGGATTTTTCCATTAGTAGAACAAAATTTCGCTATTTACTAACTGAAGCTCTAGGGCAATTTTTTAAGAATGAACTCGTCAAAGACTTAACCAATGCGTACTACACACTGTCGTTTGACGAAACAACGAACAGTGCTGGGGCAAAAGAACTGCAACTTATGGTAACATACTATTCAGGAAAACAAGAAGCAGTAGTAAGCCATCATCTGAGAACTTTTTTTATTGCTTCAGCGACAAGTGAAATCTTAGCTGATAAAATCCTGGAAGGCATTAATGAAGCGAATTTGCCTTTATCGAAATTGTTGATGCTCGGCATGGATGGACCTAATGTCAACAAGAAAACACACCGCCTTTTATCTGAACAAATTTTAAATATAAGAGGAAAGCCATTGATTAATATTGGATCCTGCAACATTCACGTAATACATAATGCGTATGAAAAAGGTTTATTGGAAATTGGCGAGGACGCTTCAGAATTGATCCGAAAAGTTTACTATTTCTTGAATGGCTGGCCCTTAAGGTTGAGCGACTTCAGAGAGATTCAAAATCAAATGGGTATAAAGCAGCACAGTTTTATAAAGCATGTAAGCTCGCGTTGGCTCACTTTAGAAACGGCAGCAAGCAGAATGCTGGAACAGTGGGAGGCTGTACTTCAGTATTTTTTAACTTTTATTCCTAAAAAGAGGAATAAACTGCTGCCCAGCAAAACATACCTTGAAATAGTGAAACTACTTAAAATAAGTGACATGCGGGCTCAATTATTACTGATTTGTGAAAGCGCCAAATTATTTACGCGCTTCACCGGCAGCTTTCAGAGCTCCAGCCCCATGATACATGTTCTGTATCACGAACTTGTTCGATTGGCAAAAGTGTTGATTAATAAAGTGTGTAAGCCGGACGCAATTAAAGCCTTAGGTGTTTGTGAAAAAGTTTTATTGCCCGACAACCTTATCTCACCCGTCAAATTAATTCTAGGCGATGAAATTGTCTGTGAGATTAGCAAACTGAACGAAATGGACAGTTTACGATTTTTAACAAAAGCTCAAAAGCACTATGTAAGTGCTTGTAATCATATTCTAAAAAAAAGTTCAATCAACAACACTTTTGTAAAAGCCTGTCGTGCCTTGAATCCTAAGGAGCGAAGGACACCTGCGTCTGCGAAGTGGGTGAGATCTATAGCAAGTGCACTGCCTTTTGAGGTTGACCTCAATATATTACACGCTGAGTGGCAGCTTTTACAAGATGAGGCTGATCATGTGCCCATCCAGAAAGATGGAAAATATATTCCTGTAGATCAATATTGGGCACATTTTTTTTCTAAAAAAACGGATGCAGGTGACATTTCATTCCCAGCAGTCAGCAAGGTTGTAAAAGCAGTGTTATCAATGTCCCATGGAAATGCTAATGTTGAGCGTGGGTTCAGCGATTCTGCCCGATACTTGACTGACGACAAAGCAAGCATGTGTGAAAGGTCGCTAAACGCTGCCATGACTGTGAAGTCTGGATTACATAAATATTTTTATAAGCCAGAGCTCCTGCCTTGGAACAAAGAACTTAGTGACTTGGCTAGATTTGCGTGCAGCTCCTATAAATCATATCTTGAAGAACAAAAGAAAAAAGCAGAAGAGGAAGATAGAATGAAAAAAGAAATTGAGGAATCGAAGTTGGAAGAAGCACAGAAAAAATTAAGAATGAAGTTAGAAAAAGATACGATTGATGAGGAAGAGTCCAGGTTGAAAGAGCTAAAAGCTAACCAGGCGGCAAAGAGAAAAATTGAAAGCAAATTGCTGGATGAAGCCAATAAAAAGTTGAAAAATGCAGTGCAAAGAAACGATATGGTTGAGGTTGCAATCGCAACAGCCCTATTAGAGGGTGCGAAAAAAATACACAAGGAAGCTGAAAATGAAAGTAAAACAATTAATTCTGTGGAAAAGATTGTGGAGAAGAAGAAAAAATTAATAATTACAGATTTTTTCAAAAAGAAGTAATTTTATTTAAGAAATTTCAATTAAATATTCCTACTTCTTAAATCTGTTACTGCCAAAAATTGTTGGCTTTCTGTAATTTGTAAGATTTGCGATGACGTGTGAAATATACTATATTTCTTATTTCCATGAAGACGCTGATTTAATTCATTTTAGTTTTGGAATTGTTAAATTTTATACGCTCATGCTCAGTATACAATACTATAGTATGTTTATGCATTTTATAACAAAGTAGCTAAACATAGTTGTTCGAAATATCATTAAGGTAGAAAATAATATTAACATAGGCTACAATATGTATGTATTTATAATGATTTACATTCGATGATTAAATTTTCTAATTTTTCGTTACTTTAAATAGTGGTCAGCAAAAGTCAGATTTTTCATGTTTTTGGTCAGGAAAGTCAGATTTTTAGCTTGACATTTCCGGTTCCAGCCCTGTAGTCAGACCTGAATAATTTACTGAACTGAAATAAAATTATTTTTGATATTAAACTCGCCTATTTCATTGTATATGCACCTCCCTATAGTACCTACTCTGTACCTATCTTCGGTACACTTCTCTATATTAAATATTTTTTAAAAATATCGCTTTATAGTGAGAAATATCACCGCAATAGCTGTGAGACAATGTTACCGGTACACGAGAAAAATATATTTTATATACATATACGATATTATTTATATAAGCTATACTAGTATGATATTAGTTTTATAATTAAATTCCTTATGGCGAAACACAAAATTATGATGTTTCCCCATGCAGGTAATGCAAGTTACCTGTACTGTTTCAGTCAAGTCAGTCATCACAATGATAAAGATAATTAGGTATAAAAATGCATATACTGTATTCTAAACATAAACCTAACCTAGTCATTTTTTTTATTCCTCTGTTTTTGCTGTTTTGTAATTTTTTTTCCACTTTCACCGCAAATAAACCGTAAAACTGTCTTAATGGTTAACACAATAAAATAAATAATTAACGACATAACTGCTGCCAAGGCTGCTATTACATCAAGTTGATGGATTTGGTACCAGGTGAGGTCTTGGGCGGAAGAGCGGAGGTGGGACGCCCCCTTGTGCCTGAGGACGTACTCCACCCACCAGATGGCCCGTTCTAAAGGTGGTAAAGGGTTGTCCCTGAAGACGGATGACCTAAATTTGGCTGCTTCTGAATACCTGAAATATTAACAAGTTCATGCAGTTAATTGGTCAAAAAGTGTAGAAAGAAACGGTTGTAGGGATGCTCATGTCCTATAGCTACCAATTGAAACTTAAATTGAAACAGTGAGATTTGCTGTTAATCAGTAGCATAACGAAGAGGAGGGGACCGCCCCCGGTGCCACGTCGCCCATGGGCGCAAAATTTGTGTGTTAAGCAACAACAAAATTAGAACATAAAATTAATTAAACATTAAAAAATAAAAAATAGATTTTAATTATTTGGAAATAGACAGCAGCCTACCTGCAATAACGCTGGTTTATAAACTTCTTGACAATTCTATCTATAATAATGTTCAATGAACTTTATGTTGAGTTCCTACGAGAGCATAGAAATTGCAATTGTTTGCTTACCTTGGATTCGTAGTGAGTTCCATGATTGCATTGTACATTGTGTCTTCTGAAATGTCGTCGTAATTTAGAGTCTTCCCTAGCCCGGCGTTTTCGGTGAGTTTCATATTGAGGGGCTGATCTCCGAAAATTGGTATTCCTAACACAGGTACTCCTCTATGGACAGCTTCCGTTGTGCTCAGTAGGCCCCCGTGTGTTATGAATAGTTTTAAATTGGGGTGTGCTGAAAATATCAGAAAACATTCTATTTAAAACGGTTTAGAGTAGGCACCGGGCTTGGCCTTCACAATAACGACGTTTGTATAGAAGAACCATTATCATGTCCCAAATTTCAACCTCTGATACACCCCCACAGTGGAAACAGTGGAAATTCGGTTGATACGGGACAATACACAGAATCAATATACTTATCACCTTTTAACACGTCTGTGTTCCAGTCAACAATACATACCTAGTAGATCTGATTGCGGAAGCCATTTGTCAATTTTGACATTTTTTGGAAGATTGTCCAGTTTATCATTTTCAAACTTCCAGATTATTTCGTAGGGTAACTTTCCAAAGGCTTTCAAAATACCGGAAATTATTTTTGGATCCATATCCGCACTTTTGAGATTTGATCCTAAACTGAAGAAAACAACTCCTTGTTTTGCTCCATCCATGTACTTTTGTAAGGCCTGTAATAATTGATAAAATTTTGTTAACGGTGAGAAAGGATAACCATCTTGGTTAGCTTATCTTTCAATGAAGGGTTTCGTCACTGACCTTCATTAATGAGAAGGGTTTAAGCAGTGATTTCCGTTTAAATATTAAGTAAATGCTGGGAATTGTTTCACGTCCCTTAGCGGAAATATTCCTATACATTTTGATAAATGATATGTGCCCGTCTGTTTTAAAAATTATTGAAGTTGATTCTTAAAATTACGGTTGGTGCGGCCGTCGAGAGGAAAGAGTTCAAAAACTGTGTGGCTGGTGGCCCCATATAATGTAAATCAAAATGTAGAGGAGTATGTCTTTAAAGTATCGGACATTTTTAATTGCTCTACTACAATTAATATTTTCTGTGAAATTGGATTTTATTACAAATACGGACATTGGAGGTGTCGACTTTGCTCCCGGTAAACACGGGCGATTCGGCCTCCAGTGATTTGACTCAGAACTTTGTCGTCATGTGAGCAAATGAGAAATGGAGCAAAAACGCAGTCATCTGCATCAAAATTTTGTAGGCTTGTCGCTGGTTTGTCGCAGCCACAATCTATTGCAGTATGTAGAGAAGCCGAGTTGCTGATGAAGGTTAAGAAACAAAAAATAAGTTTACTTTGGCCATGCGGTGTGGAAATATCACTTCTGCGTGTTGTAATCCTAGGGAAGGTAGAAGGACAGAGGGCTCCCGGCAGAAGAACAATATCTTGGTTGAAAAACCTGCGGTCATGGTTTGGCAAGAACTCGACTTCCCTTTTCAGAGCAACAGTCTTTGAAGTTAAAATTGCCCTAATAATGGCCAATCTTCGATAGAAGAAGCATATAGAGAAAAAGACAGCAATTTCGACAGATTTTGCTCCAATGAAAAATTTCTCACTGGCGACCGAATCGTCTGCGTCTACCGGGCCTAGTGGAGTTATCTCGCAAATCTTACCGGTGGCAGCGGCTTCACGTTTGCAATATGCATTCCCGCGACTTCGATCATGTTGGGAACGTAAGGTCGGGGGAAGGCCAAGGCATGATGATGGTTAACGAGGACCAGCGACGTGTTTCGAAGAATGTCGTGAATCGGCGGAAGGTCTTGCCCAAAGTGTGTTCTCATTAGTTTGTCCTGAAGCATAACAGAATCTACAGCTGGCCATTCACGAGGGCTCCAAACGGACTCGCGCCAAGTCAAATGGCGCCTCCTGTTCCATTTGGCGTTAGCGCCATTTAGACTACGCTGAACCAGTCGCTCCAAATCTTTCAAATTGTACAGTACAGTGTAATAGTCCATATCGTCACACTGTACAATTTGAAAGATTTGGAGCGACTGGTTCAGTGCAGTCGTGATGACCCCTCTAAATGGCGCTAACGCCGAATGGAACAGGACGCGCCATTTGGCTTGGCGCATGTCCGTTTGGAGCCCTCGTGAATGGCCAGCTTTAGTAATTGTATAGATCTTGATTACAAACTCCAATATTTATTCGATCTAATAATTAATGGATCGGTCGATGAAATATTTGGAATGCTAATATTGAATTATAATACGATTTGAATCTGAATTTAGGTATTACACTTTCCAATTTTTCCTAGACCCATATTGTTTGGATCTAATATTGGAACATCATACAATATAATAGCGGGGTATTGAATAAATGTGTTATTAACAATAATGTTATTTAATTATATATTTTATAATTTTATAAAATAGAAAAGCCCTAATAATAAAATAAGGCCTTTTTTTGTTCTATTACTATGCTACCTAGCGGAGTTAGGGCTATAAAGCTCTCTCTTACACTCAACTAGGAAGGCCCGGGACCGCCTGCTTTACATCCCCTTTAATACCACTATTTAAATTGCCTACTGCATTACGAAACAATTATAAAAAATTCGAAATTTCTCAAAACGCAAAATATTCATCCGACTGAATTTAAAACCCCCCAAAATTCAGTTAGCCCAAAATATAATAATAATATAATATAATAAATAAAACGTGTAAATCTGTTGAAATCTCTAAATTAAACATTTCGACCACCTCAACGCATTCCTTATACTAGCGTCTAAACAGGAAAGCAACAAGACCCAAAAATAATCTTTCCATATGTGATGTTGTTCAGTGATAAGTTCTGATAAGCTTAGCGTTCCCGACTTTGCGTTGCTGTAACTTTCCTTTCGTCTCTGCATATTTATAATTTAGGTGCCTGCCTGCCTGCCTGCCTGACTACTTGCTCTAAGGCGGCTATTCCACCGACGTCGTTTTTCATAATGCACGTCACATTGACATACTCGTATAGTACGTATATTTATGCAATTGAAGAAACTCAGTGTACGAGTGTAATCTGCACCTTCACCACTTTTAGTTTAGATTTTTAAATAGAGTTTTAATTAAATCAGTGTGCGTTACATTTGCTGAATTTTCCTCTGAGCCCTAATGCCTTTCAGTCTAACCTGCATTGTGAGATATATCACTGGATGATGAAATTCTTGCACGAGTGAGAAAATAAAGTTATTTAGTCGCTGCAGAAATGTCATTTTTGATGTGTACCCCAAATTTGTTTCGGGGACATATGAAGATGGCACTGGATTTCCTACCTGTAATAGAGAAGTGATACATGAAACATTGTGTATAAGTGAGAAATACCTAAAACAAAAACCTCAAACCATTATTTGTATTTGCTATATTGATCTTATGTAACCAATGAGGAGGTTCTAAGCAAAATAAGGGAAAGCAATACTCTGGTTGCATCCATATATTATATACGAGCAGAGCTCGCTGAATCGGTCATATGCTACGACACACGAACTTCGTCAGCTGAATCACAGATGGAGTCATAGAAGGTGTTAAGCGACCTGGATGCCCAAGAAAGGAATATCTGCAGCAAGTTATGGAGAACGTAGGGGTCACCACACACAATATGTGGAGCTAAAGAGGGAGTGGAGGCAACGATGCAATACAATAAAAAATGATAATCACAATGATTTGCTACAATCTAATATTTTATGTATTAAAAAGAAATGCTACGGCTATTAGGTTGCTAGAATCCGTCTTACAGGGAATAGGGATTGGAGATTTAGCTATACTGAGTAAGAAGAACTTACCAAATAATTAGCCCAAATATTGGGCAGAAATGACATGATTCCTACAAGTGGTGCTTGAAATTTATGTGCAAACCCTGCCAGTAGACTTTCGTCGAAAAACGTCTCTCCGAGTATAAGATCGAATTGTTCATCAGAAGATATCAGTGCTTTCACTGCTGGATCTTTTAAAACATAGTCACTCAACGTTGGACCAGCTAGGCTGAATAGAATTATAAACCAAGGCGATCCTCCTCTTAAGTTGAACATCCCGCCTGTTTCATTAGAATTTGGAGTACTTGCTGAAATAAAAGAAAAGTTTACGTTGTTGCTGTTTGTCATTGCGTTCTTTGATTGGGGTTGTTTTTAAATCAAAAGTACTTCATCAATATATATTTCGGATTATGGCTATTCAATCTACAGTATGTATATAGGAATTTAGAGCATATTATGGAAAAAACTGGACTAGGCGGTATTCAAACCCTCGATTTTTTTTCCATATCCTCTAATTTGGGTTATAACGTGGAGGTTACCTCTTCAACCAATGTTAATTTAATGTCAGTGTCATACTGTATATACCATATAATACTGCAATGTATTGAATAAAGCATTGCCTTTATACATAAAAGTATGCTCACAGACCTGTTCGGTTAGATAGTTGTGTAGCTGTGCTAACCTGTCTAGCAATACGAATCATGTCAATTAGAGCATGAATAGCAGGTCATGAGATGGCTGGTCTTGTCGGGGCTTGTGGTCCAGCAGTTAAGAGTTAAGACGACGCCCCTGTTAGGCATAGATCGTGGGTTCGAATCCCGCCAAGTCCAGTTTTTTCCATATTCTCTAACTTCGATTATTTGAACAGTACTTACCCATTAGAAATTCGTAAGCGCCAGGGACATTAATCAACTTCATGTTAGGTACAGGTCCTTGTTGAGGGGGTGCGGTCGTGATGTATGTGATGTGGTGCCCCCTATTGCCCAATGCCCGCAGCAAATTTTCCATGAGGATTCCATGACTTCGTGACGGCATCGCGAGGATACTGAGGATCCGGGCTCCAAGACATTGTCCTAGGAAGGTGAGTAAAAGGCCGCAGGTGATGAGCTTCATGGCAGTCTATGGCAACTACAAACATCAGCCAGTATAATTCGAGATGACTACATTGGTTACGTAAAAAGTGATAACTCCGTTATCATTATGGGCTACCTAGTAGGTAATCAACTACGTCTACTCAACTTTGCCCTCTTTTATGTTCGGCCAAACTTAGGTGCCCATTCCATTGACCGGCTAGGGCTATTTCCAACAACGGTGACGTGGTAGCAGACATTCAAGACTTAGGTGGCGTTTCCACCGACCTCGCATTGCAGAATTGACGGAAATGTTTATTTTCCTCTATGCTATAGTTAAAATTGATCAATGATCATACAGTAAAATCACAAACAAACAAACTAAAATTAAAAAAATGGCGTCATGGGATATGTTAAGTACAAACATTTTAATAGATTTCTATAAAGAGAAAAATTCTAATTTATGTCAATGTCATTTACATTCTGCAATGCGAGATCGGTGGAAACGCAACCTAAGTCTTGAATGTCTGCTACCACGTCACTGTTTTTGGAAATAGCCCTAGCCGGTCAATGGAATGGGCGCCTTACGCACATACAATACTTTTCCTCGATTTTTCACCACAAAAACTGATTTTTGCAATTTATGTAGTCAATTAAGTTGATTATAGGCCTAAAGACAGAAAATTGCCTTTATTATTTTTACGATGGGCAAAATTGGGCTTTACAATTACTCAATTGAGTATTGAGAATAAAGTTGACTGAGGCACACTGTGCAAGTGTCTTCTTACAAAATTTGTAACATTTAATGTTTTACGAAAACTCGTATCGCATATACTATGTATCGTCTGTAAAATGACTGTTGTTCAGCACATGCACAGTATGCGTCGGTCAACTTACCGTGATTTTTCTGCTGCGTTGTATGGTTCAACAGTTACAAAAGGGTTCATATATTATTATGTGTTGGGTTTGAAGCTGAATCATTGACAAGTAAGGAATTATATTCTCGTTGGTCTTTGCTATGTACTTAAGGCGGGTATTCCACATACGTACATCGTCAATGAAAATTATGAAATTCAAGGATATTTCAATTTTTTATTGATGGCGGCCATTCCACATTTTTTTTTCTTCAAAAATTGACAATTTTCTATTGAAACGTATGCGCCAAATTTTTGAAATTTGTTTGCATTTGTTTTTTGAAATTTTGTTTGTATTTTGTTTTCTTCGTACACTTATTATTTTTAATAAAACCTAATAATAGTAGGAGATCCGAAGTAAGATCGACCTTCACCGATCTGTTTAATGGATGAAAACTGTTTTTGTAAAAAATTCAATTAAAATAATTGTACTTGACATATCCCATGACGCCATTTTTTAATTTTAGTTTGTTTGTGATTTTACTCTATGATCAATTGATCATTGATCAATTTTAACAATGGCATAGACTAAAATTGAAATGTCCTTCAATTTCATAATTTTCACTGACGATGTACGTATGTGGAATACCCGCCTAAGATGTGTGGGTTTGACGTTCTTGCTCATGGTCAAGGCTAGAGGAAATTAAAATGACCTTGACCGTTGAGATGAAGCTATTGATGGCACGGATGGCACTCGTCCCCTCCATCTCAAAAACCGTCTGTTCGACTGCCCTAACCTGTCTGTTACTCGTTTCATGTCAGCGAACAATTATGTCTTTTATGGCTTTGAAGTAAAAAGTTATCTTGGTCGACGGGCGGCCACTCATCGGGCACGGTTCGATAGCAAATTTACGCCTTGGATAGGCCTATTATATCATAATTTAGGTCTAATGAATTTAATTACAGATACTCACAGTATCGAACTTGGTTAGTTGTTCCTGACTATACTGCACAAGCTCTACTACGAGTACTACGGCACACACTGTGCCTGCGACTGCCGGCTGGTGATTGGGCAATGTAGTAATCTGACCGGTCATGTGTTCTTCCTCACTCTGCTTCTGTTCCCTGAATCAACTCCTAGATTCCTAAAATTTGGTAATTGTGTGTTCGGTCCTATGAGGTGGTGAGACGGCCGCCTCAACAGGCTCCAAAGCTGTGATAATTTCCTAATAATGTTTTATGTGATAAATTTTAGCTTTTGGCGCTGAGAACGAAAAATTTCCTAATTTGTCTGCCACTTCGCCGCTGGTGTGATGGGTGACTTCCACAAATTCCCCAATCTCTACCAACCCTCACCGAACACCTAAAGGGTTCCTTTTTTTTCATTTTACAATTGTAGTTCTGCCCTGAATGTTTTATGCTTTCTACAGAATTCGGATGTGAGTTCAGACGGATATTATATTCTTATACCAGGTAGAAGATGTGTTTTATTAGCTTGATGAGTTTCTGGGGAGCAAGTAATTAGCCTATTCTATTGTATACTAGTAGTATTTGTAGGTGACTATGTAGTAATGAAAACGCTAATTTTCAAAATGATAAATTTAGCTCGAGCAAGCCAGTTCTGCTCCTTACATTTTTATTTGTTTTTGTTTAAAATTTGTTGCAGTACCGGTATTTGTTTCTACTGTAGTGGTCATTTTTTTGATTAACATATTCTGATAGTGGTTCTAACTTGAAACTAGATCAACTCCAAATAAAATTTTAACGAATTAATGAAATTGCTAGATTTTTGTGAAAGAATTCAAAAGTAAGCAGCTATACAGTAACGTAATTCCTGCATCCTTCATATAATGGAAGGCTCACACCAATACTCAATATATTGATTGGATTGGTAAGTTGCTAAATACATGTCTTATAGTGTATACTATACATACATGCATGCATTCTTATATTCATACAAGTGAGATACGATACAACACTGCGTCTTTACATTAGACATTAGACAAGGACAGTTAATTCTCCAAAATCAGCCAGTGTGGAAATATGTTAACTTTATTTATTTATAACCAATTATTTAATTAGTTTTTTTAGTACCCTTTTTAGGACTTGAAGTCTTAGTTTTACATAGGCTAAATTTTTTACAAATTGTTCTTAAAATTAATTTGATGATGAAAATACTGGAAACAACTACTGTGGCTGTAACAGCAAAAATGAGAGCGTAGACATCGAGTTGGTAGAGTTGCCACCGGTTGAGATCTTGAGCTGCAGATCGCAAATGTTTTGCCCCTTTATGCCGAAGAACGTATTCTAACCACCAAATAGCCCTTTCCAGGGGAGCCATTGTGTTGTCTTTGAACAGCTTAGATTTTTCTGCTGCTTGTGCACTATAACTGCAATGGAAAATTACATTTATCGGATAATAAACCGCGGTCGCAATGCATAGCCAATGTAAAGAATAATAGAAAATAATTTCATATTGGACTATTGTTGGGTCTTTCGGTCCACTCATACAATTAACCAGGTAGCAGTAGCCTCTCGGTTAATATTCTATAAAACAGGCATGTAATTAAATATACAATAAAATTAAAGATTTACTTTTCCCTGTTTACTTTCTTGTGTGAAAAATTAGTTTTTGTAATTAATTTTTTAAATTCGGGGTTTGCCGTAACACAGATGCAAAAAAGAGGACGCTCGTTACAGTTCCTCAGTTATAAAACATGGAATTGTTACATGATATGTAAACCACAACTGTCACCTCTTTCATGCAGCAGACGTTGAAACCTTTATATAAAACCCTTTATATAAAATGGGTGTTTTTGCACATTTTGACGGTAATGTGAACCTTTCTGACATTTTTACAATTTGACTGCCCACTGAAGTTCTTCTAGTGCAACTATAGTAGATTTATAATTATACCTGGGATTTGTGATGACTTCATTGACTGCATTGTAGAAAGTTTCTTCATTGATATCATCAAAATTTAGAGTTTTGCCATAGCCTGCGTTCTGAATCTGTCTCATATTCATTGGTTGGTCTCCAAAGAAAGGTATCCCAACAACAGGAACACCTCGCTCGATGGATTCTGTCGTGCTGAGAAGACCTCCGTGTGTGATGAATAATTTCAAATTGGGATGAGCTATGAAAAATATTTTACTGTTATTACGATTTGCTTTTCGAATTTCCAACCGTCAACTAATACGAGAGATATGTAAACGGAGTTGAGATTCTCCTACTGCTGATGATTGCCATCTGCCAAAGATATTCCATTTTAGATTAATTGAATTTCTGGTGTACGGTACTCATACTATTCAAAATTTTTGTTTATTTAAAACCTTGCCAACTTCATCATTTCAGTTTCGCAAATTGCCTTCGCTTCTGAATATACAGTACATATTCTTGCGATATTGTAGACTATCTACTACAGTAGTCAAAGCAGTTTTACTTCGGTCGGAATGTTACCATAACGCTGCTACTGTAATTACTGTAACTACTGTAATTTATATTAATGTAACGTAATTTAAAATTAATTCATATCCACACCTAAATAATAGTGATGAAATAAAACATACCTAGCACATCGGATTGTGGTATCCATTTCATGACACGAACATTACTTGGTAGATCAGAAATCTCTGCTTCAAATTTCCACAAGATATTTTGTTTCAATCTTGCAAGGGCCTTTAGAATATTTTTCAGTTTTTCTGCAGGGAGATCTGCGCTTTTCAAGTTTGATCCCAAGCTGAACAGAATGACTCCATTCTTAGATTCATCCATGAACTTTTTCAGATCCTATTATAAGAATAAAGATAACAACCTATTAGTTTGAGATTGAAAATGTATTTCCCATCCAATGACCGTATTTTTCATCTCCAAGTTAGCGTTAAGAATCGCTGGAAATTGCGTAAAAGCAGCATGGCAGCAAATAGCCTACTTGCTTGTCCATTTTTGTATTTTCTACTGTCAATCGCTTTTTTGTAGTACAGCAGTCCGGACCATCTCTTGAAACTAATTTTATGGACATTTGAGCACATTGACATATCCTAGAATAGACATACGGTACCTAAGGTGAATAGCAAGTGTTTCTGGATTATAACGAATATGTGATTAGCTTTGTTATCGGAGGCCGAAACTAAGATATGTATTATGCAAGTTGTCAACGTAAGAAAAATCAAATTAGTTTTCGATTTAGAATTAGAGTTACTTACAGCTGGTAGTGGCTTGGGCTCATCAATGTGCATGCCTCCAACCTCTATCATATTTGGGACATAAGGTCTAGGATAAGCCAGAGTGTGATGATGATTCACAAGGACCAACGATGTATTTTTTAAAATTTCATGAATTGGCGGCAAGTCTTGTCCAAAATACTTCCTCATAATTGCATCTTGGCCGTTCAAGTACACATTGATGTGATATAATTCGAAAGCCATTCCATATACGAAATTGTACACACGTTCACAGAAGCTCATTTTGGTGTCGTATGCCAGAAATGGGTCCGGAATGAAAGAGCTCGGAGCTGGATTAGCTACCTGCAACAGAGGAGTAGTGATTATTTTGTAACCCGACGCTATAGCCTATGTTATTTCAAATCGTTGGCGCCATATAAATAGACTAATATACACTATATACTAAAGAGCGGTTGACTTCTACAAAGCTACTGCGTACTTTTGTTATTGTTAATTCGTTACCAGAATACATTACTATACTGGAAAATTGGCCATTGTTGCTTCGTATCATACTACAAAGGGCGTAATTGTGCTGCTCCAGTCCTTCCAGCGCCTGTGGTTAATTCTGTCATTTTACAACATGCGTGTGTATTTAAGTACCCCCAAGCTTTAATTTTTATTCACTGCACTGCAAATGTATGAGGAGCAAACGTAGACAAATATGAAGGTAGGCTACCTATCCTTTAATTATTAGCATTCATTGTCTCAATCTCGATCCCTGCCCCACTCTCAAACTGCAGAAATAACGTTTCAGTTGCTTTTCTTGATTATAAGTTTCGAAGTTTTGCACTGAAGAGAAACCTTTCTCAAATCCCTCCTCCAATGCCTACTCTAACTCTACTGTTATGTTTAAATTTTAAAAGAATACAATTAGCCTGGGCTATGACTCCTTACTAGTGTGGATTTTAAAAATTCACTTAACCTATTATACTTACCAAATAGTTAGGCCAAGGGCTAGCCAGAAAAGGATGAATTGCTACCAGAGGAGCCTTAAACTTGTGTGAAAATCCAGCCATTATACTTTCTTCCAAGAAATTGTCTCCCATCACGAGGTCAAACTTCTCGTTGGAATTAAGAACTTTTTGCACCCCCTCCGTACTTAGAACCTTGTCACTGATGAACAGCCCATTCCTCGGCATTTGCAAAAGATATTCCCAAGGAGACAAATCTCTTATTTCGTTTATACTAGTTTGTCCTTTTGTGGCTAAAAACGATAATTAATTTAATTAAAAAAAAAAAATACCTATCCTAGCTATTGTATCAACCTGTTTAGATACCATACGCTACATCTCGCATATACAGTATTCTTGTGTCTGTGTGCTGTGTCTGTATAGGCTACCTACCTAGCACTTCTTTCATGAAGTTCGGAATTTCAACGATTTTAACGTTGTCCATAGGTTTTCCAGAAACAGCTGCTGTTAGGTATGTGACAGTATGGCCTTTTGCAGTTAATTCCCGCAGCAACCTTTCTTGTATAATGCCATGACTTCTAGATGGGAAGGGGCTGAGAGCTAAAATGTTAGCCCCTTGGCCACCCTGTAATAGGGCTACCAGTATTGCCACCAACAACAGTTTCATGTTCTGAAAAAGATAATTAAGTTAAACTTTATATTAGCCTGAGTGTAATTAATTCTTTTCACAGGCAGTATGCTGTATTGTAAAATAGTATTGAGTTGATAAGGTCATAGACGTACAGTGCTTGATTAAAAAGTTCGATTCTGCCTAAATAAACCAAAGTGTAAAAAATGGGTTAATTGTAACTTCTGAAGGCCCACAATTCGCCCAAAGGGAAAATAAAGACAATTTGATTGATTTATTCTTCTTTCTAAATGTTAGTGAAAACTGATAACTTGCAAGATGTCCCATTGTCCTTTTTACCATCCAGTATTTTAACGCAAACCAATTTTTACCTCTTTTATATGATTGTACCTTTCAATGCATTCCTATACCCTACCAATCCCATCATCGCTATGAGTGTTACAATTCGATTTCATTACTCAATGACAGTGATTTAGGTTTTAGTTTATTAACCATAATCTGTGTTTGATTAAAGGTTTTTGGACTATTACTTACCGATCAGAATCCTTGTCTAGTTCCCTTACCGATACGTAAATTATAAAATTGTTCGTTTCCACCAGTTTTGAACCTTCTAGCGCTAGTTATGTTTACAGTAGAACTGCAACTTGTGCGCAGCGCTCAACGTTTTACTGACTGTATTGCGCACAAAGCTCACATGCACTAGCTAAGCTTCGACTAGCTTCGCCTACTTAGTACCACTGGCTGGCGGCTTCTCGAGGTCGACGCTTCGTATTCAACATCTTCGGCTGCGTTCACACCTTGTGCATTAGTGCATCAACGCAACCCATTACGGCATTTTGATATTGGCTTCTATTGCCGCTTAGCCGAAGTGCACTGCATTAATGCATAGTGTGGCATGTGGACATATCTTTCCGATGCGATGGACAAAAATTAAAAAAAAAAAAAAATCCGGTTACGTAGTTGACTTACATATATCTCTAATTAATCTCCGGTAGAGGGTTTCTACAAAGTTATGTAGGTAATTTTTATTTGATTATTATTAGATTATTGAGTATTAAATAATATTCATAAGTGTAGGCTATTATCGCTTAAAGTAGCTCAACGACCGGCAAGACTTCTTTATTTGTTTACGCGTTCAACCAAACCAATACGGGGGATGTGACTTATTGGGCTTTGTTTACATTTATAAGTAATACAATAGGCTATGTTAACTTCAAAGAATTCGTTGGAGCCGTTTTTGAGAAATAATGTTTTAGTCGGTCTTGAGGGGTTCTCCCCAAAATGAAGTTATCTAGGAACTGAACGAAAAACCTGAACATCTTTTAGAACCTACATGCCAAATTCCAACAAATCGAGTTACAGGCAGACGAACCGACCGACAGACAGACATTTTGTAAAACTGACTTTTTGGGGGGCTCATGTAACTTGTAACCTTCACAAAGCTGTCCTTATATTACCTATAAGCAGGAAAGCAATAAGCCAATAAATACTACTCACCGTGCAAAAGGATGGATGTGCACAGACATTGCCAGACTCATTTTATCTTATTTACAAGCCATCATGTCGACTAATCTTTTTATTGATAAGCTGGTAGATTAGTCCGCTCTGGCTTGTATTATGAAAGCGTTCATCACATGATAATCAAAAAGGTCTTGCCTTACTGTTTATCTCAAACTCATTATATCAAGATGAGTATGTAAATTTTTTTTAAACTTTGTCAAATTTTAAGCCCATGTAGGTTATGTCACTAAAAATTCAATAGGTAAAGTAAGTGCAGTATTTCACTGATAATTGATAATGCATTATCAGTGATGATCCTTAGAATCTCACTTTAGATGTTCAAAGTTCAATTGCGCTTCCCATTTTATGATTCATAGCAGTAAAAAAATTGTGTGTAGCTCTGTTTCTCTCGAAAAAAAATCAATTTTTAATAGCACAGACTGTCCCTTATTGTTTAGTAACTAAATATTGTAGCCTACATTTCATTTTGTTTTTATTACGTTACTGGCTTTCTAACAACTATAGACACTATTTTCTTAAACGGAGCATTTAATATCCATTCCAATGTGCTATTAGATGTTCTATGTACAGCTATTACACACTATCCTCCATCAAAATAGACCACCTCAATTTATAGTAATATTAACAACATAATTGAATCAAGTAGCCTAAAAAAATTGCCTCGTTTTCAAAGCCATAAGCCTTTAATTATTTTTGAATAGCATTATCTCAGCACGATATCAATATAGGCAGCATTTCCTGGCTATGCTTCCGAGGAGACGTAAAGCTGGGGGTTCCAGACCTTGGCTCCTCTAGGCTCGACCGGTTCAATAATAGGACAGAAGTCATTATTTATTTATTATTTAATTTGAATTAATATTCGGACTGACAATCAATACTAGGTACCTAGCTATTTTTTCTTCTTATCCTCATTCTTCTTGTTGATATCATCTTTACATTTCTTCCCACATATTTTCCGGCATATTTTCTTCAAAATAAAGATATTAACAGCCGCCACTGACAAAATAATGACAATAGCCAAGGCGTAAACGTCTATAAGGTAGAGCTGACACCAGCTTAAATCCTGTGCAGCCGATCGCAAATGTTTCGCCCCCTTGGTGCGAATTACGTATTCTATCCACCAAATGGCTGTGCTCAGTGGCGTCATCGGCTGGTCTTTAAATAATTTTGATTTCTCTGCAGCTTTTTGACTGTATCTGTAACATTGTTAATTTGGGTTACTAAAATCTACGCAAATTGTACCTATAGGTAATGAAAAAAGGGGAATTGAACTTACTGAAAGGCGTCTTTTAATTTTTTTTTGTTGCGTTGGTGATCATTGAAGATCGAAATTAAACAATTCTATAAATCTATTTAACATCCTCATCCTCTGGGGTGGTTTTGAGCATAGGCTCGTACAGTATTTTAATAGTTTAAGTTAATTCATGTCTTTAAGACCTTTGACTAACCTGTGATTTAAAGCACCATTAAACTTGGAATAAAATAAGATGCATAATACAGTATATACCGGTATATCAGGCATGCACGATGTACATCTTCTTTCAGTCATCATCTTTCTATGAGACGACGTGTCCATTGTATCGCATTATTGCAACTAATTGTTTGTTGTTATTGAAAGTTAGTAGATTTACTGCTGCTTTTTATTGGCTTGTTTTATCGGCTATATCGTAATCAAATTATTAAGGTCGTAATCTCAAAACCTCCCCTGTAGCAATACTACCAGCTACCGTGCTTAAATTTTAGGGAAACAAGTGCTTCTTACCTTGGATCGGTCAAAACTTCATTGATCGTATCAAACATTGTATTTTCATTGATATCATCGTAATTGAGAATTTTCCCGAAGCCAGCCTTTTCCACTTGTTTCATGTTTAGGGGTTGGTCCCCTATGAATGGTATCCCAACTACGGGGACTCCTCGCTCAACTGATTCCGTTGTGCTGAGAAGACCGCCGTGGGTGATGAAGAGCTTCAGGTTCGGATGAGCTGTTAAACATTTTAAAAGAATAGTTTCATTTTCGGGCTTATGCTACTTTTATTTTTTAGATTTTGTGCTGCTAAGTGAAATGTGGCTAATTATTTATTAAAAGGAATAATTTAGTTTGACTGCATCAAGTGTGGTGGTTGCCGGTTGCCAATTGTGTTTTGGTTACGGCATACTATGACTGCAAATTAATTCTACTACCACTACTACTACTACTACTCGGGAATACCCAATCATAGCTCACTAAAGCCAGAAATCATTATGGCCGACAGTGTTGGTAATCAGGCTATAACAGGCATCAAGATATGATTGACCACTAAGCATTGGAACCCACTATCCGTCACTTATCACCTGTTATCGGCTCTGCAACAGCACACGCTGCAACCAGCCGTAGAAATAAAATTTGAAGTAAAAATTATGTTGTTAGTTATAGTCCACGCAAAATGAGAAAAGTAAGGACATGGAATGTTTTGATCCTATGCAACACTGTAAAAATATACCTTGCACCATTTTGTATTACCTTGTTGCATTAGATGCAAGGGATAACAAAAATTGTGCAACGAATATTTTTACAGTGTTGCACAGGATCAAAACATTCCATGTCCATACTTTTCTCATTTTGCGTGGACTATACCTAAGATATCAGACTGTGGAATCCATTTCATAACACGAACATTCTTTGGCAAGCCTGTGATTTCAGCTTCGAACTTCCACAAAACGTTTTGTTTCAATTTGCCAAGAGCTTTAAGAATGTCTTTCAGTTTCTCTTCAGGCAAGTCAGCGCTCTTTAAGTTTGACCCCAAACTGAACAAAATCACGCCATCTTTGGAGTTATCCATAAATTTTTGTAAATCCTGCAACAATTTTTAATTTTCAATTTTCTTCGTCTAACATTTCACCTTTATAACTGTAGCTCATTGCTACCTAATTCCTTATTTTACAATTATTTTAGGCCTTAGAATGGAATGTAAGATGTGTCCAAGTCAGGGGTGTTGGATGGGCATCCTCAGCTTAGCCTCCTCAGCACTCGGCGCAAACTATTACACGGTCCAACTTCCCCCTCCCCCCCGCAGCCCGCAGCTCCTGCCCCCCCCCCCCCCGCAGCTCTTGCCCCCCCCCGCCTCGAGTAATGTAAGACGTGGTTCATACTTCATGGTCCCTTTTGCAGCAATATGAATGTAAGAACTCTTTTTTTAGCTTTGTAAAATATACAGCTATACTTTACAACTATTAAAATGCGTAAAACCCTACTATTTTGCTCTTATATTTTCAATTTTTCCATATCCTGTCTGATGACGTCATAAGGTCTACTTAGTTTTGCCCCTGCCATCATTCTAAAACTTTACGTCTCTGCTATTATCTCTGGCTTCTTCTCGTTAGGCGGCTATTCTACTTGTCATTATTCCGTCATTTGTGCATTATTTGTTTATTTTTATTGTTATTATTAATTTTTGTTTTTGTATAGAGTGAAAAAATCTCATCAATAATTATTGAAGCACAAATGATGGATTATTGACAAGTTGAATAGCCGCCTTAACTTCCTACCTTCTCAGATTTCACTTTATAAAGCGTAAAGTTTTCTAAGGGCGCATTAGTGATCCAATAGTGTTTCGATTGTGAATCGATAGTGGGGTTTAAATTACTTTTGTTTTGTTTCTTACCATTCTGTTGCTAAATTGAGGTACATGGATGGGATAAGCCACTTGATCCCATCCATTATCCGCCATTAAAATCAATTTTCTATGGCGGCCATGCTAGGCATAAAGGTTTCATAGATGTACCACTACATATTACCATATACCATACATTATATACACCATACATTACCTACATACCTAGGTATACTGTCTGTACTTACAGCAGGAAGAGGTTTTGGTTCATCAATATGCATGCCTCCAACTTCAATCATGTTGGGGACATATGGTCGAGGGAACGCCAGAGTGTGGTGGTGGTTCACAAGCACTAAAGATGTATTTTTCAAGATATCATGGATTGATGGAATATCGCTCCCAAAATGCTTTCTCATTATGGCATCCTGTTCATTCAAGTAGACTTGTATGTGGTTATATTCAAATGCCAGACCGAAAATGAAGTTTTCGAGGCGTTCGAAAAAGTTCATTTTAGTGCCATAAGCTAGGAATACCTCTGGGATGAATGATGCTGGAGCTGGATTTCCTACCTGAAACAAATCCTTCCCCGTTGAATACTCTTGTATAGCAGAGTAAAACAGCTTGACCTTTAATCTTATAGAGTACAGTACTCACTTCGCTCTTAGTCTAGTCAAATGAATACCTGCACTAGACATTTAAACCAATTCGTTCCTTGCTACGCTAAAAGCAAGAAGTCTCGCTGGTTTGAGAAATACAGTATGTCTACCATATATTGTAGTAGATTTTATTGCTTTATGCTTTGCATGGATACGCACTACAGTAATACTTGGTCAAGTCTGGATTGGAAAATGTCGATGGTAAGTAACTGCGCATGCCTATGCTTGTGTAAGTTGACTTTGAAGACATGTATGCCAGTATGTCAATGGTCAAAAATAAAATTGATGTGGTGAAAACTATATACTATGTGAAAAAGTCTGCGAAAACAAAATAGGGTTGTTGGCTTTGAGCAAAATTTAATGAACACTAAGACTGCGCCAATACAAATATACTGTACATAAATAATACTGCATAGTGAACTGTATTATTACGTACCAAATAGTTAGCCCAAGTATTAGGCAAAAAAGGTTGAACGGCAACCAATGGAGCTTTGAACTTGTACGCAAAACCGGCCATGAGACTCTCATCCAAGAAGTTATGTGCTATTATGAGGTCAAATTTTTCGCTGGATTCAATAACCTTTTTCACTGGCTCGGAGCTTAAAACAGCTTCGCTGATGGCCAAACCTGTCTTGGATTGGAATGGTATTTGATCCCAAGCGGACATGTGACGCATTTCAAACATATTTAATCCAGTTTTTGTCTTGGCCTCTAGAGAAATACAAAATCAAGTTAAATTATTCCATAAGAATACTGTCAACCCAAGTTAAAGAAAGTTTCACTCCAACTAGGACTTGTATATAAAATTGTTTTTTAGAATATGGACTTTGAAACATACATTGACTAGAATGAAGTACACAATACGTAGTAAAATATGTAATATGCACTGTATGTATGTACAGTGTAAGGTATTCACTTGTTTCTTTATTATTTCTGCAATGTTTCTGCGACTGTGCGAGGTTGCCTACTTCATGTTATACAAGGTAATAGGCTTGCCCCTAGGAAGATACTCACGGGGTGATGGCTTAAAGTTAACCATTGGATTTGGAATTTCAATCACTTTTACGTTGTCCAGTGGTTTGGACGGTTTAATGGCAGTTAAGTAGGTGACCGTATGGCCTTTTGCGGTGAGTTCCCTCAGCAAACGTTCATGGATGATTCCGTGGCTTCGCGAAGGAAACGGCATCAGGCCCAAAATGTTCGCTCCATGGCTGACCTGCAGGATGGCCGCCAGTGCAGTCAGCAACACCAACAACATTTTCTAAAGAAAAAATATTTCGTTAATTGAAAAGTATGACAATAATTCCATAACCAACCAATCCGTAGCCTAGTTCTCATAGTTTAGGATGGCACACACTACTAATGAGCAAAATTAGAGAATTTAGAAAAAACCGGACTTGGCGGGATTAGAACACACGATCTATGTCTATCCGGGACATCCTCTTAACTGAATAGTCTTCTCTTAAAGGTTAGTGCCATGCAGTAATGTTGGGAAAATAGAGATTAGAAGGTAGTATCTTAAGAGTGTACAGCCCGTAGGAAAGTGGCAGCCCGAAATTTATTACTTTTTATTTTTTATTTAATTACTAAGCATGTTATTAAAGATTTGGCTCATCAAAGTGTAACTAATCTAACCAGCTCAAGTTCGGACACATGAACTTTCGTATCACTTATTTTATAAAATATTTTTTTTTCCTTAAATTGTGACAGTTTAACTTTTGTTTCACTATAATACATTGAAATATGGACTTTTAGGTAGATTTTAAAGAAAATATTTTTAAAATCCATGAAAGCATAACCTCAGGGATAATATTTGTTTCCACCCTTGCAAGGACTATGAAAATGATCCACTTCCTAGGACCTGTTTTTTTTCGTAAAAAATTAAACTTACCGGGTCAAAAACCATCTAAAAGTTGAAAACTAGCTATTTCATTTTAACAATAATAGTTGAAAAATTTTCAATAACAAATTTTTTTTTGTGATCATGGCGAGAGGAATCGCGTTATCCGTGGATTTACGCCAATGAGTGATAACGCTTTCGTAACTTGGGAAAGACGTATGGAAAATAGCTGCCGGCTACTCCTGGCAGAAAGCACTGTTCAAGATATTGCCTGAAAACACAAAAAAACCAGAGAAATCGTAGCTTCGTAGCTAAACCTACGCGGAAGGAAGTATTCGGACAGTGACGCAAGGGGAAGAAATGGCCCATGGACGAGTGGCCTGATGAAATAGAAGGGATACTAGTAGAAAACTTCTTCATGCATCATATTATAAGATATTTTTATTTTTCGAAAAAACTACAATTTCGAAAATTAAAAATATCTTATAATAAGATGCATGAAGTAGTCATCTACAACTTTGATGAGCCAAATCTTTAATAACATGCTTAGTTAATTAAATATCAAATAAAAAGTATTAAATTTCGGGCTGCCAATTTCCTACAGGCTGTACACTCTTAATTCTAAACGTTACATCGGGCCTACTATGGCGATTATTATTTTTAGTCTTAACCTGGGATTAAAATTGAAACAAGATAATTTTACAATAGAAAGTGCTATTCAAAATAGTTTTGTTTACATTTTAAACCCCAGCAGTAAGTCAATACTAAACGGTATAGGCAGACATAATTGTAGTAAGTACGGTGGGTAGCCTAACTTATTTTTATTAAATACATGTATATTATCACATACGTGTATACTCACTTGCGGCAGTATGCGTCCAACTTACTTCGTCTAGTGTACGGAATCTGATTTTAGTCTTGTGTTATAAATAATTATCTATTGTCTAATCACTGCCATCTTTGTTTTCGATAAGATAATTCTCGATGTTAAAAAAAAAATTGTAGTGTATGATATATAGTGTCAGGCTTAACTCCTAAATCTTATCTACCGACAGTTGTGCCTTCTTTCAATGTCTCTGGGTCTTATTAATTATTATGAACTATGTAATGCAAAACCAAGTGATGTCCTTCGAAAGTATTGTACTTTCCGAAGAAATTATTATTAATTCAGCTCGATCGATATACTCGTAAGCTCATTTTTTTTAAAGAGCAAATCGACACCTCCAATTCCACTATTCGGTATTTCCACGAAGTCGAATTTCACAAGAAATGTCGATCTTAGGCCATCAGTGACAGGTTATAAATTCAATAAATTAGAAGAAATGTTGCTCTACGTTTTGATATATTATGTGTGGTGCTACCTACAGTCACCTCGTATAGGGCCTATATAAGAAAAAATAAAATTCCATCGCGTCTATGGCTCTAAGACGGATATTTCCATTAAAATTGTAAAAGAACTGATTGTGCGTAGGGTGTTCCTCTTAATTCCCGCGAGAACAAGAGTAAGACAATGAGGCTTACTTAAGTATATATTATAGGAATGCATGAAATAATGCCTTTACTTTCTGCGCCGTAGCTCGTTATCTCAGCCTGACTGTGCCTATTTTTTTTTTTTTTTTTTTTTTTTTTTTTTTTTTTTTTTAAATTACCCACCGGGTTCAGTTTCTGAAGTGTAACTTCTTATGGGTGAGTCTTGAAATCTGGATTGTTATTCTTTTTGGTGACGCAAACTGTACGATGGATTTCTATAAAATTCGGCATGTAGGTTCATAATAATCACAGAAAATTTATTTTCTGTTTCGTGCTAAGTCAATTTTGGGGGTTTTACTGCTCTAAAACTAAAAAAATCTGAAAATCTGCTCAAACTTTTTTTAAACTCTCATACGTAGGCCTAGTTATAATTGTGTTTAAATCACACAAGGTCGCTTTTCTCTTGATAGGTTGGTTCTGGGTCAAAAAAGTCTAAAATGGAAAAATCATATCAATTTTTTTCTGTTTTGGTCTAATTCAATTCCTACTTGCTTACAAGCGCCTTCTTCTACCGAACCCTTCAAATATACATGGATGTGAATAGGTGGGGTATTTTCCGTGATAAAATCTGGAGGGGGGGGGGTGTTATTCCTACTTGCTTACAAGCGCCTTCTTCTACCGAACCCTTCAAATATACATGGATGTGAATAGGTGGGGTATTTTCCGTGATAAAATCTGGAGGGGGGGGGGGTGTTATTCCTACTTGCTTACAAGCGCCTTCTTCTACCGAACCCTTCAAATATACATGGATGTGAATAGGTGGAGTATTTTCCGTGATAAAATCTGGGGGGGGGGGGTTAAAATGCGGCTTAACGCCCTCTTCAACTGGGCCCTTCAATTGATTGGTGAAGTTACTCTTCTATCGTTTGGCCACAGCCACTCACCAATTTTTTCTTGTTATTCCATTTCAGATATAATGTTCTAAGGGGGTTGTCTCTTCAACCTTATGTGAATTTAGTGCTAAAATAGGCTAAATTATTTTGACGAAAATTGATTTATTATGCGTTAATTGCTGATAATCCACTATTGCTTTATTGGAAGGGTTTGTCTCTGACCTTCGTCTTTTTTTTCAACTCCAGAGGCGTGTCTTCTAATTAGTTCAAGTTACTGTTTCTTTGTAAGTACTTACTTACTAGTTCTTCATCCCCTGATTTGAGTTCGATATTTGTACATTGCCTAAACATTGGTTTGTTAACCGTTGTGGTTGTGGATTGTGTCATGTTAGAAAATATGTATTATTTTATTTTTGAAGGTTTTTTTTTGTGTACATAGGCCTAATTTAGTGGCATATTGAACCTTCCAGTGCCGACCTTATTGACATTTTCAGTCATTATTGGTAATGTTTCCCTATGAATTTTGACAGCTGGAAATTGGTACACCTACACGTCCTGGATGTTACCCCACGGCCCACACCCATTATACATGCACCAAAGAACAAGCTTTGGCACAATGTAACAGTCGTATAAGCGTGACTTAATCAATTTCGGGTACAAAATGTAATAAAATAATGAAACGTTAACATGTAATAAATATAATTAATTCGTTTTCTTTTCCTGTTGACGTTTGTTTTGGCTTTTTTCAGTCCCACGTACCGTCCTTAAAATCTTTTTCACTATGCAAATATTAACTGCAGCTATGCTCAAAATTATGACGAGAACCAAGGCATACACATCAATTAGGTAGAGCTGAAACCAGTTTAGATCTTGTGCAGCAGATCTGAGGTGTTTCGCCCCTTTGTGGCGGATAACATGCTCTACCCACCACAGTGCTGTATCCAGTGGAGTCATTGGATTATCCTTGAAAAGTTTGGATTTTTCAGCTGCTTTTTGACTGTACCTGGAATGATATATCAGTGAAAGATTATGCGAGATGTATCGCAGCTTACTGAGTGATATTGTTGGTTGTTCCATTTTACAATTTATAGGGTGACACTTCAGAGGGGAATTATGAAAAACGTCATTTAGTCAGTACGGCAAATTGTACAGTCAAATTGTAAATTACCAAATTGACATCGTAAGCGTATATTATGCCAGCAACTAGGGGAATTTGTTTTCATACAGTTGAAAAAATTATAATTATGAGAAACTGTATCTTCTGGTATCGTCGGATATTCGAAAACTTGCTAGGTAGGTTATTTGATTGATATATTATGGTATACGCACCTGGGATTCGTTATGACTTCACTGATAGCGTTATACATACTCTCTTCAGTAATATCTTCATAATTAAGTCTTTTTCCAAATCCTGCGTTTTCGATTTGTCTCATATTTAAAGGTTGATCTCCAAAAAACGGTATTCCAACCACAGGAACACCTCGTTGGATTGACTCCGTTGTGCTTAAAAGACCACCATGGGTGATGAAGAGCTTCAAATTAGGGTGAGCTGCAAAAAAAAATTATTAACTGCTTTATAGGTACAATAATTTATAAAGTGTTCATTGAAGCAGTAGAATCCGGGCTGATTGGCTGTGGTCAATCTGAGAGTGTACTTCTAAACGACATGTACAGTGGCTCTACTATAGACATCCGATATATAATCAGCCCGGATTATGCTGCTTCATCTTATGATTCCAGCCGGGAAAGGCTTTCCAATTGGTATGCGCATTTTCATTGTGTGTTGCTATTAAAGCATGTATTTATAATATGAAATTTAGCTGAGAACATTTGAAAAAGCGCCATTCTATTTCATAAGATGCATAAAATCGTCGCATTAACCACTAACAACACACTTCGCGGAATGTGCTGAATTCAAATTTTTGTTATTGTTGCCTAGGCTAGGTGCCCTGCCCTCATGGGAATTGGATTTCATTAGTGAAGCCGATTTTTTGCGAAGTTGTTGGAAACTGGACATATTCTGCTGCAACAAAGTGTTGATGTTGTTGGTCGAGATAGCTTACCCATGCGCTACAGTAAGAATCCGAGCCAGCAGCACCATGTATGGATTTCAATATACTGTACCGGTACTGTACTGTATAATATGTATGTATGTACATTGCGAATCATGGAATAACATATATTTACGGTCAGTATATATGATTTGACCTGAATACTAAAGAAAAAATAGTAAATATGCAGGAGTTAGGCTTGTTGCTTGGATACGTCACGTACGAGTAAGCTATACCCATTGTGTACCCACCTAAAATATCAGACTGCGGAATCCATTTCATAACACGGACATTCTTGGGCAAATCCGAAATCTCTGCTTCGAATTTCCACAAAACGTTTTGTTGGAGTTTGCTGAATGCTTTTAGAATACTTTGTAGTTTCTCAGCAGGGAGATCAGCGCTTTTTAAATTTGATCCTAAACTGAAGAGTACCACTCCATCTTTTGCATTATCCATATATTTTTGCAAGTCCTGAAATATTAATTTTAGTTATAGAATTAATTGCACAGTAGTCCTGCCCCATAAATTGCTTTATCACATAAAGAAGTAATTTGTAGCATTTTGTTGTACTCCGTATATACTAGAGCAATCTATAGCTTTTAGCTTTAGATTCCGCCTATAGGGTATATAAGAATTATATACTCACAGCAGGAAGCGGTTTCGGCTCATCTATGTGCATGCCTCCTACTTCGATCATATTGGGAACATAAGGTCGAGGATAAGCTAAAGTAAAGTGATGATTGACTAGCACTAGAGATGTATTCTTGAGAATGTCATGAATTGGCGGTGAATCGGCTCCAAAAGTCTTCTTCATTAGAGCATCCTGTCGTTGCAGATAGACGTTAACGTGGTAAAATTCAAAGGCCAGTCCGTACAGAAAATTTTCAACTCGTTCGAAAAAACTCATTTTGGTATCAAATGCAAGAAAGGGATCTGGGATAAATGACGAAGGAGCAGGATTTCCAACCTGAAAGAAGAATCAAAAGTTAGATCTCGAAGAGTTATGTCTTGAGCTTCATTCCCTATATGGTCTTAATTAATTTTCCAATTTTCAGTTGCATACAAAATCATAAATTTGTACAATTTTTTATTTATTTATAAAAAAGGTAAATCGCAAACAAACAATTTAATGAATGTATCAGATTTACCTCTTCAGTCGCCTCTGTAGGTTAGTACCCGCGATGGGTTACGACACGATAGCATGGCGTGTAGAGACTCGCACAAGTACAAGCAACCTTGCCATCGAAGACGATTTACAATACTTGTTTATTAAGATTGACGAATTGGCCCCTCGACTATATTAATTTTGGACTCACCATATAGTTTGGCCATATATTTGGCAAAAATGATTGAACTGCAACGATGGGTGCCTTGTACTTGTAAGAGAAGCCGGCCATTATGCTTTCATCCAGAAAGTTGTCCGCTATTACCAAATCGAACTTCTCGTTCGACTCCAGAAGTTTTGTGACTGCTTCTGATTGTAAAACCCGTTCGCTGACGAACAGTCCAGTCATCGGCAAAAACGTTAGATATCCCCATGCTGTCATATCTCGCATGGTATTCATCATCATACTTGAGTCTCCCTTCTTTTCTAAAAGTAATTAATACAAGAAAAATATACAGTAAGGGACATACAGTATATACATATTTATTCTATGGAATCCGCCCTAAAATACACTCTAATATTGTTCCGCAATATTAGATCCAATAAATATGACTTTAAGAAAAATTAGGAAGACTGTAATACCTAAATTCAGATTCAAATCGTATATTTCAACATTCCAAATATTTGTTCGATGTAATTACACATTGGATCGAAAAAATATTAGAATATGTAATCAGGACCGATATAAAATCTCTGCATTGCAATTTCGTTTATATTTGGCCGTTCTCATATCTGCTAGGCAACGAAAGAACCTCAATATTTTCTGATCTATTTATGAGATAAAAAGCTGTAGCAAAAGTCGTAAATAATGTAGGTTCTTCGAGGAAACATTTTCGTAGCCTAGATTGGCACTGAGTCTCTCACTAAAAGCGGGAGAATCAATTTCTATAACAAACAGTCAAAGAGCAAAACGAAATCTTCTGAAGTTATAAATGTATTTATTTCTAAAAATACGCCGTTCTTGCCCATTTCACAATTTTAACATGTAAAGTACAATATTTTTGCATGTAAATGAATTACTAATTAAAATTAAAATCATTGAAAACTAAATCTTAAAATACGTAGGTACTACCTATTTATCCTACAGTAACGCGATATTTTATAACGTATAACATAAGCGTAGTGTATGGTGTAGGTAATTGTCTTCCATAAGGTTTATCAGTTTTTTTTTTTTGTTTTTTTTTGAATGGGTATATGCATATACGTTGTATACATTTCAGTAGCCTACTTACTCATAAGTTCAAGCATGAAGTTTGGCAACTCGACAATTTTAACTTTGTCGACTGGTTTGGAAGGCACCGACGCCGTCAGATATGTGACCTTATGACCCTTGACACTGAGCTCCCGTAGCAGACTTTCGAGCAGAATCCCATGACTCTTCGACTGGAATGGCATGAGGGCCAAAATGTTGGCTCCATTGCAGCTCTGGAAGAGAGCTAAAAGTGCAGCCACGTATATCAGTTTCATTTTCTGAAAAACAATGACAGACGTAGGTATTAATATTAATCGTATAGGTTTAATTTTAAGGTCCGGTCCCACCTTCGCTTGAAAAGTCTCGGTAACTAACGCTGCACGGCACCACCATGTATTGGTAGATTGGTGGGACCTGGCCTACATGAACACATTCCTGGTGGCATTGCTCTTGTCAACACAATAAGCTCCATATTATATTATATTTTGTATTATATTGATACCCTCAACAAAACAATTACAATTTATGAAAATTGACATATCAGCCCCTATCATGGTTATTGGCTAATTATCATTTTTGTAATAATGAAACTAAAGTCCGGGACTGGGATCCACCTAGCTTAGTAAATGTTTCGTGAAGAATACTGGCGCTCAGCCATGCATTGGAACATGGAGCCGCCGCTTTAATGCTATAACTAAATTCATATTTATGTACCGTGTTTATTCTTATGCAGTAAGGCGGCACCCTTCTTGTCCAATGCATAGGGGTACGCCAGTATTCCTGACGAACAATTTCCTAGGCATGGGGGGGGGGGCGTAAAGTAAAAAAAATGTATTCACAACACATTCTCGATCATTCACTGTAATTCAAAAACCATTGTTGGAACTTCCACCCTCCATGCTTTTGGATGAGGTACAAAAGAGTTGAATTAAAATGGAAAGATCTGAACCTAGGAAGTCTAAAATGAAAAGTTACCTCGACTATCACGCATTCACTATAGAAACATGCATAGGTACAAAAATAAAAATAAATTAGAAACCTATGTAATACATGCCCTATATTAATGTTATTATATATTAATTTAAAACTATTAGCAGATATACTAGTTTTGTGTTTTTTTAGTTTACTCAACAAAACGGGCATTATCTTACTGTATATGATAAACAAGGCGGAAACCGTAAACTTCGGAAAGTTATCAAGTCAAGACTGAGGCTACTTAACAAATTTATTCTAGGCCTACCTTTCTTGGATAGGTTGTTGATTATTACGCACAGTATTTACTAGTAGGTACCTGTTTTTAAATGTAATAATTATGCGTGCCTAATTTGGTTCTTTGTTTGAATCTGGCTTTGCCTTGAGGCTCCGTCAGTCTGTCACGAGATTAGTGACGCACTCGGTAACGACTCTTATACACTACTATTCCCATTCGTCTAACTCCTATTAGCATTTGTAAAAATAGGTATATGTGCATTAATAGAAATTCCAGTGACAACACTAGTTGATCAGTATTGCTGTATACTGTATGCGACACCTATGAAGGACTAAAAAGGAATGCACAAGACAGACAAGATTGGAGAAGAAGACTAAACACATTCGCTGCAAACCCGTCAATAGATTGCAACTCAAGAAGAAGTCTGCATTCGGAAAAGTCGGGCTGACATTTCACTTTAACTGCGAGAAAGCTGATTTTTTTTTTGTAAAGCTTGGTGGCTTCGAAAGTTAGCCGCCTCATATATGACTAGAAAAGTGAAGTGGGAATTGGGCAATGAACATCGAATTCAAAATTTTTAAGCGGAAAGTTTTAAAGGTAATAGTATAATGTAAGCATTAGACACATTGTACGATACATTGACGATAATACGTATAAAGCGTAGGCTATTCCAATGGCCAATTTATGGATTGGGTTTATTTTTAACCTGAACTTAAACTTGTGCATGTTGACCCATCTCAAACGTTACACTCAAAAAATAACTAAATGCTGTACGTGTATAGTATGTTGTTGTCAAGACAAATGAAAGAGCTTTAGTTGTAGCTAAACAAAAATTGGTAAAATGAAGTATCTGCCTACTTTCTAGTATTCTTTCAATTAAGTTAAGCATATCATGTAATACTCACCGACCTTCAACAAACCGCCAGCGAGTGATGGAATCGTAGACATATAGGCCTAACATTTTAATTTATCTGCAGCACTCGCTACAGTACCATCATAGCTTCGTCTCCTGATTTGATAAGATACACAATTAGGCTATCGCTTCTTTGCTGCTGCTCATGATTTTACGTGAGAGAGAAAATTTCAAGCATAAACATGGGCCGGGAGATATAATAGGCCTTTATCGCTTTCCTTCGGTTTTATGTACAGTATATGAGCGAAATTAGAGGATATGAAGAAAACTGGACTTGGCGGGATTCTATCCCACGATCCACGGCTAACCGGGGCGTCGTCCTGACTACCGGACCACATGCCCCGACAAGACCAGCAGTCTCCAATTCCTCTACTTATGCTCTAATTGACATGATTCGTATTGCTAGACAGGTTAGCACAACTATCTAACCGAACGACGACCCGTGAAGCGTAGATAATGGGTTCAAATCCCGCCAAGTCCAGTTTTTTCCATATCCTCTAATTTCGGTTATAACTTGTAGGTTACCTCTTCAACCAAAGTTAATTTAATGTCAATACCATAAATAATACTGCAATATGTTAAATATGAGACCTGTACATTTTCTTGGCTGTGTTAGCTCATGCTGTCCACTATTGTTTTTCTCTCAATTAAGGGTACGGCATCATACTCTCAAGTGATTTATCCGTGGCCGATCCTGAGGTGAAAATTAAAAAACCTACTATCGCGCATCTGCTGTATTTTCAAAAGATCCCAATCGAGGAAGATGACCTCCCTGTTTCCTATAGCTTAGAATTTATAACCTCAGCGGAGAGAAGCTCAGTTCTCCTTGGCTCTGTTTAAATGCCTTCATTCATTGCTTGCTGCTGCTTCGCTTTTCTTAATGTAAGCCAGATTACTGGAGTTAACTACTGTTTCTTTTTATTCGTAGCACTTGCTAAACTTTTCTTTGAGGTATTAATGACTGACAGAAGAAATCTGATCATGTACATAAGAATCAAAACGACACCTAAAATTACTGCGGAGATAAATACATAAACATCAATCAAATGAAGCTGAAACCAATTGAGGTCTTGTGCTGCAGATCTCAGGTGTTTTGCCCCTTTGTGGCGAATCACATATTCTATCCACCATATTGCTCTATCCAGTGGCTTCAAAGGGTTGTCCTTGAATAGATTTGATTTTTCAATCGCTCTTTGACTGTATCTGTTGAAGAATATTAATGTTTTATAATTTAACAAAGGTTTGTTAAGTTATAGGCTATTGCGTGTAATGGAAAATTACATTGATGCATTTTCTTCTTTATTTTTGCCTATTTGATACTGAAATCTTTTAGTTTTATTATGGTCATGCTTGTGCTAGCCTACATTTGAAAATCTGTTTGCTTACCTAGGATTTGATATAACATCTGTGACATAATCAAAGAGAGTATTTTCGTTGATATCATCAAAGTTCAGTGTTTTTCCAAATCCTGCGTTTTCAATCTGTCTCATGTTTTGAAACTGATCACAAAAGAATGGAATGCCAACGACTGGAACACCTCGATGGATTGACTCAGTTATACTTAAATGTCCACCGTGTGTTACCAAGAGTTTTAGGTTCCGGTGTGCTAGAAGAAAATAAAGTACAGTAGTTCACGATTAGGTATATAAGAGTGCGTTTTTAATTCCAGGGGTAGGAAGGGAAATAAAAATGAAGAATTGTTTTTCTTTTTCACTATACTCTCCCATAACTCTAATACACTTCTCAGATCTAGGAATTAACTTTTAATGCCTTCGAAAATAATGGTTCTCCTTGGTCTGAAAGACTCATCGAAAACGCTGCCTTTATCACTTCATCCGTGGTAAATTTCTTGCCTCGCAGTAATTTTTTATATAAGCGAAGAGATAGTAGTCACAGATTGGGACTATAGGGTGGATGGTTTAAAGTTTGGAAGCCTGCTTTGTTGCTTCCACTGCAACTTTGCTCTTGTATATGGGTCCATTGTCACGCAACAAGAGGATACCTTTGCGTAATTAGCCCCTTCTATTTCCTTGATCGCTTGCCGCAGCCATTCATAATATTCTTTTCTTTGTAATCAATCAGTAAAATTCCCTCTGAGTCCCCAAAAATTGTCTAATGGGGCTAATACTGTATAGTGTTCAACGCCTATAAACCATTACTAAGTAGTATAAAAAGTAAAAAAAATCCCTATCATTCTTATTTGTAAGATGACGGTGACGGTTGTTCGCGTAAGACTTGCACAGTATGCCTCAGCCAACTGACTGAAATTTTTCTACTGTAACGAGTGGGTCAACCCAGTTTAGTTTTATTATAATTTGTTAACAGCATGAAACTAAAAAAAATAATTGTAGTAGCACTATGTGTACTCGTTAATACGTTTGTTTTCATTTTTAGTTACGGTACCTAAAATGTCAGACTGTGGCACCCACTTCATAGTGCGAACATTCATTGGCAATCCTTGTAATTCTTCTTCGAACTTCCACAGGACATTTTGCTTCAATCTACTGAATGCTTTTAGAATGTCATGAATCTTCTCAGGAGGGAGGTCTGCACTTTTTACATTGGTGCCTAAACTGAAGAGGATGACACCGTGTTTTGAGTTATCCATGTACTTTTGTAAATCCTGGAATGTTAGAATTGGTTTTAAAGGATAATTGCTGTGTTAGTCTAACTAAGACCAGTTTGGTGATTTCTGGTAGAGATTAGACTGACTATAGTTGGGATAACAATTGATATCAAGACATAAGATAATGAATTTCTAAAGATGGAATTTGAGACATGTTATACAACAATATTTTAAAAACCCGTGCCGTGACAAGGAACTTTTATTTCAACCGAGACTTCGCCTTAATAAAGAATCAACCGGCAGCAGTTGAAGTCAGATTGTTGGAGAAACAAATATTTCGATACTATACTGAAGATGGTGGATTAGACGTACAGCTTTAGGTTTGGTTTTTCAAAAAGCATCGAGAGCGTTTAAAGTTGATTGGACGAACAAGGTATCCTCCGTTTTGATGACGAAAAACTTAAGTTGGCAGTTTGACAGTGGCCAACCGAATCCGCGGGTTACCTCAGCCGGCATTGCTATTCCAGTTTAATAGATGTCTACGTGCAATTTTGAATATGTAGACCTACTTACCGTCGGCAGTGGCTTAGGCTCGCCAATGTGCATACCTCCTACTTCAATCATATTGGGAACATAAGGTCGAGGATAAGCCAAAGCAAAGTGATGATTGACTAGCACTAGAGATGTATTCTTGAGAATATCATGGATTGGCGGTGATTCGGCTCCAAAAGTCTTCTTCATTAAAGCATCCTGTTGTTGCAGATAAACGTTAACGTGGTAAAATTCAAATGCCAAGCCGTATATAAAATTAACAGCCCGTTCATAAAATGTCATTTTCGTATCGAAAGCTAGGAAAGGGTCTGGTATGAATGATGATGGCGCCGGATTTCCAACCTGGAAGTAAATCTGTACTGTAGGCTACAGATAGGTTATATAGCCTAGTCGTTACTCGTAACGCCACCTATTATTATTATTATTGGGCATTGGAATTAATGAGATGTTCAAGAATTTTCTGTTCATGGGCTTGCTAACTTCGAATAAATCAAATCTATTTACGTACTTACGTGTATACTGTATGTATGCGGTGTATACAATATAATAGGGGGCAGACCGATTGTCAGGGCTCCATATATACGCCACAGATAGGTATTACAATAATAAGTTGCGTATTAGTGCTAGTATATAGGCCTACTGTACCTACCGTTAATTCCATATTCTCTTTTATTGCAAAATCCTAGCTTACCATCGCTGTTAACTATTGCATATATATAAAACATGTTAACTAGCCCATCTATTTGTAAAGGTTAATGGCAATGGTGTAATACTATTTAACAAGGGGTTAGTTGGACTTACATTGCCTGCTGTGGTGAAAGTCATTAGATGCATGGGTCTCATAGTCGTCGAACAATTAGTTAATTAGTTAATTGTTAGGGGAAGGTGATTTGGATCATCAGGCTTAGTCCTGAGAAGGACTGATGGTTTTTAGTCTAGTGACTCATCACCCCCTTCCCCTGACAACGGGTTCCGCCCTAATTGTTCGATGACCATGATGCCTTTAATGACTATTAACACAGCAGGCAATATAAGTCTAAATAAACAGTTCGTTAAATAGCAAGCCCATATCAATTTACCATATAGTTTGGCCAAAGACTTGGCAAAAACGGATGAACAGCAACAATGGGTGCCTTGTACTTGTACGCAAAGCCTGCAATTACACTTTCTTCCAAGAAAAAGTCAGCGATGACCAAATCAAATGCCTCATTTGAGTCGAGAATTTTCTTAACCCCGTCTGAGTTGAGAATCCTCTCACTGATTAACAGTCCTGTCTCGGGAAGAAACGTGAGGTAGCCCCAAGCCGTCATGTCACGCATTATCTCGTTCATATTTGAACTTTCTTTCATATCTATAACAGAAACAAAATATTTTATTTGGATAAACCGATTCCTGCAATAGGTAGCCTACTATACCCATTGCCTAAGCCCATTATGAATACTACTTTTTGCTCCCTTTCAAACCCGACTCAGTTCATAGGCTATAATTAAGGAGCTGCTCGTGTATGGTGAAGCACCTACTGTATGCCTACCAGGCCCGGCCCGTCCTATGGGCAAGTGGAGCGGCCGCACCAGGCGCCGAGTCCAAGGGGGCGTCTCGCGGCTTTGTGTTTTCAAGCGGGATAATTTAAAAAAAATAAAAATAAAATAATTTTTATAGAAGACTTGTTTTAAATCTGGCGCCAACCGGTTTAACGTGGTGGAACGTTAACTCCTTCCACGACAACTCCGAGTGGTTATGTTGGCCACCCTAACTAAAATGGCAGATCATAGCATTGTTATTGGTTACTAATTTCAGCTTCACTCGTATCTCTTGTGAGATTTTTATAAATAATTGCAATTGGCAACAAAAAAATTTTAAGGTAAGCAGACGCAGATGCTTTATAGCGGTATTTGTATTAAGTTGTTGTTATAATAAATAAGAGAGTTACAAAGCAGATTAAGAAGTGGCTCGGCTTGCAATTCTGCGAATGGTTTGTGTTTGTTATTAATATCAAATAAGAGAATTTATGTCTACTGTATGTCCAACTTATTGTATATTTATTTATTTTGGACTTTATTTAGACTTAAGGTAATTTATGTGTCTTTTATTTTAGCAACTTTGCAAAGGCAATGTGGAAAAAATTGTCAGGCGCCGGAAATGAGAGGAAAAGAAGAGCTAGGGAAGCTGAGAATGAAAAGCAAGCGGCGCAAATGGCCAAATTTCTAAAACGGCCAGGTCCACATCCAGACCCAACCCAGCCCCCTAGTACAAGCAAGGAAAGTACGGTTGAGAGTGAGGCCCAGGCGGTTGCGCTGGACGAGGCCATTTTTGAGAACTTGCCTTGCAGTGAAGAAGAAAGAAGTTTTTCTATGGACATAGCCAAGTGGCCCTCTTACTTGTCTTCACAAGTTATTGACATGATCGTTGAAGAGGGGCCGCAAAACGGGAAACTCGATGATGATAAATACCCAAAAAATGAGAAAGGCCGGCATTTTTCCAACAGCCATTTCAAAAAAAGCATGCCCAACGGAGAAGTATATGAGCGGCAGTGGCTTGTTTATTCCAATTCAACAAAGAAAGTATACTGCTTTTGTTGTCACATCTTCAAGCGCACAAGTCGTTGCCATCTTTCCAATGTTGGCTCTGACAACTGGCATCATTTGTCTCGTTTACTAACGAGCCATGAGTTTTCTGACGACCACCAGCAAGCCTTATTAACGTGGCTTGAAACGGCTAAAAGGTTAAAAAAATGTTGTGGCATAGATAAAGGGCTTCAGAAGCAATTGGAGGATGAAAAAGCAAGGTGGTCTTCTGTTATGGAACGAATGATCGCCATCACGCTGTTTTTGGCTGAACACAATTTGCCTTTTCGTGGTAGCAAGGACACTTTATACACTCCAAGAAATGGGAATTTCTTAGGCCTTGTACAATTACTTGGCCAATTCGACCCCGTCATGATGGAGCACTTGCGAAGAGTGATGCAGAAGGAATCCAAGCATTTTTATTTTAGCAAAAATATTCAAAACGAAGTAATTAAATTATTAGCTGACGAAGTAAGAGGCCAAATATTATCTAAAATAAGAAGTGCCAAGTATTTTTCTATAATTTTAGACTGTACTCCTGACATCAGCCACACTGAGCAAATGAGTGTCACCTTCAGATTTTTCGACGTCGATGAAGCGCGTGTGCGTGAGTGTTTTTTGACATATAAGCCAGTGGCTGACTCAACTGGAGCCGGCCTGACGGGCTTATTTTTGGACGAAATAATTGATAAATATGGTATTGACATGAATGACTGCAGGGGCCAAGGATATGATAATGGTGCTAATATGGTTGGACACATTAAAGGAGTTCAGAGTCGCATTGCTAAAACCTATCCACGAGCCTTTTTTAACCCTTGCGGCTGTCATAGTCTCAACCTTGTGGTTGCCGATGCAGCAAAAACTTCTATCAAATCAGTGTCTCTTTTTGGTGTGCTGCAACGGCTGTTTGTGTATTTCTCAAATTCAACAAAGCGGTGGAAGGTGGTCTCAGAGCATCTGCAAAATTTAAGCCTGAAAAAGGTTTGTGACACACGCTGGGAAAGCAGGATCAACAGCTTGAAAGCAGTGCGGTATCAGTATGCTGAAGTTAAAAGGGCTCTGGAGGATGAATATGAACAATCAACGGACCCTGTTGCAAGCTCAGAGGCTGAATCGCTTCTTGTAAATTTGGAAAAGTTCGAGTTCTTAATGGCGTTAGTCATATGGTACGATGTTTTATTCCAGGTTAATCTAGTAAGCAAAACAATGCAATCTGAAACCATGGATTTGTCCGAAGCTACAAAAATTATGAATAAATGCTTGAAATTTTTAAAAGAATACAGAAGTACAGGTTTCACTTCTGCACTCATCACTGCCAAAGAAATCGCTGAAGAAGCACAAATCACTCAGGAGTTTGAAACTGTCCGTCTGCGAAGGAAAAAGAAGATGTTTTCTTATGAAAATCAAGACGAATCTCCTACTGACCCAGAAACAGCGTTTCGCACCTCTGTCTTCTATCCAATGATTGACACAGCCATTAATTCATTGCAGTTGCGCTTTTCCCAATTAAGTGACATTAATAGTACATGGCAATTTATGTACGATTTGAAAAAGATCGACCATAATGGTTTGAATGCGGCCTGCTCAGATTTAGAATCTGTCTTAACCCATGGCGCTCTCAGTGATATTTCGGGTACCGAGCTAGCCCAAGAAATAAGGAGCCTTAGTGCGTTCTTAGGCGGCGACGATGGGCATCCAAAGGGGGTTCTTGAGTTTTTGGCAAAGCATTGTTGGAAAGATATGTTTCCAAACGTTTGGACAGCTCTCCGCATTTTCATTACTATACCGGTCACTGTTGCTAAGGGAGAAAGGAGCTTCAGCAAGCTAAAATTGATAAAGACCTACCTAAGGTCTGTTTTAGCTGATGAGAAATTGTCGGACTTAGCCATATTATCCATAGAAAATGAGATCGCCAACAATCTCTCCTATGATCATTTGATTAAAAAATTTGCTAGCATCAAAGCTAGGAAGGAGAAATTTCAATAATTTTACATTTAGTTATTAGTTACAGTTGCCTAATACAATCCCTTTATAAGAAGCATGCACAATTTTTTAATGTCTCCCATACTCAAGCGTTCATGAATAATTTACGGTCTCTGGGAGGGGGGGGGGGCGCTAAAATGTAAACTCGCACCACTCAAGAAAATACCTCGGGCCGGGCCTGATGCCTACTACATACCATGAATATCATATAATAAATAAATGAATATTTCTGTTAAATTATACATCAAGTAATCAACAAGAGTGTATAAAGTCGTCAGAATCAGGTAGTTCTGTCATTGTCATTGTGCTAGTGAGTGTAGAAAGCTTTCTCTAAGCAATTTAGGGAAGTTAGTAGCAATTTTCGCCGCTCTCAGTTTTTTAGGCGAATCCTTGTAGTATATACGGTATGTATAGGATCCAGTCCCTCACCCTTGGCTGTGCATGGTGCTGGCCTTAGAAGGTTTCCTCTTTGCCTCGTGTTGTAGGTGTGGGTGTCCTTATTTTGTTTACATTTCGCTCACACCTTAGACCTTAAGATATGTAAAATGCACCTACAGGGTATATATATATATATATATATATATATATATAAAGGCATGGGAGCTCATGATTTTTAATGTTATGAAGTGAGAGTGGCAACTGTCACGAGGTACCACTTTTAGCTAGTAGTAGTATACTAAGTATTTAAGTAGACTTAATAAAATTAGATAGGCTAATTCTTGACTCAAATGAAGAATTTGATTTGGTCATAGCTGACTATTTCTTGTAAGAAAGTGTAGTCTAGTGGTAAACTTTACGTGCAGATAAAATTTCATTTTCTAACTAGTTAAAATAAAGCAGCTACTTCAGTACCATATATACCTACTGCTAAGTGGTATAGGCTACACGAACTTCTGCCCTAGTTCTCCTCACAAATATTTTTTTTCCATTTAACTGTTACTATTTACTACTACTATCAATCTTATACATGACGAAGTAGTAGAATCCTGGATGATAGACCGTGGTCGTTCTGAAAGCGTATTTCCAAACGTTTCGAAAACATCTACAGTCGATATCTTCAGTGGAACTTCATAGACTTCTAAGATTGTGTCTCGGAAGCTCAGCAGCAACCACGGCCTATCATCCCAGATTCGGCTGCTTCGTCACGTAACTGAAAGCTTTTGTTATGAAATCTTATACATACTCAACAAGTCTTTGGTAAAGTTTGGAACTTGAACAATGGTGACATTGCGAATGGGCTCAGCAGGGACCATAGCTGTGAGAAATGTAATAGAATGACCTCTGGCACTGAGCTCTTTCAACAAGCTTTCCTGCAATATGGCATGGCTTTTGGATGGGAATGTCATGAGTGCCAAAATATTAGCTCCGGAGCAGCTCTCAAGGCTCAGAACTGTGAGTGTTAACCAGAGCAGTCTCATTTCCTAAAAAAAATAAACAAGTTTTACAAGTTACCCACAGTTTGAATTGTAGCTGTGAACTGACCTCAATAGGGGTATGACTACATTCCTACATTATCTATATTACAGTAGTTCGAGCAAATGGAAACTAAAATCAAAACTTAAATAACTAAACATGAAATATACTGTATATTGTACCTACAATACATTGGAAACTTCGTAAGGCCTATTAAATTATATCCCAAACAATTTACATAACCTACATTCAATACCTACATCTCAATAGGTAAAAATTATCTAATGGTTAGTTCTATACCATAGCTACAATATAGTAGTAATTACTTGTACCTACCTCAGGTTGTAATAAAATAATGTCACCAACTTGAGCTTACTTTAGGTAGTCTACGGTGCTATACCAGCACAGGAAAGCCACTTGCTGGCAGGGGTCCAATTTGTTTTTAGAGTGGTTTCATTCCATTATTTTGATAAAAATGTTCATTTTCGTACCGCCGAATGGTGAGACCTTGAAGGCGCAAGTCGGTGTGCCCGATTTAACCTACACCAGTATACTGGCTTGACTGCAATGACTACATACCTACCTACGTAAAGATTTTATTGACAGATGATAATGGCCCATGGGGCCACTTGGCCCAGACGACTTCTATACTAGTCCAGTCATTTAAGCTTAAGTTAGGCAAGAATCTCGGAATTCGAGATACCCAGCTGTAAGTTTGTAAATACTGGTCAGCGCGGCGCCTGATGGCAGAAATGCCAAGGGTGGGCGTTGGCTAGTAAGTAAGTAAGTTTGTAAATACTTGTATATTGACACCCTAAAAGTTGTCAAAACCTGCATATGGTAGGGTGTGAGCAACCATTAATTGTCAAGCTCAAAGGTCACAAAAATCTGTTTTTGTTGTTGCTTTTTTTGTAAATATCTCATTTCCTATGGGTTTTTTGCTATTTGTATTTCTTATCAATATCAATATTGTAGAAGACAAAATTCTCTACAAATTTGGTTTGAAATTTTTTCATACGGTGAACAGTTTTTGAGATAGAGGGCGGAGAGCGCGCGGTCACAGCATCACTTCAGGTCAACCGGTACCTCCGGTCGAAAACGCGCCATATACAGTTGATGAACTATCGATAAATCAATGATTATAAATATTTGTCCATTTTTATTAACTACTATATGATATTTTATCATTTTCTTCCTAAACTATTTTTTTACGCATATTTTATCCTGGAGAAAGAGGGGCCCGGGGGTATCCCCCGGAGAAGACAATTGATGGATAGGCCCAAATTAGGGAGGTTTTACGTAGTTTAATCGTCTGTCAAATCTCAACTGTGCTGCTTGCAAAATATAGCCTATGCATGTGTGCCAATGGGCAACTTTGTCAAGCGCAAAATAGACTAATGTTTTGGTCTAGGCCTACAGTAAATAGCTAGCACGGTATACCTGGCATATAGTCTATACAGAAAGTACTCGTATCTTGTTTAATGCATTTTATTGTTATCATATAGGTACTTATTGTTGGTATCAGATAAGATGTCATGAGGCCAATAGGCTAAAACTGATGTGTGGAGTATGGCCTATAAATATAGATTCAAATGAGGAGGTATAACTGAACTCCTACTGGCCATAATTTATTTTATCTATCAAATTCATAAAGAAAAAAATGAATACCTGTACATCACAGCTTCTAGCCTATAATATTAAACAAAATTTGACAAAATAAAGTTAAAAAAACCCATTTCAAATCAGTCTACTTTCTTTGATTTCTTCTTTTGTTCAGCCTTTTCAGATTTCTTCGTACAGCAAGACTTAGAGATGATTTTCCTTACTATTGCCCGCGTTATACAGAAGTTAATGCAAACAATTGGTACTAAAATGGCAAGTGCTAATGCATAAACATCGAGCAGGTTCAGCTCGTACCAAGCCAGGTCTTGGGCAGCAGATCTCAAATGGTGTGCCCCCTTATGACGAAGGACGTATTCAATCCACCAGGTTGCCGTGTCCAAAGCCGACATTGGGTTGTCGTTGAATATCGCCGATTTTTCCGTAACTATTCTTTTGTAACTAAAATGAAACAGGATATTGTGTTTTTTATCAATCAAATATCTATTAGAAATCATTAAAAAATCTTAGACATATTGTATTACGGTATATAGTAATGAGCATACATTGTATAATATTGTGTGTTACAAGAACATTCATTGTATAAGCTTAGGCGTAAGGGTGGTGCAGACATGTTAATTTCAAGCCCAAATGGAACCCATAATTCGTTTTTTTGCACCTAGTCAAATATTGTATTTGTAATAATATGTATCCCTGAAACACATGTCCTATTGAGGAACTTAGGGTCGGGATAATACAGTAATAGTATTTTTATAAGTGTAGGTTTTTTGCAAATAAATGTTCATTCATTCATTCATTTCTCATAAAAACCGACTGAAGGAAATAAAGTAGAATCAATTTTGATACAAATTATGTGGCCGTCCCCAACACCGACCGGCCACAGTTTTTGAACTGTACTTAAAAAAATAACGGACGCTGAAGATGTGTAGTGTCAAGAATTTTCGAAAAATACGATTGAGTTTATAAATATTTTTGGCGGGCTCGAATGTGCCATCTCTCCTATACATAGAACTCTAGTCCTACCTGGGATTATTGATAACCTCGTTAATAGTTTGATAGAGCGTGTGCTCGTTGACGTCGTCCAGATTGAGGGTGACACCCCACCCCGCTTCTGTTGTGAGTTTCATGTTGGTGTGCTGATCGCCCATTATGGGGATGCCTACTACTGGCACCGCTCTAGTAAGAGCCTCGGTCGTGCTCAGCATGCCACCGTGAGTTACAAATACTTTCAAATTTGGATGTGCTAAAAAAAACGTTTAGAGGTTCAGCAGCCTGATCGAGGGGATTATAATACCAGGGTTAAATAAATACCTTATAGGATTATAGCCGTAAACAAACAAATTTTGAATAGCACTTTCCATTACAAAATTATCTTGTTTACATTTTTACTTCCAGGGGATTAAATAAATACCGGTATTATAATCGCCTAGATCAGGCTGCTGTAAGACGTAATATCATTATACCTACTCAATGTGTATAGTACTGCTGAATTTTGAAACATTCGAAAACTATATATCCTTCCAGATTAATGAAACGAAATAGCCGTCAAGAAATCATGAGTAGGCCCTATCACTATAGGTTTTTATTTTACTTTACAATGAAATTTCATTCGCGACCTAAAACCCAATCTAAACTATAACCTATATCAAAGATAATTCGGCTCGGATACCTGTATGAAAACTGAGTGTTGCCTTAAAGCGGCTATTCCACTTGTCAATATTCCGTCATTTATGCATCAATAATAAGTCTCTTAAGGGGACAGAAGAATCCGAGCTAATAGGCCGTGGTCGATTTGAAAGTAGTCTTCCAAACGTTTCATCAACAACTGCGGTCGACATCTTCAGTGGTATGTCTCTACCAAATTCTAACTTAATTTATATTAGATAGGCCTAACTTAAGTATCTACATAATAGTCTCATTAAAACAAAAATCTCATCAATTATTGATGCGCAAGTAACGGAATATTGACAAGTGGAATAGGGAGCCGCCAAAGGATATTATAATACGATGGACTGCAGGCCTACCACAAAGCTGAGGTCAAGCTGTCTAATTCATCACCTCATTGTCCAATTGTAATTGATCAAGTGCTTTAAAAATTTATCTTAGTTGTTATCAACAATGAGGCATACAGATATAAATTTGTCATCTTTATCAAGAACACTGATACAATTAATATAGGCACAGCTCATGCTCACCCAATATATCTGACTGTGGCACCCATTTCATGACTTTTACATTTTTCGGCAGAGGAGATAATTCGGCCTCGAATTTCCACAAAACGTTTTGTTCCAACTTGGAAAATCCCTTCAAAATAGCTGAAATCTTTTCTGGGGCTAAGTCTGAGCTGTTTACGTTAGATCCTAAACTGAAGAAAACTGCGCCCTTCTTTGAATTGTCCATAAATGTTTGGAGATCCTTAAAACAAAATACATGAGGGTAAATTATGTTACCTGCGAGTTTCCTCTTGATTAAAGTATATAATGGTCTAGATTGATAGGGCGATTTTTTTATATCAATGAGATATAATGCTACACGATCTATAATTCAATAATAAGAGAAGTTACCAAAAATATTCACTTACTTTGGGCAGAGGCTTCGGCTCGTTGATATGAACTCCGGCAACTTCAACCATATTGGGTACATATGGTCGAGGAAATCCCAGAGCGTGGTGGTCATTGACTATAACTAATGATGTATTTTTGAGAATGTCGCCAATATACGGTGCATCCGGCCCGAAGTACTTGCGCATCACACCATCATGGACCGGTAGAGTTCGCAGCAAATGGACCGCCTCCGAAATCAGCCCGAATAGGAAATTCTCAACTCTTTCCAGGAAAGTCATTTTTGGGCCGAAACCAAGAAAGGAGTCTGGAATGAAAGAGGCGGGGGACGGGTTTCCTACCTAAAAGTTTCAAAAGAAGAAAGTTATAAAATAGTGCAGACTGGATTCTGCCATTGCGCATTGAAAGCAGGGTGCATTGTATTGCAAATCCCAGTGATCAATAATAAAAGGTGTCTCCCACCAATTATTGTACACTTATAGCCTACTTTACTCTGTTAAAACAAGAAACTCTGCGATCCTTTTGGTCGAAGAGACGGATGACCTTCCAGGCGCGAGTCTAGAGTGAGGAACACGGGGTTGTAACACAATGCACTCCGGGGGTTTCCTATTAAAAATGGAATAAAGATACGCATGCATGATATGTGGCAGCCAATGGCACCGATTGGCAACAACCGTCAGAATTGGTTTGTCCTACTAAGGCGTCCAGACGCCATACAAACAGCTTTTTATACAAATCAATTCTGACGATTGTGGCCAATTGGAGCTAGTGACGGCCCCATATCATGTATCAAAATGTTGAGAAATATCCGATCGGGACTTAAATTATAGAAGGTAACAAATGATGTTGCTTACCAAATAGTTAGCGAAGATGTTTGGCTTGAATGTGGCGAAAGCTACAATCGGAGCTTTGAATCGATAAGACAAACCTGCCAGTATAGCTTCGTCCATCATGATTTCTCCAAGAACTAAATCGAATTTTTCGTCAGAAGCCAGAAGTTTTTGAACTCCTGAGTTGGACAGGATATGCTCTTCCATTGGTGTAGCCATAAAGCTGGCCATTAAAGGCATCATCCAAGGACTGCCTGGCCGTTTGTTGATGAAACTAAATGTCTCATTGGAAGGCAAGCCCATTGCTTTTTGAATTGCACCTGTCACATTAGCAATTATTAGGTATATACGGTATCATTTAGTGTATTCTGCAGTAGATTAGGCATGCGCATTAAGGGATAATAAGTATAATATCGTTACACTTAAAACCAATAAAATAAATAGGAAAGCAATAACCGATGATGTGCATTCGTTACGGATTAGCAGGACATAGGTTTTGGGCAGTGTCAGCCTGGGACTCTTATCCAAGGTTCTCGACAGATCAAAAAACCCTATTGGCTGACTATAGCCTAGGTCCCTAATGAAAATACGCACCATGACAGACAACTTCCTACAGTTCCGGTAACCAGACAGCAGCGCTCTTAGAATATACGGTGTTTCTCATTTATATAAGTCCATGGGTATTCCCTATTAAATTATGAAATTATGGTATTCCTATATTTTATGAAACGTTTTTCGTACATAAGTTAGGCCTATACTATGCAATACTATACTTATTATTTCTGTCCGCAGATTCTCAAACTGTTTTTCAGATAATTATGCCTGCAGTTGGAGTTTTTAATTCCTATTTATGAAACGTTTTTCGTACATATGGTCTATATGCAATACTACTAGTATACTTTATTAGTTGTATCCGCAAATTCTCAAACAGTTCCTCAAATAATTATGCCTCTGTTGGAGTTTTTACTGTACGTACTCATCATAGCATCTCGAATGCCTGGAACTTCGATGACATTCATGTTGGCAATAGTGGTGGAGGGTTTGGCTGCTGTAATATAAGTGATGTGGTGTCCTCTGTTGCTAAGCTCCCGCATCAGGCGCTCCAAAAGAATACTATGGCTTTGTGAAGGCATGGGGAGAAGCCCGAGTATACGTGCCCCGGAGCACACTCCGAGGAATATGGAAAACACTAGTAAACGCATGTTCTCTCGTCAAGGGGGCCCGCGAACTAAGCTCGCTACAATCTGTAGTTGTCTAATTAAATGGCAGCTTTGTTATCATGACAATGAAACCAGATAATTTCAAAATTTTATCGATAAAGCAGAATTTTGGTATTTCCTATATTAACGCATGACAATCGAACAAAAAAATTGAATCAAACTTTAGCGGTCGTGTCTATACAATAATTCTATACCGTATCTATATAAGTACTTCATCAGATAGGTATAGACCTAGTCTTTTAATTACACTACCGTCCTTAATTTATTATCCCTTCCAAATTCTCTTATATTACATTTGAAAGCTTTGAAACCTTGGTTTTATATATAATTCCAAACTTTTTCTTCCGAATGATACTGATAATCTGTTGATAAGTCCAACCAGCAGCCTGATCGAGGCGATTATAATACCGGTATTTATTTAATCCCCTGGCATTAAAAATGTAAACAAGATAATTTTATAATGTAAAGTGCTATTCAAAATTTGTTTGTTTACAATTATAGTCCTAGGGTATTTATTTAACTCCGGAATTATAATCGCCTCGATCAGGCTGCAGGTAGGCCTAAAATTTTGTGTAGCCTAATGCTTGTAGAAAAATTAGGTCTTATATCGTATGCCAAGTAGGTATTTTTCTGTATTATCTATATTACTGTTCTCCTCATATGTACTGGGATTTCAGCCTTTATTCGTCAATGAGACTAGTAAATCAGAATAGTAAACACAATTCACTGTTCAATCACAAAAAAATCTAAAAAAATTAATTGCCGTAATTATTAGTAATACTGCGGGTGATAAGGCACACGCGGTCAATGAAATACCTGATGAGGTTTTTATGTCGTTAATGAAAAAAAAAAAACATCGTATCAAATAGATATAGATAGATAGAAAAACCGTGTATTTCTCAACAAAAAATAGGTGGATATAAAATTTCAAGCTGTGCCCCCTCATAGCATGTTCTATCTTCTTGAAAAGTACACATTAAAACAGGGACAAACTTGACGATATTCTTAATTTTCTTACGCTGCGTTGATAACATCACGCACACAACCTTACTTGCACACGGCTTCCTATGGATTTAAACGAAGCTCTGGTTTTGTAACTATAACGTTTAGATAATTACAATCCCAGATTAAAATTTGTTTCAATAATTGTGACTTTATTAAGTTATATTCAACACATTGAAAAAAACTCGGATTGTAGTTCTTCCACTGGTCTGTCGATGTCAATGTCCGTTTTTTTTTGCCCTGCCAATCTCCCTCGTAAAGCTGGTGGAAGAGACATTTCCTCGTCCGCAAGTGGGAGGGGCTCCATTAGGAAAAACCTATGACTTAGTGCCTGCAATAAAACATAAGAATTAGCCTAAATATCGGTAATGAGAGTGAGGCATCCAGTATAGCCATATAACTATATAACCTATATTATATAGCATCTACCCAGCTTCAATTTTGAATGGTATCTACCTATATTTTCATTATTAGCTGTTTTATACTTTTAAGCACCTATAGCCTACAAGTATGTAAATGGTATATGTAATATGTATATATGTATATATGTAATATGTATATATGTGTATGTAAATTGTGATTGTGAACCAAAGACAATGGAATAAAGTTTCGCTTCTAAGAGAACTGTATTTTGGCTTCAAACCTAACACTTTGTCCCAATTCAGCCATGTGTCCCGTATTCATCCCTCCTTACTGTACTCTCTCAAAAGGTTACGATTCACAGTTTAATGCTATTTTTTTGAACCCTATAATTAAAGCTACAGTTCTCGAAATTTGTGCGTATATACCTGCTCAGCAGTGAGCCTTTGCTCCGGATTGTAGATAATTAAAGAGCGTATGAGGTCAATAGCTCCAGGAGGTGCATCTGGTACTAAACTCCGCCATGATTTGCTGCGAGCAACAGGAAACGATATTTTGTCGTAGTCGGGAAGGCTGTGGAGACCTGGCCATTGTTCTTCAGTTGGGGAACCCAAGTATCTGATCACCATAGCTAACTGCTCAATATCTGACTCCCCCTGCAATGTGTATCAAATTCTATGACAAATGCACCTACATTAAGTTACTAAGTTTGTATTTCAGTACATGCTTTTGCCAAAATTTCTAAATCAGTCTGGCAGCACAAAGCAGAGCATGGTATAGTGTAGCTGCAGAACTAGGCCAATTTTACCAAAATGGAAAGGAGCAGTGAGCTATTTGGGAAATATTTACGAAGCCATCAACGACCACGATTTATTTTCGTTTTAGCTAAGTACGAGCGATAGATAGGAAGGTTCTTACGGACGCTATGCCATGATTTAAATTAAAATATCACATTATAAGTTGTAGTATAGCTTACTGGAAAGAGAGGAGATTTGTTCACAATTTCTGCAATAATGCATCCAACCGCCCACAAGTCTACTGCGGTGGTGTATCTTCTTGAGCCGTAAAGTAATTCTGGAGATCGATACCAGCGGGAGCCGACCTGGTGAGAAAATGGTCTACCTTTCGCTAGTCGAGCTTGACCCAAGTCAGCGATACGTAAAATGCCATCGTACCCAATTAGGAGGTTCGCTGGCTTCAAGTCCTTTAAAGAGTAAATGTGCAGTGTATAGTTGTGATTAGCTATAAATAGGCTATATTTCTTGTAATAATATTTTACAGGGCTATATTTTTGTTGGGTTAATTGTAAGAGTGGGCCGAAAGGCCCTAAATTCCCATGGATATGGAAAATAAAGACAATTTTCTTTCTTTCCTTGTAATCATAAAATAGCAGGAAAAACTTTTATTCAAATTTACAATACAATACCGTCCGCATCATTCATGCTAAGCTAAACTTCCCGGGCTAACACCCAAACTCGAGTCTATCCTGTCTATCCGAACATCAAATAGATTTCCGTTTGCCACCAAAAGCGATCAATCACTTAGCCTACCTTTTGCGTCTCTGCTTTACTAAATATATAATTAACTTCTTAAGCATATCCTATTTTGTTCCTAATTAAAAACTGGGAATTTGTGAAACTTCAAAGTAGACTGTGACGAAACTACTGTTAAGACGTGGTCTAGGCCCAGTTTTTTTCCACGATAGTTCCCTTACCCGATGCATAATGGATAGCTGGTGTAGATGATATAAGCCCAACAAAATCATTCGGGAATAAGCTTTGGCCTGCGCAATTGATAATGGGTGATCCACGTCGTATAAAACAGTTCCAAGTCCGCCTGCCATTAGTTCTAATACTAACACAAGTGATGTGCTTTCGGTAATGACTCCCAATAACTGGACAACCTACAAATAAGACAAAATCTGGTAGGCAGGTCAGTAGCGCGAAGTGTTGCGGGGAGGGGGGGGGGGACAGATACATCACCCCGCGACATTTCACAAAGTTAGGTGTCCTATGGATGATGCCCATTGGATCCCTTGAATGGTGGAGTCGATAGTGTCACTGAAGGCTTCACAATGTGAGCACTGAGCAGCCACAAAATTATCTACTGGTCAACCTATATATAGCCTATACAGGCTTAATACTTAGCGTGATATTGGTTACCGCTACCTTGAATCGCTAACCTGCCTCAAATTTCTAAAAGCCGTTCTGATCTGATCATCTCCACAATAAATAATCTACTTACATATGAAGAATGTAATTGAAGTAAACTGTTAATTTCTCTTATTGTAGATACATTGATTTTTTCGTCTTTTTTAACGGCTAGAGTTCTTTTCAGGGCAACATATCTTTTATTTTTAATATCAAAAGCTCGTAGTACTACACCGTGAGCGCCTTCTCCTATCTTTCCTGTAATTCTGTAATCTTTACTCATAACATTCATTGCACAAATTAAAATTTAAATAATAAGCTAGCAAAAAGTTTGAAAACTTTTGCTTTGTTATTGTTTGGGTGTCGCATAGCAACGACGCTTTGTGATTTTCTTATGTTTAGCATATGAAGTAGCTGAATTTGGTGTAGCAATGTTGGTCAACCTGAGTGTCAAGTAGTTTTACATTTATTCATTTATTGTTTTTAATATGGCCGCCATGTAAAATGGGAATTTCAAGTTTAACATCGAATTTTATTGAATTTGACGCCGTAAGGTAGGTTTTCCTTTCAGCAATTGTCCATAAACGATATTAATGATAAATCCATGCAGCTTCTTCACTTCAAATTCAGTCTGATGTTATATACACACTCAATTATTTGCTATATTTTGGTGCAGTGTCGCTCTGCAGGTCGACCGCAATGTTTCACCAAGCCCCAGTTTTCATGAAAGTTCAGGGTCTGCGGTGTTGACCACTTTTGCATGTCCACCTTTCCTGTCTCAAAGATTTCAAATGGTTTTTTTTTATTCCATTGCCTGATTGGCTTAGTGCTTAATAAAAAAGGAACAGTTCTAATGGTGCTCAAGTTGACCTTATAAGTTATTTTAAACGTTAAGCTTACTCCTTGTAAACCAAGATTGATAATAATATTTGATAGACCCAATTTTGTACCGGTGAAACAGTTGGTATTGTGGTACTTGTCGCTCAGTCATTGCCTGAAATAATTCCTTTATTTGTATAACACTTTCCACTGGCCATTTAGACATGAGATTCAAACGGGTAATGTATATTTTTTTAAATAGTTTTTAAATAGCTGTTAAAGTAGGTCGGTGCATCAAAACTACCTAGATTCGTCTCTAATGCTTCCCAAGTCAATGACTCCAAGTATTTATGGCACTGCAATAGGGTGAATAAAGAATGGTAGCTGTCTTGCATATTGGCATAAGAAGTAGGTAATTATAATAAAATACAGAGGCAAATCACGTGTGTTCCTGCCTTCCTGCAGCCTTATTATGGCGATTTGGGATTAACATAATACCACAATAGTTAGGCGGCTATTCCACTGGCCAATTTGCTTCATTTGTGATACTGTCATTGACGTTTGTTTTGTTTTAATGAGACTATTATGTAGATACTTAACTTATCTATTATAAATTAAGTTATAATATGGTAGAGAGTTATTAACGATGTCTGCTACCACGATTAGTGAAGGAGATAAGTCGGTGGAATAGCCGCCTAAGGTGTCACTATATATTATCTTGTTCTGTGGTGTCACTGAGTAACGGTTAAAATATGCGCTGGAAATTCATATTAATAAATTATTGGTAAACAAGGGAATGGTTGCATTGTTTTATACTTGTAATTGAGAGAAATACTCTTAAACATTAAAATGTACCGGTAGAATTTTGAAATATAATAAAAATTGTAATTAATGTGTCCACATCTAAGGGAGAAAAAATTGAAAACTCACCTAAAATATAGCCGAGGAATTTGTTTAAAACAATTGAATAACCCCCGGTATTATATTAATCCCAAATAATCGGGGTGCTGCAGCTCATGTGGAAAGATTGGAACTAGGACACCTAGAAGAAGCTGTTAAGGCGGCTAATCCAACGGCCAATTTGCTTCACTTAAGTATTAATTATATATATATTTATTTATGATAAGTTAAGTTATAATATGGTTAATGATGTCTGCTACCATATTATAATTTAACGTATAATAAATAAGTTAAGGATCAACATAATAGTCTCCTTAAAATAAAACAAACCAAAAATCTCAAAACACAAGAGAATTATATTAGTGAAGCAAATTTGCCGGTGGAATTGCCGCCTCAACAGGAGGTTACGGGCGTTGTCGCGAGACAAGTGTCGAAAGAACAAGGATGGCAGTGGTTCTTAATGAGCTATAGATTCAGATAAAATAAACTAAAATACTTTCTACCACCAGGAATAAAAACTTTTCCAAAAATAAACCACCAGTCCTGATGATCTACCAGCATGTAGGCTACGCATACTTCTGGACAAACTTGAACATTTGCGGAATGCTTTATTGCAGTAAAATTCAAATTGTTCAACTTAATTTTATTCAATGATAGAACAATGATCTAAATTATATAAAATAGAAAAGGTTTTATTGCGACACTAGTGAGTCCTATCCAAAACACACCTTGTTAAGGTTTAGATTTGTCTTGTTTTATAAAAACCATAACGTTTGCTGCTTTTATAATTTTTGCTATATCTACCATTCTCAAGTCGAAATAGCATTCCCACAAGTATCAATATAAATCATTCCGATTGAGTTGCATTGCAAATTGTAATTTATGACTATTGGGAATATTGCATGTTTCAGAGCGGCATGGCCTCGAAATCACAGCGTAGGAGTTCGGAAGATCGACAGAAACACCGAAGCCGGGATGGCTCTGAAACTTCGTCACATTCTGCACGAAGGGGTTTGACGGATTTGCCGCTTGTACATAAAGCTGTCAAGTCCCACGAAAGGTAAATTCAATTTTATGGAGAATCCTCCACTTAAGCTTTGTATATTCAGTAGGAAAACATTCTCTTGTCTCAAAACATGGTTGGCTAATGTATTCTACATATGCAATACACTGGATGTAAATAAACTCACAGTTAAAAATTATGAATCGTACATACTGTATATCCTGATTATGGAATCTTTAGAATCCACGTTGCTACCACACCTGAATCGGAGGTGTTCTATTCTACCATATATGCGGTATATTTTAAAAATTCCCTTAGACAGGTAGACAAGTATCTGTACTTGGTTAAGTCATGCTTTCATCTGTTTCATTGCGTCAATGGTAAGCTTGTCTCAGCTTTCCCATTATCGCTTGTAGCCGTTGTAGGTTGACATCGAGGACGTATACCAGTTCGCCAATGGCCAAAAATGCATACGGAAACAATACAAATAATGTCCGAAATCCATGGGGTCGTGGCATTGGATTTTGGGCCTGGGTCCATAAAAAGTCGTTAAAAATAATAATAATAATAGTAATATAGACCGGTAATGTCTTTTTTTATTTAACGTTTGGGAACAGCTAATTGCTTGATTTTCAATTACCACTCTCTGATCATAAGCAAAGAAGATGATACTCCACAAAAATTTAAAACAGACTTTTAAAAATACAAACATACAATGGGGACGGGCTCATGCTAAGGATAAAGGAGGATTGTTGGATGCATGTTACAGTCGTCCATGATTTATAGCGTGACGTCAACTCAACGTTTTACGTGATAGCATCAATCGCCCCCTTGAAAATATATTCCCAGACATTGACAGCAACTCTGCCATGCAACTTGCGAGGCGTAAGAAATAATATACAACGCTGTACTTCTGTGAAGTCTCGAACGTGCATTCAGTACACCTTTTTTACCCTTCACTTTTCTTTCTCGGTGGTATTTGTGACTTTTGCATCAGGCGTCTTGCCATGTGCATTGGCAATTGTTTTCATTTTAAGATAGGCATAACTATTGCATCTGTATGCCATTCAAAATTAATCTTCTTAAATTTAGTTACGCAATTCATCATCTAGATTGTGTTTTTCTCTCAATTATATTTTAATATATCTCATCGTAACAACCAATATTTGACTACACACTAGGTCTATTTGCTAGACCAATGCATTTGTTAGACCAAGGCATAACTATTGCATCTGTATGCCATTCAAAAGTAATCTTCTTAAATTTAGTTACGCAATTCATCATCTACATTGTATTTTTCTCTCAATTATATTTTAATACATCTCATCCCAGCAACCAATATTTGCCTGGCTCACTAAGTGAATTTACCAGACCAATGCTGTGATTTCATACAGTACCGTTAGATCCACAGGCAAACAAAAAAATAACAAAAACTAAACCATGATTGATTGCCCTAAATATTTCCCGTTTGCCTAATGATGCAAATTAATACGTCGTTAACTAATTGATAATTAATCTAAGCGCGTATGTATGTTACAAAAGGGAGGTAAGATCCAAAAACTAGGCTGCACTGAACTATAACCTAAGCTACCTTTCGTTTGAAATCATTTCATGTTGGTGTGTTCCCAATTGAAACTCATTTAAAAGCGGACGCCGCTATGGAATTTTCACTTCCTGCACGTTAAGTTCAAATTAAGGTGACTCTGACCTTTTTACTCTGTTGAGCGTAATCAGTCTGCTGATGGAGGTCATTTAGTTCCCATAATGTGGGTGATAGCCGCAATGGAAAGCTAAAGGGATGAAAGAAAATGGCAATGGGTATTAACATCGTAAGCATTCGATGCCGATTGAGCTGACAGGTCCAACTTGTATGAAAATGTACAACAACGTCATAGCAAAATTTTGATCAATCCCTGGGCTTATCGTTCCTATTAAAAAATTAGGTATTTTTTTAACTTTCTCAACTTTTTCTTCAACTTAATGGGAAAATAACCTACTAGGCTCTATTCACTTTTTTCCTTGTTAATGCTAAACAATTGTTTTTACGAATGGCACATTTGGTTTTTGCTGTAATATCTATCTAATATACATATTTTTAACTATGTTACTATCTCATTTTTCTTTATTCTAGCCAAAATGAAGAGCTGGCATGGACTGTCGGCAATGGGAGGAGCACTTACTTATGGTTCCATTGCGCGGCACTGGCAACGCCACCAGCAGAACCCCCGGCCCAAACATTACATATGACCTACAAGTTTATGCAGGCTGAAACCAGGCTTCTTTCAGCGTTGCTCTACAGCCACGGGTTGCGAGAGGTCAGTCTCAGTCGCATCAAACACTCGTTATACCTATTTCAACTTAAGCCGGTAAAACAATAAGTGCGACAGCATGGACATACATTTTATACCATTCTATTTTCGCAACGGTGGCTTAAAAACTACTTGTACCAACTGAGCGGCAATGACTGTATTAAGAACCATCTTTTGTCAGCTACATCAGTCGAAGGCTTAACAACTAGGTTCTAATTCATTAATACAATGCTTTTGAAAACTTCTTTGGTATAAAGTTGTGGGTTTTCAGGTTATGGGTTTTCAAAGACTCAACATAAAGCTGTCGTATGCCATAAACCCCACTTCCATATATGCCAGGTAATATTCACTGTTCACATGCTCTTGCACCAGCTAGGACATTGACATAATTGTGTACAATAGTTCGAACCTCAGATTTCTGGGGTTGAAATAGAGATTCTATGTATCTAACCTATACTAACTTAGGTTGAAGAGGTAACCTCCTTGTCATAACCAAATTTAGAGGATTTAGAAAAATCTGGACTTGATGGGATTCGAACTCACGTTCTATGCCTTGCCCGGGCGTCGCCTTAACCGCTAGACCACAACCCCGCTCAAGTGCAGAGTTTGCTAAATCCTCTACATTGTAGGGGTATATCATGCTCTTCGAAAAGATATAATGCGGAGGTTAATCTCAATTATCTCAGTATTATGTCATATACCATATAATGCTACAATATATTTCTTGACATGCCTATTAGCGCTCCAGCTGATTTGTTTCGAATTCGGTTTCACTTTCAACATGCGTCTTGTTATTTCCATGTATCAAATTTTGTGAGGCCAAGGTCGGGCATTCAGCAACCGGTTTCTCGTGTGTTGACGTATTAAAATCAATGATGAAACGGAGCTACAATTTTTACTACCTACCAAATAATGCGAAATTGCTATTTTATTTACCGTACATTAAACTATGTTATTGAAATATTAAGTACCAATACTTATACTACAAATTATTGTAGTTAATAATGCTGTGTAAAAACCATTATTATATGTATCGGTTATTGTTGCTTAATTAGAACCTTACTCAAGCATTCGTTAGTGCATTGGGGGATAATTTTCTGGGGTTCATTAAAATCGCTTTTCTGGTTTTGTGTGGTATAGTCAGCAGGTGTAAACTGTGTTGTAGTCGTCCAATATGCTTCTCTATTGGTTAAGATAGTATGAAATTGGAAAGTCCACATGAATACTGAGAACTTCTATATTTACTCAAAGTCTCACGTTCGTAGCGTGACCGACGGGGATATACTTTTTTGATTTTCGGCTTACATATACCGATTGGAATCCGATTGTGGTAATTTTTTTCTTTATCTGAACTTTATCTTTTGCTAGTTTTGATGTCAGGGCCGGTGAACTTTGCCCTGTTTCTTTTATGCTTTGTTCTACAGCTTTTTGTCATGACACAGACCGTTTGCAATTTGCATCTTCCCATGAGTTGGAAAAAAATGAAAGGACCTTTCTATCTCCAGGTTGATAATTCCGTGGCTGATTACAATCTTTTGTGGACTGGAGTACATATGAAGCCCCATCAGTTGCAAAGCCTACTTTCGCATCAACGCGTGAATCATTTTCCAAGATCGTACGAACTCACACGCAAGGATCGACTTTACAAGAATATTGAGAAAGTTCAGCGTCTTAAGGTTTGCATAATATAATTAGTGGAATTTGTAAGAAGAATCCCTTTTAATTCACTAATTAATTAATTGTAGGAGTAGGCAAAAATACAGACAATTTTCGTTTTTCTTTTCAAATGCTTCAAGGAATAAAAAGTCATACTGTACTGAGATAATGGTTACGCTAATCTTTTTTTTTCTACATTTTATTGTCGAACCAAATATTTCTTTATAGGCTATGAATTGCACTAAATGACAGCACTATTGCAACACAACTTCTAATTAATTAACTCTAGCGAGTTCCGCGATTTTGGGGAGATTATGCTTATTTTCATAACCGTTCTGTGGATAAAAAAAATAATGTATTCTGCATTAAATCTATACGGGCACACTATCCTGCGTTAAAGTGGGAATACTCAGGGAAATTAGAAATAAAACGTTATACGTATCCATGAAATACAAAGGAAATCTTCTTGTATTTACGTGATTGCGTTTTCCCACTTTACCACAGTATAGTGTGTACCCTATTTAAGAGGTCAGTCTAAAAATTCAGTACAAAAATTAGTGCACTAAAGACAATGTTGGCAGTTTTTGATATTCTCTCCAAGTGCAGTGATATAAATTATGTTGTACTTCAATCTATTGGCAATTGCGTCATATTATTTAACAAAGGGTTAGTTGTACTTGTACCTTCCCCTGAAAATGGGTTTCGCCCTAATTGTTCGATGACTGTGAGACCCCTGCATCTAATGACTACTAACAAAGCAAACAATGCAAGTCCAACTTACCCTTTGTTAATTTGTTCTTCAATATTTATGTTGAATTTTCAGGGCAGTAAGCACTTTGACTTCATTCCACAAACATTCGTTTTGCCTGGCGACTACCGGGAGCTTTGTACTGTACATCACCGGGTAAGGGGACCATGGATTGTCAAACCAGTTGCCTCTTCTCGTGGCCGTGGCATTTACATTGTTAATAATGTAAGTAAATAAACGGCACCGAAGAGGGTGTTGCAGGCTCAGCAACTTCTTCAGCCAGCCCATCTGGCTGAAGAAGCGCAGTTAAAATTGTCTTGTCATTTAATTTTATTTTTTTAATATATGTAAAAAGATTAAATTGCATACAAACAATTCAATGAATGTATCCGATTAACCTCTTCAATCGCCTCATTAAGTCACCTAATAGGTACTTGTGTCGAGTTGCGACACGTCTCCGACCGCAAGGTGTGTAGATACTCGCACACTTAACAGCTTATGTTCAATGCAATCCATATATTTTCGGACATTTATTGGTATTATTTCCACCGGCATACTGGTCAATGTCCTCGATGTCAACCTACACCAGTTACAAACGATAGTGGACAAGCTCAGATAATATTAAATAAATTGGAAAGCAACAAGCTCACCAGTTATGCAATTGTAACGAGCGTAAACCTGTCTTAGCCAAGTACACATATGAGTCAAACTACCTTATTGAAAAATTTAATAGTCATGGTAAAACAATTCTATTGCAATATTTTGGTTTCTGGCAGTAGCATTTACATTTTTTATTGAGTGCCGGTATAATTTTTTGACCGTCATTTACATTTATAAACATGCCTGTCGTAGTTTTTAAATGTAATAGTGTCATTTTTATTTTAGCCTGATCAAATTCCCGCGGATGAAACGCTAGTTGTGGCCAAATACATAGATGATCCATTGTTGGTGGATGGATACAAGTGTGATTTACGACTTTATGTTGCCGTTACCTCCTACGATCCACTAATTATTTATTTATATGAAGAAGGCCTGGTTCGACTTGCTACCGTCAAATATGAAGCCAGTGGCCAGCATCTTTGGAACCCCTGCATGCATTTGTGCAACTACAGTATCAATAAATACCATGAGGACTACATCAAGTAAGAAGCTGCTAGAGTTCTAAATAGGAGAGATCGGACATTCGCTTCCCGCAAAAACATTTTTTATTTTTTATTTCTGGGGCCAATCGCCACGTCTCCTATGACCAGTAATTGAGAAAACATACCATGTGGCCTCAAGACTCAAAAACTATCTTGCGCTCTCCTATATAGAAGCTATTGCACTATTGCCGTTAGTAGAGTATCTGTATTTCTTCTTTTAAATATTATAATATATAATATAATATATAATATATAAGTATTACGTTTTAAATTATTAGTTGGAAAGAACATTCATAGTTTGCTACTCACTACGTACCAGTAAACATAGAAACTCTGAGTAACAGTGAACGAGGGTCCATGACGTGTGCTAATTAATAGCCTTCTATGATTCAACTCACCTTTCGTCATACCTGTATATTGTTGTTACTATACGGCAGAATTTGTTTCAGAAGCGACGATCCAGAAGCAGAAGATGTGGGTCATAAGTGGACGCTGAGCGCGTTGCTGCGTCACCTCCGTGCAGAAGGTAATGACACATCTTTGCTGATGCAGCGCGTAGAGGATGTCATCGTCAAGGCCATCTTGGCGGCTGCTCCCACCATTGTAGCCGCCGCTCGCTTCGTACCTCATCCCAACAATTGCTTTGGTAATTTTCTGCTGGTTAGTTACGTGTCGTTACTTGACTGCTGGCTCCTTATTATTGACCATGTAGTAGTAGTATGGTTGAACACAGTCCCAGGCCACGGTGTGGGCCCATAGGACAGGGGACCTTCTGATTATAGTGGATTCCGAACCACTTGGGAAACAACAGTGAAGTCACACGATTAGTTCGGAGGTGACCAGGTCAAGTCCTACCATGTTTCCCTACCGGCACTGTGCACACTACCGGCACTGTGCACACTACCAAGTTATCTGCATCTGCAACCTGCTCTGGTCCGCTGTATTCAACTTAGTAAGGCGGCCGGCTATATTATTGACCATACCAAGGAACCCACAGCCTAGTAAACACCAACTTTCGTATTTGTAGGGGCTGTTGTTGTAAATATGGGGTAAATTGTATTATTTACAATAGAAAACTATATTAAACTGAAGAGGTCAGTATCAGATACATTCATTAAATTGCTTGTATGCGATTAATCTTAAAAAAAAACCGTACCGGATCACATATTGGCACTCGAGCACCGAACTATAATGATGATTGTTAAAACTGTAATTTTATTGTACTTTGGAACTCAATCCTCCGTGAGATTCAAGTATCGCCATCACTCACAGTCTTCAGAATTCGACTCAAGGAGCATCTAATTTCAAACATACTGTAGGCTAGGATTTATTCGAACCGCCACATGCGTGTGTGTGAGTGACTGAGTGCTTATTTTTTTAGACTGGTATCTGTACTTGGTTAAGTCATGCCTTCGCCTGTTTCATTGCGTTAATGGTAAGCTTGTCTCAGCTTGTCCAAGATCGCTTGTAGCCGGTGTAGGTTGACATCGAGAACGTATACCAGTTTGCCAATGGCCAAAAATTCCTACGGAAACAATACAAATAATGCCCGAAATCCATGGGGTCGTTGGTATTGGACACTATAAGTAGGCCTGGGTCCATAAAAAGTCCTTCAAAAATTACAATTATGAGTGCTTATTTAGTTTTAAGGCAGTAGTAATTCGATAAAAATGTTCTGTACATTGTACAAGTGCGTTGTTTGTTACTGACCCCTAGTTGAGTGTAAGAGAACTCCGCTAGGGTGGTCTCTGTCTTGAAGCAGATTGGTACGTTTGAACGTTTCCACTTGTAGGTGCTTGGAGGACTTGCGCTCGCTTGACAGGAGCCATGACTTTCCGCTTATAATATGAAAATAAAACAATGCCTCTCCATTTGGTGCAGGGTCAAACAGCCTAAAATTTATTGAGTAAAATTTAGTCAAAAACACTGTTCTTAGGAGTTATTCGTTTCTGAAATACAGTAGGTTATACGGTCATTACCAACTGTTTAATTCCACATTTTTTATTGCAGAACTGTACGGATTTGATATATTGATAGACTCATCACTGAAACCATGGCTATTAGAAGTGAATTTGTCTCCATCGCTTGGTGTTGATACTCCCCTCGACATTCGAATTAAATCCGCAATGCTTGCTGACTTGTTAACTCTGGCTGGCGTACCCGTCGTTGATCCAATGGTTAGACATCCGCCACCTGATTTGGAGCCTTTACCAAAAAGTGTAGGTTTTTTAATATTACAAAGATAACATCATATTTTAATGAATATGAAGCAGTAATAGAGACGCGATGTTAGGAACAGATATTCGCAAAATGTTAGGTAGGTTGTTTAACAATGAAAAAACCTATGATTACTGGGCTGCTAAGTGTTAATATGCTACTGCTCGGAATATTTACATAGACAGTAAAAACAGTAAAAATGCTGAGCTTTCGTGCATCGATAAGTAATGATTCATCCAAAACATTTTCAAGTGCTCGTCATGGTGCACTAAGTATGGCTGATATTTTGTCGGCAGGGGAGACGTGTTCAGTCTGCAGAAAGTAAGAGTCAACGTAGTGGTCGGCTCTCATCGACTTACGGGCTTACTCCAGACGAGTCCAGGCTGATCAGAGCTGCCCGAGCCGAGCACAGCCGTAGAGGTGGTTTCCTCAGGATATTTCCTTCTCCTGAAAGCTGGAAACGCTACGCAAGCTTTTTAGGTGGGCATTGCGGGCTCTGATCTGGAGCTGATTTAGGTTAAATGCTTAAGAGAGCGTACAGCCCGTAGGAAATCGGCAGTCCGAAATTTAATATTTTTTTATTTTTTATTTAATTAACTAAGCATGTTATTAAAGATTTGGTTCATTAAAGTTGCAGAAGACTACTTCATGCATCATACAATAAGATATTTTTAATTTTCGAAATTGTAGTTTTCTCATAAACATTATAATATTTTATAAACAATAATAAATAAATAATAAGGGCGTTTTTGTTCAATTTCTAAGCCAACCTAGCGGAGTTAGGGCTATAAGCCCTCTCTTACACTCAACTAGGAAGACCCGGGACCACCTGCTTTACATGCCCTCCGAAAATGTAGGTAGTGTGGGACTCGAACCAACAACCGTTCGGGTGAAAGTCAGAGTCCGTACCACTAGTCTACATGTCCTGACAATAGCTTTTCACGTAAAATGGATTTTATGAAAAATCTACCATTTCGAAAACTAAAAATACCTTATTATATGATGCATGAAGTAGTCTTCTACAACTTAAAAGAGCCAAATCTTTAATAACTTGCTTAGTTAATTAAATAAAAAATAAAAAGTATTAAATTTCGGGTTGCCAATTTCCTACGGCCTGTGTACTCTTAATGAACATACAGTTTTTTTTAACAGTTCGGTTTATTGCACTGATTTCCATCTGCTTTGGCACCAATTCTGTCATGAGGTTTCCTGGCCCTTCTTTTCAGCGGCCATTTTTATATTTTTAAACACCTCAGGAATATTACCGTTAATTATTTGGCTGGTAGTGCGTTAAGGGCAAATAGGAATATCCCCACCACGTGTTTTTTGTGCAAAGTTTATATTTACAGAAAATATCGATCGTGGAGTCGTCAAAATCTACATTTCGACTTATGACATGTGGCCTTCAGTAACACCGATTGAAGCGCTTAGAAGCCAAGGGGTGCAAGTGACATTTTTGCGTTTTGGAGTTAAACCATGCTATTTCTCTAGCTGATCTTTACCCTAGAAACCAACAGGAACATTAGGATCTGTCATTTTGACAATGCTATAATTGATGGAAGATGGTATACCCATACATTTTATTTCAATTGAGTTAGAAATGTTCTCAATTATCTCGAATGTTTATTTTTGTTACTTGCACCCCTTGGTCTCTAGGCGCTTCATTTGACCACAGCTCTTGAACTCCTTACTTGGAATTACGCCGCTGGCATGAGGGGGCACTTTAACCTTATTTGTATTTGTGTACATTTTTTTAGAAAAATACACGGATTATTATTATTATTATCAGAGGCGTAGCGTTTTAGAATGATGGTGGGGGCAAAACTAAGTATACCATATGACGTCATCAGGCAGGATAAGGAAAAATTGAAGATATATGTGCAAAATTGTAGGGTTTTACGCATTTTAATAGTAGTAAAGTATAGCTGTAGATTTTACAAAGGAGTGCTTCTATTCATATTGCTGCAAAGGGGCCCAGTGAGACATGAACCACGTCTTACATTACTAGAGGCTGGGGGGGGGGGGCAAGTTGGACCGTGCCCCCCCCCCCCCCCCACCAACTTTACGCCCCTGATTATTATTATTACCACACCAATCGTTTTTTGTACAAATGAAATTCAATAATTATTAGTGAGTTAGATAGAGGTACAAGTCATGTATCAGAATGGTCGGAAAACTTTCTTCTGTTTGTCCTGATATTTTTGACAGCTCTACCATCAATATTTCATGAGATATTTGTTGTTTACACGTATCCCTTCCGATTGTCTCTTCATGTCGATTTATAACCATTTATTAATTGAGCTGTAACGTTTACAGACCCTCTTACTGGTCTGCTAAATTTGGGCAATCATCTGGCCAGCAACGGAGTGAACCCTCGCAATTTGAATCTACTGCTTCATCAGCAATTATTTCCTGAGCTGACCATGTCGCCCACTGATCGCTTACCTCGCTACGAAAGAGCTCTCGTCCAAGGCCATCGAGCACTGTCCATTTGCCCTCCTCCACTGAGTTTCCATAGCACTTCTACCGCTGACAAAGAAAGTGAGTTTTTATGTGATACTGTACAAGTATGTCCAAGAAAAAATAGTCCTTGTATGAAGTTAACAATTTAAATAAAAATTGTGGTATTATTTGCACTAGAGCAGTAAATATAGTAGTTTTCTAGAGACTGTATTTTGAAAGTGATTGCCGATTAATAAGCATGCAATGAGCAGATACGGCCAAATATCGGACCGCGCATACTTTCTTTGACTGTCGGCGGTGGGAAAACGAGAAGTATGTGAAGCCAAAATCAGAGCTCTAAATGTGAATATACATAGTCAGTAAAATGATTCAATAAGAGGCAGCTTGGTGTGTTGTAAAGGAGTTGGCATGGCTCATCTTGAGTCGCAAGGTAAAAGAAGATAGACCTTAACGAAAAGTAGGAGCAGCCGGTATAGCAGCAGAAAAAGACAAGACTATCCTGAAGCAATGCTGAAAAGTGGTTCTAGGATAGTTCGTCGCAGGAAAAAAAAAACAAAACAAAAATCTATCTGTTGGATTGTTCTTTTAGTTTTCATTTGCCGTTTTTTTTAAAATGCTGAACCTTACAAAGTCGGTTACATTTCCTTTGACCGCCTTTGCCATTCCCTTTGTAATTTCCCTCTCCTATCCTGTGACGTTTTACCCATAAAGATACATTAACTGGAGCGGCGGGAGCCATAATATGCCTTAAGAGGCACCTGTTAACCATAAGCTAACTATCAGAGATAAGCACCAACGCAAAAAATATCGAAGTCTTACACATTGCAACATAGCAGAACGGATACCTGGACCCGGTCAAAAACTCTGTACTTAGCTTGTTTAGGCTACACATATCAATGGGTTTCCCCCCCAAATTGCGTACTTCTCTTGTGAAGGCTACACTAGCAGCCATATTGATAACGGTCTCCAACCAACCGCTGTTGGCCTTGCTTAGCGTATGGTTAGACGCCATCTATCCTATTTTATTATCTTTGATTAACCCTCAAGGGAGCTAACATAAGGTGCCACACCTGTCTGGGTGTCGCCTACTCGAAATCTCCTAGTTAATGGTAAGAGCGAGCCAAATATTAGCCCTTTTTATTTATATAAGACGCTCTTTCTTCTTTCAGATGTTGCTGAAACGCAAGAGCTGAAGGACATCAAACTTCGAATAAGGCGCGCCATGGAGGGTGGCAGTCAGTTGCCCAGCAATCAAGCCCGACGGGCATTTGCCCAATATTTGCAGCTGGTGTTGGCCAGACTGGTTCCCTGCACTGTCGAAAGTCCGAACACGCCAAGTGAACTTTGTTTGAAGTTTCTGCAAAGAGCTTCTGGCCATCTACGGGCTCCCTTCTTTGTTAAGGTAGGCTGCTTATTAATGTTTCCAATGTCTCTATTTCTGTCCCACATTAATATTGCGAGTGACTTGTCTGTCTGTCTGTCCTTGGTAATATGTAAATCAATAGAGCACAAAGCGACACTAGATAACTTGACAATATCTTATGTAAATTTCCGACGTTGTTGTCATGCTAGTGGAGCTTTGTGATTGGATGTACATCTGCAGAGATGTACTGCAGAGATAAGGAAAAACTGAAAACTTATCCTCATATTGAAAGCCCTCCCTAATAACCTTTAAGGACCTTACAGACCCTTCATAAAAAATAAGAAACCCCAATCCTTTTTTAAAGTGACTACATCTTTGTATTCCATGTAATAACATCGACCGACAATATCGCTATCGTGGTTTAAACATTAGCGGCAATTTACATTCCTACATTTTTATTTTGGAAATATTTTTATTTTGGAAATATTGTGGAAATCGTGTGTTCAGATGGGGAATAAATCATTCATAATTTGGTAAACGTAAAAGAGGCAGTGCGTTTAAAGTGGCCATTTTAGTTTTTGATTTGCTGTTGTTCGCATAGTCGTGCCTTATGTGCTGTATTTTAATAGCAATCATCGTTAATTTCTTGAAGGTACCGTCCATGAAGCTTCTTGGAAAGGATCGCGTTGCAGTAATAGCCAAGCAACTCAGCGAGTTCTTGCAACTCTACTCCAGGGAAACTGAGCTCTTCCATGCGGGTCCCAGTGGAGCCATTCTCATCACGGAGCCAGCCTTCCACACCTTCTTAACACTAGCGACCGAATATGACCTTGAAGAGGTTCTCACGCTTCAAGTGCGACTGTACGTAGTCATTATTCTGCTATGATTTTTGCTTTCCTAATTATACTTCAGTATAAGGAAAGCTTTGTGATAGTCGAAATTTCCGATTTAAATTATTTCTCCAGCGATTTCTTTCAAATTCGGTATATTGTAGTCCTTATTAATATAAACCAAACCCACTAGACCGCATCCCCCTTGATAGTGTGCTTCAGGGGACAAAAATATTAAAAAACGCTCCAATTTTCATGAGAAGTTCCTAAAAAAATATATTTCTGATGAAACTTTTTTATTGGTGATCCCTAACTTCAGGTATGTTTTAGCTGCTAAATAGAGCATATAGTAAATATTTATTCTATGAAATAGAGTAACAAAACAGACAAACAAAAGGTTGCTTTCCCAAACAAATATTTGGATTTGAACAAAAAAATTTAAACAAATCTCAAAAAATGGAAATGGAGGGCTCCATTGGCCCCTTAGTAAACATTTGTAATTGACTGATTTTTGCGTGACCCATGTCTACGTTCCATGTCCTCATAATAGGTGAGCTATACCGAAGACCTCACTTTTTTTTCAAAAATGGTTAATCGCGTACAAACAATTTAATGGATGTATCCGATTAACCTCTTCAAATCGCCTCACTGAGTAACGGCGAATTACGACACGTCTCTGATCGCAAGGTGTGTTTAGACTTGCACAAGTACAGGCACGCTACCACCTTGCCACCGAAGTCGCTAAACTTACATAATGGTATTGCAGGTATTGTGCGCATGTGTTCCTGGGTCGCTGTGCTCCTTCGCCAGCTCTTCTAAAACCCCACGGCCTTCTACAATGTCTCCCTCAGCTGTGTTCCATGGCCTCAAGTAAGGTATGCAGTCTCCTTATTGCCACAAATGCAATAGCGCAGTAGGAATACGAATAAAATATTGACTTCTATACCAGTAATGAAACTCTTTAAATACTATTTAGGCTAGACTCACTAGGGCAGGCTAGCAACTCAACGATGGCTGTAATAGGCTAGGATTTTTTATGACAACTCTATTCTTTCAACTATCCATGTTTAATTATTTGCATCTAAAATCTAGAACAGCGCCCTGTACTTGAATTTGTTGTTGCCTATTTTTTTTTAAATTCACATTTCTTTCAATTTTATTTTAACATTTTTAAGCAATGCAATGTGGCCGTTTCAACAATCAATTCCTCATAGTATCATGGCTGTCCTCTCTATCTACAGTATCTACAGTATATAAGAACAAACATTATTTTAACCGAAATGTGATAGGATAATCTTGAACAGCCGACAACGTCAACATTGCATTTCCTTAGGCGCCCATTCCACCGACCGGCTAGGGCTAATTACAATAACAGTGACGTGGTGGCACATTCAAGACTTAGGCGGGGTTTCCACCAACCTCGCACAGCAGAATTGACGGAAATGTTTATTTTCCTCTATGCTATAGTTAAAATTGTAGTAAAATCACAAACAAACAAACTAAAATTAAAAAATGGCGTCATGGGATAATGTTAAGTACAAACATTTTAATAGATTTCTATAAAAAGAAATATTTTAATTTCCGTCAATGTCATTTGCATTCTGCAATGCGAAGTCGGTGGAAACGCCACCTAAGTCTTGAATGTCTGCTACCACGTCACCGTTTTTGTAAATAGCCCTAGCCGGTCTGTGGAATGGGCGCCTTATGGGTTAATTATAAGAGTAAGCTGAAAGGCCCGAAATTCGCCCAAATGCAAAATAAGGTAAATTTTCTTTATTTCTGCAATATTGTCCAAATTCACTGTATAAAATAACTAGTATTACTATATAAAATATATATAATAGTGCCGAATACAGGTTTACATATTTTATATTAATCGTTGACTTAGTTACTTTATTTTATTGCAATTTTCTTATTTCTAATTGTGAGTGTTTTCTTCTAGGGAAACGACTGTTGTGTGAGGGAGGCAAGATCTTTACCGCGAATAACCAACAAATCTGCGAGACCAGACGATCGACTTCGAAAGAAACCGCAGCGGTAATGCTTGCACGCTTTGCAATTGCCATTGTCTTGATAATTACTTATTTATTTGTATTGATGCGTTTAGACGCCAACCCATGTAAGTTACATCTTTTAACTTTCTTAATTCTGCACGCCACAATTGTAATTGTGAAGTAAAAAAATAACATACCAGCTCCACCCAACCTTTTTTGGTAGGAGTCTATGGTATCTGTAATAGGGAAAAGTTGTGGAAACAAATAAAATGTTACGCTCTGAGCACGTACATGGGTTGCCTCTCTAAGCTCTGCAATTTTTTTTTGACAAAGCAAAATATTTATTATTTCGTCACTCGAATGTCGAGATGAGTACGGGTTGTAACGAAAGTTTTAAACAAATTCTAGTCTTTTGACTTCCCTTGATTTTTCTCGGGAGGATATCATTATGTTACTTATTTTTGAATTAGCTCATAAGCAGCCGCAATCCGGACCTGACCTTTTGTTACGAAGCAATTTAGGCGTTCTTACGCACACAATACGATCAGACTTGCCTCATTCCATCGGATCACTCACCAGATTCGGGAAAAATTGTAAATATTCACAAATTCATTGGCCATCTCTGATAGTTATCTTAAACAAAATCCAGATAAGAGTTCTAAATGGGAGAGACATCCACTCCCGCCAAAATTTATAATTATCAGATGCCATCTGCCACGTCTTTTCACTGGTCATAGAAGTGGCAATGGGGCACCTGAAATTAAAAAAAAAAATTTGGAGGGAGACGAATGTCCCATCTCTCCTATATTGAACTCAAGCCAACTGCCATACCAAGTACCAAGTTGAATCCACCAGGACAGAGCCTGTTCCAAACCGCGGCAAACGCTGCACAGCGTTGGCAGGGGAACATGGTGGGACATTTTTTTATTTATTTATATTATGATAACGTGCTGAGACTGTACCAGTCAGTCTGAGTGCGTGTCGAGTCGAGATAGAAAAAAACTCTAGATTGTGTCTTGTGGATCAGGCTGAAATTTCGGCTGCTTATAGATGAGCCGTCATTCTTCCAATACGGCTTTACGTATTTAATTTATTTATAAAATGAAGTAATGATGTGATTTTATGCTTTTAAAAATTCCAATTACCTGAAAACACGCATTGTACTCCGATTGGAAAAGACTGATTTATTTGAAACTGATGCTTTTTGGATGAGTTTGACAATCCGTTCCTTTTTCAGATACAATTTGTTATTGAATTTTTAGCTTGTCTAGGTGCTACCGTTATGCCACAGTGTTCAAATACTCTTACGCCGAGTTTGGGTGTCAAAATTGTTTTAATATAGTCGATAGTGTAGTTACTTAACATAAAATTTGCTGGACCGATTGAATTCTTAGTGATTGGGGTATCCACGGTAACTAGGCACATAATTATTGATAGTGCTTACTACAATATGTATTGATAGTAGAAATTATTGATACATTTTTAGTGTTTAAAGTGACAGCCGAAATTAGATGGTATAGAAAAAATTGTCTTAGCGGGATTCGAACCGACGATCTACGCCTAACCGGGGCGTCTTCTTAACCGCTGTTCCACAAGCCCTGACAATGACAGTAAAATAAATAGTCAGTTGATGTATATCCTCTTCTTTTTTTCTATATCCTCTAATTTCGGTTATAACGAGGAGGTTACCTCTTCAAACCAATATAATGTTTAAACTGATCCTGCCCTCGTTAATTTTCTGTCGTTAGAATATTATGTATTAAGTTAATAATGTTTTTTCTTATGCAATGAACACAGACATACATACTTAAACTTACACTGCACTAGATCCGCAAATTAAATGTTCTACCTTCCTTCTTGGTGGTTACCAGTAACGTATATTTTTAACTATGGTGTATACCAAGCTATTGAAACTGTAGAGACAGCCATGGAGGTCTAGTTTTAATTATTTTTCTGCCAGAACAATTATTTAATATTTTCTAACCCCCTCCCCACTCAAATAGTTCAAACCTTTCACTACCGATTGACGTACTTTAAAAAAAATCTGTGCACAAACAGTGCCATGAACCCATGATTATTAAAACAGTGACTTTTTGGGAACTCAGATCCTGATATTCTATTGAAGTTTTTGAATCAAAAATTTCTACTGTCACAAAGCTTACCTTGTATTACGTATCGTATAATGGGGCAGCAGTGAGTTGAAGACTGGTTGTTGATGTAAGTATTGGTGGAAAACGAGTAGGTTTAATTTTATAACAATACTGCAGTTGATAATGTCGTAGTTCCGGTCTGAATTTTAAAAAATTTTCTAGTCATCTGCCGTACTTTCAATTATCACTAAGTTGCTATAATAATTATAGATGCTGAAAAGAAGAAAACGCTTCCATGTTTTATCTAAATTCGTACACTGTCAATTTTGTTGTACTCGTATCTTTTACAGTTTAAAAACAAAATCTTAGTAAAAATGTGAATTAATTATTTACTTTAAAAGTTACCAGCCATACTTAAGTGCAAATCGGAGTACCCCCACTACTCGTTTTTTTGTGCAAAGTCGATTTTCGCAGGAAATACCGCTCGTAGAGCCGTAAAAAATGACCATTCAATTAGCAGAAATTGGCCGATCTGTGTTAGAAACAGGTACATAGCCTATATCAAAATGCTCAGAATAATTTCTTTTGGTTCTCCTGATACTATTGACAACTCTAAGATTGATATTTCACGAGACATTTGATTTTTACAATTACAGTTATAAGGCTCCGATTGTCTCTTAATATTTTGCATTTAACAAAATGGGGTATGTTTCTTGCTACCATATATTATTGTGTTTTAAAGCCCTTAAAAGTTTATTTGTTGTTATTGTTAATTGCCTGGTTCTATGTTGTTTGTAAAGGAGCAGTTGCGCTACATGTATTAGGCAATAGGCAATCGTACTAGGCTATTTTCCACGCTAATATTAAAAATTGCCGAAAACTCACTTTGCCGATTACACTGGCCAAATTGTTTGTTGTGTTGATTACAGTAGCTCGTTAAACGGTTAATTAGTGCTGTGCCCATGATTTTCGTATTCATTACATTTTATCAGAAATACCATATTTCATTGCGTAATGCTGTTGTTGGGCAGGCCTACGTGTTCAAATGACAAAAATAAATATATCTGTTGTTGCGTCCCTGAAGCATACACTTTATTGCTGTACCGCACGTTAGGTTAGAAAAGGTGCGTACCAGTAGCAATATTTTTTTGTAAACTCTTACCCTGTGCCTCTTTCCGAGAAAATTTTTATAAGGAGAGACTGGAATACATAAAAACACATAAATTATTAGCAATGCATGAATAAAATGAGTGGGTGGGTTTTGAATATTAAAATGAATTTTTAGATGGACTCAAATTCCGTTGACGTAATTATTCTTCTGGATAATTTGTTATTTATATTCAATTGGTACCCGATTTTTATATAAAATTATTCCGCTTAATGCTCTAGAACAGGACGCACTTTAAAAACTTTGCAAGTTTATTTTAATTGTTCCACTTCTGACATTTTTTCTGTAACTTATAAATACAATATGGTTTATATTTTATTCTCCGCATTTAACTGGAATACTTCCTGAAATTTTCGTGAATGTGTGATTGTTTTCTGTTTTAAATGCACGTAGGCTTCGCCATATTTCTTCAAGTAAAAAGTGACAATTTATCTGTATTTTCCGGCACGGTATTCGCCATGTAATTTAATATTGTCTTTTAAAATTCATTACATTCTTGTTCAAGTTCATTTTTACCTTACATCCATTAAATATTCTAAAAGCCTATTCTAAACCAAACAGAACAGAACTCTGTATAAAATTATATACCATACTTCCACTATCATTTGCAAACAAAATGAAAATATTAGGCCTACTTCTGATGGTTATATAAATTGGTTTAAATTCTTTGCTCCATTCAACTTAAACTTTCAGTCTTCCACGTTGAAACTTGATGTAACCATTGAAAAAAATATGGATGCTGACGTCATCAGAAATGTCATCTAGTTCCCTATTGGTCACTACAATTTGAAAGTTGAAGTGTGGAGGCTTAGCTTCCAATAACGAGGAGTAATAATTGTCTGTATACCTGTATTTAAGGCTAATGTACCTAAGCCTTTATTATATCAATATAATTATTTCCCTTTATTGCTTACCACAGCCATAATAAACTAGGTTACCGTACGGTAAAAAGCATTACCGGTACTGTAGATGAGAGGATAAATTCATAATGTTATGTTCTACCTCCGCTAACATTAAATCAACCTTGAAAGACAAATATTTTTGTGCTTCCTGAGCAAATATCATACTGCCCGAGAGGAAATAATAAAAGGTATGTTGAGCGCGTGTTAATGCCACTTGAGTTGGCAGCCTCGAAATTAATTGACCACTCCCACGAAGGAAAAGGATGTGAAGCGCCAGCTGCTTCCTGTCCACGTCTATGTAGCCAGCTATCCCGTTCAATTGATTTCAGCAATTGCTTGCGGTTCGCTCGGTTTTGCATCCACGAACAGTGGGGAATGGTTGCAATAGGTAAACGTAACATTAGTCTTAAAGTCTGCATGATATATAGAGATAGAAAAAAGAATTAACTAAGCCCACCTATTGGGTTTTTTATTTCACGTGGATAACTTAATTGCATAACTACTTTTTTGCAAGGGTTTGAGTGAAGCCTCCAGCCTGTGGGGCAAGGTTTTGTACGGTTGGTGCATGGTTTTCCCGAAAGCCATGCTCAGCAGTGAAAAATATGGTGTAGTAGACAGTATTTTTTTCACTAGCCCATTTATTCTGCAATGAAATTTAGCGGTAAATTTTTGAAAAAATAGGCGCAGGGAAGAGTTGGATTTCATGCATTGTAACAGCAATAAAGTTTATGTTTTTTTTTTTTTAAATTTATTGCTGCAAACGGGAAAGCCCGGGGATTTCCACCTGGGGAAAATGTTTGAAAAATAATAAGTTTTTTGATAGCCTACACTGACACAAAGGTCCATGTTATTTTCGAATAAATACTGTAATTAAGCAAATCAAAGGGCAATGCGTGAAAGATATGCCACATACAGTTCTGCGTCAGGTTATTGTCAAGAGTTAAAAGTACCGACGTATTGTCATGAACCTATCTCACATGATTTTCAACAAAAAAGAAATGGACCATCTCAACAATAAGGGCCTAATTTAAGTATCGTCCTGATATCGGTCTAGACTCTAGTATATAGAGAAAATCACTATATAAACAATTAAATGTCAGACAAAGAACTTAGCCTAAAAACCCATAATAATGAAAAACACCTAACAGTAAATATTCTAAAAAGCGTCAAACCTATACACACAAAATTTTAATACGATAACAATAAATCAATAAAATGATAATCTTACACTCACGAAGGCGGATAAAGGAAATATCATTGTGATTTTACCTGCAAAAGATTATGTTTCTAAAGACCTTATTTATTCTGACGTTCGTAAAACTTTTATTCCCGAGGATCCCACAAAACTAGTTCCAAAACGCGACCGGCAAAATGCAATTAAACATTGCCCTAATATGATACCTCCCTCAAGACATAGCCTACAAGGATACTAACATGAACTCGGTGGCCCCATCATTTTTTGGTCTGGTTAAACTTCATAAGCCCATGAACCTGTCCGGCCAGCAGTTCCTTATAATAACAGTGCCCCACCCAGCAGGGTACCGGTCAGGACATGTAGAATAGTGGTACAGACTCAGACTTTCACCCGAAAGGTTGTTGGTTCGAGTCCCACACCTTGCTACATTTTCTGGCCATGCTTCGGAGGGCATGTAAAGCAGGCGGCCCCGGGCCTTCCTAGTTGAGTGTAAGAGAGGGCTTTACAGCCCTAACTCCGCTAGGTTGGCTTAGTAATAGAACAAAAAGTCAATATTTCATTTCATTTCATAGCTAGGTTTCTCAACGAGCACATTCGGGACCTTACCAAATTAACTTGTTATTGCGTCAAAAGCTCATTTGTGTTAGTTTCCCGCCTTGAACACCTTTTCCTATCCAACAATGCCTAACTCGTCTCCTTTGATGTCAAAACTCGTTTCACGAATATCCCAATGATCCCTCAGTGACAATGATATTTTGAATTAAAACTTTTTTAAATTTAATAAAAGAAAAGTTAAACGCTTAAAAGGCATAAAAGGTGCTTCAAATTATAGGGTCAACTCCTTTTCCGGAACTCATATTATTGAGGAAGGACTTGCTTTCTTTCCCTCGAAATGGAGCGAAAAACAAAAGGTAAGATTTATTGTGTGACTGGTAGCGCGGGACGTTAAAAACAGGTAGGAGGAGATAAGTGTGTGGAAGAAACATTAAGAGGGCAGTTTCATCCCTTATAAATCTTACAAGTCCGTATCCAACCGGCAGCCTTTACTTCGCGCTCCCCCCCTACCAAGCTCCAGAAATAAAAAGTTGTGCAAAGGCATGTCGTAGCTTACAACTTGAAAATGAAATGATATACATCGATGCAAGCTTTCAGGTTGTGGTATGTAACTTAGTAAACGCAGCGAGCGACTCTTCTCAAATAAAGCCAGGCTTACGTGTTTGAAAGGAAATGCAATCAACATCTCCCGAAAAACGCGGAAGAACTTCCATAAAGTGGTTTTTAAGGCCAAAGATGTGAGGTTAGGAAAAGACTATAGAGATGCCGCGAATATTCGACAATGATTCGATTTATAAACACCGAGTAGACCTGTTATAGTAATGAAAAAGAAAACGTGCACATTTCCCAAAAATACTAGGCCTACTTACCGGTATTTAGCCTAATTTTCACTCCTCAAAAAGTCAAAAATAGAATTTTACATTAATATTGATATATCCCACCACAGGGGTAAGTGTAATGATGAATGAAAACAAATCTGTCCGCATTTTCCAGGAGAAGTTATTACGTTTCATTCCAGCCACCCCTGCAAAAGAGCCGCTCGCTATATAGTCCTACGCTGCAGACAGACAAGAGAGTGCAAATACGTTTTTACGAAGTCCGCGGCAGCTCGTCAGGACACAGTTTTGCGAGCAATTTTAAAGTAAAATTTAAGCTCAGTTGTAATAGCCTTTTTATTCTAAACTGACTCCGCTTGTTTATGGCAATCTACAGTGCCGCAGCCAGGTCTGGTATTATAGCAACAGTCTGTGAATGGTAAACGCAGCTACGACACCGAATATTCGGCCCTTCGGCCGAGGGCTTAGCCGAAGCTTCGGTATTGGGTATTCGGTCGAAACCCCTCATCCCGGAATCTTTGATATCTCTGGAGCCTCCCTAGATTACGAATCTTCAAGACTATTATGTATCGACAGTGTATGTTCCAGAAATTAAATTAACCATTCTTTGGCCATTATACATTTTGTAGTAGCCTATCGTGCACAAATTCAATTTGTTTGAAATGAAAAATTAATTGATGATATCATCACTGGAATGGCGCCTTCTATGCAATGACGTCATCCCTCGAATGACGTTAGTTTCGAAAAAAAGCTCTAGAAGAAGATATCATCTTCCATGGGAATTTATGAAGGCCTTTATGGTTTTTAGAGCCCATTGTTGCTTTCCAATTTTAACGTAGTGTAAGGAAAGCTTTGTGATGGTCCAAATTTTCGATTCCGAGATTTCAACGGATTTACACGTTTTGAGGTCCCAGGAACCCAAAAAAGTGGTTTTAACGAAATGTCTGTCTGTCTGTCTGTCGCTCTGTCTGTCTGTTCATCGATTTCCGGGCAAACTACTCTGTCGATTTTGATGAAATTTAGCATGTAGGCTTACAAAAATCATACCTCGGGACTATTTTTATTTTATTTTGGGACAACTCAATTTGGGGGAGGGGGGGTTTATTCTCAAAAAACTCCAAATAACGTATAAAAAAATTATTTCTCAAAAACGGCTCCAACTATTTTTTTAAATTCACATAGATATTGTAGTCGTTATTATGCTGACAAAATGCGGGGGGGGGGGGGGTCACTTGCCCCTTAATAGTTTGCTTCTGGGGGGAAAAAAATAAAAATAACTAAAAAATAATTTTTCTGCGAAACCTTTCTATCGATGATTTCTACCTTCCGACATGTAGTATTAGGTGTTAAATTGAGGCAACAAAACCGGACAGGTTGCTTTCCCAAAAATCTATTTGGTTTTGTGCAAAAAATTATTTTTTGAAAAAATGATAGAAAATTCGCGCTCAAATGCATTGCGTGTCCTGCCATTATTGCTGTGGGGTAATGTGTTGGTCGGACCTATCTATAATTTATCTCACCTCCATCAGTGACGTCAGGTGGATAACCCCCCCCCCCCCCAGATATCGGAAATTTAACTATAGGAAAAACATTTACCATGAAATTACTCATATTCTCTATCTACTAATGTTGATAAATTGGAAAGCATGTGCGAGTAAACTGGCTCTTTCATTTGTATTCTCAAAATTTAACCACAATAGAGAAAAAGCCAGTGCAGTGATCAAATTAACATTTCAAGGATTGGTAACAAAAAGTTTCAGGTGACAATTTCATATAGTTTAGAAAAACAACGTGAAATCGTATCTATAGAAACACCGATCGTCTTAGCTACAATATAACCTAGATATGTGTAGATAGTTTTCACGTTTTCTGCGATTTTACTCTTCCAATTCCTCCGATACCGTACCAAAAACTCCATATATCGTACCCCAAAAGTAATCCATATCAGTTTGGCGTTATTATACTTATTAGAATCGGATGTCTTTCGAACCGTTGAAATGGAAAATACACATACGGTAGGTATACATACATGCCTGTACAACCCGCATTTGAGAAATCATAAAATATGAATATCTCTATTCTCTACTGTATATCATAAGGAATTTTATGCATCAGATTTTTATCAACCGAGATAAACATCGATAAAAGTTCCGGACAATTGGCCTTCTTAATATCTTGTTGATGAATGAAATGTACGGTACCATAGCGCTTTTGGAAGATAAAATAAGAAAATCTCTTTGAGATTGCCTGAATGTCCAAGAAACGGATTCTGAGCTGATGAGATACTTTTTAGCTGGAACCGGGAACGTCTTCTCATCTTTGTACAGAAAAACCTTTTCCTTCGTCAGATTTTTCTGTCCCCTTTATGTAACATAGCCATAAACCTCTGTGTTGCAATACGACTATAGTATTAAATGACACCTTTTCCATCCATTTTCGATGAAAATGGAAAGCACTTTTCTTCAATGCCCTCGTTCTCAATCTGGATCTCCTCTGCCTCGATCGTTCTGCTGATGGTCAACGTAAACTTAGCCACCCTAAAACTCAATCCATTTCCTCCTGGCGAATTTGTCCACATGGTTACTAACCCAATTCTCATTTTATAATAAATTGACGGAGTATATTCGAAATAAGATTGTTACTCGATGGTTTATAGTACACCGTATAGGAACCTAAAATTTTTTGCAACGTAAGGTAGTGATGTTTCATACTGTATTTTACGACTTCAACACATGACTAGCGTGTAGGTATTTTTGCTTTCCAATTTATACGTGGTATAAAGGAAAGCTTTGTGATGGTCGAAATTTTCGATTCCGAGATTTCAACGGATTAACACGTTTTGAGGTACCAGGAACCCAAAAAAGTGGTCTTTGCGAAATGTCTGTCTGCCTGTCTGTCGCTCTGTCTGTCTGTCTGTAGTTAGCTGTCTGTTCATCGATTTCCGGGCAAACTACTCGGTCGACTTTAATGATATTTGGCATGTAGGTTCACAAAAATCATTCCTCGGGATCATTTATTTTATTTTGGGTCAATTCAATTTGGGGGGGTTTTATTCTCAAAAAACTCCAAAAAACGTCTAAAAAAATTATTTCTCAAAAACGGCTCCAACAATTTCTTTTAAATTCACATATATTGTACTCGTTATTAATGTTGACAAAATGCGGGGGTCGCTTGCCCCTTGATAGTTTGCTTCTGGGGGTAAAAAAATAAAAATAACTAAATTGTAATGAAAAATGACTAAAAATAATTTTTCTGCGAAACCTTTCTATCGATGATTTCTACCTTCAGGCATGTTTTAGGTGTTAAATTGAATAACGAAACCGGACAGGTTGTTTTCCCAAAAAACTACTATTTGGTTTTGCACAAAAAAATATTTTTTGAAAAAATGATAGAAAATCCGCGCTCAAATGCATTGCGTGCCCTGCCATTATTGATGTGTGGTAATTAATGTGTTGGTCTGACCTATCTAGAATTTATCTCACTTCCAGTGACGTCAGTTGGACAACCCCCCCCCCCCCGAGATATTTGAAATTTAACCGCTGGAAAATTATTTACCATGAAATTACTCATTTTCTCTATCTAATAATGTTGATAAATTGGAAAGCATGTTCGAGTAAACTCGGACCGGTTCTTTTATTACGGGTAAGACATGACGTTTTTTGCTTTCCTGAATGATACACATCAGCCGTATCGCACCGGTGCCTACTGTATATACTATTGAATATGTGTATGTGGTAGGTAATTTAAGCTGTATGTTTTACTTTGAAACAAAGGCATTGAATCCATTATGTGAAAATCGTTAAACTAAAAATTCATCTTTGAGAAAACAATTTTGGAAATTCAAAGTTATCCGCTGTGGAAGGTGGGTAAAATAGAAAGAAATTTTTATCACTCACTTTACATGCAAATGAAGTATTTGCTGTGGGTTATAGATTATTGGAATTTTTAATATTCTTTTATAAACTTCTTTGGAATTATAATGAAGCTATACCTGGCTGGTTATATTCAGAGTCCTTATTTCTTCAGCACATTTCTATAGGTCCCATTTTTATTTTTATCTAAAAATATCGCGATGATAAAATTGTAGCGAAAAACTATGACGAAGCTATATAAATTTTACCTCTCCCTACCGGTACCGGTACCCCTAAATTTTTAGTTTACAAATTAAGCAGGTTAGCATATAATAGTAAGCCTATATAGGCCTAGTCTATTTAAAAATAAAAATATAATAATACACGTCTTTAAACATTTACGCGGCGAGACTTAACACTAGAAAGTCTTTTTCTATTTAGATAGGCCTTCGGTTGAAGTTAGAAATACAGGCAGTGCAGGGGGCAGACGTTAAAAAATGATATTGTAAGCAAAAATCAGGGCCGCAGTTAGCAAATACACTACGTAGGTAGGTGTTTAGTTTATGTTATAAATGTTTCATTGCCGGAGGATTTTTTTTGTAAAATAATATACCTAAGCACCAAGTTGAGGGGTTTAAAGAGTTTTTAGAGTATTCTTATTTTTTTACAATATAGAATTTATAGCTTTGGGTCGGTTTGGGAGCCCCCTACATCAGCTGGCTCGTATGTAGTTTCGCCACTAGCGAAAGAGTAAACGGGAGGGATGCATTTTGCTTACTTCGCCCTCTCACCTCAGTAGACACGTCGAGAATTTTTAACAAAGGGTTAGTTGGACTTACATTGCCTGTTCCAATCAGTATATATATATATTAGTAGGTACCTACTCTCTTTTTGCCTCAGCATAATTTCATAATTTCTCTTGGATGAGTGAGTCGCGGTAAATCAATAAAGATTGTATTGTTGTATTGCAATTTGCAGTAGACTAAAACTCATCCGTTAAGTAAATGTTTACAGCAGACGCCTGTACACTAAGTTAAGTTGTAAAGTAGCCTGTTTGGTATGCAACACGTAGGCAACCTGTCGGCACCCAAATGTATATTTTTTTGGTCATTTTTGGCCTGGTTGCAGCGTGCTCGTAACTGTGCAAGTCTCTACTGCCCACAATGCGAACGGAGACCTGTCGTAACTCAACGTAGGTATTATTGTACTTCCAAAGGCAATTGAAGTTCTTCGGATATATCCATTAAATTGCTTGTATGCGATTAATCTTTTCGGAAGAAGAAAAAACAAGTGGTAACCATGATTTTTGGGCTGTACTGTATATTACAGCAAGATACAAGGAACAGAGTAAATGGAACAGTCAGAAAACATGTTTTTATATATAAAAGTCATTAATTTCAATTAAATACTGGTTACACAACGATTTCCAGAAAAGAGGTAACACACATTTGGTTTGGCAGGTAAGTGATAGCCTACAGATCTTTTGACCAAGCTTCTGCCCGAGAGTAAAGAAAACATTAAGCGTTATCTTCCAATTTTCATCCCTATCATGGCTGTGCCAGGGGGGTGGTCCATGGGGTCCGGACCCCCCCCCTCCGAAATAAATGTTTTAATGTATGTATGTTTTAATGTACATGTTTGTATTTTTTGAAAAATTTATCCATTAATAATTTACGTTAAAAAAATTGTTGGACCCCCTCCCCCCCGAAATCAAAACCTGGGCACGGCCTTGTTCACTATATTATGGTATCATATTATATTACTACCACTATCTTCTTGTAAACATTATCATTGTAACGACATGGTCATAGGATAAAAATTGGTTTCAAACAGAAGCTGGTTCAAATTATGATACTTAGATACAGCTCTCCTGCAACCTATGCGACGTCGTAACCACCTCGTGGCTAACTTTGTATGGCTTCGTTACGCCAGGGAGGGAGGAGGTTGCCATTTCTCCACAGGAACCAAGAGGACTCGTTGCTGTTACACCTTTGTGAGACCTATTCAATGTTCCACCGCCATTACTTATAATCTAAAAATAAAAACACCTTGTAAATATACTGTACTGTAAGGACAACCTTCTAATCTGCACGAGACTATATGAGAAGCTGCGTCCCAGACAGATCTTTCAGACGCCAATGACAAGGCCATCCAGGGCGCAACGTTTTGAAACGATGTGTGGTTATTTAAGTAAGGACATGACGTAGCGTAGGGCTTTCCTAAATAGCCCTAACTTCTCCAGGTTGGTTCAGTAATATAACAAAAGTCATTATTTATTTACTGACTGACTCCATTCAGACATTATCTTTTGCTATAGGGGGCCGAATCCCACTTACTGAAGATATGACTCTATACAGAGTTAGGTCAACGCAACGAAATGTGTTCAAGATCTATTGGTGAAGATCGCTAGTCTATATACTTGTAAAATATGACTACAGCCGATATAACTTAGCAATCAAATTAAGAGTTATTGCCACTGGCAAACTTATAAATTTTATATACAATATATATTATTATTATATTTATAAATAAACTTGGGCATAGATCGTTTCCAGGATATATTTGGGGGGGGGGGGGGGGGACCTTTTCATGGTAGCTGTTGCACTCTACTCGTATATTGCAAACAAAATGATACATTATTGTAAGGTACCAGCCCCACAGTACTGACTGATGAGTGAGAAGGGGTATGAATGAAGCCCTGACTTCAATGTTAAGACGGTTCACTATAAGCTGTAGACAGGGATAGGTTTTTAGGGTTTTAAGTATTTTACATGAATTTATTTAGCCTTACCCTCGTCAGGGAAATTGAACAATGGAATGGGAAAGAAAAATTTGAAAATGCAGATTTAAAATAAATATCCCTAGACATTCCATTAGCGTGGGAAACTTCCAATTTGCTTTTGGTAGCCTACAGCAGCCCGATCATGGCGATTTGGGATTATTATAATACCGTTGTTTATTCAATTGTTTTAAACAAATCGGTGCAAAATGCATGGGAAATTCAAATTGATTAATTAACATTTTGGTGAGTTTTTAATTTATTCTCCCTTAGATGTACGTATATATAGACACATTAATTAATTCTTATTATGTTTCAAAATTCTACCTGTAAATTTTAATGTTATTAATATTTCCTTCAAGTATTAAACAACGCAACCATTCTCTTGTAAATCTAATAATTTATTAATTTGAATTTCCCGCGCATATTTTAACACCGTCACGTGACACCTTACTACTGCGGTATTAAAAAATAAACCCGGTGTATTACATAAGGCGGGGTCTCCACCGACCTCTCATTGCAGACTGCAATGACATTGACGAGGTAGCAGACATTCAAGACTTATGCGGGTATTCCACCGACCTCTCATTGCAGAATGCAAATGACATTGACGGAAATTAGAATTTTTCTTCTTATAGAAATTTATTAAAATGAAAATGTTTGTACTTAACATATCCCATAACGCCATTTTTTAATTTTAGTTTGTTTGTGATTTTACTCTATGATCATTGATCAATTTTAACTATGGTCTATGGCATAGAGTAAAACAAAAATTTCCGTCAATGTCATTTGCATTCTGCAATGAGAGGTCGGTGGAATACCCACCTAAGTCTTGAATGTCTACTACCACGTCAATGTCTTTGCATTCTGCAATGAGAGGTCGGTGGAAACCCCGCCTAAACCCCGGAATTATAATAATTCCAAATGGCCATGATCGGGCTGCTGGTATTTCGGACACTAATTGAGCTTAAAATACTCACCACCTTATTATTAGATTGAATTGAAAAAGAGTTGTTGTGATGGTTTACATTTAGGGCAGTTCTTTCCTCGGCATTCTCGTCCAAGTCATCTTCGTCCTCATCATCGCCATCTTTCTTTTTTCTTCGTCTTTGGGGTGGCGTTTTATATTTTTTTATTAAACCCTTCAATGGTTTTCGTTCTGAAACAAATAAACCATACCTTACGCTATTAAGAAGAATTTCAGAAATTAGGGAAGGGGAAGAGGGTGAATTTCCAATTTACTTCAATTAGGTAATTCAAAAGAAAACTTGTTCAATTTATGCTAATATTTGAAAGAAATAAAATTAGATATCTGGGAGAAAAATGCAATGAGTGGTCATCGCATCCATGTTTGCTAGCGCTAGAGTTTATAATTTGGCGCACATTCCACCGACCGGCTAGGGCTATTTACAAAAACAGTGACGTGGTAGCAGACATTCAAGACTTAGGTGGGTATTCCACCGACCTCTCATTGCAGAATGCAAATGACATTGACGGAAATTTTTGTTTTACTCTATGCCATAGACCATAGTTAAAATTGATCTGCAACATTCTGCAATGTGAGGTCGGTTGAAACCCCGCCTAAGTCTTGAATGTCTGCTACCACGTCACTGTTTTTGTAAATAGCCCTAGCCGGTCGATGGAACGGGCGCTTTTCGGCAATGTTTCCTAACACTGGAGTTTATAATTTCGGCAACGTTTGCTAGCGCTAGAGTTTATAATTTCGGCAACGTTTGCTAGCGCTAGAGTTTTTAATTTCGGCAATGTTTGCTAGCACTAGAGTATATAATTTCAGCAATGTTTCCTAGCACTAGAGTTTATAATTTCGATTGCTCATTGCTTCATTTCATGTCGCTCTCAAGCAAGAACCTGTACCTTCAGTAGGTACCATGAGGGTAACTTGCGATACTTTTCATCATTAAAAATGGACTATCGGTTTATTTTTTCAGATTACACGATGAGGTACCTCGACTATAATATAAAAATAACTAAATAAGAAAGCAATAAATGAAAACTTGGTTTAGGTATATATAAAACTAGGTGTCCCTTGAATATCAAATCCCAAGTTTTACTATTTTTATTCAATTTACAAAAAATTTATGGCCTATTTCCAAACTCGATGTGGCTTTTCAAGAGAACTGGACAAGTAGAGTTACAATTGGGTTTCTTTCCTATTACTCCTTAATAGAAGGACTCAAGTTTCGCTGAAAATAAATAATAGCGAATGCAAAAATATTGGTTACAGAACTAGGGGCCCGGAGACCTAAATCCAGAGTCCAACAATTCAAATTCCCCAAAATTTCCTATTGTTATGACTCCACCAACAACGATGCTTACAATTATCTTCAATATCTTTCATGATAAGCTCGCTGACCATAAATTTTTCTAGGTGATTACTTTTTACTCTTTATTGCTTAATTGTGATTGATTTACAACCAGCAAGGTTCTAACATGGAAATATGAATTAATCTTACTGCTTATCACTTCAATACCAAGCAACGTAACGTATGCTGGATTACATACTCGAATATTTATTCAATCGAAGAAATATTTGGAATGTTTATGTTCAAGTATACGATTTGAATCTGAATTTAGGTATTACACTTTCGAATTTTTCTAAGGCCTATATTTATTGGGTCAAATATTGGAACAAAATTCCCCAATATACGAGTGTGTAACAGGGGAAGATTAATAAAGCAAATAAGTTGAGTCAACTCCCAAAAATGTAATTTTAAAAAAGCCTAAAAAGTCGGTGTAACATGAAGAACCAGTAGAATCCGGGCTGATGGGCCGTGGTCGAGATGAAAGAGAACTTCCATCGGCCCATCAGCCCGGATTCAACTGGTTCTTCATTCGACTCCGGCCTTTGCTGTTACATTAGTCTATGTAAATTTTATTTCTGCCACTTATTTTATTACCCCTTTTTACGAAGAACTAATTCCTACATCACGTCGACCAAAAGCCAATATATATATAAATCCGTGGTCTCGAAGCTTACAAAGAAAATGGAATATGAAACTAGAGTGTGCTGAAACTAACAAAGCCGATAAATGCAAACATTCCAAATAGTTGGATCCGGAAACGCGATGAGAAAGTTTACCCCCCTCCCCCTTCCCTTTAACACTATTCACTGGGTTCGTTCCCACAATTTCACTTCCACTTATTGCCCTGGAGGCACAAATAATAATAATAGTCAATTTATGCATTACCTAGTATAGTCTGTCGTCTGTGCAATCATTGCAGTTCCAATGAAATTAGAATATAAAAATAGTATTGAGCCTACAGCATACAGTATTTTTTATTTTAATCTTAACGCTACGCCCTTTAGGGCTTACGCGTTGTATGTTTAGTTGTGTAGTGCAATACTGTGGTTTGAATGGGGTTGGTGTGGTGTTCATACAGTAATATACAATAGTATTGTATGGTATGGGTTATGGGACCAGAGAAACATGTAAGGACCTACCCTATACTGTATATTAACAGTACTATATTATATCCAAACATGATATATTACTAGTATTGTGTCTGTATGTGCATATTTATTATTGCTTTCCAATTTATACGTAGTATAAGGAAAGTGGTTTTTACGAAATGCCCGTCTGTCTGTCTGTCTGTGCGTCGATTTCCGGGCAAACTAATCGGTCGATTTTGATGATATTCGGCATGTAGGTTTAAAAAATCATACCTCGGGACCATTTTTTTTATTTTGGGCTAACTTAATTTGGGGGTTTTATTCTAAAAAAACTCCAAAAAAACGTCTAAAAAAATTATTTCTCAAAAACGGCTCCAACGATTTCTTTTAAATTCACATACCTGTATATTGTAGTCGTTATTAATGTTAACGAAATGCAGGGGGTTGCTTGCCCCTTGATAGGTTGCTTCTGGGGGTAAAAAAATAAAAATAACTAAATTTTCATGAAAAATTAGTAAAAAATAATTTTTCTGCGAAACCTTTCTATCGATGATTTCTACCTTCAGGTATTTTTTAGGTGTTAAATTGAGTACCGAAACCAGACAGGTTGCTTTCCCAGAAAAGTATTTGGTTTTGTAAAAAAAAATGTTTTTTTGAAAAAATGATAGAAAATTCACGCTCAAATGCATTGTGTGCCCTGCCAGTATTGCTGTGTGGTAATGTGTTGGTCTGACCTATCTAGAATTTACCTCACCTCCAGTGACGTCAGGTGGACAACCCCCCCCCCCCCGTGATATCGGAAATTTAACCATAGGAAAATTATTTACCATGATATTACTCATTTTCTCTATCTACTAATTTTGATGAATTGGAAAGCATGTTCGAGTAAACTCGGACCGGTTCTTTTGTATTAAGAGGATATGCTACGTAGAAAATTGGCACCCCAAAAATTTGGCTCACTTAAGTTGTAGAAGACTACTTCGTGCATCATGTAATAGGGTATTTTTACTTTTCAATATTGTAGTTTTATTCAAAAAAGTCTATTTTAAGCGAAATTTTAGTCCCCAATGGTTTTTATGAAAGAACTAAGGTACCAAAAATTTAATATTTCCTATAATATGATGCATGAAGTAGTCTTCTACATCTAACATGAGCCAAATCTTTAATAACTTGCTTTGTTAATTAGTTAAATAAAAGTGTTATCAAAATAAAAAGTCAATAAAAACAACAAATTTTGTTGGTGCTAATTTTTAGGGGTGCCAATTTCCTCTTAATATTGTATGTATTTTATTATTTATTATAGGTTAGTTGTAAGGCCCAAAATTCTCCCATATGGAAAATAAAGACAATTTTCTTTCTTCGTGTCTGTAATTTTCGAGCTGTCGTGGAAGTAATCTCAAATGACTTATTATAAGAATTTCGAATACCTATAGTGGACTATATCCTAATTATTATTACAGACAGACATACAAGACCGATAGACAGACATTGTGAAGAAGAAAAAACCACTTGTCTTGGTTCCTGGGGCCACAAAACGTGTGAATTCGTTGAAATCTCGAGACCGAAAATTTCGACCATCACAAAACTTTCCTTATACTAACCTACAAATAGGAAGGCAATAAGCAATTCTATACAATATAAATAACATACAATATCTGTAATGCTCCGCATATACCCCTACTAAATGGAGGGAGGATCTATGTACCCAATAGCGATCTGGGTTGGTAAATTCTGAAACTATGCGAAAAGAAGTTGTCCAAGGTACAAAACCATAAAAAATGAATAACGTGGGTTATTTTCAAATAGGTATTTTTTAAATAGGTACCGCTTTTTACGGAAGAGCAAACGAAAATCAACTGGCAAGGTATCGTACGTTCTATAATGACCCATTTCTTCCCCACAATATCCCAATAATGCTTCCATTAGAATATTTAGACACAGCGGATTCCTTAGTTATGTTTTAATAATTCATGGAAAATTTCAAACCGCAATTGAGATAAAAAAAAATCAAATGACGAAAGTTCAAAACGAAATCCAAGAATACGAATAGAAAAAAAGAACGCATGCATCAAAGGAAAGATAAGAAATGATCTGGGCAAAGTTCAGGTAATAAAGTGAAAACGAAATTTGAGAATACGAAAAGAAGGAGGAGCGATGCGATGTTGTTTTTGCGAGAACCACAAAGAAGCTTTTAAGTGAAACTCCTTCCACACGAACCTCACACTTATAGCAATTTTACTGAAAATAGCGGTGGCTTTGTAAGAGTTCTTCCGCGTGCAGACAGTAAAAATTCTCCTATTTCCGTCATAACTGCCAAAGTTTCATTAAATTTAAATTAAAAAGTCTAGACTTCCAAAATTAATTACAGTAATTAAATTAAAGCTGAACAGCAATATTTTGGCTTTATGATATTCTCACCTAGTTGCTGGAAAATTAATTTTTAGCCCACTTTAACGCCACACATCATATAAACTTTTATAACATATTTCAAAATTAGTTGCTCTTTGTTCAGCACGAGGGATAGTTGAAATAATAATAATTGTGTATTGACCAGAAAATTGACAACTACATTTGAGAGAAAATAAATACATTTTTGACAATACATCAATGACGGCGATGAGCGTAAGCCCATATAGCCCAATATTTTATATATATATTTATAATATAATAATATATTTTATAAGAAACGAAGGTACCGTGCTAAAATATAAATTACAGTTAGTAAATAGCCAATTAAAAACGCATTTTTTTTTAAAAAATGCCATGTTACGATCCTATACTTAGATAAGTCTGCTCGATAATGAAGAATGGGTCCGGGCTACAAACTGCAAATAGTGTGTGTTGTTTCCAGCTTTCAGCATTTCTGCTTTAAGCAACCCTGTCAGCCTGGGGGGAGTTAGTCTGTTTGTTAACATGAGGCACCGTACGGGCAGACTCCTTCACCTCGGGGGAAAGGAGAGTTGACTGACAGGATGGACCTCCTGATTATAGTGGATTCCGAAATACATAGGGAATATGGTAAAGTCACACGATTAAATCGGAGGTGACCAGGACTCGACACCCACGTAGACTGACTGGTATAGTTTCAGCGCGTTATCATGTCCCATGTTCCCCTGCAAATAGTTTGATTTTCGTTTCACTAAAATATGGTAGGCATATTATATTGTATATTGTGTATACATTCTTTTACTTTTACCAAAATATACTAATTCATATTCATTATTCACCGCACAACTGACTGATTCACACTTACAAATTCAAGTTTTGCTATAGTATATCATAGGCAAAAGAGTCTAACAAAAAAAGTAATCTCCAACTTTTCGTTTTTCGATATAACGACGGTGAAACTTTGAAAGAACGCAGTCATTACCTACTACGTCAAACGCCACATAACAAGCATTTTAGGTGCGGCACGGTATGTCATAAAAATAACTTTAGTGCATCTTTAGTCAATTTTTTCTCATTGCTCATTGCTCTTTTATGCCCTAATAATGTTTATTCATTTCAGCTTTATTTTCGGCGGATGCGAGAAAGTTTCTCAATAAACGAGGCAGTTAAATAAAATGAAATCTCGTAAAGACTGTAGAAGCCGAGCTGATATGAAGCTACACGTATCATTACTAGTCCACCAACCATTTTAATGGTCATCTACTTTCCGACATGGCGATGAAAATATAGTATGTGACTTTGAGCAGAGTAACCATATCGCCTCATTGAAGAGCACACACAGTACATGTAGCGTAGTGGTATCGACGATAACTTTCACCCGAAAGGTTGTTGGTTGGAGTCCCACACTTGCTGCATTTTCTGGCCATGCTTCGAAGGGTATGTAAAGCAGGCCTAGTTAAGTGTAAGAGAGGCTTTACAGTCCTATGTACGCTAGGTTGGCATAGTAATGGAACTTCATTTATTTATATAATATGCTTCTTTTATTTTAATCTGTTAGTTTTATTCAACAAACAATGTGTTTAATCAGATATATGTATAATAAAAATTGAAACATTATAGACAACGAATAAAAAAAGCCCTTCAAATTTTACTGTAGGCCTATAGCTTTAGAAAAAAAATGTAAACATGACTGGTACCGGTAATTCGTAGGCTAGTGGGACCATGGCCGTGCCCAGGGGGGTGGTCCAAGGGGTCCGGACCCCCCCCCCCCCCCGAAATAATTTTTTAATGTAAACCTGTATTGTTTGAAGAATTCATCCATTAATTCATTAATCAATTACGTAAAAAAAATTTGACCCCCCCCCGAAATCATAACCTGGGCAGTGGGTGGGACCACAGTGGCGAGGAAAGCGATGAGATGTAGGAGAATGATGAAAAGCGACGGACGCGAGTTCAAAATACCATCGTTGCCCAACTTTGTTATTTTTCCAATTTAGTGAGTTTTTATTGAAAGAGACACTGTACTGCGTATTATGTTCTTGTTTCCTTGTTATTTAATGTTGAAAGCTGTATGTAGCGTGAAAACTTGAGTTTGCATGGAGGTTGACAGCTACTCATGGGAACGGATTAAAATAACATGCGTATATTGAAGAGAAATTTATGATATTACGATAAAGCTCATTTATCATTCTATATGAAGCTCAGTCTGACAATTTAAAAAAATCTCAATTACAGCAGGCATGACACAAACACCGGTACCTACTACATACATGTATTTCGTATACGAGCATAGCACGACTTTGACAGAGTTGATGCGTTTAAGTACCTGGGAGGCATAGTAAAAGAGTGACTAAAGAAAACCAAGTTAACAGCCGAAATGAATGCTAGAATGATGTCTAGAAAGAAGTGCTACTGAAGCTTCCATAAGATGCAGGCAGAAGCCCTTACTTATCTCGAACGGGTCAGAAACTTGGACGCTTTCAAAGATAAATAAAAACGCATTGAGCGTTTGAGAGCGAAAGGTCCTGCAAAAAATCGTTGGAGTCTGACAAATTACGAGTAAATTGTACCCAACCAGACACCAGCAATGATGGATATACACAGCGTACATTGGGTAAAGATACAATTTGAAAGGAAAGACTCACCATATTTATTGGGGATGATGTCTGGGTCTGTGTCGTCTATTCTAACTTCACTAAGAGGCGAAGTGACGTTGGCCTGCCTGGAGTCGTCCACGACTTCGGACACCAGAACGACGGCCTGTTTGGAGGTGGAGGCCCGCGTCTGGCTGCGTTGGTACAGAGCTACCAGCACCAGACACACTATTATCAGGATGGCTGTTGCTGACGCTATCAGCGTAGTGAGCACGGGACTCATCGACGTACCAGCCGTTGCACCTGCAAAGAACGAATTAAGTTAAAACAAACTACCTCATTATTATGGGCCGGTCGTGAGCTACGAAACTGCTACTAACTGCTTTCTCGGCTCACTGGTACCATATTTAGCCGGTACTGTGGCCTTGTGGGACTTTCTAGATTGCCGACTCCTTCCTTGGTTTGACGGGATCAACAGTCAGACCCAAAGGAGAATCTAAACAATCCAAAATATAGCACACCAACAATAACACACATGGAATAATGACGTGAGTCACGTGACCACATGAGCACCGGCCCACTGACAATAATGGGGAAAACTAATTTTCACGATCAGAACAGCGAAAGTTTGATGGTTCTATGCAATAATTTGGTATTTTGGTAAGCTATGGTATGTAATGTAATGTAAGGTATAATATATTAATTAAGGAATAGTTGCACTAGACACTAGTAAAAACGGTTGAAGTGGATGAGTTCACTGGTTCATTGTATATGCTAAAAATACGCCAGTGTACGACAACACAGTTGTGAGTCTAGTCCTGAGGACTGTCAGAGAACTCTTGACCACTTCTCTACTTGGGATGTTCTTGGTCAGCCGCGTTTTTCCCGCACTGATGAAGGTACTAAGTCTCAAATATTCCGTTTCATAGTCTAGTTTTCTCCTAACTGAACTATTCATTCTCCATACTGCTACATAATAGTAGAATATATTCAAGCCAAGCTAAAAGTTTCTCAAATTGTCTTAGGAGTTTTAGCTTTATTATATTATACTATAACATTATATACAATAATATTATATTAATGCAACCATTAGGGAAACCACTGAGGGTAAACTATTGGATATGCAGACTACAAGAGAGTTTCGTCATCTAGTTTCCTCATATAACTCTTAACGGCAATCGCAAAATTGCTCAAATGCAAAATGTCGTTATCACACAGCCGGAAATATTGCACAAGAAGGGAATTGGAGCATGAAACCGCATTCAGCTTGTTCTCATTAAGAATAAGACAATCGGATTTTAACAAGTTACAGAAAAGAGACTTTGGATGGGGAAGCTGAACATTACTCTCGCACCGGCAGTCGTTCTTGTTCAGGCGTTATCGCAACCGTACGGTATGCGCTCTACATACAATATACCGTACTTATAGACTTTATTGTTAGGTGCCCACTAACTTTAATCGAAAATCGTATGAAATTAATAGTCGTGGGTATTATAGAACAGAACAGAGTTCTTTAATTTGATAACTTTACCCCGTATAAAACTAGTACTTTTAGACTTATCGCACTTAAATCATGTCCTGACCTGTTATGGATACCTTGGACGTCCTAAGTTGCTCAAAGGGCTCGAACTAAGATGGAAAAAACGCCAAAAGGCGAAATGAACATTTAAATTCAGATATATGGATGGATAGATAGGTAGATGCAAACATCCCTTTAATGATTAAGGTACTTGACACATGTACTTAGGTTTATTCAGACACAAAGTGCAAGCAAGGTGCAAAATCTCGTTTTTGCATGTCTGCAACAGCCGTAGAAACACCAAAATTAGCAGTATGAGCTGAAATTTTAAATTCGTCTAGGGCCCTAGACAAAAGGGCAGCTAAGCCCGTACTATTCTTTTCCCATGCATTCGGTTTGATCAGTAAGCTATACTAAAGCAGAAGATTTTAGAAGGCAGCTTAGGAACCGCGATGTTGGTACTGCGGTTTCTAAACTAACTCCCAAGGCACCACCAAGTGCAGTTCTCAAAGTCGCTGATAGCATGGCACTCGCCCTGATTTGCATGTCATACATAATTCAACGACGCGCGTCATCTATGCGACTTCAATTTCACCATTGCTTCCCTCTGCAATATTACACCCAGCAGTGAGTGTGTTTAAATGCTATATCCTTATGTAGGCCATATTGTAGGTGTAGGGACCAATTTTGCACACTGCAAGTCTCAACCAGATTTTCTTTGAAGTTTGGGCCCCGCCCGCCTTGTTTTTATATTAGGTACCGACAACAGTACTCTTGACACTGTTCAATTTAAAAATGATTGCAATTTTTACTTATAAAAACGTATGCTCCACAAAGTTCTCCAGTTTTATGAATTGTATGGATATTGTGATTAGCCTACATGTCGCTCCTTGATTTGCCAACGGTTCTGACTACAAAATGCTAACTTTTCGGGAGAGCGTTCCAAAGGCTTTTCCGGTGGTTTTAATTTATGTAGCCAATCTCCTACACTTCAGCCGAGAAATGTTCAAGTTTTTAAAGGCTTGCAGTAACGACACTTGGACGTAAAATAACAGGGAAAGAATGCAGTTTTTTGGTGTAAAAAACGAGGTTGTATTGCTATTTTGTTGGCAGCTTCATTTTGCGAACTTTTTCTGTGAACTCTTGATCATACAGATGCGCGCGCATCCTCAAAATTCACTCTCAATCGTAAAGAAGTAAAACTTCAAAAATTGATTTCTGCAGTTAAAACAGTTGGCAAATCAAGGAGTGATGTTTAGAATCGGCTTTATTTACAGGCGGGATTGAAGGGCTAATTTGGTGAGTCGATATCTGTTGAGTTTTAATTTATTTACAAAAGCCAGCCTGAGGCATGCTTTTTATAGCTTTCATCACTTTGTACTGAAAAAATGTTTTTATTTTTGGACAAACTTTGGGAGCAAGCTGTTTAATAATTTACTTACGGGTCGTTTTCGTGCCCAATAAGTTGTGCCCACTCTTAGGGTATCCTTCGACCAATGAAGAACCAGCTCGATTTAGTGTCAGACGTAGAGAGAGTTTTTATATCCCAGGCATGAGGAATGAAATTTTTAAATTATGTAAAAAATGGCTGATGTTCGTGTAGGAAAAATGTTTCTAGGTGCCGTACTGCATGATTTATTATTATTTATTATTATTTATTAATATTATATGTTATAACTTTATTGCAAATATGGGTTAAATTGGAAGGTGGTAACTTCATCAACCTCTACTCAAGACATGTAGCGTAGTGGTACGGACTCTGACTTTCACCTGAAAGATTGTTGGCTCGAGTCCCACACTGGCTACATTTTCCGGCCATGCTTCGGAGGGCATGTAAAGCAGGCGGTTCCGGGCCTTCCTAGTTGAGTGTAAGAGAGGACTTTATAGCCCTAACTCCGCTAGGTTGACTTAGTAATAGAAACAATAAAAAGTCCTTTTTTATTTTTTATTTATTTATGCGTTATTTTTTGGCTGTGCCAAAAGTAGACCCTTACCTTACCTTTCGCAGTTAATTATTATTTTCCAGTTATTTAGTACGGTAGGTAATTAAAGTTATAAATATAGTACAATATTGAGTGGTTGTAAAGGCTCGAATGAATACCACTACAGTCAGAACTAACCTACTAAAAATTTATAATGAAGAGAGGTCAAAAGCTGGAAACGGGGATAAAAGGGAAAACTCAGCTCAGATGTTTTAATGATGGTAATCTACAAAAATAATGCCGGAATAACTATTATGGGAACCTACGTTTTCTTGTTATACCATAGGGCATATACTCTTGTGCTTTCCTATTTTTCCACTTATGCTACGTTATTTAAATATGAATAAAATAATTTATTTTTCTGAAGGATATATTGTATAGTTGTTTTTATTAAGGAGTGTCCTACCCAGGGATGGATCCACCCCATTTGGGGGGGGGGGGGCTGATTGTGGGACAAAATAGAAAAAATATATGTAGTGTAGATTACATCAGAGCGTAATAAATTAATGTACAATAGATTTACTAATTTTTTTGGGGGGGAAACAAATAAGAAATGTTAGAAAATAATATGCGGTTATATTATGATACTTGATACACAACACAATTTCTAATAAGCCGCCATAAGAGTAGAAGATGGTACACGGGTACTAAAGAACTAGGCTATATTGTGTGGCCGCATTTTGTAATTTTATAGCCTAATTACTTTGTATTAAGCCGTGCATTGCTGTTGCATGTTTTAGCCGATTAATGATGATACAGTCCGCATTCTTTATATTTATAATCCCATTTGCAACACAAAGACGCTTTCTTACTGTAAATAAATAATTGATGGGTCCGGTAAGAAGGCGTTAGTCCCATTTCTTAAAACCACAGATTTTGACATGAAAGAAAGCGTTATACCCTCACTTAAAATATGGATGGTACCTACATAGGAAAAACATTATGTGCAACAGTGAAGTACGTTATATCGTAAGTGACCCGCCTATAACACCTTCTTCTATAATAACATATATTTAATTTGACTTAACGTCTTCTTCCTCCTGACACTTCAATGTTTCCTAATTTTCCCCATACGCAAATTACTAGCCATTATCCTGTCCAAGACATAGACACAAACAGTGATACAGCATCAAATATTGCTTTCCAATTTATACGTAGTACAATATAAGGAAAGCTTTGTGATGGTAAAAATTTTCGAATCCGAGATTTCAACGGATTTACACGTTTTGAGGTACCAGGAACCCAAAAAAGTGGTTTTTACGAAATGTCTGTCTGTCTGTCTGTCTGTCTGTTCATCGATTTCCGGGCAAACTACTCGCTGGATTTTGATGAAATTTTGCAAGTAGGTTTACAAAATTCATTCCTCGGAACCATTTTATTTTTATTTTGGGCCAACTCAATTTGGGGGGGTTTATTCTCAAAAAACTAAAAAAACGTCTAAAATTTTTTTTTCTCAAAAACGGCTCCAACTATTTCTTTTAAATTAACATATATTGTAGTCGTTATTAATGTTGATAAAATACGAGGGGTCGCTTGCCCCTTGATAGTTTGCTTATGGGGGTAAAAAAATAAAAATAACTAAATTTTAATGAAAAATGACTAAAAAATAATTATTCTGCGAAACCTTTCTATCGATGATTTCAGTCATGTTTTAGGTGTTAATTTGAGTAACGAAACCGGACAGGTTGCTTTCCGAAAAAACTGTTTGGTTTTGTCCAAAAAAATGTTTTTTTGAAAAAATTAAAATTCACTTCAAACGCATTGCGTACCCTGCCATTATTACTGTGTGGTTAAATGTGTTGGTCTGACCTATCTAGAATTTACCTCACCTCCAGTGGGGTCAAGTGGACAACCCCCAATTTAACCATAGGAAAATTATTTTCCATGATATTACTCATTTTCTCTATCTACTAATTGGTAAATTGGAAAGCATGTTCGAGTAAACTCAGACCGGTTCTTTCAAGTTATTTTAAGGCTACCAGGCTGAAGATGAAGGCGCAGGACAGAGAGAGCTGGAGGATGATATGCAGGAAGTTTCTGCCAACCAATCTTTGAGATTGCGACCTCATGAGAACCAAGCAATAGGAACGGCATAGAAGAAAAAAGTCATTATTTCCACTCAGTAATGAAATGAAAATTTAAATTCATTGCATTACAAAGGTGAGAGAAAGAATAGGAGCATGATAGCAAGGCCCGATCAAGTCAAGATCCCGTAAGCCTGCGATTTCCCTGGAATACCTTTCCCTCCAGTCAGGCCCTACCCCATTTTCCTCCCCACTCCCCCTCCCACACCCCACTCCCTGACTCTGTTTCTTTCAGGGGACTTTAGTTCAATTAAGCCGCCTTTGAGCAGACAATGTCACTGGGGTGGCTAACAACCCGCAAACCTTTGAACACTCTTTTGACGCAACATCCATTGGAAGGATTAATCTTCACCATTCTAGTTTCTTTGCTGACCTCATCATTTCAAAAGCGGGTCTTCTGATTTTTCAAATCAATCGCGAATTGAAGCCTTTTTTTTAAATTATTTCAGTTAATCATGCGATTTTTCAGTGACAAAGGCTGAGATGAAGAAAAATATTATACGAATTCAATTATATGTTGTACCGCAAACTTCGTATATAATATTGTTCCAATATTTGATCCATAAAAAAATTGGAAAGGTTATACCTCAATTCAGATTTAAACCGTACGGTATATGTACCTATATCAACATAAACATTCCAATTAATTAATTAATGTTTCAATGATCGAATAAATATCCTCCCGTATTTAAGGGGAATGATTTAAAAAGTTCCGTGACTATGTTATTTTGCTTTCCAATTTATACGTAGTATTTAGAGATTTAGAAATTTCAACGGATTTACACGTTTTGAGGCCCCAGGAACCCAAAAAAGTGGTTTTTACGAAATGCCTGTCTGTCTGTCTGTCGCTCTGTCTGTCTGTTCATCGATTTCCAGGCAAACTACTCAGTGGATTTAAATGAAGTTTGGCATGTAGGTTTATAAAACTCATACCTCAGGACCTTTTTTTTTTATTCCGGGCTAACTAAATTTGGGGGGGTTTTATTCTCAAAAAACTCCAATAAAACGCCTAAAAATATTATTTCTCAAAAACGGCTCAAACGATTTCTTTTAAATTCACATATATTGTAGTCGTTATTTATGTTGATAAAATGCGGGGAGTCGCTTGCCCCTTGATAGTTTGCTTCTGGGGGTAAAAAAATAAAAATAACTAAATTTTAATGAAAAATGACTAAAAAATAATTTTTCTGCGAAACCTTTCTATATTTTAGGTGTTAAATTGATTAACGAAACCGGACAGTTTGCTTTCCCAAAAAACTATTGGGTTTAGTGCAAATTTTTTTTTTTTTTTGAAAAAATGAAAGCAAATTCACGCTCAAATGCATTGCGTGCCCTGCCTGCTGTGTGGTAATGTGTTGGTCTGAACTATCTAGAATTTACGTCACCTTCAGTGACGTCAGGTGATCGACCCCCCCCCCCCCCCGTGATATCCGAAATTTAACCATAGGAAAATTATTTACCATGAAATTAATCATTTTCTCTCTTTGCTAATCGATAAATTGGAAAGCATGTTCGAGTAAACTCGGACCGGTTCTTTAAGTAGTATTACAATACTACTATACAATAGTATTGTTGTCATAGGCTTACCATTAACGGCTGAGACTGCAACTTTTCAGCTACATTCGCCTAACCTTGTAAAGATATACAAAAACCATTTCATATTTATTTACAAATTTATAAATTTATATTTATTTATTTATTTATAAATTATATTTATATTTATAAAATACATTTATATTTATAAATTACCACCCCTGGAACAACTCAAAATAGGTTGGTTTATATTTATTTTTTTCCCATTATTACTCAAATTATAAAGAATTTGGTCTGTTCAATTAACATATTAAAAATTGACTATTTGATACATAGTACTACGTGAAATTTTTTGGTTTTGGTGCGGCATTTTTTTTCGTGAAACTCATGGGCGATAGAAATTTGCTGAATTATCAAATTATGGAAGAATTATACCAACAATGGGAACCTTCTTATAATGCGGCGTATGTCTACTAAAATTAAATGGGAATTTTTTTATAGAAGGTTAATCGCGAAGGTACATACGTACTATAACAATTTAATGAATGTATCCGATTAACCTCTTTTATCGCCTCACTAAGTAACCTAATACTTGTGTCGAGTTATGACACATCTCCGATCCTGAGGTGTGTAGATACTCGCACAAGTACAAGTACGCTACGACCTAGTCACCGAAATCGTAAATAAAACAAAATCCAGGGGTGACCAATGTCAACGGGAAGCTTCCCCTTAAAGGGAAATCTTGGTGACATGCGCAGATTCTTGATTGCCTACATTCACACAATTGATAGTATGGAGTATGCTGATTTCAGGAGACATTCAGCAAATTTTAATTTCGTTAATTAAAGTCGGGAACTATTGTTCTAGTCTCTCATCTGAATTTTAGTCAGAGACATTTACAGCTGCGAAAGATGAAGCAGGTGTTTGTATTAGAGGTAATTTAGTGAGAGACGCACATGCTGAGATGAGCTTTCTCACTATAAATGCTCTATTTTCATCTCGCTAGATTTCCCACTACTACTGTATTAGGCACATGCACGGAATTTTCTATTCACTGCTCGTAAACTCCATCAAATCTGAATTTGCACACATAACGCTAAACTTAATATGACATTAAAATTTTTCAGCAATGGTACTTCCCCTATCGTAGATATTTAAAGTTCATTAGCTTTTGTTTCATCGAAAATTAAAAGTACCTGCAGTAGAACGGAGATTGTCTGAATCGCTTGCAGACCCAAACGTTTGAGTGGATGCGCGAATTGGCTGCCCAGAAATTTCGGAAGACAGTCAAATTGCTTACAAGGCCGTAGCCAGAAATTTTTTGGGTCCATCTGACGTCACCGGAGTTGATTAATTTATTTAAAATTCCATTCTATCTAGTGTAGGCTGAAAATATTTCGGGAGGGGGTGAGCCGGACCCCCGCTGGCTACGGCCTTGATTGTTTACGGTTTTTTGATTGTTTACTTTCTTTTATTTTCAGTGCTGAACTGTATTTAATTATGCATGCAGTAACGGAAATAGGCTCAATTTCGTCAAAATTATAACCTTTTTGAGAGCTCCAATTATCCAAATAATTTGATACTCCGAGTGGGGTTCGATCCCAGCTGATTCGGATTGTTTTTCTGTACTTGTATTATTACTATATAGAACTACGTTACTAGTAGTAGTATTTGTAGTAGTTACTACGTAATAGGCCTAGTGCAATACGTGCCACCCAACATAAGGCGCTTTTACAAAGAAACCAAAAACCGGTATACTTTGCAAGAAATTGACAATAACATAAATTATCATTATCAAATTCCTAAACACACACATGCTAGGAAACGTTTTATGGCGGCGACAGTCAAAATTTACATTTAATTATTACAAAAAAAATTCTGTACGTTACTATTGCTTTAAAGTACACTAAACGACGAATTGCTACTTACTAAGTACAAAGCAGAAGGCCGGTAACTATAATGAATCTCTTTCGTACAGAAATACGAAATTTTAGCTATGCACATATAGCCATAGAGAAATTAGCCTACGTCAAATGTTTTGATTGGTTTATATGTGAAAGGGATCCATTGAATTATGGCTTTATTTTGGTACATAGGTCAATTGAATTTTAAAAAATATGAAATGTTTGAATTTGCAGAAGATTTACAGTACCTATTTTACAATATTGTATTTTTGCTGTGTAATCAAGTAGTAAGTGGAACGAGTGACGTCAATTTGGAGTTGTTTTAGTACGCCATAGGTAAGAATAAAGAAGTGAAAGTCAAAATAGGAAGAGCTTAAGAAGTGTATGTATTCGTTTGCTTACCAGTGTATTTGGCAACTCCTTTAAATGTGACAGTCTCAATGACGAAGGGCTCACTCTTTCCCTTGGCGTTGACAGCGTACAAATTAACCTGAAACACACCATAATTTATTACGGACTTCGTCATTATATGTCTTTTGTTTAGGGTTTCCATTGCGGAAATCAATCACTTTTATATTGGAAAAATTCGCCCGGGTTAAGAACAATCATGTGCAATTTATAAACCGCGTTATCGACAAGTTTTCCGTTGAAGCGGCGTATGACTTTATGACAGTCATGATTTATCGTGTTTTTACAGTAAAATTTGATATGCAAAATTAAGAGTCGATGTTTAGTGCACGCAAACTTCATTATTCTTTCTCTAGTGCTCTTGGGATTGATCCCCATATTGAAATATTTGTTTCGTTAGCTGTTGGCTTACTAGACCTAGGTTAGTTGCGGAAATCAATTACTTTTATATTGGAAATCTGCCCGGTGTACGGGCGTTATGGTTTATGGGCGGCAGAGATGGTGATAGCCAATCTACCGAAAGTCTCACATAGAAAACTCAGCGCCATTATGCTATCTGGCAGTTTGGCTATTTTGTTTTCAATACAAACAATTCAATGCATGTAGGCTATCCGTGTAACCTCTTCAGTTGCCTCGGTATACTGCAAGTGATACCTGTGTAGAGTTACGACAGGCCTCCAGTCGCATGATGTGTAGACACTCACACAAGTAAAAGAAAGCTACCATCAAAGGCTGTTATTCTCATTGTAAGTTTAAAACTCACGGTAAGTATGAAAATACTGGAAAGTTGTATATAGCGACGACAATAATTACAGATAAGGATCCGGTACCTGATAACTAGATCCAGGTTCGAGGCCAAAAATATCGAAAATAGGTACTCGTTGCGCTGTTAGGTTTCTCCGCAATCGCAGCTCCGGCAGTTCTAAAACCTCTACTAGGAAACTTTGTGGAAGCCCGCCATCAAAATTTTCTACACATTCAACATGGAGGGAGTCTGAGGTTTGATTGAGGATTGTGCAGTTTAGCAGCGGAAATGGGTGACCTAAACATCAAAAATAAAACCTGAAATCAGCAAACTGAAGCCAAAACTGCCATTAAACGGGTTAGAAGCCAATGTGTACAAGAGCTGCCAACCTCATTTAGAAAAAAACGCAGTTGAAGTTTGATGATCTGTATATCCTTTTGACGGTGGAAAATATTTTCAACTCCTTATGGCTTATAATTAATCAACTATGATAGAGAAATACCGTTTGACTGCTCAAATAGAACAGCTCTTCGAGATTGTCTCAAACAATTGGAAAATGCCCCTTTTACACATTGGGCTCTAACCCATTCCATTATACCTGCATTGTACCTATATTGTACTTTCTACTGCTATTGCATATAAAATAATACAGTATATTATACTCTAGTACAATTTTTTAGGAAATAATATTTATTCACTGTATCATTTCTTTGTAGCCTACTATAGAACTGCATTGAAATCGACAAAATACTTATTTGTTATGTGAAAAGTGTGACCGCAGAAAATATTTAAGCTGATAACCTATCAAATGCGGATTTTCTCATTTGCAAGACATTGATAGGTACTGTAAAGATCTCTGTTAAGCGAAACAGCAAGCCAGATATTGTAATGACCGTATCGCCATTAACAATGAAAATTAACATGCTTCAAAATGTATTAAAAAGAAAAATTTATTTTAATTTTTAGTTACCAGCGGCAACGACTTGGTACATGCAAGGCAGCCTCTGCTTGCCGATGGCGTTCTCCCCCCAGCAGGAGAGGGTCCCGTAGTCCATGTCGTTGACGGGAGTGTAGTTGAGATAGCTGAAGGTGCCAGTGCTGACATAGCGGTGCACCGGCACGTCCTGCAGGTCTCCAGAGTTGTTGAAAGTCCAGTGGAAAGAGAGGGGCGGCGGATTCGAGTCTACTTCGCACTTCAGCGCTACCGTTTCCATCTTTAAGGCTCCATACAGCTCTTCCCGATCTTCCTTACAAACAGGTACATCTGCAATAGAAATTGAGCAAAATGAACGGACACATTTAGAGTAAAATATACAGGAGGCGGTACAAAAACAATATTAATAAACTTTTAGTGTACTTCGACTAGCCTGGGAAGAGTTCTGGCGGCTCTCACAAAAAAAAAAAGACACTCCCCTGTTTTGCCGCTAGCCTTTTGCTCTGGTCGGACAAGCCCGCACTCTGATGATCTTCCTAGGCCCATTTTCTTCTAGTCCTACCTCGGTGCGGTGGTGGTCAATACCTTGCGTGCCTCTCTCCACTCACCTGACCCATTGAAGCACTTGCGTACCTATAGCACTTCTGTCAATGTACGCTACATCGAGTATTTATTTAAACATGGAACAGCAGACAGGCTCGTTTTTGGCCAATTTTTAAAATTTTGCTCATTACCATAAAAGACAGATTTCCCCTAAGCGGAAGCCTGTGCATAATACTGTACTTTGACTACAACAGTTACTATGCAAACAAGCCCCAGGCATGGTTTTCAAAATGCCTGAAATGTGGTAGTTTTCCTCCACCATATTCCCGTTGTTATTATTAGTCTATAGGGCTTGTTATCGCATTGTATTAAATTTCCTTGCACTATTCAATGAAGTTTTCATTTGACACAACGTTATTTTAAACGCTGGTACGGTAATATCAACACCTGCTGATGTACAACGCCAATAATTTTCTTTTATGTTTAAAATGAAAACTACACACCACTTTTCATATGGTATATTGTAGTCTATTCTGCTGTATGTACTTCATATTTTAAGTGTTTCCTTCTTATAAGCCTTGTAAAACTAACGACGACGTTCTATGAAAATAAAAAAAATGCAAGCTTTTAACCATATAACATGGCCTAAGCTCGCAACCACCTGTCCTGGCCCTTATACTAAAATATATAATGAATACAATATAATATGACGATTTTTTCTGGCTATTTCAACAAAATCAAGATTAAAAAAAAAAAAAAAAAAATAGGCATATTGGTGAATTGCAACAATTAAGAAAAACGTTTTTGTCAAATTTGCACTTTCTTTTCCAAATCTGAAAACATCTAGTCGTATGTAAACAGAGAGTGAAACTGTCAGCTTATGTTCCGACTGTTGCGCATTAAGTTTATAAGCTTCCACCCTGGGACCTCTGATTATTAGGACACGTTAACTGAGGCCACTATATGGTATTGTTGTCATTTTGGCTAGTCTTATACAGTACCTACAGTATTAAATTCAATAGGTACAGAATTTATTAAGCGTTATTAGTGGGGATGCCAAAGGGGAGCAGCGAGGGGGATATTGTGCTAAATCACGTGACCTCTATAATTTGAAGTGACCCGGCACAAGGGTGATGACCGGAAACACGGCCCCGCAATATTTGGTTCCATTAAACATGCGGCCTGCATACATTATTGTTTGTATTCAAATAACCGCTGAATATTTTCAACCATTGACAAATTGTGTGGCTTTCCGAGATAGACTTATCAAATTTGGTTTACAAATTGATCAGCAAGCACTCTTGCATTTTAACTGTGATGCCATCAGTGATGTGGTTGCAACTAGCATTGATCAATAGGTATTAATTACTAATTCTACGCCACTGACATTCGAATAGTTTCCGCACTTAGTTAAGTCAAGCTAACGCCCGTTAAAATGTCAATGGCAAGCATATCTGAGCTTGCCCATTGCCACTTGTAGTTGATGTGGGTTGACATCGAGGAGAGGACCAGTTTGGCAACGAAATCTAGTCGGGAGCAGTGCCAATAATGTCCGAAAATAGATGGGGTCGTTGGCAGGGCAAAGTTCAATGGATGAGTAGGCCATTTAAAAAGTTCTTTACATAATAATAATAATAATAATCATAATGCGCCGCTTATAAAATTTACTATTTACTTTTATAGGACTAGCAGAAGATTTCTTGTTTTTTTCTCGACGATTTCGCCAGCTGGCGTGAACCCGACCGCACAAAACTGCACGGTTATCCCCCTAGACACGCCTATCAATATCACAAAATCTTGGGAAGTGACAAGAAATCTTCTACTAGCCCTATGGTTACAATGGAAAAGCCATAGGCAAATCGCGACTGGCAGAATCATTCGTGTGTACCGAGCCTATGAGTGGCCTATTCGGGTAGTTGAGCCCAAACGTGTTGCCTTGGCGCGTTGCTTCGTATTGTACCTAGGTGCTTTGATCATCGGGGATATACGGGTTTAGTGTATTAATATACAGTATGTACATGTCACTATTTCGGAAGAAAAAGGACACAACTCAAAAATTGCCGATTTCGACTTAATAACGCTAACAATTTTTTTTTTTTTTAAATCTGCATTTTGCAAGAAAAATGGTGTTAATGTAGTGCGTATATTTTCCGCGCAAGCCCAGTTGTATCGTATTTGGCGGAACTGTCAGGTAATTCATTATAAAAAAGATTAACTTCCATTTTTGTAAATTGACAGATTTAGAGTTGTGTCCTTCTTTCGAAGTAGTGATATACAGTAGTGTGTATATAGGTGGATGCTGTAACTCATGTGTAAACTTCAGAGCTTACATAAATTATTATAAACGAAAACTATTGCATTGTACTTGCAATGAGGAAAACTGGCGTGCAACTATTTATCAGGACGGAAAGGCCTCCGAACTTTAATTGGATTTGGTTGTAATTTTCAGAACGTATAATGCAACGGAGGCCACACAATTAAAATATACACGGGTGGTGCAATTCACCCGCTAACTCTGTAAATAGAAGCGTTGTTAAAATGGAAAACGAGCCAACCGGCTCAGTACCGTAAATAGGGTGTTGCTGCGACTTACGATATATATTTAAATACTACCAAAGTACTAAACTACGTGTGAGAAAATGATTGTAGATGGTAGCGAAATTGAATTAGTGTGACTGATATTTGGTATGAATGTAGTTTATTATTATCAAATATTATAATAAATAAATAAATAAATAAATATTGACTTTTTTGTTGTTCTATTACTAAGCCAACCTAGCGGAATTAGGGCTATAAAGCCCTCTCTTACCCTCAATTAGGAAGGCCCGGGACCGCCTGCTTTCCATTCCCTCCAAAGCATGGTCAGAAAATGTAGCCAGTGTGGGACTCCAACCAACAACCTTCCGGATGAAAGTCGGAGTCGGTACCACTAATCTACATGCCCTGACAAATATTTCCATTAAGCTGTCGTTGATATGTACATGTTAGGTGTTACAGAACCTGGCACTGTTCAGCACTGGAAAATATCTACAGTACAATGACAAAACCTTTCACAGCCCGAGTTAGATAATGATGCAGTAAAATACTGGTCGATGAAATGAAATGAAATGTAATGTAATGAAAAATAGTCTTTATTTCAGGCGAGCTTTAGCCCCGAAGGGCTACACTTCCACCTGCACCTGCACTCGATGTTGAGGAGTTGGCTCGGGTTAGAATTACATTGAGGTATTTACGTACCTACTTACATTTCATCATCACATTGTGGGGTGAAACATTAATCATACCATCAGGCATTGATAGCATGGCCATCCCATTATCGATTTCATTCAACAGAAAATGGTGTTGAGATGAGCCTCTTTTGTTGGAGACATACAGTATATATAGTCAATATATGTTCCTTACTTCATAATGAAGTCAACTTTATTTTAATTTATTTAAATCTCATATGTATGGAGGTATGGAGCAATATACCTATATAATATATACTATTTTCCTGATATTAAACAATAAAACAGTACTGTTTTCTATGACACGAAGAGAACAGAGCTGAATACCTTGGAGGTAATCATGCAAACAACAGGGATGTCTTCTCAAAGGCATGCTCCCCTTTTATCTCCAATAATGAAACAATTTCTATACTTTACGATCGCAAACAAAGTGCTCGATGCCATGCCGGTGTCGTGGGTGGCTTTACCTTCAATAAAAAATTATAATACTTCGAAAATGGCGAACACGCCATACCAACTTCTCTAAAATGTCAACCGCCCTTTTACATTCGTGATTCGACATCCAGCACATTCCAACAGTGAATCACATTTACGAATACATTATTTATACTAGTCATTCCATCCCTTGCGCCTACCACGGGTGGCAGCTTGGTTCACCACCCCATCCCATTAAGGATCAGGTTAAGAAGGGAAGGTCGTGTTGCTCTTGCAGTTTCCTGTTGGTTGCTATCGTAGGTATATCGACATGGGTATCAAATAAATCGTGGAGTTATGGCTTCTAAAAAATTGTGGTGAACTTGCTGGAAATTAAAGCTGAGAGGAAAAGAAGGTGGCGAAAGAAAATTTTATTTAAGTTCGATAAAATAATATTACCTATGCATATTACCTTTGTATAGATTTGGAATTTCCCGCCACTGTCACTCAATATTATTATCCCTGTGACTATTGTCTCTGTGAGTGGGCGTTAGCTTACAATGGCCGTTAGGCGTTAATCCGTTATGCACTGACGCATTTATTATATTTTCGTAAAATGATTTACGGTAGAATAATAAACACTATTAAAATTGATTAATGTAATTATTATTATTCTAACATGTAGTTGACGCTTTCCAATGAAGTATTGCATGGGGTATGGGAATCATAAAAACTACCGTGATAGAATTAACCTAACATATAAAAGGTTGCCCCACATAATTCTGACATGCTAAAATCATCTGTATTAGACTGTATGCTGCAGCTCATGTCCTAATATCGTATTCAACAGGTGTATACTACACAACTACACAAATGTGGGTAAGAAGCTTTAGTAGACGTTGTAATTACAAATTTCCAAAATTTAGACCACTACGTTTTGGCTAAGGCTCGATGCACAAAGTCAAGCTAGCGGGTTTTGCGGGGAAGACTACCATGCAACAAACTGCAAGCTCAACAGCTAAACGACGTGGCGCCGACAAATCGCTCATTGCAAAAACCCATTAGAAGCAATGCAACTCGGCGATAGTACGGCGTTGCAGTCGCGAAAATAATCAGCTTTGTGCAGTAACAAGGCAGTATGATGAGTACTTACACATGACTTTGAGAGTGACGGCGTTGCTGATGCCCTTGCCCTCCGTGTTGGCCGCCAGACACGTGTACTCCCCCGCCGAGCGCCGCGACACCCCCTGCAGCACGAGGCTCGTGTCGCTCATCACTACCCCCCGCGTTTGGTTCCGATGAATGTCACGGCCCTGAAAAAAGAAAATACCCCGTTAGGCTTCTATGTGGATATAATTGTTTCCTGGGAATACTTTTATGTTCAAACAAGTAGCAATAAGCGACAATTACCCTTGCACGGCAAGAAAATTCCCTCCCCCCCCCTTTCTCGCTCCAGCAAATTAAGAAATTTTGCAAGACAACGTAACGTAACGTAACAACGACAGAAAACGTAAGGCAAGACAAGAAGAGGAAAACGTAAGACAAGACAAGAAGAGGGAAACGTAAGGCAAGAGAAGAAGCCTCTGCGAGAAAAAAAACCATCCAAATTGGTCTAATACAGTGGTACATTTCTACAGCAGAAGATACTGCTCTTACTAGATTGCGCATAGGGCACACCCGCCTTACCCATGGATATTCGATGTCTGGTGACCAACCCCCTACATGTGGCATGTATGTAGTGCCTCTAACAGTAAGACATATAATTACCGAATGCCCTACATACGCAATAGTCAGACTTTCGTTACCAAAACCACACACCCTGCCAAGCTTAATTGGGGACAAACATGAGCCGTTCACAGCAACATTAAATTTTTTCATCAAGACTGGAATCATGGAACACCTATATAGACAAATACAAGAGAACCAATCTAAACGGAAACTACCAACAATAACCAAATAAGTCAAAGCCTCCGCACACACCATACAAACACACCAATACTCGAAAGAGTCCCTAAAATTAAAAAAAATTAAAAATAAAAATTCTGCACAGACCTGTATGAATCAGCGACTGGATTGGTAGGGTGAGACTCTGAATTCAGCACATTTTACCCGTCAATGCCTGTGTAAACTGCTTAATAAACTCTAATGCCATCTGCAAAACTGCTTATGATTCATTCAAGTTATATTAGCAAACATTGAAACTTGAAACTGTGTGAGGCAAGACAAGCAACTTATATGACAACTGGTAGTACGGTTATACTATGCGCCTATGCATCATGTAAACTATTTGGGAAATATCCCGAAGGTAAATTAGCTTAATAAGCATACAACGATCTGTATGGTAACGAACATATTTTGGAAACATTTGATAGGTTTCATCGAGGTGATCCTCGCTTAGTCCTCATTAATCATGTGAATCTATGGAATATTGTGCGTCATAGAAGTGCCCCGACTCAGAGCATTGTTTCTTGGTTATAATCTTATAACTTATAACCTACAGTGTCAGGCTAGCAGGGAGAGAAAGAGGTAGGAAGGGAGTGCATGCTCTATCAGGGCAAGTACACGACTTCAAGTCAAGTGCCTTTACTCAAACCTCCCACCCCCCTCGTATTGTGCCGCCTTTCGTTGCTTCGACAGCCCTCTTTTCACTGCTTTCATACCCCTTGACATCCTACAGTAAATGCATATTGTATGCTAGCAATGAAAGTGTCATGCACATATTATTATAAATAGCAGAAGACCATTCACGCATTAAACAAGCAGATGACAAGATCAAGAAGCCATGATTGCATGATGGCATGATTGCAATACATGAAAGGTAAACAATTCCACATTTGGTGAGTTAATTTATAACGGGACTAATCGGAGCGAGTGTCGGATATACAAGTATTCATTAAAAACCTTCACAAAAACATAACAGAAAGTTAAGTGAATTGTACCTAAGCAAATACTGGGAAAATATTTTACTATAAGCCTAGAGCCCACATGGGACGTGAAACGAAATTTTGACTAAACTTGTACCTACTGTTCGCCTAGAAAAGTTTGCAAATGCTCAGTAGATATTCCTGTAATGCCTTCCCAAGTCCCGCCTCTACATGCAAATTTCCTATGCTGCATTTTCAAATCAGATAGAACTACTTTGCATGTGTTTGTATACACAAAACTTATGGGGGTTCCATTCCAAATTTAATGCATTAAGGTCACAAGTGGACATTGCACATTGTGTAATCTACCTTGATGAGATCCTTATTGGTATGATACACAGAAACTCTTTTCTGTGGCCTGAACGCTCTTAAGTTAACTGTCTACTTTTAAGTTGATCCATTTTATAATACAGTATAGTAAGAAGAAAATTTTATAAATTTCTGAAATTCAAGAAACGAACTAATAATCGATAATGTGTACAGTTAGGTGTAAGCGAGGGCCATAGGCTTTGATTTTACTTTGATTTTGTTCTGTGATGACCCTAGAACCGTTCCACTAACGGTGCTACAGTAGTTGATGACAATTTACTAACAATTTAATTTTAATTTTGACATTGGAGCAGTAAATTCATAAAAAGTGCAACAGATCGACAATTTTAGCTAAATAAATAAGCAATGTCCACTTGTGACCTTAATGCATTAAATTTGGAATGGAACCCCCTTAAGTTTTGTGTATATAAACACATGCAAAGTAGTTCTATCTGATTTGAAAATGCAGCATAGGAAATTTACATAGAGAGGTGAGACTTGGGATGGCATTACGGGAATATCTATTGCGCATTTGCAAACTTTTCTGGGCGAACAGTATGATAATAAGATTTAAGTTACTGCAGTGCAGCAGTAGAAAAATTAGTACGCAGTTTCGAGAAGTAGCCTATTTACATACAGGTGTTGTTTTCATTTTTTGGTCAAAGACGGCTGCAACTACTGTAATAACGTTTGTTTTAGTTAGGTACCTATTGCATTTGAGGAGCTTGGTTACAAACAGCCTCCTCATTTGTACTTGCTATTTAAATTAACGACAGTAGGTACAATAGCACATAAATTTAAAAAAAAGTTAAAAGATATTTGCAGTAAGGGGAAGGTTTTAAAACTAAATCCATAACTATATCTAATGTACCTTTTTTTGCAACAAAACATTTTTTTTGATAGCATACATATTTAGTTATCTCTTGACTGACATTTTGCTCAAACTACACAGTACGAAATTGGAATTAAATTTTATCTGACATTCCTTTCCCGCGCTTACAAAGGTTATTCCTCGCATATGACAGGAACCCCAAAGAGCTGCAGAGATTGAAATTTACGTATATCGTAAAACTATAGTACAACGCATTTTACTATAACGAAATTTGATCCGCAATGGCATATTTTTGAATTCTCGCATACAGCGGAGAGGATAAAAAAAGCTTTATTTTTACATTTCTACAGTAAATGATTTCACAGTAATTGTTGAACAGCTATAAGGGTTTTGCGTCCACCAATAGACAGATATACGGTAAGTCCCCATTTTCGGTACAGTATATTAGATTAGGCGTGTTTAACAACATTTTAACTGTATCAGTGTATCATTTTCTTAAGTTATGGAATGGAGCTTCCAACATTTCAAAAAGGACAGCCCCTGAATATATTGAGAAACACAACTGTCCATAACGAAAGCAAAATTGACAACTTATAAAATTCTCTACAATAGATGGTTTTGCACACTTTTTGATATGTTCAATCTTCTTTATTATCTAACAAATTCTTCTTTGATAAGTGTTACAATGACGCATTAAGGTGTTAACATGTTTTCCCTAGTTATGTGTGCTACGTCGAGTTAAGTTAACACTCGCGGAAATAAAAATAATAATAATAAATCGTCTTTATTCAACAGCGTGGTTAGGGCCACTGCCCCTTTCTTACACTAAACTGCAATGGAATTGGAAAACTAAGCCAACCAGTGGGCTAACTAAATTCACTGCGGCCTTGGTTTAAGCGAGTTAAACTCTTAACCGGCACTGCGATTGATTTTAAAATGGAATGCAGCCGTTGTTTATAATCACGGTGAACCTGCAACTCATAAGTATTTTTTAGTAATGGTACATTGTGAGAAGTTTCTTGCAGAGTTAAAACATTTGAGAAGGCGGTTTGTTTATATTTGGACCCTTACCCACCCAGAGGTCCAATCGCGATGGGTGGTAACTTGGATAACGCTTTTAACTCGGTAACTTCCAAATGATCAATACTCTTAACAGAGAAGACAATGTCTAACATTCTAACAAAACTAATGATTCTAAACATATTATCAAAGGATTTATAGTGTTTGTCGATATTGTTTATACGTGCTGCATCAGCATATCACTGTTTCAGGTTAAAGCATAATATTGTAGAATTACTTATAATTATCGAATTTGGAATTGTGTTCTTTCAGGAGCGGATCTAGAATGAGACCAAGGAGGGGGCTAAGATTAAATTTCGATTGTTTTTTTGAAAAGTAGGACTGAAATATTGGGTTTTAACGTATTTCCAGATCAAGAATGATTCTATATTATAGTTAATTAATACAATCGAGCACAAGGGGGGCCCGGGGGTCTCCCCCGGGAGAAAATTTGTGAAAATAGGATTGAAATAGTGGGGTTTTACCCATTTTGAGGACCCTAATGGCGGGGGCTACAGCCCGCATACCCCCCCCCCCCCGTAGATCCGCACCTGCGTTCTTTCGCCTTGGGGCATATCATTCCATTGCCTCTCCATATTTTAGAAGGCATTTCATTTGAGCCAATCTATTGCGTCATAAATTAAGACAAAGACCATATTCGACAAAAAACGAAATACTCGTAGTTAGAGCATCCAGGTGTATTGTATATAATTAGAACATGCATTACCAGTCCTGGATTTATAAATAGACCGTATAGGCCGCAACATAGGGGCGGCAGCGTCCTAGGGGCGGCAGATTTCAGAGAACGGTCACTACATAGAAGCAGAGATAATGAACACCATAAACTATTATGATATTACAGATGATTTTGCTATTAAAAAGGCCCGTAAAAAATTGTATATCTTGTTTCTTTTTTACTCTCTCATTCATAATGACTAATTCATTGGTTTATTTAAATAATAATTTTAGAAAGGTATGTACGGTACATGGGGCGGCGGAAATAAAGTGGCCTACACTCATAAAAAATATAAATCCGGCACTGTGCATTACAGTTACAATGAGTTACACTGAGTTTCCCCGAAGTGTACGCTTATACAAGTTTTTGAACAAAGTTTCTCATTATCTTTAATTAATAGACAGCAGATACTTACATTGTGATACCAGGACAGCTTGTATGGCTTTGGATTTGCTCTAACAATGCACTCAAAATAGACGTCATCTCCCTCTTTTATATCATCTGCATTCAAATTGGCACCTATTCTCAGTGTGAGGACTGGAACAACTGTAACAATAACAACAGTAAACTATAAGGATGAATTTTAATGATGTCATAAATTGCTGATAGTGTGCCGTACAGTGCTGCGACCAGTACAATTGAAGGTAACGAAAGGCTCAGATTCTGCCTTATTATTTTCATAAATATCCATTTATTCATGTATTGGATGAAACAGTGTTAATTCATTATTTTCAATTAATGGCCCCGCAGTAGGTGATCACAAGATTTGTCACAGCATAGCTGAGTATACCTTAGTGCCGTTAGCAAGTTGGGTGCTGTCAAAACAATAATCTAACCAAGACTAGCCGGCGATATTGAGTGGTAAATATCGTATAAGACCGCAACGGTCTATTTTTCGTAACTGTAGGTTTATCTGGGCTGTATCCGTTACAATAAGGCTTTTTGTATAATTGAAAATTGAGTTGAAATATGTTTTCTTTTTCTACGCAAAGTTGCTCTATTCTAAGGTACCTATTTTATTTCCTGCATTACCAATTTCCCATTTCCTAGGGTTTCCTTGTAGTAGGCTATACAGTTGAACAGTCTACAATGCCAACTTAAAAAATGTAATTGTAAACAAAAGTTTCCGGGACGTTCGGGACTGGGACCGGAATATAATGTTTCCGAGACCGGTATCAGGATAGCACGGACGAACACTAGCATACCTTAGGTGACAAATTATAAACATCAATATTGAAGTTGTATAGGTACTGATATCATTCGACGTCATTGACATTGACCTACCAAAATCAATAAAACACATTGACCACAGAAAGCGTCATGTTTATTTAATTAGTGCCTTATAACCGACTAAAAAGGGAATTTATTATTTGGTCCGCTCTGTATTTGGTGTTCCTCGGCGCGGTTAGAAGCTAATGATTGTTTCAATGTCTAAACTCTGACAAGGACATATGGTGGACGATGCGGCGAAATGTTTGCCAGCTCTGGTTTTGATTCGCATACTATGTATATACTGGTAAGTGCCCCAGGTCGACCGAGAACTATTTACTCACTCAACATAGAATTCTCTCTTCATGAAACTCGTCTGTGCACTGGTTGGTAATTAAATAAATCTTTGACAGCCTTCAACCTATCAGGAAATGCTACATCCTCTAGCTGCTCTACTTTGATTACAATTGAAGTGGTTTGTTGCCACACAGTTGCATTGGAAGTGATGTGCAAAATTACTGCTTTTAATTACCGTATTGAATTATCAATAGTGACTTTTTAATCAATTGAACCACAGATTTGCAAACAATTATGCATCTATTGTACATGGGAATAAAATATTCAAGATGAGTAGAAAACCGTGAAAACTTGAAATTTCGAAGTTAGTTTGTTTCATGGAACTTCTTCTTCTTATGTAAATGCCTCTTCTACTATCGAAGATTGGAAATCATCATGGCAATTTGAACCTTATTTGAGAAGTGTTGCTTCGACAACCCTCTGCCTCAGGGGTTTGAGCCAGGATGTTTGGTTTCTGTCGGGAGCCCTCAGTCCTTCTGTCTTCCCTGGAATTATTACATGCAGAAGGCGTTACTATTCGTTCCTCATCACCTCGCCGAAGTATGTTAGCTTCCGTATACTAACCGTCAGCAGCAATTTGGCTTCTGCATCTATTCGCCTCAGGACCTCAGCATTCGGGACACGATCTCTACAGAACCCAGCATTCATCTAAATAACCACGTTTCAAATACACTAATTCTGTTCTCCATCATAGCTTGTTTGTATCAACGTTCATCCCTCCATACTACAGGTATGTAGAACGATCGAGAACATATAACATTTCAGCATTTTCAATCGAAGGTCTAACCGCAGGTTCTGACACCGAAGTATTTTCTGCATTTTGATGAAGAAATTTCAAGCTTGTTCAAGTGTGGCTGCGAATTTCCAGACTCACCTTCCACTCACTGTCTACAATGCAACCGAGGTACCGGTATTGTTTACATTGTACTACAGGCACAATATCCAGAACAATATTCAGATTTATCTCTGCCGCTTATCGATAGCCATCACTTGGGACTTCTGTACGTTAATTAAGATGCACGCATTTCTGCCTGCAGCCTGCTACACTTATTTTAATTAACAACGATTGCAGCTGATCTGATGAAGTAACCAGCACAGTGTTACCTGCATAGCGCAAATTGTTGATAAGTTCTCTAGTGATAGCATAGTTTTCTTGTTCTCATTCTCTCTTTAGCCTGTCGAATTTTCATCTGTACCTTCCGTTTCATCTCTCAGTACTTACCTATATATTACAGTGTCTCGACACCCATTTCCGTTTCTCCTCCAATAGCGCAAGAATTCCATGGGGACATCCATACTTTATGTCTTCTTCTGTCCTTCCCATAGCTCATTGACACCAACATATTCACATAGGTACATATTCCATTCCAGCAGCTAGGTCTCTTACCAGTACTTAGTTTTTACAGTTGCATTGTCTGTTTTTCTTATGTCAACCAAGGACCTCTTCATTGTGTTTTCTTCAGTTTTATGGAATGACGGCCACGAAAGAGGTGAGATTGATCCTATGCCTGCACCCGGATACGTTTTGATTGACACTAACGAGTTTCTGACCCTTTTGTTGACTGGAATGAAATCTATCTGATTTCTCACAATGAGGTGAGGTCTCTTAGTGAAATTCATGTGTATAATGCCGACGTGGTGGCAATTGAAAGAGTGTTGCCAATAACAAAATCTTCCTACTGACAGAAACACACCATCAGAGTCTCGCCCCTTTGATTCCGCGTTCACAGAGACCCCTCTTCCCAGTCACTGCACTCGTCCACTCCAACTTTCTCAATGAAATCCCCCATAATGATGTTGACGTCCTCACTTTTTGTGAATTTTAATGTTAACCTCACATCCTCTTAAAATGTTTAAACTACTTCCTCTGGTTAGTCAGCTGTCGGTGCATACACTTGGACAATATTAATACGAGTATTAACTTTGGGTCTATTTAATTGAAGAAGTGCCACTCTATCTGAGTTCTGAATGAAATTGGTAACAGTTGCGTCAATAGCGTTTGTCCGTTTCTGCCGTTATTACGAGAGTAGTATCTTATATTATAGATATGATGCCCTTGAGCAGGTCAGGTTGTTTTCCACTTCCCCGACATCTCATTTCATTCACTCTCAGAATGTCCAGTTTCATTCTTTCCATTTTCCTAGAAAATACTGCACTCTTCTATTTCAGACTGATATAAGCTCCTTATGTTCCACGTCGCACTTTTCTTCGTCGACTTTTTCTTTTTCTTCTTCGCAGTAGTTCTCTCCATAGTACACCCATCCACAATTATAGAGATATAATTTAAATTGTTTTTTAAAAAAAAGCTGACCTGACTTATTTTGACAATATATACATTAATATCTCGATCAAAGACAGTTGGATAAGATCCACAGCCACAAACTTTTTGACTACTACATAAAAAATAAGTTTTCATCGCATTTTCTAACTTGAAATATTATTACTCAAAAGGTACGATAAAGTGAATTATACAGAGTGTATTGCGTAGGAGAAAGTCCGCGGGGTAAATACACTGTGTCTCGAGAAAGTTTATATAGGCCTATATGAAGTCTTCAAAAAACTATTCTTTGATGTCTGTAGTCGGGGACCGAGAAATTAATTAATTAGTTTCATCATAAATAAACCGACCCCCCTTTGTTTACAAAGAATTGGAACGATTTATTCATATTCGCTGTGAACATTGTTGTGGTTTTTTTCATTGAAGACGATTATTATTATTATTTTTATTATTTATATTATATTGCCGCATATAGTGGCATCGCAATACCAGCGCCATTGTTCGGGATCCAATAACCAACTGAGTATTAAAACGATTGAAGGCGGTCCCTTATTATCAGGGCGAAGCCGGGCAATATTTTTGAATGTCATTTTACATTTTGGTATGACGGCTGTTGTGTGTGTTCTGATGTTCTGCTCCTTTGGCCAAACAGAAACCGTGAAATTAATGAGGGAGCACTGAAGCCACATTAATTATTGCATTAGCTTACGCTGGGTTTATAATTAAATTCCCTGATTCCAATAATGCAGTTCCCATACATAACTACTCAATACGTACAGTATATCAAACAGTGGCGCATACATGGGTGGTCTAATAATTTTTTTTGCGACTTTTCGTTGTCGCTGAAAATCATATCACTCGGCTCATTGACATTCATATTATTGAATGAATGCATCCATGTCCATACATATCCAAGACAATATAGGTACAGTATTTATGCACATTACAATAGAATTGACATAGCTGGGCTTTAGCAGCCCATACGCTATCAGTACCTGTTACATTGTTGTTTTTTCTCAAATAAAAAATATTATGTTAAAAAAAAATAAAAATTATTAAATTTATATTTATTAACTACGTGAATTATGTGAATAGGCTATATTCTACGTCAGATTTTGTTTCAAGTTTTAACCATTCTTTTACTTTTTTTAGAATATAATATTGTTCATTATTTCCTTTATTTCTTGTGGTAATTGGTATTTACTAATATACATGGATATTGTATTAATCCACTTCAATTAAATCTTAGAAGCGCCTCATAGCACCGCACGACCCTACTGAGAAGGTTCTGTATTCACTTCGAAATAATTTTCACATAATTTGCATGCGCATATAACACTGCCATAGGAGCATATCTACGGTATAGGAGTTTGCCCCTTTAACACCTAATTAATATTCTCCTATAGATTATAATTAATGGGTACACTGGGATTTAATGAAACATTTATATCCCTAATCAGGGAAAGCGAACCCTTTGTGACAACCTCCATTGTATGTTCCTATTCTCAGTCATGGGTAATAGCTCCTCTGGAAAATCGAATGCACAGTGGCTCCTTTGTGAAGACATTGAACGTGTTTAATTATCCAATTGAATCGAGGTCAGTGCAAGTCAATATGAAATTGCTTATCTTCTATAACGCCTCCTCTGCGCTATAGCGCCCACTTGCATGCAAGACCCACATGCTGCGTCATATATACAACCCTTGGGTTTACTACACCGTATATGAATGTACTTTAACCGTTGCTAAATATAAATAAAGACTTTTAATTGTTTCCATTACTAAGCCAACCTACTGTTCGCCTAGAAAAGTTTGCAAATGCTCAGTAGATATTCCTGTAATGCCTTCCCAAGTCCCGCCTCTACATGCAAATTTCCTATGCTGCATTTTCAAATCAGATAGAACTACTTTGCATGTGTTTACTACACAAAACTTATGGGGGTTCCATTCCAAATTTAATGCATTAAGGTCACAAGTGGACATTGCACATTGTGTAATCTACCTTGATGAGATCCTTATTGGTATGATACACAGAAACTCTTTTAAATAAGGACTTTTATTGTTTCTATTACTTAGCCAACCTAGCGGAGTTAGGGCTATAAAGCCCTCACTTACACTCAACTAGGATGCCCCGGGACCGCCTGCTTTACATGCCCTCCGAAGCATGGCCGGAAAATGTTGCCAGTGTGGGACTCGAACCAACAACCTTTCGCGTGAAAGTCAGAGTCCGTACCACTACGCTACATGTCTTGAAATATGAGAGCTGAGACTTTTTATTTTTTAATAACAAATTAGTACAATATATAGGCCAATGTATTGTAGATGGAGTGTAATTAATATTTTCAGCTGTCGCACCTGGAACATTTTTGAGGAAAATTGTCACCCTTTCGCTGGTGCGGCAAAACAATGGGAATAAAGATTCCTTATATTTTGTCCATTGTACTTTGTGTATTGTACAATTAATACAATTTATTTACCGTTCAAATGTTAAGTGTCCAAAATTTCGTGTTCACTGCACTTCAACTCTCAACAAACTTTTGGTGCGTAGTTGCATAATCACAAAGGTACGAGCGCAAGGACGGTCAGACTTGAGAGGTCCATTGACCGTTCATAGGAGTAGGTTCGTACGCACAGCGCCGGACGAAGGGTAAAGCGACTAAAGCGACCGCTTTAGTCCCTAAGTTGAAAAGGGCGCCAAAACGGGCGAAAATAGGCTACCGATATAAAGAATACCACAATCACGAACATTTAAAAATAAAAATTTTATTGAAGAAACTTAATTAGTTTAATAAAATAAGAACTTTTTAAGTTCCTTGGGGGGGGGGGGGCGGCGCCGAAATGACATCTCGCTTTCATCACCCCCCTGCGTACGCATTTTACTATACTACAGTATATAAGCGACAAGCGTGTCAGTCGAGATCCATGTTCCGTGTTCCATGAGGGCATGGTACATTCAATTTATTGCTTCAATATGGTAGGTTGCATATTGCTGACAAATAGCCTACTTCCATTTATTTTTCATAAGGCTAATTAAAAGCTCAGGGTAAAGAGGGTACGCTATATACTGTAGGACATAGTGTTGAGGATTCAATAGGGATTGTACCGAATCTATTAAAAAATTGAAACATTGACGCCGTAGTACGCCAGTATTGCCGATTAGGGGTCTACTTGGACGCTTAAATGCTTAATTGAGGGTTATTATAAAAAAGAATAAGTGTACTTAACTTAATACAGCATAATCGTGGTTGTTCGTCAGTGAAGCGCAAAAAAATAATATTTACGTGGTACCTGTATACCTAAGGTTAGTTTGTTTTTGCACTTGCGAGATAAATAAAAAAATATACAACATAGTGGCTCACGAATGACGGCGTAGTTAATTATTCCATAGGCGCCCATTCCATTGACCGGCTAGGGCTATTTCCAAAAGCAGTGACGTGGTAGCAGACATTCAAGACATAGGTTGCGTTTCCACCGATCTCGCATTGCAGAATGCAAATGACATTGACGGAAATTAGAATTTTTCTTTTTATAGAAATCTATTAAAATGTTTGTACTTAACATATCCCATGACGCCATTTTTTTAATTATAGTTTGTTTGTTTGTGATTTTACTGTATGATCATTGATCAATTTTAACTATGGCATAGAGGAAAATAAACATTTCCGTCAATTCTGCAGTGCGAGGTCGGTGGAAACGCCCCCTAAGTCTTGAATGTCTCCTACCACGTCACCGCTTTTGGAAATAGCCCTAGCCGGTCAATGGAATGGGCGCCTACGCAATAAGTGCGACGAAGCCACAAAATTAAAATTTAGGTACCTTTTAGAGCAACTTTCATAGGTTATACTACATATAGGTAGTTCATGAAATTTAGGATACTCAATAGGTTATTTACTAAAACGCGAATATTTCCTAGGTCAATTAATGACATCATGACTGTCAAACAATCAATGTTCGAACATTGTTCAGATTCCCCGACTTGTATGATACTCAGGTGCTCAAACACACTAAATTTCAAAAGAAGGGGCTGAGCATCAGAGCGTCCCTTAAATAACTTATGCAGAGAAATTTCCGTGTATTCACAAATAGGAACTAATTTTTCTTGAAAATTGTCTGCTTATGAAACTTGTATTAATTATATTGTATATTACGGCATGCCATAACCCTAAGCTACGTACAATAGTTTAATATCCGAGCAAAATTTTTGTCGGCGCCAGTGTTCAGATTGGCCACTTGACATATTACTGTAGTTTCAAACGTTTCCACAAATCATAGGCACTTTATACAATAAAATAATGAAATACTCAAAGCATTCATATCCCCTAAGTAAATGCCGTCGGGATACATGCCTATTATAGTCCACCACTTCGTTTTGAGGTGAAACAGGCTTATTCCAGCCCATTTATGTTTCCACTGAGTGAGGTAATTTCTGAGCGTAGTTCAGAAATGAAGTGTGGCCTTTATTATTTGTGACAGGCTCCTTGTTAGGACTAACTGAGGTCGACGCAATCAAAACCGCACGCAATCTTACAATTTTCTCTGTAACTACAACGCGATAAAATCAATTCTTATACGACCTGAGCCTTGGGTGGAAATTTGGTTAAATGCCACAAGGATTCTAAGCACATAGAAAGCCAATTCGCAAGTACGATTACTCGTATTATGGATGTAATAGCAATCTACGAGTATACTGCAAAAAACAGTTCCTACTTCCTACATTAAAGATAAATAGGTTGAAAAAAACACATCCATTTGATGTTGGTCACCCATACATAAAACTGGTACGAATAAACAGATAATTTCTATGCATGATTGCAACACTAAAACACAAGTAGTGTTTTATTTGTGATGCGGGATTCTTGCCCCATTTTCTATCGAATATTCCTCCTCCTACAGCAAAAATCTGAATTCTATTGATACGGTACTTGTGTGTTAAAACTCAAAATAACAAAAGGCACCTAAACATTCAATCCAACATACGAAATGGTACCAAGAACAAACTATAGGCGTTGGGAGTTCTCATCATGTTCTCGTGCGAATTCGACACCATGGGCTCTTTCTGTATTATTGTACAAGCTGTAGATGTAGACAAGTTATTATATTTTTCTTTTAAATGGACACCAAATTAAAATTAATATTTAAGCCGGACAGAAAAGTTTTGTCATTTTCTTTACAAGGCCATGGTAATTTGGTGAAACTTTGGGAGATTATACCTTTATGTATTAACAAAACTTTTCAACTTAGACTTTTCAAATAAGTCCCATTTAGGTACGCAGCTGTCACCGATGAAATACTGCAAGCAAATTATACAGGAGACGGCAAAATTTGCCTCAGTCATCCGGACCCCTTACATTGTACTCCTGTCAAACTTTATGCATTACAAGTGGCTTGCTGATCTTGTTTTGCCCAGAATTAGAGGCCAGAAAACCACGAGCAGGTGCTGGGGGTATACTGTTTGCTATTAAAAACTTCAAAATTTAAAAAGGTAAATTTACTTTTTAAAAGTGTATTAAAGGGATACAGTTGGACCAGCGGCCCGATCATGGCGATTATAATACCGGGGTTAATATAATACCCTGGTATTAAAAATTTAAAGAAGATAATTTTACAACGGAAAGTGCTATTCAAAATTTATTTGTTTACAGTTTTAACCCCAGAAGTTAGTTAACATAATCGGCCCACAGGAACTCAAATGAACGAAATACCGATTTTTTCTCGATTTTATTTCGGAAGTTTTGGGATGAACAACTCCTGAGTGATCCATCCGTGGACCACTAGATTATTTTATGATTTTCCGTGGACCACCATAGCTCCGACAGGAATATCGTCAAATTCTAGGATGATTTGTATATTTGATTTTAATAATTGAAGTGAAACATCTTTATCGACGTAGGGAGAAAATCCTCGTAATCCATATTGGGACTCGTCCACGTGGTGCGGGTGACGCGCCCTATTGGGACTCGCCCACGTGGTGGGTGACGCGCCATCTTGTTACGCGCATCCTGATTTTTGTACTCATGGATGACGCTCATTTTGGGGCAGATGTAGAATGCCTAACTCAATGTAAATTAGTTGAGGAACCAGTAGAATCCGGGCTGATGGGCCGTGGTTGAAGTGAAAGTGAACTTCCAAACGTTTCGTCAACATCTGCGGTCGACATCTTCAGTGGAACTGCGTAGACTTCTAAGATTGTATCTCGGAGGCTCAGCAGCGACTGTGAAGGCAGGAGGTTGTGCTCTGAAATTTATACTAAGATGCGGGGTGGTGGGGGGTGGAGGCGGAGTCATCCTCGCTCCTGATTGGCTCCCTACTACCTCAACCTGATTTCCGGATGATGACACCAGTTTCTTTGCTGTAGTCTTCTTTAAGGCTGGATACCAAATTCTATTGACCTTTAATCCTTCTTCTTTCCTATTGAAGTTATGCGGGTGCTTGTGGATCTCTATAGCCTCTCTGTGTAACCGAGGGTGGTATGAAGAAGTTGTAGAAAGTACTGTAGCATCTTGAAATTGTATTATGTGACCGGTTTGTGTTAGAACATGCTCAGCGATTGCAGACTTCTCCGACTGTAGAAGACGGCAGTTTCGTTTATGTTCATCAATCCTGGTTTTTAAGCTTCGTTTCGTAGTACCTATATAGACTTCTCCACACGAACACGGAATCCTGTAAACACCTGCTGACGTCATCGGGTCCCGGCTATCTTTGGCTGATCTGTACAAACTATTTAATTTACTCGTAGGCTTGTAAATAGTCTTCACATTGTGCCGTAAGAAGAGTTTACCTATACGGTCTGAGACTCCCTTGATGAATGGAAGGCAGAGTAGGCCAGTAGTACTTGGGGGTGCGTCTTGCCGAGCGGATCTATTCATGCGGGGTCGGATGGCGCGGGCTATTTCTCGTGCGCTGTATCCATTCGATTGCAGTGCCGTGTCTAAGTGCTTGAGTTCCCGTTGAAGAAATGTTGGTTCGCAGATCCTGTTGGCACGGTGGATGAGTGTCTTTATCATGGCTCGTTTTTGGCTCGGATGATGGTTAGAATTCTTGTTCAAGTATCTATCCGTGTGGGTCGGTTTTCGATACACTGTGTGGCCCAGAGTTCCGTCTTCTTTCTTCGTTACCAACACATCAAGAAAAGCCAACCGACCATTGTTTTCCTGTTCCATCGTGAATTGGATGTTTGCATGGATCGAGTTTATATGATTCAGGAAATTCTCCAGGTTCTTTTGGCCATCCACCGAAAATAGGCCGTTTTCGGTCGCGTTTTTGGGGGTTTTAATATAAATTTGAAAACTTCAAACTACTTCAGTTCTTTTCCACCTTTCTTACTCTTTCCAGACTGTCTGTATATTCTGTTTTACTATCCGTCTCTTCATTCAGGCTCAGGTGATTAATATGCCATCACTGTTTCGTCGGAAAACAGGTTCAAATGGTACTCTTCTAATTACATGCATAGAGTAAAAAAATTCCACAGCCTGCAATTTTCAACCGAAATTAACTTTTAATGTCTCATTAGAAGCAGTATAAATTAAGGTTTGCACGTGTGGAAATACATATTTTCAAATTCACCATTTCACCCCTTAAACACGTTTAGAACACAAAATTTCTAAAACAAAATGACGTATTTCCAGCAATCCCATAGAATTGCATGGGCGGCTTTAAAGCAACTTTTGGGCCGATGTGGAAGGCCTATCTAAATTTAAATTATATCCATGTCTTCGTCTATTTTTCTTCTTTCAGGCCATGCTATATTTGTGGTGATCAAGAAAGGGGCTTGGCTTTGGGGGTGTGAAACGGTGCGCACGATTTTCAACAAAAATAGGCCTCTTTCGGCCGCGTTATTATCTATTTAAAAAATTCAAACTACTTAAGGGCTTTTCCACATTTCTTTCTCTTTCCAGGCTTATATTATGTAAGTGAAATTTAGTAATTTAGGAGTTGTCACATTAAACTATCGTCTGTAAACCGACTTTACAACCGACTTACAGACAACCAATATAATTAATTAAATGCTATTATATAATCTTAGCTACAATAAGGTAAAATTATTGAATTATTTGTATACATGTTTATATTAATAAATGCCTTTTGTTTAAAATTGATCTAATTTAGCTTTACTTAACCAATTTCTGTAAAGTTGTAAATATATTGTAGTAGATCATTATTCGAAAAATGATGTCATAAGGAAGTTTCACTTCTTACGTGTGTACACCGATACACACACGCTATTTTTTTAAATATTTAGGACTGGTATCGGTTGGATTTTATAATTCAGTGCCGAGACTGGCTGTATTTTAATTCAAATTTCCAATATCTCAGCTGATTTATTTTCTTATTTCTTACTTTGATCCGTGGATTACCTGATATAAATTATCTTTGTGGACCACCGGTGCTCTATGGACCATAGTTTGAGAACCCCTGGTATAAAAATAGTACTTAATCTCGATGGGTCTTCTATGCCGATAAGGAATAACACTTTATTCTGGGGTTAAAATGTAAATACGAAAATTTTGGAATGGTATGCAATGCTAAAATGTTTTGTTTGCATTTTTAACCCCAGAATAAGTTATTCTTTAAAGTTTATCGCTATAGTGGGCCCGCCGGCATGATTAATTAATTAATGGTTGCGAAGCTTTTATTACTAGCATAAAAAAGAGGTTAGTTTCACTGTGAACCGGAAGTGTAAAAACTGGCAAAACTGTGTTCTGTGGCTGTAAAAATGGGTAGGTGTAAAGGTGTGAATAATGATATATTTTTAGCAGTACATTAAAAATTAGTTGATGCAAAGCAGGAAACCACAAACTGAATAATAAAAACACAGCATAATTCTTTGCAGACAGAAAAAAAGGAAACACCGTATAACAGAAATAAAAAGGAAGCGAAATGAAAATATATCTTGCAGAGCTCACCACAGGAAAATGGCAAGTTGAAAGAATTTTTAAAGGTGCAGTTGTATATGTTTACGAGGGTTGGTTTCTTATTAAGCTTGCGAGAGATTTATGCAACTGTTAAATATTTCATCAGTCACTTTTATGTTTACGTATTTCTGTAAGGAATTGTAGCCTCTGCGTTTCAGTAAAGGGGAAAATATCTCAACGCAAACAGTTCTAGCTGCCACACTCATCTGTATTAAAATACTACTTGACAGCGACATACAGTAGGCATTCAGAACGAATGCCCTTCAAGTTGCATCTCTTTATTCACTAATTTTACTACCTACTGCCCACTCAGTTCCAGCCAACGATAATAAAATAAAATAGATGGCGCCTAACAATAAGTTAAGTATAGCCGATAGCGGTGAAACTTAGATGGAAATGTCTGAAGAAATGGCAAAGGTGGTCAAAGGAAATTTAACCAAGTTGTAGGACTTAAATTTGTCTATTACTAAACAAAAAATAACAAAAACTTAGAGTTTTAGAAAAACTTGTTATAACAACCCGAATTAGTAAAACCCAAATAATCGTTAAGAAATTAACTTTGTCTATGAAACCCACTTGTGTTAGTATAAAACCCTGAGCGCTTTCGGCAAGAACTGCCATCTACAGAGGGAAACCCACTAGCACAGTTACACCTTATCTGCGATTTGAGACTTGCTCAACTCGAGGAGAAGATGCAAATGTACAAGTACATGTACAAGTACAAGTACAAGTTTTTCTAAAACTCTAAGTTTTTGTTATTTTTTGTTTATTAAAATGAAATACCACGAAGTCACGAGTAATCTAATTATTTATGTTGTCTATTACGGCCACTAGTTACAACTGGCCTTTAAACGGGACAATTACCCTCCCCCGTCTTTAGGTTGTTTTTCTGTACTCTCCTAAATCAAATCCTGGGCCCGCATATTTGGCACCATTATTATTTTGATACGCTTCTAAGGACGAGGGGGTCGCGCTCCCGAAATCATTTTTGCGGCTCTTGGATTATTTCCGAATTAACAACTAATTAATCAGGTTTTCTGACGGTAAGTTTTTTATTCAAATATGTTCAACGGGGGGGGGGGGGGGTCACTGTAAATTTTGGTATTAATACATTTAATGTGAAATAACAATAATAAAGTAGTGGAAATATTACGTCGGTCCCGAGCCGCTTTTGCAAATTTTGAAGTAAGTGGTATTAAAGTAGGCGAAATTCGTAACAAATCTAGAATGATGGCAACCCTATGTCTGGCCAAGAAAAATATAGCCAACCATAATCTATAGGCTTAGTACTAATGGCTAGTGCAAAAATTATTCGTTAAACACATCGGTGAAAATTCAATAAAAAAAAGTTATTTTTGAATTTTGAATTAATGATGGCCTGGCCAGGATTTTTTCAGACAACCCATTATTTTTATGATATTTAACTTACTAAATTGCTTATAAAACAATTTTCATCCATTAACCAGATCGGTGAAGGTCGATCATACTTCGGATCTCCTACTATATGAATTTAAGGCCGCTGACAAGTTGGTATACGTCCTCAATATAACAGACAAGATGAGACATGCTTATTATCACACAATTTGAGAGGTGTCAGCATGACTTAGACAAGTACGAGTCATATTTGGCATCAGCAGCCTGCAGTCTGATCGAGGCGTTTATAATACCGGGGTTAAATAAATACCCTAGGATTATAACTGTAAACAAACAAATTTTGAATAGCACTTTCCATTATAAAATTATCTTGTTTACATTTTTATTACCAGGAGATTAAATAAATACCGGTATTATAATCGCCTCGATCAGGCTGCAGGTACAACTTAATAAAGTTGAACAGGTACTTACATGTGACAAAAAGCCGTATATTGTCCTCTAGAGCACTATCATGGATCCAAGGGTTTTCAGCCCGACAAGTTAAGGATTTGCCTTCATCGTCTATACTTGGTTCGAATGAAAGAACGCTGACAGTGTTTCCTAGGCCATCTGTGAACTGAAAAAAAAACAGCACCGTCAGCAATGCCGGTTTCTATCTGGAGGTTCTCACCATCGCATGTTAAGTCTCGGTAAGGAATATTACAAGGCACCACTATGAATTGTTAGATGGCGGTGCCGTCCATTATTTTTTACCGATACTTTTCAAGCTAATTTTTTTTTTGCAACGCCTGGTTTCAGCATTTCCGCTCATAAGCAACCCTGTCAGCCTGGTGGGGGAGTGAGTCTGTTTATTAACTTGAGGCACCCTAAGGGGCAGACTCCTTCATCTCAGGGAGAAGGGGAGTTGACTCACAAGGTGAACCTCCTTATTAGGGTGGATTCTGAACCACTTGGGGAACATGGCAAGTCAAACAATTAATTCGAAAGTAACCAGGACTCGACACTCACTTAGACTGCCCAAATGTGTTATCATGTCCCACCATGTTGCCCTGCCAACGGTGTGCAAACTACCAAGTTTGCTGCAGTTTTCAACAGGCTTTGTTCTGGCGGTTTCAACTTGGTATGGCCGTTGGCTTAAACCAAAATATGATTAGGTAAACATAGCCCATTGCCCCGTGATTAATTTTGCAATCATTCAGTTGAATGCCTGTACGTGCACATGCTACTGTAGTCCGTTGATTAAAATGTCAAATTATACCAAAAATGAGTTTTGTTCAATTTAGTTACAGCAAGGAAAGTTGGAAACGTTTTATTGCAGAGTTCGCGTAATGTTAATGAGTTGCTGGTGGCAATTATTGATGATTGTATTGTACAGTCCCCCGCCCATTAGTTCCCATGGTGAAGGGTTTTAAAAACGTTTTTATGTGTACTGATTAAAATGCTTTCAATATAATGCTTTTCATAAGGGACCCCCACCAAAAGCCGCAAAATACAAAATCTCAATAGATTAAAAACAACAAACTAAAGCAAATAAATAAACTTGTCGAAATATATTTGGCAGGAAATTGAATAGTGCCGTGGCGTTAATGATTAATCGCCTTACTATATTCTATTCTATTTTGCACTCTGAGTCTCTATTTTATAACCTAATTGTGGAATATTCGTGTAAGGGTAAGACCTTTCTGCCCGAGAAAGGGCCCTCACTCAATTCCAGCCATAGGGGCCCTCACATGGCCAAACCCCAGGGACGGATCCTTGGGGGGGCGGTAGGGGCGGTCGCCCCCCCCCCCCCCGAGAAAAATAGCTTTATACTAGATAGAATGGACTTTTGAAGGAAATGAAGAGAAATTGTTATTTAAGTAAGGGAAACGCGATATTTTTCAGGTCACCGCCCCCCCCCCCCGAAAACGTTTTCTATAACCGTCCCTGCCAAACCCTAGCACTGCCAGGGGGCCGGGGCATTCATTATTTTGGCGATGTTATTATTATTTTTTACCCATATGATTAAAATACCATATTTGACTCTACTGGAGAATTAGAAGTAAGTACTATTTTATTAAACATAATAGTCTCCTTAGTAACTTTGTAAAACTTGCTGTCACTCATTGTTAAAATTAACTTTGTATAGTTTTACGAATAAAATTAAATTAAAAATTCACAACCGGTTTCGGCTCACGCCATCGTCAAGTGCGATTGAAAACAGATAAAACAAAAGGTATGCAAGCGTGAGCTGAAACCGGTTGTGAATTTTTAATTTAATTTTATTCGTAAAACTATACAAAGTTAATTTTAACAATGAGTTAGGCTACTATTTTATTAATTTTTTGTTGATGTATTTAGGATAATTTTGTAAAATCCTGATTTTTTAGTTAGAAAAATAAGGTTAGGCGTATACGAGTAGGTCTATTCGTATTCCCTATCAATATCTACCATAATCATTGAGTAGAAGTATAATAGGAACTGAGCTCCACGTGATCCCTTCCATAGTATACAATAGCCTAGTATACAATCAAAACTCATTTTAAGTATTGTAAACACAAACAGCTACCTATACATACGTATGCTGTAAATTATGACAGTACTGGTAAAAGAAACCAGTGCTATTTAACCATTTAACATTGTTAAACTAAATTATATCATTAAACTTTCTATCACATCCGAGTAACTGACCACATTCTGTAAGGCTACCCGCATCTGCCGTGCAGGAGCCAATAGAAATCACCGGTCAACTTTAATCGACGGAGCAAGGAAAAAGGCAATTTGATGAGAAATCCGTGATTTAGCCAACCCCTGATTTCACAGCCATCAATTATTCCAGTGACCAGTTTTAATTTAGACGGAATTGGCAGGGGCCGAAACCCAATTCATGTTGACCTCAGTCCGGCTTGGACGAAGCCCAACTAACGTAAGAACCAAATTTTCCCTCATGGCGTGTGCATAAAAAACACAGAAGGCTACTTCCTTCTAAAACCTGTAACACATGCTTAATTTAACATGAACATGGGCAAACGTTGTAGCGACAGTTGTTTAGCCGTTCAGTTTACATAACTTTGTGTTATAAATGGGGGGCAAATTTTAAGAGTTAGGTGTCACTCGATGTCGAAAGAGGAGGAACAACGAATGCGTTATTGATGGGGAAAGTATAGGTAGATGAATGATGATAACAAGACCTGAGAGAGAGGTAAAAGAGCCTAATGAAAGGACAGAAAGAGTGAGAGAGAGAAGAGAGAGAAACTGACTGGGAAAAATGGAGTCTGAAAAACTTAACCCACTAGAAATGGGATAATGGACAAGGCCGTAGCCAGAGGAGGACCCCCAGAGAAGGACCCAGAGAAGGACCCCCAGGAATCCTGGGGGTCTGGTTTTAAATATTATAATGAGGTTACCTCACCTCCGGTGAACTCAGATTAACCTTCCCCCCCCCCGATAAAAAATGCTGGCTACGGCCCTGATAATGGAAGAATCATTGGCGACACCCGGACGACTACCTTTGGCGATGTTGATGGTGGTGGTTGTTATGATTACTATTAGGGTTTCTGAAAGTTGCAAAATAGTCAACATATATTTTATCAACCCCCTGCTGTCTGCGCGCTCCTACTTAGTGTGTGTGTTTTTTCTTGAACATCAGCCGCCATGCATGCAAGTAGAAAATTTGGGCTTCTGCAGGAATTTTCTGCCATATAATAATTGCTTGAACGCTTCAAAACGCACTCTGTGGACTGGACGATAACAATTTCAAAAATATTCTAATCGTGTGCCTAAGGACGACAAAAAGTTTTTTGAAAGGACCCGAAATTCTCTCTAATCGTTAGATATGGAGGACTGCAGGAAGAGGAAATGTTCTATGGGAACACTTCAAAGGAAAAAAGGCTCTACTCACATTTCTGATTATTTTCTTCATTTGCTTGTTTCCTTTCCACCACGTGATGACCGCTTCCGGCCGCGAACCGGATGTCCGGCACTCCAGCTCGTACTTTTTCTCGGCAGAAAACCCCTCCTCCTTCCCCTTCTTTTTCATTTCGATGGTAACCGACACGGGTTTTACTGGAATTGAAAAGGTTAATACGTTATAATTTAAAATGGGATATTAAATGGATGACCCCACAGCCAGTGGCGTAGCCAGATTTTTTTTTGGGGGGGTCCAGTTTTCATAAAGTTTGCCCACTTACGATAGGTTTTCGAATGGGGTGGTGGAGGAGGATTGTTTTTTAAAAGATAGGCCTGAAATAGTTTGTCGGCCGAAAAATTTAATTTTGAAGACGATAACTTTATTGACAAAACTGGAAAAAGGGGGACCGGGGTCTCCCCGGCGATTTTTTTTAGATAACTATCTAAACAATTTGCTATTTTGCCCGCTGCCCCCCCCCCCCCTTGGCTACGCCACTGTCCATGGCCCCCGAAGGGTTGTTACCCTAAATTGACTTTAGCAACACAACCAAATCTCTTACAGTCGTTTACTTATTACCGCGGCTAAAATATTAATACAAAATTTAATTATGTTTTTTTTTAAGTAAAATGGGACGAAGAAATTTATCTCATAGTGCAATGATCCGCATGAATAGCTTATTCTAGTGCCTGTCGGGATTTTGTAAGGCAACGTGTAAGGCAGAGTGTAAAAATGTAAAAAAAAGTTTTTATTTAGGTAAGTACGAGCTTCTCTCCTACCATTCCTACCTATTTAGCACAGTCAGTGGGCTGGCCAAGCCCCCCTCCCCCGAAATGGAGAAATGAAAGACGAAACTAATGATGTGGGCTGTTGTAATGCATACTTTGCAAGATCTAATCGATGTTCGAGTCAACAGTGAGCGGTAAGCGGTTTGGTTGGTATACGCCACTCAGCACTGTACATATCAAAACAATTGCATAATAATAAATTTGATGGACTATTATTCAGAACAGTGTTAAACTTGTGGAAGTCAACATAATGGTTTAATAAATACTATAGAAAAACACCGCTTCTTTTGCTTGCAAAATCCAACAGGTACGTTTGCAATTATCATAAAATAACAAGGTAGCAAAATACCACCGTAAATTATTGAGCACGGTAACCTGTAGGTAGAAGGAAAAGCTAATGAAATGCCTCAAACGAAAAAAAAAGGAAAACTTTTTTAAATTTTTTTTAAGGAGGTGAGGAGTTAACCTCTTTCGCCTATTTAACAAAGGGTTAGTTGGAATTACATTGCCTGCTGTGTTAATAGTCATTAGAGGCATGGGTCACATAGTCAGGGGATTGGGGCGACGTTTCGGGAGTGGGTGCTACTCTCATTATCAGGCTTACCCTTGATAAGGACTGATGGTTTTTGGTCGGTTGACTCATCGCTCTTGTATTCTACTCTGAATTATTTAGTAAATCCGATCCTCTTAAGGATCTCTAACCGCTCGACCACGGCCATGCCTCTTATGACACTTAACATAGCAGGCAATGTAAGTCCAACTATCCCTTTGCTAAATAGTATTACACCATTGCCATTAACCTTTACAAATAGAATGCTTTCGCCTGTTTATTTCGTCCTTGTCTCAGCTTGTCCATTGTCGCTTCGAGCCAGTGTAGGTTGACATCGAGGACGTATACCAGTTTGCCAATGGCCAAAAATGCATACGGAAACAATGCAAAGAACCGGTCCGAGTTTACTCGAACATGCTTTCCAATTTATCAAGTAGTAGCTAGAGAAAATGAGTAATTTCATGGTGAATAATTTACCTATAGTTAAATTTCCGATATCTCGGGGGGGGGGGGGGGGGTTGCCCACCTGACGTCACTAGAGGTGAGGTAAATTCTAGATAGGTCACACCAACAAATTACCACACAGCAATAATGGCAGGGCACGCAATGCATTTGACCGTGAATTTTCTACCATTTTTTCAAAAACATTTTTTTTTGCACAAAACCAAATAGTTTTTTGGGAAAGCAATCTGCCCGGTTTCGTTACTCAATTTAACACCTAAAACATGCCTGAAGGTAGAAATCATCGATGGAAAGGTTTCACAGAAAAATTATTTTTTAGTCATTTTTCATTAAAATTTAGTTATTTTAATTTTTTTACCCCCAGAAGCAAACTATCAAGGGGCAAGCGACCCCCCGCCTTTCGTTAACATTAATAACGACTACAATATATGTGAATTTAAAAGAAATCGTTGGAGCCGTTTTTTAGAAATAATTTTTTTAGACGTTTTTTTGGAGTTTTTGAAAATAAAACCCCCCCAAATTGAGTTATCCCAAAATAAAATAAAAATTCCCGAGGTATGATTTTTGTGAACCTACATGTCGAATTTCATCAAAATCGACCGAGTAGTTTGCCCGGAAATCGACGAACAGACAGACAGAGCGACAGACAGACAGACATTTCGTAAAAACCACTTTTTTGGGTTCCTGGGACCTGAAAACGTGTAAATCCGTTGAATCGAAAATTTCGACCATCACAAAGCTTTCCTTATACTACGTATAAATTGGAAAACAATAAATAATCTCCTAAATCCATTTGGACTTTGGCATTGGACAAGGGACCCATAGGCCACCATAAGTAGGCCTAGGTCCATAAAAAGTCCATCAGGACATTATTATTATTATTATTATTATAAAAATAAAAACTATTATTTTTAATATTGTATTGTATTCTTTCTATTAAATGCTCCCAGTGCTGGGGGTACCGACTGGGAAAAAAAATATTATTATTATTATTATTATTTTGTAAATATATGCCCCTTGTCCAGAGAATACTGGGCAAAAAAAAATAGCCTGTGATGATGCCGTATAGGTGGTTAAGACATGGTGACGATGATGATGTTAACTATGATGATGATGATGTTAGTGATGATGATATAGGAAAGCTTTGGACGAAAGAATGGAATGGAGAGCAGAAACAGGGGAAGATGAGGGATGTCAGGTCGTGTCCACACGTCAGCGCCCAGTCCAAATTAAAAGACTCCCTCACTGCTGAAAAGGGTAAAAATTTAACAAAGCGTGAGCTTCAGACATGCTACCTCACTTACTAGGCTCAGGGCCGAATATGTCCGGTATGTCAGAGCATCTCTGGGGCTCCCTCGAAATTTCAATTAAATGGTAGTTCTGTGCTCTGGTATGATGGCGGCATAAGGATTTTTCAGACGAATTTCTGAAAAATGGGGAAAATTACCGAAAATTTAGGCTCAAATAGGTAATTTGAGCTGCGGGTGGGGATCCTTTGAGGTGTGTTCTGTCTTTATGACCAAGAACAGGATGTTCAGTTAAGCAATGAAATAAAAGCGACCAGTATTTGTTGTTGTTGTTGTTGTTGTTTCCAACGCCTCCTTTCAAAATTTCTACTTTAAGCAACCCTGTCAGCCTGGCGGGGGGAATGAGTCTGTTTGTTAACTTGAGGCACCCTATGGGCAGACTCTTTCACCTCGACGGAAAGGGTTGACTGACTGGGTGGACCTCCTGATTATAGTGGATTCCGATCCACTTGGGGAACATGGTAAAGCCACACGATTAAATCAGAGGTGACCAGGTCTCGACACGCACGTAGACTCTCTGGTTTAGTCTCAGCGCGATATCTAGTCCCACCATGTTCCCCTGCCAACGCTGTACACACTACCAAGTTTGCCGCAGTTTGAAACATGTTAACTGCTCTCTTGGAATCAACATGGTAAGGCCGTTGGCAAAAGCGACCAGTGTCATCAACTGTCTTTTATACGATAGGGATTGCTCCACGAGTCTGTATAGTCAGGGTAAATCCCCATGCTGAAATTGAATAAATGATCCCGAATAGCTACGTTGTGAGATATTGATTTATATATTTATAGTTAATTAGTTTATATATGACAGAACCCAGTGCGTGTAATGCTTTAGTTCAACTCCCCCTCCCCCACCCCGGGTCTAATCAACTAGTCTGGCTTTGCTGTGAGCCCACCACGGTTAAATTTACAGACTTAGCGCAGCATGTGAATAATGCAGTACACAACGAGCCTGCCACACGCCATTCCCATGCCTTGTTGCTCCCTATTTATGCGTCAGCATAAGGGAAGCTTTGTGATTGTTGAAGCTTTTGATTTTGAGATTTTAGTGGTTTTAATAGTTTTGAGGTTCCAGGACTTTTACGAAATGTACAGATGTACTGTATGTCTGTCTGTTCGTCCATCTGTCTTTCTGTATTTACAGGATTTATGGCCACGTAAAAAAGTAACGCAATTCATTTTTGCTTTCTTAGTTACATAAAGTTGCACTATAATTATTACACTCCTTTTTAATAGCCAGTAAATTAAATTAGAGTTTTTCTCATGGCAATAAGAAGACAAAGGGCGAATTCTCATTTTTAATTGCAGTGGAAAAATAACAATACCTTGTCCGGTCTCATTTCCTTTATGCTTTACCCCAGTAAAAGAGGCGATTCTCTCCTTTGACGTTTTTAAATTAATTCTACCTGCGTAATTTATTTCTGTTGACTGATCTAGGCCCTGTGCACCCGAACGTTCGACGTCGGCCACCGACCCCGACGCCGACGGTAGGCGTTACACCCTGAGAAATATGTCTATCGGAGCAAATGAGCTTGCTGAGTGGTTCGTTCAAAACCACAGAGTCTGCTTCAGAAAATTTCTATGAGTTGGCGTGTCTAGGGGAAAACCATGCAATTTTGGGGATTCGGCTTCACACGGGGAATTGTCGAGAAATCGACAAGAAATCTCCTGCTATGAACGGATAGTTATAAGCTACCCCCCCCCCCTGCCCCCTCCCAAATTTGGTAAATCTCGAAGTGAGATGCCATGTGCATAATTGCGACTTACAAAATCCAAATTGGCAATGCCCAGCTATCACTAAAGCATTAACGACAAAATACCTTGGGGTCCACTTTGACAGTGATATGAAATGGAGCAGCCACATAAAATCGATAAAAGGAAAATGTCGAAATTTTTTAAGACAACTTTTTTACCTCCACACGGTCTGCCCCCAAAAAGTTTTTATCCAACTATACCACTCACTTTATGAATCTAGGTTAGCGTATGGTATCCAAGTGTGGGGTGGGACCTTTGTCACAAATTTAAATTCACTTGTAGTTACCCAAAAATACCTTATTAGAACAATAGTAAAAAAACCTAGAACTTGGCCATCATTCCCTCTCTTTATTCCCGCTGCGGCACTTGTTCTTATACAAGACATTGCGAATTTTTTACTCTATCAGTGGCGACATGGTACAGAGACCCAGACCAGCAAATACTAGAAGAATTGAGCACCTTGTAGTACATAGGGCATACATTGCAAATTTTACCAAATCCTACCAATATATAGCACCAAAATTATTTAACGTACTTAATATTTGTCCTGGGCCGCTGTCAATAAATAAATTTTCCAAATTCGCCCGGGAATGGCTGATGAGACGGGAAGAGGTGGAATCCTTATTTGAAATAGTGGACTATATAGACTGTTTTGTGTTTACGAGAGATCTGTTATTAATATGTAAGTGTAGTTTAATAAGTTAGTTTAAGTATGTGTAATTAAATTTTTATTTCTTTTTTACTTAGTTTTAGAGTAGGGTAAATTGTTATAGGTCTTCTTGTAGGGCTTTACAATTATTGTGTTTACATTGTTCTATTTAATACACATTCATTCATTCATTCATCTATTGTAAATTAATTTATAACGCTCTGATTTAATCGATCCCACTATTGTTTTTCCTATTTTGACCCACAAATACCCCCCCCCCCCCCTCAAATGGGCTTGATCCGTCCCTGGCTAGCCCTATGGTCACAATGGAAAAGACGTCAGCAAATCGCGAGTGGGAGTGCCGTGCCCTATTTCTGCATTTACTTTCACAATTGATTAGTTCATTAAATAAACTTCTACGCGGGTCGGCGGGTCCAGCGCCGTAACCAGCCGGCCAATATGCAGAGAGTTTTCCACCTATTCATTATAAAAATTCCGCTCGTGGGAAACCCTTCTTAATAAGTCTTTGTGTAAAAATCTACAGTATTTTTTCTTTCAACATCATCAATTTTGCACCTATATTATATTAAAATTTTCTCGAATCCCCTATTTGGAGTCATTTTAATAAGTTTTGATCTGTGAACTCTGGCTGTACTGCTGTAAAAACGCATACCCCCCCCCCCCTATTTGGTTTTCTAAACATTTTCCTGTTACTTGGGCTTTGCACCAACTATTCGCAAACATGAAACCAACCTCACCCCCCCCCCCCACCCCAGAAGTAAAATCCGGCTGCATAGGTCCCTTTGTGAGTGGGCTTGTTCCACCATAACATTTTGTTTACGCAGCACCGTACATTTTATGAAACTATGCTAAACCGTTTTAAGGTGCAATTACGTAGTGAGAAAATTAGAACAACATGCCTTGGGATTGTATATAAACAAGCGTTAAAACATCTGGAGATACTTACGGTTGAGATCTAACGTTAATACTTTGGAAGCAGGAGGTTCGATGTTGTTATTAGATGCTTGGCAAACTAGCTGAGCGTTGTGATGCCGCCTTTCCAGCCTAGGAAGGGTGATGTGATTTACGGTAACATCTCCAGTCTGTTTCTGCTCAAACGAGTCGTCGATTATTCTGTTTTCCAGGAACCATACCACCCTTGGACGAGGTCGACCTGGAAAAAATCAGAAATGTCTCTTATGTGACATGTTTATATCCCGGAGACAATTTGTGGCTGTTAAGGCTTTAACAGTGTACGTCCCGTACGAAAAAGGCACCCCAAAATCCGTCGATTTTACACACTTCTTATTTTTTATTTAATTAAAAAAAGCAAGATATTAATGATTTGGCTAATTTAAGCCTACTTCATGCATCAATTAATAAAAACCATACTTTTTTCGTAAAAATGATTGAGGGCTAAAATTTTACGTAAAATAGATAAAAACAGATACAAACTACAAAACCAAATATTAATTGTACCCTATTATATGATGCATAAAGTAGTCTTCTGCAACTTAAATGAATCAATATTTCAATAGCTTGCAAGCTTAGTTAATTAAATAAAAAATAAGAAGTATTAAATTTTAAGGAGAGATTTCAAAATATTTCGTAAAGAACATGAGGTACCAGTGATACCGTACATGTTATCCTATTAATTAATTACTATTGGTACCGAGATAGATAATGGGTAATAATAAACATTATTTCGGTTGCCTCGATTTTCCCTATCCCAAAGCATTGGATTGGGTTAATTGTTAGAGCGAGCCGGAAGGTTTTCGATGGCATAGTGGTAGCTTGTTCGTAGTTGTGCGAGTCTCTACACACCATGCGATCGGAAACTTGTCGTAACTCAACACAGGTTTTACCTACAGAGGCGGCTGAAGAGGTTATTCGGATGCATTCATTGAATTGTTTGCATGCGAATAATCTTTAAATAAAAGGAAAAAAAATGTGTAAAAAAGGTTAGTTTCCAAAATATTTGGTAAATATTTGCCTTAAATATTATGAGGCATACAATGTGTATTGTATTTAGGGTTCGTGCTAGAAAGAACCTGCAAGAAAATCATACATTTAAACTTTAAAGTAGCTTGAGGAATAATTCATTGCATCCATAATCGCACAACTTTACGAATGGCAATTTTAGTTAAATTACGGAAGGTTAGCTACTAAAAAAATTTACTTCTTTGTTTTCTAGCTCGCCTAATTGTATGTATGGTAAATATGAAAAATTATATAAAAATCAGGAGAAGCTGCCTCAACAAAAAGGGTTCATAGCAACAAACCCACATGCCCATTGAATATAAATTCACTTACTATTCATTCATCTTTCAGCTCGATTTCAAAACAGTTTCTTATTTTACTACACATTTCAAATTCAAAAATAAAAATATTGAATTGCTTCGCCCTAGGAGGTCACCACATTACGAGTAGAGTAATTTAATAAGTGTATGCAAGTTACATACAGTAAAAATGTAGGGACGTCTATGATAAGTAAGTTAGTAAGTAAGAAATAGTCTTGAACAACTTGATTTTGAATAGACTTAAATTTAATCAATTGCATAGTTAATTTAATAAAAACAGATCGATTTTGAAGTGAAGCAGGTGAAGCTACGTCTTGATAACAATTAGTTTCTCCGATATAAATTAAGTTAACCACTCGACGCAAAATGGTATTATAATAAATAAATAAACAAATAAGGACTTTTCATTGTTTCTATTACTAAGCTAACCTAGCGGAGTTAGGGCTATAAAGCCCTCTCTTACACTCAACTAGGAAGGCCCGGGACCGCCTGCTTTACATGCCCTCCGAAGCATGTTACAATAGATATGACACTTACCGCCACGCACTTCGCAGGCCAAGCTTATGGAAGCCCCCTCATTGTACGGCTCCACCAATTTCGTTGAGTCCCGCTTGCTGGAGTCATAGATTGTTGGATCTTCCGGAGGAACTGCAATAGGAAACGGAAAGTCAACTTCCGATGGTGAGCTGCACTGCGTTTTACCGCTCCCAACTTCAGCACTGACTGCTGGGTTATTCAATGCTCAGAGAACGTTTGGTTTTAAAAATCACGTGAAATCAAGATTACTTGACAAGTCTCGGTAAGAAATACAGCACGGCACAACCATGTTTTGGAATATGGTGTTACCGTCCAGTATTCTTTACAGAGACTTTTCAAGACATCGTAGGACCCGCTCTAAGAGGTTGTTCTTCACAAGACGTGTACTGCCACTCAGTTTTGGCGTCGTAAGCAAGAATCAAGTTAAGCGTTGAGACTTGAGCGGGGCATTTATTAGGAACAAGGCAGGATTTAGTGAACTTCCCAATGGCATAACTCTATGGCATTAAAAGTGTAGGAAAGGTCAGATCAACACTTAATCATAGCGTTTAAGAACTTCAAGTAGTGTAAATAAAATAATGTACCTAAATAAAACAAGAAAATTATCATTTGCACTTGTAGCTAGAAAACTACAATATGTATAGGATTAGGGCTCTAAGTACACAGTATATATATTGTACATACTGGACAATTTTTATATTTTTATTTCTTTAAGCAGTATGATCAAACACAACAGGCCCATAAAATGCCATTTTACACTAAACCACACATCACTCTCAATGTCCAAAAAAAAAGTGACTTTTTGGCTAATACTATACTATGTAAGCCTATAGTGGAGCTAGAGCTATATGAAAACACTGAATTAGGAAGAACTGGGATCGCCAAAAAAATGCAGCAAGCTCACTCGAACCAACGATCTTTCTATTTAAAGGGTAAGTCCAACTAACCCTTTGTTAAATAATATTATACCATTGCCGCTAATATAATATAATATACAAACTATATTTCGTGTGAAAGGAGTCCGTATTAATACTCTACATGCCTTGACAAGTCTATTAATCGCAATATAACCTAGCCTCTAGAGTTTTTCTAATTCAATTTCACACAGAGGGAAATCTACTATACGTAGAATGGTAGCCAATAATAGCGACTGGAATAGGACAAGAGCAATGAAAATAATTAGAATCTATCAAAGACCACTTTCACGACAAAGATTTTCAAACGCTATATGGTAACAATACGAGTGGAGAGTGTAAAACACGAGGGGCATTTGGTGGTTTAGAGAGGGTTGGGCGGCCCGGATTATTGGAATTCTTACTCTGCAGATACTTTAAATCAAAAAGGTTCTGCTCTTCTTCAATTTCACCCTTCAGCGTTTGTAATAGTGCTCCTCTGATTGGAAAATACAGTGTACTGTATATAGGAGCAGCCTAAACAAGTTCATGTGTCAAATTTTAGACCAAGGGCGGATCCAATGGATAATTTAGGGGGGGGGGGAGTCACAAGTTTTATGTAAGTTTAAAAGGAATTTTTTGTAGAAAATTTGAGTTTTATTCAATTAAAAACAAAAACAAATTACTATCATATGAATTTACTCATGTAGGGGGGTTATGGTCCCCCTGAGGATCCGCCATTGTTTTAGAAAATTAGCACCACTAAATTTGTTGTTTTTATTGACTTTTTATTTTTTAATTTAAACAACAAAGCAAGTTATTAAAAATTTGGCTCATGTAAGCTGTAGGAGATGCATCATAGGAAATATTAAATCATGCATCAATAGGAAATATTAAATATTTGGTACCTCAGCTCTTTCATAAAAACCATGGGACTAAAATTTCGCGTAATATGGGATTTTTGAAAAAAATACAAAACTGAAAAGTAAAAATACCCGATTATATGATGCACGAAGTAGTTTTCTACAACTTAAATGAGCTAAATTTTTAATACCTTGCTAAGTTAATGAATAAAAAATGAAAAGTATTTTTTGACTTAAGTCTATTATGCGGTACGAAATGCATGGAGGTAACAATTTTTAAAGCGACTTGGCAACTCGCATTACGATCAATTTGATAATTGCCAAATGCATCTGAGAATTTAAAGACATCGTCGTGGCCGTCAGTGGCTTCAGTTATTTCAAACATGCCATAAACTATAGAAGGACTAAACACATCCGATTAAATATGTCCATAAATTCAGGTAGGCATCTCATAACAACATTATTAGGTACTTGCAGGGCTTAAAAAGTAAATTTAATGCATTCACTTTTTTTATAAAAAATAATAAGGCCCCCATTCAGCAATATGAGATAAAAGTGGACTTTCAATTAAAAAATCAATTCCCGCCCGTACAGAGGAGAGAGGATACCGTATAATAATATGTTTTGATTTTACCTACCTACCTACCTACTTATATATTTGAAATGATTGAAATAATATATAATGAAAAAAAATACAAAAAAGGGTTAGACAGAGAGGGTAGAGGTTATGATTTTTTTTTGTTTTTTTTTGTTTTGACTTACCGCTCCGATAGCTTTGATACCAATGGAAAATAGGAGGTATGAACCCGATGAGGAGTACCGTATTGCAGATTCTTTAGGAAACTTTTTGAGGAAAAAGGAAGAATTCCAATAAAATATCTAAATGTCTGATGTCCGTGGAATGAACAAGCAAGACCGACTTGCCCGTTTCTTTCATTGTTCTACATTTTCAAAAACCATCCAGTTGGGGAAGTTTTGCAGACCCAAGACTTTTCTTAATACAATAGTATAATAGATTCCCCCACTTTCTGGAAAATAATTCAAAAACAGGTTGTATTATATTGGCTAATTAATATTGGTTATATAAGTATTGGCAGGGCTACATTGTTTATTGAAGAGGCGATACAATAAACTGTATACACTATCAATTTATGAGTGTATAACACATACACGTGTATATATTTTACCTATTAATGCAAAGAAAATTCTTAAATAATCAGATCTCATTTTCCAGCCCATCACACGATGGCAAGGCCACGCCCAGGTTTTTGTTTGGGGGGGGGGGTCCAAAATTTTTTTACGTATTTTATTAATGAAAGTTCATTCTATGCAGTATGAAGCCCTTTTATTTCGGAGGAAGTCAGAACCCCTTGGACTACCCCCCTAGGCACGGCCTTGCACGATGGTTTTTGAGTGTGTGTGTGTGTGTGTAATTCTACGGTTCCCGGGCATAGTAGTGCTGACATTCAGACACTAATGGGGATAAATGCGATCTGAAACGATCCGTTAAAATATTTCCTGAAAAGATCTGGGGGTGTTGAAGCAGCACCCCCCCCCCCCCCCCCGTCTCTGTCGACATTTTTTCTTTACGTTTTCAATAGACAACTTCCTACGCGACCTGATTCTTATAGGCATTCTTGTTGGAAACTTCGAACTTTCCGGGGAGTGCCGAGAAGGAAAAGTTAGTCAAGTTTTTTTGTATTGTGGACGGCGGCTCGTAACTCACTGAACGGCCTCGTACGGAGTGCTGGGCAGAAAGTTACCTAATTGGTTAAGAACAATCTGATTTATTGCGTGGCAGGGGTTGTAAGAAAAACTTCTTGGTTCTGTGCTATTTCATTTGTAATGTAACGCTTCGAATCAAAAAAAAAATATGTCCGACTCATTGATTTAGCATTTAACTGCTTTAACTGCATTTAACTTTTATCTTTGACATAATGTTCATTATATTGCAGTAGTCCTAGTAGTCCTATACAATACTAGCAGTAGTCATTTAAAACAACTGGTCAAATATATATTTCTAACTATATTTCTATAAATAAATAAATAAATAAATAAATAAGGACTTTTTATTGTTTCTATTACTAATAGCAGGTACATATTGTATTACATATGCACATAATAATTAAATAGCCTACTTTTTTAAATCCGGTTCTTGTAAATTTCATGTTAATCGACACAGTGTTACTTTAGTCATTTATTCATAGGGAATTGATTAAAGGAAATGCGTACATAAGATAAACATTTGCTGTTGTCGATGAGAAAATTGATCAAGAGTCGAAAATCAGAAAAATGTAATAATGAATGCAAGTTACTATGAGCTACATTCAGAAATGAAAGATGTGAAATTTTAATTAATTTAAAAAAGAGTGGAAAAAAATTAGCTGGTTTCGAAATTTAAGAAGACAAGCAAAGCTTTCGCACGCCGGATAAAATCTTCCCCGAGGATAGAATATTTTTTAAAAATAGATTAAACATTTATAATGCGTCTTCCTTATTGCTAGGTAAGAAGGGAGTTAAAAAATTTGCAGAAATCAGCTGAAGATAAAGAGAATATTAATGAGTTTTAAAAGTCTTTAGAGAACTGGAATTATCGATTTTACTTCATAGCTTACATCACCGCTCGGTAAAGAATACTGCTCGGCACACCCATGCATTGGTAGATGGCGGTGCCGCCCAATATCGCTTACTGATACTTTGTGATGGCTTGTTTGTTTTCAAACGCCTGCTTTCAGCATTTCTGCTTTAAGCAACCGTGTCAGCCAGGTGGAGGGAGTGAGTCTATTTCATAATTTGACGCGCCCTAAGGGCAGATATTCCTTCACTTCAGGGAGAAGGGACGTTCACTGACAGGGTGGACTGATTGTAATAGATTCCGAACCACTTGAGAATATAATGAAGTCACACGATTAATTCGGAGGTGACCAGGACTCGACACGCACTGAGAGTGACTGGTTAGTCTCAGCGCGTTATCATTTCCCTACATGTTCCCCAGTCAACGCTGTGCACACTGCCAAGTTTACTGCAGTTTTGAACAGGCTCTGTTTTGGTTGATTCAACTTTGTACGGCCTTTTGGAATAGTGATAAAGGAACTGGGCATTAGTAAATTAGAATACCACCACTCTCGTATACAACAGTAGTCACAGGTCAATTCGGACAAAATTCAATTTACTATTCAATTGCATGAGAAACCAATATTTTTTTTATCAAGCAGCTTCAATAAATTGCAAATGAGGGAATTGACTTTATTGCACCTTTATAGCGAAAAGTGGCAAATAAAATAGTCCTTTCTAGTGACCGGCACGAAGATAAAAAAAACCTGGAAGGGTAGCCGAATTCAACTTTTAGGTAGGCAATTCAGAGTGTTTTAATCAGGAATTCAGCATAAAAAGGGCATTAATATAGTAAGGCTAGCCGTAGGAGGAGGGGGGGGGGACTTGTGTTGGGGCTTGCCCCACGGGAAAATCAAGATATAAATTCTTGAGTTGGTATTCAGCGCAGGTGGAATTCCACTATATTTTTAACTCTTAAGCGAGTCATTCTCTCTCCCTTCATCCTCTTCGCCTCCTCGTTTCCTGATACTTTCTTTACTTTTGCTTCTTAACTTTGCAGGTGTGTTGCGGAAGTTGTGTGCCAGCTTCCTTCCTAAAAATGATAGATTGCACCCCAGGCAAAATTACAAATTAGTTAACGCCGGAAACTGTGGGCACCTCAATTGTGTTTTAGATGCGCCTTACGGGAAAGAAGAATGAACCATTGAATATATTTTATTGAAAAAGGAGATACGAGATTTAGTAAACAGAACAAGTAGGGAGGAGTGTGTTAGGCAGCCTAGATTGTTCGACAAGAATTGGAAAGCATTTAAGATCAGAGACACATCTTATAACCGTTTGAATTTCATTATTGTGTAAGTTCTACCTACGGTAATTGGAGACTAATGCAGTAGTGCTATTAGCGAAATATGAAAAACAAGCGGTTTATTTTTTCCCATGCCGCGGGTGGCACTCGCAAAGGGTGTCATTTTGAGATACGCAGCTTGGTATCCGGCCTCACGCGAGGGGGGGGGGAGAGTTTGGAGGTCCGTAACTCTACCTCCAACCAGTATTGATAAATGTGTTCAATATTTTCACGTTTTAGTAAGTACTCAGGGTAGGTTAGGGCAGATAATAATAATTATAATAAAGAAGATGCAAATGTTCATTAATTCTTTTCAACTAGGCTATTTCATATTTGAAAACATTCAACATTTGAATACGGACTGTCCGTTAACAGCATAAATAACTTTTGTTTGGTTGTTTTTTAAAAAGGTTAATCGCATACAAACAATTTAGTGGATGTATTAGATTGACCTCTTCAGTCGCCTCTGTAGGTTAGTACCCGTGTTGAGTTACGACACGTCTCTGATTGCATGGCATGCAGAGACTTGCACAAGTACAAGCACGCTATCACCAGTACCACCTGGCCATCGAAGAACTAAAATGTCATTTATATCAAACTAATTAAATGTGCATCCACATTGTAACGACAGCCGAATACAAGGGGTTTCCGGTGAATGGCAACAAATTTATAGCACATGTCATAATATACGACAATTTTACTATTACATGGCGCTGCAACACTTCATAAACTTTAAATTTGGTTCTAGCATAATACGCGAACCGATGGAGCGTGTTGATGGTTTATTGTCTGGTAGTTTCAACTTTTCGCCATGAGTTACGACTGTATATAGTCTTTTCCTTAATAATTAGAGCTGTCTTAAGGATTTTACACGTTCACTTCAGGCTACTGCATCTTTTTGATATGTTGCTAATGGGTATAGTGGGTAAAGAGTAGGGCATGCTTCCAATAACATTCTACTGGAGTGTTTAAAAAGTTACAATATCGCAGTGGCGGCTCTTAAGGATAAAATTAGTTGAGACATAGCAGACAAAAAGAAATTTTGATGGTTTGGCGCCTCAACAATGCCATTGTGAATTTTTGGAGCTAGATTTCTTTATGTCACATTTACGCGGTGTTTTGAAGTTTTAAACACCTGCTAATTGCGTGGTCATAATGTAGGCTCATAATAATCATATCCCAGGACGCAATTTTTTCAGATTATTAATTAATAATTATTTTTTTAAATATGATATGGATGGTATCATGATTGTAGAAGGTACCAATAATGGCGTCAATTTCAAGAGCCGGCAAGGAAGGTGTAGAAATAGAAGGTGGAAGGCACGTTGAAGACCCAATTTCTACACTGTCACTGAGACACTAGCGCTATGCCAATGATTTTAACGATATTTTGACGATTTTACTTTATAGTTTCTCGTACTTCACGTACTCACAATGTAACTAAATAATATATTTATTTATTATTTAAGCCAAAAATAAAACTACACAACACTACTACAAATAATAATACAATAAGTTAATGCATATGGAAATCAAGATCTCAACATCTTGGTAGTGTAATAATATTAAGATTTAAGAGACAAACAAAATGATTACCCTTCCGTCGGCATAATCAATTCACCCTGAGTGAGAAGCCAGGGAAACAGTTGGCATTAACTTCGCCATATTTGTAATTCAATATAAGGGGGAAGGTTGCTGTTTTAAGAAGTTTGAGACTTGTGTGCTGTACTGCGACACATGCTCGCGGCTTTCTGTTGTTTCCACAGCCTCAGACCAGCCATAACAAGCTTCATATTTCTTGCTCCGTAGGTTTAGTTTGGTGTTAACAACTTTAAATTACTAATAACCTTCCTCTCAGCATTGAATGTATAGACGAAGCCGTAGAATTCGAGACAATAAATGTCGATCTGAAAGCGTAATTCCAAACAATTCGTTGACGTCTTCAGTGGTACTGCGTAGACTTCTAAGATTGTATCTCCTAGATTCGCTGAGCAGCTCCACTGAAGATGTCGACCGCAGATGTTAACGAAATGTTTGTAAGAACGCTTTCAGATCGACCATCCCTAGATCATCAGTGAAAGTATTTTGTAATTAGATCGTATTGTTTGTTATACGAATAGGCTCAAATAGGGCACCAAAATGGCCTCTAAGTAAATTATGGAACAGCGCCCCCCCCCCCTCAAACCTTTGGAGCACGACATCCTGTAATCTAACAAAACAATAGAATGTAGTGAGGTTCAGGAACACTTTTGGGATAATTAAAAGCAATTAGTCTAACAAACTGCTTTTCGTATAAAATAAAATAAGTTTCACCTGATGTCAAGAGCCGTTTTTAAACTCACCAAATTAACCCTTCACGCCTATTTTACAATAAATATAAACCCCCCTGTTTAGTTAGTAAAGCAGATTCTAAACATGGGGGGGGGGATGTTAAAATTACAAAATTATTTTCAAATGGAGCAATAGTGGCCTCAGAGTATAGTAATATAAAATAGAACGTGGGGTTCAAAATTAAGCACACAAAGGGGATGAAGTCAACAAAACTAGAAAAACAAATAATCTTGAATATGTTTGTATATTTATTTAGAGTAAGGACGTTACGCTTTTTATGGATCCAGGCCTACTTATGTATAGGGGCCCACAGGTTCCTTCTTCAATGCCAACGACCCCATGCATTTCGGACATTATTTGTATTTTCCATATGAATTTTTAGCCATTGGAAACTTTTATACGTTCTTGATGTCCACCTACACCGGCTACAAGCGGTAATGGGCAAGCTGAGACAAGCTCATCATTAACGCACTGAAACAGGAGAAGGAATGACTTAACCAAGTACAGATACGAGTCTGTATATTTATTTACTTTTTTATTTGTATTTCTATTTTTCCTTTTCCAACTTTACCACATTGTAATACAAGTATATCTGAGAAACCGTACCTACGAGTATATTGTAAGTTGTACTAATTGACTATTATTATTCGTAAGATTCCATCTCATTTTATCATACTTTGCTTGATGCTCACTATGTGAAAAATTGTTTTCTTTTGCGCAAGTGTCACAGTCCGATATAACGTTTACAAAACAGAGGTTTGTTGTCAGTCCTTAGCCGTGAGTCTAGGCCAGGAGGAGCGTATGCTCTTGTGTTAGGCGTGGGGTGAAATTGCTTGTTTTACTTCAGACTGTTGTTCCGGTACATATACAATGCTAGTATGTATGGATTTAACATAACTTAAATGTAAATGTTTCACCCAGTCAGTGGCGGAGCGTGCATGTAAGGCGGGTAATGCCGCATTACACTCAACAAATCCTTAGAATGTATTAAGAGCTTCGATGAAATCCATTGGAAGCCGCGTCAAATAAGATTGTATGAGCATGATGCTATCAACGCAGTCTAAGAAAATTAAGAATCTCGTCTCGTTAGAATTCAAATGTTTTCAAATTTTTACTTTTTAGGAAAGCAGAACATTCTATGTAAAATGATGCGTGTTTTCTTTTTTTTTTTAACTTTAACGCAAGCATTACACTGGCAATTATCCCGCGCCCCGCCACTGCATCCAGTTTTCAATATCATTAACCCTCTTGTAGGATTATTTGGGTGTACTAATATAGCTTTGTCGGAGGACTCACCGTATACACTATACACATACATTACATTTCCATAATAACGATATTAATTGAAGTATCTTTCTACTTATGTGGGTTTCTATCAGTAGCTGTAGTTCCCCTTATACAGTTATACCTACTATTACTCCAAAGCCAATGGTAAACCTGCATACTCCAATTGAACAAGCTGAGAGACCAACCAAACTTTCAGGTGATAATTCTGATTTATCACCATGATAAAATCAGATAGAAACACATTCGACAGGAGCAAAATCCAGCTGACAAACTACAGGAAGCGTGAAACAAAAAATTCTGGCAGGTCCAGCCGGGGATGTCAATAGTGACAGTATATAAATGAGCAGCGAAAGTAAAAAGTCAAGTCAGGTATATCGAAGCTGACTCTTGGGAGCGACCATCCATTTTCACATATGAGTACTGACAGGAGACTGCGACCAAGGAGATAAATTCCTTTATTTTACTCGATCAAATAAATGGGGGACGCAATCAGGAGCGTAAAAGTCAGCATCTCAATCAATGGACCGCGGCGAAAGGACTTTTGGGTCGCGATAAAGCGCGAAGGCGGGCTCTCCATCAACCTCCCCCTCAAATTAATAGGTTCGTTCTCATTTTCACTTTGTGGTCGAATCAGCTCAAAATTGGTCGGACGGCTCTTGCGAAGCAAAAAGTTATTAAAGCAATTGAATTGAGATAACCTGCGATCAAATGTGAACTGTCGACTTTATTATTCCGGTTTTGTACTACGGTGTTTGCTATCACTTAAATGCTTGACGCTATTCTTAAAAAGGCCATTATAGGGCATCTTACCAGTTCATCTTGAAAATCACGTGCAGCAATATTAACATATTAACAATGTGTACGTTGTAGTTTGTGGTTTCAGTAACTACGTATGGTACATCCAAATTGGAATTGCCAGGAACCTGTCAGAGCGTTCACATGATTTCAGGTCTTATGGAAATTGGAAGGAGTGTTTGATGAGTGGCTATTAAGTAGCTACGCTGTAAAGATAAATGATCTCATCAATGATTAGTATGTGATAATTACAATTGCTCGAGCCTACGAGTATATGATTCAAAAACGTACCAAACAAACTAATAACATAAGAAAGAAGCACTTGCGAACATTTGTACATATTGCAGTATTATACGATGAATATAGAATATAACACTGACATTTAACTAACTTTGGTTGATGAGGTAGCCTCCTCGTTATTACCAAAATTAGAAGATATATATTTAAAAAAAACTGGCCTTGGCGGGATTCAAACCCACGATCTACGCCTGACCGGGGCGTCGTCTTAACCACTGAGAGGACGCCCCGGTTAGGCGTAGATCGTGGATTCGAATCCCGCCAAGGCCAGCTTTTTTCTAAATCCTCTAATTCCGGCGATAACATTTGGGTTCTCACTCTCCGTAATTTTAAACTCACCAATGATTGTAAGGTTGACTTTGAAGTTCTTGGTAGGAGAATTCCTGAAGTCAACGCGACACCTGTAGAGACCTTCGTCGGTGTATTTGAGGTAGTCGACGACCAGTTCGGCGGGGGTGGTCGCGGTCCGGAACCACGCGCGCTCCCCGAAGTAGTCGGGTGAGGACCATTTTTCTGCTTCTATGTACTTTCGGCCTCGGACGTCGAAACTGCAATAAATATAAAAGCTCTTTACACAGGTTAATGCCAAGTAAGCGGTTTCTTACATTTACTGTACTCATGAAATAAGTTTTTTCAATGGTTTGTTACATGAAACCCTTTGTGCATGAAGATTTCGTTGAATTGCTTCGGATTTTGGCTTTGACTACGTTTTTCTGACTATGAAATTCTTCCAATCCTCATTTATATCTTCGAATACGATTTACTTCTCACTGTTTCTTATTTTAATGTTCAGGGTCGATTGGTTCCGGTTTTAGATTTTTTTTTGATGTCGTCTCAACAGTTACTCTCTGAAGGAGTATTAATAAGTGAATATTGGAAAACAAACGGACCACCAGTATGTTCACCTGATTAGCGACGTCATAGCTTATTTTATAAAACTATAAGGTTCTGTAGGGACAGTTTTGGTCACTAGGATCGCTGACGACAACAAGATATCCATATTATTCAAAATGGCCGCCGTTTGTATGTATATTATATTAGAAGTTCTTTGTTTGTATGTGAAAGCTAAGTTCTTAGCATCTAATTAATTAATTCTTTTAATATTTTTTATAATGTTTTTACTATGCCTGGACCTTATTGCGCTGCATATAATTTAATATATATACATTCTCCATGATTTATAGAAAAATATCACTTTAAAATAATGCATAAATAAAATAATTTTGAAATATTATTGAAGCCGAGGCCATACACCTCCATATGATTTGCTTGCGGAAGCAGGGACAAATAGAAAGCCCACCATATTTTGGCCTCACATTTTCGCGCCAAATGAAACTCAATAGTTATCTTATGGTACCTAACCCAAGATTTTTAAAACTAAACAAAATGTGTCTTTATTAAATATTTAGGCTGCCTTACTTCACTATTATGATAAATATGCTTTCCCAAAATAGCTGAAAATTATGTGGATTAAAAATAAACAATAGCATCAAATAAGTTCAATCATCCAAAACAGTAACTGTACCCTATGAAATTTCAAATGTAGCAAATACAAAATTAAATTAGGCCTATAGGCAATAATAAGGGCAACAAAAAGGCATTTTCTCTTAGTTTTTAATTAAAATACTGAATACCCCCTGCTGTGAGCCAAAAATGGCGGAAATCAAATTACCATGCGACACTAGCTAGTATATACTTCTAGTATATTATATTAGAAGTTCTTTGAATGAAGCTTATGGAAAAATCAACGCTTTGATATCTTAGCAACTGGTGCTGCCATCTACAAAATGACTCCACAAATGAACCTCATTCTTGAAGCCTTTTATTGAATCTTAAGTTTACATTTTCAATTCACTGAAAGCACGCCTGACTTCTTCTTCGCGGCCTCCGTATTGCATAACATACATATACACAGTACACTGTTAGAAAGATTTAATACATTTGCGGTACCGTACGTCATAAGTGGCAGTTAGGTTTCTGTCGCAAGAAAAGAAGTTGAACTTTAATTTTAGAAAGCCACCAGTCAGAACCAAACTTCTTATTCTTTACAATAGTCCGAATTTAAAATCTATGACCATCCGGGGGTCTCTTATTCTAACCCATAGGCAACATAGGGACTCAGACTCTGTCTTACATTTATTAGAGAGGTGATTTTGGGATGTTGAATTAATTTGGGTGTTAATTTAACTATTTAAATATATTATAGTTAGGGGTTTTGTATGTGGGAGTAATTGTACATATTCTTGTCAGGACATGTAGAGTAGTGGTACGGACTGTGACTTTCACACGAAAGGTTGTTGGTTCGAGTCCTACACTTCCTACATTTTCTGGCCATGCTTCGGAGGGCATGTAAAGCAGGTGGTCCCGGGCTTTCCTATTTGAGTGTAAGAGAGGGCTTTATAGCCCTAATTCCGCTAGGTTGGCTTAGTAATAGAGCAGAAAAATTCCTTATTTATTTATTTATTTGTGTGTAAACTGAGGCAACTATAAACAGATTAATGGATAAATAATTGTCACGGCGCTGCCATAAATATTGCAGCATATGGCATGGTCACTTTGAGCACAAAATCTGGTATTTTTCTATTTTTCTCCTATGGTAAGCTTATGCATTTAAGTGTCATCTGATACGGATTGTAACACACACACACACACACACACACACACACACAGAGAGAGAGAGAGAGAGAGAGAGAATGTGAGAAGGAGTGTGAGTGAGTGAGTTAGAATAAGAGAAAATCGGATATAGAGAATATAAAGTATTCTCGAGTTGTCATTGAAATGTCTGCGCGAGCCAAAGTACCCAATGCCATTGGCGTTTCATTTACTCTACTTCTTTCACCACACATGGTACCGAAGGAAGAATACTATGCTTCTTCGGTACAAGAGCAGATATTTGTATTTGAGGCAAAATGTTCTTGATAGAAACTGGACCTCTCATTGATCGGATTGGCTGGCTCATGAATAATTCTGTTCAAGTAGACGGGCGGAGTAGGGGGGGGGGGGGGTAGGGGGACGAGATTGGCAACATGCACGATTAAACCTGCGGGTCCAGATGGATACTCCTCCATTCGGTCTTGTTACCGCAGCTCACTGTGATTAGTCACCCACTGCCACCAAATATGCTAAGCGTTGTTAAAAATGATAAATAAATAGGGGTTGGGAGGCTGAAAGGGAGGTTGCAGGGATGAAATTAAATAAACAATAAAACGCGCACGTGCATCACGCATAAAAATCTTAGCTTCAGCTCAAATGAAGGAAGGAAGAATGCTACATGGAAGGTTTTATGTTAAAGTTAATCAACTTTTGCATAAAATACTGATTTAGGTTTTGCATTGGTTAAGGTATTCATGATGGCTTTGTATAATCGTGAGCAAATTTTCAGCGAAATTTGTCAGCTATACATGAATTTATTCGAAATTGCCTTTTAGTGCTGCCTTCAGTTCATTGGCCTGTGTGTCCAAAGACTTATTAACAAAACTAATTAACAAATACATCTTTAATCTTTTCGCTTTCTTACCCTGTGTTGTACATGCCCTACAGAATGAAAACCTGAATTTTTCATCAAACAGCAAGGGCGCAAGTCGCTCCATTTCAATAATATCAACCTTATGAAATATTAATATCCAGAAACCCCAAATTGGGCGCCAGTGATTTTATGGCTTGAATGTGCCTTCTGTAGCGCGAGGAACCCCTCTTGGGTTCATTAGTGTTAATGAAATGAGGTTTGCTGCAGTTGAAGGTGAGGCTTACACCGTATACAGGGTACGTCTAAAAAGGGGTAATTCCAAAGAAGGAAGTTTGAGCACATTGCATACCTTATTAATAGAGACCGGAGGAACACAAGCAGCAGCACATACAGTACTAACAGCTAGCCAATCAACATTTTTAAAATGCTAAAAATTCAGACTTTAGAATAATATTATAATAATAGCCCATAAATAAATAAATAATGACTCTTTTATTACTAAGCCATCCTAGCGGTGTTAGGGCTATAAAGTATGACCAGAAAATGTAGCATGTGTGGGACTCGAACCAACAACCTTGCGGTTACAGCCAGAGTCCTTAGCACTAATCTACATGCCCTGACTATACCAGTGGTCGCAACCCTTTCTGCACAACAGAGCCATATTCTGAGTGACCTATGAAGCTTGCGGAGCCAGCCGTACACTATACATAGATAGGAGAAACGGGGTTAGTGAAAAGTAACTTAACTTTTTTTCAACTGCTATTAACACTTTTACCTACAATTAGACTACATAAATATGTGGATTTGATATGATGTAATATAACTTTTTTTTCGTTTAGAATTTCCATTTGATGAATTAGATTTCAATTTTTCCCAAATATTTTCAATTTTTATTCTACCTCGGCGTTCTGGTGGAGCCAGAACTAAGCTGCTCGGAGCCATAGGTTGACGACCACTAGCCTATAAAAACACACACGGTATCCCAAATAAACGTCATAGACTTTTAATTTCCTAATTTAGCTCAATTTCATTTCAAACGGAAAAAAATAGAAATTATGTCGCATATACCTTTACGAAAATCAACTGCAGATTAATTGAGAAAATAGATTTCCATTATTGGCAAAAAAAAAAAAAAAAACTGATTTTCACTACACCAGCTTCATGCAGGTAATGTATCCTGGTACTGTTCATACAGTATCAGATTCATGGTTAATTCATTCCATGTTTATTTATACACAGGTTAATATACTGTAGGCGATGTTTTTAGTTTGAGAAGGTTCCCGTAGTTTACTCAGCAACCCCCCATGAGGCAATGAGTTGCCCGAAACAGTGAACATTTACATTTAACTTTAATTTAACAAACCAAACTGCTGAGGTAAACAAGTATTATTTTCGGCATTATATTGTTATGTTTAAACTGGACCTTTGACGACATTTTTTTATTTTCATTTTTTATTTTTTTAAAAGATAAATCGCATACAAACAATTTAATGAATGTATCCGATTGACCTTTTCAGTCGCCTCTGTAGGTTATTACCCGTGATGAGTACGACACGTCTCCGATTGCATGGCGTGTAAAGACTCGCACAAGTGCAAGCTCGTTACCACCTGGCCATCGAAGTCGATTTTCATGGCTGGTTCTGGCCAAAAATTTAAAAACACTGTTTTTTAATTTTGAAACCGCAATGTCGTAATGTTGGAAATGAGACTCCTTAAAAACTCTTCTAGACGGAATGACGAAGGTTATGCAAAGCTGGAAATTATTTGGTTTCGTGGTCTGGGAGAAAAGCTGTCTACAGCGAATTCCATACTCTCCTACATATTGTACTTGTAAAAAAAATAAAACAAACAATTTAATAAATGCATCCGATTAACATCTTCAGTCGTCTTACTAATTAACCTAAATAACCTAGTAACTTGTGTCGAGTTACGACACCTCTCCGATCGCAAGGTGTGTTGAGACTCGCACCTTGCTAACATAGTTACTAAACAAAACTTAGAACGCACAGTACACTGTATATTGTAGAAAAGTTCATGTATAGTACCTACCTAGCAAATTAAAAAAAACATAGCCGACGTAAATTAAGTGCCTACTGCAACTAATAATAATAATGGCGAGTGAAAAACAGCGTAAAATTGAATAAAAATCGTTTCTGAATACGAGATTTAGAGAGGGTAAAATTTGAAAATTAAAAATCTCGAAAAGGTGGGAAACATGTAGGAACATAAATGCGGATATGAAAGTCCAGACAACAGCTGGACTTTGCGGAAATAACGATCGACTAAATAATTTTCTGTGGATTTGCAAAAGCCGACGAGTTTTTATCGTACGTGGAAGGACGAGTGGGACTTAAATAGCTCTCTAATCCTCTGAAGTAGACTATACAATTTTTGTCTTTTTTTGAATAGATGGTGTGTTTTATAAGGCTTAGTAACTCGAGTTGCATGAACACTGTGGTTGATTTAATTATAAAATATTAAAAGAGCAGAATGCTGAGGTGTTTTATAGAAAGTATAGAAATAATAATCATTAGTACTCACATACCACAGTGGTAAAAAGGGAAAATGTAATATGAAATAAAGGGTTCACAAATAAACATGATTATTTGTATTTCAATTTTTCCTCGCTTTTCCCCCTATACCACAGGTACGAGAGAACTTCACACCTAAAACATGATAAACTCAATTTAATCAATTTGTACCGCCAGTTTAAAAAGAATTGAGTTCATACGAAATGAAGGGAAACCCCCGGAGGAAGTTGTCGCCTGGAAAGATGGAAAAAGAAATATAGTCATATTGTAAAATAACGAACAGGAGAAAAGAAATATGATATTGTACTGTGCGTATAATTTCCCATCATTTGAAAATCGGTAAATATTTTTTACCTACAAATTCGCAATCAACACAGAATCAGCTGCAATCAACGTCCTGAATCATGAATATAAACGACATAAAAATTTGCAAAAAAAAAATGTATTGCCAGAAAATTAAATAATAAGTTGCTCTTTATTCTGTTTCATAAAAAATACTACAGAAAGGGCGAGTTGCACAATTTAGCAAGTTATCGTTTTCTTATCACAGGTTTTATTAACTCCTCGACTCATTCGAAAGGGCAGTTATAAATTAATATAAAGATTAATAATTAAGAATTAATATAAAAATAAATTTAATAAGCAGTACAATATAAATCTTTGTTGCTAATTTGACATGTTATATCAATAATATAATAATAATAATTGTGTATTGACGAGAAATTTGACAAATACATTTAAGATAAAATAAATAAATTTCCGACAGTACATCATTGACGGCAATGAGCGTTAGCCCATGTAGCCCATTTAATATGTGTAATCTAGGTCAAGCTGCGTACAGCCAATAAGGTTTTAACTAATAGCATTCTGTAGGTAAAAAAGTGCCGTAGAAAGACAGCCCACTAATGGTCTGCCTAGGTTAGGTAGGCCTAAGACCAATCCTCTCTCTAAACCACTGTACTATTTGGGATATTGTGATTTGTGGTCAGCAACATGCCCGGCGTTTTCCCCTACCGATGAAGGTAAGATAAGACAGACCCAGGCCAAGCGGAAAGTTTTCCATTTTATGCCATCGAACTTAACCTTCCGTTTCATGGGCTAGTTCTTTGCCAACTGGACTGTTCCTGACCAACTGACATGGCTATACCGATTCATAAAATTCAATTCAACTAATTAAAAAATGTGTCAGAGCAGTTTCAAACGCTTACCCTATGGCATCTACCATACCGTCGATCAACCGATATCTTGGAATGACAGGTAAGGATATTACTCACTACTTCAGGGAAACTTTTCAAACCCGTTTCAATATTTTGTTTTCGATATAGAAAATAACTCAAAATTCCCATGGAGTATGCTAGAAACATAAAGCATTAATATTAATAATATGTTTTCCAGGGCCAAACTGTAAGCTACTAATGCTATATTATATATACGATACGACACGTGACAGTATTAAATCCTATTGTATACGTGGCAGTTCTTAGTGCAGGACCATTCTCTTCACAAAATAAGTAAACAGTGAGTTTTGACATAATAAATCGAAGTTGTGAAGCTGTTTACTAGGGAAATGGCCTTGAGGAACAAAGCAGTGGTACTTCTCAGCGGGGCACAATTGTCTTCTAAAGAGCTCATATTAAGTGCATACGCAAAAAGGCACCCCAAAATAAATAAAAAAAAGTTCCAAAAGGTCTACTATAGTAAAATCCGAAAAAAATTACCTATTCCAATTTTAATTAAAATTAGTAATAACCTTTTTACGTATATTGTTTAATAGATAGGCAGCCTTAGTTGCAAGGGGTATTCACTGTGTTTGGTTTTCGCCAAGGGAAAGTAGTAATAGTACTCCAGTTTTTCTACGTAGAAAAATAATTACACTACCTCCAAAGTTTCTTTGCCATCGGCTATTAACTTATGAACAAGTGCTGTAGTCAAGCTCTTGCCATATGTTTCCTTTTGTTGTTTTTTTATTAATTTCTGTCACAGAGCTCATTTGTTGAAAAATAAATATATAAAAAAACATAATTCAAATGCAAAACAACAACAAATATGGCCGTTTGGCGTTTTCGATTCCCCAAGCTTAGTTTATCGAACCAAGTAGTTGGGTAAAGTGGGGGAATGTTTTGAAATACGTTTCCTTATGGCATTATTTTTCTACGTAGAAAAACTAGAGTTCTATTCCTACATTCCCTTAAGGTAAACAAAGTCACAATGAATACCTCTACAATTGAAGTTTGAAGTACAATAGTATTATGGTAAGGGGATGAAACCTAGAATTTTAATGGGTATGGTAAAGAAGCGCATAAAAGAGAAATCTGTTCAAAATTGGGAAGGGAAAATTCCTCTTTGTTTCACAAGTAATGGAACGTCTGCTCACGAACCTATTAAAAACCCTGCTTTCTTTATTTACTCAGGTCGAACCTCTCCGAGAGATTTCTCACCGCTTTCTACAGCTATCGTCTATTACAACGGTTTAAGTCTTCGTTGGTTCAATTTTCCAGTTAGATTTGGACAATCAATTCCAGTAACCTACGCTATTAATAATGTGTTTTAGTACAGTATAATATTCTATGACCTTCCCGAGTTGGGAGTCCGTAGTAGATCGTGGAGCTTTGTACAAAACCAGCCGGCCGCCATTGAATCCAGCGGACCAGAGCAGGTTCAAAGCTGCAGATAACTTGGTCATGTGTACAGTGCCTGTAGGGAAACATGGTAGGACTTGTCCTGGTCACCTCCAAACTAATCGTGTGACTTCACTGTGTTTCCCAAGTGGCTCGGAATCCACTATAATCAGGAGGTCCACTGTCCTATGGGCTGGCGTAGGACAGTCAAGTTGGGGTCGCACTATGTGCCCAAATATGAGGCCTACGTCGTTATTAACCCGACGAACACTACTACTACTACTACTACTAGGGTTGTACAAAACCGAGATGACTGGAGGAGTGTTGTCGAGCAGGCCAAAGCTCACCAAGGGCTATAGAGCCGAAAGAAGAAGAAGAAGAAGAAGAAGATAATATTCTGTGGTGGCTGCTCTGACAAAAATAATCTGATATTTGTCGTAAACGAGTAGAAAAACACACAATGGTAATAATAATCTGCACATCAATAAAACAGCTAGGAGTATACCGTATGTTTTTGGTGGTTTAATTGCATCTGGAACTGGAAGGACGGGATGTATGTAGGACTCAATGTACCGTATACTATCATTCATAATTAATTCATTGTTAAACAAAACTTTATTTTTGGTTATTCGGTGCATTAGACGGACAAATTTCACTAATTCCTAAAAATATTATTATCAGGTAGCCTACTCAAGGTGCGAATGAATGTTATAATAATATAAAGAAAAATAATGAATTTAAAAACAAATTTTAGATGAAGAATTATATCAATTATAAGCGGCGGCAAACAATTGTCTTTGCTGTATGTGCTGCTTGTACCATATTATATATATTTAGTAATATTGGAGTGATTAGAGTATATAGTGAAAACGGCAAACATCTAGATACTCACAATAGATTACTCACACTCACATACATGGTAAAGACGGTAAAGTGTGAATCGTAAGAAAGAATCAAAATAGAAAAAAAAAGTAGATTCTACTACGTCTACTTTAGTACAAACATGTGAGTACCCTTATTATTTATAAAGCATCCGACAACGGTAGGCTACGCCGGCTTTAGACACAAATAGAAACAAAAGGGGTAAAGAAAAGTAAACACTAATACCTAATTAAAACATGGGGATAATAACACTGAGGTGACCAAATTGCGAAGTTGGGCCTTACTTCTTGTTTCATAAGCTTGAATTATTAAATTTAACCGAAATTAAGTTTCGCCCAATTCGAACTCCAGAAAGAAAAATACATGGTTAATGCAGAGTTTGGAGAGATCTCAATTCTACAATGGAAATATTTAATGAAATACCTCAAGCGCCCTAAGACAATTTCACCATCGTTTTTAATCTCGGTCCCTTTGTATTGTAGCCTACAGCTTTGTTTCGTTATTCAAATCCACTAACTTGTATAATGCAATACAGTACAGATATTCGTACGCACTCGTTTTCTTCGTTATGTTGCTAACTTCAAGCGATTTTTATTGATCAATGAATGAATAGTTCAAATTTGGTAGAAAATCTTTTTCTGCAACTTTTCATTCTTTCATTTTTTTGTACTAGTGCGCTAGAATATGTTTTGCTGATAAATATTGCAGAGTAACTACAAACTCTACCGCTGGTCTGGTTGAGTCCTGTGGCCAGTGAATATTGTGATAAAACAATAGTTCAATTATTATAACAACAATAGATATAAGTGGGTCTGCAAACACTACCCTTGGTCGCGTGCGCCTGTGATGCGGCAATAGTTCAATGACTAACTGCTAGATGTCAACAAGGGCCCGTGCGAATATTGGCATTTTTATCACGATTTAATCTAATTCAGGGGTTCCTAAACTGTGGTCCATGGACCACCGGTGGTGCACAGACATATATCGGGTGGTCCACGGAGCAAAGTAAGAAATAAGAAAATAAAACAGCTGAGTTATTGGAAATTAGATGTAAAATACAGTAAGTCTTGGCACTGAACTATAAAATCTAACCGATATCAGTCCCAAACATTTAATCAAATATTAGCACGTAGGCTAATTGTAGGCACAAACTACTTGATCTTGGTCCTAGAATTTGACGATTTTCCTGTCACAGCCATGGTGATTCAAGAAAAATCATAAAATAACCTAGTGGTCCACGGGCAAAAAAGGTTGGGAACCCCTGATCTAATTAATTAAATTTGAAGTATCAAAACAGGGAATGAGTATGTTTTGGGTGTACCTGGGGTTCTTAGAAAAGTGTAGATATAACTTATGCGTGTATATCTAGTTTACCTTATATATCTGGTAGTATCTAGTAGTTATATACCGACTTCGATGGCCAGAGGTGGTAACGTGCTTGCAATTGTGCGAGTCTTTACCCGCCATGCGATAATAACCTACAGAGGCGACTGAAGAGGTCAATCTAATACATCCATTAAATTGTTTGCATGCGATTAACCTTTTTTAAAAAACAACCAAACAAAAGTTATTTATGCTGTTTACGGATACGGATTATCGGATACATTCTTTAAATTATTTGTAAAAAATAAAAAATAAAAAATAAAAAGTTTGGTACACGTTTTGTCACTTTTGGTATTCGGAATAATAGAGATACGATTTATAAAAACAAGTGGAACCGTTGACAAGTTGTTACCGTTTCTACCTACAGTAATCAATTCAACGAGGTTTTAAAGGGAGTAGATATAAATAACGATATCACCCACGGTTTTAAGATTTAATACGTAGTTGGTGGCCCGTCAAAGGGGCTATAACGGACTCGATTTCGTTATAATCTGCGTTGAGTCTCTCAAGAAATGAAGAAAAATAAACCGACGGACAAAGTATGCTTAGAGATAACGGTGCGGTTGCTTTCAGTTAAATAGACAGAAGTAATTCAATACCCTAGCGGCAAAAGCAGGCGCTCCGACAATTTTTCATTGCTGAAAAGGATTAGAAGCAGGGTGAGTGAACCCTTACTGCACGTCTCTTTTTCTCTACAATCTCTTTATTCGTACTCCTTTCAGGCTTTTACAAAAAAAAAAGCTGTAATAAAAAAAAGACTAGTTTCAATCATGTACCATTTTTTTCTTCTGAAATAGACAATATTGAAACGTGAACAATGATATATTCGACGATGGCAAATAATGATTTAATGCGCTAGGCATCACCAAGCCTTGCATGTCATTACAATTTTGCAATAGAACTTTGCGTTTTAAAGTTATTTTGTTAAGAATTTTATATAGTAAGTGTAAGTAATTTTAAACAGTAAGTGTTATTCTTTTAGCGGCATGGTAGGCGCGAATGGTTAGTGTGATCTCATTTAATCGTGCCCCCGCTTTCTGTCTCCCTCAGCTTCACTTCCGTAGGTCATCTATTTCTCGAGCAAAGCGGTAAATTTTCAGTTTTGGTGTTGGAGAAAGGAAGACACAAAAAAAATGGACGGAAACGGAATTCGAACCTTGCCGGGATGGTATGCTGACCCCCGCAGAAAATCCGTCTTATTGTTTCACTCTATTTTGTTCAGTATGTCAGTTTTTTAACAGTCAGATTTGTTGGCAATTTTATAAATAAATTTGAAACTTTTTATTGTCTTACCATTTTTAGGTACCATTAGTTGGTATATACCTAATCAGAATAATTTTCAAATAAATGAAACCTTTTTGTACTCTAGTAAACCTAGTGGAAGGCTATTACTTAAAACATTTTAGTAAAACAATTTTGTTCGGGATTATACAATTTGAAACAATTCCTCAGATTCAAAATTGATCAATTTGCTTCCCTTAGTAAAAAGTTGAGGCATGGTACTGGAAGAAAAGTAGATCGTAGATGTACAACAGGTACGCTGAAACTGTTAGGTACCGGTACTCTTTGGTCCATGAATAATTAAGTTGCAAAGTTGCCTAACTGTAGGACTACACTTTTGTTCAAAAACTAGACTCAAATTGTGTCTATCCGACCATAACACCGAAGAGTGAGTTGAAGAGAGCGCTTATTTAAGCTTTATCTTCAGCAAATTTCCCTTGGAATAGAAATAAAATATATTAAACAAGCGTTAGAATGACAAATGTGAGTTGCTGTTATCCTATGAACTTGTTATATAATGGGAGACAAGACAACGTCTACGAAATTGCGATTTATTGTGAGGTTTCCCAGTGACATTTCAGGGATTTTACTCCACTGTTATCTACCAAAGTGGAAAAGACAATGTACACTTTCAGAAAAAGGCTACTTAGGGACATTTCGAGAAGGAATCTGTGCATTTCTTTGAATCGTACATTTTCCAGGAGTCTGATATTCTCACCTTGGAGTTTTAGTAAGCTACATAAATTAACGATAAACACAACAATAACATAAAATAAAATGTACCTAGGTAATGTATCAATTAAAAAAAAAACCGGGAGCACTCCGGGAGTGCCGGCAGAAGTGAAAACATGAACATTGACTTATGACAGTATGCATAGTCAAAACCGGTCTTCTTACGTTACTGTTCACGGCAAGAAACATTTACTCGCAAGAGAACGAGACGGCGGCCGGTATGCATAGTCAAAACCGGTCTTCTTACGTTAATCAGGCGGTTTTTTCGTTTATCATTGAACACACCCTAGATGCGTAGTCTTCTTACACTGCAATTCCTTTCATCACAATTTTCCTTTTATCCCTCATCTAAAATCTAAATAAATAATATAATATATATATATATATAATAAACCTTGTACAGCTCAGTCCTGAAAGCCTGCGCAGTGGTAGGAGGCTTACAAGGGGCAGAGCAGAGATTGGTTTTCTTAGGTAATCTACATCGTGAAGTTACACCTCCAGCCCAAGGATAGCAACCATCGTCAACGAGCCTATGATATTAGAACATTTTAACAAGGTGACATTAAAGAGTGGTAGCTGTTGGCCATAACTTGTGGAAACAGTCCTTCTTATCGGTACTTGACTTGCAGCAACCTGCAGTCCGACCAATCCAAATACATTGTGTACATGATGGAAATTGCCATTAACCTGTCAGACTTGTCACACTTGCTGGTGTGATGGGATTTGTAAATTGTATGAGGCGGTTATGGTTGAGTTGCTGGGGAAAGTAGTGAATAACGATCTGGAAGGAAGTCCTGGGTCCAATTCACCTCTGGCTAATTAGAAATAATTGTTCATGTGAGAGGCTGAAGCCAACAGGTTTGGAGTCCAATATAATCAGGAGGTCCCCTCATTCATAAGGCTTGGCGCTATGTAAGTTCCATAGTTGAACCCATGCCCAAGCAAAAAATCGTGCGCACGGCAGTGATCATGTTATGTATGAATTGAGAGACCCTTGGCACCATGTGGGGGGTACTAACAAGGTAGATAAACAAGAGGAAGACATTAAAGACTGACCCTCTCTTAAACGATGCATTCATACATTTTCTGGCCATGCTTCGGAGGACATGTAAAGCAGGCGGTCCTGGGTCTTCCTAGTTGAGTGTAAGAGAGGGCTTTATAGCCCTAACTCCGCTAGGTTGGCTTAGTAATAGAAAAAAAAATTCCTTATTTATTTATTTATTTATACAAGATAATTAATAGTGTACAGCCCGTAGGAAAGTGGCAGTCCAAAATTTAATACTTTTTATTTTTTATTTCATTAACTAAGCATGTTATTAAAGATTTGGCTCATCAAAGTTGTAGAAAACTACTTCATGCATCATATTATAAGGTATTTTTAGTTTTCGAAGTTGTAGTTTTTTTATCAAATCGATAATACGTGAAAAGTTATTGTTTATAAATGATTATCGTTTTTAAGAAAATTGTTTATAAAATATTTGCATGTTTCTGAAAAAAACTACAATTTCTAAAATAAAAAATATCTTATAATATGATGCATGAAGTAGTCTTCTACAACTTTGATGAGCCAAATCTTTAATAACATGCTTAGTTAATGAAATACAAATTAAAAAGTATTAAATTTCGGGCTGCCAATTTCCTACGTGCTGTACAACGTGACATTAAATGAATCTAAAAAGATTTACTTTCAGGTGCCATGATTTTCCATATCCCAAAGTATTGGAATTCTATGTCCAAAATACAATAAAGCTATGCAAGAGCATGTAATGTTATGAGGTGCAATGATACGCAGCAGGGGATGTATAATCCGTTCATCTACATATTTTACGGCTATTAGCGGAAGTAATGTGGAATGTGGCCATTGCATAAGGAATGTGCTTACCCAAATTTACGCATATACATCCATGCTCTAGAAAGATGTCCTCCTTGACATTAGTTAGCTGGTGTATGTCACATCCTATGAGCATGCATATTGACATTAGTCTATTGCGTACATTATTACATCACTATGCATCTATTTTGTTAGATCTGATTAGATATAGAAAACTTAACCTAACCGTAACCATATCACATGCCCAATGTTGACAAAATATTTAGCTTAAGACGCATCCATGAGGAGTGTTGCAGCGGCCGTATACCCTATCCATAACGTATGAAAACTTTCCAGGTTTAAACATGCATAAATTGGTGCCAGTCAGATGATGGGTGGCCTTGAGCGAAGTCCAGAGGCGGAAATGGCCATAGGGGTTGAAAGTGCCACCAGTTGGTGGTATGCTTAGCATGTGAAATTCCAACTACTGGAGTAGGTTGTTTTCAAAAATTGGAAACTTGCGACAAGGTGGTGGAACTGTTTCCAACTACGTTCTTTATAAATCCCTAAATGCTCAAATTTGCTTATGGAAACTACCACCACGGCATGAGCTAAGGTTGTGTTAAGTTTTCTATAGATCAGACCTTCAAAAAACGGGCCTAGTAACAATTAATGGGTGGTAGATTGCGTGCATTAGCTCAAAATTGGGCAGGAGAGACAGAGGAACTCCGCAGATTCGCCATCATTGCTACCAGACATGGTGACAAATTCAAAAGAAACACGTCGGCTGTTGGAAGCGTTGTTTGAGAGTGGATACTACTGAGATATTGAGCTGATTTTGGGCAATATACTCGTACTTGCTAAAATCATAAGCTTGAATTTGGTACCTACAGGCGTTATACGTTTTTAATATCTATGAATGGGGTCCGTTAGTTAGACAGCTTGTATTCAATTCCAGGCATGCTATATGGTGCAATGCCATACTGCGCGACTCTTGGACAGAAGTAGATCCCAATTCTCCAGTAGATGAAGCCATTCTCAACCTATTCTTCTTCCGGCTCGTTGAGCTGCTGGAATGCATGGGTAAGAATGAGAGTGAGATGAAAACTTGATAAAATATTTATTGTATACATTGTATTAAATTTATATTAATTGAAGAAGTGTTACAAAGTAAAACGCAGTTTAAAAAAAAACTAATAAAAAACTATATTTTCTAATAGTTTATAAAGCAACCTTATCATCAGTGATGTGAACTTCTCTATAGACTATAGAATAAATATTTACTATGTTTTATTTGCTATAGACGGCTCTAAAAACTCATTTGCTGAGTATACGAAACAGTTCTACTTTACAGGGCAGAACCCTTTAACAGCATCAGAAAATATTCCCACCGCGTGATTTATAAAACAATTGTAAATTTTTTCACTGAACAGAACGAGTCTGGTCGACAGGAACGATTTGGGATATTCACAGCTACTGTTGAGGCAATAAATGTTACTACAATGGCTTTCGGCTTCTTTTATAATTCGATTGTTTTCAGGTTGCTCGTTGGAAGAGACATTGCCGCCTGTTAGCAGACTAATGGAATCTGAGGAATTGGGAGATCTTCGCAATGACAGGCATTTTCAATATCTCATTCGTTTGGGCTATGAACACTTCCTGAAACCCACAGCCAGCGAATTACCATGAAACTACCGTACCCTTAACTGACCATGCATTTTTAATAAAGGCTCTACCGTTGAAGTATCCTACCATAGTCTCACTACTAAATAGGTAATTTTGTTCCTAACTTCTTTACCTTGTATTGAGAAAACTCTGTAAAAGCAACCAAGATATCTGCTGGTTATTTAGTTATAGCACTGAGCAAAATTACTGTAGTGAGCTTCTTTCAACTATTACCGAGGCAGTGGAGGTTAGGCTGGAAGAGTTATAGTTATAATTATAATTGTAGTTAATACTTGACAACGATCTTTATCTGCTTATAATCTTTAACTTAGGAAATAATTTATGTATAATACACTTCCTACATTTTCTGGACATGTTTTGGAGGGCATGTAAAGCAGGTGATCCCGGGCCTTCCTAGTTGAGTGTAAGAGAGGGCTTTATAGCCCTAACTCCGCTAGGTTGGCTTAGAAATAGAAAAAAAAAGCCATTATTTATTTATTTAAATTATAAAAAATGACTTAATGTATGACATATATGGTTCTGACATTTAATACATGATTGATTGGGCAGTTAAAATGGGAAGTGACTAGATGTTTGCCACTGTCACAGTTGCCTCCAGTATAGTACAGTCCAAATCACATTTTTTATTTTAGTTTGTTGGTGAGGGCTATCTATAAAATATATAAATATATAATAAAATATATATCAATGACTTCCTGTGCAGAGCAACTGCAGTTCCTCAGCACTTTACTAATGGGTCACTGACATACTGTCAAAGTGTGATTACCACCAGTGAGCTAAAGCATTGAATATATAACACTTCCTGCCCCTTCAATTGGCTGCCTACTTTAATAATGGCCAGTGGTATATACTGTATATATTTTATTGCTTTCCAATTTATACGTAGTAAAAGGAAAGCTTTGTGATGGTCGAAATTTTCGATTCCGAGATTTCAACGGATTTACACGTTTTCAGGTCCCAGCAGCCTGATCGGGGCGTTTATAAGACCGGTATTTATTTAATCCACTGATAAGATAACTTTATAATGGAAAGTGCTATTCAAAATTTGTTTGTTTACAGTTATAATCCTAGGGTATTTATTTATCCCCGGTATTATAAACGCCTCGATCAGACTGCAGGAACCCAAAAAAGTGGTTTTTACGAAATGTCTGTCTGTCTGCCTGTGCATCCATTTCCGGGCAATCGATTTTGATGAAATTTAGCATGTAGGTTTACAAAAACCATACCTCGGGATTATTTTTTTTATTTTGGGCCAATTCAATTTGGGGGGGTTTTATTCACAAAAAACGTCTAAAAAAATTATTTCTCAAAAACTGCTCCAACGATTTCTTTTAAATTCTCATATATTGTAGTTGTCGTTAATGCTGACAAATTGCGGGGGGTCACTTGCCCCTTGATAGTTTGCTTCTGGGGGTAAAAAAATAAAAATAAATAAATTTTAATGAGAAATGACTAAAAAATAATTTTTCTGCGAAACCTTTCTATCGATGATTTCTACCTTCAGGCATGTTTTAGGTGTTAGATTGAGTAACTAAACCGGATAGGTTGCTCTCCCAAAAAAATATTTGATTTTGCACAAAAATTATTTTTTGAAAAAATGATAGAAAATTCGCGCTCAAATGCCGTGCGTGTCCTGCCATTATTGCTGTGTGGTAATTAATGTGTTGGTCTGACCTATCTAGAATTTATCTTACTTCCAGTGACGTCAGGTGGACAACCCCCCCCCCCCCCCGAGATATCGGAAATTTAACAACTGGATTTAACAACTAAATAATACAAAAGTGCTCGACGCCGCTAAAGAAGTTTTCACTTCAAAAAAATAGATAAAAAATTTTGTGGCGCGACAACCAAATGAGCGTCTAGACTAGAGAACTGGTAGAGGATCCTCTCTCTTAACCACTGCTCTATTTTAAATTTTGAGGTCAGTAACATGCCCGGCAGCCACCATCTTCATCGGAAAGGTACCGTAAGCCGGGGTGAAGCGAATCGGATCGGACTAAGTTAATCACGCGAGCAGTTTTTGTTTTTAATTTGGCAGCGTTTGCGGAGTTGTGACAATATCTCATGTCGTTTAGATTGCAATCTGACATTGTTTGGTTTTTACGGTTACCACTTTTTATATTTTTGTTTACATTAGGGATGGTGGACTCGGAGTCGGTAAATTTTTCCCTTTATGCCAAGTCTCGAACCTCGATCTTCCGTTTTTTAGTATAGTTCCCTTCCAACTGGACGATTCCTAACCATTTACAAGTTACAATAGGTTAAAATACAATATATATTTCCTTGAAATTATTCAATACATATTAAGTATAAAATAAAATCGTCAGAGTATCGTCAAAATCAGGTAGTTCTGTCATTGTCATTGTGCTAGTGCCTCAGTGGCAGTGCGGAAAGCTTTCTCTAAGAGATGGTTTCGAAGCGATTTAGGGAAGTTAGAAGCATTTCTCGCCGCTTCCAGTTCAATCGGGAGTTTTCTAAGGTAGACGAAACCTTGTAGTATAGGATCCAGTCGCTCACACTTGGCTGTGCGTGGTGGTTCAAAAATGGCCGGTACAGTTCTACGAAACCTCAATCATCAATCGGCAGAACTTAGTAAGACAAATTCCTGTCATAGGCTGGAAAATATGTATGGAGTATTTCGTATCATTGGAATGATTTTAATCAATTTATCAGTAACTACTGTATGATTATAACCCAAGCCATCCAGATAAAACGATTAATCTTCAAACACGAGCTTGCTGTTTCTGTGATAATTCCATGTGCTTTCCAATTTTTTGTGACTGAATACAAGATGAAAAGAGAAGAAAAATAAGTTAAAAATTCTCCCACAAAAAGGATAAAGATCAGAAACAATATTGCTGAGCCTTCAAGGGTCGCAAAACTTTCGACCCTTGAAATCTCCGACAAGATTTGTCGATACCAAATCTGAAATGATAATAGAGCATCCCCTGGAGTGAGTAGCCAAACGAGCGATCCCAGTGGTGGACATTGGTCGATGAAGGCCTATAATGATCGCCAACGTATATCATTATCATTCATCTTCGATATTTCACTACCCTCCATTAACTTCGGAAGTATCGGGCTTAAAGCTATCCATCAACTCTAATAATTGATCCGTAGCAGTTAGATTCGCCGGCACGTGTACCTAGCTGCTGGTTCATGTCTGACCGCTCTCATAACAAACAAATACTGCATGTCTGTTTTTTTAACATCTTTAGCATATATGGTTCCAGGAGCACGCTGGAACCGATAACTAATGGGCTGATGAGCTAGCCAAGATAGCGGATAGCGGATAGCCCTTTAGCTGGCCCCAACATATCCATCCATTCGAATTTTGTTCAAAGTTCTGAGCACATTTTATGTCAGCCAGCTCAGTTCTCTCTACATAATTTTTTTTTTCCAGCCGGTACCCCCAGCACTGGGAGCATTTAATAAAAAGAACACAATACAACATTAAAGAAAATAATCGTTTTTACCGGAATACTGCATGTAAGCCCCATAGTAAAGTAAAATAATTAAAGTAAAAAGTAAAGTAAGTTTTAAAGCGAAGTATTTTAATTCAAATTTTTATTTTTTTTTTTTTTTTTTTTTTTCCTAACTGGTTACTCCACCAGCTAGGGGATTATATTAATTCAAAATAAAAATAGACTAATTACAATTCACGACCACCCCAAAGCTTCCGCTTGTCGGGGGTGGCGTCTTCTTCACTAAATGTTGCAACTTTTTAAGGGTATTGTGGGTTCAATAGGTCTTGCCTATTGAGTCTCTAGCAACCATTTTTTTATTACTTGTTTTGCTTTCCCAATTTTTTCTTCATTTTTTATAGCTTGGGGAATTTCGTTGAACAATTTTTTTATTAGCACATTATTTTCCCTGTCCCCATATTTATTGTATGTAATTGGTATCTGTAACCTTTGTTGTTGCCTCGTATATCTAGATTTGTCCGCTGCTTTATATTTATCGTCGAAATAATTTTGTTTTATAATTTTAAATTTTAAGATTTTATTGCACGTTAATAATTCAGCATGTTGATATTTCGAAAATGTATCATTGTATTTTTTGTTAAATTTTTCCGAATACATATTAGTTATAATTCTATCTTGTATTTTTTGTATTTTTTGTATGTAAGTGTTATTATCACGTCCCCATGATGTGATCCCATAACTGATAACTGATTCCACTAATGCATGGTACACCATCTTTCTAGCTTTCAAAGGAACTCGATATTTCAATTTATGTAGTACTCCACTTGCCGATCTTAGCTTTTTACACACTGAGTCAATTTGTGTCTGCCAGTTAAAATTTCCATCAATCCAAACACCAAGATATTTATGCTCCTCAACTATATCTATGAAATCGCTGCATTCGCATCTTGTTGAGCTTTCATCATTGTGTAAGCACTCATGTTTATGGAAAGTGAACTTACTTTTCCGTTGTTTAGGCCCCCTGTTTCTTATATGTACTATTTTGGTCTTTGCACAATTTATTGTGAGCCCAATATCATGAGATATCTTTTGAATATCTTTAATTACTTTTTGGAGAATGCTATTGGCTTTGTTAATTTCCTTACAGGCCACTACTATAGCCGTATCATCGGCGAACATAAACCCCTTGCCTTTCCTCAATGTCTGCAGTACTTTATTAGTAGCTACTAAGTAGAGGATTGGGCCAATTTTACTACCTTGTGGTACGCCTGTTGCCCAGTCTCCGGGGTTACTTGTTGAGTCACACACTTTCACGACAACTTGACGCCCCGTCAGATAGTTTTCAAACCATTCCATCTCGATATCCTCTACTCCCAAGCTTTTCAATTGTGCTAGTACCACTTCTTTGCTTAAAACGTCAATAATAATAATAATAATAATAATAATAATAATAATAATAATAATAATCTTTCTTTTCTTTCTTTCTTTTCCTTGTCCAGTATTCCCTGGACAAGGAGCATATATTACAAAAATACAATACATAATAATACCATCCCGCATCCCCAAGCTAGCGCTTATTTGGGACAAAAGACTCATACAGTGCTGCTAAACAAGGCTTAATCATTTATTTTGTTATTTATTTATAATGTTTATTTTATTTTATTTTTATTTTATTTTAACTTGCTATTTTAATGTAGTTTTTATTTATTATTATTACCTCCCATTGACCAGCCATCTTTTTACACCCGCTTTTAACTCACCCATCTGTTTAAATTTTTTCATTTGTGGAGGAAGTATCTTTGGTATAAAGTACTTTGTTTAATCTCTCTCCGTATTTGTTATATGTTATCTCAAACTTAAGCTTTTTTGAGTTTCTTGTATAGTACTTCCCCTTTATCATCTATTTGGTATTCTTTTTTAAAATAGTTATCTCTTATTAATTTATACTTGAATAGTTTCGTTATTGGCAGAAGGTTAGCATGTTTGAATTTTTCTTCGTATTGTTTGTATTTCTTGTTGATAATAATAATCTACCTGTATCTCTCTTCTTTGTCCAGTATTTCTTGGACAAGGAGCATGGATTTACCAATGCATTACGTTATGTACAATAATACTAATAATATTGTCCACATTGATAACATTATGGTAGGTACGGTACGGTACTGGGGACTGCTATCTTCTACTTCTTCTTCTTCTGCAGCCAACCCCCGTCCTTGGCTGGTAGGCCATTTGACGCCGTGCCGCGTAATAGAGCTGGGCCAATCCCTCATGTGTCTCAGTTCGGTTTTCTACCTCGATGCCAGTGCAGCTGAATAGGTGATCGGCAGCAGAGGGGGCATTCGGATGACTCGGCGATACCTATTCTGTGCAGGTGGCAGGGACTGCTATCATAAGAAGGGGCCCAACACTTGAATGAAACCCAGGAACGAACATCTCACGGGAAGCGCCTAATGAAGATGACTGCGGCCCGCAGACTCTGGTTCCTCAAAATGGTTTCTCTTATTAAGCTGCAGGAGTGACTATAATCACTAATAGGATTAATTTTGCTCATGAGATGTTCTTTCCTTCGAAGCGTACAGTGCAAAGACGTTCTCCAAATAGGAATGCACCCAGTTAACGTCATACGTGTTAAACTGCAATATTACATATTCGGTAAAATATACATTGTATTGTATAGGTACAGCAAACTAACCTGAAGAGGGGCTCGCCGTCCGAGGCCTTATACCAAAGAACCATAACTACTGCGTCGGATGGGTCTTCTGAACTAATGTTACAAGGAAGGGACACCTTCCTCCCAAGCACGCCCATAACTGTTACCACAGGAACTGCAATAAAAAGAAAAATTCAGATTAGATCGGTGACCTGTCGTAACTCAACACAGGTGTTACCTACAGAGGCGACTGAAGGGGTTATCCGGATAAATTCATTGAATTGTTGTATGCGAATAATCTTTTCATTTAAAAAAAATTGGTTGTTCTGTAAAGTCGGTTTACAGACGACAGTTTAACGTGACAACGCCTAAATTACTAAATATTACTTAAAAACAAAATGCGCCTGCCTGCCTATTCGGGGCTCGCATGACATGTGTGTGAATGGTCGTAGTCCCATATCGTATAGTTGAAGTAGTTTGAATATTTTAAATAGATATAATAACGCGGCCGATAGAGGCCTATTTTTGTTGAAAATCGTGCGCACCCCCTGACGTTTCCACCCCCCCAAGGCTAAGCCCCTTGCTTTGAACCTGTTTTCAGCCGAAACACGAATGACTTATACACTCACCTGAGCCTGAACGAAGAGACGGATAGTAAAACAATACATGTCTGGAAAGAGTAAGAAAGGTGGAAAAGAACTAAAGTAGTTAGAAGTTTTCAAATTGATATTAACACCCCCAAAGACCAAGCCGAAAAAGGCCTATTTTCGATGAAAATTGGCTAATTTTTTAAATTTTTAATTTATAATTAAAAAATTTAAAATTTGGGCGTACCTCCTCACATTTCCACCCCCCAAAGTCGAACCCCTCACCCTATCACAACAAATATAGCATGACCTGAAAGACGAAGAATAGACGAAGACATGGATATAATTTAAATTGAGATAGACCTTCTACGTCTGCCCAAAAAGTTTCTTTAAACCCACGTAACAGTGTTCCAGCCAGCGCTCATCGATTTACTAGACGTTGTCACGTCAAAATATATATATATATACATGTATATATGGTAAAGAAAATTTAAAGCAACTTATACACAAGTCGGTTGCTGTTTGTGAAATTGGTAAGTTTTGTTGTTACATTTTCTTTACTCGCCAAACACTAATTTTGAGTGTGCGTGGCAACGTTGATACGTAGAATATATAAATAACATTATATATTAGTCACCATACGAGGAGAAAGAACCAATAGGAGAGGGCGGCTGAAGACGGAATTCATGGATCAACTGAACGTACCAGAGCTGAAGTTGAAGGCGCAAGACCGAGAGAGCTGGATGATGATAGGCAGGAGTTGCTGCAAAACAATCGTTGAGATTGTGACATCAGAAGACGCTAAGAAATACAATACCGTCTGTAGTAACGAATAACGAAGTAAATACATATATATTCATATCTTAATATATATATTTCGACTGTCCGTGTGTATGTTCCGGGCCTCCTCTCAAACGACTGGACCGATTATGATGAATATTGTTGTGTGTGTTCAAGGAGATTCGAGGATGGTTTAGATTAACACTTTCGTCCACTGGAGAATGTTTTTGCTTTCCAATTTATACGTAGAATAAGGAAAGCTTTGTGACGGTCGAAATTTTCGATTCCGAGATTTCAACGGATTTACACGTTTTGAGGTCCCAGGAACCCCAAAAAAGTGTTTTTTACGAAATGTCTGTCTGTCTGTGCGTCGATTTCCGGGCAATCTACTCGGTTGATCTTGATAAAATTCGGCATGTAGGTTTATAAAAATCATACCTCGGAACCATTTTTTTTTATTTGGGGCTAACTTAATTTGGGGGGGTTTTATTCTCAAAAAACTCCAAAAAACGTCTAAAAAAATTATTTCTCAAAAATCCAACGATTTCTTTTAAATTCACATATATCGTAGTCGTTATTAATATTAACGAAATGCGTGGGGTCTCTTGCCCCTTGATAGGTTGCTTCTGTGGGTAAAAAAAATAAAAATAACTTAATTTTAATGAAAAATGACTAAAAAATAATTTTTCTGCGAAACCTTTCTATCGATGATTTCTACCTTCAGGCATTGAAAATTGAAATTGCAATTACACCGTATACAAATAATTGCCAAATAAATATTGACTCTTTGTTCTATTACTAAGCCAACCAAGCGGAGTTAGGGCTATAAATCCCTCTATTACACACACTTACATGCCGCCGAAGCATGGCCAGAAAATGTAGTAAGTAAGCCAACAACCTTTCGGATGTAGCGCCGCTTAAACTGGCTTTAACCAATCTCGAAGTGCGTTTAAGTAACACATTGGTTAGCTTAATTCCCCGTTTCCTCGTTTACTCGACTCCCCGTTAACTCGACTTAACACACTTAACTTAAGGGTTAACTATTTAACACCAACATTGTGAATACCCTTAATAACTTGGCATAACTCCCGCTTCCAGACAATAGTCAGACAGTCAGTGGCCAGACAAATTATTCGTATTGGTTTGCAGGGTGAGATGGAATTAGAGCAAGGGTAAAAGCTTTATCTAGCTGCTTTCGAAGTCGTTGAAGACATCTTAGAGGGAGAAAACTTGAAATGAGAAGGATTGTGATTCGGAGTTTCTGCTGCAGAAGACCAAGGTGAAGTGGGTCTGAGGGTGCTCAGATTAGAAAGGTGTGTACGCAGTGGGGATCCAGTGGTGTGGAAGAACCCTCTTCAACGGTCCCCGCAAACAACTTTTCACCTCCGAGGATCACGTTTCATTTGAAAAAATCATCACGTCAACTCTTTCTCGGTCTTACGCTTTCGTCACTTCCTTGTTTCTCGTATAAAGAATGGACACAGTTGTGACTCTTCCGTTTTCGCAAAGGGTTGTACGACCAATGGAATTTGTTGATGATGATTTTAGATGTACTGTATGTAAGAAATGCCGTGCCGTTTGTTTATTAATGAATTAATGGATGAATTCTTCAAACAATTTAGGTTTACATAAGAAAATTTATTTGGGGGGGGGGGGTCCGGACCCCTTGGACCACCCCTGGGCACGGCCATGTATGTAAGCTATGGTTGCGAAGAGATGGCTACAGGACAATATTTAAATAGTTTGTTTATTAATGAATTAATGGATGAATTCTTCAAACAATTTAGGTTTACATAAGAAAATTTATTTGGGGGGGGGGGGTCCGGACCCCTTGGACCACCCCCTGGGCACGGCCATGTATGTAAGCTATGGTTGCGAAGAAATGGCTACAGGACAATATTTAAATAGTCAGCGAGAATTATTAAGCCTTGTCACATATTATTTTAAATTTAAAAAAAACATGATATCAAATATTACTGCTAAAGGTTAATGGCAATAGTGTAATATAGTATTATTCAACAAGGGACACAGTGTCTGTTGTGTTACAATAGTAAGTAGTAAGGTGCCCATTCCACCGACCGGCTAGGGCTATTTACAAAAACGGTGACGTGGTAGCAGACATTCAAGACTTAGGTGACGTTTCCACCGGCCTCGCATTGCAGAATGCAAATGACATTGACGGATATTAGAATTTTTCTTTTTATAGAAATCTATTAAAATGTTTGTACTTAACATATTCCATGACACCATTTTTTAATTTTAGTTAGTTTGTTTGTGATTTTACTGTATGATCATTGATCAATTTTAACTATGGCATAGAGGAAAATAAACATTTCCGTCAATTCTGCAAAGCGAGGTCGGTGGAAACCCCGCCTAAGTCTTGAATGTCTGCTACCACGTCACCGTTTTTGTAAATAGCCCTAGCCGGTCGGTGGAATGGGCGCCATATTAGAGATTCAAACAGTTAGGGCGGTGCCTATTGTCAGGGGTAGGTCCGTGGACGAATGGTTAGAGAGCTTACATTTCAATCGGGGGAACGGTTTATAAAAATATAAATGATATTTTCGTCAATGACATTATCAAAATTATGGAATTATAGCCTAAGGCGGCCATTCCTCTTGTCAATATTCCGTCATTTATGCGTCAATAATAAGTCTCTACCATATTATAACTTAATTTATAATAGTTAAGGCGGGTATTCCACATACGTACATCGTCAATTAAAATTATGAAATTGAAGGACATTTCAATTTTACTCTATGCCATTGTTAAAATTGATCAATGATCAATTGATCATAGAGTAAATCACAAACAAACAAACAAACTAATTAACTAAAATTAAAAAATGGCGTCATGGGATATGACAAGTACAACTATTTTAATTGATTTCTTTAAAAAGAACGCATTTCTGTATAAAAATTATAATAAGGTTTAAATAATAAGGCGACGAAGAAAACAAATACAATTTCAAGAAACAAATGCAAACAAATTTCTAAAATTTGGCGCATACGTTTCAATAGAAAATTGTCAATTTTTGAAAAAACATGTGGAATGGCCGCCATCAATTAAAAATTGAAATGTCCTTAAATTTTACTCTATGCCATTGTTTAAATTGATCAATGATCAATTGAGTATAGAGTAAAATCAGAAACAATGAAACAAACCATCTAAAATATTCTAAAATTAAAAAATGGCGTCATGGAATATGACAAGTACAACTATTTAAATTGATTTCTCTAAAAAGAAAGCATTTCTGTATAAAAATTATAATAAGGTTTAAATAATAAAGCAACGAAGAAAACAAATACAATTTCAAGAAACAAATGCGAACAAATTTCAAAAATTTGGCGCATACGTTTCAATAGAAAATTGTCAATTTTTGAAAAAAACATGTGGAATGGCCGCCATCAATGAGAAATTGAAATGTCCTTCAATTTCATAATTTTCATTGACGATGTACGTATGTGGAATACCCGCCTAAGTTAAGTAACTATCTACATAATAGTCTCCTTAAAACAAAAATCTCAACTTATTTTAATCACAAATGACGGAATATTGACAAGTGGAATACACGCCTTACTTAACTTAAAAACTAAAAGTAAATTGCAAACTTGAGATTAAGGTAGGCGAGCAACATAACATCTCTAAATGACACAACCTCTGTAATTAAAAACTCTTTTCAGTTTTCTTGGCCTGAAAATTCGAATAACATTTCCAAACTCAAAAGCGAAAAACTGAGAGGATTCTTGTCTCGTCTCAAATATATTTCAAGTAAATGACATTAAAAGGCTGAAATAAATCTGGCACTCCCTCAGCTTCAAAAATGATTATGCTGACAACCAAAACAGCCAGACATTTAAATTCAAAATATTCATTCCCTGACATCAGTCTCCATTATCAATACCTACATTAATAAGATCTCTAAAAAAAATTGTGAATATGAAATGGATTTATTAAAGAACCGTGATGATTTTAGAAAGTAGCAGACGCCCTATTTACTGAATAACCCTTAAACAATAGTTATACAATTTTGAAGAATAAATGACTGATATAATTTATTTTGTGGCCTATTTGCTAATTGTAAACGGTCTTAATGCTTTGCTAGAGGCTTGAAAGAGAGACTTTAATTTTAAGACAAGGTTTGTAGAAAATTAAATGACGCTGACCCATTAAATAGACAATATCTGAGGTTGAGGGGTGGATTGCTTGAGAAATTACAAAATTTATCAAGTTCAGCTTAGCAATGAAGAGATAAAGTTAAGAGGGAACATGATGCCACTTATAATACTCATAATCTAATTACTAGCGCTGACTTTTTAAACTTGTGAAATATCCCATAAATTTTATGTCTAATATAATTTTCAGCAATAAGGCATTGTCTAAGTAACCTATTCCCACAACCAAAATTAATAATGCATAATTGTCCTGCACAATCTCAACAACATAAATGATAAGCACCCCTAAATTATGCATGATTTATGTTATAAAGACATTATTGGTATTGTTTCCGTATAAACTTGGGCCACTGGCAAACTTTTATACTTCCTATTTGAATTCTACATAAGAGAGATCGGACATTTACTTCCGGCCGATAATATATATATATATTAATTTCTGGGGCCACTTGCCACGTCTCCTATGACCAGCCATTGAATAAACGTACCCAGTGGCACCAGTAATCAAAAACATACGAATAACTAGTAGAATCGGGTCAGATGGGCCGTGGTCGATATGAAAGTGAACTTCCATATCGACCACGGCCCATCAGCCCGGATTCTACTGGTTATTCGTATGACTCCAGCCGTGAAAGTCTTGGCAGTTACATTTTAAAAATATATATATTTCGCTGGAATGTCCCATCTCACCTATTGTATATACAACAGCACTCTATGTCAAACCACACCACACAATTTAAATGTACATAATGAACCTATTAGGGTTGGGTTGTCCCATATCCAGCGCAAAGTTTTCCTTTTATGAGTTTTATGTCGAGTTACAGTTCCTTATAAGAACTGGACTATTCCATTTTGTCCCTATAGAGAATTTCCGCAGTTGCCAGTTTACCAGTATCTCGCTGTAGCTAGGCTACATTATTTTTCATTAAAGATTTTATTATTATTACTATTATAGGATGGATACATGACAATATTCACACTGCCGAAGATCCACGTGGAAATTCAATTAGATGTAACATAGAGAACCATTATATACTGAATGTTTAATGGATTTTCTAGCACCCATATAGATTTCCATTCATGTCATTTGGGTCAGAGCGTTGCAATAATTCAATCGCATTATCTAGACTAGAAAAGTCGTCCAACTGCCAATTACCTCCCCGCCACCACTATAAATAACCACCGAAATTGACAATTACGAAACCAATCAGGTCTCGTAAATAAAAAGCACACATAAATATTTTCAAACTAAGCGGAAACAGCAATTTCCTTTATAAACGCTCAGATGGCTGCATGCAGGATATTCAGGGGATTTCAAAAACAAAATACAAAATCACGAAAAATGAATTTTCCAGAATTTTCCTTATGTAGGACGAGATTTGCGAGGACAGCACTCACAGCTAATCACAGGGGATTTCTCGCTCTCAGCATAATACGTTTCCATTTTCAAATAAAAATATGACAAGGGCAGTGCCTCTGTGGCTGAGGTAGGGATGATTAAGATAAAATATTAAGGGGGGGAGGATGGTGCGGCTCCCTTCTTCACAAGTCTTCATTTGAGTCACAACCCCTCCCCCCTTTTTGTTTATCTGGCGCTGATCTAAGCATATGCCTTCTTTGAATTTGTGTATATGATGCATATGAATGGGAAACATAACTCAAGAAGAGGGTAAAGGATGTATTTGATGAGAGTTTCGTTTTTAACATTAGTTACGATTTCTTATCAAATATTCTGCTTTGACGATTGAGTAGATGCTTATGGAAATTTAGGCACGTATAAATAAATCTACAGTATTGTCTTGTATGACTGTAGCCTACATGTAACATAGTGTCGAATTTAAAATGCGAGTTACTAGGCAAAGCATATTGGGACATGATTTATCCATAATTTTTGAAACTATGAGCGAAAAGTGTGCACATTTCTTAGCCTTAATATCATAAGTGTTATATTGTTTATGACACCGGGATTTAGTTAACCAAAAATTTAAAAAATCCCGAGATATGATTTTTGGGAGTTGTATGTCAAATTTCATCAAAATCCACGAAGACCCATTAGCAGAACCAGGACAACCCTCGAGAAAAGAGTTGAACAACCGAACCGGAGCACGAGGAATAACAATGGCCAGCTCAAGACGTTGGCAACCGACCGGGTGGAGTATAAGAAATGGGTCCAGGTCCGGGTCCTCAGGCTGCACCAAGAAGGAAGAAGAAGAAGAAGAAGAAGAAGAAGAAGATGATGATGATGATGATGATGATGATGATGATGATGATGATGATGATGATGATGATGATGATGATGATGATGATGATGATGATGATGATGATGATGATGATGATGATGATGATGATGATGATGATGAAGAATCTTCCTGTAAGTCAGTATGTTCGAAGAATGGTATAAAACGATAAAACGTACAAATATTTATAGCAACATCGAGGATTGCAACGTCTTTGTGGCAGTGAAAATCGGAAAAGGGTTCTGATTGCAGGAGAATTAACAAACGGCGGCGAAGTGACTGTGATTGGGAGTGACAGTCTTGGACTATACCTGCGTTTGTCTTCATTTCCGTTGTTTCAATAAATATCCATTACCCCACTGAACCGCTCTCAGTTGTCTTTATTACTTGGCGTCATCCATTCTGGAGATATTTTTGTGTCTCTAGTAGTGACTCAGTGAAATAAAATTTCAAGGCTCAATCACCAAAACCAAATACCAAACGCTATACAGGCGGACACCGCCGATATATATCGAGAACACTCTTCATATTTATTAGAATAGGTATGTATAAAGTATTGTTTTCATAAACAAATAAAAGTTAACTTTTTGTTCTATTACTAAGCCAACCTAGCGGAGTTAGGGCTATAAAGCCCTCTCTTATACTCAACTAAGAAGAGCCTGGACCGCTTGCTTTACATCCCCTCCGATGTAGCAAGTGTGGGACTCCAACCAGCAACCTCTCGGGCGAGAGTCGGTGTCTGTACCACTAATCTACATGTCCTGTTTTTTTGCCTGACTACAATTTAATAGATACGGTATTTAGTTAAATAATTTGCTCTGCCGACTTTTTGTTATGGGATTCTGATATACAGCTCATGAGGAGAGGTGTTCATGCTTTATTATTATTATTATTATATTATTGCTTGAAAATTTCCATTTGTGTTGTATATTGTGAGGAATTCAAACAAATAACCAAACCCGGTCAAATTTAAAGACATAGTACCGAATCCACAGCCTGGCCATCTGATGCCTACGGGTGCAGTGACTGTTAGTGAATTCATAACACAAGATGGGCCAAAAAATACAATGCTCAATTTTGACGTGGCAACCAGGAGACTATGAATTGAGAGCCCTTGAAGTACTGACTTGCATGTCCTGCAATGCTAAAGTAGTCGCGGCCGCTTTGTGGTATTTCAGGGTTACTTACGCCGGGTCCCACCAACGCTTGGAAAGTATAGGTAAGGAATGTCCGAATGCATGATAGCGCCATGCAGCATTTATCACCGACACTTTTTTATGGATGGTGGGACTCGGGATTAATACGATGCACCTTCAAATATCGTAAACAGGACGAAAACTGTAAACAGTACAAACTTAAAATGACAGAGTCTAAGTTATGTAGTATTTACATACGGCTATTGTTTTCATGTTTTAGTGGTAAAGGTGCCACAAAACGGCTGCGTTGATTAATTAGGTAATGATCTATTTTATCTAGATTCTAATTTTGAGCACATTGCCCCCCCCCCTCCCTCCCTCCACGACGGCTTTCACGTATTAATTAAATATAATGCCGTCCATGAATTCCGTGACTTAATTAATTGATTGTGATATCATCGAATCAACGTTTTACAAGTTTATGGGCCCTCGTTCATCAGATTGCCGTGGATGCAAAGGAGGAAATTGTTAATTTCGTCAAATTGACTCGACCATTATTTGTTCTAAATATTTCTACTTCCGGTCTTTTTTTCGTTTTAGGAACGTGTGACTATCCAAATATCGGAGTCATGTATTATGTTTTCCATAGCTCCATAAGCCCGAGGCTACACACTGGGCAGTATAAGCCACGGATTCTCAAATGGTGGACCTTATGGGAGTGAGTGATCCAGGGAGGCCAGAGATAAATCAGCGCTAAGATAAAGAAATATTTAAACTTGTAAGTAATATTTCAAAATTAGTTGATTTTAAAATGAAAATAAAAATAAAAACTCTCAGTAAATAACTGTACCTGTTTTTTTTTTGTAAATTAAGTTGTATTGAAAAAACCGACGTTTTTATTATTTTTTAACGCCTATCGAATTGTAGCTAGCAGGATGCTGTGACTTCCCCAAGACATGGTGAGTGCTGATATGGGCAGGGGGCCATGGCTCGAGTACCTAACATTTTCTCTAGTTCTTGAGAACCCCTGCAGTGCAAATTAAAATTGCTGTAAACTTCACAGTAAACGTAAAAAAAACTCTTACACAAAGAAAGGACGATTTTAGTAAAATCTCACCGTTTGGAGAGAATAAAAATGGTCTTCAAATTTTAATGAAGCTCATTGAAAATGACAGACTCCGAGCCATAAGTTTTTTACAATTCCACAAATTTCAATGATAATACACCAATGTGCTGCTCATCAAACCCACAAAATCATTGTTCCACCAGATTCGTTAATTACTGCAATATTTGATGAATGCAGTCTATCTGAAATTCGTACTGTGACCAATGAACCGAGGACAATGGAAATAATAGAGGAAATCAACAGAAATGGCGCAGGAAACACAACAGGAAGGACGATTCAAGTTCAGTTGCGGGCATTCCAATCGGCAGCAGCAGAATTTCATAGTGTCGCTGGACCTTTGTTTGCGGTTACAAACCCAAGTCAGTGCCCGCTGATTTGAATGCCGAATCCTGTTGAATCTTTAACTGTTTTCGTTATCCGACAGAAGCAGAGTCGTAAGTAAATTTGCAAGGACATTGTGATCCTTTCTATCCTCCTTGGTTAACCTATGACTAGCGAAAAGTTTATCTATTCTTTCGGTGTGGTTCGTTCACGAGTTTGGTTAAGTCCGGCTTACGTCTGTTGCAATGTATCGGTGGTAAGCACATCTCAGCCTCGTGTGGTTTGACATTGATGACGTGTACCTGTTTTCCAACAGCAAAAATTCCTGAGGAACCAATACATTGGTATTGGCGAATAATTAAAAATCATTGAGATCCGGGGTAAGGTAAAATTCAACTTGTTTCGTGGTTACATAATATTCTCTGGAACTCCTAATGTAACTTTGGGGATTAAAATGCTGATGCACTTAATTATATAGGTACCTGAATTCAATAATACCGTTTGCAATATTGATGGAGGAAATATGTTTTTTTACCATGACCTCGTTTATTGAGATGAAACGTGAAAATGTTAAGTTGGCTTTTCTCACGTCAGCGGTGGAGCTGACGGCGTATGTTTTGAGAAGCGCCTCGACTTGAATTGAAATAAGTCAGCAGAGGATCCAAGAGGAAGGAAAAGATATGGATGAGGACTTTACATACATTATTGGATTCCACTCACTTGAACATATTTCAGTAACGCCGTGTCATTTTCTCCTCTATGCAATAAAAATGTTGGACGTCTATTGCAAACTTGCGAGCATTGCATACCAACAGAAAATAGACTTTGAAGAATTATACAGTGTAACTGATGTTTATGCATAATACTACTCAGTATAACATACACTATATGTCTTCTTCTTCTCTTCGTCTTCAGCCAACGCCTGTGCTTGGTTGGTAGGCCATTTGACGCCGTGCCGCATGTATATACTCGTATATATATAATAGTGGAGCTGGGCCAATCCTTACTCTGTCGTAGTTCGGTTTTCTACTTCAATGCCATTGCCGTTGAATAGGTGTTCGGCATTCCCTTCCCCTTAGAAGCAGAGGGGACATTCGGATGGCACAGTGATACCTATTCTGTGAATGTGGCTCTGGAGGTAGTCATGTGATGTCCTGTGGTCATTCGGAACGCTGCCACAGCGATGTCCCAGCGCCAGTTGCTTACACTATATGCAATATCATACATAAGACGCATTATATGCAGACAGTGAGGAGCACTTTTTGAGCTTAGCAGAATATGGTACAGAACGGACATACTGTGTGGACTTTATGACAGAAAGGAGACCAAAACGATAATTATATCGTTATACGTCACAGCTTCTTTCATTTTTAACGAAGAACGTTGATTTTGAGTTCAAAATTTAAATACAGAGATTACCAGCCCTAGCCTTATATTGGCCGAAGGGTAAGGTTTCTTTCGACTTACAGTACATAAAATATTCACAAAGTAAAAATTCTACTGTATGGCTGATTCATTAGATTGCAGGGTCTCGAGCAATCGCTCAATAAACCTTCTCCGTTACTCGCCAAAGGGGTTCCGTTAATTAGAAATGTTGGCGAAAGTTTTTCTGAATTTGCAAGGGAGTTTCCTTTCAGTCTTCTTTCAAACTGACTGGCTAATACCGTAACCCCAGGCTAGTGACCGATCCATCTTGAAATCATCTGACATTTACATCAGAGTGGCTTCAATCCTCTTCGTAATCCTCCCAATTATTATTTTTTTTTTTAAAGTTGTGTTTGAATGACCTGGGGCTCTTTAAATTTTTAAGGAACGGTGCTTTCCAATTAAATTAAGAAAAATAAATTAAATGTTTTGAGTAGGTAGCGAAATTCTATCGTTGGAAATTTAATTATAATAATTTTTAAAGTACCTCTAACAATACTTACCTTTTATTGCAAGAATTTGTGTTTATTAAGGTGAAGTTGACCATTGGCATGGGTCAAGGTAATGCGTGACCCTCACACGCCTCACGGTACGAGGGAGCGCAATCATTACAAAAACTGTATAAACATTAGACCTGGTAAATACAAGTTTATTTTATTTTATTTATTTCACTTCTGGATCACCCTAAAATAGGTTGATTTATACTGTTTATTTAATTTAATACTTAATTTGTAAAGATTTGGTCCGTTTAATTGTTCCAATGCTTGGCTTTGCCGTCCAGTAGTTTCAATTTTGTATGTTATCATATAACAACAATTTAGAGGAAAATATTACTTATATATAAATATATATATATATTTTTTTTTAACGTTTTATCTTTGTAGAAACTAGAAAGCCGGAACAGGCAGAGGAATTAGAGAATTAATGACATGGAAAATGGGCGGAAATGGGATTCAAACCAGTTTCCGTCCATTTTTCCGTCTAGTAGTCCTTACCGATGGATTTCTAAGGTTGGGGGGGGGGGCAAAGCCCTAAATCTCTCCTCCGCCAGGTAGGCTATGTTTGATAAATCGACCGGGATAGTATGAAGGCAAACTAAATTCAAAGAGACGTACCCAGAAGCAAGTGATTTCTCTAGAGGCACAGCTGGTAGCGAAGGCGCCTTGTAAACAAGCAGGCAGGCAAGCAGGCAGGCGCATGCCATCAATTCAAATATATGTAGCCTACCCACTACACTGAATCAATGATATATGGACGACTTCCATTAAATAATTAAGCCTCTCAGCCGTGACGAATGATCCTGCATGGAAATCAATAGCCACATAAATTCGATATCAATTTGTACTATTAGTTAATGAAGGTCTATGCTGATATGCTACAAATAAAATTACATGCTGCCAACATGAAATAATGAAAATGAGCGCTTGTTAGGTCTACTATAACAATAAGTCTTTTCTTGATTAATTCGGGATCCTAACAGAAAATTTTACCTGATAGCATACCACTTTCATTATCCAAAAGAATGATAATATTATGGCTGGTATATGGAAATTGTGGGTTTGTTTGGTGATGAAGTAGGCAGCCTATACGAGTAGTATGTAATTTTTAAATAAACCCAAGTTTACAATCGTATTTAGGTGCAGCAGTATCAAATATTTGGTATAAAGTTATACAAACAGCAATACGTTTTATTGTACTCTAATGACCGAAATTAGAGGATATAGAAAACCTAGACTTGGCGAGATTCGAACCCACGATCTACGCCTAACCGGGGCGTCGTCTTAACCGCTCGACCATAAGCCCGCACAAGAACAGTTGATGTATATCCTCCAATTATATGCTTGAATTGAAATGATTCGCAATTTTATGTATTAAACTAATATATATATATATATAATGTGTACTCCAATTGGTCCGATTCCGTTAGCACACCTTGCCTCGGGAAGGCAAAGATCGTAGAGTTGAATCCAACCCTCGCATTGGCGCGCGACTTGGCAAATACTTTTGCCCCGCTTCCATTGCTCGGATATTAAGAGGACACACGGTAGTAGTACGTAGAAAATTAGCACCCCAAGCTTTGTTGCTTTTATTGACTTCTTATTTGTTATTTAATTAACTAAGCAAGTTATTAAAGATTTGGATCATATAAGTTGTAAAAGACTACTTCCTGGATCTTATAATTAGAAATATTAAATTTTTGGTACCCCAGTTCTTTCATAAAAACCATTGGAGACTAAGATTTGGCGTAGAATATAATTTTTGGAAAAAACACAAAAACTACAAGCAAAAAAACCGAGTGTGTGCCTAAGACCGCACGTTAAAACATCATTCAGTTCATTGGCAATCCCAATCAATTTATGTATGCATGTAGTAAATAATATTATGTATTATGTAGTATTATTAGAGATCGTGTTCGTAGATTATTAATAAGTCAGAAATTAAAGTTAATATTTATTATATTCTGTAGTCTATAAATCAAAGTATTTTTTAAGTATATTCAATTCTTACATCTTAATTGTCTTTGATAAATTAAAACCTGTAGTTATAATTGATAAGTAATGATAATTATTTTGACAATTATTTTTATTTTCATGAGTTATAATAATATGAGATATGAAGAACTACTGTCTACTGTCTTTTTTTTCTGATTGGAAATTCGACGATGAAATCCCTAATAATACATTAATACCTACTACATAATATTATTTACTATATCCATATAAATTGATTGGGATTGCCAATGAAGTTTTCACTTCTGCCGTGCGGTCTTAAGAGGATATAATACGTAGGAAAAATTTCGGACAGACCACAGATGAAAATATGAAGAAAAAAAAACGAAATATTTTTCTTCACTATTTAAGTTTCTAGTTTAAATTAAATGTATATTATTTAAAAATAATAGAGGCAATATAAAAATATTTAACAAAAACATTAATAATGTTCTGCTAATAAATAGTTAATTCTAGTGACACTATCTGGCAAAACAAAGATGACCCTGAGCCAACGGCTCACGGCTGTAAAGTGTAAACTGTAAAGGTAGGGGAGGCATCACCCCCTGCTGCTTCGCTGAATGGTCTTTATACCTGCGACCCGCAGGCTGCTAGACCCAGCCCAAGGAAGTAGGAACTCGGAAGATTTTATTCGAATCTCAGGATTGATTTTTGCTCCAGCAGTGGCGGGTGCACTGTTTCATACTACCAGTGGCGACTAAGTCATAATAGCCAACTTTCTAAAATTTGTTGTTGCCTATTTTCGATAGACGTACTCAGCTAGATTGCTATACATTGGCGTAGTTAGGGGGGCATAGCGACCCCCCAGGTACTTGTCAAGCCCCCCCCCCCCCCAGGATGTTTGAGTAAATATAACAATTTAAAAAACTTAATAAATAAATAAACGAATAATTGAAAATCCGAAAAAAAAATTATCAGAGCATATCAATAACGTTTAAAAAATAACTGTAGCGCAAAGATTCGACCATTTTAATGCATTGTGTTGGCTATTTTCCATTCGAAAACGAAGTCAAGTATGTAGAGTATCGAGTGTACTTTGACATGCCTTCTAACAGTGGTTTTTCGTTGCCTTCTGCATTTTTATGCCGTTGACTCTTCATTGAGTTCATTCACCTTCGGGGCCAACCCCATGACAAATGAGTACCTTAGTAGTGGTTGCTTATTTAGTGGCGGCAACTATTCGCCCCGTCACAAAGTCTACGTCGGGTTCTAGTGGCTTTCCCTAGACAAGCCTGCACCACCAGACTTGTTACCACACCCTCTGATTACGCCGCTGCTTGGTCGGGGACTGCTTATGCGTTATATTCGCTATCTGCCACCTGTGACCCCACTAGTAGCCTGCAGCTCAGCCCTAGCACTAATAGACTATACACAAATGAACTAAATAGAATAAATACAATTTACGAGGCAGTACGATAGGTTACAGAGAAATTAATTCAAAACAACATGACAGTAGGTACTATGCGTGGAACATTAGGCCACAACAAAGTAACTTACAATAAAAAGACGCCAGATGGGCGAAAGGGCGATGTGCAAGACTGTGGCAACCACCGACCTATAAAACTGCACTGCCATGCAATGAGGTGGATGGAAAGGGTGGTTGAGAGAAGACTCAGAGTTCTAATAAATGAGACCATCTCCAAAAACCAACTAGGATTCATGCCAGGTCGAGGAACTACAGATGGAATATATGACACATTGCAAGGACTCTGCTAGAAAAACATCGAGAAAAGAAAAAACCTGTTCATTGTGTTCGTGGACGTGGAAAAAGCCTATGATAGAATACCGAGAAGTTTAATCTGGGATGTGTTGGAAGAGAGACGAGTTCCGCAAAGCTATATAAGGCTAATAAAGAATATGTACGAGTGCGTAGTGCGGCAGGGGTCAACCTTGAACCGCTGTTGTTCGTTCTCATAATGGACGTAGTGACCAGGCAGATGCAAGGGCAAGCGCCAGAAAGCCTTCTCTTCGTTGATGATATCCTCCTGGTAGGAGACTCGCGAGAAGATGTCGAGAGTACTCTCAGACTGTGGGTGGAAACGGTGGAGCGCCAGGGGCTTAAAGTGAATCGCAAGAAAACAGAGTACATGGAATGCATAAGCCAGGAACCTGGATCGATAAAAGTAGATAACCAAAACCTAGAGAAGGCCAAGACATTCAAATATCTACGAGCAACGTTACGCGAGAATGGCGGCTGTGAAGACGATGTAAAAGTACGGGTAACCTCAGGTTGGGCCAAGTGGCGAGATATGGCGGAGATCTTGAAGGATAGGAGAATGCCGAAAAATTCAAATCAAATTCCGCATATTCGTACAAGCAAGCGGTGAGACCGTGTATGACCTACCGAGCGGAGTGCTGGCCATTGCGGAGGAGAAAGAGCAATTGCTGCATGTGGCTGGGATACGCATGTTGCGTTAATATCTGGGTTACAAATTAACAGGCAGGAGGAGAAACGAGGGCATCCGGGCGGAGATGCAAGTAGCACCGATCACCGATAAAGTCAGGGAACGAAGACTGGCGTGGTGGGGCCATACGTTAAGAAGAGAAGATGGACACCTGCTACAACGTGTAAGGGACTGCACGGTAGAGGGCCCAAGACCTATAGGACGACCGAGGATGTCCCTTGTAACGAAAGTGAGAGAGGACCTCAGAACCTTCGGTCTCTCGCCGGATATGATTGATTCCAAAAACCGAAACACCTGGAAGAATAAGATCCGTGCCACTGACCCCGTGGGAGGGATGAGGCGCCGTAAAAAAAAAAGGCCTGCATGGGTGTAAGCGACAAAAATAAATTTTTGATATAATGCAAACATGCTTTCCAATTTGTAAATTAGTAGATAGACAATGTGTAATTTCATAGTAAATAATTTCCTCATGGATAAATTTCGGATGCCTAAGGGGGGGGGGGACATCTATATATTGACAACCCCTTAAAACTCAATTGCATATTCTGGAACGAACAGACCATTACATTGTAACAGTAGTAACAATGACACGGCACGCAATGTATTGGAGCGTGATTTTTCCATAATATCTTCAAAAAATAATTTTTTGCACAGAAGCAAATATTTTTAGGAAAGCAACCTGTTTGGCTTTGTTACTCTATTGAACACCTAAAACATACCTGAGGGTAGAATTCATCGACAGAAAGATTCCACTGAATTTTTTTTTTTTTACCCCCAGAAGCAAACTACCAAGGGGCAAGCGACCCACTGCATTTTGTTAACATTAATAACGTTTTTGAGAATAACCCCCCCAAATAAAGTTAGCCCAAAATAGAAATGAAAATCATCTCGAGGTATGATTTTTGTAAGCCTACGTGCCAAATTTCACCAAAATCGACGGAATAGTTTGCCCGGAAATCGACAGATAGCCAGACATTTCGTAAAACCCACTTTTTGGGTTCCTGGGACATCAAAACGCTTAAATCCGCTGAAATGTTGACCGTCACAAAGCTTTCCTTATACTACGTATAAATTGGAAAGCAAAAATTAAAATACACGGTCATAGCCTAATATTTAACATACAGAATCATATTTTTTGGCTTGCCTCACTGTGCCCCACAAAAGGCCGCGTGTTAATACCCAAGACTGCGGTGAAGTTCAAGGAAGTAAAATCAGACCATTACTGTTTGTTCTCTTTATCAATGACCTCTTCTTGCTGGAATGTGTTAAGCATTTCTTTGCTGATATGCTGATCTACTTGGCGGGAAAAAACCTAGTAGAATTAACTTCGAAGATGAATGCGGAACTGAATTTCATTACTAGATGGTGTTTAATATTAAAAATCGAAGGCGATGGTTATTAGTTCGAGAGCTATGGAGTGTTTGGAAAAGTTGGTTCTTGGTGGTGATAGAATGGGTCAAATCCTTCAAGTATCTTGGAATACTCATTGATTCTCGCCTTACCTTAAATTTGAACTATGAGACGGTCACAAGTAAAACAAAATGCAAAATGTCGCTCCTTCGTAAGGTGTAATTCCTTCTACCATGTACCACTAAAGTCACTTTGTTCAACTCCTTAATTCGGCCGCACTACAGCTACTGTATAACAGTGTTTTATCCGGCAAACTGCTCCGTGCTTGACGCTCTACAGAAGCTATGCCTATGCGTATTATCCTAAATAAACCTAGAGATGCCAGAAGGAACCGGGATGCAGAGGTGGCAGTCATGAGTCGAGGAATCTATTTTCTTCGAAGGCATGACATTTGTTTAAAATAGCCAAGGGTTTGCTTCCATCATATTTAAATTCCCTTGTCCACTCGGACGTCCATCAACACGCTACAAGATATTTTACAGGATTTGCACAAGTTTCGGCCACTGGCTCATACCCAAAGTAATTTTTTTGCAAATGGTGTAGTATACAATCGACTGAATCAAGCTATACGTGAGTGTGGAACAGTGTAGTCTTTTAAAAAGAAGGTAGGCGAAGAGCCGAAGAAGGTCGAGTGTATAACTTGAGCTGCAGTACAGCGGGAGCAGACATTTATTCGAGACATTAGGACCGAATTCAAATCAGCCTTTTGCTACCAAGCAACAACACAACAACCTGGCACGATTAGTAATTTCATGGCTTGAAATGCCACAGAACACTTTTTTAAATTCATTTTACTCTTCTTGTTGTACTCCGTTTTAGTCTTTCGTTTTGCCATGATGCTCACAACAGTAATTTAATCAAAATCGAACTTACAATTCACAGAACAAGATAATATTTGATTCAATTCACGCACAAAAAGTATTTGTTTATTATTTACATTCGTGGCAGTATACTCGTTCACATTCGTGGCAGCAACAAGAGCGCTGCAAATGCGGCGGAATATCTCGGAACTACTGCGATACATTTTGGGGTGCAAAATATTATTTGGTTTCAGGTCCAATTGTAAACAAAAATAACAAATTTTTAAATATCATGGTTTTTATGGCAAAATCGTGGAAAATAGCACACTAATAATGTAGATATAGACCATTAGCTAATATTAACATGCAAAACATCTCTCTTCCACTGAAGGTAAGATTGCATTTTCCAGAACCCTTTCTGAATATTGCGCTATTTTGTAATTTTTTAATAAAATTCTGAGCCTTAAAATTAAAATTCCATCGCATGGAAAATCTATATTGATGTTTCATGCTTCCAAGGAAGAGTGGCCGTTACAATTTACATAATTCTGGTGGGTCAAAACTCCAGAACCAAAGAGGTCTGAACAGCGATTTCGATAGCATATCCTCTTAAGCACACACTCGGTTTTTACAAGTTTTGTGCTCCACTCGTGTTTAAAGGGTGAAGGGGTAAGTTGGAAACTATGTATTTATACTCGTTTGAAACCTTAATTCATACTGCTTCTAATGAGATATTAAAAATTAATTTATTTCGGTTGAAAATTGCAGGCTGTGGAATTTTTTACTCTATGCATGTAAATTGAAAAGTACCCTTTGTTTTCCGCCGAAACACGGATGGCTTATACACTCACCTGAGCCTGAACGAAGTGACGGATAGTAAAACTGAATATATGCCTAAAAAGAGTAAGAAAGGTGGAAGTAGTTAAAAGTTTTCAAATTGATATTAGCACCCCTAAAAAACGCGTCCAAAGAATGCCTATCATCGATTAAAATCGGCAAATTTGGGCGCACCTCCTCACGTTTCCACCCCCCTAAGTCGAACCCCTTCTCCCATCACATCAAGCATAGCATGGCCTGAAAGAGGAAGAATAGACAAAGACATGGGTATAATTTAAATTGAGATAGACCCTATACATCTGTCCAAAAAAGTTGTTTTAAACCCGCCCATGCAATTTAAATGGGGTGTTCAGTTCACTCCATCGAAAAGTACCGAAAAGTACCGTGCGTGACGGCACCCTGTGGCACGTCACGATCCAGCTCAACTTACTACCCTGCTAAAATCGGCGCCTATAGAAGTTTACACTTCAAAAATACCCGTTTATATGATGCTCGAGTAGTAGTCTTCTACAACTTAGCCTAAATGAGCCAAATTTTTAATAAATTGCTGAGTTAAGGAAGTAAAAAATAAAAAGTATTTAATTTTCAGACATTATATATTAGCACATTTGTACATGTTGTTGTGAGGAAAATTGAAGCACCTACAGTATTAGGCTGTTAGATTTGGTATAATCGAATTGTCTGTAATTTATTTAGAAGATGCTCGACACCCTTATCTTGAAAGTTGCAGGGTGATTTAACCACAGAACACCACACAAGCCACTGTGGTATGAACAATTTATTTTGAATTTATTTTTCGGTTATGCATAGCACATAACCTTTAAAGGGGGGTGTTAAATTTAGGCTAGGGACGAAACGCTGCGTGCTAGATTATAGGTGGTGTAACGACATGAGTTTATCAAGGCGGTGAGCTGTCATGACTGACGAGAGACGTGGCAGCAGTCAACTCCAGCTCGCTGTCAGCCGCCATCTTATCATACTGTAGATTAGTAACCTGTCGCTCCACGACTCATGAGTTCAATCCTGTATAACTTCCGGCGTAAACATGGGCTTGTGAAGCGATGAGTTTTGAAAATTTCACAATTTTTGAAAACCGAAATTAACCTGTGACGGTACAATCGAACACCTACGTTGGGTCAACTTGTATATGAAGTCAGATTTCTCGATATACCTATCGAGCATAGAGTCATAAATGAGTAGTAATAGTAGTGTAGTAGTAGAAAAAATGTTCCTCTATGCAAAGAATGTAGAGGGGCATTTCGTCTCCTTCTTCTACTCTCAATTTATGGCTCTATTATGGTACGTAGTTATTTTATAGACATTCGACTTTGTGCAACAAACAAAACGCCAAATTTAATTAATTTCATGTTCCACAGGCACAAAGATAAGAAAGTAGGCAGATGAAAAATTCAATAATTATACAATCTTTTGCAGAAATAGAAATTATACATTTTCTCATTTCTTATTAGACCTACCTTAGAAAACCCAATAAAGCGCATTAAACCAATTTTTTATAATAATAAAATTAATTTCATATTCCACAGGCACCAAGATAAGAAAATAAGAAGATGAAAAATTCATTAATTAAACAACTTTCGCAGAAATAGAAAATATAAATTTTCTAATTTCTTATTAGACCTACCTCAGAAAACCAGATAAAGTGCATTAAACCAATTTTATAGAAAAGAGGTAAATCAGTAAGGGAAATAGGGAAACTTGAAAACTTGATTTTTTTTTAAATAATTTTTTATTTGACCGCTTTCATAACTTTGAGGCTGTAGATTGGGAAATTAATTAAATTCGTAAAAAATACACGACCATTTCTTTGTGGTTTACAATTTTTTTGAAATCTCTCCCTTTAGCCGGGAATCGCGTTGAAAATAGGAGGTGATCCTACATTCTACATTAGGGTTAGCATAAAAACAAGACTTTATAGTCTTATTGTTCGCCTTTTGGTATTTTAATAAAGTCCAATTCAATTCTGCATTCTCAGGCACACTCTTCTGGTAATAAGTTAAAAACATTGCCTATCCTAATTTAATTAAGGATAAAAAAACACATAAATAAAAGTTTTGTTACTGGATCCTGCAGAAGAAAAAAAAAATTAAACCTTGTCAATAACTTGACCGAGATTAAGTTGGAATTTGTATAAGGTTATTTAAGGTCGAGTTTAATTAAATCAGTCGCAGTATATCTGCTTCTAAAGGATAAAGGGCATGGAAGCATCTGAAGAGATTGTTTTCATAGCTTGGGACAAGGTAGTTTCTAAGGAGGGAAGGGAGGGGGGGGGGGAGGTGGGGTCTGTCAATGTTGTTAAAGCCCTCCGTAACTATTACTAACCTGCTTTCTGCTGAATCAGGTTCTAGTATATTGGGGTCGGCAACGTGAGGCTCGCTAGCCAAATACGGCTCTTAGGCTCACTGGGTGCGGCTCTTTCCTATATGGCCCTTTCTTTGGCATACACAAAAGTTAAATACGTAATGAACATAGCACATCCAGATACCTAATAACCTGTAGGGCGTTTTCGCACAAAGTTGATTGCAACCAATTTTGTTGTTTAATATTATGATTTGGGATGTACAGGTAGGAACAGAATAACAGACCTCAAAAATGAAATTTTCCACAAATCACTAAGTTATTCTTATTGATACACGATGCCCTCAGCTTGCCATCACAAAAAATTCATTGAAAAAAAGCATAACTAGATTATTGCTTATGCTTCCCACGTCCGTGTGCAGCTTGTACATTAATACTTCAGTCATCGCGATCGTACATGTTAATATGGGGTCAATAAATAATAATCGGTGTCTTAATACGAATTATGCGTTTCCCAGAATGTTAACCAGAAAACCACGTGTTAACATGTGATTGAGGGCGAACGGCTGCGTGTTTGGCCCCACAGAATGATATTATCTTAGGTTATTAAATAAGAAATCATTAAAAATTAAATTTCAATTTGAATTTGTCCTCTTCCTGAGCTCAAGCTCATCCTAATTTATCAATTTTTAATGTGATTGTCATAATATGACTCACATGTCTATATTCTATAGGTACATTATTGCTTATTACGCTTGAACATTAATACTTCAATCATCGCGGTAGTACGTGTAAATTGGGGTCAATGAATAACAATCTGTGTCTTAATACGAATCACGCGTTTCCCAGAATGTTAACCAGAAAACCCCGTGTTTACATGGTTAGAGTTAGTTTGATTGAGGGCGAACGGCTGCGTGTTTGGCCCTACAGATATTATCACGACACGCGCCGCCACAGCGTTCCTGTTGCATTCTCACCAACACTGAAAACCTTCGTCTGCTGCAGTAGGCATTGCTAATCAAACATCTCCACCTCCATCAAATAACAATGGTTAGAACAAAAGAACTTTGTAGGAAAACCCACCGCAACAGCGAACGTGCTAATTGTATTGTTTCCGTATTGTAATGGGTCAGTATAGGAAGTTTCCTGCAAGATTTATTATTCAACAGCTATTGTTGCTGCATATATACCAATTAGGTCTCTACAGTTCTTTTGGCGTAGCAACTTATTATTATTATTATTCGCTTATTTGTTTTCTTATAGCCCTATATTTTAGTTTTTAGTTTTTTTAGTTTTAGCTATTAGCTATTAGCTATAGTAAAAGGGGGCACAGCCCAGGATCGTCCTAATGGGTCCCCTCCTATTGATATACTTCTAAAATCATTGTGAAACTGTTTTAAAGGAAATAAATTTAGTTTTACTTTACTTTACTTTAGCTCAGGTCCGTACCCAGGATTTTTATTAGGGTGGATCCGAGCTGGAGAGACCTTTCCTATGAGCAATTCTACGGCGCAGACGCCAAAGAAAATTTTCGTCAATGATAATGATTATTTGCCTGTGCCTAATAAGGAATTTTTCAAGGTATACGAGGATAGGGAACTGCCCCCCCCCCAGTAGTGAGTTTTGCCCCCGCAGTTAAAGGCATTTATTTGTCTAGGACAGAAGTGAGCATATGTAATTAATGTCTGCAAAAACCAGTATCTCTATGTCATACAGTATGCACAATACTTATAAATAACTGCCGACAGAAAAATTTGGGAAAAACAGAGAAATTATTACTATTAGGTTTTTCTAAACATTTCAGAAAATAAGATACTGCTTAGGAAGCAAAGCAACATTTTGAATTTACTACAAACCGCTCTTGCGGTGTCTCCCCATAAAGTATTTTTTCTCTAAATTTCTCCTCTAAATTAGACCATTATTATATCCGTTCACAAGGCGCAGGCTGCAGACAGGTCTCGCAGGAGCACTTGCGGTTATGCCTCTCAGGAATGAATGAAGGCCAAAGGAGGGAGACAATTAGTTGGGGAAATTAACGGTTGCTGAAGGTGGGGGGAGGGGCTGGTATTGTTAGTGGGGATGAAATGGTGGGGTCTGGGGAGTGGGCCGGCATTATGACCCACTAACATGTCATGGTGTCATTAAACTCCGCGCCAGTTTGTGCCAACATACCCAATTTTCAAATCAAATCTGCTGCATGTGGGCGGTCCGGCTGTGGAACTTAATGTTACACGAATTATTTGATCGCATACTATGTCCAAATGGTTCCTAATGTATTAGGTAGGTATATAAAGTGCTGTAGTCATATTCACAGTATGGCAAAAAGCCCTGGCAACGATACCTTAAATTAAGAGGCACTCACCTAACATACTCTAGGATTGTTTGTATTGTAAGACTTCTAGCCTGTCTAACCCTGAATGGTTTAGAAAAAAATTTCAGCTGAGAATTTTTTTTTAATAAAAAAATATCGACACATAATTTAATGAGAATGACTGAATTAGAATAACCTCTTCAGTCGCCTCTGCAGGTAGTACCTGTGTTGAGTTACGACAGGTCTCCGATCGCATGATCTTAGTTAGAGACTCGCACAAGTACAAACTAGCTGCCTAGCTGCCTCTGCAGTGTTTTTTTTTCCATCATTGTCCATTTTTGATAAAATACGGTAATACAACGGGTTGTAGTGCTATAACGCGTAGTAATGAAATATCGTACATGTTTAATGCTGTTTTCTTTAACAACAAATACAGTACATTTGATTTGTTTGATTGATATACTAATTTTGTAGGTACTGCGAAATAATTGCGCATGCAATATGCACACGATAAAAAGTAGAAAAATAGTATAACATACCGGTAAAATAATTATTAATTAAATGAAATTAGGTACTGTAATGAATAAAGTTTTTCGATTTGAAGTGGCTTTTCCAATTCCATTCATTTCCCATCCACTTTTACGAAATTTTTTTTATTGAGTACAGTCTGGCGAGCAATTAAAAGCCACGAAGCTCTGTGTTTCTTCGATTTCAGTAATGTACATATGCTTGCATTGCAATAAACACAAAGTTTCCAAGCCGTTTCAGACAGGATGTCTTTACACCCTACGCAAAGTAATGATTTTTAGCACCAACTCTGTTCACCGTAACGACTTTTCATGCGAACTTCTCACGTGGGCCATTACTATTGCTAAATAGGCTAAGAAGGGCTATGAAAAAGACTTTTTCTCGGGGAAAAGTATAGTCTGCCAGGTGACAGCCAGTAAATCTGCTGCTACTGAATGTTCAAAGCCAGCCAATTCTTTAAACTTTAAGACCCGCAGACTCGTGAAAGCCCCATTAAAGTAATGACTCTCATTGCTTTGCTCTGCTCCAGGCATCGTTTCTTCTTACATCACACAATAATAAACTCTTGCTAACCAGGATTTGCCAGTGGTGGCATACGTCTAATTGGCTTCGTGCTGATAATAATAGTTGTACAATACCTACGAATAGGAATTTCTAAAAAAAATATTGCCTGGTGGGATTCAAGCTCCCTCAGGGCTCAGGCGATCTTCCTTCTTGTAGAGATACTGCCGATAGTACGGTATATCATGTATTAATGTTAGGAAATACAATGTTGAAGAAAAAGAAACGAAGCACTGTTTATTCGAGTACAGGAATGTATTGTAAGTTAGTTCTCACAAGGGCATTTTCACAGTAATCAATAAATATTTTAATCAGCATAACAGAGAAGCAACGGTTCAGTGCGGCAATTCAATGCAGCTTATGAAAGTAATTAATGGCGCTCGTTCATTGTCTTTGCTTATTTAATTTTTTTTTAATAATAATGCAAAGACATAATTTCTAGATAATGTAGGTATCTGGCAGATGATTAAAGTACCTACATACTAAAATATGCATTGCTATTATGAAACATGCGTTATTGATTAACTTTCATGAGCTACGTCAGGATTTCCCCTTTTTTTCGTGGACCACTGGATTATTTTATGATTTTCCGTGGACCACCATGGCTGTGACAGGAAAATCGTCTAATTCTAGGACCAAGATCAAGTTGTGTGTGCCTACAATTATAGCCTACGTGATAATATTTGATTAAATGTTTGGAACTGATATCGGTTACATTTCAGAGATCAGTGCCAAGACTTACTGTATTTTACTTCTAATTTCCAATAACTCAGCTGTTATATTTTATTATTTCTTACTTTGCTCTGGGGACCACCTGATATATGTCTGGGGACCACCGGTGGTCCATGGACATTTGGGAACCCCTGAGCTCCGTCGTTGAATCGCCATCTTCGTCGTTAGATCCAGTGAACAAAAACAGATCCAATGCAACAGTAGGAGAACTGTCATGCGAGCGAATGGGTTGGTGCAAGAACACGGATTCTACTTCAGAAGATTTTTCCCTGCTGGTGCACGGTTAGCCGAAACTCCCGCAGTACTGTTGGAGAAGATATGCCTTTTTCAATCAAGTTTAATCAGCAGATAGCCCGACATCATAAAGCATAAATATAAATTTTCAGCTTTATATACTGAAAACCTATAACTATCAAGGTTCAAGAAGTCAAGAAACGCCAAATGACCAAATACGAGTACAAGGGTCACCTAATATAGCCTACGAAATCGCAACCAGCAAACAATCATAAAAAGAGCAGCAAAAACAGCATCGCACATTCGAATCCAAAAAAATTAAATACAGATACGATAAATTAATTCAAGAAACTGAGATAGGTCATTAATTTGCAAGCGGAGCAGTGTGCCTCTCATTCGGCGGGTTATGTAAAACCACATTTGAAATGTTAATGCTTCTGAAAGCGCAGTAAAAATCTTGTTCCTGTAAATTCTCAGCTTAATTTTGTTATTGTAAAATTTTCCAATGTTTGTATAGTATGCATCATATCTCGTATTCTCTCATAAAATATTATTTGTATTTTTCTTTACCATCATGGCTCAAGGTTCATACACATTCACAGCCCAAAGGATGGCTTAAGCTAAAATTGTTTTTGAATGCTATCCAGCGGCTAGTGGTTAATTGTAGTATTGAAGTATGTACGGGTCTTAGGAGCTTATTCCACCAACGTCAATAGTGATAGTAAATGTAGTATTGACGGACATTTCAATTTTTCATTGATACACGCCATTTCACTGGTTTTTTCAACATTGATCACTTTTCTTCTAATGACACGTATAAAATTTAAAAATTTTTGAAATTTGTTTGCATTTGTTTTTTGAAATTTTGTTTGTGTTTGTTTGCTTCGTACACTTATTATTTTTAATAAAACCTAATAATAGTAGGAGATCCGAAGTAAGATCGACCTTCACCGATCTGTATAATGGATGAAAACTGTTTTATAAACAATCTATTAAAATGTTTGTACTTAACCTATTCCATGAGGCCATTTTAGTTTGCTATTGTTTGCAGCGCGTGATTTTACTCTATGATCATTGATCAATTTTAACTATGGCATAGAGTAAAATTGAAATGTCCGTCAATACTACATTTACTATCACTATTGACGTTGGTGGAATAAGCGCCTTGGCGCGATGGCCCGTACTTGCAGACGTTTAGGAGAAGACCTTGATCATCAGCTCTGATGATATTTTCGTCTTTCTTATTGGCTGACCCAAGGTGCAAAGATCATAGCTAGTGGCAGAGTAAGATTAGTGGCTGGTTTAGAGATTAATAGAATTCGTTTGAGATGGGTTCGTCTGAAAAGTACAGGTCTTTATGAAATGAAAATATCAAATGGCCTACCAGCAAAGGACGGGCGTTGGCTGAAAAAGTGTTGGAATACAAACCTAAGATCACGTTTGGAAAGTGCGCCAAAAGTATCAGTAGAATACTTAACGTGGAAGAAGAAATGATGACACGGAAGTCGGTACTTTCTGTTTTGAACTTGTTTTGGATAAAAGGATGAATTTTTTGATTATGAAGAAAAAATAAAGTTATTATATATTATTAATGTATTATTAATGAATATAGTCATGGTTAAGAAGAAAGAACACTTTTTAGTATAAAATTCAACAGGTTATGGGCCCAGAACCCAGACACCCGATCAGCTAAGTATAATTTAATATACATGAAAATGATGAAGCCACATGGTGGGTATGTGCTTAACCCTTTTAATGGGTCAACGAATTTCAGTAATTGGAAATTCAGAATGGAACAAATTCTGGAGGAGAATGGTGTTATGGATGTTGTCAACAATTTAGAAAAAGACAAAAATAAAGAAGCAAAAGCACGGAACTTGATTGTGCAAGGACTGGATGACCTAATACTTGAAAGTGTTATGGGGAAATCAACGCCACACGAAATGTGGGAAACCTTAAAAACTACATACGAGCAAAAAGGCTTGCAAGGCCAATTAACTTATAGAAGGAAGCTTCATACGGTGAAAATGGATTTATGTAATGATATGACTACACATCTTCACAAGATAGAAGAAAGTGTAAGGCTCTTGAAGGAAGCAGGAGGCAAGATAGAGGAAGACGAAATAATTTGTGTTATTTTAAATAGTTTGCCCGAGCAATATCAAACAATAGTAACAGTTATTGAAAATACAACGCCTCAAATAAAGTTAGAGAAAGTAAAGAATAAATTAAGAATTGAATACGAAAAGGTGAAAGATCATGGAACAGAGACTGTAAGTAATTCTAATGCATTTAATTGTTGGACCTGTAATGGACCACATTTAGCACGTGATTGTCCTATAAATAAGAATCAGATGCAAAGTTTTCAAAGAGGTGGAAATATAAATAGACCGTTTCGTGGTAGAGGACGTCGAAATTTTAGAAGTAGAGGAAGTAACCGTGGGAGTTACGCAAAGTCAAGTGTATCTGATGGCATAAGCTTTATAGCATTGAATAATAAATGTATGATAGCTAAAGAAGAAGACAATGTGACATTTTTACTAGATTCTGGTAGTACAGACCACTTGGTTGGTGAGGTGTATGAACAGCTGATGACAAATATAATAAAATTACCACAACCAATAGAAATTGTTATTGCTAATGGTCAAAAACTTATAGCAAGAAAGAAAGGGAATCTGAAATTAGAATATAATGGAAGAATGATTAATTTACAGGCAATTGTAGTGAATGGTTTATCGCACAATTTATTATCTGTTAACCAACTAACCAGAAAGGGAATTAAAGTTATTTTTAGCCATGATGAAGCACAGCTACTGAGTGAATCAGTTAATTTCAAATTTAAGAAGATTGGAAAAGTTTATAAGATGGTATTTCAGCAACCAAGCAAAAAGCAGTCAGAGAAGTACAATAATATGCAGGTAAATGCTAATTTTACGCTGAAGCGCAGTAAATACAATGAACAGGAAGCAAGTTTGTGGCACAAACGCATGGGACATTTAAATAGACGCAGTATGAAGTTATTAAATCTACCCGTTGAGGAGAAGGTATGTGAGACATGTATTAAAGGGAAGATGACACGTTCACCATTTACTTCCTGTGCGAAGCCGAGATCATCACGAATTGGTGAATTATTACACACTGACTTGTGTGGACCTATAACTCCACCCACGAGGAATGGAGAAAAATATTTTCAGGTCATTGTGGATGATTATTCTCATTTTTTAGTTGTGTACCTACTTAAAAATAAAAGTGAAGCAGCCGGAAATGTTATAGACTTTATAAAAAAGTTAGAAGCTAAACACAACACAAGAGTACATCGCATAAGATGCGACCAAGGCAGAGAGTTTATTAATAAAACGCTGTTGACGTTTGCAAGTCGACATGGAATTAATATACAAAAGAATATTGCTTATTCTAGTGCTCAAAATGGAGTCAGCGAGAGATATAATAGATTAGTGCTTGATGTAAGCAGAACTTTAATGTGTGAAACTGATTTAGAAAAAGAATTTTGGGGTGATGCTGTACTTACCGCCGCTTACCTATTAAATCGGCGACCCTCGAGAGTAATAAATAATGAGACACCAGCAAGTATCTGGCATGGTACTACTGATCTTAAGAAAATACGTATATTTGGATGTAAATGTTACTACACACCGCTACCAAGAAAAAATAAATTAGACGAAAGAGGAAAAGAAGCACGGTTTATCGGCTACACTGACAATGGTTGGCGATTGTGGGACATCAGAGAGAAAAAATTAATTTCTGCTCGGGATGTTAAGTTTATAGAAGAAGAAAAGAAGATTAATCCATTAATCATAATAGCGCCTACTCATGGTGAAAAGGAGAAATCTCCTGAATTAAGTGAAGACGATGAAGATGTAAGCCAGAAATACAGCCCAGGAAGTGACGATGAATATGTACGTCAATCGAGTGGATATAGCAAGCAGAATACGCCAGAGAGATGTCAAAAGCAAGATGCAAATTCAGATAGTGAAGTTTATCAGCGATCAAGGAGAAATGTCGTGATACCACGCAAGTATGACGAATACGAATTATATATGGCATGCAATGCAGTAATTTATGACATACCATACGCAGTTCAAGATTTACCTGATAGAGAAGACTCAGAAAAATGGTACGATGCAATGAAAAGGGAAATGCATTCAATAGAAAAGAATAAAACATGGATTCCAGTGAAAAAGCCAGAAAATAAGAAAATTATTGATATGAAATGGGTGTTCAATTTTAAAGAACATGAAAGCCAAGACATGAGATATAAAGCCAGGTTAGTGGCAAGAGGTTTTATGCAAGAAGAACAATTAAGCTACGGGGAAATATATTCTCCAGTTGCAAAAATGAACACATTACGTACATTACTAGCTATTGGTAATCAACGAAAATATTATTTTCACCAGATAGACGTGAAAACAGCATTTTTGAATGCGAATATAAAATCAGATGTGTATGTGTATCCGCCGGAAGGATTTAAAAGAAATGATAATTGTGTATATAAATTGGAAAAAGCCATTTATGGATTAAAGGAGGCAAGCCATGCATGGAATCAGAAATTCAATGAAGTAATGATGAAGTATAATTTTGAAAGGTCTAAAAATGACAATTGCTTATACAAGAAAAGAGAAAATAATGAAAGTGTTTACATTTTATTATTCGTCGATGATGCAATAATTGCATCAAATAAATTGAAAAATATTGAAGAAATCAAATCGCAACTTACAGCAGAATTTGACATGAGTGACAAGGGAGAGTTATCAATATTTTTAGGGATGGAAATTGACTATGATAGAGAAAATGGAATTATGAAAATTCATCAAACTGAATACGCAAGAAGAGTATTATTGAAATTTAATATGCTTGGGTGCAAACCAGTAAGAATACCTATAGAAAAATGTGAAAATCTTACTAGTCTTGAAGAGACAGAAGAAGAATTAAATATAAGAAAAAAGTGCAGAACCGCTCTTGGATGTCTACTATATGCAGCGATGCTAACAAGACCAGATTTATCTTTTGTAGTGAGTTATCTATCAAGATACCAAGATAAAGGAGGAAGTGCTTTATTTACAGCAATTAAAAGGGTATTAAGATACCTAATGGGTACGTACAATTATGGACTTTGTTATAAAAGAATAAGTGATGAAGATTACAATCAATTGAAAATAGTGGGATTTACGGATGCCGACTGGGGCAATGATCCAGTAGACCGGAGAAGTACTTGTGGTTACGTTTTCTACGTGATGGAATCACTTGTATCATGGGGATCAAAGAAGCAGACATCAACGGCACTTAGTTCGACAGAAGCTGAGTACTACGCGTTGAGCATAGGAGCCAGTGAAGGAAGTTTTTTGAAGAAATTATTAAAAGACTTTGATGAAATTACACAGTGTATTGGTATACTAGTCGATAATCAATCAGCAATGAAGATAGCGGAAAGCCCAGATCAGAAGAGGCTGAAACACATTGACATAAGAATTCACTATGTGAAAGAATTGATTACTAATGAAGAATTGAAACTCAACTATATTCCGTCAGAAGATCAAATAGCCGACGTGTTAACGAAGCCAGTACCAATATCAAGATTTGTCCAGCTACGACAGAGCTTAGGTTTGAAGGAGGCTGTTGGAATACAAACCTAAGATCACGTTTGGAAAGTGCGCCAAAAGTATCAGTAGAATACTTAACGTGGAAGAAGAAATGATGACACGGAAGTCGGTACTTTCTGTTTTGAACTTGTTTTGGATAAAAGGATGAATTTTTTGATTATGAAGAAAAAATAAAGTTATTATATATTATTAATGTATTATTAATGAATATAGTCATGGTTAAGAAGAAAGAACACTTTTTAGTATAAAATTCAACAAAAAGAAGAAGACATTATTACACACCATGGCAGTTAGACCAACAAGTTTTAGAAACGAAAACTTTCAGTATATTTTAAAATACAATTCAACGAGAATTCATTACAGAAAAAGGCAGCACAAAAAAAACTAAAGTAAGTAAAGGGATTGCAGCCAATTAGTAAAACTTCACTTTTTTCTCTTGCAAATCCAATTAGAAGGTATTTAGTTGGCTCTGCATATGGCCAGCGGAAGTATGTATTCACGGGAAGAGGGGGAGGGGGCTAATAACGAGGAGAGGAAAAATCACACCGGAAACCGTTCGGATGCTGATGATGGTCCCAGGCGGATATGCGAAGAGTGCCATTCAGTCGAGAACAATGACGAAGCAGACCGAAGAACTCATATTGTGGAACGCATTAAAATTTAATAAAACAGAGAGCCCTGCTCATAAAATATGGAACTCTGCACTTCCATACATTCCAAAAAAATTTGCGAAAATTTGTGAAGCTTTTTTTCTCTCCTCGAACCATTATATACAATGGACTGAGTCCTCTAGTTTCCGACAAATACAACATTCATTCCCTGGAATGTGCTCTCCATTTTGTGTCCGTCCGTACTCAATTTTGGTCATCAACTGATTGCTCATTTAATAAAATGATTTTTACAGGAAAACGCAGACGATTATTGTGTTAGTCAATGATAAATTGTTATAGCCTTACTACAGGTATGGAATTGAAATTTGTTGCTAACGGCCTTGTTCCTAATAGAATACTGGTCGGCAGCGCCATGAAATGGTATATGGCAGTGCTGTCCAGTATTTCTTCTCGTTACATTTAAAGCGGTGGTGGTACGACCGGGTCTAAATACGATATAGAAAGCATGCGAGACCAATTATTATGGTTATGTTGATCGAAGATTACCAACATTTTTCATTAATACATTAATATAACATTAATACATAATTACATTAATACATAATTACATTAATACATAATTACATTAATACATAATTACATTAATACACATGCCGGTATCGTAACACAGTATTTAGAGAATTTGGGATATTTTATTAATGGAGATGCACAGTTTACAGTATAGGACTGGGACCAAATTTTATATGCATCGAATAAACTTTAGGTATCAAAACTGCAATGTTTAGGATTTAATGCAAAAACAGTACCAAAGAAGAAAACGCAAAGAAAAACAATTAAGAAAAGAAGACGTTCAAGTTGGGACAGTCAGTGCTTATTAGCTTAGTGATGGAGTACCAGAATTTAAATAAATTTCAAATGCTAAGTGCACTGTAATAAGATACCGCAATAATTTCATTACATGTTCCAGAGAGAAGAAAATGAAGAAAGAGGCGGAGCCAAACAAGATTAAACTTATCTAAATGATTTAAGAACAATACCGAATGCCACGCAAAACTTGTTGCAAGTTGAAAATTAAAGGACATTTCTTTTTTATACATAATAAATATCTAAACACATAAGTTACCTACAAATATGGCTGTAGCTGTCTGCAGGCTTCTGTTTTATTTGCCGTCCCCAAAGACAAACTAAAAGGTTTTCAAAATTCATCAGGGAATGACTGAAAGACTGATGAGACGGCAAGACTGGATAATCCTTACTTGAAATAGTGACTTGAATAAGTTAGATTTAGACTGTTTGTTATGTGAGATATGTTATTAATATGTAAGTTTAGTTGTTATAGTTGTATGTTTAATTGTTTATTTAGATATGTATATTTTAGGGCAGGGAAATGTTTTTTTGTCTACCTAGGGCGACCTTATAATTATTTTGTATTTGTTTGTTTTATGTTTCAATACACTTTCACTTACTATAAAAAAGCAATATAGCGTACGTAGGCCTATAGCTTGCAGGCAATTCTGTAGGCTTTGGGTTAGAGGCTACTTAAGAGACTAAGAGGCTATCTACCAAATGTTTATTTGTGTTACTTTCGCTAAGTTACGGTCGTGAAATTTTCACAGAGTCCTTACTTGTGCTTGTATACCATCTTGCGAGAAAAACAATGATACATAGGGCATATAATAATAATAATTTTTTTTCCCAGCCGGTACCCCCAGCACTGGGAGCATTTAATAGAAAGAATACAATACAACATTAAAGAAAATAATCGTTTTTACCGGAATACTTGCATGTAAGCCCCATAAGGGAGGCTTGTGGCAGGATTCGCCAAAAGACTACAAACAGTTATTATAGGGAGTGCGAACTACATTATTACAAGTGTAAATAAAATAATAATAATACAGTTATATAGTTAGTTAATGTTAAATAAGTTAATAATAATAATAATAATAATAATCACTTCACTTTCACTTTTTTCCTTGACCGGTAACCCCGGACAAGGTGCATATATTGAGAACAACAATTTGTTATTAATCAGCATTATCACTCTCAAGCTTCCGCTTATCGAGCGACCATAGTGCAGTGGCACTGCAAGATATAAATATAATTGATAATAATTAATAATAATAAACCATTGTATAGTACTCACTCTAGCTTTCTGCAATGAGTGAGATCCTTCTGAACTCTGAAGGATGTATTTATATATATTTATTATTTATACTATTATATATCATTATATATTGATGTAAAATTATATGTATAATGAAATGGCTAATAGTCTGTGTTTAAAATTAAGTATTTTTTTAATTCTTTTTTTATTTTCCCTATTTTGTTCAATTCTTTTAGTTTAAGTGGCAATTTGTTAAATATCTCTGGTAAAACTGTTTCATTGAGGCGTCTGCCGTACTTATTATGTGTTATAGGAATATTTTGTCTCAATGTGTCTACATTTCTCAGTTGCCTCTTATTCTGTGTGTTTCCAACAATTTTACTTAAATACATAAAATAGTTATTCTATATTATAAGATATTTGTACAGTTTTCCTATTGGTAGTATATCTAGAAATCTGTATTTTTCGTCCATATTTTAAAATTTTTTGTTTAATTTATTAGATAGCATGTTTTTTACTATTTTATTTTGCATTTTTTGTATTTTTGTGAAATAGCTGTTGTTATCTCTCCCCCAAGTTTGTATTCCATAATTTAATACCGATTCTATTAGTGCATGGTAAATAATTTTTAGGGTTTTTAGCGGAAGGCAATATTTTAATTTTTGTATAGCACAAAGTAATAATAATAATAATAATAATAATAATAATAATAATAATAATAATAATAATAATGAACGTCTTATATTTATGGGGCGAGATTTAAGACTAGGAAGTCCTTTTCTGCCTAACCCACGTCCAAAAACAATACAATTTACAAAATACATACGCTTAACTTAAACAATCTTATTCTAACAATGCATAAAAGCGTAAAATTCGTAAAAGCAGCATTTACACGCTTATAAAAAGTTACTTAGTGAGATATTTCTTCTTCACGTAAAAGAAAACTGAGAAAACTGGACACATTATTTATCGGCATAAAATCTGTTCTTAGTTGTTTCTAATAGTTTTTGTTTCACGGAACTATTTATGATACATTTCATATGAGTAATTTTCGTTTCTTTACATGTTGGTAACTTAGAACTTTCCAGTTTCCAAATGAAATGGCAAGAAATAGATAGGTCTGATAGAGGTGACTAGACGAACATAGCCTGCGACCAGGGTAAACTACCTTAAAATTTACTTGGTGCCATGTGGCCTGTGTAACTTGTAAAATTAGATTATTTAGGTATGCGCTCAAAGCAATACCGCAATGAAAATACCGAAATCCCGGCATTGAGGCAAGGATGACCCAACTTTTGCAAATAAGAGGGTAACCGGGGCGAGCACAGTTGCAGAGTGCTGGAGTAGGTGAAATCAATAAGAGGTAAGGGTGGGGGCGCGGGGGGGGGGGGGGGGGTGGTAGCTGCGGTCGAGAGTTGACTATTGTGCCAATCAAAGACGTGTACATTTCCGATTCCAGATACAGTGGAATGGCAGCTATTTCGAAATGTGACATACATTGCATATAGAGGTATGATTCAAACAGAATCTAGATTTAACGAATGAATTAACTGAACTGTGTCACTATATATTGTATGTTGTACGCCAACAACGGCCATACCAAGTTGAATCCACCAGAACAGAGCATCGTTCCAAACTTCAGTAAACTTGGAAGTGTGCACAGCGTTGGCAGGGGAACATGGTGGGACATGATTACGTACTGAGACTATACCAGTCAGTCTGAGTGCGTGTCGAGTCCTGGTCACCTGCGAATTAATCGTGTGACCATACTAAGTATATTTATTTTATTTTATTTTTAAAAAGAGTAATCGCATACAAACAATTTAATGAATGTATCCGATTGACTCTCATCAGTCGCCTCTGTAGGTTAGTACCCATGTTGAGTTACGACACGTCTCCGATCGCATGGTGTGTATAGACTCGCACAAGTGCAAGCACGTTATCACCTGGCCATCGAAGTCGGAAGTTACCCAAGTGGTTCGGGATTCACTATAATCAGGAGGTCCACCCTGTCAGTCAACTCCCCTTCTCCCCGATGTGAAGGAGTCTGCCCTTAGGCTGCCTCAAGACTCACTCTCCCCGCCAGGCTGACAGGGTTGCTTAAAGCAGAAATGCTGAAAGCAGGCGTTGGAACACAAACAAAAAATACATTGTATGGTAGGTGTTCTGAAATGTTAAAATGCATAAGCTGAGCATAGCCCCTGTTTAGTGGAGCTTTCATGGGAAGCTCAGTTAAAAAGTTTCAATTAGACATTATTTAGAATATAGTAACTAAAAACTTTAATTACAAACGGAGTGCTTTCACTAGATCAGTTTCTTAGTTACAATAGTTACCGTAGACGCGTATCTGTACTTGGTTAAGTCATGCTGTCGCCTGTTTCATTGCGTCAATGGTAAGCTTGAGGACGTATACCAGTTTGCCAATGGCCAAATGGAAACAATAAAAAGAACCGGTCCGATTTTACTCGAACATGCTTTCCAATTTATAAATTAGTAGACGTAATGTGCAATTTCATACTAAATAATTTCCCTCGAGGGGGGGGGGGTCCACCTCAATATATTAAAAGCCCCTTAAAACTCAATTGCATATTGTAACAGTATTTACAATGACACATGGCACGTAATGTATTGGAGCGTGAATTTTCTATAATTCAAAAAATAATTTTTTGCACAGAACCAAATTTTTTTTTGGGAATGCAACCTGTCCGGTTTTGTTACTCTATTGAACACCTAAAACATACCTGAAGGTAGAAATCATCGATAGAAAGGTTCCGCAGAAAAATTATTTTTTAGTCATTTTTCATGAAAATTTAGTTATTTTTATTTTTTTACCCCCAGAAGCAAACTATCAAGGGGCAGGCGACCCCTTGCGTTTTATCAACATTAATAACGACTACAATATATGTGAATTTAAAAGAAATCGTTGGAGCCGTTTTTGGGAAATAATTTTTTTAGACGTTTTTTTTTAGTTTTTTGAGAATAACCCCCCTCCCCCCCCCCCAAATTGAGTTAGCCCAAAATAGAAAACATTGTCTCGAGGCATGATTTTTGTGAACCTACAAGCAAAATTTCATTAAAATCGACCGAGTAGTTTGCCCGGAAATCGACGAACAGACAGACAGACAGACAGACATACAGACAGACATACAAACAGACAGACAGTCATTTCGTAAAAACCACTTCTTTGGGTTCCTGAGACCTCAAAACCTGTAATTCCGTTGAAATCTCGGAGTCTAAAATTTCGACCATCACAAAGCTTTCCTTATACTACGTATAAATTGGAAAGCATTAATGTCCAAAAGCCATGGGGTTGCTGGCATTGGACAAGGGACCTATGGGCCACCAAGTTGGCCTGGGTCCGTAAAAAGTCCTTCAGAACATTATGACTACTATTCCTACTAGTTACGATAACTGTGCACACAACACCAGAAAATTCCAAAAATAATTTCGATAATAGCAATTCATGTCAGTTCCTAAAAAATATGGCCCCCAAACTTTTCCCGCGGAAACAAATGGAAAGTTGATGTCACTGAATGTTTTCATACAATCCCGTTTATGTCAAAACTAACTTGAAACAGAGCATAAGTTTTTGATCTTTTGGTTCCATGGTGTGTTATATTATATTTTCCAGACTCGACAGCTTTGAAACTAAGTTAGTATAGCAGGAAAGGATTGCACTCATAAGTTTGACGAACGGATTCTGTTTACAGGCTAACTTTGAGCTTTTTGTAGAACGTAAAACTGTGGCTGGCTTCAATCATTTTGTCGAAATGGTTCCTGTTATACATAGAAATGGCCATGTTTTCAGCGTTTTCAGCAATTTTCTGTTAGAAGGATACATACAGTTTGTATTACAATGCATTGCCATGTATTTTCTTAGAAGTAAACTGAAATGTAAATTGTAATTAAGATACCAGCAGGGGAAGATGTATTGTATAATTTTATTACAATTCTTGCTTAATCAAAAAAGTGAGACACGATAACGTCAAATTGTGATGTAACATGTACATTGTGCGTTAGGATATTTTCTGCAATGGATAATTTTTAATTGTACATTTTTTAATCGATTGAAAATAAGTTATTAATTTAGGATAAGATAAGGAATTTTGTGTTATTGCCAAACTAATGTAAAATTAAGAATAGCGTCGATGTTAATAAAACTGACTTGAAAAGTTTGTCAACTTTATGAAGTTATCACTTGTGACCAGCTGACCTTCAAATATAAACAATTCTCATTTTAAAAAATGACATAAAAGTAAAGTAATATGATATCTCTTTTGTTCCAATTACGCAGATTGTTTTGGGGAAAATAATAAATACGTCCAATGTACAGTGTGTAAAACAAAAATGCAAAAATTGTTGGGAGACACAGATGCAAATATGCAATTAGCTAAAAACGAGCCTCAACAGTTTACCAACGCTATGGTGTTTTTTTTAAATGTGTTCAACCATATTCATAATGCTGCCCTGGCTCAAAGTAATTTACTGTGTAGGCTACATAAATTCATATTGCCATGCCTGATTGTTAGGCAGCCTAGCAAATAAAAAAGGTCCTCATAGACAAAGCACAAAATATACGGTACGTTGTTTTCCCACGTTACTAGGCACCAAGGGCGGGTCCAGGACAGATTTTCGGGGGGGGGGGGGCATTCCGGGTAAAGTGGGTGTAGCCTACCAAGCCAAATTAATTTTTAGCGATTGTGCAATTGGTGTGTTTGTTAGCGAAACAAGGCACATTAATTTACAGTGCGTTACTTGAAAAATGCGCCTGATGCAGGTAGGTGCCAATGGGGGGCTCGGACGACAAATTTGAAAATATAAGGGCAAAATAGCGGGGGTTTACGCATTTTAACAGCAGCAAAGTATTGATTTGTTTAAAGCTTACAAAGGAATGCTTAAATGCTTATTGAAATTGCTGGAAGTAGGGGGGCCTGGGGGTCTCCCCCGGATGAAAAATTTGAAAATATAAGTTCAAAATAGTGATGAGGCTTTACGATTTTTACAGCAGTAAAATTTATAATTTCAACATGGAAGACATATTCATATTACCATACCAAGTTTTTTTGCTTAGAATGTCCAATTTTATATAGTGTACGCTAATATTTATCGGGGGGGGGGGGGCAATCAAAGACGTGTACATTTCCAATTCTAGATACAAAGGAATAATGTGACACTCATTGCATATAGAGATATGATTGAGACAGAACCTAGACTTAATTAATATGAACTGAATTGTGTCACTTTATATTGTATAGCAGGTGCGGGTCTCTTTGGCGATTATTTTTAATCTTAACCTGAGATTTAAAAAATGTAAAAATGATAATTTTATTATGAAAAGTGCTATTCAAAATTGTTTTGTTTAAATTTTTAACCCCGAGAATAGGGTAATACTAATAGCAGTAGTAGGCCCTCTAATATGCTAAAATCTATCTGTAATTCTGTAGATATAAACCGTCAAATACAAGAATATTGTAATTAAATATAATAATATTGAATATTGCTTGAGACTAGATCTCCAGAAGTTGTTAGATGAAACTGGGTCGAGCTTCCAAGCAAAGCGTAATCCGAAGTCGAATGAATCTAACCCGACTTGATTTCTACTACAGCTAAAAAGGAATTAGTTCGCCTGCCGTGTGGCCACGCTTTTCCTTATTATGTTCCCGCTACTGAACCGCAGACCAAGCCTCAAGTAAAATTGCAAGTTTTCAGTTACCTAGACATAAAAATAAGGGCATACACATACACATACACATACCCTGCCACTATTGTTGTTTTGTATCATAATTAATCTGCCCATTCTTGACTATGCAATCGTCCCAACGATCAATTTAGTGCCTTGAGATCGGGGAATTCGAAATTTAACCCCAGGATAATTATTTACCAAGGAACTATTACTATGCCTATCCTAATTGATAACTAGGAAAGCACGTGCGGGTGCAGTCGTACCGGTTCTTTTAATTGGCCTGAGAATTTACAGGCTCCCAAAAGTTTGTAATCTGAAGAAGACCCTCCTTTTTAAAACTACGTATATTGAACAAAATAAACATGAAGAACCATTAGAATCCGGGCTTCATTCGACTCCGGCCGTGAAAGCCTTTGCTGTTACAAAATAAACAGTCTAGATCTTTGCGAGGTTGTTGTGATAAAAAGGGAGACCCGAGAAAGTTCCTAGTAAATGACTGGTATGGTGCGCGGAGACCTTCATGCATATTTCAACGAGGCTATCAATAACATACAGTATGAAAATGAGTGCCATAAATCCTCGCGAACGCCGGCCGCATTTCTCAAAGCAAAGACCTAAAAAATGATGAAGGCTTTATTACCGAGTTCTTGTTCTCAACAGGGCATATATTTCACGCAATCAGAAACAACAATAGTATAATCACTTCCTATCCTTCGCAGTTGCTTGTTCCTGTTGGCATGTTAAATATTAATTATTATTGTACCGTGTAACAAATTTATTTTCAACACAAGTTTATTAGCTTTCAGTAACAGTTTTCAGTGCACTGTTTCAGTTGAACTGACTACAATCAAAGTGTTTGCCACTGTGAGCATTGAACTCCCATGCGTCGATCCTCAGAACTAATGTGGTTGCTATGGTAATCTGGTATTATTAAAGAACTAGCGGTGTTACATGTGACTTATTGTTCACTTTACGAATGCAATGTGTAGCCAAAGCAACTAATGTGCTTTTGGCTGCTCTCACTACTCTTTGTTAATGTGAATAGTAATCTAACAAATCATCCTAATAAACACATGTATACCGACAAATATGGATTTTAAAACAATAGGCGCTAGGCGGGAGGAACAGAGAACCCAAAAGGCCAAACCGCAAAAATACTTACTTACTTACTAGCCAACGCCCACCCTTGGCATCTGAGCCATTTGGTGACGCGCTGACCAAACCGCAAAAATGGTGTGAATAAAACAATTTACTGTTAGTTTCGGTCGGCGACCTATGATACTTTTTATTATACTTTTTTTGATTATTTTGATACAGATTTTGAGCTTGTCCGATATTCCACAGGTGACAAATGCGTCGAATTCTGGAACTATCCCGGGTCACCAGTTTTGGCGAGACCTATAGATACAAAATATGTCGGAGGAGGAGACTGCCAGAGGTCGTCGACTGTGGCAGAGTACACAGTTGAGTAGGTGGGCTGTTTCCTGTCCTTCTCCACACTCGCATGCGATATCCTCAGCATCGACTTGACCCCTTCTAAATACGTGTATCTGCAATGTTTACCATCTGTTTAAATCCTGTGCCAGGATATGCGTCGAATTCTGGAACTGTCCCGGGTCACCAGCTTTGGCGAGACTTATAGATACAAATATCGGAGGAGGAGACTGTTGTCGGGCAGAGTACGCTGTTGAGTAGGTGGGCTGTACTTCTCCGCACTCGCATGCGACATCTCACATCCTCAGCATCATCGACTTGACCCCGTCTAAATACAATCTACAATGTTTACCATCTGTTTATACTGTGCCAGGATGCGTTGAATTCTGGAAATTTCCCGAGTCACCAGCTTTGGCGAGACCTATAGATACAAATATCGGAGGAGGAGACTGAAAGAGGTCGTCGACTGTGGCAGAGTACGCAGTTGAGTAGGTGGGCTGTATCCTGTACTTCTCCACACTCACATGCAATATCCTCATCGACTTGACCCCTTCTGAATACAGTCTACAATGTTAACCATCTGTTTATCCTGTGCCAGGATGCGTCGAATTCTGAAAATGTCCCGTGTCACCAGCTTTGGCAAGACCTATAGATACAAATATCGGAGGAGGAGATTGCCAGACAATGTGGGAAATTCCCTTAAATCCAATGTCGAATCAGAGAATTCCCTTACTCATTTTAAGTATGACTGACGCTGCAGCTGAGGTAAAACTCAACCATGCGTGAAATATCCTCGTCCAGTTTTATTAGGACGAGGGAATCGAGGGCAGTTTCATCCCCCCCATTAACCTCGCGTTTTCGACCATAAACTGCCCCACCGTACGATTTCTTGACGTTTGCAGCGGGGATAAGAATTACAGAGGGGATTTGGTTCCTTTGTAACGGCGGAGTGGGTTTTCGTAATGGCTACCGTACTTCTTGATGTCACACCATGTATCTTTGCCTAATAACGCATAGGTAAATACCAGTTAGTAACGTTTTTCGAAACCCCGACGAATTTAACAACAATTAGGTAACTGGTCATTTAATTCTTGAAAATGTTGAAAATACTTAGAAGTCATAGATTCTGCCCTAGTCGCAGTTTCTTAGTTTCTACCCGAACATAGCAATACTTTCTACAACATTAAGACCATTTACTTCCAATTAATGGACAAATATACCGTACATTGCGTTTTCTTCGTTAGATTTCTGAACATTGTACATTGAAACCGGTCCATTGAATCCAGCAGCTGAGCTGCGTTTTATCTACAAAAGCTGGAGAAAGCCTCATAAGACACGCGTTAGTTTGAAAATATAGAGATGACAGCAAAGAGGTCTTTCACTTCCTTTTGCACTTTGCCCTCTATGATGAATTGCCTGTCAACGGGATAGTTTTTACTATCTAGCCTCCGAAAGATTTCTCCAGTTGGAATATTTTTCTGGGTCGACATCATCTTCAACCCTTCAAGTGGTTCTTTATTGATGACTACAGTGCAATTCACTTTGTTCTCTTTGCTACAGTAGGTACCTACTTGGTATTGATTTCTTTTAGTAGTTATTCGCTAAACTAAAGGTCGTGGCAGCTTTTTGTTTAAAACCAACCTACTTCGTGAGGCCTCGCTTTGACCCTTCATGTGGTGGAAGCTCGCAGCTTGCTACCAACTATGTTTGCCTCGACCGGTACTCAAACACAATCCCCTCAGGTGGTACAAGTAGAGTGCAGACGATTACACTGCCACTGGACTGTTAGGGGCAATCGAGCCTGCTTATTCCAGTGGGTTGCTAGGGAATTTGGCGCCGGGGACTGGGGGGCTGCTTTACTCTTAGTTGAGAATGAACGCCTGTGTAAACATAATAGTCTCCTTAGTAACTTTGTAAAACTTGCTGTCACTCATTGTTAAAATTAACTTTGTATAGTTTTACGAATAAAATTAAATTAAAAATTCGTAACCGGTTTCGGCTCACGCCATCGTCAAGTGCGATTGAAAACAGATAAAACAAAAGATATGCAAGCTAAAACAAAATAAAACTCATTGTCAGGATAACACACAGCATCGCATAAAGTAAACAATTTAAATTGAACAACTAAACCTTAACCAATGGAAGCGCCAACAAGAGGGAACTACTTAAAAAGGTTATGTCATTAAGTAACGATTTGTTTTTAACCATACGCCTGTGTATAAGGATAGCGAGGGGTGTTATTAGACAGACGGACGGAAGGACATACTGATGAATATATAGAGATAGGTATCTATTATATAGTATAAATGCGCAATGCTGACGATTAATAGACCAAAGTCCACTTTGATTATTTCATAAAATATCTCCCCTTTCTCTTCTCTCATGATAAGAGTGGTGACTGATTTTTTAATTAAATGTGGAACTAGCAGGCTATGCTAATATATATATGCTAATGATTTTGACGATACTGTACACTATAGACCCTTACATGATCGATTTTACTAAGATAATACTTCTTTATTCCTGAACAGTAACATAAACCTAATTAGTAGTAATTATATTATATTGTACTATATAATGTTTAAAAAGTGTCTAGGATTTTCAGAAATAATTGTATTTTAATACACGTGTAGAACAAAAATGAGAAAATACCTTTTACTAAATTCCGTACAATAATTAAACATATTGTAGCTAATGGACGTAAACGTCTACGCAAAAACAGTAAAAACACTGACAGGAAATTCTTAATATCTCTCAGAAAAGCAATCAAACTGTCTGCCTTCCTACAGGGGTAATAATGCAATTTGGCATCAATGCTCCAGCTGAAGCCGACAGGTGGAATGACCAAAAAGAAGCACAGCTGGCCGGTTTTTATTAATTTTCGATCAATGGGTTGGGATGAATCTTTGAGGTGTTTACTACGAACCTTGCTACAAAGTTAATGAATTGGGACACAGGCATCTACCAGAACTCAGAAGTAGTCACATTGTCAAAATATAGGCAGAAACCATACAGTTTAACCAGACTGAGTTTTTAATACGGCAAGAAAGTTTTTTTTTATGGGTTTTTTAAGATTTTTCAGGTGTTTCCCTGCTGAAAAGCACTGAAATCCACAAATAAAAGCTTTGAGCCCTTTCAAAATGTACCTGTGGTTGTATTGTGTACTACTGCATACAGTAAAAGCATTTTAGGCAAGTAAGCCAGCTTTTCTTGTTGTTAAAAAGGCTTGACAAACTTTTTAACAAGACCGAAAGTTTTTTCATCAGCAGATTTTCTGGAAGTTTACGCTTGAATAGGTTGCTCTTTTTTCTCTCTGTAGGTTGTTTTTTTGGTAATGGACGCTCCGTTAGGACTAGCAGAAGAAACGGAAGAGGTGTTGCGCATGGGCTCACAAGAACGGCTCCCTGGGGTGCCGTTTTTCCTTTGCTTTTTACTTGCTACTTGTATTTACACAATGTCCTCGTTTACCTAATGACTTCGTTCCTTGTCAGCTGCTTTTATAGCACGTTGAATCTCGTATATCCATTGAAGCATCGCAGTCCCACCGGGTGCGCTTTAGTACCGTACCTGAACATACTATTCATTACCGCGAGTGGAGATGTGACTCTTTTATGATCTTCAGAACGACCTGCTTCCTTGTTATTGTCACAATACACATATTTTCTGTTACAACAACATTGTAGTTCCTTGTGTGAGATTGCCTTCACCAGCGACATTTCCTTCGAACCCACCCACTCAGCACTGGTGCTACGGCCCTTTTGGAGCCTTCGTCTTTCCTCCATCCGCCCCTGTCGTGTACTGACCACAGTCGACCTCGCACTCCCAGTTAATGTAGGTTCTCCACCACGTCATCTAACCACGTCATCTAACCCGGCTGCTGATTGATCTGTTAGCGGCTCCTGAGGGAACAATAGAAGGCGTCAACCGACCTGGGCGGCCGAGAATAGAGGATATGCAGCAAGTGATGGAGGACGTAGGGGCCAATACACACGTGGAGCTGAAGAGGGCGTGCCAAGATCGAGGGGACACATGTTGCTGCCGACCAGCCAGCCGGCTGTAACTTGAAGAAGAAGAGCGGCTCTTGAATCTGTCAAACGTGCTCTCTGTGTCTCCGTGACCGGACTGGGTACCGCGTTCAATTGTTGCAGTTCTGGATTTGTTTGGTATACAAAATCCCATATTCCAAAATCTCCCTGTCCCAGCAGCCTGATCGAGGCGACTATAATACCGGGGTTAAATAAATACCCCAGGATTATAACTGTAAACAAACAAATTTTGAATAGCACTTTCCATTACAAAATTATCTTGTTTACATTTTTACTACCAGGGGGTTAAATAAATACCGGGGTTAAATATATACCCTAGGATTATAACTGTAAACAAACAAATTTTGAATAGCACTTTCCATTATAAAATTATCTTGTTTACATTCTTAATACCAGGGGATTAAATAAATACCGGTATTATAATCGCCTCGATCAGGCTGCAGGTTTTAAGCATTTTCTCCAACTGCATAGTCATAGCTAGTCCAGGTCTCACTCGTGTGCAAGACTACCGGTCCTGTATGGGAGATTCATTCCCTCCATCTGAGAGTTAAGAAGATACTGTGTGTAGAAGTACGTTTTTTAATTTCTTCTAATTAATTATATCCACAACTGATTTTAACAAAACCTACAAAAGCCCACACAGCCTACATTAGATACTTGTGTACATGTACATGTTATATAATTCAGAATCACGTCAATGCAGTGTGTAATAATATATTAGCCGCAAGCCTGCTAACGCGACAGAATTATTATTGACGCGGTTTCCTAATGAAAAATTAGAAGAATCTGTTCCCTACAGTAAATAAAACCCCGGGCACCCTTCCAGTCGGTTCCTGTTAATTTCTGCACACGATAACTTTTCCAGTGTAACGAAAAGGTTTGCTCTTATCCTGCCTTGTCAATAGGTAGAGCTAAATAAAAAAAACCATCATTATCCTTATTAAAATATTCACTCAAATTCTTTTTCAAGTTTTTGAAGTCGATGTTGATAATGAATGATTCTAAGGGCCTTTGAAATTTGCGTTCCGGCACTTAGGTCATTAGTAGCAAGCTTTGAAATATAAAACTTGAGAGCTTATTGATTCTAAACCGTGCTTTTTTAGTTGTCTTACTAATTAAATTGTAGCTTTCCTTAATTTAATTATTGCATAAGGAAAATGCGCACATCAGTATTTGGCACCGTAGCAATATTTAGCTTTCGGGTGCTAGTGTAGGTCTAGAGAAACAAAAATTTAAAAAAGCACTCCCATGATCTTTATAAACTTGTAGAAGCCTGATCCTGAACCCACAATAGCAATAGTGTCAAAAAGCGCAGGTTTACAAATAAAATAAAAACCACTTAAGAAAATGTGAAAGAGGTAAACGCATGAAATTCTCACATGGGATTTCTTCATGGACAAGAGTTTAAACTAAAAGAAATATTACAAAACTACCGCTTGCTTCCGTTGGGATATGACCTACATGCCTCTTCTGTAACTTGTAATATTATATTCTTTGTATGGTTGAGTTGGCAGCAGATCTGCATATTATATCCAATGACATTGTTTATTTTTCTTTTTTTCTTTTTTTAAGTTAATCGCATTCAAAAAATTTCACGAATGTATCCCATTGACCTCTTTAGTCTCAAGCCTCAATGAGTCATTTAATACTTGTGCTGAGTTACGATACGTCTCCGATCGCATGGCACACAGAGACTCGAACAAATATAAGCCGCTACCACCTTCCCACCGAAGCCGATTTGCATTACCTACCCCTTTGGTTTTACCAGTTCAATAAAATACTGTAGTCCACTAGTTTTTGTTGTTCTTGTTTTCATCGCCTGCTTTCAGCATTTCTCCTTTAAGCACTCCTTCCACTTCCACTCGGGGAGAAGTGGAGTTGACTGACAGGGAAGACCTCCTGATTATAGCGGATTCCGAACCACTTGGGGAACAAGGTAAAGTCACACGATTAAATCGGAGGTGACCAAGACTCGACACGCACGTAGACTGACTGGTATAGTCTCAGCGCATTATCTTGTCCCACCATGTACCCCTGCCAACGCTGTGCACACTACCAAGTTTGCCGCAGTTTGAAACATGCTCTGCTCTCATGGATTCAACATGGCAAGGCCGCTGGCTGTAGTCCACTAGTGGTTTAAATATCACCCATACGATAAGACCAAATTTGGGGGAATTACTTAGTTAAGATACATTAGGGTATGTCGCGCTTACCATACTGTAAATATTATAAATAATATAAAGTAATATAGAACCGTTGACGGGAGGAAACAGGCGATGGGCAATTGCTGTATGACACCATGATACCTACTTTAGGAATATGAAATTTGGACTAAACGTATGTATGTATTGGTTGAACTTTAATTTTTCAAAGAAATTGAAATAAAATTTGGCTCCCCCTTATAAAAGGCAATCTCTCATTTTAACGCTTTTTCTTCCTCCTCTGCCCTGCCTTTTCGGTGTTTGTGTTCAAAATATTTCATTATGTATTAACTACCTACTGCAAGAAAGAAATTTCTGTTTAAACCAGCCTACTGTTATCTATAGCTGTACTAGACTTTTAGCAGTGTAAAGCTTAAATTCTTGTGCAAATTCACACTTCAGCTGCAGCAGGATAGTTTCAAGTTTATTTATTTAGCAAGCGTCGTAGAAAGCTGTAAATTTTCAGCAACAAAAAATTAATAATAACAGTATGCAGCATATGAAAAGCCGAATTTCATACAGTTTCATAAGAGATAGAGGAGGAGAAGCCTTACACGTGTAAAAATCAAATATCTCAAGAAATATCTGTCTTATGAATCCTCAGACTCAAGACGAGGCTGAGATACCATGGACCACTTAATCCTAACTTAACCCAAACATGCAATACAAAGGGAATATGGGACTTACCCTGTGGAACCGAAAGACATGTACTATGTAGGTATATAAATTCAAAGGGTGAGTCTGCCGGCAATATCCACGTCTTTTACCTAGGTAGATCACTTCGGCCCTTCCGAGCCTGGTCTCGTCATTACCCTTCCAGCTCCTGCTATCCAATGGCTACTAGTTTCGGCTAGCATTCTCAGCTGTTGTCAGCAGGTTCAACTCACCAGGTTCGAACTGGGTGAAGCCATCCAGAGGTGTACCGCTCTCATAGGCATACACTTCATGCCCAGATAGATATTAGTCAGGACATGTAGAGTAGTGATGCAGACTCCGACTATCACCCGAAAGGTTGTTGGTTCGAGTCCCACACTGACTACATTTTCTGGCCACACTTCGGAGGGCATGTAAATCAGGCGGTCCCGGGTCTTCCTAGTTGAGTGTAAGAGAGGGCTTTATAGCCCTAACTCCGCTAGGTTGGCTTAGTAATAGAACAAAAAAAGTCAATATTTATTTATTTACATTACATTTTTTATGTATTTTTATATAGTACTACACATAGATCGTCAACCTGTTAAAAATATCACATCCCTTTGCGGAAATGCTTCTCTACGTTTTGATATTTGATATGTGCCCGTCTATAACACCGATTGGCCACAACCATCGAACTTGATTTGGGCGTCCGGAGAAAAGGAGTTCGAAAACTGTGGCCAACCTATGTTCGTGACGGCAACATGTATCTATATGTAGAGGAGTTTTTGCTTTCCAATTTATACGTAGTATAAGGAAAGCTTTGTGACAGTCGAAATTTTCGATTCCGAGATTTCAACGGATTTACACGTTTTGAGGTCCCAGGAACCCAAAAAAGTGGTTTTTACGAAATGTCTGTCTGTCGCTCTGTCTGTGTGTTCGTCGATTTCCGGGCAAACTACTCAGTCGATTTTGATGAAATTCTGCATGTAGGTTCACAAAAATCGTACCTCGGGAAATTTTTTTTATTTTGGGCTATCTCAATTTGGGAGGGTTTTATATTCAAAAAACTCCAAAAAAACGTCTAAAAAAATTATTTATCCAAAACAGCTCCAACGATTTCTTTTAAATTCACATATATTGTAGTCGTTATTAATGTTGACAAAATGCAGGGTGTCGCTTGCCCCTTGATAGTTTGCTTCTTGGGGTAAAAAAATAAAAATAGCTAAATTTTAATGAAAAATGACTAAAAAATAATTTTTCTGTGAAACCATTCCATCGATGATTTCTACCTTCAGGCATGTTTTAGGTGTTAAATTGAGTAACGAAACCGGACAGATTTCTTTCCCAAAAAACTATTTGGTTTTGTGCAAAAAAAATGTTTTTGAAAAAATGATTGAAAATTCACGGTCTAATGCATTGCGTGCCCTGCCATTACTGCTGTGTGGTAATTTGTTGGTCTGACCTATCTAGAATTTACCTCACCTCCAGTGACGTCAGGTGGGCAACCCCCCCATCACTTCCCCCCCCCCCCCCCGAGATATCGGAAATGTAACCATAGGAAAATGATTTACCATGAAATTACTCATTTTCTCTAGCTACTAAATTTACTTGACAAATTGGAAAGCATGCTCGAGTAAACTCGGACCGGTTCTTTTTCTATGGGAAACGACATTTTATATTGCCCCACAATTGATATTTCATATATGAAATTCGAATAAGAACAAAAAATCTCGTAGTAGGGGCGTCCGATTTGCCCTTACTGTGCGATATTAAACAATTAAAGGGTCATTGTTTATTCATTCATTCGAAACCTCATGATGTGAGGCTTAGCAAAGGTGGCAAATGAAAAACCGGAACAAGAAGATTAAGCAAAACAAGAAGCTCAATTTACATTACGGTGACTATCTAAAATATTGTAATTATCCAATACTCAAGAGGATTAACGCCTTAGCACCAATATAAGAGTAGACCAACACATCACGTTTAGTGAGAAAGGAAATGATGACGATGGGTTACCCACAAACCTGACCTTACAAGACCTGAGTGCCAAGTCACGATGGTGGCCATAGAGTTAGTCAGTGAATTGACAGGTGCTGGCTCAGTGCAGAACTTTGTACTGATGTATGCCCTCAGCACTGCTCAGCTGATTTGAACAAGGGCATACATCCCTGTAGAGAGGGTAGCTCGCTGAATTTATAATAGCGCTGTGGCGGCACTCTCCCCGCCGCTGACACCCCTGCACGCTTCTTCGTGGTCTGAGGCAAAGCACCAAGGCTTTCGTTCACTGATTTGTAGTAAAAAATTTAATCTGGCTCGTTTATTACGGCCTTCATTCTTATCCAAACTAAAAGAAGGTGGGCTGATAGGGATGGCTATACATTGAATATAATAAGATTTATTAAAGATAATTAAACGCCGAGTTTCTTCCATTGTGCTTTATAGATGTATGTTTATAAAATACAAGTATTGGAATAAATAAAATGTTTCAATGCGGTTCTGTAGGGACAGTTTTGGTCACTAGGTTCACTGACGACAAACCGATATCCATATTATTTAAAATGGCCGCCGTTTGCATGCGAAAACTAAGCTCTTAGCATCTAATTAATTCTTTTAATATTTTTTATAATATTTTTACTATGCCTGGACCTTATTTCGCTGCATATAATTTAATAAATATATTCTCCATGATTTATAGAAAAATATCACTTTTAAATAATACGTAATTAAAAATCATTTCAAAATAGTATTGAGGCTTATGGAAAAATCAACGCTTTGATATCATTGCAACTGGTGCTGCCATCTGCAAAATGACGCCACAAATGAACCCCATACACTACTCATTTAACGTAACTATGAGATTTCAAAGATAAACGCGTATTAAATAGCCAAAAGGTATATATCATAACATTTATTTTCAATTTATATAGAAAAAATATTATATTATAATATATAATATATATATAATATATTATAAATATTATACATAATACGGTAAATAAATAATATATTTATAAAACATTTTCTACACTGATCCCTGTAAAGGTGGTCAAAAAGAAGATAAGTGGACCTAATTTGTGTACTGGACGCTTAGAAGGGTAACTAGACCCTCAATAATAAAAACAATGACAATAAATATGTTAATGTTTAACATTAGTCAATTTTCGTTTTGTTTTAAGAAATAATGTGGCCTATTTTCTAGAATAAATTGAAAAAAAGAAAGGTTTGCGATCATATGTCAATAGAAGAGGCTACTTTTATGTACAGGTATTTCTCATTTGAATGACTGACAATGCCGCCAGCTTAATTTATCCATGAAGCCTGCATGTATGAGCTCCATTTTCAATATTTGCAGTAGACCGGACTTTTTCTCATTTTATTGATAACTTCACAAGACATTTTCTGACCGTGCTTCGGAGGGCATGTAAAGCAGGAGGTCCCGGGTCTTCCTAGTTAGGTATAAGAGAGGGCTTTATGGCCCTAACTCCGCTAGGTTGGCTCAATAATATAACAAAGAAGTCAATATTTACTTATTTTAGACCTAAAATATAACGTGTTTAAATTATTTGCAGGCTAAGAGGATATGCTACGTAGAAAACTGGCACCCCAATGAAATTAAATACTATTCAAGTTTTATTTCATTAACTCAGCAAGTTATTAAAAATTTGGCTCATTTAAAGTTGTAGATGACTACTTCGAGCATCATATAATGGGATATTTTTACTTTTCAGTATTGTACTTTCTCCAAAAATCCCAGATTAAGCAAAATTTTACTCCCCCCCCCCCGGTTTTTATGAAAGAGCTAAGGTACCAAGACTTTCCTATTATATTATGCATGAAGTAGTCTTCTACAACTTATACGAGCCAAATCTTGAATAACTTGCTTTGTAAATTAATTAAAAATAAAAAGTCAATAAAAACAACAAATTTTGGGGTGCTAATTTTCTACGTAGCATGTCCTCTTAATTTGTATTTATTAAAAAAAAAAATCCAGCTTTGTGAATCACTACATCGGTACCTACTTCAACCAAATAAGAAGCAAGAAAGACATTCTCACTCGTATTTGAAAAACGGTTTGATAATGAGACTCATTCTCAAAACTGCAAAATCTCGAATTCATTTGAGATTCAAAAGGAAACTGTTTAATTATTAAAGAGGCAAGAGGGCGAGAAAAGCGCTACGGTACATGTCAAGCCGTTGCGAGCAATTTTTAATAATCTAGAGGACGCAAATTTACCCTTTGGGAGAGCTTGCGTTTACATTTTCCGCAGCCTTGCTGTTGCGGTGGACTGAGTGCGTATTTTAGGGAGATTCATCTACCAATTGGGACGTTCGGCTTCCGAAAAATTCCTTCACAACTTTTTATTTCATGACCCCCTGAGTATAAACCCCCCCCCCTCCCCGTTCAAAATGCTATATAATATATATATATATATATTTATATATGTAGGCCTATATGTAAGTAATGTATATATCGATTTTAGGAAACACTATAACATCCGTAAATATTATCCGATCTTGTTGAAACTTGGCACAAAAATTATTGATCATACAATTGTCTTGATCGAGTTCGTTATCCAGCATGATACGCCATTTAGTTTCAAGATTAAAAACTTATATATAATTCGTATCTCAGTTATTATTAGTCGCAGAGGAATGGAATAAAATCTGACCGAAAGCCCGTATTTTTACCTACGATAATTTTTTACGACAAATCAACGATTTCAAGATGGCGTCCAGTCAAAGTGAAAATAATGTGATAATTAAGTATTTTTAAGTTCATAGTCGTCACTGTGGTTCGAAATATGGAACACAAGAGTGTTTTGTGTGTTGATGTTGTAGTCGGGAAAAGAATGAAGTATTTTTTAAATTTTTTATTACATACATACAGTATAAAAGAGTAACTTACCTGGGATATTATTGATTTTTTTTTTATTAATTTTTTTTTTTTTTAAGATTATTCGCATACAAACAATGCAATGAATGTGTCCGAATTACCTCTTCAGCCGCCTCTGTAGGTAATACCTGTGTTGAGTTACGGCAGGTTTCCGATCGCATGGTGTGTTGAGACTCGCACAAGTACGAACAAGCTACCATTTTGCCATCGAAGACCATTATTTAAAAAAACTTTTAAAAACTAGCTCCCTCCGAAGCAGACGACATTTAACTGTTTTGTCATGTTCAATCCAAAAGGGCAAAAACAATTTCCACCTGTGCTTAGCATATGCAACAATGAATTTCTTCATCGTTATAAGATAATATGAAGAAAACTGTTTCTATCGCCAAATAATAATGGGCATTGTATCGTGTACAGAACGTAACCCCTTCTGTGACACGAAGCACCTGTTGACCTACATCCAGCGAGTGCATCCTCAAGTACCGACAGTGTGTGCTGCTCTAAAAAGAAGCATTTTGCCATGATGTCAATTTAAAGTAAAAATCTAAGTGCCTAAAAATCTAAGTGCCTATAGAGTTTTTCCATTCGAAATTAGTGAAGGGAAGAAAATTGATGAAAGGGATAAAACTGAAACTTTGAAAAACTTTTGCCGACTTTATCACCTTAGCTATAGCTATACATAAGTGCAAAATGTGCAAAATGTGGCAAAATTCATTCCTTTATGAATCATCGTCGGCTTCCGTAATATAAAGGAATCAACTTATAAAGTCTTGTAAGAATAGCAGTACGGACTACAGACTCTGACTTTCATCTGAAAATCTATAGGTACCTCGTATGTAACTGTTAATGGCATTGATGTATAAAATTATGTAACAAAATGTTAGTTGAACTTTTTTAAATAAAGGATTATTCGCATACAAACAATTCAATGAATAAATCCGAATAACCTCTACAGTTGCCTCTGTAGGTAATACCTGTGTTGAGTTACGACAGGTCACTGATCGCATGATGTGTAGAGACTCGCAAAAGTAAGCTGCCACTATGTCATCGAAGGCCGTAACATTGCATGCTGTGTTACTAGTAATAATTATAGTCAGGGACCTCATAGCCCGGTGTTAGGGGAAGAGTTCAACGTTTCTGAAGGGGGTGATGGTTTATTCCTGAGATGTGAGAAGAACTGAAGGTTTAGACCAGATGAAGGACTCATGGTTTCTCGACGATTAACCCATTGCTATTGTATAATTTTCTGAGTTATTTAGTATAAATCCAATTTACTGGAGGATTCGAACTACCGTTCACACGATTTAACCATACGTCCATGGCCCTCGCCAGAGAATACTAGTTTTATACTTCTACTTCAGCCAAAAGTTTGTTTTTATTTTTCAATTTTTTATTTTTATTTTTTAATAAAAGATTATTCGCATACAAACAATTTAATGAATGTATCCGAATATCCTCTTCAGTCGTCTCTGTAGGTAATACCTGTTTTGAGTTACGACCGGTCACCGATCACATGGTGTTTAGAGACTCGCACAAGTACGAACAAGCTACCACTATGCCATCGAAGTTGGTCCCACACTTGCAACACTTCCTGACCATGCTTTGGAAGGCATGTAAAACAGACGGCCCTTCCCAGTTCAGCGTAAAAGAGTAAAGCTAGGCTGGCTTAGTAATAGAAAACGTCATTATTTATGTATTTATTATGAAAGAGCCGCTGCATAGCTGAAAATAATGCAATCCACCATAAAAACAAGAGGAAAATTTTAGATTCCGCTGATTATAAATTTTGAAAGGTCTAATATTATAAAATTCTCGTTAGTAAATTATGCACTCTACTTAATAAGGATTACAACCCGAAACTGTCATGAGTTTTTTGCAATAATTTCCGAAATTTTGCATGGATTACAAACTAATAAACAAAAATGAAATGTACCCCAGACTAGTTGCAATATCATTGATAAAGGGATAAACTAAAGAACCGACGAAACATATTTTTAACGAATTATCGCACCAAATGTAGTATAGTCTACTTTTTCAGAAGTTGTCACTGCCAACAAAACTTCTTTTATTCTATGTATTTTCCAGTCATTTCAACTTTATTTTCACAGTTCTTACAAGTATTGATTCCCTTGCACAATGAGCCCGCATCTTTTCCAATGATTATATTTGGCAACCTACTGGCCTAATAGACCGTTTGGTACTAATATATTGTATTAACTTACTCTTGTGGTTAAAAATGTTAGAAAACCATCTTGAATATCAATTTCCTTTACAAAATTATCATGTTTACATTTTTAATACCTAAGATTATAAATAACCGCCATAGTAGGCCACAGCTAAGCGCTCATTGTTAAAAAATTACTTAGTACAGTCTTACGTAATAAATTAAAAAACACACAAACAATTGTTTACTTCATGCGATGCATTGTGTATCTTGACAATGCGATTGGTTTTGTTTTAGCTTGCATACCGTTTTGTTTTTTTCTGTTTTTCAATTTATTGCACTTGACAATGCGATGGCGTGAGCCGAAACCGGTTGTGTGGTTTTTAATTTATTACATAAGACTGTACAAAGTAATTTTTTAACAATGAGTGACAGCAAGTTTTACAAAGTTACTAAGGAGACTATTATGATTACACAGCTAAGCGATATCAATGTGTAAGGAAATAAGTACGGCATCAATACCAGAGTGTATGCAATGATCAGGGGAGCCGTTCGGAAGGCGTTTGCTGGCGTTCGACAGCCGTCAACCTGTTTCATTTATCACAAGTCAAATCTGCGTTCGAGATTTCATCTCGCACGGGCTGTCACAATGATGGATTTGCTATTATATTGTACCGTTTACTGGACATACCTTTCTCGACAACACCACTTAAGGTGGATATTTTCTTCTATTCACTCTCCAAAAAAGGTCTCATTATCTAAATGTAAATCTTCAACTATTGCGAATTTGAATTTGAAAAGGCCCTGCTCCTTTTCTCAATTCACGATTTTGGAACTAACATAATGATTGATTTGATACACTGTTGTGTACTTAATGTACATTATTAGCCTTTTATTATTCATACTACAGCACAATACAACGATAGAATTAAATTGTTTGCTTTATGCCAACAATAACAACAGATAGGCTATACAGTCGGTTCATTATTTTTGTGAAATTCTCAGATTAACTAACATAATAGTAATCGAAATCTATGAATGAATCTGTCTAAAACAGTACGTGCAAATACCGTAAGTTTCAGCTTGCCCAAATTGTCGCCTGCGCTGAGACTCTACCAGCCAGTCTACGTGCGTGAGACCATGTGGGTAAACGAGCTTTCTTAGTTTGCCGGTGTTGGTTGTCTGTATTGTGTGTGTGTGAGTTGGTGCTGTGTGGCAAACTGGACAACGGGTTGCCCAGTGACCGTCTAAGGGTAGTTTGCCGATGCTTGTGATAAACCAGTGTGTTGTTTGTTAGATGAGGCTTGCCAGAGCTGCTGAGTGAAGAAAAGGAATGGTGTGCTGGAGAAGTATTGTATTGTGTGAGACTGCTTTCTGGAAATCTGTATTAGGAGGGAAGGTTCTGTATCTTGAGTAGACAGGGCATTCTATGACAATGTGAGGAATAGTTAGTCGTACCTGACAATTGTGGCATATGGGTGGTGGGGTGCCCGCCATTAGGTGTCCATGTGTTAACCCTGTATGGCCTATTCTCATACGAACCACCTTCACTAGGTCTCTTCTACTCATGTGGTGGTCGAACAAGTTCCAGCCCCCCACCATTAGCTGTATTGTTCTTAGTTTATTTTTCCTTGCAGTACTCCACTCTGTCTGCCAACATTCTGTTAAGAGGTTGTGTGCTGTATTTTTAAAGTCTGACGGGGGAAAGTAAGGGAAGGGGGGGGGGGAGAGTGAAGACTTGTTGCAGAATTGACTGGAAATAATTATAATAATAATTATAATATTTTTTCTTTTTCTTTCTTCCTTTTCCTTGTCCAGTATTCCCTGGATAATAATAATAATAATAATGCGTGTATTTAACCAAAAAAAACATTACAAATTTTTCTAATAACCGGCGCCAATGCCTACGTCTTTCATAAGAAATAATGACTTGTATGTGTACGTAAAACAATAAATTGTCAAAATGATCTATACTAGCACGTCTCGTAATGAGACCACCTTCCTGAAACTGCCATTAATACTGGACTACAATGTAACGTTAATTAACCCTTTTTTGATAACGGAATTATTAGTTTTTCCGAAAGAAACGAAAAGAGAATTTCTGAACAAAGGTAATTATAATCGAGCCAGGTTCCTTTATAACAGTCCAAGACGCGAAACAATTTCTTTCTGTGATATTCTTCAATTCCCCCCTGAATAATGACATCGTCTGTCTGGGAAAGTGCTTCGACCATTATACTGTACAGGGAAAAATCCATAACAACACCCCATTCGACAGGGCAGATCATATGGGATCCATAAAAAAGGAGATCTCGCATTCATCTAAAAAGGTCAGGGCGCTATTATCGCTGGCGAGGTCAGCTGCAGGGTCTCTAGTGCGAATTTCGTAAACCAACAGATACCTTTGACGCTCCATAACAGATTACCCATGTCTTCGAGATTGAACCCACAGGGGATATTCACGTTAAGTTTTACAAGTAGGTATTACTTAGACGTCATGAAGGTACAGTTCAACCTTTTATACAGAGCCATGGAGACACACGAGTATAGCATTGATATGCCTGCGTATTTCTGTGTCGTGAAAACGTGTAAAGTCGATCATTTTTAAGTAGGTAACAACGAGGTATAAGTATTTTTTAACAATAATAATTACATTAATTCAAAGATAGCCTATGCTGGCGGAATTTTGATATTACAGCCATAACGTACAGTAGATCTACTTATCAGTGAGTAACCATTGTTACAATAGTCTTTAATAGTCTTCAAATTACATTTCAAGATGAGACGCAGGATATAGCAAGCACCAAACAAGGCAAGCAATGGCTGCCTCGTGTGCGATTTTTATGACGGAAAACCTAGTTATTATTAGTTATCGGACAATAGAGACGGGATCTGGAGGTAGTATGTCACCACCATCTGATATTCTAATCGACAATATCTTCAATATCCCACTTGTGTCATACTGTCAGTATTATGAAGTACTTACTTTACTTTACTTTATCCAATGCCAGCTCTTGGCATCTGTGCCATTCGCCAACGAGCCTCCCAGTAAAGACACATGAGGTATATGTCTTGGTAGTTGGAGACGGCTGCGCAATCCTGTAAGCGGCCGAGACTGTCTAATTCTCACAGAGTTGCAAAGAGGACAGGTGTCCGAGCCTACAACCCAGATCCGGTGAAGGTGCGCTTGTGAGTAGTTTTGAAGTGATCACTAGATTATTCAACATATTCGGCAACATTTTAAATATTCGGTACTCGGTCAAATAGTGAGTACTATGCGGCCGATACCGAATTTGAAATCACGAAAAAAAGCTAAAAATTATACACAGTACATATTTTTATCGCTGATGTCAACCTTAAGAGTTTACAGCCCGTAGGAAATCGGCAGCCCGAAATTTAATGCTTTGTATGTTTTATTTAATTAACGAAGCATGTTATTGAAGATTTGGCTCATTAAAGTTGTAGAAGACTACTTTATGCATTTTATAAAAAAAAATACGATTTCGAAAACTAAGAATACCTTATTATATTGTATGATGCATGAAGTAGTCTTCACTTAAATGAGCCAAATCTTTAACAACTTGCTTAGTTAATTAAATAAAAAATAAAAATTATTAAATTTCGGGCTTCCAATTTCCTACAGGCTGTACACTCTTAAATCAAAAATATCAAGGAAATTGCCTACAAATATGCAAAATATATCAGTGGTAGATTATGATGAAAAAAAAACAGTTTTCAGTATTCGTTGGCAGAATAATACACAAAATATGAACAAATTATTTGATTTGGCTATTCGGCCATGAGTGTGGCCAAATACACGGTATTAGGTGTTCGGTATAATACCAATTCGTAACACCTCTAGTAATCATATCCGCAACAGTAAGACAAATTACATAAAATGTATGATAAAACTTCTTATAATAATAATAATAAATGTATTTCGTTTCTTCAATATTACATATACAGTGATCTAATGAAGTAGGGGTTGCCCAACGGATTTCTCCCGTGCTGGGGCCCCTTAATACTAATAACTAAGCTAAAACTAAAAGCAGTATGAAATGACAGCTAAAAACACTAGACACTTTTACGCCTAGCATTAATAATATGCACACAATAATAGAAATATTAGACTAAAGAAAACTATTTTATAAAATAGGTAATCACATTTTATCAGTGACTTTGTTAATCAAGAGGAAGATGACTGCCTTCATCACAGAATTTCAACTTTGTCCAATTTCAAAGTTTTCAATTGACGTAAACATAAGGTTTTTCATTAAAAGTTTGTAATATTTAATTTTCTCTCCAGAGACTCCTGCCATCATGATTGAAAAACTGCAATAAAACAACAGCAGTGTTTTTTTTAGATGTTACAAGTATCTCCAATAATATTTTTAATAAAATATTCTAATTATATAGTGCCTTTTGTATTGTATTTTATTATAGTCAGGCAACAGGTTTTTGCGGGCATTTTCAATAGTTAGGCTATACAAAATTTTACTCTAGAAAATAAATTTAAATGAGCTTCATTTCCCACACGGGGCACAAACCCGCACCCACCTTATATTTACCACAAAATATGGACGCTCTGGGGCGGATTTTTGTTTTGACTGGACCCCATACCATGACCTCAAGGCAATGAGATTAGTTGACTTTTATTAATGCAAAAAATTGGGAAAGCATATTTCCGACTCTTTAACTGTAGTTTCTCAGTATGACATCAAGTTAATGAATTTCAACAAATAGAATTTGAAACATGATCTACTTTAATTTTGATGATGAATGGTTATGGTGGATTAGTACGGTAGTACAATTTTACGTTAAGATTTAGAAAAATGCGTCGGGCGTCGTTTTAAGTTAAGGGGACGAAGTAGGCGTTACATGTTGATGACGAAAAACTTAATTTTTAATAAACTTGACGGTGGGCAACAGCATGTACGGGTTTTGCGGCAAAAAAACTGTTCTTTGTATCTAGGTACTGTGCATAGTTGAGAACCACATTGATAATACCAATGTACGAATCAAGAACTAGAAAATGTGGAGCTGAGTGCAGGAAATATTTATTTTATGCCAGTGCACTGGGAAACCATCATGGCTGCGACCATAAACCTCTTTACGACCTCCCCAACCTCAAATTATAACTTGAAAATTGCGGCGTTTTATTTGCTGAACGTGGCGTGCCAAGTATCAAACCATGAAGCAATTTCTTATGCGCCATCTGCAATTCGATAGAGCCAACTGGGCGCATCTCTTAGAGAAAGCTTTCTACACTATCAATGAGATACTAGCACAATGACAATGACAGAACTACCTGATTTTGACGATTTTACTATATACTTTCTTGTCAATTACTTTTTGATTACTTGTATTGTATAATTTAACAGAAATATAGATTTATTATTTATTTAAGTCGTGTAAGCCAAACATGGGTAGATGCAGATCTTTTGAATATTAAACTATCAATGAAATGCCCCTGTGCATTAACTAAGGCATTAAAGCATCATGGCACATAATATAAATAAGGAATACTACCTACTTATCAGTGCATGAATAATCAATAATTTAAAAAGTCTGGCCAATATATCTAGATATTTTGTCAAGACATGTAGAGTAGTGGTACGGACATTCACCCGAAAGGTTGTTGGTACTTTTCCTACATTTTCTGGCCATGATTCGGAGGACATGTAAAGCAGGCGGTCCCGGGCCTTCCTAGTTGAGTGTAAGTGAGGGCTTTACAGCCGTAACTCCGCTAGGTTGGCTTAGTAATAGAACAAAAAGTCCTCATCTTATTATTACATTTTTACGTTGGTCAAAGTACAGGAAGAAAATTTGCGTTTTGGTATTTAATTTATGGAATTAATAAGCCATTTCTTTTGCATACATTAATTACCAAACAAGACCGCAGCTGCAGCCTGATCATGACGATTTTAATACCGGGGTTATTTATCTATTGTCTATTGGTTAATATAATACCATGTCACGCGATGGTATTAATTCGATTGTCTAAAATAAATGAAGAGCAAATTTCAGATTTTTTTAATTTTTGATGTTGGTAATCGTCGCAAGAGTGCTAAGTGCGGAAAATTCAAATTTAAACTGTTGAATTTAGAAAAATTATTTATAATCCATAATATATTAATTCAAAATTAAAACATGTTTATTTCTAGGGCGATATGTGTTTATATTTGCTATTTATATTTGCTACGGTAGCGTCGCGTCAGTTCTTCAGTATTGCCGACATCACAATTTAAAAAATTCTGAAATTTGCTGTTCATTTATTTTAAACAATTGAATTAACACCATCACGTGGCATGGCATTATATTAACCCCGGTATTAAAAATGTAACCAAGATAATTTTACAATGGAAAGTGCTATTCAAAATTGGTTTGTTTACAGTTTTAACCCCAAGAGTAGGTTAACACCTATCGCCATAAACGGCCCACAGCTGGCTCAATTTTCCTTGGATATATAGGCCATATCTGAAATCGCAATCGAATTGAGAAAGACTACCTGAATGGAATAATTTAATTTAGATCATAGGAAAGTTGAATAGCAAAAAACCCCAAGGGAGTACCTTTTAAATTATAAATTTTTGAATAGTGTTATCGATGCAGGGGTAGAAAATCCGCAATGAATGTGGATTTGTCTGCAATTTGGGATCATGCAGCTTTTCACTCTCATTCCCCACTTTACCCTACTTACGTCTCTTCCTTTTTCATCAAGCTGGAGAAATTGGAGATGTGATTACGAACGGGAAAGCTGGAAAATTCTTTCAAAAGATATCAATTCCCCTATTAGCGGGAAAATCTTCATATCAAAGCTCAGTAGAGAAGGTAAAAATTTAATTACAAACTACAAAATTTTGTAGCATATCGGATTTCGAAACATGTAATTACAAAATGAATTTCTCGATTAATATTGTGACCACTTAATTAATGTATCAAAAAACAATTTGTAACAACAATTTCATGCTGGTAATTAATTATCAGATGCAAACAATGGAAATATTCCAACAAAAACTTGGTACTGGGAAAACCCATAATCTAGAAAAGTGCAAAACTACTGCCATTCCGTTGCGGTTAGGCCACGCCTGTGTCCCATGTCAGATTGGCGTATGTGAATCGCTGTGTGGATACTGCATAGCACGACGGTACCCCTGACGAGTGCCCGCGCTAGAGAAAAGAGACTGTAAGAGAGGGAGAACTGGTTGCCCTGCTACAGTACAAGGACTGGGACAGGACAGCCTTTTTCATTTATCGACCTACTTCAGAAACTGAACTGGGATGTTTTAACGGCGCTGGTCCAATTCCTTGATAAGATCGGCCAAGAGTGGTAGAAAGGTAGGCAAACTATTTTAGACGGTCCCTGTGCAACCTCGTTCTCCACTGCGCTCATGATAGCAGTTTTTTTTCACCAAATCGGACTAATTAAGAACAAACTAATAAAATGGAAATGGTTGCGTATTCCCTGAGCCAAAATAATATTTTTTTTAAATGTACTTAGTGGCCGTTTTCGGAATCCAGGCAAAACACAACAAATGGTAAACTACAATGAGTTGAATCGTCGGTCACAGCGAAAAAATGACTCAATGTCAAGGCTAAGGCAACGGTCGACAAACTTTTTAGCGAAAGAGCCAAATATGAGCATTTCAACGATTGAAAAAGGAATTGGTAGCCAAATCTGCTTGTTTAGTAAACTTTCATTATACCAAAGCCGAAGACCCACACTTTGCCAACCACTGGGCTAAGGCATACTGTGTAAGTGTTACGCAAACACCAGTCATCTTACAAATGATATTTTATTGTGATATATTATTATACAAATTATGATTTATGGCCTTCTTTGGCGTTCTCTTATTTGTGCGAGCATGCAACCACCATACGAACATCAGAAACCTGTCGTAACGCAACACAGGGATTACCTAAAGAGGTGACTGAAGAGATTATTCGGATTCATTCATTAAATTATTTGTATGCGATTAATTTTCTTAAAATAAATAATAAAAATATATGCGATAGACAAATAGAGCATTCGTATATATCATTTTGTAAGATGATTGCTGTTCTCGTAACTCTTGCAAGTATACTTCAGTCAACTTACCATGATTTTTCTACTGTGACGGATGGTTCAACTCTGTGTACTTGACAAATAAGTACAGCAGCAACCAAATTTGTTTAATTCCTTTACATGCATATAATAAATTCCATTCTAGGCTCCGTCTATTTTACAAAAAGTTTTAGAAAGCATTAATTTATCATTAATAGGCCTATATCATTATTTATTCATCTTTCGTAATATTAATAGCCACTTGTCTGCATGCATACAACAGGATATGTACTGATACATACTCTTTACGATATCTGTACTACTTTACAATCGAAATTATAGCAATCTACGACCTACAGTATCTCCTTAACTAACACAACTGTTTCCTCACCCCAAAGACCAAAAGTTTCTATTGCAACAATAGGGGTCTTCACAGTGTTCGTGCTATCGAGTTATACCTAGTTAAGTGTGTTATATCAAGCTAAGTTAACACCCCGATAACCAAGCTAACCAGCGTGCTACCCTAAACGCACTTCCAAGTTGGTTAAGTGTGTTATTTACCTTGCGCTGCGATCGATAGCTCAGGTTTGACCGCCGCCATTTTAGTTTTTGTCGATTGATTTGAAACACGCGTTTAAGATTTTGTAGTATTTAAATTTATTTGTATAACCTATTATCACAAGCAATTACTGTAAATATTTAAAATTATAATAACCAAAATGGACAAAAAATGTAAACAAATGTGGCACTAGAATAGAGTTCTGCCACTTTCTTTAAACCCGTGCCACGAACATCTGACTACTACCACGTTGTTTACCCTGTTATATGTTTTCAATATAGCATGATAACTCACTCCCGAGGTCCACTCACGATTGTGTGTTAACTTGGATAGCACATCTAACTCGATAACACCAACACTGTGAAGACCCCTATAATGGTAAAACCGCTACCGCAAAAAGTGATAACCCTGATCTATCACACCGTAAAAAAAAATATTTGCAAACTGGAAACTGCCTTAATTATTTCATGTAAAGACTGCTTCTAATCCAACATTAAACACAATACATCGGCGTTATTAATTTAGTAACAGAGAATTAAGAGTAACAGTGACACACATGAAGCCAAAGAGCCCCAATGATCCCACGGCTATGATAACTCATAACTAACATAATAACAGCAATGTGCATCTGGTTGAGGTAGGTCAGGGGTCATAGTTAGGGATGTAATATATGTTATGTTCAGATGCATTGTAATGAGTGTACCTATCCACAACTCTAACAAGTCACACCAGCATGGCTTTATATACTAAATGAACGTGGAATCACGACTAATTGCATGAACCGCACTAGTATAGTGCGATAAATCACGATTAGCTGCCCACTAATTCCGACCCTCATCCCGGACCCCGTAAATCAATTTTAAAAATTAAACTCTTGGGTGTCGGATTTGGGGAGAAATGGGGAAGGGGGGTGGGAGCGGGTTATGCAGATGATCGACCCCGATCCCTTTGCGGCGACTACTCAATCCCTCACAAAACTAGATTCAACAACTTTGGGCAGAGAGGTCGAGGGGCTTCGGATTAGCGATTTCCGATGGTTCTTCCAATCACTGGACATTTTAAGTGGGTCAGTGACAAGAGCTCTGTTCTTGTTGGTTACCCCGAAATTTGTGAATTATGGAAAACTTAAAACGACATCATTGTATATAGGTCGAGAGAGCTGAGAATATGTAGGGAGTTGCTGCCGACTTTAAGATTGTGACCTCAGAAGTAGAAATATAGGCTGCTATAGAATATAGTATTATACGAGTTCATAGCACCCTAGGAAATATTCACCTTATCTTCAATGTGAATGTTTAAGCGGATTTACAAATTTTGCGGTGCCAGGAGAAACTGACACCTAAAATGCTTGTCGATCATTTTGGTGTTTGAATACGACGATTTGCAGTACTTCCCACGTATAATGGATGGGTACGGTATTTTGTGCTTTATAACTTTAACCGTATATAGTACATACAGTATTTATTTGTTGCTTAATGCCACACCTCACTCTCCTGATATGAAACTTTGTAGTGGCTGTTTCATTTATGCATATAAGAGGTTTTTTCAAAAGTACAATACGCTAGATAAGCCAATCATAAATTTTGACCTCAGTATCATAGACTATGGAATGGAAATTACAGCAAACTAACCACATAATGACTTACATATTATTCCCTTTCCACTGAGGAGTTTAATTCTGTAGGAAAAATTAGGGGTCAGATGTTAACAAACAGTTATTACACAGACTGTATAGATACGTACACATTTACAGATATTCATATTAGTCTAGGTCAAATGCAACAAAAACATTCGATTTCGGGACTATTGTATTTATACGGATTTTATAGAATAGTAGGCGAAGTCCACGAGAAACAAGACAATTTTCATTTTTCAGGAAATCTGCCAAAGACTATTTTTAGAAGTTTGCATCGAGAAATTAATAGTTAAAATCCCGACCAACCCTAACAAAAAATTTGTAACGCTTTACGATACCTGTGTTACTGGAGAAATACTTATCTTTCATATCATGTCGTAAAAATTATGTACAATGTCGGTGGAAATACAGAACGAGTACAGTGCCTGTATGCATCTAGTTACCTACGTAGCCTAGAAACGTTACAGTGCTACACGGTACGAAAACGTGGGGAAATAATTTGTTTTGCCATACGTAATTACGAACTTTACAATTCCTCGTTATAATGATATAAAAGAGAATATGGGATACGAACGAAATGAGATAGTAGCCCAGATTCAGTTGTTACCAGGACAAAACAATAGAAAAGAAGTGGCCGATTAAAAGGAATGAGTTAATCCGCTGTGGACTGTCTTCATAAATTCTTGGGCAAAATGGGAATTACACCAAAACTTAGCTTCCAGCGAAAAAGAAGTTTAACACTGGGACATTAATAACTCGACTATGCTAAATTAGTTTTTTTTTCTGAAAAGGTTCCACCAAGCCTTTCAACGATATAATTAGCTGGGGTGATAAGATCTAATTTATGTTTAGCCAGGGGTTGGCACACGTGGGCCCGGGGTTCCTGTAATTTTATATAGGCATAGGCATGCACTTGAAGGGTGCGTAGGTGGGTTTATTTTTGAGCAGGGCATGTTGGTTGGTTTGGGACATGACTTTTACATGTCCAGCAGTCATTTGTCCATTACAGATCTACTGATAACTCACCTGTAATTATTAGTCACCTCATAGTTGTTTATGGAAACAGGTGTCCAACAAAAGGCGGTTTTCCATAGTGAAAGGCTGAAAGCTCATGTTGAATAGAAGTTAGCACCTTTTATATCATAGAGTTTATTCAAAATTTCTATTTTACTTGAGTTCTCCACTTTACCCCAGAACAGTGAGTTTCCCTTTAAATAACACTAGCATGGGACGGGTTAGTTGTAAGAGCGGACCGTAAGGCCCAAAATTCGCCGATATGGATAATAAAGACAATTTTCATTCTTTCTTTCTTTCAGAATGATTTGACGAAAAGCGGAATTTTGGCCCGATGGTCATCATTGAACCCTATACCACACATTGCAACCAGAATAGCATTATATACAGTATATGTATAGCATTATATTAAAAATTAATTAAAAAATTATATTTAAAAAAGAGCTATTAGGGCCACCATTTCAACAAGAAGAGGCAAATGGATGGGGCATATTCTGAGACACGAAGGGCTCCTCAAGAACATCATTGAGGGCATGGTCGAAGGCATCAACTCAGGAGGACGACAGAGGAAGGAGTACCTAGAGGATGTCATGAAGGACCTAGGGTGCGACTGAAAAGGACTGAAAAGGACCGCACAAAACAGACATGAGTCGAGGAGAAGAATACAACATACCGTACATCAATCCCTAGATTGCAACTCGAGAAAAGCATTGCAGTATTGCAAAAATATATCATACTTCTTTCTGAGGCCACAATCTCAACGTTTTGTTGACGGCCGGGATATGTATTAACCAAAAAAAATGCGCTACAGCCGTAGTATAAGGTACCAAGTTAACTTATTTTGGGGTTAAAAATGTTTTTTATTTTTTAATTTTATTTTGAGTAACACTTTGCATTCTAAAAATTTTTTGTTTACAATATAATTGCAAAGACTTTCACGGCCGGAGTCGCTTGATAGAGCAGTTGAATCCAGGATGATAGGCCGCGGTTGATATGAAAGTAGGCTACTTCTAAACGATTCGTCAATAAATCTTCAGAGGCACTGGGTAGACTTCTAAGATACAATCCTAGAAGTCTAACCGAAATTAAAAGATATGGTTAAAACTGGACTTGGCGGGATTTGAACCCACGATCAACGCTTAACCGTGTGCTCGAATTCCGCCAACTCCAGTTTTTCCCATATCCTCTAATTTCGGTTACAACGCGGAGGTTACCTCTTCAACCAAAGTTACATTAATGTCAGTGTTATATATTATACAGTACCGTGTAATACTGCAATGTACTAGAAGTCTTATGATACAATCGTGGAAGTCATCCCGGATTCCACTGATTCATCTTTTTATTTACAGTTTTAACCCCCAGAATAAGTTACTCCTTAAAAGCCATAGTACACCTGCAAACTGCACGTCTATAGTTTTTTTTTAAGTAAAATAATATTATACATATATTGTAGTAAATGCTACTGCACCGCGCCACAAGAAGACTACAATTTCATAACAACTAGATGAAAACAGAGTAATTGTCTCAAATTTCAGCAAACCTCGGGACCGCGCATATAATGCGAAACCTACCGAATCCCCAAACCCCAAGCAATCAATTAAAATGGTAAAAGTTGAACTATGCATGTTTGGGGAAACTTAGCCCATTTAACGTTATCAGAAGTCAGCATCTGACCCAAACCGCTCTTCTGTGGACTCAGCTATTTATATGATTCTCTGTTAGCAACGATAGGAAAGCTCGGCGCGGGCTGGCTCGACCGACTAATCAATAGCCCAACAATGGGTTTATCTATGTTTCAAATAAATTATCATCGCTTCGAGTAATATTGTAAATAGTTCAAAGTTGACATGTAGGGTGAGCTGAGGGAGGTTCTCGGTTGCGTTTGTGTTTCTGTTTTAACGGAGACAAATTATTGCAAACCACAGCATTATTATGGGATAGATCCTCTGTCACAGCATGTTATATGTGTGACAGTATATGTAAAGTAGATTGCCTGACTTTATTGGATATATTGTGCTGTGTAGTGTGATTAAATTGTTGAAACTATTTATATACCAACGGTAGTATAGTGATAATGCCCCGAAGGACTTTTTATGGACCCAAACCTGCTTATAGTGGCCCATAGGTCTCTTGTTCAATGCCAACGACCCCATGGATTACATTTTTCACATTTACTTATTTGTTTATTATTATGACTTTGAGACCTTCCATAAGAAGAGTTAAATACGACCTAATAATCCTGTTGCAGGTTACTTACGTGCATCTCAAGAACCACTATATAACAGAGGTACTTCCATGAGCGAACTTCTAGATAATCATGACCGTTTTGTCATTATATTCTTACCTGAAACCACAAAAATGGGGGTGTTAATTTCCAGGAAGAGCACTGAAAGTGACGTTTGCCTGGCGAACGCCCAACACACCCTACTGACATCCCTTGTTCTTATGCCTGCTTTGTCATCCTCGAGAATATTTCAAATTTATGGCTTCCCCCCCCCCTTCACCTTACCGTGCCTCATTTCTCCTAATAGCAGTAGCCCTTGAATAGCTTAGGTAAGGAAAGAAGTAGGCATATGGCTGACCTTTTCTCTGTGACAAGTCAGTCCATTCAGTTAATCACAGCACTACATCAAAGGATTGGTCTTACATTGACTGTTGTGTTAATAGTCATTAGAGGCATGGGTTTCATAGACATCGAACAATTAGCCCCCAGACAATGGGCTCCGCCCTAATTATTCGATGACTATGCGACCCATGCCTTTAATGACTATTAGGTAACCTAACAGGCAATATAAGTCCAATTACTCCTCTGTTAAATAGTATTACACCATTGCCATTAACCTTTTGACAAGCCTACATGAGCCAAATATTTAATAATTTGATTTGTTAATTAAAGAACCGGTCCAATTTTACTCGAACATGCTTTCCAATTTATCAAAATTAGTAGATAGAGAAAATGAGTAATTTCATGGTAAATAATTTTCCTATGGATAAATTTCCGATATCTCGGGGGGGGGGGGGGTTGTCCACCTGACGTCACTCGTCACTGGTGGTGAGGTGAATTCTAGATAGGTCAGACCAACACATTACCACACAGCAATACTGGCAGGGCACGCAATACATTAGAGCGTGAATTTTCATTTTTTCAAACAAATATTTTTTTGTACAAAAACAAATACATTTTTGGGAAAGCAACCTGTCCGGTTTCATCACTCAATTAAACACCTAAAACATACCTGAAGGTAGAAATCATCGATAGAAAGGTGTCGCAGAAAAATTATTTTTTAGTCGTTTTTCATTAAAATTTAGTCATTTTTATTTTTTTACCCCCAGAAGGAAACTATTAAGGGGCAAGAGACCCCCACATTTTATCAACATTAACAACAACTACAATATATGTGAATTTAAAAGAAATCGTTGGAGCCGTTTTTGGGAAATATTTTTTTTAGACGATTTTTTTTAAGTTTTTTGAAAATAAAAACCCCCCAAATCGAGTTAGCCCCAAATAAAAAAAATTATTCCCGAGGTATGATTTTTGTGAACCTACATGCCGAATTTCATCAAAATCGACCGAGTAGTTTGCCCGGAAATCAATGAACAGACAGACAGACAGACAGACATTTCGTAAAAACCACTTTTTTTGGTTCCTGGGACCTTAAAACATGTAAATCCGTTGAAATCTCGGAATCGAAAATTTCGACCGTCACAAAGCTTTCCTTATACTACGTATAAATTGGAAAGCAATAAAATATAAAAAGTCAATAAAAACAACTAATTTTTGGGTGCTAATTTTCTACGTAGCATGTCCGTTGATTTAAATTGAAGTGAAATCGTTTAAACTTGTAAAATCTCATTGGAAGTTAACAAGTCCATTTAGTGACAATTGTGAAGAGGAAATTGAACGCCTCTCTGATACTGTGAATGTATTGACCGTGGAATGCACAAGTTGTACAATTGCGAACTGCTCACTCGAGAGAAAAAGCATTGATCATTTGAGTGTCCTCCAAATCCACCACACCCCATCCCGCTAATACGCAGTACATTTTATTCCCGCTTATACCGCATTGCAATAATCGGCATATCCTCATCTAAAAGTTAACTTTCTATATTGTATATTTTACAGCAGGTACCAATTTCACGTGTGCTATATGGTATAACATCATTGTAAAAAAGTTATAGCCAACTTATCTATGACTAATGACGAAAAATTGCAATTTACAATTAATTTTTTTATTATACACATTTTTAATTCACAAATTACAATTGAAGGTATTATACAAGTACTACGTAGAAAAATTAGTTCTATCTAACCTTACTAATTTAAATAAAAGGGAATGACCTGATGTTGTGGCTGCAAAATGCACTGTTAACCACACGTGGCGATAAAACCCAGCAAACCGATAAAAAGAGGCAAAAGCCGTGCAATAAACTAGTGTCGTACTGTTGAGCTGGATCTGGATGCAAGTTCCGCGGAATACAAGGAATACAAGGGGAACTCCGTCAAGAGCCCAATGATGGTTCGTCCGCTGCGTCAGATACCGTACCTCGTAAAGTTGTGGAAATGACTAAGGAAATTGCTCTTTTTCCTTTCCTGTCTCAGTGTCGAGTCTTTCTGTACGTATGCGGCCATTTCAAGCAACCGGATCTTACATTTTCATCGTGGTTCGCCCAGCACTAACGTACGAACAAGGAAGAAACCGCTTCCTTCTCTTTCGAAATATTGACGGCAAAATTCCTTTTCACACCTTCGAGCTAAACTTTTACCTCCACTTAGTTACTGCACTTGAACAATGACTTCACTTGGTTTTTAATCATTGAAGGAATAATCTAGCTAGGTTTACTGTAATTGACAAGAAGCAGGCAGGAAAAACCCAATATTAAATATTAAATTTGACATCCCCACTACGCTTCTCTACACAAAGTCTAAATCTCGTGAAATATCGATCATAGAGTCAAAAATTTTGATAGATAGTATTTAGCCGGTACTAATACTGTTTTGTCACAGTTTTTGAAAGCGTGCAAAAAATTCATGGTTGTGTCAACGCCTTCAAAAACGGCATGCCATGTATCAAAATGTAGAAGAGCTACTTAGGAGATGCATAGTTACCAAAAATAAAAGAAGAAAGGGTGTAAGTAGTGCTGCAGTGTAGTGTTGTGGCAGCGTTGAGGGGAATCCTTTAGGACCAAGATACTAATAATTTTAAAACTATTATATGCATCATCCCGAAAGTGGATTACCCAAGCGAAATAAAAGTAGTAGGTCTAATGGGAACGTTTCCACCCGTTCAAGGTTCCTACTACATAGTTTATAAGCATAGTCTATAAACGACAAGTATGAACAGCATGCAGAGGGCGACAACTCCCGAATACGGAGGAACTACGTTATGAAACAAAACTAAAAACATCAAGTTAATAAGCCATCATTAAGATACAGCTGTCAGCTTTTAACATTTCAAAGTGTTAAGAAAGTTGAGGAAATTTTTATTTCTCTTTCTTCCCTCTCTCCAAGCTCAGTATAAAAGTTATGCAATATATCTAATTTTGACGGTAAAGAATAGCTTGCTGTTAAAATAATAAATACGAGCTTACTTCTTTAATTGAAGTGAAATGGCTTAACTTGCGCCTTTTAAGACATCAACTTTTTATATGCATCATTTAACCTCAAAAGCATAAAGGATGACTGATATCGTTAAAAACCTTCTAGTAAGCCGTGCAACGATATAATGTGTATTGGCTTCAACCCAAGTTAGATTTCTTAAATTACTACAGGTAAATTTCTAACGTTTGTTCAAGTTTTACTATCGATGAATATAATACAAAGAGCTTTCACCAATGATGATGATGATGACGACGACGACAACGACGATTAGGATTATGATGATGATGACGATGACGACAACGACGATTAGGATGATGATGATGACGATGAAGCAGCTGAATCCGGGCTAATGGACGTAGATATGAAAGTGAACTTCCAAATGTTTGGCAACATCTTTAGTTAGTGGCTCTACGTAGACTTATAAAATTGCAACTGCAGTTGCATCTGAGCTACAGGGATACAATATGTGAAGGCTAGGCCACCGGCTACTTACCGTCACTGAAGATCTCACCGTAGATGTTGACTAAACGGTAAGAAGTTCGCTTTCATTCGACCAGAGGCCCATCAGTCCAGACTGTACTGCTTCATCAAATGAAGATGAATCTTTTTGCTATATATTATATTATATATATACGTAGATAGATAGATAGATAGATAGATAGATAGATAGATAGATAGATAGAAAATCCGTATATTTATAAATAAATGAAATTTCGGAATCGAAAATTTCGACCATCACAAAGCTTTCCTTATACTATGTATAAATTGGAAAGCAATAAATCGGTACAATGTGAAATGCATGACTGTACCACAAGCCGAGGCGTACGTGAGGATGGCACAGTACCTATTTTGAGTGGTTCAATAAAAGGGATACGGATACGGCTAGTCAAAACTAATGCGGAAAAATTCAAATCTGCACACATTATTGTATTTATATTATTTATTTTATTTTATTATTTAAATATTTTAAATACACAGTATAACACACTGCAGTCTCCTTCAACCTTAAAGTCTCGGGACTGGCTAGCCTATAAGAAATTATTTCGGGAACAAGAGCAGGTGGGCTACATCAGATTCATTGTTAAATTCTCCACCCAGCGGAACCAAATGTTTGCAAACCTCTTCGAGCTCAAACATCTCAGCCGAGTTCTGTTATACGACTAAATCTTTTAAAGTTGTGTTTATATTTCACAATGTTGATTTACCAGCTAATGAACGAGTGCCGCAAGTAGAGTAACTTAACCAACTGCAGCATTTCTTAGCTGTTGCGACGGAGCACCATTAATTTTGAGGGAAATTTAGTTTTCAGCTAATTGGCTACAATATTGCGGTTACATTAACAAAACGTAATATCGTCTACAAACATTCAGTAGTGTGAATTTGTTATTAGGCTGCTATTCCACCAACTTATTTGCTTCACTAATCGTCGTGCCGACGTGGTAGCAGACATCATTAATAAGCCTCTACCATATTATAACTTAATTCATAATAGATAAGTTAAGTATCTACATAATAGTCTCCTTAAAATATGGCAGAGACTTATTAATGATGTCTGCTACCACGTCGGCACGACGATTAATGAAGCAAATAAGTCGGTGGAATAGCCGCCTTAGCTGTAATGGAGAGATGGGACTTTCACTTCCCGCCAAAAATATTTCTGGGGCCACCCGCCACGTCTACTATGACCAATCATTGAAAAGGCTTAGCAGGTGCGGTCCCAGAATGTAAAGGGTATTTTTGGCGGCATCGAATTTCCATCTCTCTTAAATAGAACTGCATGCATCAATGTTTTAAAAAATGTCTCATCTAGCGTTTCAATTATATAAAAATGTTTTTCCGTAGATGCATTGCATCCTATCAGATAAGGCCACCCGTTAGTTGTAGTAGATAGCTGCGAATAAAACAAATAAGCAGTCCCCGACCAAGCAGCTGTTGGTGGTGGCTTGTCTAGAAGAAGCCATAGTAGCCCGAAGATGGCTATGTAACGGGGCAAAAATGGTTGCTGCCACTAAATAAGCAACCACTACTAGAATACTCTTTTGTCCTGCGGTTGGGCCCCGAAGGCGGAGGAACTCAATGATGAGTCAACAGCATAAGGATGCAGAAGGCAACGGGAAACCACTGCATTACAATTCCCCTAGTACAGTCATCATGACTAAGTACATTCGATACTCTGCATACTTGATTTTTTTGGGGGAGTCCAAAGTACGGTATCTAACTTGCCGACGGTTGCCATGATGATCGCCATCTTTGATAGAAGAGACATTCGAAGAAGAAGAAAGCTAAAGGGACAATATTACGTGTATAAGATTAATTTTCATTTCTACTGTGTGGCCACAAGGGCACAAGATACTCGTCGGTATGATGTAACCTATCCGCACGGCAGCAGTTTTTGCAAGGCCATGTGTGCAAGTACCTACGTAAAACTTCCATGCTTAGTGATCAACCATTTGAAAGTTACATATGCTTAGCGCCAATTCAGCAGAAAGCTGACTTAAGAGTTACGACACCCTCTACTAGCACAAGCATTCTCAATTAGGCCTACATCAGTTGTGTGCTTCAAACTTTGCACTTCATTACAATAATTTGATGTAATGCACTAACTTAATGAGCAATCTTTTAGTGCGTGAAAGTTTGCAAAGACCCCTTTACCTCCTTTATGAAGGTTCCCCCAGTGGAGATTTTATTCCAAAGCACTTGCTGTAATTTTTGTTGCGTTTTGTTTTTCAAATAACGCTTTCAAGTTGGCCTTGTGACTTAGTTCCCGCATTTCAGCGGCTTCAATTTAGTTAGCGTACGTTTTTTTAGCGTACTTTGAAAGACAGTTTGGGGTGCTTATTAAAATTGCTCATTGTTTTTTTTTTCTCCTGACCTAACTTGGAAAATCAGTCCTTGAGTAGCCTTAGGGTTCAAATTCAAGAGTTTAATTAATATCTAAATTCTGTAGACTGACACCTGAAATCTGCAAAAAGAACTTTCTTTACCAAGTAGCGCAACGTTCGGGGGGGGGGGGGGCAGTACACCCCAGGCACCACATCACCTAGGGGCGCCAAATTTTATGAAAAATTATCCACATGAATATACTATATAACAAAAAAATACTACACAACATTCGGCAACAAGACCAATTTTCCCCCCAAACTATATCATTCTATTGGATTTAATTAAGGATATAAATTGCGCCGTCTACCGGATGATAGCCGATATTCTTAGGCAAGCTATGCTTACGATAGATAATTTAATGAGATTTAATAAGTACAGGCTTGCTTATTTTTTATTTTTTAATATTATATTAGTAATGATCTGCATATCTGTATTAACATTTGCTGAAAGAAACTTCTATAGCCTCAGCAAACAGTACATGTCATAGAGGGGGAGGGGGGAGATCCTTAGTTAGAAATTACAGTTAGCTGTTAGCCGCTAATAAAGCTTTTAACGAACCCCCTTATTTACGGACATTGGCTAACGAATAATTTATCGTTGCATTGCTTGTTCAGGGCAAGTGCGCAATGCCTACTGTTTGTCAATTAACGCGACCCAATGTATGGCTGCCGATCTCGCATCTACAGACAGACTCGATATAGCTTGAGATTTGTAACTGGTAGGGGTGTGGGTAGGGTAGCCGTTTGACAATATCGCACGATATCATATAACAACCTTCTTCTCGAGTTGCAATCTATGGATTGTTTTGCAGCGAATGTTGTATTCTTCTCCTCCACTCTTGTCTGTTTTGTGCGGTCCTTTTCAGTCCTTTATAGGTGTCGCACCCTAGCTGCCTAGGTGTTAGGTCCTACATGACATGTAAAGTACTCCTTTCTCTGGACACAGCGTACCTAGGTAAAACCTTGTAAAACCCTCCATAGGCAGAGGAATTAGAGAAAGGAAGAAACGATAATAATGGACGGGAACAGGATTCGAACCTCAGGCTCCACCATGCTGACAACTGCACCATGTCCATCGCCACCCAAGTCTCCAAATGTTCCCATATCTACAGTTCTTTTCTGAACATGTCATGCGGAACATGCAAGGGAAAAATGTCAAGAGAGGAAACAGACAAGATATTCTGCGCAGGGAAGGGTCAAAAGCCGTTTCATATGCAATGTACGGGAATCGCCCAAGATGGAGACAAAAGGTCTTGGATCTGTCCCCACTGCATTATGGATAATATGATGGGGGTGTATTTGAAGGACTTAAAAGACCAAATCAAAGAACTCAAAGAAAAAGTAGAAGAAATAACAGCCCTAAAAATCAGGGTTGATGACGTAGAACAAGCATTGGAAACTAGAGATCATAACATTGATGTATTACATGTTAGAGCCACAGATCATGAGCAATATTCAAGAATGTTTAAGTTTACTGATGCAGATTTTAACCGCTACCTATACTAACTAATGTCAAGCCTTGCCAGTTTGTGAGCTAATCTACCTTAAGGGACCCAGCACTTACGGATACTTTAATAGCGCATCCATCTATACATGTTTCCGTCTATTTTTCCATATTTTCTACCTTTCTCTGATTGCCGTTTGACTGTGAAAATGTAGGTAAACAAGTATGTATAATATCAACAAATGCAGTATCTATTGCCGTATATGTATATTTGTATGCACAACGCAGAGGGGTATACGATGGATATGATGGTTGCATAGTACGGTCGATATTCGACAAAATGACATGGCGAGTCTACCCACAATTGCTGACTTTCCCGTATATTTCCAGTACTCGTACCTTAGTAGATTGATTTTGAAACAGTACCTATCCAAACCGGAGGGGGTCACGTGACTGGCCTGGAAATATCTCTGCAGAGGGTTCGTAATATATGTTTTAAACCGCAGTGGTATAGTAAAAATCGATAGAAGGGTATAGTATACGCGTAGACATGCTTACACTATTGACTAAACCAAAAATTACAATTACATTAGGCGCTTATTCCACCAACGTCAATAGTGATAGTAAACGTAGCATTGACGTGGTAGCAGACATTTTTAGACTGTCTTTAATGTCTGCTACCACGTCAATACTACATTTACTATCACTATTGACGTTGGTGGAAAAGGCGCCTAAGGTCTAAAATTTGTGCATGAAGCAATTAAAAACATACCTTTTAGAACATTTTTACGTGCCTCACAGTGAAGAAAAACCTCCAACTTTTGTAATGAAATGCCCTTTAGTCAGAAGATCAACACTTAATTTGACAGCAAAGCGCCAGAAATAGGTAAAACTGCAATTATTTGAAATAATACAAGTCAAATACGGAACAGGTACGACACGCGGGGCTTTGTTTATAAAATGGATATTCAACGATCCCGTGGCTGGAGACCGTTATCAATATGGCTGCTAGTGTAGCCTGCACAAGCTAACTACTAAACTACAGAGTTTTTGACCGGGTCCAGGTATCCGCTTTGCTATGCTGCAATGTGTAAGACTTTGATATTTTTTGCGTTGGTACTTATCTCTGATAGTTGGCTTATGGTTAACGGGTGCCTCGTATGACATATTATGACTCTCGCCGCTCCAGTTCTATTATATGTCTATGTATTCAACGCTCAACGGTCAAGGCCACAACCCTCCGGTTTGGCCTTAAGTCATGATTATTTAATGAAAGTTAGTTGTGAAAAGCATTTTTAAAAAGTATTGTATACGCCTGCTCAATGTGTTGAAAATAAAATATTCAGTGTGACAACTAATTGAAAGAAATGAAACACTGTGTTTCATTAATTTCACTAATGTAAAAAATGTTCTAAGTAAGATGAAGAAAAGAAGTAAAGTAGTTGAAATATTTATGAGTGTGATCTATTGTACATCATTGTAATCATCATACAATGTCTACAGTATATAACAACAACAAACATTAAGGTCTAGGCCTGAGTACTGAGGAAAATTTAAGCCCTTAATTAACGAATGTGAGTTGTTTTAATACATAAAGTTGCCAGACTTCGGTGGCAAGGTGGTAGCGTGCTTGTGCTTGTACGAGTGCGTCTACACACCTTGCTGTCGGAGACGTGTCGTAACTCGACACAAGTACCTATAAGGGGACTTAGTGAGGCGATTGAAGAGGTTAATCGGATGCATTCATTAAATTATTTGTACACGATTTAACCTTTATAAAAAAAATAAAAAAGATCCTGGTGAGTGGTAAGCAGCATGGTTGGTATAATTCAACGTCATCTCTACCCACACCACGGTAAGAAGTTGATATCCACTAGATCTGGTCTTGCCCCCCCCCCCCCCCTCCCATACTAGTATACAAATGCCACTGGTATTGTATTGGGAAGGGTTATGGAAAATGGAAATCATTCCAGAACCCTTCCCTCCGCACTTCTGGAATATAAAAGATACTTCGATTAAGATATCTTCAATATCTGGAAAGTGGGAAAAATAAGAAGTAGAAGCTGGTTATTATGTAAATTAAAACCGCGCTACAACCATCTGTCTGCCCACAAACATATTGCACAATGTAGGGGAAATTTCTAGCTCACCACATGATTGGTCGTTTTCTTTTCGTCTACAAAAATAATTTCCGGGAAAACAATTTTTCATTTTCATATGCACAGTACATTAACAGTAGCATCGTATTATGTTACATCCAACAAAAAGGCAGAACATTTTAGAATCGAAAAAGGTAGTGATGAATACATTGTAAAGACAGGCTAGAAACATGCAAAGCTCCTAATTGTTATACATTGTAGCATTATATTGTATAGGTGCATATCATACTGACATTAAACTAACTTAGGCTGAAGAGACATCCTTCCCATTATAACAGAAATTAGGGGATCTAGAAAAATCTGGAGTTGGCGGGATTAGAACCCACGATCTATGCCTTGCCGGAGCATCTAGGTTCTAGATCTAGATTTGCTAGATCCTCTAATTTCGGCTCCTTATTGTTATAGTGTCCGTGGTGGCAAAGACTATATTTCTAGCTGTTCTTCAAATTATGCCCTAAATTGTATTTCAATTATGTCATAACAAACCAATGATTTTGTAAATAAAACAGGCCTGAGTATTCTTGAAAGTTTTGTAAATAAATTAGTCCGTTCCAAAGCCGCAAATAATGGATATGAAAATGGTGTTATGAAAAGTTTGTACAAAATACAAGCTTCTAAAAAGCAGACCATGTGCCCGACTAATTTATGACTATTTTATAAAAACCATTTAATTTTGTCTTTTTGGAGAAATAATATTTCAGGTGTAATGATGCAAATTTACCATGAACTTTTTTGCATTTTCTATGCTATGGCAAGACGAATTTACAATAATTAATTTAGTCTAAAATTCCCAGACCTCCCTTGATTGCAAAATACTTGGAAATATCGATCTCTCAGATACGTGTTTACGATACTTGTCTCATGGAATAAAAACAAAAGAATAAATAAATGAAAATGGAATAAATAAATGGAATAAAAATAAAAGAATAAAACGAATAAAAGAATTTACAATAATTAATTTAGTCTAAAATTCCCAGACCTCCCTTGATTGCAAAATACTTGGAAATATTGATCTCTCAGATACGTGTTTACGATACTTGTCTCATGGAATAAAAACAAAAGAATAAATAAATGAAAATGGAATAAATAAATGGAATAAAAATAAAAGAATAAAAATCAAAATGTAGAAATGTTCAAGTTCAACTGAACCCCAAAACCCAAATTAGATTCCCTAGCTGTGAAATTACGCTTACATTGTATTGTAGTTCATACTGCAATAATAGTAACTTCGCAAATTTAACAATAAGTTACCGTAATTAGTAATAAGTAGGCAAGAAGAGGGAAGATTATACTTCAAAGAATTTTATTTGGCCTTAAACTAAGATATGGGGTCTTTGGCATCTTCACTTAGTAATGTTATAAAGCCTCAGGCAAAATAGAAGTGGAAAATAGGGGTGAAAGGGGGGATAATGAGGTATCATTTGAATAAAATTACGTATAATTCCGTTGCAGGATTCGAAATAACAGAGTTTCCTCATCCACTTGAACGAAGGTTCCCACTGTTTTCCAAAGGTAGATGAACTTATTTGCTTCATACGGTATAAAATAAATTCTGATTGTAACCTCTCTATTTTTTTTTCCTAGACAACAAATCAGCAACGATGCAATACGGTATAAGACGGATTGTTCACGTCATTTTTGTTATCTCATTATTATAACTTATTATAAACTCCACTCGGTTGTCACATTCGTCAAACGCATTGTGTTTATTCCCATCCTATTTATGCGTTAGTATAAGGTATAAGTTAGTAAAAAGGCTCAACTTTCATGAAAAATGACTAATAAATTAATTTTTCCGGAGAACCATTCCATCGATGCTTTATAACTTCAGGTCTGGTTTTGATGCTAAATAGGGTAACAATGCCGATCAGCAAGGTTTTGGTTTTCAGAAAAAAAATATTTTATATTATGCATAAGGTGGCTATTCCATCTGTCAATAATCCGTCATTTGTGCATCAATAATTGATGAGTTGTTTGTTTTAGGCGGGTATTCCACATACGTACATCGTCAATGAAAATTATAAAATTGAAGGATATTTCAATTTTTCATTGATGGCAGCCATTCCACATGTTTTTTTCAAAAATTGACAATTTTCTATTGAAACGTATGCGCCAAATTTTTGAAATTTGTTTGCATTAGTTTTTTGAAATTTTTTTGTATTTGTTTTCTTCGTACACTTATTATTTTTAATAAAGCCTAATAATAGTAGGAGATCCGAAGTAAGATCGACCTTCACCGATCTGTTTAATGGATGAAAACTGTTTTTAAAAAAAATCAACTAAAATAATTGTACTTGACATATCCTATGACGCCATTTTTTAATTTTAGTTTGTTTGTTTGTGATTTTACTCTATGATCAATTGATCATTAATCAATTTTAACAATGGCATAGAGTAAAATTGAAATGTCCTTCAATTTCATAATTATCATTGACGATGTACGTATGTGGAATACCCGCCTTAAGGAGACTATTATGTAGATACTTAACTTATCTATTAAAAATTAAGCTATAATATAGATGCACAAATGACGGATTATTGACAAATGGAATAACCGCCTATCGACTTCGATGGCCAGGTGGTAACGTGCTTGCGCTTGTGCGAGTCTTTACACGCCATGCAATCGGAGACGTGTCGTACTCATCACGGGTAATAACCTACAGAGGCGACTGAAAAGATCAATCGGATACATTCATTAAATTGTTTGTATGCGATTAATCTTTTTTTTTAAAAGAAAAAAAAATCCGAGCCCCCATGCATTGGATGCCATACCTTTATACTATATTTGTGCAGTATTATATTAATGGCCTGCTTAGGCACCCATTCAATCGTCAATGAAAAATTGAAAAATGACGTAAATTGACGTGGTAGCAGAATTTTTAGTATGTCTTTAATGTCTGCTAAAACGTCATTTTTCAATTTTTCATGGACGATTGACGTATGTGGAATGGGTGCCTTATTCTATACCATTCAATTGTCCCATCGATAAATCCAGTGGTTTGGAATAGGGGAAATCTATAGGCACCGTAAGGTACCTATATTAATTGATAAATAGGAAACCATGTAGGTACGGGTTCACTCGTACCCGTTCATTCGCATAGAACTTACTACACACTGTAAAATCTGAACCAATTTGATTCACATCACAATCTTTGTAAAGATGCTGGACTATTCAGTATATTGCAATTATTGCTTTCAAATTTATACGTAGCATAAGGAAAGCTTTGTGACTGTCAAAATTTTCGATTCCGAGATTTCAACACGTTTTGAGGTCCCACGAACCAAAAGAACCGGTCCGAGTTTACTCGAACATGCTTTCCAATTTATAAATTAGCAGATATAGACATGTGTAATTTCATAGGAAATAATTTCCCGATTGTTAAGTTTCAGATCCCTCGAGGGGGGGGGGGGGGTCCACCTCAATATATTAAAACCCCTTAAAACTTAATGGCATAATTATTCTGGAATCGAACAGACCAATACATTGTAACAGTAGTAACAATGATACATGGCACGTAATGTATTGGAGCGTGAATGTTCCATAATTTCTCAAAAAATATTTTTTGCACAGAAGGAAATATTGTTTTGGGAATGCAACCTGTCCGTTTTTGTTACCCTATTGAACACCTAAAACATACCTGAAGGTAGAAATCATCGATAGAAAGGTTCCGCAGAAAAATTATTTTTTAGTCATTTTTCATGAAAATTGAGTTATTTTTATTTTTTTACCCACAGAAGCGAACTATCAAGGAGCAAGCGACCCCCCGCATTTTGTAAATATTAATAACGACTACAATATATGTGAATTTAAATGAAATCGTTGCAGTTTTTGAGAAATAATTTTTTTAGACGTTCTTTGGAGGTTTTTGAGAATAACCCAGACAGAGCGACAGACAGACATTTCGTAAAAACCACTTTTTTGGGTTCCTGGGACCTCAAAACGTGTAAATCCGTTGAAATCTCGGAATCGAAAATTTCGACCATCACAAAGCTTTCCTTATACTAGGTATAAATTGGAAAGCAAAAAGTGGTTATTACGAAATGTCTGCGTGTTGCTCTGTCTGTCTGTCTGTCTGTTCATCGATTTCCGGGCAAACTACTCGGTCGATTATGACAATCTTTGGCGTGTAGGTTTACAAAAATCATACCTCGATACAATTTTTTTTATTTTGGGGGGTTTTATTCTCAAAAAAACTCCAAAAAAACGTCTAAAAGAATTATTTCCCAGAAACGGCTCCAACGATTTCTTTTAAATTCACCTATATTGTAGTCATCATTAATGTTAACAAAATGCGGTGGGTCGTTTGCCCCTTGATAGTTTGCTTCTGGGGGTAAAAAATTAAAAATAACTAAATTTTCATGAAAAATGACTAAAAAATAATTTTAATGCGGAACCTTTCTATCGGTGATTTCTACCTTCAGGTATGTTTTAGGTGCTCAATAGAGTAACAAAACCAAACAGGCTGCTTTCCCAAAAAATATTTGTTTCTGTGCAAAAAATGTTTTTTTAATGAAATTATGGAAAATTCACGCTTCAATACATTGCGTGCCCTCTGCCCTGACATTGTTACTATTGTTGCAATGCATTGGTCTGTTCGTTCTAGAATATACAATTGAGTTTTAAGGGGATTCTAATATATTGAGGTGCCCCCCCCCCCCAAGGGATCCGATATTTATCCATATGGACATTATTTACTATGAAATTACACATTATGTCCATCTACTAATTTATAAATTGGAAAGCTTGTTCGAGTAAACTCGGACCGGTTCTTTTAATTTTGAAGGATTTAAATCGAAATTGGCTTATGTATTGCTGAGTATCCCCCAGCCAAGGACATGATAGCCTGTTGGTATTGGTATTGGTATTAGTCAGGACATGTAGAGTAGTGGTACGGACTCTGACTTTCACCCGAAAGGTTGTTGGTTCGAGTCCCACACTGGCTACATTTTCTGGCCATGCTTTGGAGGCCATGTAAAGCAGGCGGTCCCGGGCTTTTCTAGTTTAGTGTAAGAGAGGGCTTTATAGCCCTAATTCCGCTAGGTTGGCTTAGTAATAGAATTAAAAAATCCTTATTTATTTATTTATTATTTTCTCAAGAATTTTGACCGCCGGCAAACTGGTACAGGTCCTCAACGTCAATCCATATCGGCTGTAAGCGACATGCTTATACGATTTACACATTGTAACAGGCGTAAGCACGGCTGCTTAACCAATTCGTTAACAACGGACTAGACTAGACATAGACTAGACATGGACTAGCCAGACTATCCGTCAATAAATGATTGCAGAAACTACAAATACTCAAAATGGTGAGTAAATAAAAATTCGATTTCAAACAATCATACGATTACTAAAATAACTTAAAACAAAGGCACTTACACAGAAAGCTAAATGATCAGCGAAGAAGTGAAAGTAATATTTAAAAAAATGTCGTTACCATACCAATGGAAAAGCGAGGGAAGAAAAACCATGAATAGGACCTCAGAGCCATTGCCTTTAATGGAAACAGTCGAGTTTACCTTGGCACTGATCCATTACCTCTATATAAACCGGCTTTTCCTCGTTAAAGAAAGTTTATTTCTAAAAACATTGTTTTAAACTCCAAAAGTCGATACGTTTCTTTGTAAAAGTTTAGTAAGTTAGTCGGTCCATATGGATAGAATAGCTGGAAGAGTCCTCTTACGAAAAGGAAAGCCTTCGGGAGGTGTTTCACTCTTACCTTTCGTATAACTTACTTTTGCAATATACCTAGTGATTTTATGGCTAAGCCATTTCCAATTGAGAAAAGAAATTTCTACATTGTAGGTAATTTTTTTTGTCAGCGGAAATTAGTTTGACCAATTTATTGTATAGTAGGTACGTATTGTAATGTTGTTGAAGAGGCTGTGGCAGCCTGGCCTGATGGGGAGACTACCACTACCAAGGAAAATACCCGTGTTTCCTAATCGAGAACTCACGATATAATAATAAAATACAGGGTACAACACACAAGAAAACACAATACTTACACAAAAAATATACATCTAAAACTATACTATCTTACAAGCTAAATATATACTAAACACACAGATATAGACCCTGGGAGGCTGGTGGCCCACCCTAGCTACTACCCAGGGCCGTTCCTAGGTTCACTCCCTCCTACTTCTCTATGTTACGGTATATGACCGTTACAAATGTATTACTATACAATATATTATAAAATCTAATAATTTGATTTATTTGACCGTCGCGTCGTGCAGATCATTTTTTTGAAAATTCCCAATCCTGAGCCAAATTTTCAAAACAGGATCCTAATGCCCTTATGCTTATGCTGGGCCCAATGAAATGATTTACCTACTTACTTAAAGTGTCCATGGCAGTGGTGTAATTAGTAACAGTCGGGACCTGCAACACGTTGTTGCACCAAACCTTGTCATTGGCTTCGAAAAGCCTCGGACAGACAAGAAGGTGGTTGTCGTCTAGTATTTATCCATATTTGCAGATAGGGTCCACTGGCTGCCTCCCCCCTCCCCCATGGTCCAATGCACCATAACACGTTGCATATAAAGTTTCGATGCAGATACAATGTTCATTTGAAAACAGAAATATAATATTGTAAAAAACTGTAATAACGCGGACGCTACAGAAACGAAAAGAGGGGTGGCTTTTGGAATTCAATAAAAAAGTAATGTTGTGACAATAGGGTTTCAAAAGCGGGCAGGAAAAATACTAATTATAAAGGCGTTTGAAACTGGAGTATCTGACACCCGGCTGGACATCAATTAACGTACAGGCGGGCATGTCAGCATTAGTCGCAGACATTCACAATAACACCGTCCACAAATGACAAACATCTCCAAATTACTATTTTTCTCTCTTGTCACCGATGGAGTGTTATCACGTATTATTTTGATTTTCTCCCATTGTGATGCAACCGCGTCAGCAGCAGACACAATAAGCGGAAACATAGGGGAGTTCATTTTTTTCATTTTTTTATCTCTTTTGCTGGTATAGCTTAAGAGATCAAACAAACGTACCGAAGCACGCGATTGTGTTTAAACAGCAATGTGTATTTTGTCTCCAACGTAGAACGGTTCAATTAGCTTATATCGATGTCTATCTATAGACAGGGAGTTCTGGTGTGTCCCAAGATTTCAGGGTGTTCGACCACTCTCCGATTAATAATGTTTTTGCAATGCTTTGGTAATTATAAGAGCCACGACGCAGGTCCCCTTCACAGGGTGCACTTAGTGTGACCCTTCTGGTTTCTCACTGATTGTAATATTTTTATAATTATTTTAATAAATACTCATACTCATCTATAATTTACGCCAATGGTTCAAAATAAAATAAATAAATAACGGCTTTTTGTTAGATTATTAAGGCAACCCAGCGGAGTTAGGCCTATAAAGTCCTCTCTTCCAGAGTCTTCCATTAAACTAGGAAGACCTTACATGCCCTTTGAAGCACGGTCAGAATAGGAAGCAAGTGTGGGAGTCCAACCAACAACCTTTCCGGTGTAAGTCAGAGTCCGTGCCACTACTCTATATGTCCTGCCTAAAATTGTCGGGTAATGTAGGATTAGGTAAGCTCGCCGTTACTATGCTGCAGAAAAAAGTAGAAAAACCGCTTTCATTATATGGGTAAAAACGCCGTGGCACATATACCATTTTAATAGTAATAATGTTCTGAAGGACTTTTTTTGGACCAAGGCCTATTTAAAGTGGCCCATAGGTCCCTTGTTTAATGCCAAAGACCCGTACGCATTTTTGGCCGGATGGCGAACTGGTATACGCACGTCCTCAATATCAAACTACACCCGCTACAAGAGATAATGGACAAGCTGAGAAAGGCTTACCACGCATTGACGCAATGAAACAGGCGAATGCATGATTTAACCAAGTACAGATATGAGTCCTTCTAGGGCTATGGTCTGAGGAACTGACAGAGGATCCTGCCCTGCAGACCCGTTTTCCCCGATCGGTGAAGGTAAGGTGCCTGTTATCAAGGCCGTAGCCAGGATTTTATGGGGGGGGGGGGTTTCCAGAAATTTCATTGGATATTACATAGTAGTTTTTATTTTTACTCTCAAAATCCGATTCTATCTAGTGTCGAGCCATTTAATTTCGGGGGGGGGGGGGGTTTGAACCCCCTAGAACCCCCCTTGGCTACGGCCTTGCCTATTATGTACGTATGAGTATCTAATATCTTCACATACTGTAGACTTGTCAATGCAAATGGAATGATAATATTGATATGCTTACTCTGCCTACTACAAAATTCCCTGCAGCACCTGAGAACTTCTCGCAGTCAAATAAGAATAAATACAGGTGCGTATGGCCCTTGGGAGCTCAGGAATACGTTTGCAAACTGCACAATCGACTGAAACTAAAATTGCTTGCGTATATTTTCCACCGAGAATGTGAGAAATGAGAAGAAGCGACCTAAAAAAGGGTGTCGCAAGTTTGAAAAATCGGCTAACCCGACTCAGAAATGAGGATGCCTGAGTTTTCTATCTGAAATAAGTTTCCTTTATCGGTGCTTCCTTTTCCAGCCCACTATTTATCCTCATAAAGGTCGTTTTATCTGTTGATTGCTTTTTCTTCTTTCACACCGAAAGTTGTTCTTATTTCCGTCTTTTTTTGTTCCTGGTTTGAAGACGACACTTTTCCTATTCGTGAGGTTGCCCAGACCCCCTTTTCAATTTAAAAAAAAAAAAATTAAAAAAAAAAGTGCTTAGTTTAGTTTATGAATAACATGCAATAAAGGTAAACTATTTGATAAACTGAGGTGTAAAATGATTTAAAAAAACTAGAAGTTAATGTGAATATTGTAAGTGACAACCATTTTTTTATCCCTCTTTGACCTTGTTCCCAACACTCCTTGTCCACATACCCGACCACATTCCCCCCTCTAATACGGTATAGTACCTAATATAAGTTGAATCTTGGGGCTTGTTAAGCCGGGCTGCTACCACCATGGACGGATATAGTGAGAGACTGGGGGGGGGGGGGGGGTGGCTGCCCCCAAAATTTGGTAAATCTATTGTAAGTTAATTTATTACGCTCTGATTAAATCGATCCTACATATCTTTTTCCTATATTGTCCCCCAACTACCCCCCCCCCCCCCCCAAATGGGCTGGTTCCTGGTTACCACCGAAACAGCAGCCACTCTTTAGTTTTAATTTATAGCGGAATCATTGTAAAATAAATAGACCGTATAGAGTTAACTTTTTAACATCCTGTGTGTATGTTACTATATCTCAGATAGACTACCTACGTAGCCATACCTACTTTTTGCCATAATTAGTTGACAGATGTTTATCTAAGGCCGCTAACGCAACGAACCTGAAAGTCAAAGTTTTTAATAAAAATGTTCTCTGCATTAGGTTACCTGTTCGAGAAGAAGTACAAGTAACCCTGTATCTTATTCAATCACCCGCAGGTTATACGATTATCTGACCAGTTTATAAAATTTGTTTCTCTATGTTCATGACACATGTGAACATAACTAGGGATGTACATAAAGTAAGATATCCTAGTAATGTCGGATCTATTTCATGGCAGTGAAAAATATCCAGATATTATGTGCAATACAATGGTACGAGTATAGGTATATAAAAGCTTTATCAAAGAATTTACATATAGTGTACAGTTTGTGGCACACTTGCTTTAAAACTCAATGAAAATATTGTCCTCTTTGCATGGCACATGATTTATGTGGGCACTAGCGTCAAGGGCATTTCTGAGACATCAGGCAGTCGGCATCACCTGAGCTGGAAGCCCTGTACTAAGAAGTAAGAAGTAAGTATGATTTATTTAAATACAATAAAGTACCTTAAGAGGACATGCTAGAAAATTAGCACCCCAAAATTTGTTGTTTATATTTCATATTTTTATTTACTTAATTAGCAAACAAGTTATTAAAGATTTGGCTCATGTAAGTTGTAGAAGACTACTTCATGCATCATATAATAGGAAATATTAAATTTTTCGTGCCTGAGTTCCTTCATAAAAACCATTGGGGACTAATATTTCGCGTAAAATAGAATTTTTGGAAAAACTATAAAACCGAAAAATACCCGATTATATGATGCACGAAGTAGTCTTGACAACTTAAATGAGCCAAATTTTTAATAACTTGCTGGGTTGATGAAATACAAATATAAAAAGTATTTAATTTTGGGGTGCCTTAAGCGTGTCTGAAGCGAACAATAAAATCTTCATACACGTGAAACTCCAGTGCTCAGATGCAACAAGGTCAAAAGTTTAAACCAAGCTTCACATGTGCAAGTGTTTTCTGAATTTCTCAGAATTATTGCGGAACTAATCGTTCGAAGGTTTCGCCTACTCTCACGAATGACAATAAAAATAGTATTACTTTCTACTTACTACTTATAAATAATTAATTAAAAAAATCAATACATATATATTTCGGTTAAATTATGCAATCAAGTAATCAACAAGAAAGTATAAAGTAAAACCGTAAAATAACAGGTAGTTCTATCATTGTCACTGTACTAGTGAATCAGTGACGGTGTAGAAATCTTTCTCTAAGAAATGGTCTCTAAGCCATTTAGGGAAGTTAGTAGTATTACTCGCCGTTCTCAGTTCAATCGGGAGTTTTCTAAGGTAGGCGAAACCTTGTAGTATAGGATCCAGTCGCTCACACTTGGCTGTGCTGTGATAAATGTAAGTATAATTGTACAATTTGCCAACGGCCTTACCATGTTGATTCCATTAGAGCAGAGCATGTTTCAAACTGCGGCAACATGGTAGTGTGCACAGCGTTGGTAGGGGAACCTGGTGAGACATGATAACGCGCTTTGGCAGTATAAGTCGAGTCCTGGTCACCTCCGATTTAATCGTGTGACTTTACCATGTTCCCCAAGTGGTTCGGAATCCACTATAATCAGGAGGTCCACCCTGTCAGTCAACTCCCCTTTCCCCGAGGTGAAAGAGTCTGCCCTTAGGGTGCCTCAAGTTAACAAACAGACTCACTCCCCCCGCCAGGCTGACAGGGTTGCTTAAAAAGCAGAAATGCTGAAAGCAGGCGTTAGAAACAACAACAGTATAATTGTACATTTCTAAATAAAGTTTATCCATGCTGGCGCAGTCTTCTCAACCTGAATTCGCAGCTGATTCTTCCTCCTCATCGATGTGGAATCCACACAAAGCAGATATTGCCAGAGAGGGTAATTAGCTTTTCAGATTAATTTCTATTTTTTAACAGTGACCGTCCAGTGAATTTTCCGTACAATCTGTTTCAATTCCAATCTGTATTATTTGAATTCGAAAATGCATTACATTGTGAAATGTTACGGTACTGTATAACTACGAGAACGGTGTATTTGGATCCCATTCAATAAAAAGTACGAGTACCGATGTTAGTTTCGTCTGATATTTTTCGCCTGCTCGTAATCACGACTTTATTAAAATTGACAAAAAATAGCTTTGCCCCTGACAAATGAACTAAGCGATGAATTAATTAAATATGGACAAAAAGACCGATTTCAACAAATAAATGCAGGTCTTTCTTTTTTACTAAGCAATTTAAAATTACAATTGTTTCTCATTAGAACCAAAAACATTGTTGCTGAGTATAGTACGGTACATTATGTGTTACTCAAAATTTGCAACCCTGCGTATTCTGGGAAAACGTTTCCAGCAATAGCCAGCTAAAACCTTCTTGATGCTTAGCATATCTGCCTACGCAAACTATTTTGTTTAAATTAAATTTTCACGACAACCCCACATCAGTACGCATTTCAATTTCTATTCAAAAACTTCAAGAAAATTTCTTGCATTCACGGTGTATTTTTGCTTTCCAATTTATACGAAGTATAAGGAAAGCTTTGTGATGGTCGAAATTTTCGATTCCGAGATTTCAACGGATTTACACGTTTTCAGGTCCCAGGAACCCAAAAAAGTGGTTTTTACGAAATGTCTGTCTGTCTGTGCATCGATTTCCGTGCAAACTACTCGGTCGATTTTGATGAAATTCGGCATGTATAGGTTTACAAAAATCATACCTCAAGACCATTTTTTTTTTATTTGGGGCTAACTCAATTTGGGGGGGTTTCATTCTCAAAAAACTCCAAAAAAAAAAACGTGAAAAAAAATTATTTCTCAAAAACGGCTCCAACGATTTCTTTTAAATTCACATATATTCTAGTCGTTTTTAATTTTGATAAAATGCGGGGGGTCGCTTACCCCTTGATAGTTTGCTTCTGGGGGTAAAAAAATTAAAATAACTTAATTTTAATGAAAAATGAATAAAAAATAATATTTCTGCGAAACTTCTCTATCGATGATTTCTACCTTCAGGCATGTTTTAGGTGTTAAGTTGAGTAACGAAACCGGACAGTTGGCTTTCCCAAAAACCTATTTGCTTTTGCGCAAAATTTTTTTTTTTTTAAATGATAGAAACTTCACGCTGAAATGCATTGCCTGCCCTGCCATTATTACTGTGTTGTAATGTGTTTTAAATATATTAATTGAGGTTACCTCACCTCCAGTGACGTCAGGTGGACACCCCCCCCCCCCCCCCCGAGATATCCGAAATTTAACCGTAGGAAAATTATTTACCATGAATTATTCATTTTCTCTCCCTAATAATTGATAAATTGGAAAGCATGATCGAGTAAACTCGGACCGGTTCTTTAATGTGAGGATGGTTTGAATACTATCATAGATTCTGAGCTAGTATGATAAGAAAACGTCAGTAAATACACTAGCAGTGGCATTGCTAATATTGTGTTAATGACAACATGTAAAAGATCGACAGTCAACAAATATAGAATTATCCAATCAATAATTAGCTTACACTAGCAGGCTTGATGGAAGAAAACAAGTTAGAAAATGTTAATGATTAGGTGGACAAAGATAATTATCATAGATTCTGAGCTGGTACAATAAGAAAACATCAGTAAATACACTAGAAGTGGCTTTGCTAATGTGTTAAAAGATAATATATGTAAAAGACCGACAGTTAACAAATATAGAATTAACCAAACAATTAGCCTAGACTTGCAGGCTTGATGGAAGAAAACAAGTTAGAAGATGTTAATAATTAGGTGGACAAAGATAATTATCTGAACTTCTTACAAACACCCATCCTCTCGGTTCACTTCGTTATATTCATTTCCACTTATCTTCGTCGGACATCATTATTTTTCAACAAGGTCCGTTAATTGGTTCACACTGAACGCGTCGCTTGTCGCCCTAGATTTACGACACAAAACTTTTTCACCTTTTTGAGAAAATCAGTGTTGATATCTCCCCCTTTTTTTTCTTTTGTCCTAATTGGCACGGCAACTAGAAAAGTTCCATGTTTACCTGCCGTTTTTCAACTCAACAAAGATCTATCGGCAGAGTTTTTTGCTTTCTAATTAAGTTACGCCAACAATGAAGTATCAGTTTCAGTGAGTCGAAGATGATTCTGATATTTATTTGGTATTTGGTTACAATACTGGCCGACTCGTATCTGTGCTTGGTTAACTCATGCTTCCACCTGTTACACTGCGACAATGGTAAGCTTGTCACAGCTTGTCCATTATCGCTTGTGGCCGGTGTAGGTTGACATTGAGGACATAATTGCCCGTTTGCCAATGGCCCAAAACTCTTAGAGAAACAATATAAATAATGTCCGAAATCTATGGGGTCGTTGGCATTGGACATAAAAACGTCTTTCAGGACATTATTATTATCTGTTACAACACTAGCCAGATGCCCCCCCCCCCCCAAGACTTATGCTAAAATATGTTATGTGATTGCATATTGCTATGGTAATAAGCCGTATACGATGCACAACACTACACAATATAAAATATACCTATAATATAATCTACTGTACATGAAGTTAAACAAGTACAAAATCCCAAAATTCTAATTGTTTTGCACTAATACAATTTTCATTCTATTCTTCTTTCTTTGAACCACTTTTTTAGACAGCCTTGTTCAGGTGTGGACATTTTCGCTTATGGCATTCCATGGATCTTCTGTTTGCTGTGAAATTTACTATTACCTATGGGCTACTTTCTTACTCACCATGGTTCTCTGAACAGCCTTCAGAATTTGCTTTTGTGTCATTACATAGTTTTTAACGATTCGATTTATGCCTTTTTGAATGTTTTTCATCCACAATAAAAGTTTTCAATCCAAAATACAAGGTTTATCCTGGTATGTGAGTACCCTATGTAAAACTACATTCCAAAAAATTACTGCCCAGGCTATGGACTACTCGTTTCTTCGAATAAGGTGGCAATGGTACAGAAATCAACTAAAGGAACCGCTCTGAGCCTTGAACAATTGGATCGGCCGTAGTTGACGTAATTGGTACTATTTAGTGTGACGGCTCCTTTCAAGATTTCGAAGGAGATGATTGGTCTCGATTCATGGATCGTCGGCTACTAAATTACACCTTAACAACACGCTACTTCCAAAAAAACAATTTATCGGAAATGTAGGTAGGTCTATATTATATTTATATTGAAGCAGTTTTCACAGCCTCTCAATAGGTTACTTGAGAATTTTTGAAAACCGGTTTTAATGCATAAGTAGATTTATCTTATACCCTTTTTAAAAAAAAATTCTAAGAAAGACGTTATTTAGTATGGGGAAGTAATATTTTCCCCCGTCAATTTTAGTTTAATTGTTGAAAAGGGGTCACTGTAGAATGTGACGTCATTTATGATGCCACGGAGTAGCCGCCAGTAGAATAATTACTAGCGCTTACTTACTAGTAATTTTCTTATCACTCATGCCTGCCGGCGTAGTGGATCTACTTTTTAATATTTATGATTTTTTTAATGCAAAAACGTATTATTATTGTTCACCTGAAAGCTACCTTATCTAGCATATTTTATATTTTATTGTTCAAACTATCAAGTAGCCTATTAACCAATCTATAGGCTACGGCCTACGAGTACATTCTATACAACAAGAATATAGCTTTTTTTAGGTTTTGCACTGACATGACATTAAAGAAGCTCAGTATTGTTGGTAATACCCGTTATTACCGTTTAGAAAAATTTATAGTAAGTTGAATTATTACCCAACTCATCTGCTGCGCTCCTCAGTGCCATCAATCAAAAATGTCTAACCGGGGACATAAAAATAAACAGTGGTTATACACATCGCAGGCAATAAATAGGAAACTAATGGTAATTACGCCTTTTGCGTTATGAATTATTTATGAGTGTATTTGGCAGAAACGTTCCAGGGTGGACATCACATGGTTTTCATGAATTCAAATAAATATTGGGAAAACTATGTTCTGACGAGATTATTATTATTATTTTATAATCAGTTTGAATTGTATAGGAAAGCGCGGGAAAACTGTACGGTGTATGAACAGGCTACTGGACACCGCCGGGACCATCCTTTTTTCGCACAAATGTCGAATTTCACAGGAAATAATATTCATAACACTATCATTAAAAAATAGCATAAACTTTCTATTAACGATATTTGCTGCGAACTTTTAACGTTGAATAGTGGTAACTGGTAAGCTGTTTTCCTATTCAGTTTATCTCTTAAACCTTATAAGTGTAAAAGTGTTGCGATTTATAGGTGCGTGTGTTATACAGAGCATACGTGTACCCAGTAGACGTGGTCATGATTCTGTACAGCCCTGGACCACCGTGACATCGCATTGCTGCCTAAGGCCTCAGGTATGCGGTGTCACAGAGGTCAAAGGCCACCGCGCTTCCTCAAAGACCAAACATAATGAAAGACTGTTTGTCTTGCACGTGTTTCATATTTGACCTATCAAACACGAAGGTGCTGCGAATCTTTGATGTAGATGCCGACTAAACAATACCACTTCACGGCTCAATAGCTTAGCTGTTTTACTTTAGGTCAAACTTTCGTTATGACATTTATGACATATGATGACCTGTTTAGAACCCTATTTCAATCATTTTATCATCTACCAGTCGCGGGAAAACAATTTACATCCGTGGTTTCGCGTTTAAAGTTTTTACTGAGCCATATTTCTTAACCTGTTAATTTCACAGTAATATTGAATGGCAAAGGTATGCTATGGTTTACCACATATTAGGTATAATTTAAACGGCTTTTGCCTAGGTCGAAATCGGTATCCTTTGCTGTAGCCATTCGCTTAATGCAACCCGGTTCGCACCATTATTGTAACATGAGGTTTCACCAGGTAGCTGAGTCAGCCCTTGGACTAAGTCCTGTTTTTTGCTTCCCTATAGTCATATCATTCGTCCCCGTATACATTCGACAGCCGTCTACAAACATTTTTTTTTTTTTTTTTTTTCAACACCTATAAGCTAGTGCTGGACAGTTCCTTTTCTTGTTATGGTAAGCCCAAGTTTTGAAATTAACCGGTACTAACTGAAACGGTAGTTAGCTTGTAAGGCAAGTTAATGTCAAGCCCATTAAGCCAATGAAGCGACCGCCTTTAGCTTTAGACCCCGCGCTTTTGTAGGCCCCGCGCTTGGCCAAACGCTGTCTGTAGGCTATCAAGAAAAGGAATAAACCAATTGTTTGGCACCTACTTATTAAAAAATTCAGTAATACATGTCTGCTCTATTTTGACTCACAACAACCCCCCCCCCCCCCAAATGGGCAGTAAGTAATGAACGAAATAGGTCATGCTAGGGCTGTTGCCTATACAATTATTGTATATATGAACACCAAACTCAACTAAAGAATTATTGCGGTTGTACATCTAGAACTTGATGGGGTTGTCCACAGAAGCCGCGGCAAAGGTAGGCCCGAAGCCAGGCACAGGTCCGTGTGGGCAGACAAGATTATGTCCTGATCAATACACTTGATTACTCAAATACCTCAACCTATCTCGCCCATCAATTTCTCAACGCTTGTTTTAATAATAAAGAAAAATAAACGGACGCCGCTTGCTTTGAAACTGGATGTTAATCCAAGTTAAATGAAAAACCTTGTTGATGGGGAACTTATTAAAGTCGGCTTATGCAATTATGACTTGAGTGGTGCATTTGCCTCCTCGTAGGAGCAGGCTGCATTTTTCAGGCTTTCATAACAATGGGAATATTACCAACAAATTATTTAAAAAAAATGTTGCCGCAATGTTGAATGTGCGAGACTGATCCCAAAAATATGGTTACAGCATAAATGAAATATGTGAATGTTATTGGTCACCAGTGCGAAATAAAATAAATTACAATATCCATTTGCACTATGTTTCGTTGTATAGAAGATTCCAATACGATTGTAGCCTACTAAGTTTTATACTATATATATATAGCTATGTGATTTTTGTTGCCTAATCTCTATATACATTTATAGTGCACTGTATTTTCTCATGAAAGTTTAAAACGATTAACCCGGTTTGGCACATATATATATTGTATTGTTGCATGAACATGGAGAATCGAGGGGATTGACACCCTGGGCCCATGCGTAGAACGTGTAGAGTGAGAAATAGGCCCTTTTTCAAATAATAATAATCAAAAAAATATGCACAAAAATATGCACAATAGCTATATTTGTAGAGAAGAAAAACGCAACATTTGACTTAATGCACAGTATAGAGGTTTTTTTTTTTTTAAATGAAAGGACGCATTATAAGTTGACCTAGTTGACCTATCAATCCTCACTATACTACTCATCCCACACGGTATTCATCTTAGAAGATAGGTATGTGTGGGCCCTCCGGATTTAGGGTAATGTTTCATAGAACATTTCATGGAGTAGTCTTTCACTCCATTCTCCATTTGCATGCAACAAGGGCAAACTTTGAATGAAATAACCGCAGAATACGTAAATATACAATACAAAAGCTAGCAAATATGCGAATAGTCATAGCAGAATTTGGTTAAATTGGTTCTGACGTCATTCGCTTAGGATTGATATGAAGGCTGATGGGCGTCGGTGGACTCTCTATGGAGATAGCGTTTTACCTACAAAGTACAAGTATACTTATTGGCCTCGCGAAAAATTAAGAAAACAAGCCTAATTCGGTAGTCTAGACCAGTCTTCTTATTGATTCTAAGAAATGAGCTCAGATCAATCAACTTCGATGGCCAGGTGGTACTACCACCGTGGTACCGTGTTTGTACTTGTGCAGTTCTCTACAAGCCATGCGATCGGAGACGTGTCGTAACTCAACACGGGTACCCACGAGTTCCACTCTAAGCTTGTTACTACAGTTACAGATTTCAGCGATAAATTCATAAGTTATCTTTATTGCTTTCCAATTTATACGTAGTATAAAGAACGCTTTGTGATGGTCAAAATGTTCGATTCCGAGATTTCAAGGGATTTAAACGTTTTGAGGTCCCAGGAATCCAAAAAAGTGTTTTTTTTTTATGAACGAAATATCTGTCTGACGGTCTGTCTGTTCATTGATTTGCGGGCAAACTACTGGATTTGGATGAAATTTGGCATATAGGTTCACAATTTTTTTTTTATTGTAGCAAATCCAAGTTCTAGTTGCATCTTCTTCGGTAAACGAGTTAAATCTGATTCTTTTCATTTTAATTAAAGTGGTGGCATGACTGGGAGAAAAGGCCGCAATATGTGCGTAACGAATCGCTGAGTGCCCGCCCGTCGCCTTTACAAAGCAAGTCCACGCACGACATCATTTTCACGTCTTCATCTTAAAAATACATTATAACACACTTATCTCTCAGTAATCTATATGCTTCTAGCTCTATTATGGACAGCCACTAAATCAATAGAATGAATTCGGTCGTCGCCAACGGCCTTACCACATTCAATCCATGGGAGCAGAACATATTTCAAACTGCGGCAAACTTGGTAGTGTGCACAGCGTTGGCAGGGAACATGGTGGGACGTGATAATGCTTGAAACTATACCATTCAGTCTACGTGCGTGTCGAGTCCTAGCCACCTCCGATTCAAACGATACATCCGATTGGCCTCTTCAGTTGCCTCTGTTGGTTAGTACCCGTGTTACGACACGTCTCCGATCGGATGGCGTGTAGACTCGCACTATTACAAGCACGCTGCCACCTTGCCATCGATGTCGCTTAAGATTCCTTATTCCTGGCCACTGCTCTATATGGGAGGTTAACATACCCGGCAGTCGCATTTTTCCCTAATAATGGAGGAAATATCCCCATTATGGTTTATTAGTGGAACCAGTGCCCGTGGATAATTTCTCCTGTCACTGAGATACAGGACAATTCTACAAATCGGAATAGGTAGGTAGGTACCGAAATAGAATAGAAATAGCATAAAATTAGCTAGACCCCTCGACCTAATTTCATATGCACTGTTTTGCATTAATTATAATTGTTGTCGTATCATAAAATTTCAAAAGCTGTGTCATAAACGTGGGCAGATGACATACGCGACAAAACATTATTATTATTGCCTGAATAAAATGACCAATGGTGCAAGCATAATAATATTTAACATTTATGGAGAATATTACATAAAAACGAATCCAACCACCCATAAATGGCAATGTTACTGTGAGCCAAAAATACAAAATACACACTCCCTTATCTAATCCAGCTTGCCGTATCGCTTATAATAAATCTAATAATCGAACACGACCCCACCCATAAACAATAGTCTTTGTATTGTCAAACCTCCAATAAAATCAAATTAGTCGCTTATTCGAGTCCAGTTCGTTTATTGCCCCGCGTCATAAAAAGTTTTACAGAAAGAAAGGCTTTCATTAAAATGTACAGACGCTTTCAACTCGACGACCCTCCAAAGCTTTCGAATTTTTAATTTATTTTAAAACAAAGCTGCTACGGTAGTCTGCCTACATCACTTTAAATATTAGGATTTCTTCGTCCTGTTTTTCAGATTTTAATTTTTTTGCGTCCAGTGTCCGTATTACCTTGCGCCAAAACTGATGTAAACCTACGGCATTTGTATATTGGGGGGGGGGAGGGGTTTAGCAGCCCTACTAATCAAAACTCATTTGCTTTTAAATGAGAACGCTGAAAACGAGCATATTATTTTTCACGTAGGTGCTAACTTTTGTCAGTTTTCTAACTTTTGAGATATCCGGTCGTTGTGCTGACTGTTGTTCTCAATAGCATAATTGTGATTCACTCTTGATAGTTGGGTCGAATGGTAATGCGCGTGTGTACCTGCGGCCTGCTGTCATAATGGGCTTCATTATCGCCCAAACATAGAGCGTTTTTTAGGTGACTTCCCCAAGGTGATAAAACATTTGGCAACAGCGATTAAGTTGCAATTCTCAGGCAACTGTCTGACATGTTTTATGAGGATCGCAAGCAGTCAAATGAGAGCAGATATGTTAAAAGGGTAAGATATGTTTCGTATATTATATTGTACACACTTATATTCCATAAGTGTCCATTCATTGTGTCCAGGGTCAAATGAACAGGTGTATGAAATGAATGTTAGTATCAGCGAATCCGGCCGCCATACCAAGTGGAATCCAGCGGACCAGAGCAGGTTCAAAGCTGTAGATAACTTGGTCGTGTACACAGTGCCGGTAGGGAAAAATGGTAGGACTTATCCTGGTCACCTCCGAACTAATCGTTTGACTTCACTGTGTTTCCCAAGTGGTTCGGAACCCACTATAATCAGCAGGTCCACTGTCCTATGAGCTGGCATAGGACAGTCAAGTCGAGGTCGCTCTATGGGCCCAAATATGAGGCCTAAGTCGTTATTAACCCGACGAACACTACTACTACTAGTATCAGCGAAATGGGGAAAATGTAAGACGAAATCAACTAATGTGAGTTGTTGTTATGCATAATTTACCAGATCAAATCGATGTCTGGGTTAACAGTCAGTTGTAAGCGGTTCGGTTGGTAGATTTTAAAGTCTTCTCGGGCCTTTGCCTACGGCAAGAAGTTTATAGCTAGTGGCGATCTGGTCTTGACCTCCCCCCGCCCCCCAAAGAAATAACAATTTACATATAATTCACGCTGTATACGTCCTCTAATCTAAAACTATTCAGATTTTGGAAGTATTGGCACAGTAGTCTTTACAAGTCATTGTCTATACTGTATTATTCTGGCAAGACGGCTGGGCGGTTTCGTATCGAAAATAAGACTCTAAGTGCACCAAACCACACATGTAGGGTATCTACTGCTTCTTTATGTAGGCTAATAACCATGGAAATACCAAAATTAATAAGAAGAGCTCCCTGATCCCAAAATTCTGATTCCTTTAATTCATACGACTGGTATCAAAAATCAAAAACATAGAGCTAATTATCAATAACTGTACAGTTGCACTCGTAACCCAGAAGGGAGGAGCAAGGCTGCAAACCGGACTTTTCGTTGTCACAAAAAGCTGGCAGCACGTTTGCCAGCACAGTTGGCAGACGTGATTCCGCCGATGTCAAAATGGGGTAGAATCCATACGTCGTAAATATTATACGCTGGATATTAGAAATTAAATTGCGTACGTGAATAGGGGACCTGCTGCGGGGGAGATTGACTGGACAGCGTGAGAAATGAAACGCTGCCCAGCCTTTAAATTGCTCTTTTATGGATATTCTGTTGTAATTCCTAGCACAGTCAGTTGATATGATTCTGTGGCAGTGTCATCAGATGAAATTTGAATTTGTAGATTAGTGTGAACGTCACAACATTCTATAATATGCATATAACCTGACACGTATAGTCTACGTTGTGTAGCCATGAGGAGTAGAAGAAATAGAATATTAAGAGTGTACAGCCCGTAGGTAGTTGGCAGCCCGAAATTCAGTACTTTTTATTTTTTATTTAATTAACTAAGCATGTTATTAAAGATTTGGCTCATCAAAGTTGTAGAAGACTGGCATCATATCTTATAAGATATTTTTAATTTTCGAAATTGTAGTTTTTTTTGGAAACATGCAAATATTTGATAAACAATAACTTTTCACGTATAATCGATTTGATAAAAAAAACTACAATTTCGAAAACTAAAAATACCTTATTAAATGATGCATGAACAACTCCACAACTTTGATGAGCCAAATCTTTAATAACATGCTTAGTTAATTAAATAAAAAATAAAAAGTATTAAACTTCGGGCTGCCACTTTCCTACGGGCTGTACACTCTTAAGATAATACTTTAAAAGGTATACATAGAAAGAACAACAATGAATACAAAGTAATGGTTGACGCCCAATGAGAGTTCTTAATAATGTTGTTTTATAAAGCTCCAACCTCCCGTAATGAGTATGCTTAGGGGAGCATATAAGAAGACTAAAGGTTAACTCAAATTCTAAAGCATTACTCGTACAATAACGTTAATAAGATAATATGCAGCAACAACGTTGTCAACAAAGACAGAGTTGCAACTTTATGAAATTCCTGCGGCACAAAACCGGCGAACTTGGCGCACCAAGAATTCCTCTCTAACGTTCTCCAACTTCCTCATTTTAACTATACGGTGCACAAAGACGATTCTCACGCTGGCGACTCCGCCATTGGAGGAAATGGGTACTCGTATGTGAATGGATGGTGGAAAACCACCAAGTCTACTACAGATGATATCTCTCAGTGAGCTGTGGCCGTGCTCACGCTAGTGTAGGATCTTCCAAATACCATGAGCTCAGTATGAGAAATCTTCTGATTTAGACTCTGAGGCTTTGCACCAACCAGCTTATGAGGTTCTGTAGGAACAGTTTTGGTCACTAGGTTCGCTGACGACAAACCGATATCCATATTGTTCAAAATGGCCGCCGTTTGCATGTGAAAGCTAAGCTCTTAGTATCCAATTAATTCTTTAAATATTTTTTAAAATATTTTTACTATGCCTGGACCTTATTTCGCTGCATATAATTTAATATATATATTCTCCATGATGTATAGAAAAATATCACTTCAAAATAATACATAAATAAAATAATTTTAAAATAGTATTAAGGCTTATGGAAAAATCAACGCTTTGATATCAGTGCAACTGGTGCTGCCATCTACAAAATGACGTCACAAATGAACCTCATTTGCTCCAATGGCGGATTTCCCGCCATGTCATCAGCGCCTTAATCGTCAGTGTGCACCGAGTCTAAGGGTGACTGCTACCGACTTCTGACAATTAAAATCCAGATGACGAATAAATTTTTCCCATGTTTTGAGCTAACTGTGGTAAATGGTGACAGTAGACACGGATTTAAGAAGAAGAAGAACAGTTGCTGAGCGTGGGACAGTTGCGAGTGTAATACTTGTAGACCCTGATGTTCTTTACTTTCTTTATACCGTATATTCGCGTGAAATATGCTTCTTTTTCACGTCTATAATTCATTGTTTAGCTTACACCCCATATTTCTGCCCCATATTATTCCCAGATTATTTTCCAGCAGTACGATATACAGGATTGCATATTTTAAAGTGCAGCAGTCACACTATATTTCTGATTTTAAATAATTATGCCATCGTAGTCTTCATCCTTAAGACCCGATCCCAAAATGGTCGCTTACCTGAGGCCTTAGCATAAATTGGAATTAGCAAAATGTCCGAAAGAGAGATGAGCGGAGAAATTCGCATAAACAACATTAATTTCATTGCCAGACTGCTGACCGCAGCTTACTACATAGTTCCTCAGCCACAACCCCTCCTCGTACCCCCCCCCTCCTTCTCCATTGATAATCATGTTACTTTCCCCTTTTGCTTATTCCTACTTAATCCTGCAGAATATCTTTATTAGCCGCGCCCCAGAGAAGAGCTCCCGCGGTTTATGCCTCAGCAAACTTTAAGAGCAAGGCTTGCCTATACAGCTGAAACAAACAGAAGCATGTTATTTGCCGTAACATGTTCGTAGTTTACTATCAACCAAGTGTGTTAAGCAAACAAACAAACAAACGTCGTTGCTTAGCTACGGCACCTTACGATAAAACTACGCTTCTTGTAAGAAGACATGCCAATTTTCTACTTAGCATATCCTCTTATATTAGAAAATAGGACAGCCCCGATTTAAGCGTTTTTTGTGTGTACAAAGTTGACTTTCTATAAAATATCGATCATAGACATAAATGGCTGTTGAATATGCTGAAGAAATATTCCTCTACATTTTGATGAAAGTAGACCTATGTAGCCGGCGCTAACACCGCTCGGTGGTCACAAAATTGTTGAGGGTGGAGGATGTAACCTTCTTCTTCTTCTTTTCGTGCCCCTTCAACGTTGAAGATTGGCGATCATTTGAGCGATAAGTTTTAAACTTTTCGCTCATGATGATTGTACAAGGGATGCCCTTTAATGCAGTGGTTTCCCGTTGCCTTCTGCATCCTTATGCCGTTGACTCCTCTGTTGAATTCTTCCGCCTTTAGGGAGCTTTTTCTCTCCCATGGACAAAAGGGTGCCCATGCCCTAGCTCCAAGGAGCTAGGTGGGGGATCTTTAACCGGACCCCACTCGGTACTGCTTGGTCGGGGACTGCTTATTCATCTTATTCGCAGCTAACCATCATATCTGATGGCCGTTCACTATCCGCCACCTGTGACCCCACTAGTAGCCTGCAGGATGTAACCTAACCTTGCATTATTTCACGCTTTCAAAAACTGTGGCACATTGGTAATACTTCCGGCTATACGCATAGGCCTACTATACTATGTATAAAAATTTAAAACTTCTATATATGAATGTAGAGGAGCAATTGGAATGCTTCATCAACTCCTTTCGGATATTTCATGAAAAAATTCGACTTCATACAAAAACGCTAAGTGGGATGCCCAATTTGCTGTTACGATATGTGTCTATTACTTCTAAGAGACATTGTCCTCTGTTTTAATTTTTTTTTTTTTTCAAATAAATGAATAAAAGATGGTAGCCTACACATGTGTACACAAGTCACAAAGCTACGTGGTTGTTACAAAATGTGCCACTACTGTAGTAGTTTTTTAAAGTTTTTTAAAGAAAAAAGAAATTATTAAAACGTTTAGGTGACAATATTTGTTTAGTTTCAGAATTTCTTCTGACTAGTTGCAAGCGATGATTATATTTACCGGAGAAGTTTGCTAGATCTTCTAAAAACCTAACTTTCCTCTAAATCGTTTTGTTTGTTTGTTTGTTTGTTTGTTTTCCAACGGGTGTTGTAAGCATTTATACTTTAAGCAACTCTGTCAGCCTGGCGGGGGGAGTGAGTCTGAATACTAACTTGAGGCACCCTAAGGGCAGAGCTCCTTGACCTCAAGGAGAATGGGAGTTCAATGACAGGGCGGACCTCCTGATTATAGTGGATTCCGAACCACTTGGGGAACATGGTAAAGTCGCCCGATTAAATCGGAAGTGACCAGGACTCGCCACGCACGTAGACTGGCTGGTAGTCTCAGCGCGTTAACGCGTTATCATGTCCCACCATGTTTGGAACAGTCTCTCTTCTGGAGGCTTCAACTTGGTATTGCCGTTGGCTCTAAATCGTTGTCATACTTGAAGTACTTGAAGTGCAGGTACAGCCAGTTAACTGTCAAAAGCTAATTAAGCACAAAGTGCTAGTAAGTATCCAGCAGTTAACTGTCCACAGAATTGCCAACGGTAATAAAAGGCAAGAGTTGAGTGCTAAAAGTTAGCGCGACCGCGCTTTCATGCAACCATCAACGACCAGCCACTAATTCATTTGAGTGGGTCACATAAATATTTGTGGAACAATCTATACAACGTCGTAAAAGGTTTATTGAAGACGTGAAAGAGGCAATAAAGGGGGTTTGTTACCGAAGCACCCGGCCCTTTTTATTCCGCATGAGGGGTCCCAGCCCAGAGAGATCTTTACGGGAGACGAGTCGTTGAGAAATAACTAGTTAGGCCCCTAACGACCTCCCCTCAAGTCACGGAAAACCAGGCACCCGGAGAATTGAGAAAAATTGCTTGTGGGTTCTTCTGCAAATTTTATGCCATTAAAATAGGCTAAATTTATGGGGCGTTCAGCTACTGTTACAGCACAAACTACAGTGTTGAAACCACGTCATAGCTAGTAAATATTATTTTTGCTATGTTTCTAATAGTCTACTAATCTATTGCATGCATAGTCCATAGGCATAGCTTGTGGAAACACAGGGCTCCTTTTTGGAACTGACTTGCAGCGATTTTTCCAAGAGAACAATATGAACACTGATGAGCATCCTGCTGGTCACAATAACCGTGTAAACGATAGAGAATAATGTGTATCGTATATTGCAGGATTTAGAAAACTCTAATATCAATCTCATCTAAAACTATCTGTAAATCTGTAATCTATCTAATCTACAATTAATTTCTAAACTCTCTAATTTCAGTTATAATAATTCAACATAACTTAGCCCGCAGACCTGTTCGGTTGGATAGAGATGTGTAGCTGGTGCTAACCTGCCTAGCAAATACGAATCTTGTTGAAGAGCATTTAAGTAGAGGATTGAGCAAACTCTGAACTTGCGGGCTTGTGGTTCAGCGGTTAAGACAATGCCCCGAATAGGCATAGATCGTGGGTCGAATCCCGCCAAAGACATTTTTTGTTTGTTAAAGCGCGGGTCCCTATTGGGAATTTGCGCTATAAAATTTTGTGGGAGAGGATTATCTGCTCTGTTGTTTAAGTAGTGCGGGGGGGGGGGGGGGGTTGCTGTTGTGTTGTTTCTTAGCGCTTCGGAGAGGGAGGAGGGAGCTCGTAGGATGGAGGTTCGTTGGACCGAGTAGGTTAAGGGGATTTCCTAAATGTCAGAACATTCAAAACATTTTCTGGACTGATAGGCGTTTATATGTTTGGTAGACAGTTACTGAGTGGCTTCGCTACAGGAACGAATGATACCCGGACTACAGCGAGCTTAAAAAGGACTTAAGGCAGGTACCTGTAAGCTAAGGAAAGGTGTAACCGGAGGGACACAAAGTGAAACCTCAAGTTACAAAATGGAGGTGAACCAGGGGACAATAAGCCAAAGGCTCTAATAGAGGCTACCAACCCCGACCGGGGATGCGACCTAGAGGAAAAAAATAACAAAAGAAAATCTATTGTATCACAATGTCTTCTTTTTAAAGACTTATTTTACTTTGTCGTGTCCCAACGTCAAGCACAATAAAAGGGAAGGCCATATACTGAAATCCAAATTTTACAAATTTGAAAAGTGTCTCAAAGGGTCCAGGACTGGGTAATGCAAGAAATTTAATGAATGTATCCGAATAACCTCTTTTCAGTCTTTAGTCGCCTCATTAGGGAACATCTGAGTTGAGTTACAACTGGTCTCCGTCCTCATGGTGTTCAGAGACTCACACAAGCTCACATAAAGAAGCAAGTTGATTTGTAATTGATAATGGGAAAGAACCTTCTGGGAATATATTCCCATTATAACCTTATTGTTCGCCAATTGTATTGTTGCAATAAAGTCATTATTCATTAATTCATTGTTGCCTACCTAAATTAGGCTGTAAAATCCATGAAATAAATAGTCAAACACGACATAACATAATTGACACATCATTAAAGCGCAAGACTAAAATAAAATGGTATTCTTAGACATTAAATAGACGTGTTGTATTTCAGATGAATAAACAGAAATAAACGTAGATTAAATTAAAAAGAAACAATCTTTCCAGAAACGAAAATAATGTTATTTGGCGAATAAATTATTTTTCATTTCATCCGCGTTGTTCCTAGTGGAGAAGTGGGAGAGATATATTTTTGCAGTGCCATTGTAAAAATGGAGAGGATAATGGAAAAGCCTTGGGAAACGTCCGCTGTTAAAAGGATATGTCTGAAAGAGATCCGTGCAGAAAGAGTGGATAATGAGGAAACACTAAAATGACACATGTACAGGTCGTGTGAGCTTCGAGCAGATCCGAGCTTTTGGCCATTCTGACAAAGGTTTTCACCCTTAAAGCAGTAATAGTGTACGTTATTTAGAGCTCTAGAATACTGTATGTTGGCTAAACGTATTTTAATTCCTGGCTTGATTTTGCTGCTGGATGTCGCTTCACCTTAATTTCTTCAAGCTTTCTATATATTAATAAGTTCATTCTTCTTTCTGCGCCATTCTCGGACGAATTATTAAAATCAAAAGATCAATTCTGTATAAAGCGGCACTAAGGGGGAAGAAGAAGAAGAAGAAGAAGTCGAGTCGAATCGAAAAGCAATGGTGGAGCGTCGTGCAAAACCGAGATGACTGGCAGTGTTTAGCCAAAGACCTAAGTCCATCAAGGGCTGTAGAGCTAGAACTAGAAGAAGAAGAAGAAGAAGAAGAAGAAGAAGAAGAAAAAGAAAAAGACGAAGAAAAAATAGAGGAAGAAGAATAATAATAACGTATTTATATTAGTGTGGAGTTATTAGTGCTGTGCTTGAGCATACAATTTAAGGTCTACTGTTGTTTTTTTTTACATTTATTTAAATACCTATGTAGGGATGGGCTGTCACATTTAAACCTTGCGCAAATGAAACAGCTGAGCATCGATTTTTCTTTTACATTCTGGAGGTTAACCAAATTAGGAACCGTGGGCAAACTTGAAAATTGCTCTTCCGCATAGTTTCCAATTTCCGAAAGGATTGACCCCTGCAACCTTGTCTCTAGGCAATATCCCACAGCTTAAATGTAGGAAAGCTAACCTGTTACATGGCGAGTGATATATCGTAATATCGTGGAATCAGGTACAATATACACCAAAGTCGCTGGTTCCTGTTTCGGGAATAATATTTTACCGACTGGTCGAAGAGGATCTTCTCTCTCTTCAGGCGGGGATTCAACCAACGTCAATAGTGATAGTAAATGTTTTTTGACGTAGTAGCAGACATTTTTAGACAGTCTAAAAATGTCTGCTACTACGTCAAAAAACATTTACTATCACTATTGACGTTGGTGGAATCAGCGTCTTACCAATGAAATTGAGTGATTTGGTATGTTGTCGGCAGTTGTCCAAATATGTCTAGGAGATCAATGGATAACTATGAGGTGGAGGAAGAAGTTAAAACCAATGGAGAGAGGGAAGGAAGCACATGATTGTCTTTATTTATTCACTACAGTGCTTTCCCACTTTTATCCTTTTTACGTGGTTGTCCTTTGAAGCACTATTGGTGTGAACCCTAAACTGTTTGATACCCGATAGAGTTTTATAGCTAGTTTGTTAACTGTTGGTTAGTCCAAAATCTGTCATTTCAGCTCATTCTATATATGCACTGTAGTCTAGCTGCACTGACTACTACAGTAAGCGACATTGCAATTGTGACCAAAAGGTTTAAATATGGACAAAGAAAACATTGATGTAGTAAATTTAATTCAGCAGTCCAATGATTGAAGGAATGTCTCACCGTTATACCTTCCTTAAAAATGTATTTTGCAAACAGGCTCTGAACGGAGATTACAGTGGATTAGCACGATTTGGGGTCCCAGGAACCCAAAAAAGTGGTTTTTATGAAATGTCGGTCTGTCTGTCCGTTGATTTGATCTTAGGACATTTACTCACTTAATTTTGGGGGGTTTCAGCCTCAAAAAACCAAAAAAACACTGTTAAAAAATTATTTTCTCAACATTTTATTTAAATTCACACACACACACATACATAATATACTGTATGTATATCTATATTGTTAGTAATGTTAACAAAACGCGACAGGTCGCTTGTTTCTTGATAGTTTGGTTCATTCACTCAATTTTCATGAAAAATGACTAAACAGTTCTTCTGCGGAACCTTATTACACAAATATACATAAATATATATATATGTATATGCTTTCTAACTTCAGGTATGATTTAGGTGTTAAATAGAGTAACAAATCCGAACAGGTTGCTTTCCCAATCAAAGCTTTGTTTTTGAACAAAAAATTATTTCTTGAATAAATTATGGATAACTCATGCCCAATACATTGCATATACGATATCCTGTCATTATTACTGTGTTGTAATGTATTGGTCTGCCCTTTCTAGACAATGAAATGGTCTCATCAATCAATTCAGTGCTTTGGGATGGGAATGTAGACGAAACCGAAATTTATCCATTTGTAAAGGTTAATAATAACTATTCAACAAAGGGTTATTTGGACTTACATTGTCTGTTGTGTTAATAGGCAATGTAAGTCCAACTAACCCTTTGTTAAATTAAAATTTATCGATAGGACAATTATTTATCATGTAACTACGCATATTATCTGTCTCGGGACCTATACTAATTGATAAATAGGAAAGCATGTTCGAGTAAACAGGAACTGGTTCTTTTTATGGAGTTGATAAATAATGGCACCAATGGATGAGTTTCAGTCCTGTTGAGGAAAAGACTAAGGCAGAGCGCTGCAGGAGAACCACAAACGATGCCCACGGGTGACGTTCCACCTTCAAACAGCCTGTTGACATAGAGTGGTCTGCTGGAGGGGAGGGGGGGGGGGATGGAACCCAAGTGGGGAGCGAAAATCCTCAAGGCTCTCTGGATTCACATAGTCTTAACAGGCGTAATGCCACATTTTGTCACACAACTCACAAGATGCAATGCATGGAGATTCCTATTTAGTCTTGAAATGTCGAATCGCCTACTTAGCATTAGCCAAATAAAATTTCCTCCTCCTTCACAATTTTTAGAAGACATAATAAACAAATAATGTAAGTAAACATAGGCCTACTATAGGCGAGTATAAACCGCGATTCTGCATTGAACCTAGTAGGCCACCCAGAAAGACAGATTCTGACGTAAAATAATAAATAAAAAGATATAAAACGACATACAGAAATTGTATCAACTGGTGACTGGTACCAGAACCGGTCCAGAGGAAGTGTTGAATAATCGAAGTGGAGAGACAGAAGGGAGTGGAAGAGACTCTCGTGTACACCCGCGCAACAGGAGATGATCATTTATTGAGGATGATGATGAAGAACAGAATGTAGTGGAGGCCACGGGGAACGGGGAAAATTAGAATTACAGACACGACTTTCATTGACTCTTATTCGGTACCACTAGCGGGGAAGATCGAGGACCGAGTAAACTGGAGGACGATATGCAGGGAGTTGCTGCCAACCAATTGCTAAGATCGTAACCTTAAGAAGAAGAAGCGGGGCCACTAGTTTATCATTAATTGTGATTATTAACATTATTACCTACCTTTCATGTACCAATTGAAGTACTTACTTACTTTTTCCGCGCCATTTCCTCATGGATGGTCGGCGGCAGAGCTGCGGCGTTTCCAGACGTTTCTGTCTTGCGCGTCCTCCCTTGTGAGCCCGGTTTCTTGCAGGTCGCTTACAATTTTCCTCTCCCAGGTGAGCTTTGGGCACCCACGTGCTCGGCAACCAGGTACCATCGCCTCTCCCCCTCTGCGTATAAGCGCTGATGCCACTCTCCTTTGCACGTGTCCCCACCAGCTGTGCCTCTTCCCTCTTAGTTTTTGCACCACGTCCGTTGTTCGCATTTCTTCCCAAATGTCCTCGTTTCTGCGCCTGTCATTTAATGTTACGCCACATGCCCTCCGCAGCATCCTCATCTCCGCTACGTGGATCACTTGTTCTTCGCGTTTACGCACGGCCCAACACTCAGCGCCATATATCATACATGGCCTGACCACTTGTTTCTGTGTCTGTTTCAAAATAACAATTTTCCTCATAAATCGTCATATTCGCAACAAAACACAGATATTTTTTTGGAGAAAACAAAAACAAATTCCCGGCGTAAGCTGGCGTATCTAGGAGAAGACCAGCAGTAGCTCAATAGTAAAAACGCTGCGGCATTAGAATCTGGTTTTGTGCACCAACCCATTTTCTCGAATATGTCTCGACAGTACTGCTGCAGACCTGTAGCCATAGAAGCTGCATTTTCACATCAGGCCATGGCAGTGCCGACCGAGTTTTATTCTTTGTTGGTTAATTTACGTTATGCAGAAGTTGAGGGGAACTAATACGACTGTAGTGACAAGACTTTTAGGTGGGACGAAAATGACAAGTGACTGATGACGACACGACACGCCGCGCTCCGCCAATTACCGTCACGTTACCACTAAAACATCATTTGTTTACAAAATATCAGTTTACAGCAGTGCGTCTTTAATAGTAAATTTTCAGACTCCCCATTAGTTTCATATTATTGTAAGCCTAGACTCAATTCTAGTCAAATGCACCCTTAAAAAAAAAAATTCATAGGGTAATGCCGTGCAGTATGATGTTATAGACAAAAACCTACTCATACCCAAACATGCAGTAACTTGTAGAGGATTTATTTATTTTATTTTTTATTTATTTTAAAAAGATAAATCGCATACAAACAATTTAATGAATGTATCCGATTGACCTTCTCAGTCGCCTCTGTAGGTTATTACCCGTGATGAGTACGACACGTCTCCGATTGCATGGCGTGTAAAGACTCGCACGAGTGCAAGCACGTTACCACCTGGCCATCGAAGTCGATTCTCCGCATACTTCAAGGGAGCTGAAGAATAGAGGGTTTTCAGTGTTACCTTCACAACTCGAAACCTTCCTTTTAATTAGCATTACAGGTCTTTGCGAAATTAAAGAGCATTTATCGTACAGCACCTACTAGTTTTACAATGTTACATATAATACATTGTAGCCAAAGTAAGCTTGCTTTGAATACAAATATACGGTATTCACTGGTAAAATTATTATCCTGTTTTATAAGTTATGTACAATAGGATTTGTAGGGGTCAAGATTCAACCAGGGTTCATAGTTCATGTCCTCTCTTTGTTGGTTCAAAAATTTAAAACAAAAAAATTAAAAAATATAAATACATTATTATTATTATTATTATGTAGATCTAGGTGTATGAAACGTTATTTAGGTAGGTCTTATTTTTCAATTATTTTTATGATTTCATTTTCTCGTAGGTTCCTATAATTAAGTTTATTAATTAAGTTGCTCCATTGAAAAACTTTTGGGATTTTACAATGTCAGCAAACTTATGTTCCTTATTTCTTAAATTGCACAGATATTGTGATTACATGTTTAGTATCCGCTTTTCAATAGTAACTAAACACCACTGATGGTTTAGAGAGTGTCAAACTGGCGGGAAGAGCTAACTTGATGAGTTAAAAACAGTAAGGTTTATTTTATTTTACAAAACAAAAGCTTGCTGCACGCTTTTAATAGTCGCTGCAGAAGTGTTCCTGCGCCTCATTACATTGCATTTGAAAATGTGGGTCAATGTGAGTTCTTTAAAGCTGCAAAACACAATCCAACTTGGTTGTACAATTTGGTCTGCCGCAGACCAGATTGGATCGTGCATGCCCAAGTTATGTTCAACCCGGCTGGTAAGTTTTCTATGACTAACTTGACTTAATTAGGTTCGATCAGCCCAGGGGGACTTTTGGCCGCTCTGACAGTTTCCCTCTATCTTTGTCTATCCTCAGTTTTCTATCCCAGTAGAAAATCTGGAGCGACAGATTTAGTCTGCCGGCTGCCGCAGACTTGGAATGTTGTTGTTCAGGATCTACAGTATGTACAACACGAATTTTCATGAGTTATTTCAGTTATATTTTCCACGTTCACTTTGTATTACTCCATAGTAAATAAAATGAAATAACTTTATCAAGTATTACTAAAAAGTCATGTTAGTAATACTTGACAGAGTTATTTTATTTACTATAGGGGGATTCACTCTGTTGGTAGAACGTAGAAATAGAAAAATCGAAAAATAGCTCAGAGTGAGGATACCTCCGTGCAACCGTAGAAATAGAAAAAAATTTTAAGGCGCGTTCTGTGGAGTAAAAATTGAAACTGTATACTACAAGGAACTACCAACAGGTGTGGGCGCTACGTTCTTGTCTTTTTGTCAGTTTGTTTTGGTTTTTGTTTTTAGCCGTGTAATTTGTTTTTGATTTTAGCAGGTGTTTTTTTCACTTTAAGTTTAAACTTATTTTTCATTACCTACCTACCTATGCCTAAATTAGGAAATACGTTGAAAGCCATCAACTTCCTCGCGGAAAAATGCAATGCAATGATGTGCGAGAATTTTGAAGAGGAGGAAGAAATACTAAGTTAAGCCATCGACGATATTTCTGTGGTCATGTCATTACGGTAGGCCTATAGCGTACGCTTTTGCATTGGGTCTGTCTCTAAATCTAAGGAGTGGTGGACCAACGTGCTTCCGAGCCACGAGTCCACGACGAAATGTGCGGTTTAACATTTTCATGGGAGTTTTGCATTGGCCAATTGAAGAGGAAAGAAGAGAAATCGTCAATGCAAAAATTCACGAGCTGCCTCATTGTATTGGCTACTTAGACGGTTGTGGAGAGTTCCTACTCACGCAAACAAAATTATGCCATCAAAGCGCAAGATGTACAAGATAATACAGCCGGTACCAGAAAAAAGGAAGGCGCTCATGGAAACAGTTTTAAAGCTATGATGCAGCCTCTGTCAATTATAAGTATTTTATAGCTAGACCGTTCGCTCTCTTTCAATGATTGACTTACGCCAGCAGCAATAACAATTCGTATAAATACGTATGAAATACGTATAAATTCGTATAAATAACTAATGTAATCAAATTAAATAATTAATGTATTAAGGCCTATATATAAAGGAAATATGGTTCAATGTTTTATTGATTTGACAGTAGAATAATAAATTAACACTTAAATTGTATCGAAAGACACATTTTGAATTCAATATAATAACGAAGGCTTTCACGGTTGGAGTCTAATAAAGGGACAGAAGAATCCGGCTAATAGGCCTTGGTCGATTTCAAAGTAGGCTTCCAAACGTTTCGTCAACAACTGCTTACGACATCTTCAGTGGTGTTACGTACACCTATACTTCTAAGGTTGTATCGCGGAGGTATCGTAGCAACTGACTGACTGACTGGTGCTGTCGTGCAGGAATGGTTCAGTGCGCAGGCGCTCTCGTTTTTGATTGGGCCGTTGGCGTCATTCTTTTTGTTGTTGTCTGGGCGGTTGGTTTCTGAAACAGAAAGAATAACCGGAGATGTGTAGACCTAACTGCATTCAATAATGTAGAATCCATGCACCACACCAATATTATTATTCGTAGCAAAATTACTGATCGCCGTATTCCAATGTAGGCTACAGTAACTCCAAATTTCCTGCAGAATAGCCCTAAGGAATAATTTACCTAAATACCCGAACAAATGCAAAAAAACACAGGCCATAAGGCATAAGTACAGTACCTACGTACTTCAAAGGAACGAAGTAGTTGTGTCTGCGGCTTTTTTAAGCGTAAAACTTACGTGTTAATAACAATCAATTGTAATCCTAATTCCTAGCATGTTTTGGCGATTTTCAGATGGGTATCATCAGCAAATAACGTAAGCAGCATATTTAATTTTGATATAAACACAAGCAACTTACCTCCAAATTAAGTTTCTTGTACTTTGGCTATTAATATCTCGAGGAACTTATTAACAGCTTCCGCAGTCCACCTCTTGCTACATATTTCCTTCTGTTTTTTGTCGTTAATTTGTCTTGTACAACTCATTTTTAAAATTAAATAATTAAATATGAGCAATAAAAACAACAAATATGGTCGACCATTTGCTTTGTTTTTGATTCCCCAAGTAGTAGAAAGCCGTAGAAAGACACGATTAACACATGTCCTTATGGCATTATTTCTACCGTAGAAAAACTGTTCTACCAACAGAGTGAATCCCCCTTATGATGAAGTATTACAAATGATATTTTAGTAATAGGCCTACTTGACAAAGCTATTTTATTTTATTTTTGTGTTTGTTTACATTTTATTCATAAAAATGGCGGAGAAACAAGTAACGTCCTGGGGCGACTCTAAGAGGAATGTTTTGATTAGAATTCTCCACGTTTAAAAGTTCACTGTTTGACACGTGTACGTGTTCATAACACAAAACTGTCTATATTTTTAGAAAGACTCAGGTAGGAAAGAACATCGAAACGTCAGATTTTATATTACTGTGAACTGTGAAGGAAATGCCCTGTTGGACTAATTTCCACACATTGTTTGTCTGCAGGGAGTGTTTTCAAAACACTAGACCGCGTCACGTAATTCAATCCATTCAGTTTTCATGCCTTTGATTCAATTCCAATTACTGATATTGCTCTAACTGATTAGTTCGGCATGAATCCCATGTTTAATCGGATCATAATTTTTCACTTTATAAGTGAACATGTCGCTTTGATGACTTGGTGTCTAAATTATTACTCACGAAAGCTTTGGTGGGAAGTTTTTATTGCAAGGGCTTAATATAAGTATACTGTACCATTAATGATACAAAGATCAGTAGAAACTGCGGGACTAGTTTTTATGAATTCCAACTGATTGATACACTGTACGATATTCCAAGAGAAAAAATTCAGAGCCACCAATAAAAATCCCAATAAATTCAAAAGTGAGCTTTTGGCAATAAGTGACACAATACATCACCGTGTTCTCTTAGTATATGGTCATATTGTACATCTAACATAATTACATAATTATGACATGATTATTCTGAAACTAAACTAAGCTACGCAGACAGGCTATAAAGTATAAATAAGAAAGTAATATTTGAATTCAGTAATAATAACGGGATAACTTGTTAGTCTGGTAGTATGTGTGTGCATATATTCAACAGTATACTGTATCTACAATGTAATAGGTGCTGTTGAAACATAACACACCAGGATTTTAAAATTAAAGTATGTATAGTAGCGTGAAGTTGTGATTACAGATAGTAAGTTGAAACAAATTAGTCTCCAAATCTTGAGACGATTTGTTATAAGGGTAATTCGAAAACCTACTAAAATGAGGAATTGAAAGCATGGAAGGTTTGTGGTAACATTCCGTTCGTCGCGTGGAATTTAATTTCATCTGCAGCAAAGAGGTAAATCCTTTTAGCTTTTACTCAGCCCTATGCCCTTTCATCTACTTTTCTTTCCTATACTGTGTAGTACTACACTCTATTTCCACATCTTTTGTGGAGAAAAGCTCCTTATAGTTGGAGCTGTCTATTTTGGTTTCAAGTGAATAGTCGTGTAGGCCTTTCATTATTATTGTCTGTTGAGCTGTAATGTGGATCGGGTGGTATAACCTGTCAAGCAGGTATTCATTGCAACCATTGGCGGGTCCAGAGGGGGGCCATGGGGGCCATGCCCCCCCAAACGAGAAAAATTATCGTACACTACATAAAATAGGACTTTCTAAACAAAAATCTTAGTATGGTAACATGAATATTTCTTTCATGTTTAAATTATAAATTTTCCTGTTGTAAAAATCGTAAAACCCCACTATTTAGAGTTTATATTTTCAAGTTTTTCCCCCCGGGGGAGACCCTCGGCCCCCCTGTTTCCAGCAAAATGAATAAACATGTAAGTATTTCTTTGTAAGCTTTCAAAAATGTACAGGCTACTTTACTCTTGGTAGAATGTTTAAGACCCCACTATTTTGCACTTGTATTTCCAAATTTTTCCCCCGGGAACCCCCTGGCCCCTCTGTTCCCAGCAATATGAATACACATTTAGGCATTTCTTTGTAAGCTTTAAAAAATCTATAGGCTACTTTACTTTTGTTAAAATGTGTAAAACCCCACTATTTTGCACTTACATTTCCAAATGTTTCCTCCGGGGGAAACCCCAGGCCCCTCTGTTCCCAGCAATATGAATCTATAGGCTACTTTAATTTTGTTAAAATGCGTGAAACCCCACTATTTTGCACTTACATTTCCAAATGTTTCCTCCGGGGGAAACCCCAGGCCCCTCTGTTCCCTGCAATATGAATCTATAGGCTACTTTAATTTTGTTAAAATGCGTGAAACCCCACTATTTTGCACTTATATTTTCAAATTTTTCCACCGGGGGAGACCGGACCCGGACCCCCCATTGCTACTATTTACATCAGGCGCATGGGCTTTTCAAGAAGTGCACTGTAACTTAATGTGCCTCGTTTCGCTATAACAAACACACCAATTGCACAATCGCTAAAAATTCATTTGGCTTGGTAGGTTACACCCACATTTCCCGAAATGGCCCCCTCCGAAAATCTGTCCTGGATCCGCCTTGATTGCAACCAATATAGGGCCGAAAGAAACTATTGTGTCTTGATGTGATTTTATATCCGGAAAAAGAATTCGAGAAAAACCCACCATTTATGCCTTTTCGGGCCATTGTGTTACAATCTAGCCAATGGCCACAGCTTGTGGAAACAGTGTGCTTTATATCGGTACTGGACTTGCAGAAGCCTGCAGTTCAACAAATCTGAAAACGCTCTGCACCCAATAAACTGCAACTTTACTGCAAGGACTTTGTACATTATAGATATTGCCAGTAACCTATCAGACTTGTCACATTTGCTGATCTAATGATATATGGTAATTGTGTGAGGACTTTGAGTTGCTAGTGAAAACCACGTAATATATAGTGTATAACGATCTGGACTTTTGTAAAAGAAGTCACGGCGGGTCCCATTCCACCTCCTATTCACCTCTGTCTAATTACAAATAATCATTCATTTGAGAGGAGGTGGTTCGGAATCCACTAAAATCGGGAGTTCAGACACGAAGGCACCGCGCTATATACGTAAGTTCCTTAGTTGAACCCAGCATAAGCCATGAGGAAGACAGTGATTGTGTTATGTATAAATTGGGAGTCCCTTGACACTTTATTCAATATATTATTGTTATATTATATGATTTATGTGGTATATAAAACTGACATTAAACTAAGCTCGGTTGATGTCAGTGTTATATACCATGTATTGTATTACCGCACTATATTGAATATAATGTAAAATATGCAATAAAGTAAGCTCACAAGTCACAGACCTGTTCGGTTACATACTTATATACTTGTAGGTGTACACACTTGTCTAGCAATACAAATCTTGTCAAAAGAGCATATAAGTAGAGGATTTAGCAGACATTGTCCCTATGGTGCCCATTCCATTGACCGGCTAGGGCTATTTCCAAAAACGGTGACGTGGTAGCAGACATTCAAGACTTAGGTGGCGTTTCCACCGACCTCGCATTGCAGAATTGACGGAAATGTTTATTTTCCTCTATGCCATAGTTAAAATTGATCATACAGTAAAATCACAAACAAACAAACTAAAATTAAAAAATGGCGTCATGGGATATGTCAAGTACAAACATTTTAATAGATTTCTATAAAAAGAAAAATTCTAATTTCCGTCAATGTCATTTGCATTCTGCAATGCGAGATCGGTGGAAACGCAACCTAAGTCTTGAATGTCTGCTACCACGTCACTGTTTTTGGAAATAGCCCTAGCCGGTCAATGGAATGGGCGCCTTACAGGCTTGTTGACCAGTGGTTAAAAGACGACGCCCCGGATAGGCGTAGACAGTGGGTTCAGTATTGGCCCCTTGACAGCCTGAAGGGGGTAATAGCCAGGTAGATATAAAAAGAGAGGAAGTGTTGCAAGCTACAATATCTGCCCTTATTATAATGCCAGCAAACAATCCTGTTGAATGCACTAGCGACAAACTGAAGTTCAAGTTCAAAGTTGAAAATCAAAGCAGTAAAATCATTGAGCGAGACAGTACTGACATGCATATAAATCATTATTAGCTAGTCTTTTATAGATTTAATCACATAAGAGAAATATAATATAGTTATATTTCTCACAACGCAGGTGAATGGATTGGATACAGTATACACAATAGAAATCAATTGTCTTGAGCCTAATGGGATGTAGTTACAGCAATAAGAGTAATGAAGCTCTAAATATCACACTCTAAACAATATTTATCGGGCAAATGTCGCATTTTACTTGAAATATTGCTCCTAATTGTGAGAATGCTCTCACGCCTAATAGTTGTTGCCTCCTGGGGGGATCCAATAAACGATTATCCACGCATAGCCCTCCGCCGTAGACATACAAACCAGCACTTCGGTAAAACTAAAAAGTTCATGTTGTGCTAGAAATGGTAATTCCTTAAAAGGTTAAGACACATTTCTGGAGTAGTGTTAGAAAACGTTCTGAAAAAGATCAATAAACACTTTATTCCGATTTTTTTAATTAAAAAGGTGTGAGACTGTCCTTTTGAGTATCATATACAGTACGTGGCGGTCGGTGGTTTTTACGGTGTTCTGTTATGTCTTGCATGATACCGGAAGATACAACTTTTTTAAGATTTACATCGCTATGGTTCGGGTATTCCAATGGCTAGAAGTTTATACTTCAAATGGATGCTAACCTTGGGTTTCTAAAATACTGTATATGTATATGAATCAAAATCTGTAAAAGGCGTTTAGTGCGGCAAAGATTGCCAGCCAGTACAGCTCACTCGTATGTATAAATGTCACTTCATTACAGTGTACGTACGTATGGTACACAGTCAGAAGCACTGCTGCCGCTCAAATCATAATGTTGACTGTTTAAAGTGAACTGATTCACTTCCATCCACGATTTAGGTGCCAAAGTTGAGTATCTATTGTATGTGTAGGAAATGCAATTTGATTGTAGAGTTAATTATAGAACGAAAAACGTTAGTGTGTCGTATAGTTATTTCTAGATCATCATTTTTGGAAATTATTTTTACACAAGCCAATTTACCATGAAAGTTGATGAAAAGAATTTAAAAAACATTATGTCTTTAACTGATTAAATGACTGAAATTTTAGATTAGTTATTTTTGGTGTTTCTACAACTTCAATTCAGTAATTCAAACGAAAGTTACGCAAACACAATTGCACATTAATTTTCATTCCTCTCGTATATGAGGCTTGTTATAGTCACTGCCATGCAGCATAGCAGTTTTTACATCCACTCCTCTTCATTCACTTAAATCCAAAAACACACCTCAAGCAGCATTTGCTCTGCTGATTTTGAAAAACTGAAAGTAGTTATACGGCAATCAAAATAATTAAATTGGTAGAGACCAGGGGAACTTGAAATGGAAAAATGGCGTGATGGCACGAGGTAGAGGTAATTTGCATGGTCACGGCTAGTCTTGGAACATCATCAGAGAACCTTCCTTCTTTCGTGTTAACACCCTTCCTGTCGGGATTCTTAAACGGATTTATTGTCTTGCAGAGTATTTAGCACGAGAATATTTGCTTTATATCTAGTCAATTTTAATTATGCGGAATGTTGAAATAAGAATTCAAAATGTTGTTGAGACTCCCTAGTAAATTCCGCAACAACCTGAAGGTTCGGAGAAATTCAATAGAGTTTTGTGTAAGCTTACTGACTGTTACTCAGTTTCCACGCCCAATCATATTGGAGCTTTGGTTTAGGGATGCCCATCGTATTCTGAAATAGGTACTCTGTACTCTATATTTCATATATGTATACTCCACAAACTGGAAGTCACTTAGAGTACGCAAAAATATTATTTTTCTGGAAAATGAAAGGACACTGGACGCATAATTTGTTTAACATAATACAGTATGTCTTTTGGACTACTGAATGAACTGTTTGAATTTGAGTGCGTATTTATTGTGTTCTGCTTTAGGTTTGGGTACCTGTAGGTACCGAGGGTGCACCGAGGGTGCTGATTGCCAATTATTTGTTTATTAGCTATTTTTTTAACATAAATATAGAGCTAGTTAATGCGTAAAGAGACTTTTTCCGGTTTTAAAAAAAATAACCATATCTTCACCTACTGCGAAGACATCAAAAAATATTTTTTTTAAACATTAATATACTGGATACTATTTTTTAAATACGGTTAATACTGTAACTACTTACCTTCACAGAAGCCAAATGTATTTTATTTCTAAGAGAAAAGTTAGAAACCCTACGTTGTTGTGGCCAACTAGGAACCTGCCAATTATCTTACGGACATTTAAATCAGAATGAAACAACTCACGATTTTCTACCCTACTTTTACGATGGATTGTTTAGTAGGTAACTGCAGTCCGTAACCGACAAATTTGAGCGCTACTTTAACCAAACGCTAATTTAATCCTATTACAAAAGCATTTTAAATGGAACCATTAATAGTAAATAGAATAATAGACAAGGTAGAAGAGAAGTATTTTGATCAGGTGCATGCGACTATATTCAACGAAACTCCGAGGAGTGTTTACACGAGCCAACTTCCTCTAACTTGCCTTCTGATAGAGATACAACACCTAGACTAATAAATGTTTGCCAAATATTATGTACCCTACTGAGGTAAACTCGAAGCAAACTATGAGCACGCCGTAATAATACTGTTTAGTATAACAAGAAACAAGGAGAATTGGTTTTGCAATTGTAATTACCTACGAGGAGGGGGGGGGGGCAACATTACTTTACATCCCAGGAGATAACGAGCAAAGTAGCAGAGGACGTTAACGCTTTTTCGATGGCATTAGCCCCTCTATAGACCCCTAATTATCGTGACGAGAAATCGCTCCAAGCCTTCGACCCTACCTCTTTACTGATCCCCAAACTTTACAACAAAACGACCGGCATTTGCATTTGTGACCCTTTAAACTTAAAAGTCATCTCCCCAAGCTAACTACGAGCGGGACCGTGTGTAAACAGATGAGCCCATTTTAAATGTAAATTTCTTTAACTTAATCTGTGGTTATGAAATATGATAGACGGCTCTGCAAACGATTCAGTTCTGCGCTTTTCAGTTAACGACCTCGCTTAAGCCCCGATTAAAGTTCTAATATGTGTTAGACCATTAATTAATGAGGTCTTCTCCTCTGCAATGCCGCTAACTGTTTTTAAATTGTTAGGGACAGCGTGAATTATAATAAGAACAACATTTGTATCGTTCTTGCAGATATTTTTAGCGACATTATTCGTTAAGCCTACTTAGGTTATACCTAACGTTGCAATTTGAATTTCAAGCAGCCTGAAAAACGTCAAGACCAATCTGAAATATTGTAAGAAAATTGGGCGAATGAACCACAAACATTACTACCTCTCATATGTCAATTGAGGAAAACAAAAACTATTTTAATCAGCACTGTTGAGTTGAGGATGTAGGTAATTTCCGACACATATTCAACATACCATACGGAAGTACACAGACTTCAAAAATTTTGCAGGCCGTGCAATTCACATTTTTATATTTTATTATAAGTTAGCTTGTGGAGAAAGAAAACAAAAGTTCACAGAAAGAGGAAACTGTATTCGTAAAATCATGAACCGAAAAATGAAGGTAGGTAAGCCTATTGTATAGCATGAAAAATTAGATTTCCGCTCCCTTCGCACCACTTCTATTTTTTCATTCTTGCAGTTTTTGATAAAGAAACATATTGTTCATTTTAATACGAATTAACCCCAGAGGACCGGTGTGTAGCGAAACCTAATGAAATCTTAATTCTAATTTAATTCTTTCCCCCAAGCGTCCGTCCTTGACTAAAAAACACAATCAAGCGTATTTCAAAATACACGATGCTTATTTTCGCTTCCGAGGAAGTATAAACAAGAAAAAAGACGGAAAATGGAAAAATATTCGTTCCAGTGACCATCTCCCTTCTAATTCAGCCTCAATGAGCTTCTTTTGAAGTGTAAATCCCAAAATGAAATCTAAATTGTAAATGTGAGTCCGTACTTTTGGAAATCCCCTGTTTCAAGTAACCGCTGGACAATTCTGTTTACATGTTTCCCCGACTTTTTGTCTCTCCAGTCTCGTTCTTTTGTTGCACTACTTTTTTTTTTTTTTGCTGAAATGATGCATGTCAAGCAACAAGTAGGATTTTCATTTCGCCGCTTCTGCTTGCTTTTGACAGCTTGATATGAAAATGATGTTAAACAAAATAAACTCATTTTAGCTTCAATGTTTATGTTCGTGAGGCATTTATTTTTCCTGCAATATCGTATGTTTAGATCATGTTATGTAGATTTCTAAATTCTACTTACACTGCAGTAGTTTCATGCTGATGTATTGTCAATAATTCTTAAGCTGCATCTCTTATTAAGTAGTCAATGTCACGTCAAATTATTTTCCTTACCTGAAATTAATAAAAAGACAATGAGAGTCAGGAAAAATAATGTTGTAGGGACATTATAAAAGTCTTCAATAGTCGAAGTCAAAAACACCTAAAAACAGATTGAAATCACACTCCTGCAGCTAGGTCATGGTGATTTGGTATTATTACTAGTATAATACCAGGGTTTACATAATACCGGGGTTTAATTTTTAATACCGCAGTAGTAAGGTGTCACGTGACGTGTTAAGATTTGCGCGAGAAATTCAAATGAATAATTAGAAGACAAGAGGATGGTTGCGCATTGTTTAATAATTGAAGGAAATACTAATAAACATTGCAATGTACAGGTACTAAGAATTATGAAATATAAATAAAATTTTAATTAATGTGTCTACATCTAAGGGAGAAAAAATTAAAACTCACCAAAAATAATAATTTATCAATTTGAATTTCTCGAGCATTTTCCACTCATTTGTTTAAAACAATTGAACAATCCCAGGCCCCCAAATATATTGTACCCATAATTTATTATTACAAAAATATTTCACATCTGCAGACTACTGATATCAATACCCGTTTTTAAGTTAATGCTTTAAATTATACTCTCTTCAATAACAACCAAACTTGCTGAGGGCATTGCTATGAGCAATTACTTTGGAATTTGGATTATAACGAAAGTTGAGCATTTTGCTTTGTGTTAACCGCAAAAAATATTAAATGATGTAACATAAAAAGGGATGTAGGTTTCAAAATTGGGGCCCCAGTTTGTGGAAAAATGGTCCGATTAAATTCGCAACTGGATGGGAACGAACAGCTATTGATTGAAAAATGATGAAAGGAGCAAAGGAAACAGCACGTCCTCCCCATTAGGCGGTCAGCCCTAATTACAATATCATAAACCAATCAGCCCCGGACTACAGTTCATCTCTTGTAATTGCTTTGTGTTTGGTTTGCCAGGGTCCGAATAACCCCGCGTTCTCAAGTAGGACAACCGACCAACTACCCGTCACTTTTGTGAACTAATACTAACTACACAATATATAACACATTTATTATTTCGGCATCTTATTTCTACCTACGTCTTTGATTTAGCTTGTTTTACCCCGCGTCGTCATGAAAGGCCAATGAGCGATCACCCATTACTTTGGGGAACTAATACTAGGATTTTAACTATAACGAATATTAGTTTGTCGTCTGATTTCTACTAGTCGCTGATTTAGTTTATTTTACCTCGCGTCATTAAGTAGGGACGTCAAGCGACTACTCGTTACTTTCAACAAATTAAACTTTTAGCCTATAACCATAACTCATGTTAGTTTGGCGCCTTATTTCTACCTCACTCTGGCTTAGTTTATTTTACCCCGCGTCTTCAAGTAGGAGTATTGAGTGCCCACCCGTTACTATATGGTGAACTAATACTAGTATAAACTACAATATAATGTAACTAATATTCGTTTGATGCCTTATTTCTACCAGTCTCTGATTCAGTTTAATTTACGAGCTGCTGTGTATACCATGACCGTTTCGTTTCCAATTCTTTTTTTTTTTTTGCTACTTCTAAGCCAAAGGTTAAGGTAAGGAATGCGTTGGTTTCATATTTGTATACTGTTCCTATTGTATTATACTTTCATGTGGTAAGCACAGGTCCTGTGTTATCAAGGCCACTATTTGTTTTCTCAATAGGTGCATACACTGGCGCCTTATTTGGAGTACAATTAACTGGAGTTCCTTAACTGGAGTACAGTTAACATTGTATTTCTCAAAATACAAAAAATAAAAACGAAACAGCACATAAATATGAAAATACCTATAATGACCTGTAGTTAAGACACCCAAAGCTAGATCTATAATAATTATTGTATTTCATGAAATGTAGCCGCATAAATGTCTTATATAAAAAGACCTATAAAGCGGGTATAAGATGAGGAAGGAGTACTAAGTGGTTAATAAAATATGGATGGGAGTATAACAGAGCGTCATTTTCTCCAGTCGACGGGGGAAACATAAGCTAATAATCCTGGCAGAACCGTTTCCAGCGTCGGTTGCGGTAGGCTAGCCCAATATTTAAGATAAAATTTCATGGTTAGGTTTCAGTTATTGTATTTAATACCGGCTAGTGCAATAGGCAATGTGGGTACACAGACGAATGCTGCGCATATCCTGGAGAGAGCGTGTCCCTAATACTGAGGTCCTGAGGTGAATGGATACAGGAGCCGAGTTGCTGCTGACGGTTAAGAAAAGAAAGCTGATATACTTCAGCCATGTGCTAAGGAACGAAAAGAATCACCGTCCGCTTGTCATAATCGAATGGAAGATAGAAGGACTGAGGGCTCCTGGCAGAATAAGAACATCCTGGTTGAAAAACCTCAGGCAGTGGATGGTTTGGCATGAGCACGAAATCCTTTTTCAGAGCAGATCACCAATCTTCGATAGAAGAGATATTTAAAGAAGTAGAATATAATTAAGCAGGCCGTCACGAGTGAACCCATACACATTAAATCATGTCTCAAGTTAAGTAACACCGATGGAAAGGCTTCTCAATTTTTCATGAAAATAAAGTCACTATTTATTTTTTTGTCCTCAGAACCAAACTATGAGCGGGAAAACGACATAAAAGGAGTTTTTTTTTCAGATCAATGATGACTACAATAAAATTTAAATTAATCAAATTTGGGATGGGTATGCTGAGAAAGTTTCTTTGGGGGTTTCCATGGAAAATAAAGTATTTTTCCTGATTTTTTATATGTATTTTTGAGAACCAACGTACCGAATTTCAACATAATCAGTCCAGTAGTTTTGGGAAAAAATCCGTGATGAGACAGACGAACTAATAAATATTTCGTACAAAACCCTTCTTTGTTTCCTGGAACCTCAAAACGTGCAAATCCGTTGAAATCTCGTAATCAAAAATGTTGACCATCACAAAGTTTTTCTTATTCTAACGACTGACATAAATATTGTAGGAAAAGAGGAAGATACACAATTTCAAAATATTCCGCATTATGTATATACGGCATATATGCTAAACGTATATTTGGCAAGAATGTACTGCAGGCCTATACCGTTTGAAAATACTTTTCAATCTAATCACTCACATATACATAAATATGAGAATTTCGTGCATTGGGCTACAAAACGATAAACTAAAACAAATAAACTACCACCAAATTCGATAAACACCAAATTTACTTATTTGCTTATGAACCAGCTCCAAGAATTGTCAAAATAAGTTTTTCTTCGGGTTGTACCGCGAAGTAATGCTAGTGTATTTATATTCAACTAGGTTAGCATTGTGTATGGCTAATTCCAAAAGTTCATTGAAACTCAACTCCTCTATGAATGGACAAGTTAGTTTTGTTGAAAACCATTGCATTTTAGAAACTCACCAACTTCTCCAAACTACTCGTAGAACAAATTATTCTGGAAGGGTTGGTAAAGCAGTTTATTTGTTGTTATCTCTTGAACCTTATCTAGCAGCTAACTATCAGTCATTCGGCGAATCAAACTGCAGCTCTCCCGGCTGAGAGCACTTGTTCATCAATCACCCCCTCCTCCCCCAATTTGTCCTCCACATTTGCTGCTTTCGCCTCCTTCTTTCATGTCTTGTTTCTGGGCTTATACGTATTGCCAGGTTTGATGGTGATTAATTTTCCTACTCATTTTGAGCTTCTAACAATCTGAAGACTGTGATTATCATGATCTCATCTGTTGAAACGGCGAAAATTGAAAGGAAGGTTTGTGCAACCAATCGTTTATTTAATGGAATCCTTATTAAAGCAGCAAGTTTCACCGTGTTTGTCGGCATTAAAACAAACTCAAGGCACATTGATTCAGGGATCCTTTAGAGTTTACCCTAAAGAATCAACTGTCATATGCTAATCTTATTCGTCGATATAAAACCATCATTAATAGGGTCATCCAGTCGAGTCGACTCCAGAATGGAGTAATTCTTTCTAAGGCGCCCATTCCATTGACCGGCTAGGGCTATTTCCAAAAACAGTGACGTGGTAGCAGACATTCAAGACTTAGGTTGCGTTTCCACCGATCTCGCATTGCAGAATGCAAATGACATTGACGGAAATTAGAATTTTTCTTTTTATAGAAATCTATTAAAATGTTTGTACTTAACATATCCCATGACGCCATTTTTTAATTTTAGTTTGTTTGATTGTGATTTTACTGTATGATCATTGATCAATTTTAACTATGGCATAGAGGAAAATAAACATTTCCGTCAATTCTGCAATGCGAGGTCGGTCGGTGATTGAAAGATGTGCAGCACAGCTTATTTTGCTATTTATCTCGATGAATTTCAAATGGTCAAATGCATGGCATAAAGGAAACGTCATTACCATGGATTAGCAGGTCGATTTCTAGTCCAGATATAATCGAAGTCTTTTGAATCACCGCAATTTTAGAATCGAACCCATCCTTGTGGTTCTGACATAGATTCCTAAATTGAGTTGTAGGTCTGAATTTGTCGTCGCTATTCATTAGATCCCTATATCGTTGTCATGACAAATAAATATGTTCACCGAATTTTGGTCTTGGAAGCCTGATTGTAATAAAACTCTCACGTTGTCAAAAAATGTAAGTTTCTGAAAAGACCCTCCCAGGTAGCTTAATTCTAATATGGGCAGAAGTCCTAATATAAAGCAATGCATCTTCTTCAGAATCTTACGAGTTAGGACGGAACATAATGCTCCAGATGTCATAATAACAATAGGTTAACCAATTTATCCAGCGCCGTATCGTATTACATTCATCCGTCAGAGAATACTATGAGAAATTCCTTTTCCTGCAATTTTCCTCTTTTCTTTCCAACTGGCAATAGAAACACCAACTGAGGCTAATTAATTATGCACATTAAACCTTTCACAAAGCTCCATTTTTTGCCACTATTGTTCTTCAAATGTTTTCTTTTCACTTCCCGCAGTTTCATTCCTTTGTTTTCATTTAGTAATATTCTTTTTAGCCACATCAACATATTTCTACTGTACATACTGTAATGTACATACGGTGGATATCACAAAACTATACCTAGTAGTAGTAGTAGTGTTCGTCGTGTTAATAACGACTTAGGCCTCAAATTTGGGCCCATAGAGCGACCCCGACTTGACTGTCCCATGCCAGCCCATAGGACAGTGGACCTCCTGATTATAGTGGATTCCGAACCACTTGGGAAACACAGTGAAGTCACACGATTAGTTCGGAGGTGACCAGGACAAGTCCTACCATGTTTCCCTACCGGCACTGTGCACACGACCAAGTTATCTGCAGCTTTGAACCTGCCCTGGTCCGCTGGATTCAGCTTGGTTTGGCGGCCGGCTAAACTATACCTAACGAATATTAAGATATTTTTCATTATTTCAAAAGTATAAGCCACTTAGTATAATATATTATGGTGTTTTATGTGTACTATGTATGCTAGAACTGCACGTGTGTGAAAAAAGAAGATGGAGATGGGATTGATCCATATCTTTGTTGTACACTAGAAGTTTTTAGAATGGAAAGACGACCTGTGGGAGACCATCAGCGCCGCCTACAATTTCACCCGGTTCTGGGCCGTTTGCTTGGACCATCGCGGGGCTGGAGACCGTTATCAATATGGCTGCTAGTGTAGCCTGCACAAAATAAGTATGCAATTTGGCGGGGAAAACGTGTGATAAGTGTAGCCTGCACAAGCTAAGTACAGAGTTTTTGACTGGGTCCAGGTATCTGCTATGCTGCAATGTAACCGAAATTAGAGCATATGGAAAAAACTGGGCTTGGCGGGATTCGAACCCACGATCTACGCCTAACCGGGGCGTCGTCTTAACCGCTGGACCACAAGCCCCGACAAGTCCAGTAAATGCCATATCCTCTACTTATGCATTATTACAAATAGTAATAGTAATACTACAACATTTTGAATAAAGCATTGCCTTTATGCAATTAAGTAAGCTCACAGACCTGTTCCGTTAGATAGTTGTGTAGTTAAGCTAACCTGTCTAGCAACACGAATCATGTCAATTAGAGCATAAGTAGAGGATGTGGCATATACTGGACTTGTCGGGGCTTGTGGTCCAGCGGTTAAGACGACGCCCCGGTTAGGCGTAGATCGTGGGTTCGAATCCCGCCAAGCCCAATTTTTTCCATATCCTCTAATTTCGGTTATAACGAGGAGGTTACCTCTAACCAAAGTTAATTTAATGTCAGTGTTATATATACCATATAATACTACAACATAATGCTGCAATGTGTAAGACTTCGATATTTTTTGCGTTGGTACTTATCTCTGATAGTTAGCTTATGGTTAACGGGTGCCTTGTAAGGCATATAATGGCTCCCGCCGCTCCAGTTAATATATTTCTAAGGCTTGGACACGAAAAAGTAAAGCCCGTAAGTTTAGAACGGATTCAAAGAAGAGTCACTGACCAAATTATCCAAAGTAGGATGATTTTTCAAAAAAAAAAAAAAAAGTTAAGTAAATTCGGCTAGTCCATAGTAAATAGTTATTATAGTTACTTACAATTTTCGTTCCATTACTTATTTTTTTTTATTTGTGGGTTGCTGACATGGGAGTAAGATAAGATATGAAGTAAACAATGAAGCGTCAAAAATTTGTGACTGAGATTTAGCTTGGAGGTTCTCGTCATAAGCTAATTACAGTCATAATAACCCTACTTAGGTTTCGAGTTAACTTCGCAGATACTTATTGCACCGGTTCTGTTGGTAAGGCTGCATGCTGTGGGATAATAAATTTGTTCTTCATTTCCCACAATTGCCATTTTTTAATATTACGGGAACTTATTGTAATGTTACGTTTAATGTTACGGGACTGTGGGACATTTCTGTGGGAAGGGTCCCAGGACGTGACAGCGGTTTTCATTACGAGACGAGACGCGGGACGAGCAAAGAAGTGCGGGACGCGGGACGGCAACTGAGTTTATTCCCTTCCTGTCGTCCCATGAGCATCCCTTTTGTGTAGTCAGATACACTTGCATTAGGAGACGGTATTTTTTTTTACTAGTATCTAAGCCATTGAAATTTGGATTAAATCGCACTAAATAAATAAATAATAAATAAATTAGTAATGCATTTTTGTTCTGTTACTAAGCCATCCACCTACCGGAGTTAGGATTATAAGGGTATTTCTTATATGCAACTAGGAAGACCCGGGACCCGGGACCTCCGAAGCATGGCTAGAAGATGTGGCAAGAGTGGTACTCGAACCAACCACCTTTCAGCTGAAAGTCAGAGTCCGTGCCACTACTATAGTTAAAATGTCTTGACTTTTACACACTTAGCCTGCATTTCATACAGTAAATACTGTAGGTACGATATGCTTCATTGCCAATCTGCTTTGTCTTTTGTTCAAGCAGTGCTTCATTGGAATGAGTGATGTCATCTGTAACACTGATATTGTTAGTCTCAATAGAGCACGAATATAGTTTGAAGCTGTTGTGTTATCTTAAAATAGCGTCATAATGGTGAGCTACCGTTTATGTTTGACATTCAATTCACTTCGGCAGTCTATCCTGGTCCAGGCATATTATACTTCCCATCTTGTCATGCACCGAATAGCACAGAGAAGGGTTTTAGCACAGTCCGTGAGCAAAGGTACGCAAAATGCCAAAGTGGCGACAAATGGGGCAATCGGGTAAAAAGGTAAATAAGCAGCGGAAGGGGTAGTGCGAACTCGAGACCATACTATCGATCTTGCGTCGCACTGCGTCCTGCCCACATTTTCCTGCGGTACTAATACCTTTGTACACCCTTGTCTGCGGTTTCAAATATACCATTTTCTTGTTTGCCGTTGACTTTGCTCCATAACGTGTACATACGATAATCCAGGGTATGCACAGTACGATTATCTGTACTCTATATGCTTCACAGTATTTGTTGTTCCATACCCTTCGACTGCTCTATTGCTTGGGGGTTAGTTCTCCAAGAATTGACGGAGAAAAGAATAGCATAGAAATAAAAGTGACTTAAAAGGTATGAGTGTGGCCATCAAGCCAAGTTCCTCCCCTAATTTTTTCTGGATTGCATGGAATTTGAGATATAGAATTCATTCTTAAAAGAACCGGTACATGTTTTCCTATTTATCAATTAGTGTATCATTCTTCTTCTTCTTCTTTTAATGTCTCTTCTATCGAAGGTTGACGACCATCATGGCAATTAATGGAAAATCTATAATTTCTTTTTTTCTTAAAAGCGCGTATTTTATCCCCCCCCCCCTAATCAAAGTATCAAGGGGAATGCGACCTAATGGTTTTTGTTTTATATCAATAAGGACTACAGTATAATGTATTTGAGTTTAAAAGAAATCGTCAGTGGCGTTTTAATAAGAATTTTTGTAGTAGTTTTTGGGGAATAACCCCCCCCCCCCCACAAAAAAAATAAAGTTATCCAATTTTACGGAGAATTTCCCCCTCGACAATGAATTTCCTAACCTATGCGCAGAATTTTATTTCATTAAAATCGCAAATCGAAGTAGGACAGAGTACAAACCGACCGACAGATTGAGATTTCGATAACCTTTTTTTGGTTCCTGAAACCTCAAAACGTTAAAACCCGTTGAAATCTCGGAATTAAACCTTGTCAACTTTCACAAGGCTTTCCTTGTAATAACGTTCAACATAAGAGCTACCACTCCCATTTCTATTATGGGAAAACTATTAAAAAGGCTATAATGATGGATAAAGTTGCACGAATATTGCAGGGAAAACCAGAATGGGAAACTTGGCTAGTGCACTGCCGTCCCCCTTATTTCGGAATAAATTAAAGAGAGATCAGACAATTTTATGATACAGAAAATGTGGTATTTTGTTAACAGAACAAACAACGATGATTTTTGAAATGTCAGAAAATGGGGAAAGAGAAAAGCAGAGCATTAAGTGAAAATTGATATGAAAACAGTTTATTAGGGCCGCGCTGGAGATTTTCCAAATCTGAAGTCCAGATGCTGCGTGCTCGTCCCATGAAAAATCTCTCTTTATTAAATTGTAAATGTTCCTTGTGCTTATTGTCAGACAAAGCTTTGCCAATTGTTGGAAATGTTCGTCATACGGTTTTATGACCTAGTTAAATTTGTATCCCCTTCTCTTCCTTCCACTTTTTTTCACTTTCTACAAGCAAGTATTGGTTTTGTGCTCGCTCTTGCGAAACAACGGGTGCAACCATACTATAGTTGTGTACCAAAAAAGGCGTCTTTTGCAGTTTGAGTAATTTTAGCAGAAGTTTTTGAATTTTTTTTCCGGTGTGTTATTTGGGTTGACAATACGCGTAACTCGAGATTTACATTGACCAGAAATCGCACAAATATTTCCGGAAATTTTTCTAATTCAAATGGTCTTTTGCTACGTTCTTTTTCTATGCTTTACATTAATAAGCTACCTGCTACAGGAATTAAAAAGTGAATACATTTCCGGATTATATAGGCCTATTTGGAAAAATAATGCGGGCGATAATAGCCTATATAAACCCTATATTTTGAGCGGGCGGCAAACTATTTGAAGCATTTTCTCTTCCAAAAGCGAACAATCATCTTAAATTTTAGAAGCCAGTTTTGCAATGAATTGATGTATTTGATGTATTTAAAATACATGTATTTGAAAATACTTTTTCCAACAGGTATTTTGTATTTTTCTAAAGAAATTTTTTCCCGCAATGTCTTAGGATTTTATTTAAAAAATACATATATTGTATTTATATATTATTAGGCATTTTCCACATCCCTGATAATAGGCCAATTAACAGTTTCGAAATTAAAACATAGAAAATATAGGCTTAAATATGAAAGGGAGAAGCAAAAGGTAAACGTTTTAATTTATTTACTACTATACTTATTCATAACCTATATGCTCTTTTCAATTTTCATTCCACTCGGAGGCATAGGGCCAATCAAAGCCTCTCATCGTTAGCCGAAACATCATCATGACTTCGATGGCCAGGTGGTAACGTGCTTGCACTTATGTGAGTCTTTACACGCCATGCGATCGGAGACGTGTCGTAGCTCAACACAGGTACTAACCTACAGAGGCGACTGAAGAGGTCAATCGGATACATTCATTAAATTGTTTGTATGCGATTAATCTTTTTTTTTAAAAAAAAAAAACCCGAATTCAGTGTCTCAGTGAAATGCCTAAAATGAATTATTTAGCCATCTTCAGCTGGGGTCACAATCTCAACTATTGGTTGGCAGCAACTCCCTGCACATCATCCTCGGTCCTCTCGTTCCTGCGCCTTCCTCTTCAGCCTACTTCAAAAATAAAAATTAGAAGCAAAAGCAAAATTAATAACCAAATACTGCTGTGACAATGCTTCTACGATACGCAACGACAGAGAAACGTTTTTATGTTTTTTTATCTTACTTCAGTGCGATTCGTATCCCCTTTGTGGATTTATATTTTAAGCCTGAAGGGTTATCATTATCCTTCTGCTTTGATAAAGAACCATTTTCTCGTGGACATGCTGCTTTGTTTAATTTCGAGTTATGCAGATAAAAGTAAACCATAATCAGAATGGGAAGGAAAACTTATATTTGCTTCAAGTGCAAAGGGCAGAGGCAAACCCGGAAAGTATTGTTAAAGAAAAGTGTCATATTCTCCTTATCATATTCATAACTAATACAATTAATTCCATTGCTGCACCCAACTACCTAGCCTAAATTATTTTGTATTATTGAAGTCCTTTTTACGGACATGGGTATTTGTAGTGGCCCATTGAGTCTTGCCAGCTGCCAACGCCCCCAACGGTTTTCGCACACTATTGGTATTGTCTGCCATATGAATTTCTAGCCGTTGGTATACTGGTTCAATCCTCAATCTCAGCCCACGCCGACTACAAGAGACAATATGCAAGCTCAAAGATTGCCATTGATATTGTAACAGGCATCTGCAGTCTGATTATGGCGATTTTAATCCCGGGGGTAATATAATACCATGTCACGTGATGGTATTAATTCAATTGTTTAAAAGGAATGAACTGCAAATTTCAATTTTTTTTTTTAATTTTTGATGTTGGTAATTGTCGCAAGAGTGCTAAGCGCGGAAAATTGAAATTGTGTCTATTTAAACAATTGGATGATCTTCGGCTATATTTTCTTCATTTTTTCTGCCTTAGATTTAGAAAAATTATTTGAGTTGCCTATTAGCAAAAGCAATCCTCTCCACCCAGGTCGATGTTTCAGAAAACGCAAAAAACTGCTGTGCCGCAACGCCATGCATTACAGTTTTTAAATCTAATTTTAATAGTATTAGAATTGCTTTTGCGTCTCAATATCTGATTCATCGGATAGAATATTGAAAAATAAAAAAAATGGTGTGAATATCTCAAAACTCAAAAAAATGGAGAGAATTGCTTTTGCCAATAGGCAACTCATTTATAATATAATAATTCAAAATTAAAACTTGTTTCTTTCTAGGGCAATATGTGTCTATATTTCCTAATTATACGTATATTTGCTACGGCAGCGCCGCGTCGCGTCATTTAAGTTCTTCAGTATTGCCAACATCACAATTTAAAAAATTCTGAAATTTTCTGTTAATTTATTTTAAACAATTGAATTAACACCATCACGTGACATGGAATTATATTACCCCCGGTATTATAATAATAGCACTTCGCCATGATCAGGCTGCAGCTCAACCAAGTACGGGAACGAGTCAGTACCTAGCCAAACCAGGCCACCTTTCACTACTTGAAAGAAAATCCTTTTCTCTTGCAGGAAAAGCTTATTATTGTATTTTTTTTTAATTAATAGAAACTCAAGCATTCGCCTAATTTAATGCCTACCTAAATGTATTTATTATTGCATTGAATGGTTCAGTAGGTATATTACATATCTCTATGAACTTTCTAAAACCGGCTGTCACTTATTTTATTAATAACAAATAAGTTATTAAAGTTTTACGACACACAATTATAAAAAGACAGCCGGCTCATGTCATCGTCAAGTGTAAGTCACGTATGTGCATTAGTTCGATAATAAATAATTAAATAAATAAATATTGACTTTTTTATTCTATTACTAAGCCAACCTAGCGGAGTTAGGGCTATAAGCCCTCTCTTACACTCAACTAGGAAAGCCCGGGACCGCATGGTTTAAATGCCCTCCGAAGCATGGCCAGAAAATGTAGCAAGTGTGGCAAATGTAGCAAGTGTACAGTTTATAACAGCCTAATTGCACTGCATTAGTATCATGTGCTAACACGCAAGGTTCTCGGCACAGAAACTTTAAAATCAGGGATGTACGCGGACGGAAATGGCGCGCTTTGCTAAGAAATACGCAAATTCATTCTATTTAGTAGGAGCCGAGCTCACTCCAATGAAGTTATTGATAAAAGCTGGGGTTTAACGTAGGGAGGCGAAACTCCCGAAAACGGCACAGCAGCACTGCTGAGTGTTCGTCAGTTGAGTTAAATGAATAATTTGTAAATGAAATTTGTTTGATATTCGCGAGCTGTCACACTCCCAACTCACAAATTTCCCGTCTCGAATAATTTGCATTATATTACTCGTTCCTATACCGCTAAACACTATTTCCCGACTGTGCTCAAACTTTAACTCGTTTTAGGGACCCGAAGGAAATTGTTCTGATTTCAGCTACAATACAATACAACATCCACAACAGACAGATGACTTTCACTTGACATAGTTTTTACATTTTCTTGCTATAGACTTTGTATATCCATGCTTAAGTATACTATATACTGTAGGTAGGATTCAAAATACGGGATGGTATTACGTTCAAAATACACGTACTAGCTAGCTGCAGCCCGATCATGGCGACTTGGTATTACTATAATACCGGGGTTTATTTTGTAATACCGCAGTAGTAAGGTGTTACGTCACGGTGTTAAAATATGCGCGGGAAATTCAAATTAATAAATTATTAGAATACAAGAGAATGGTTGCATTGTTTAATAATTGAAGGAAATACTAATAAACATGAAAATTTACAGGTAGAATTTTGAAATAATATAATGAGAATTTTAATTAATCTAAGGGGAAAAAATTGAACCTCACGAAAAATGTCAATTTATCAATTTGAATTTCCCGAGTATTTTGCACTCATTTGTTTAAAGCAATTGAATAAACCCCGGTATTAAAATAATCCCAAATCGCCATGATCGGGCTTCTGTAAAGCCAAGGGAACGATCTATTGTATAAAAATAAATAGTTACTTATACAGGCTCCCACTCGTGAGGAGGGGGCAAGTATGCCTACGTCCATTAAAAGCCCATAAATAAGAAAATTTGCATATTATTGGACTTTGTCTGTTTGCAAATAAACGTTTATTTATTTATTTATTTATTTATTTAAAACAAATATTATTGCCCGCCCTCTTCACCCCGTGTAACAGTTCAAAGTGTTTAAAGATTTTTTTTTACTTTTGTAGAACTGATAGTACGGAATAGATTTTCAGTTAAACAGCTGGGTTCCTGCTACGACATTGTGCTATAACAATGGAGATGAAACGCTATAAAAGCAAGAAAATGTAGGGAAGCAACAACTAAAGCAAACATTCAGGTATGAATAATTTATTTACATCTTTTGCTTGGATTCAAGTTATTTATTAGTGTAAGAGGTAAGTAACAAGGGTGATGAAGGCGTCAACAACTGGATTAAACCACGACCTAATTAACAAAGCTGCAGGAATTGCTCAACTCGAGCTGAGCTGAAAAGACGGATAGCGTGTTGCCTGAGTTGCCAACTTGTAATCGCCTGAGACTCGAGAACAAACATTTTTCTGCAAGAGAATCACAAAATCCAGAAAAGTAGAGAGCAGCAGCGGCTCTCCTGATTTTTGCTGGGTTGCTAGTCCCTTTTCCTGAAGCTCCTGCATTTCCGACTATTCGTGCAGAAAAACTTTCCACCGAACCGTCACGCAGCTGTTAACCCTTTATTTTATCATGTTGTCTCTTAGTTTTATTTCTTATACCTTCTTTTATTGCTCTTTCCGGGGAAGCCAGCAAACTTTCTAAGTAAGTTGCAGTAAAATGGCTATAGAAAACAAGCAAAGGGACGGGTTTTATACAAAGTATTCCCTAATCACGTTTTGGTAATTGTATCGTTCCTCTTTATTGATCGTTTAAACCGAAGTTAAGTGACGTTTTCAATAAGAACAATATACCTGAAATCCTTGCTCTCTAGTGAAACACTTTATAACGAACGAATTATTCGTTATCTTTATGGCTTCACACTAAACTTCAAAATATTGCAGCTTTGAAAGAAACGTATGGCTTTGTGTTCGTTATAAAGGGAGACGTTACGACAAGTGAAAACTGCTGAAACATAGAAATTTGTTGAATGTAGAGGCCTGGTTGGAAAAGAAAAAATGGAAATTGAAATTTTCAAATAATTACAACCCCGGGACATTGAAGTTGGACCACCTTGCATTTTAACAGGGTTATTTTGTTGATATTTTCTTTCTGATTTTTAATTGGAAAAAAACTACAGAGGCATCAATCATTCCTTCATACAATTTCAGAAATAAATTCTAAACTATTACATTATACTATTATATTATATACTTTTATATATTATATGTGCCAGTATCATTTTTTAAATAGCAATTGAAGAGAATACCGAACTAATTTAAACATTTAATATTTTGTAAGACCGCCCTCACTGGAAATAATAGATTTAATCCGATGTGGCATCTTGTCGATGCCCCAGGATTCGTAGATTGTATTATGTAAGTTGATACATTGCTAAAAGTTGTACAGAATAATGAGTTTAAAGAAAACCCAATTTTTAAAATTTCACTGATTTTAGTTATAGGAGAACAGTGTGCATAAATGATTAGCATTCCGCTAATTTTATAGGGCTCTGTAGGTAAATCACATGCATAGGCTACTCAGGTATACATGGATAGATTTTAAACTGTATGATTTGACATAAGCTTATATGACAGATTATCGATAACTCATATCATCGTAGCCTTAGTCTTACCACTGATATTATACAAGGTATTTGTCAAAATCAGAAAATTGGACTGTAAGTAAGTTTATTGAAAACAACAAGCAGATACAACAATAGCAAGGTTATGACAATTTTTCCTACCCAACGTTGTACTTGTATCATAAACAAAAGTGGAAATAAACCAATTTAAAATATTACGACACTGTTAAACTTACATAACAAACCCCACATACCCACATTGGAAACACAATTGCAAACAGAACAAGCTAATCCGCCATTTCAAATAAGGGTTGAAGCTCCCCTCGTCTCATCAGCCATTCCTTAATAAATGTTACTAAAATTTAGTTATGTTTTCCCCTCAAAATCTTCAGTACGCTAATAAAACTTCCATGTATTGTATTTCTATGGATTTCTTAGTAAATTGCTGCATCGCGTCAATACCATCTTGCTCGAACCAACCGAAAAATCAAGAATTGGCTAAATTTTCTATAAAATCGGTAAGACTCTACTATAAAAGCATCTAAAAGCCCATCATTTCAAAGAGTCAAAAAGCTATAAAATGTTATTACCACACCATACTAAGATAAAAGTTTGTAGATCTTACTTCGATCCAAAAGAGGAAATAAAATGGTGCGAGAAAGAACAAGCAAAGAGAAAGGGTGAAGAAGAAATAACAATGAAAAAAGAAAGCCATATGTGAAGAACCGTCATCAAAACTCCACTCGAGGTGGATGAGGAGAAAGCTTCCACGAACGCCATGATTATTCAAATACAGATAAATGACGCAAGATGAAGAAATATCTTCTTATTTACAAATAAACCCCCGTCAACCCGGGATAGGGATTTATGCAACTACTCATCTGGGTTTTCCTCCACGAGAAAAACTGAGATTACCTCTCAACCGAGTCGAAGAGGGAAATGCATTGAAAATATCACGATCCGGTTATAGGAGAGGGGGGGGAAGGAAGGGGTACGTTTGAATAAAAATACGTACGGATAATGCAGCTGGGAATTCGTGTCAGTTCTAGCGCTCAAGATAACTCGGGAACGAGGTCAAAACGGGGGGGGGGGAGGGGTTTACTATTATATAATTTTAAACTTTTATACAGCCTATAAAATTTTCTTCGGGAGTTTCGCAAGCTTCTAGTTTGTTTATTTCCTTCGTAACTTCACTTTATCACTCTGCTATTTAAAAGGGATTTGATTATAATATTTAATTATAATTTTATCGCCATGCTTAGTTACTTTGGGGAATACATGGATAATACTGCATATGGGTCTCGTTTGTGTGGCTTTAATGGTCAGGAATAGTTCACTTGGGAGAGAACTAGAGTATGAAACGAACGGTTGAGGTTCGAGACTCGAGACTCTCTGGTCTAGGTCCACCCAACCCTAATGGGCACCTTACCTTCTTCGGTAGGGTGCCGGGTATATTGCTGATCATTATATCTCTAATATCAGTCAAGAGAGTCAACCGGCCATAGTGTATTTTTTTCACTGCTTAAAAGCCACAGGAATTTAATAAGTTAGTAATTAGGCATTCCTCATCGTAAACAGTTACAGTATGGAGACAAAGTATCAGCCAAAATGTAGCTGGTAAAGATACTGTTTATGGCTTTATGCAGGCGCGGATCTAATCTAGAATGAGACCAAGGAGGGGGCTAAGATAATACGATAATATATCGTACATCATATATCATACATCGTATTTCGAGAATTTTTTGAAAAATAGGTCTGAAAAATTGCGGTTTTACGCATTTTGAGGGCAATAAGGGTTCTTAATTATAGGTAATTAATATAATCGTGCACAGGGGGGCCCGGGGGTCTCCCCCGGGAGAAAATTTGTGTAAAATGGGACTGAAATAGTGGGGTTTTTACGCATTTTGAGGACCCTAATGGGGGGGAGGGCTATAGTCCCCATAGCCCCCCCCCCCCCCCCCGTAGATCCGCGCCTGGCTATATGTGTTCTAGATACTCTGGTTTGTCAGGTTAAACCGACATTCCTTTGAAATAGAGCAGTCAAAAGAGTCAACAGGCCATGGTATATGTTTTTTTTCATGACTTCAAAGCCACATGAATTGAATTAGTTAGTAATTAGACATTTCTCGTAAACAGTTACATCGGTAAAGGTTAATGGCAATGGTGTAATATTATTTAACAGTTTATCGAATGGAGCCAAAGTACCAGCCAAATATTCGCTGGTAAAGATAATGCTAAGCTTATGGCTTCATGTCCTTCATCGTGAGTTCAGCCTAAGTTGGTTTAAATCGTTAATGTCAGTGTTATATACCAGATAATACTGCAATATACAGAATTCATGTGTTCTTCGAAGTACGTTTGGTAGGTTAAACCAGCATTCATTTCAAATTTGAATTAAAACTGGGAACTATCGATCGAGGTTTTGTTATATACGTGTACGATACATGTATATCTTCTCCACTTGCAGCGTTGTTGGGTTATTTTAAGCATTACAATAGAAACAAAATACTGTAGTAACGCAAATTTATTTCAAAAGTTTGGTGAACTGAACAATTATTATCCCATAGACGATTAAACAATGGATATAGGTACCAATATACTGCGAAAGTTCAGGTACATCAGTAATTTTCAAATTAGCATTCCGCGTTTGATCCATCAACACGCCTCCGGCTAACATCACCTTAATTTTCTCTGCAAATACCTTTTACAACCTATCACCCATTAATAAACTCAGTTGCTGTAGAATTACGCCCTGAAGGAGGTACAATATTTAATGCATAAATTTCTTTCCCAACCCGAAGAAGTGAAGTAATTTTTCGGCAAATATAATCCACTGCCAGTCAAGGGGTAGTATATTCTTTTAATGACGGTATTTCAGCTCGAATTTTGTAATTAAACCAATAAAGTGGGGTAAAGGTAGGTACATGGGCCCCGCGGACACGGGGCCAGCTCCTCTATTTACGTTTCTACTTGGAAACTTTACATTAATGAGACTATCTTGGCTCTCTCCCCTTCCACTACAATTAGTGTAAATCTTAGTGTAAGTTCTCGTAGGTCACCCTCCCTATAATGGAGACAAAGGGGATACTTACGGATTATCATCTTCATCTCCTCCAATAAACGACTAGGAGAAATAAGGAGGCTAATAATAATATTACACCCAAAATTTACGTTTACCCTAAACGTTCTCTCTACCATTTAACATTCACTACATTATCCGCCTATATACGCCTATATTTTTACTAAGGCGGGGATTGCACCAACCGGCTAGGGCTAAATACAAAAACGGTGACGTGGTAGCAGACATTAAAGACTTAGGCGGGGTTTCCACCGACCTCGCATTGCAGAATGCAAATGACAATGACGGAAATGTATGTTTTCCTCTATGCCATAGTTAAAATTGATCAATGATCATACAGTAAAATCACAAACAAACTAAAATTAAAAAATGGCGTCATGGGATATGTTAAGTACAAACATTAGATATCTATAAAAAGAAAAATTCTAATTTCCGTCAATGTCATTTGCATTCTGCAATGCGAGGTGGAAACCCCGCCTAAGTCTTGAATGTCTGCTACCACGTCACCGTTTTTGTATTTAGCACTAGCCGGTCGGTGGAATCCCCGCCTTACACAATAACCGAAACACTTGAAATACATGAAGTTACCAAAAGTTTACTAAACCCGCAGATTTGGCTCCCATTTTTTTTTTTTTTTTAATTGTTGAAATGTTCATATTTGGCTCTTTGGCTAAATAGTTTGCCGACCACTGTGATAGGCAATCCCGAGCATGTTCACGGTTATTGAGACCATCTGCAGCCTGATCATGGCGATTATAATACCGGGGTTAATTAAATACCATGTCACGTGATGGGATTAATTCAATTGTTAAAAAGACAAGCGAATTTCAGATTTTTGTAATTTTGATGTTGGTAACTGACGCAGTGCTAAGCGCGGAAAATTCAAAATTAAACAATTGAATTGTCTTCAGCTATATTTTTGGTGGGTTTTTTTCATTTTTTCTGCCTTAGATTTAGACAAATTATTTATAATCCTCAAAAGATTAAAACTTGTTTATTTCTGGGGTGATGTATGATGTTTATATTTGCTACGGCAGCGTCGCGTCCATAGAAATACATTAACTGGAGCGGCGGGAGTCATAATATGCCCTACGAGGCACTCGTTAACCATAAGCCAACTATCAGAGATAAGTACCAACGCAAAAAATATCGAAGTCTTACACATTGAAGCATAGCAGAACGGATACCTGGACCAGGTCAAAAACTTTGTACTTAGCTTGTGCAGGCTACACTTATCACTGGGTTTCCCCGCCAAATTGCGTACTTCTCTTGTGCAGGCTACAATAGCAGCCATATCGATAACGGTCTCCAGCCCCGGGATGGTCGCGTCAGTTCAGTTGTTTAGCATCACAATTTATAAATTCTGAAATTTGCTTTTCATTTATTTTAAACAATTGAATTAATCCCATCACGTGACATGGTATTTAATTAACCCCGGTATTATTATCGCCATGATCAGGCTGCAGGGCAGGTATAGCACTATACTGGGTGCACAGCGCTAAAATTGCTCCGATTGAAGGTTGCTTCAGGACAATATTTCCACAAGCTACGCCAATAGCCGCTTCATATAATTTAGTTTATATACTGTAGATACTCGTAATAGGCGTACATACTTATACGCTTGAATATCCTGGGAAATGAAGGATCTATCAGGCGGCTATTCCACTACTTCTCAATATTCCGTCATTTGTGCATCAATAATTGATGAGATTTTTGTTTTAAGGAGACTATTATGTAGATACTTATTAACTTATCTATTATAAATTAAGTTATAATATGGTAGAGACTTATTATTGATGCATAAATGACGGAATATTGGCAAGTGGAATAGCCGCCTAAAACTCAAATCTAAAGAAAGACCGACAACTTTTCACATTTAAAATTTGAATTTTCAGCAATTATTTCCATTGCTCAACTCATAATATAAATTTTCAGCCAATTTCGTACTAGGTGAGCCGGACTCAGCATACGATTTATTTCCCATTGAGCACATTTTGAAAACTACTCGACCCTGTATCATCTGTATTTTATGGTATCAAATGAAAGAAAAAACCCCGTTTTATTTTTTTAATGTTAAAGAAACTCAGAGTTCTTGCAAGAACAAGCATAAGAATTGATGAGTTTGCAAAGAACTTGCTGACTTTTCGACAGATTTTGACTTAAGGCTAAGAATGAACTCAAACAATGGAATATTTTTAAACTTTAATTTTGGTCTACTGCTGGTAGAAGCTGAATGAAATACTCAGTTCCGATTTTTGAAATCAATCCTTTTTCGCTTTTAGAGCCCATAATTGAACGGGGACTACAACTTTACATTATTTCAAACCTGTAACATATTGGACAGAAGAAAATATAAAATATAGAAAATCTGTTGTATGACCAGACTTGACAGGGATTTATTGTTTCTACGGCTGCCTCTAATACGCAATACGGGACTTACGTAAAATAGGTTTAAGGGTGATAGCATAAAACATGTGGGTAACATAAACCATGACCGAGAAACGACCAGTTACGAAGCAGCTCTTTAGCTCGCACTAATTAATCACATTACCGCAAATAACATTCTTTATCCTATCCTTTTAACAGCCCAGTAAAACATCTGACATTAATGAGACTCAATTTTCTCTTTTGCGGGGGGGGGGGGTACAATGATTTCCCTACGGTCCTAACTGACCTAAATCGCTAAATCGGAACGCACCCCCGATCTTTCCCCCCCCCCCTCCCCATTTCAGTAGAGGCGTCGGGCATCGTCTCCAGCGGCTGTCCATGAGTAATGTTCTTCATCCCTTATGCGCCGACACGCCGCACATAAAAACGGACATCTGCGTCTTCCAGCTCAGTCCAATATTAACCTTCAACCCTTTCTCATTCCAACCCCCTCCCCCTCCATTGGAAACTACAGCTCGTCTGACGTTAGGCAAATTACCTAACATCAACTCTATGTCCGTCTTCTAACAACTGACAGAATTGCTGATAAAACTGTTAAATGTAGCTAAAAGTATCATTAGTTAATTTATATTGCATTCCAGACAGGCTGCTTAGGTGAAGTCAGGGAAGGAATGAAATGAAATGAAAATTGACTTTACGTTGTAGAAAATTTAATTACACTGCTTTACTGGTATTTGTAGAAAACATCACATTGGTATTTTTCTTATAGGTGATGGCATTCAGACAGAATCATACCGTATTTGTATAGTTGTAGTGTGTCGTCAAGTTCTAAACGTAGTCTTCTTGACCATGTAGGATACAAGGACTTATGATTATATACAGTATATAAATACGTATATTTATACAATATAATGCAATATCAACACACTTACCCTAATCACATCTTGCATTATTCAAACTTAAGGATTTTTTCGCAGGAAAAGTACCTCAAGAGTCCGACTTAGTTGGAGTAATTGGTGATATGGGTGCTATGGTTACAAGGCATCCATCCTTCAAAATAAAAGGATGTGATACAATACTCGTAAGTTAGTATTGAAAAAAGAATATATATAATCATGTGGTTAGACTATAGCGATCATTAGTGGAACCAAACCATCATTACTTCATGCATTCGACCGAAACTGACAAACACAACCACACTAACAAATAATCGAACTCATCATTGCCACTACTTCCAGATACAATTGTATAGTAACGATTGCTATGCGTATTGTAATAATATGTCGATGTTTTGTGGAATCTCTGACTAGCAGCATCCTGTCAAAATGATCAATTTGAAAACGGTGTATCCTGTTGCTGGGCTCCGACCGGGTCAAGTACAAGAAATGGGTCCTGGGTGACCCTCTCACGCTGCGCACGCGGCACTAAGAGGGAAGGGGAGGAAGAAGAAGGCATGTCGGGACATGTAGAGTAGTGGTACATACTCCGACTTTCACCCATTGGTTCGAGTCTCACACTTGCTATATTCTCTGGGCATGTAAAGTAGGCGGTCCCGGGCTTTCCTAGTTGATTGTAAGAGAGGGCTTTATAGCCCTCACTTTGTTAGGTTGGCTTAGCTTAGCTTAGTTTAGAACAAAAAAAAGTCAATATTTAAGAAGAAGAAGTATCCTGCTGCTGCTATGTGCTCCAAATATCGTATAGTAAATAGCAACTCAAATTATTTTTGACGGTTCTAGCGAAGTTAGAGGCTTGATATACACTCAACTGGACTAGATCCTTCATCATTTTTCTTCATTCAGTTAGTTCTTTATTTATTTCGATCAAATGGACAAAGAACCGGTCCGGGTTTACGCGAACATGCTTTCCAATTTATCAAAATTAGTAGATAGAGAAAATGAGTAATTTCATGGTAAATAATTTTCCTATGGTTACATTTCCGATATCTCGGGGGGAGGGGGGGTTGTCCACCTGACGTCACTGGAGGTGAGGTAAATTCTAGATAGGTCAGACCAACACATTACCACACAGCAATACTGGCAGGGCACGCAATGCATTTGAGCGTGAATTTTCTATCATTTTTTCAAATTTTTTTTACAAGACCAATTACTTTTCTGGGAAAGCAACCTGTCCGGTTTCGTTACTCAATTTAACACCTAAAACATGCCTGAAGGTTGAAATCATCGATAGAAAGGTTTCGCAGAAAAATTATTTTTTAGTCATTTTTCATTAAAATTAGTTATTTTTATTTTTTTACCCCCAGAAGCAACCTATCAAGGGGCCAGCGACCCCACTTATTTCGTTAATATTAATAACGACTACAATATATGTGAATTTAAAAGAAATCGTTGGAGCCATTTTTGAGAAATAAATTTTTTAGACGTTTTTTTGGAGTTTTTTGAGAATAAAACCCCCCCAAATTAAGTTAGCCCCAAATAAAAAAAATTGTTCCGGGGTATGATTTTTGTGAACCTACATGCATGCCGAATTTCATCAATATCGACCGAGTAGCTAGCCCGGAAATCGACGCACAGACAGACAGACAGACAGACAGACAGACAGACAGACAGAACGACAGACAGAACAACAGACAGTCAGACATTTCGTAAAAACCACTTTTTTGGGTTCCTGGGACCTCAAAACGTGTAAATCCGTTGAAATCTCGGAATCGAAAATTTCGACCGTCACAAAGCTGTCCTTATACTGCGTATAAATTGGAAAGCAAAAACAACAAGAATACTCGGATACCAATGGTACAAGGAATATGTCAAAGCAATAGATGATCAAACCGCATCACAGAGGTACAATTTCATACAGTTGGACTAATTTACCGAAACACAAAGTTTTTAGAAGTTGGCACGTAAACGTTTAAACTTACTAAACGGTGAACATATGACCATTTCATACTCTGATACTATTATTGACTTTTAAAGTAAGCGCCAGCCTATATTGGAGTCAAACCGCAACACTTCAATGTTATGTGGAAATTAAGAGAAACAGTGGCCCAGAGAAGCCAACTCAAAGATAAACTTTTATTTTTCAGCCCCCAATAAAGTCCCAAGGGAGAAATATCTCTAATTTTGCGGAAAATAGGTGAGGGCTTAGCTGTGTGTCATTTCGCATTTAGCGGATACAGCCCGGGGGTCCGGGATCCCAGACGACCAATTAATTCAGGGAAAGCTCATTTGACTTAACTCTCAAGACATCTTCCTCCAAGTTGAAGCATCCGCGTCACTAGGAATTATCGTCAAACAGATTCTTTTCCTTCGATAAAATCAACATTTGCTAACTTGGAGAGGAAATCTAACTTACTTTAATCTTTTGACACAGGAAAATATCACGCACTTTATGTGGCAAGTAACCGTTAAGGGTATGATTAAAAAAGTAGATTTCATAAGAAGTTTTATCGAAAATGGACCTCATTGTACACATTGACGTATAGCTTTTGCTCGGAAAATATTTCTACGTAAGATAATTCATCTCAAAAAGGCCACGCGTAGAGTTAGTATTTATACCCTTCCCAGAACTACGCGCAATAAAGTCCATGTTACCAAAAATCCCTACCCAAAAGCGTCGCATAGTGGTAGCTTGCTCGTAATTGTATGAGTCCCTACATAGCATGCGATCGAACACCTGTCTTAACTCAAAACAGGCATTAGCATTCCCTACAGAGACGCCTGATGAAGAGGTTACTCGGATTTAACCATTGAATTGTTTGGGTGCTATTAATCTTTTATAAAAATTATAGTAATAATAATAATAATAATAATAATAATAACAAAGTGTATATTTAATCATACCCACCTCCTTGGGTGTATGGTATGTTGTAGTGCGTTCTTCATGAAGTCGCTAAGCACAATTATAAGCTACACATTTAAAAATGAAAACCAAGAATTAAAGTTTCTCACTCTAATGAAACACCATATACTATACTAAGCTGTGAAATTTTTCCTAACAATCCATGTGAACGGCCATTCGAGATTCAAGTAGAAAGAAGAAATCAAAGAATTCTCATTTAATTGAAAGAAAACATCACACGCCGTGGAAAGATGAAGACTAGGCTAAGGCAAGTATGGAACAAGTTGTTCAAGTATTTGCGTTTCAGCGCACGTCCTTCCAGTACTGCTGGAACCCAAGGCTTCCTATTAATATGAGCCAGTTGGTAGCGAAACTTTTTCTTTGCTGATTTCAGAGTCAACGAGGCTTACAGCCAACTCGGACGCCACACCGTCCCTTTGCTGTCGTTCAACCTGCTGACGGACGCATTTCCCAAACACGTACAAAAACCCATTTACCACACAGGGAGACCCAAAATGGTTTCAAATCACATCTCTCGTGTCTTGTTTCTAATTGAACACACATACGACAGACCACCTGAGCCAATGGAAACAGGAAAGCGTTCCTTTTCCTTACCATTTACTACTTTCCAATGTCAATTTAGGGATGTTGTAATATAAATACAAAGGCTTACACGGCCGGAGTTACGTGACGAATCAGTAGAATCCGGGATGATAGACCTGGGTCGTTCTGAAAGCGTACTTCTAAACGTTTCGTCAACATCTGTGGCCAACATCTTCAGTGGAACAGCGTTGTCTTCTAAGATTGTATCTCGGAGGCTCAGCAGCAACAGCAATCATAGAAGTCTACACAGTTCCACTGTCGACCGCAGATGTTGATGAAATGTTTGGAAATCCCGAATTCTATTGATTCGTCAATTTGGGGATGTGCCATGTTCCCAAGGGGTCATCCGTCATTTCTAGCGCGGTAAAAACGCTGGAACATTTTTATGTTTGTTAGTTTTTATACCATTTTGGTCGTATTAACGAAACTACAACATATTAGTAGTAGTATCGTTAAAAGAATTTTCTGGTACCTATGACTACTCTCATTCACCGGGCGACAAGCTATTATCACTAGGCGACAAATGTGTCACATCTTCTTCTTCTTCTTCTGGCTCTACAGCCCTTGATGAGCTTTGGCCTGCTCGGCAACACTCTTCCAATCATCTCAGTTTTCCACGGCGCTACACCACCTACGGATTCCCAACTCGCGGAGGTCGGTCTCTAGTTCGTCCATCCATCCCTGCAGTCTTCTTCCCGCCGCGCTAACTTTGTTCATTTTGTTCAGCATGCTTACGACGTGTCCCAGTCATCTTAGACGCACTCCTTTTACAAAATTTGTAAATTCGTTTTTACCTGTAGCTTCGGGCCATACAGTTTGTACTATTGCCAACGGACCAAAAAATATAATTTTCTGTAATACATGTATATTGCGCTGTATATACCCAAACCAAGCTTTCTTCAGTAGAAGCCATATGCTATCTATCTGCATTCATGGATTCGATATTAATGTTCTCCAGCCATAAAAGACATGGTACGTTATTTGAAGGTGAAAAAAACTTCGGATGGACCGGAGGGACTTGCGAAATGGAAAGAGCTGTGACAGTCGCAGCTGCCGCGTGCAATGCGGAAAAGTCAGTCAGGTGGAAAAGTTTCGCGTAATTTTCCAATTATTCAGACTTTTCTCAGAAATCTTCAATTTCCTATCTATCTTGAATGTTTCACATTTTTTTCGTAATAAATTGAAAGCATATTTCACTTTTTCAAAAAAACATTCAACATTGTATTCACCTGCTGGGTTCTTTGACATAGTCTCTTTTTCCGTCTGTTCATATTATCTCCAGAAGTTTTATTAGTCTTTGTTCTTATTCCAGTGTCTCATTTTACAAAGGCTGTATTATTGCTTTATTGGAATAATTGGGAGAAATTGTATTTTATTTCATTATTTGTTTTTAATTTCATTTTGAACGATTCTGCGATGGGAGTTTTGCCGTTGCCGGTAATTATTCTCTCTCAGTCTCATAACTTCTGCTTCTCTAAATGACAACAATATCAATAGCTTGGATATTTTTGAGGGAGGGCCCACTAGCTTATAAAAGGCACATGTTTTATATTTTAGGCCTAGGAAAGGTGTGATGCCTCCAAAAACAAAAGAATTGTAAATAATTTTACTCAATTTCTCTTATTTTTATTCCGATGTCTCTGCAGGTACAGCACAAACAAAAAAGAACAACTTACCCCGGGGATTATTTAAAATTATTTTAAATTGAAGTAGAAAATATTTAATTGTTTTTTATATTCCGCCTACGTCTAGGATATTAAACAATTAAACGCTTTTGACAAACCATTTGTCATTATTCTAATCCGCATTAATTCCCTTAAGGCAATTTGCATTCAATGGGTTTTAACCGCGGATAATATTTAAAACAAAGGGTTAGTTGGACTTACATTGCCTGCTGCATTAATAGTTATTAGAGGCGAGGCCCTCGGGCCCCACAGCCCTCAAACCTTTAGCCCATTGAAAGGGTTAAGGGCCGGCATTTTGGGAGCTGCTCCCTCCATCATACTTAGCCCTGATAGACTCATTGTTCTTGTATTTTTCTTTGAGTTATTGAGTAAATCCGATCCCCTTGAAGATTCTAACTTATACCTTTTTACCTGTATCATTGTTATATTTAGTGTTTTATTTTGGTTTAAAGATTTTCATTACTTTGATAATATATTGAATATGAATGAATATATTTTAATACAATACAATGCAACAATACACAATATAACAACAATTTATAAAAATCACGCCACTGGTCAAATGCCCGAGTGTGGCCTACATCCGTTAACACAACGAAATGCTATATATCAGTAAAAGTTTGCTAGCTAGGCTACAATAAAATTATACTCATGTTTAATTTTGTCTTTCGCACATATTACTGTAGTAGCACTGTATACAACTGTATATTGTTATAAATCTACTTCACAAAGTATTAAATGCCGAAAACATCACGCTCTTAAACGCCTTTAACAAAATTAGCTATTTCCTTTCTTATAATATATAGACTTCCAGAACTTCGGCATATCATAGGACATTTAGGACTAAAATTTTGTTAAATTGATGACCGGTCTCCTGATTGAGTCTTCTGATTGAAATGTGCATGCCATTCGCCCACGGCCCTGGCCAGAGTATACTACTTTGAAACTTCTGAACTTCACTTTTTCCCCAACTAAAGCAAACCTAATACTAATATCATACTGGGATGGCTTATGGGATCAGCATTCAGGGCCATGACTGTTGTTTCTTTTAGCTTCCTCGGCTTGCAACCTGTCTCCCTAAAAATGATCCATGCTTTGTCCCATTTGATTTTATGGTCATCAGTCCAGGTATGGTCTGCTAAATGAGATGTTTCTGTTTCTCCTAGTCTAACACACCATTTGTTTCCCTTAGGCGCTTATTCCACCGACGTCAATAGTCAAAATAATGCTGATATTGACGTGGTAGCAGACAATTTTACACTGTCTTTAATGTCTGCTACCACGTCAATATCAGCATTATTTTGACTATTGACGTCGGTGGAATAAGCGCCTAAACTCTTTCTGCTATGACTGAAATTTTCGATTACACACACGGGGTATTTTATAGACACAGTTTGTGATGTCAGCAGGCATTGTAAGTTCAACTAGCCCTTTGTTAAATAATATTATATACTACTATTGGCATTAACCTTTAATCTCGGATAAGTTATTATTTTACTTTGGTGCTACGGCTGCTGATCACCCAAACCACAGAAATAACTCACGACGTTAAGCAGTCTCTTGAGTAAATCCGTTATTGTACAAGTGATCAATTTGAATTCTTTGCTTGCCCTATATAAACTGGGAACACTTAATGCTATAAAAATACTTGCTCTTTATTTAGTGGGTGCAAGGGACATAATTCTCCCTGGAAAAGGTTGGCTGAGTTAAAAATACACCAGCAGGGGGGGGGGAGATGAATGGAGAAATCGGCTGGAGAAAATTCCAACCTACGCGAGTACTTGCTGGTGGAGTGTTTCTTATGTGCTTTAATCTCAAACCAAATTTCCTTTAATATTATATTCATCAACTACATTTTCATTTCAAACACTTGGAAAAAACCACCCGACCCGGCAAAATAATTACGCACGCTATACCTGTATAATACTGTATGTAAATTGTACAATACGTACAAAACTGAAGTCTCACATTGCGATACTAATTATTATTTTATTTATTTATGTTACTAATCAAGTAGTAGAAGATATTAAATAAATAAGGACTTTTTGTTGTTTCTATTACTAAGCCTACCTAGCGGAGTTAGGGCTATAAAGCCGTCTCTTACACTCAACTAGGAAGGCCCGGGACCGCCTGCTTTACATGCCCTTCGAAGCATGGCCAGAAAATGAAGCCAAGTTGTAGAAGACTATTTAATGCATCGCATTATAGGGCATTATAGGTTGTCATAGTTTCTCCATGAATTTTATCTTGAGTGACATTTTAGTCCCCATTACATGTAATGTAGTAGTACGGACTCTGGCTTTCACCCGAAAGGTTGTTGGATTTGTTAAATTTTCTGGACATACTTCGGAGAGCATGTAAAGCAGGCTTTCCTAGTTGAGTGTATGAGAGGGCTTTATAACTCCGCTAGGTTGGCTAAGTAATTGAACAAAGAGGTAAAGTGGACACAATTAATTTATTAAATTTTCATAAAAGAACTTCTGTACCAAAAATTTAAGAAAATACCTCAAAACATGATGTTCAAAATAGTCTTTTACAACTTGAGTACAGTTGTTGCTGAGTGGAATAAGCTAAACACAAAAAAAAACAGCAAATGGTCAAGCCGTGTAACCGCGCTTTAATCGCAGAAAGCAGCAGTTTGACCTCATTTCCGGTTTAGAGAGGAGAATTGCATTATGCACAACACTTCCGCTGCAATCCCTATCAAATAAATGCAAGTCGCGCCACACTATTTCTCTATTTTAATTAATTGACCGGAGGCCAGAAACTTTATCGCACATGGCCACTGATAGAGTTCTATAAAGGAGAGATGGAGCTTTTTTGAATGTCTTAAAAATAAATAAATAAAATTTATTTTTTAATTTATAAACTTTTAACAGGTTAACAATACGATACATTTAATTTTTTTCACTGCCGTAAATAATTTCTGCTGCGCCCACCCCCCCCCCTTGTTGCGCCCTACCTTGTCTCATTATTTCATCTTTTTTTAAGAGTGATAGTAGAACCGAAACGCCAGTAAAAAGACGGACACATTGACGTCACTACCATTACAACTCTGCTAGAGTTAGTTCCCCAATCGTAACCATCAAACTTAAATTGATTAAGAAAACTATTTTCCCCCTTTATAATGAGAGTTAACTTAGTAAAATATCACATAAAAACATACAAAACAAATATATATATATATATATAATACATATTTATATATATAATATATATAAGGAGATATATTATATATTTTATATATATATGTAGATATATATATTATGTATGTATATATTATATATATATACATATTTTGTTTTATATGTTTTTATGTGATATTTTACTAAGTTAACTCTCATTATAAAGGGGGAAAATAGTTTTCTTAATCAATTTTAGTTTGATGGTTACGGTTGGGGAACTTGTGTTGGTAGTGACGTCAATGTGTCCGTCTTTTTACTGTCGTTTCGGTTCTTGTAATTCACACTTAAAACACATACATTTATCTATTTATTTTTCATGGGTATTGCAGTATTGCTGGGGGCGCACTTCGGCTCCCCAAATAATAAAATAATTTAGAAATCTACGTAATTAATAAAAAATATTCAATTTAAAATTTGTTATCTATGTTGACTATAATACCACTATTGACTATCACTCATAAAAAAAGATGAAATAATGAGACAAGGTAGGGCGCAACAAGGGGGGGGGGTGCAGCAGAAATTATTTGCGGCAGTGAAAAAAATTAAATATATATATGTTAAAAGTTTATAAATTAAAAAATAATAATTTCAAATTTTTTTATTTATTTTTAAGACATTCAAAAAAGCTCCATCTCTCCTTTATAGAACTCTATCAGTGGCCATGTGCGATAAAATTTCTGGCCTCCGGTCAATTAATTAAAATAGAAAATAGAGAAATAGTGTGGCGCGGCTTGCATTTATTTGATAGGGATTGCAGATGCAGCGGAAGTGTTGTGCATAATGCAATTCTCCTCTCTAAACCGGAAATGAGGTCAAACTGCTGCTTTCTGCGATTATGTATATATATATTATAGATATATATATTTTTGTTTTATATGTTTTTATGTGATATTTTACTAAGTTAACTCTCATTATAATGTGTTCAAAATATTACAAAGTTACAAAGGAGACGATTTTATATATTATTTTCCCCCTACTAAATAACGTCTCTTTAGGAAATAATAATAATGTCAAGAGGTATAAAATAAATCGACTAATGCATTAAAATAGGTTTGCAAAATTTGTAGCCTATTGGTAAGACCTTAGCAGCTTAAGCTCGGCCATTGTTTGTCCTGTGTGTGTTAGCGTTCGACCGGGTCGAGTACGAGAAATGGGTCCGGGGCGACCCCCTATAGGTGCCCATTCCACCGACCGGCTAGGGCTATTTCCAACAACGGTGACGTGGTAGCAGACATTCAAGACTTAGGTGGCGGTTCCACCGACCTCGCATTGCAGAATTGACGGAAATGTTTATTTTCCTCTATGCCATAGTTAAAATTGAGCAATGATCATACAGTAAAATCACAAACAAACAAACAAAAATTAAAAAATGGCGTCATGGGATATGTTAAGTACAAACATTTTAATAGATTTCTATAAAAAGAAAAATTCTAATTTCCGTCAATGTCATTTGCATTCTGCAATGCGAGATCGGTGGAAACGCAACCTAAGTCTTAAATGTCTGCTACCACGTCACTGTTTTTGGAAATAGCCCTAGCCGGTCAATGGAATGGGCGCCATACTAGTCTATATACTATACTAGTCTATATTAGCCTATCGCTACGATCGGGACTATTGGACAAAAAAACCAGCTGAATATTGCACTTCTCAATAAAGACTAAGTTCCCTTCCACCACGGCCCAACAGTCGTTATTTTACAATTGTCGAATACATTAGGCTAACTCAACCCAACACAACCGTTTGGCTAATTATTTCTGGACAATTCTTCACCAGAAAGACAAATAGATAGATATTCTACACTAGGTAATCTACTATAGGAACCGAAATTTAAATTTTTAACCTTTCAGAGCAGAGAAGGAAAATTTGAATTTCAAAATAGGCACTCGGGTAGGGAGAAAACAAAGGGTACAGCTTAATTTTGCAACTCTAGAATGTTTCTTGAGGCATCAGAGGGGAAGTGGACACAAATGGACACAAGTTGAGGTCTGTCGTGTATAATGCTGCATTTCGCTTCCAAGTCACGTCAATCCCCCATCTTGTTCCGAGAGCAATTGGGATCAGCTATTTCCTTCATCAACTAGCCTGCAGCTTCGTGGAAACGAACACACAATAGAATCAGAAATACTTTTTTAACGGATACCCTCTGGAACGTTTACGCCATTATAAGGGGTCGATAAACGAAAAATGAGCGATTATGGCCACCATTTCAACAAGAAGAGGCAAATGGAAGGGGCACGAAGGGCTCCCCAAGAACATCATTGAGGGTATGGTTGAAGACATCAACTCAAGGGGACGACAGAGGGAGGAGTACCTAGAAGATGTCATGAAGGACCTAGGGTGCGAAATATATAATAAAGGACTGAAAAGAACCGCTCAAAACAGACAAGAGTGGAGAAGAAGACTACAACATTCGCTGCAAACTAATCCATATTATCCATATCCACCTCTTCAGTCGCCTCGCTAGGTTATTACTTTATATTAACTCATGAAGATGAAGGGATCGCTAACAGATTCAGAGTTGGCAACATGAATCATGATCATGAATCAAGATGCATGAATGTAGCAAATTAGAAATGAACGCTTCTTCTGGGTTTTTTTCATGCGAGTCTTAATACCTGTTTTACGATACAGTAATGCATTTTAATTGGGCAACTATTTGGGCAAAACAGAACTGAGTGATTCAGATAGTACAATATCTAATGAACAAAGCTGTAGTGGTAGTATAGTAATTTATTGTAGGACTTTTTATGGACCCAGACCTACGTATAGTGGCCCTAAGGTCCCTTGTTCAATGGTAATGACCCCATGGATTTCGGACATTATTTGTATTGTTTCCGTATGAGTACGGTATGCATTCTCGATGTCAACGTACTCCGGCTACAAGCGATAATGGACAAGCTGAGTCAAGCTTACCATTGACGCAATGAAACAGGCGAAGACATGACTTAACCAAGTACAGATACGAGTCAACAAAGCTGTAATTTGTCAGTCGGTATCTAACTAAGCAATCCATGCGTAAAAAGATGGCGGAATAAAAGGATGGGAACACATTACATAATAAATGAATATAATTTCCTCATTAAGGGTCATTGCATTCATCAATCATCCCCTATAATGTAATTCCACTTATCAAATTTGCATGGCAATCACGTTAGTAACCATCCGTCACATATTTTAATATTAAAATGTTTTTATCAACCATTAAAACACTAAAGCGTGCATACAAAAAAAAATGAATGACAAACGGCAGACTGTTGTTTTATCATCCCACTTTCTTTGATAAAGACCATCTGTTAAACTGATGGAATTGATATTTAATAAAAATGCAAATACTGCTTTGACAAATCTTCTTTGACGCTAGACGACAGAAAAACTTTTGTTCGTTTTTATGTAATCTTACTTCGTGGCGGGTTTGATACCCTTTGTGGATTTACTGTGTATTTTAAGCCTAAAGGGTTATCATAGTCTAACTACCTGTTTCGATAAGCTTCGACCAACAGCAATTTTTTTCGCTGATATGCGCGTGTGCTTAGTAATACATTAAGAGCGAATCTGAGACACCGCGCGTGACTTTTTCCAAAGTCGAGTTTGACAGGAAATATCAGTTGTAAAGCTGTGAAAAAATTGCATTCCTCAGAAGAAATATTACTCTTTATTTTGATATATGATACAAAATGTCGCCTGCACTAACAACGTTGTTGCTACGGTACTGTTTTCGAACTCCTTCTTCTGGTTGACCAGAGCGACCATTTTTAGCGCAAATCAAGTTCGAAACTTTTGGCCATTGGGTGTATAGACGAACAAGTATCACATATCAAATTGTAGAGGAGCATATCTACTATACTCCACTAAAGCCTTGCTTGATATCATGAATCGTTAGAAGCCAGGGGTGGCTAAAAGTATTGCTTTCTTTCATTAGCCGCCGCGAAATGTATGAAGAATGCTCCGCCGTTTCACAGCAGCGAGAAAAGTCAGGACATGTAGCGTAGTATTACGGACCCTGACTTTCACCCGAAAGGTTGTTGGTTCGAGTCCCACACTGGCTACATTTTCTGGCCATGCTTCGGAGGGCATGTAAAGCAGGCGGTCCTGGGTCTTCCTAGTTGAGTGTAAGAGAGGGCTTTATAGCCCTAACACCACCAGGTTGGCTTAGTAATAGAAACAATAAAAAGTCCTTATTTATTTATTTATGTATTTAGAATAAAAGTTTTTATGTAACTTTTGCTAAGATGAGCCCGATAGCCTAATTTTGTTTATCGGCCAGAGCGACAATATACGTTACAAACTATAAACTACCCTAACATCTGAATCAGCATAGAGTTAATGATGTTTAGCATATGGACTCTTATCAAGCAAGGCTTTGATGGAGTGTAAGAGATGTAACATTTTTGACAGTTTTATGATCGATATTTCATGATATTTTATTTCTACACTTGTAAGATTTTTCCCCCACCGATTGTCTCTTAATGAGGGTAATAATACTTAAATGAGTATGTGCTAGGTAGGTACTGAGTATTTCACAATTTATTGTTTTATGGTATTTAGGTAATACGGTATTTAAGTAGGATTAAATAATAGCTTAGTGAGTGAACAAATCTTCGTCATATCCTCAAGTCTGTACATATTTAGATGCATTTTACATATCTTATAGCCTGAGGTGTAGGGGACATTTAAACAAAACGGGGACACCCACGCCTACAACGCGAGGCAACGGGGAGACCTTGTAAGGCCAGCGCCACGCACAGCCAAGTGTGATCCTATACTACAAGGTTTCGCATACCTCAGAAATCTCCCGATTGAACTGAGAGCGGCGAGAAATGCTTCTAATTTCCCTAAATTGCTTAGAAACCATTTCTTAGAGAAAGCTTTCTACACTGTCACTGAGGCACTAGCACAATGACAATGACAGAACTACCTGATTTTGACGACATTTTGACGAATTTACTTTACACTTTCTTGTTAATTACTTGTATTGTATAATTTAACAGAAATATTTATTTATTTATTTATTTATAATGCACCTACGTAAGTTATGAATAATCTAGTAATACATTTTAATTTTCTATTCAATTGACCAGTATGGTACAATACAAGCGCAATATCATCATACTGTCTTTTTATTATCACCTAAAAACTGCATCTTTTGTCGGTGATTTTCAATTGCCATAGTGTATTAGACTGCAAAGAATGAATTAGGCGAGGTTGGCTACCGTAAAATAATCAATTATCCACGTGCTTTGAGTAATACACAAGGTCCGCATTGTACATCTACAACTATTTCACATTAGAGCTGCCGGGCACCTGCTTTTACTTTCATAGTGGTTGTGCTGCGTTGCTAATTTACAAGGAGGAACCTACCACATTAATAAATACAGCCTAATGTAAAACATTATTTTTTTCTTCAATGTTTAATATTCCTCCATATTACTCACACGAATATTGTTTCAATAATACCTGAACCTATATTGTTACTTTTACATTTCCCGCTCCTGCAGCCTGATCGAGGCGATTATAATACCGGGGTTAAATAAATACCCTAGGGGCCTAGGATTATAACTGTAAACAAATAAATTTTGAATAGCACTTTCCATTATAAAATTATCTTGTTTACCAGGGGATTAAATAAATACCGGTATTTATTTAATCCCCTGGTAAAAAAATGTAAACAAGATAATTTTATAATGGAAAGTGCTATTCAAAATTTGTTTGTTTACAGTTATAATCCTAGGGTATTTATTTAACCCCGGTATCATAATCGCCTCGATCAGGCTGCTGATCCCCTACGAGGTTGGCTGTAGGGCAATGGCGCCTCCACAGTCCTCTATTTAGGGTGTCCTTGTTTGTGAGTGTGAGTTGGTCCATAACTATCTGCCTGGATCTTCCTCGGCAGCGTCATCTTTGGTCTTTCTCTTCCCCTACTTCCTTGGGCCACAATTTCCTCAACCCTTTTCAGTATTTCAGATGGGTCTCGCTTCGCCTTTGGACATGTCCATGCCTCCATGCCATAACAGGCATTTTTCTCTGAGCTTGAGAGTGATTTCGGCAAGTTTCAACTCGTCTCTGATCTGGTCGTTTCACTGCCTGTCTGGATCACTCCATATCGTTCCAATAATTGATCCAATAAATATGAGTCCACGAAAAATTCGAAAGTGTAATACCTATATTCAGATTCAAATCGTATACTTCAACATATGCATTCCAAATATTACTTCAATCAAATAAATATTGGGTCAAATAACTGTTCGAGTGCGGCCTATATAAAAATGGCCTAACATATCAAAAGAGTGATGAAAGAAAATGGATTGAAATTAAGTTAATTGAAAATAAACACTTTTCGATAGGCAAGTTATCATAGACATGGTTGTCAATGAATATGATTTGATAAAAAATAAGTCTCATCTGAGTGTGGGTGAAGGTCAGCCTAATACTGTATCCCCTGCCTGCCAATAGAGAACATAAAATAGGCCAAAGTAATCACAGACGTTACAGGATTTTCACAACCGCTAAGATTGACATAAGTCATACCAAAGTCACTGTACCATAACTCATGTACTTAATGCTTTACATTTTGTACATGATACCTCCAAATATTGGGGATTCTACGAGTGCGAGGGGATTGGGGTCCCCACATAAGTGATTAATGAAAATTCCCCCAGCAACCCTCACAAACCCTGGTGCCTTTTCCTCCCCTTGCCCTCAGACTTGCTGAATTTTCGCTGGAGGGACACATTTACCGTAAATTATAATTTAATGCAGAAAAACCCATTTGCGTCCCCTAAAAAAGATGTAAAAACGAGAGATAGATGGGTCTGCGGATTGTTGCCAGAATTTTCTTCAGTCTTTGACATTAAATTCAAATTTCTGTTTACCAGTTACGGTACATGATTTGTCTCCGTGGCTTCATTTTATTTGATTTAAACGTTCATTCCGTTGGTGGATTCAGATAAGGTCAGGGAATTTATTTTGAATAATTTTCAAACACTACGGGCGTTTAGAAATTTTTATTCTGTACTGTTCTTCGGTGAATATTGTCACGAGTTTCCCTTTTCGATGCTTTCCCGCACTTGATCAGATATAAGTTGCCCTCCTCCTCATCTGCTTAGCAGCATTAGACTATTTTTGCTTTCCTATGTATACGTTGATATAATATGTATATACATATTATATAATAGTATAAAGTAAAGTAAAAATAAATTCCTCCAAAACATTACAGAATATTTTCATTGATACCAATTTTCAATGCAACGACAATACAATACAATATAAGTACATAAGAATAAGACTGCTTCATAGGCCATCCACCCTGTGCAATGAGAAACTCGTGTCTGCACGGATGGATGGCATATCAAGCAGGACAAAGAAAATAAATCAATGATAATTGAAAAGAATTGCGGAGAGCCCCCACACTATAAGAACTCTTGTCAAAGTGGAGGGCTAGAGCAACGATCGTAAAGCTATCTGTGCGAGAAAAAAAAAATATATATATATATTTATTTATTTATTTATTTATTTAAACAAATTGAATGACATAATTATGCACTTATTTAGATCGCGCAGGCATCAATACGATACTAGGGTTAGTAAAGGTTAGTTGAGTGTAAGAGAGGGCTTTATAGCCCTAACTCCGCTAGGTTGGCTTAGTAGTAGAAACAATAAAAAGTCCTTATTTATTTATTTATTAGTTTATTTAAAAAAGGTTAGTAAAAAAAAAGATTAGTAATATAGAATTACCTAGGCCTACTTAATAGAATGATGAATAAAGGAGAAAAAAAACAGCATATGTTATAAATATGTTAAAAAGAAAGTAATAATTTAAAGAACGCTCTGTGATGGTACCGGTACCGTGAATTGTGATGTGTCCGCCTGAATTGGTCTCTATTAGACATATCGTACTCAAATTGGCAGTGGAATCAAGACAGTAGAAGAAGGATAGTCAGAGGCAAAGCAGAATCAGGGGGAGGAAACAACAAACAAGTGAGTAACAAATTAGAGAAATTTTGTGCACTTCATTGGAGATGCAGTGACCTGAAACTAACTGGATGCCAGCTACAGCGCTGGACAGCACCAACTTTAACACTCTAAATTGCAACAAAGTTTTATAATCCAGCCAGCAATTTTAGAAATAATCTGAAGACAATTTCGAACTGGAGCTGGAGTTAGCAAGAGTTCGCTGCATGACATCCCAATGTTTCACATTCCTATATGGTACCAACCAATAAAATGTTTTAACCGGCACATTTGCCACATTTATTCAAACGCTAGGAAGTATAGGCCGGATAGGCGTAGATCATGGGTTCGAATCCATTTTTTTCTAAATGTACTAATTTCGATTGCCCCCAAGTTGTAACTCATGATATTATGAGTTAGTTCCGTGGTAAATAATTGTCCTAGGGTTAAATTTCGGCTGCCTCGACTTTCCCTTTGATACAGCACTGAATTGATATTATAATTATTCATTATTTATATTAATGTAGTACTACACAGTATTAATGGCAGCGTATGTGATGTACAGTTATGTTTAATTTATGGACATATGGTGTGGCCCATTGAACCTTGCCTGCCAACGACCCCTTCGGTTTTCGGATGTTTCCGAATGACTTTCAGGCCATTGGCAAACTCCTCGATGTCAATCACACCAATGGGCTAGCAGGCTATCTCATACATGCTTATACCATTGACATTGTAACAGGCGTTATCTTGACTTTGTTCAGTGGGTCGATTATGGTGATTGGTACTAACTTACTCCTGGGGTTAGAACTGTAAACAAACAAACTTTGAATAGCACTGTCCATTATAAAATTATCTTGTTTACATTTTTAATACCAGGGTATTATATTAACCCCGGTATTACAAACGCCATGATTGGGCCGTTGCTGTGCTAAACTAAAACATTCACATCTCTGTCTACTCGCAAAAACCATAGAGATATAGAATGAAGTGATCCAAAAAATTGACGGACATACAAAACAAAGTGACTTCGATGAGAAAGCAGGTCTCTACACTCCTTGCGAATGGAGACGTGTCGTAACTCAACACAAGTACCTATTATGTTAGTTAGGGGGGCGATTGAAGAGGTTAATCGGATGCATTCATTAAATGGTGTGTACGCGATTAACCTTAAAAAAAGTACAATAAATCCATCATAGTAACTGACTAGCAAGTTATATCTCGTGATAACAGAAGACATACATGTAAATGTAAATGATTGTGACGTTATTGGACTTGTCTAGGGAAACGTAGACCACTCGTCTATTGACAACCCTATTTATCAAAGGCGGGAGGCATTTTAAACTGCGGCGCACTATCAAATCCTGCTTGGTGGTCCATTATGGCATCATTCCTCAGGTTAACCAGAAACTTAGTTATCTATTTACAGAATCACTTTAAAAGCTGTAATAAACCTGTAATAGGTATAATTGAAATCGTAGGATTTATGAAGGAGATGATTAATACGTAGATACATCGACACAGCAGTGTTAACGTAATAAGTAAACATGTATTAGCGTAAATACTATCACACCTACTAGTAATTCATCAGGGAAACTCACTTAGATGTGGTAAAAATTTTTCCACTTTGCCATAGAAAAGAAAGTACCCCTATAATTAATTATAAAATGTACACTTATTATGTTCACAAAGTACCTAGCTTTGTCTACATAGAACATTTGACTCGGCTAAAAGTAAGAGAAGCTTTCAAAATATACTTACAAAGGTGAATTTTCAAAAAATGTCCCTTTCTACGCTGGATTTTGTGATAAGGCACAGTGAATATCGAGTGACGGTTACGTACATATTCTCCTAAGTTAAAAGAATAGACAGTTTATGACTTACTACATACTCGTACTAACAAAGGAACATCGCTATGGCGGCAATAAATTGTCAATAATATGTTTGGAACAAGGACATCAAAGTCATAATATTGCTGAAAGACATTACTATGTCCAAAACGAAAATAGGTTAGCCTATACAGAACATATGAATCTATAGGCTTATCGTATATCACGTCTTGATTTGCCAACTGTTCTAACAGCAAAATGCTAACATTTCAGGAGAGCGTTTCAAAATTCATTCCGGTGGTTTTAATTCATTATCTCCTTCACTTCAGCCCAGAAATTTTCAATTTTTTCTCAGGCTTGCAGATGCGTCGATTGAACGTAAAAAAGAGGACAAAAGAAATTGTTTGATGCAATAAAAAATATTCATTTTTTCAGTTAAAGCAGTTTAAAGTGTTCTCCTACCTTTAATAAGCCAAACAAGAAACCTTTGTCACGATACCAAAAACGTATCACCAACAGGAAGCCATAGGTCTACTAAATTAAACCATACTTTATGAAACTTTTCGAGGCACATTAAAACAACAATGATCACTTAAACTTAATTTACGTGGAATAAATTATATCGTAACCCCCAAAAGGAGCCAGTGTTTTTACTGTACAGATACGGAGAGGGTAATTAAGGTATCAGAAAAATATGCAAATTGGAGAATTTGCTTAGAAATTAAGAAAAGAGTGTTCTTTCGAATTATCTTTTTCATTGCCGCAACTTTTACATCGATATCAAAGTCAGCCAGGATGGTTTTTATTACAAAACGCATCAGCTGGTTAAACCACGATAGACAGAGCATTTCTGAATTTTGATTTTATGTAGCACTAGAACTACACGTGAACAGGCAGTTTAGATTTCTAAAAATGTCTTCCCTTCATTTTTTTTGAATTCATTTAAAAGTATTCCCACGTTACCATAATACCTGTATATGTAGCAATCGTCGACCCACGTAAATCATCGCAAGCAAGTTTACCATTAGTGTTTTATTTCTTCTGCATATCATAATATTTGCTTACCTTGCCTCCCCGGGTTTGTTCCGTTCTTATTGTGTATATGGAGTACTTGGAGTGTGGTTTCATAATTTGTGAAAAAAATCTAATTTTTACCGGAGATAGAGGAGTTATTTTTTCTTTACAATGTACGACCCTAAAATTTTTTCGCTTTCGACCGAAAATGGAGTTCGGCGAAATGAAATTCGCATCTTGCCTAGCCCGGAGGCTGAAGGGCTTACATTTATGACCTTCCTCTGCATAACATGTTATTCTGGGGTCTTAATAAATAAAATTCACTCTTACATGCAGCTTAGAGCCTTAGAATGAAAGAATAGATAGTAAAGATAGAAGAGTGTCAACGAAAGTGTCTGAAGTCAAATCCAGTGTTTTGTGATAATCCATTGTGCTGATAAAAGCAGTCTCTATGACTTGCAGTTGCGTGAGACATTTAACTGGTTGAGTTCCTGTCTCATGGTAATGCTAAAGCTTCCTCTTTAACCGTTCGTGATTCCACGTTGCAAAGCATAAACTTAGTGCAAGTTGCTGATTCAGTTTCGCATGTATCCGCGACATAAATAATACATAACACTTTGAGCATCTCCGACAAGTTCATTGTCATTGAAAGTGTGCGTTTGCACTTCTAATAAGGGTATTCACTATGTTGATGTTATCGAGTTACCAAGTTAAAGGTGTAATACAAGTTACCACACATTGTAAGCAGGCCCTGTCTTATAAATGGTTAGATGGGCGTTTGCCCAGGGCGCCAAGCTTCTGGGGGCGCCAGTCGAAATGAAAAAATACTTCATAATATACCCAAGTTAAATAAAGTAAAACTTGTGAGTTTACATCTTATACTTTGGTCGTATTTCTTACCATTCTCTTTCGCAACATTTTGTTTTAAATGGGGTAGCGGGCGTTGGAAGACTTGTTGTCCAGGGCGGGGAAATCTCACGGTCGGGGCCTGACTGTGAGTGGATCTCTGGGGGTTGCAAGTTCACCGTGATAAACAAATATGGCGGCGGCTGACACATTCCATTCATTTATCGATTGCAGCGCCGCTCTAACAGTTTAACGCGCTATAACCAACCCTAAAGAGAGTTTCGCTAACACCCTATTTGTATATATATATATATACGGTATATGGGCTAAAACATCAATTCAAAATAATTTAAAATGATAATACGACACATAAGACAACAAATTTAATCTGCAACTGAACGTACCACATATTAACGAGCGCGGCAGTACGTGAGCTAAGCTCCCTAACAACCTCACAACCGTCCCCTTGCACCTGCGGTGATCGGGAACTCGCCTCTTCGGGGTCTCGCATTAACGCGGTTCCATTTTCTAATTTTTCGCGCAATTTTTTAAATTTTTTTTCTCTCATAGGAACACCAAAAAAATAGTCAAATCGGTCCAGCCGTTGACGCGTGATGGCGTGGCCAAGGGAAATAGGGATTCATTTTTATGTATAGAAAGATTATATAACAATAAATGAGGATTTTCGGTATGAGACAGAATGAATGTTTTTAAGTCTATTCCAATGCATTTGCCGGTCGTTGGCGCTGCATGAAGCTTGGCTCATGAGAATTGACAGAGTAATCAAGACTACAATTACAGTTATTACCGGATTTTATTCAAATAGTCAGCCGGGGCAGAAGTCATCAGGCTGGCGGGTGGTCCTAGTACCTAGACGTCTCATAGTAGACATGCAGTCATATTGGGTCGTACATGCTTGAGTCCGTGCAGGTTCTTAAAAAAAGCATTCAACTATAGTAGGCTACCCGCAGTCGTAATTGTACTCATGGGTCTGTTCTATTGTACTTCCAATTAATAGGTAAATATCATTGCATATTGATATTGGATTTTACATCTAATTGGATTTCCAGTATTCCAAAATTAAAATTCAATAGCCTGCTTAGCCAATATTTAATTACATATATATATTGCAATATATAATATGTATATAATATCAGACTTCAAACGAAAAATTAACAAATATTTTACCGAGTATGGTCATGTTATGTGCCCATAAGACAAATATATACACTACATGACATAAATTTAGACACACAAATAATGCGAAACTGATACCAAGTATTATTTCTGGATTCACAATATGTGCTAAATCAAGGCAGATCATTTTGAGCTGATTTGGAAATTTTTGAGTAAACACCGTGAATACTGCAGGTGAGTGGTCGATTGAACAAACTCAATTTGAAATAAGACGCTAGAAAATATTATTTTAACACAACACTTCATGTATACCCCTACACTAGGTCTAAAAGTAAACAAAATTGTGTTCCGAGAGCGACATTTCTTTGAAACTGATAAACGTAAAGTTTTGTACTTCAACCTCTTTGTGTAGGACATTAAAAAAATATTATTCTTGAACTTCTTCATCCACGTTACCCCTATTGATTCAATGATTCTTTCAGCCCATAATGGGGATGATGATAGGACTAACAACGGTATAATTGGGGGGGGGGGGGTGAAATCTATAATTGAGTGAGTAATACTGTCTTTTATCCAAATTCAAGGAGTAGTTTGTCCTCTAATCGTCAGACAAAAATGTCATAAAAACACTTCCGGGACCTCAAAACGAGTAAATCCGTTGAAATCTCAAAATCAAACATTTCAAACATCACATAGCTTTCCTTATACTACTATAAGTAAGTATAAATAGGAAATCAAATAACCCACATGATCCCTCATTGTTGATTAAGATTCAGTGGCAAATGAATGAGTAGGTCTCCTATATGCCCTAGTTTATAAGGACGTAAGTCCAGAAGTTGTAGCTGAGCACTAATTAGGGGCACCGGTAATGTCATTTCTGTGTGGGCCGGATGAGTATAAAACTTGGACATTAAGCCAACTCATTTCTCGAGTTATTCATTCCGACCACGCATCACTCATTAGGATGGAATAGGTATACAAACTTTTTATTTGCCAGCTTTTCACGTAAGGACAGTTGTTATTAGTCGCAAAGGTGGACTTTTCCCGGTCACTGAAATGTTAGCGGTTGACCTTTAACTTTAACTTGATTTGACAGTGACAATGTAATGATTGTGTACTCGTAGTATGCTGCCACTATCGTTTAAGAAGTTTTTATTTACAATCTTTATCATTTATTTATTTATTTATTTAACGTATATACATATGCAAACTGTACTGTGTTACGCATGCAAAATGCATGATCCCAGCTGAGGCCATAGGACAAGAACTACCCCTACATCTGGAGGACCCATCACGGCTGTTTAGGTACCAGACATTACTGGCAACGCATGGCCCGCGGCGACTTGCTATCCGTTGCACTGGACAGCTAGTTGCGTTATAGATAATAAGGGATCAACTGCATAGGGGCATATACAATATAATACTATGAATATTGTAATTGGTGTAAGCAGTAAAAATTGCCAACTTCAGACACACAATACTGTGCACGTAGAATAGGTGGCGTGACAGTTGGAACAATAAAATATAAAATATGCTAGATAAGGTATCTTATAGGTTAAAAATAAGAATACAATACGGTTTTTGCATTGAAGAAATGTAAATTAAAAATAAAACATTTTGGTGTAGGGGCAAAACGCAGGAAGTCAAGTGACAAGAAATTGGCGAGACATACCGGATACAACTAGTATTAGTAATTATCAAACTTATATTGAGAGGGGGGGGGGGAATATTTCCTCCCTACTAAATAACGTTTTTTTTTTTAGAAAAAAAAGTGATTTTAAGTGATCCAAAATAAATCAACTAATGTATTGAAATAGGTTTTCCATAATTGTCAAGTAGCCTATTGTAGCGAACCAGCATGCATTAATACGGGAGCACCTACTGGAGATTTAAACAATACCTAAAATCTGTACCCATTAATTATTTTCACTTTACTGTACATCGAAACACAATAGGTCATTGGCATACAAAAATAACCTGAAAACGGTGTGTAGTGTAGACCTTTTCAACAACCCCAGCATATAATTTTTTGAAATTGCAATAAAACTAACCATTAAGATTTACTATACAAAAGAATCCGTACTTGGCTGTATGTTACTATGTGTCAATGGTAAGCTTGTCTGAGCTTCTCTTTATCGCTTGTAGCTCGTATGAACTGACATTGAGAACGTGTTCCAGTTGGCCGACGGCAAAAATTCTTGTGGAAACAACTCAAATACTGTTCAAAAATCCATGGTGTTGTTGGCAGGACAATGGGCCACTATATAAGTAGCGCTACGTAGATAAGAAAAACTTCAAGTAATAATACTCTACACAAAAGAGACTTCGGGCGATATCACATTTTAACCCCAAGAGTAAACCCCCGCGTAGAAATTTCAAATGTAAAAATTCCTCTGAATATGCCGATAAGCAACAAAGCAAAACAAAAAGATGCTGCAAGAATAAGAGACAACATTATTCAGTGAAAACAAGCGTTGGAGGGTACGCGGATATTATTGAAGGATGCGGAAGTAGAAGTCGAATACAGAATTGTCAACAAAAGTGAGAATACAAATGGCGCGAGGGGGTTGAAAAAATGTGAAAACAATATGGTACAAGGCTAATAACGAGAAGAGCTCTCAGGAAACAACATCAAGGGGGTGTTTATGTGTAAATAAATGTAAATGGGGAGTAGTAAAAAGTGGTTTAGTGTCGCAGATTCGGATTTCACATAGTACGCGACTTATAATGTCGCAAACCTGTCAATGCTGTTTTAAAAGTGTATTCCAATGTGAAAATAATTAAATTGTTTGTTTTGGGCTTCGGAAACGGCGAGAGAAGAAAGGGCGCGTTGTACCATCAACACAGTCAGAAACTGTTTTCCTAATAATTTTTTTATTGCTATTTTTCCTCTCATTTTTACTTCCACGGCTTTTTGTTTTCTTCGCGGCAATTTTGCTGCAAGTTTGGATTCTGATTTGGTTCAGATAGGACCTAAGTACTGTAAATTGAAATTTGCCTCTTTTTAAAAGTAATATAAAATTAATATTAATAATTAGATCATTCACTCACTCTTTTCCTTTTCCAGTAACCCCGGATATGAGTTGCCTATTAGCAAAAGCAATCCTGTCCACCCAGGTCGATTTTGAGAAACCGCAAAAACCTGCTGTGCCATGAGGTATAACATTACAGTTTTTAAAGCTAATTTTAACAGTATTACAATTGCTTTTGCGTCTCAATATCTGATTCATCGGATAGAGTATTGAAAAATAAAAAAATAGCGCGAATATCTCAAAACTGAAAAAAATGGAGAGGATTGCTTTTGCTAATAGGCAACTCATATATTGATATATTGAAAAAAAATTACTATACATATAATTACATAATTGTATTATCAAGCTTCCGCTTATCGAGCAATAATAATAATAATAATAATAAAAGTAGAAACACTATGTATCGGGACATGTAGAGTAGTGGTACAGACTCCGACTTTCACCCACACTTGCTACATTTTCTGGCCATGCTTCGGAGGGCATGTAAAGCAGGCGGTCCCGGGCCTTCCTAGTTGAGTGTAAGAGAGGGCTTTATAGCCCTAACTTCACTAGGTTGGCTTAGTAATAAAACAAAAGAAGTCAATATTTATTTATTTATTTATGCGATTTCATACAAACCACATTTTTTTGAAAATGATTGAAAATATGAAAATTATTGGGGCATGAATCATCAATAATTTCTTCAGATTTTTTTTTTAGAACGAAAACTTTTCTTGGAAAAGTAACTTTTTTGGTTTTGTCACTGTGCTGTATTTAACGCCCAAAACATGCTTGAAGCTAGAAAGCATCGATAGAAATGTTCCGTGTGTTTTAACTACAATATTAGTAGGCTTATGAAATATTTCTACTAAATTTCTCGTAGACTGCAAAGCATGATATTTGTGAGTTAATTTTTAACCAGCTACCTGAAGAATGTCCGGCCAGGTCCGCAAATGCAACAGGTGCGTGCTGAGTTAAACCAGTAGGGGTGAGGTTAATGATTGATGAAGTCTTAGTTAATTTTGACGTGCATTAAAATAACTGCCTCATTGGAGTCTATGGGCTAATTAGGTTCACGATAATGTCAGAGGTCACAGCTAAAGTTCACGTTACCTACTGCAAATTATTTCGTCATATTTTATTATCGCACAGTATTATACTGGTAACAGAATAACATTATGAAAAAGGAATCAGATATTTCCAATTTTACAGGAACGCGGAAGCCGAGTAAAGTCTGGACATGTAGAGTAGTGGTATGGGCTCTGACCTTCACCCGAAAGGTTGTTGGTTTGAGTCCCACGCTTGCTACATTTTCCTCGTAGCACATGTAAAGCAGGTGGTCCCGCGCCTTTTTATTTGGTTGTAAGAGAGGACTTCAAAGACCTAACTGGGCTAGCTACGTTAAGAAATAGAACAAAAGTTATTAATCAATTAATTTTATATTTAAGCATTCATTTAAAACTCACTTTATTTTCCTTTATTATAACCTCACAATACATCAAAAATATGAAAATAGCTTGGAGCATCAATTTTTCACTTTCCTATGTATACGTTAGTAAAGCTTTTTGAGGGTCGAAATTTTTTGTTTCGAGATTTTAACGGATTTACCCGTATTGAGGTCCCAAGAACGTGTCTGTTCATCGATTTCGGGGCAAACTACTTGATAGATTTTAACGAAATTTTGCATACTGGTTCACAATAATCATTACTCGGGACTCCTTTTTTACTTTTGGGCTAACTCAATTTTGGAGGATTTAACTTCCAAAGCTAAGGCAACAAAGCCCTCTCATTCACTCAACTAGGAAAGCTCGGTCGAGCTGCTTTGCACTCCCTCCGAAGCATGGCCAGAAAATGTAGCTAGTGTGGGACTCCGTACCTCCAGTCTACAGTCCTGACATGCAGACATGTGTTTTGTAGAATAATTATTGGAGGAATGAACTACTTCTATCATCTCCTTATCAAAGCTTAAGGAAAAACTGTTATGTGTTAAAGTTAAAGTTTACAAACCAGGCTATAGAGAACCGCATGCTGCAATAAGTTAGATGGCTAGCTAAGTGGGGATTGATTTAAGAAGAACATAAAACATGTTGGGGACTTATCTGATAATGAGCTTGTGGATGAGTTATGTGGTTGTCAAGTAAACGGCCGATGACAGCGGGCTTTGAGGTCGCGTGCCGCGCCAGCAAGCTACGCCTATGTCCCTTACGGTAATAGGCTACTTGACAATTTTTGAAAACCTATTTTAATGCATTAGTAAAGTTAATTTAACCCCCCTAAAATTAATATTTTTTTCTTTAAAAAAAGGTGAAAAAGGCACTATTGAGGCTAGAGCGAAAAAAACATTTTTCCCAACATTTTAAGTTTGATGGTTAAAAAGAACGTAACTTGGTGAGTAAAATCCGGGATGATAGGCCGTGGGTGGTCTGTGGCAATGCATTAACTTCTAAGATTGTAACTCATCAGCATTAATGAGACTCAGCAGCAACTGTTTGGGCAAAGGGATGTGCACCGGTATTTATACCAGATAGGTGGTGGGGGGAGGGGGGAGGCGGAACCCTCCTCACCCCTGATTGGCTCTCTGCTTTCTCAACCTGATTTTTGGATGAGGATGCCATTAACTTTCCTGTAGCCTAGAATGACGTCATCATTCAGAAATCAGGTTGAACTAGCAGGGAGCCAATCAGGGGCAAGGAGGGCTCTGCTTCCACCCCCACCACCTCTCGTCTTGGTATAAATATCGGTGCATATCCCGTTGCCCAAACAGTAGCTGCTGGGTCTCCAAGATACAATATTAGAAGTTTATGCAGGACCATTGCAAATGTAGACCGTATAGATGTTGTCGAAAGTCGAAACGTTTAGAAGTACCCTCTTAGATTGACCATGGCCTGTCATCTCGAATTCTACTGCTTCATCAAGTAAATCGGGCCGTAACAGTCTTTGTTATTATTGTATAATAAAGCTTCATATCAACTTATTTTCAATTTCAGACCAGAATCAAGACTATCGTCTGTGAGACGGCTTCTAAATTTATTTTTCATAATGATTGTTCTCATGAATATGTTGAACCAAATAAGGAGAGAACAGCAAATGCAAATTTTTTTTACTGCCAATATTTTAATAAGGTTGGAAAGTGTATCAAGGTTGGTGAACCTGCTGCCATACAGCCAACATAATGACTATGGCGCCAGTTTCTTTTGAGACGCTTAAAAATGATTTTTATTTTCATTTTTTGTTGTTAAATTATTTTATATTGTTTTAATTTTTGTATATTTATATTTTTGTCACGCAGGTAAGAGCCACGCCAAATGAGTCAAAGAGCCGCATGCGGGGTCAAGAGCTGAGAATAATTTTTCAGATAAAAACTTTTAGTTAACAAATTGTCTTGTTTACTTTATAACCCCAGGTTAAGTTATCTTAAAATCAGAATCTTAAAATATATTATAGGACAGAATGCACCGCTATTGCTTCAATTTTACATAATCTTCCAATGTTCTTTCCATCTTTATCATTATCTCAATAATTTGATTCGTTGGTGGGATTACAATATCATTAAATAATTGACTCTTCTCCCTATTGAACGAGCTTTTCAGCCTTCAGGAATAATTATGCTTTTGATGAAGTAACGACGGCTAAGATGTAAGAGAGAGGAAAGGTAAGGCTTCAAGAAGACCCTCCAACTCATTAATTAACTCGTTCATGCTAAACTTGTTATCGTAACTTCTTTTAATCATACTCGAGTACAGTAATCCGAGTTTCCAATTGGGTCCCCAAACAAATCTCTACAGGGACATTAGACGTCTCTGTTAACAATACTAACTATAAGCTAAACATTCGATTTGTATATGATGTTTAATGTCATGCCAGTAGAAATCAAAGTATTGAAAAAAAATGAAAAAATATTTAAGGCGATTGTGAAAAAGCATATATAACCAACCTTTCTGATTAACAGCTAAGTACTTGCCATATTATTTTAGCTTTTTTTAAATTTTTAAACTAACACTCTTTTAACGTTTTATTTTTTGTTTGATAAATATTGCTTACTTACATCTCACCTCGATCTTCAGTTACAGAGAAGCTCCCTACTATTTTAGGGGTAAAGTTGATCCAAAATTGACAGAAAATCCCTGAAATGTACAAGTTATAAACTTATAGGTGCAGGATTGTCAATGTAACTCACTAAGGTAGGTACCCCGCACACCTTCAGGTTAAGGGGGCCTACGAAATAATTTGTTACGCCAATCATTTTAGAAAAATATACGAATTGTTATTATTACTATTATATTATACTTTCCATCAAAGGTTCATTCTACGTAACGTAATAGCATTTCATTTGGGGGGGAAAGGTCATGACCCCATGATCCCTCCCCGATGTATCCGCGCCTGTATGATGAGTGACTTGCGGACCTTTCTGTGCATAGTTTACCAACTGTATACATATGTAACCAAACTTTTTAAACCTCCACATTGATGATATATACCAGCATTATTACGTCTTACTCTTGTCCTCGTAGATTTAGAAATAATAATTCCCCTGTGAGAGGAAAATTGGAAAAGTCCTCTCGTTCTCTTTCTTTGTTAAGTTTCAAAATTCTGCTCTTGAATGGAATAAAAACTGTTTTTGAAGTCAAAAATTATTTCAAACGCAATTGCTTTGAAAGCTTTGCCTTTGGGTTACCACTAAGTTTGCTTTCGAGTGCTTAAAACCTATGCGGGTTGAAATAATAATAAAATTCAATTTAAAAGTCACAAAATTCACGAGTTTATTATTGATTTAGCTGGATTATAACTAAACCGTTATGTTTAATGTTTTATAATAACCTTCAAATATAATTTCTGTTAATCCGTCCATCTGCTTCATAACCTTCATAAGCTGGCCCTGAATACGGCCAAAACGGGCCGAATCAGAAATTCCCCCCTCAAATTAAATCAAACATCCGCCTATACTCAGTAAATTAATGAATCATACATTTCCAATCTCTACAAGCCAATATACAAGGGGAAAATTTTAATTTAGAGGTTTAAGGTTAACTGATTCAAAACAGCCTAACTTTATTGGAAGTACGGTAAATATGTATGAATGTACTATATGTATTGTATGGTATGGTAATGTTACAAGTATTGTAGGAGTATAGAGTGTTCAGCAAATTTATAATTACTTCTTTCACTATGTAAGGACGTACATTGGTCGCTCATGTTAAAAACATCAATTTTGCCACTCTAAGATCTCACTTTTTTTTTAATGCGTACCCTTGTAAATTGCCAATAACCAATAAACCGTCAGTTTAATTGAAATTACTAACAGTAAGCAGGTGGAACAAACAAATATACAATTCAATCACATATCAAATTAATTATGAATAGAACTTCTAATGAGAAACTGTGGAGAGTAATTTACAACAATATCTAATGCGCGGTTTAGCGGAAAATTGCCGCACTGTTCCATTATACCAAGCTTTGCTGCAATCCAACGACTGATGGTACAGCGCGTACTGCACAATTTGCAGCCTATACAAAAACTAATACTCTAAAGCCTGAGAATTTATTCGATCCTCTTGCCTTGGGTCATGTTATCACATACTGTGGACCATACTTTTTAGGTAATTATGTACTGGATAAGATTATATCTTTTTATAAACCAAATTGATGTGAAGTTCACATTTTCAATAAAATTATTTTTAAATACAAAAAATATAATACAATTTGCATCTAAAAATGTTGTGGATTCCATCATTAGCATCGATCATAGATTTCATCAACTTCTATGTTTAAGGCAGAATTTTTTGATATATTTATTACATGCAAAGAAATGAGACTTAGTCATTTTTACGAGGTTAACTCTTCGTTAAGCAGCATGCATATTCTCAATTCAAAATTCATTTTTTAAAAAACTTTCGCAATAGATTTCCATTTTCTCTAATGAAATAATATTACTCGATACAGTGAAGTGATAGTAGTAATTAAGTCGGGTACAGTCTGTGTATTAACATGGCTGGTATTTTTAAAGATTTTATCATCTGATTCATCTCCTTGCGGCTGAAGTGGCCCGATCATGGTGATTTTCATACCGGGGTTAATATAATACCCTGGTATTAAAAAAATAAACAAGATAATTTTACAATGGAAAGTGCTATTCAAAATTTGTTTGTTTACAGTTTTAACCCCAGGAGTAAGTTAATACCAATCGCCATGATAGGGTTGCAGAACGAGGAATTAATGAATTTCATTATAAAGACTCGGTCGCCATTTGTTTAGAAACTAATATTTTGCAATCTCTGCCTTAAATAGAACGGGCTGAGTTGATTAGGTAGCTATCGAATTTAAATAATAGAATAAATATTTACTATTTACTGATTTAAATAGGTACCTACCGAATAGGTTATGCTATGTCTAATTATAATTAAATTTGAATTCAAAGACTTGATTCCAATTAGAAGTAATACAGTGGCGCCTATGTTTCATAGCTTATGCTGCAGGTCAAGGCTGAGTGTTCAAAATGTTTTGTAAACAAGAAATTTGCTGATTTTTTGACGAAAATAATTTATTGCTTATTCCACAGATACAAAGATAACAAAGTGAACAGATAAAAAGCTAATAAAAATCCAAGTTATCGCAGGAAGTTTATGTTTTCTGGACTGAAATATTATTACCTTAAAAAAATTGGATAAAGAACATTATTTACCCATTTACAAAGATTTACCCATTTTGTAGTACAGTTGTAAATCTATAAGGGAAATAGACAGCTTTCACAGAAAGCTCGTATTTTTTAAGATTTTTTCATCTGTTCCCTTTTATATCTTTGTGGCTGTGGAACGAGAAATTAATTAATTTTGTCCAAAAAATACGATAATTTCTTGTTTACAAAACATTTTGAACACTCAGACTTAAGATTTCACCAGAAATTCGAAAATATGCCCACATACGAAAACACGTGGTGATGTTGGAAGTGCATGCATGCCCAAATACAGGGTTAAAGTTAGACAAGCTTCTCGGCAATAGCAAAGCTCCATATACAAGTCAGTCGTGTATACAGTGGACCTAAAATCGAATAAATTACACTAAAAGGTAGGGTTGGAATAATCTTCAACGGGAAATTCTCTGCGGCTGGCCGTTTTCCTTCCGCCCTTCTTTTTGCGCTTAATCAGATAAGACACACATGGGGGGAAGAAAAGGAAACATTCACATGAGCCTCGTTCCAAAATGGCTCTCTTCCCTTAAGGCTGCAACATGACAGAGAGCTTATTCCCCAACCTGCTCAAGTCGCACTTATCTCTCCACTACGTTTGTCTGCCATAGTAAGGCCTTCAGGGCTTCTGCCTAGACAAATATATATTGCTCTTTTCTTGTTTTAAACTCGCTCTATTTCATTTCGCGGTGAGCGATAACGCCCCCCTCCCCCCTGTTTCTTCTCTGGAGATAGTGAGGAAAAGTCGCTTTATTTTTTTGACTTTCCCATTATGACATCCACCTGAGAGGAAGAAGTCTCTAAAATACTCTGCCGCGATGTGCGGGCCTTTTAACTTTCCTGAAGCTTTTCTCGACATTCTTCAACATTTAAGGGCGCTTCTTTACTTCCTTACTGATACTATACAAACTATTGTAGAACAGGGTCTTAGTCTGATAAGATTAATCAGTAATTTGTATTAATTCCATTGTGTTTTGATTTTCAAGCTTAACTTACATCTTTCGAGCTACATTTTTAGTTTTATTGTCGCTTTATGTCTTTTTAGGCACTTAGTATGTTTAGCCACCAGCTGTAAGCCACCAAGACTGCGTAATAATGCTTCTACCAGCAGAAACAGCAGCAGCAAAAGCAGGCGCAGCTGGTTCTGCTGCCGGACAGAAGTGAAAAAAACCTAAAACTCACACTAGCTACTGTAAGCCATCCCGCGTAGCGCCCGATTAGTAGGTGGGCCTAGAGTTCTATATACGAGCGATGGGACACTCCAGCGCACTAATTTTTATTTTCCTGGGGCGTTATTAATTTGAATTTCCCGCGCATATTTTAACACCGTCACGTGGCACCTTACTACTGCGGTATTATATAAACCCCGGTGTTATAATAATCCCAAATTGCCATGATCGGGCTGCAGATAACTGCTTTGTAACTCAATTGAAATTTAGTAAACCAAATTCAACATTGTTTATAGGCCTAATATGGTACGAATATCTCATATGCAGTCTATCTTTACAAAGCAATGTGAATTCCAAGACCGAGTATAATACATCATTCATTGAAAATACAATGCCCAACCCTCTCACAAAGTAAGAACTAGGGAAGCAAAGCCGTAAGAGCCCATCAGACCATATTTAGCCCCACGTTTTGCGGCATCGGCGGACACAAAGGAGGCAAACGCTGCTTGCCAACTTCCTTACGTGTTCCATCTAAGCTCTTGTTCCGACTTGGGTGTAAGTTGGCCAAAGTTCCCGTGAGCAAAGTTAGGAGGAGGACTTAGCGAGGACTCTGCCAGGTGCTGCAACTTCTTCATCGTAAAGTAAGTCACACAGTAACATGACTATCCTCTCATTGACCCATTTCTGCTGCATCCTTCATCAGCTCTGGGTGCCAATAATGAAGAGAGTGAAATAATAATACGAAATAATGTTACCAACAACTTAACGCAAAAATAATAAAAAGTCGGAAATTTCTATGGACAGGTTTTGTGTTTTATACATTCTCCGGCAGTTTCATTTGAAAAATTAGTGTGAAAAAAATTATTGGTTCAAAATAAGTTTGTTTTCCAACGCCTGCTTTCAGCATTTCTGCTTTAAGTAACCCTGTCAGCCCGTCTGGGGGAGTTAGGCTGTTTCTTAACTTGAGGCACCCTAAGGGCAAACTACTTTACCTCAGAGAGAAGAGGCGTTGCCTGACACGGTGGACTTCTTGATTATAGCGGCTTCCGAACCACTTGGGGAACATAAGAAATTCACACGATTAATTCGGAGGTGATCAGGACTCGACACACACTTAGACTGACTGGTAGTCTCAGCGCGTTATCATGCCCGACCTTGTTCTGCTGATAACTCTGTGCACACTACCAAGTCTGTTGCAGTTTTGAACAGGCTCTGTTCTGGGGGCTTCTACTTGGTAGATTCAAAAAACCTGAAAAACTGACTCTGTGGATATTGTAAAATTTGACTGAAGCAGCTCACTGATAGCTGGCGGTAGCAGGATCGTAAAGGCCGTATATTTTAATTAGACCTTCATTAGAAAATATCTTTCCAAAAACAACCGCAAGCTGCGAAACTCGTTTTACATGTGCGGTTATTATTCTATAATTAAAACACATTATTTCATGGATACTAATTTCCCATTAGCTTATTGCGATCTATACAACTAAATTAGACGTTTAGGGAGAAATATTAAAATATTATGTTGACAAGGAATGGCCATGTATTAATTAATTTCTCGTTCCAAAGCCCCAAAGAGATGAAAGTGGTCAGGTGAAAAATTCATTAAAAAGAAATTCTGACCTTCCCAAAAATCAGTTCATTTGCTCGACTGATTTACAACAGTTCTATAGAATCTGTTTAATGCAATTTGTCGGGTTTTTTGAATAGTAATAATAACAATATTTTATGAGAAAATGGAAAACAGCCGGGTGGGTGTTGGAACTTGGCTCGTGCGCTTCCGCGCGCGTTAATTACCTTCATAAACTAGAATTTTTTATCTGACCACTTTCATAACTTTCCGACTGTGGAACGATAAATCAGTAGTGTAACGAGGGGAGGGGGGGGGGGGTGATTCTAAAATTGCTAAATTGGACAAAAAATGGACAAGATGCATATTATGTCAGGACATGTAGCGTAGTGGTACGGACTCTGACTTTCACCCGAAAGGTTGTTGGTTCGAGTCCCACACTGGCTACATTTTCTGGCCATGCTTCAGAGGGCATGTAAAGCAGGCGGTCCCGGGCTTTCCTAGTTGAGTGTAAGAGAGGGCTTTTAGCCCTAACTCCGCTAGGTTGGCTTAGTAATAGAAACAATAAAAAAACCTTATTTATTTATTTATTATACGTGTACAACAACATAAAATTAATTAAACAGTTAAAAATAAAAATACCAAAATATACAATAATTGTTTGGATTTTACTGTGGGACGGGGGTTTATAAACCTTTTGACGATTTCTCTAATTTTCTAATAAAAAATCTTTAAAAAATATATAATAATCTATTTAAAGAAATCGTACGTCCGTGAAAACGGTTTTCTCCCTTTTCTACATTTTTATGAAAAGGGGACGCAAACTGAAACGAAAAATCGAAAACCTACTCTTACGCCACTGCAAGAAATAAACTAATTTTATCAAAAATTTACGGCCATTTCTTGTTTAAAACATATTTTGAAATCTTTCCCTTAACCTACTAATGATTTCCAATTAATATTTCACTTCAATACAAAATACAAATTTACAATAGAAGTCATAGTCCGGTCAATTTAGACCAAAAAATGAGAGTGAAGTTACATAAAGTCCCAACAAGCTGAATTTTTGTGAAGTTGTTCAAAACATAATTATAAACAATGTCTGGAAGTTCCCCATCATTCCCCTGTAAGGAAAAAATTTAATTCAAGGTCAAAGGTCAAAAAAATGAGTTTTTCGCGATTTTCAGCAAAACGGTAAGTTTTATCATAAAAGTACTTTAGACAAAAATTGTAGATCATAAAATTATCTATAAAAAATGTATTCATACTTTTTTTTTCTTACGAGCCACCGTTTCTGAGATATAACGATTCTAAAAGTTATAAAAGTTGTTATCGTCATAATATGCATGAGTACGCCACGTATATACATCTAGTTGTAAAATTTTATATATATATATTTAATGTTTAAATATTTTTCTATCGGTCATTGTAACTTATACTTACAATATAAAATATACATAAGTTTTAACTACAAGAATATCAGGTAAAAAGAAACCCAGTCCCTTAATCTTTAAGCCAGTGTAACTTCGATACATCTGTCTCTTGTTTCATAGTGTGCGTGGCTAGGGTCTTATACCTCTTATAATAAATGAAATACCGTTAGTCTTGAGCGTCACTAGTGGTGTAAAAGGAACGAGAATTTCAGGACTCGCATCGAATCCGCATCATCCGCATGAGAACCCGTATCTTTCGTATCGTTCCTTTCGTTCCTTTGAGTACTGACGCTAAACCCACCACACTCGCATACCGGACTCAGGCCTGCGTGATTGTTTAAACCGCATCGTTCCATTCGTTCGTATTTCGGTCCAGGGTACCTACTACTGGAATCGTTACTCGTTACCGTATTTGCTTCGCTTTGGATTCGTTGACTACCTAATGCTGTACTGCAGTAGACTATTTGGCACCAGACTGCAAAAAGGGATGCAGTGCTAAATGTGGTTGCAAAAAAGTCGGACTGTCTTGTTCTTTGGCATGCACAAATTGTCAAGGCCGGTCGTGCTCTAATATTGAATCACAAACAATGGAGGATTCGTTTGACTCCGACGAAGTATCATGCGATACATCGCTATTGACGCAATTTACTTGCATCCAAAATGAAGATGAAGAAGAAGCAGGAGAAGAAGAACAAGAAGAAGATCAAGAAGAAGAACAAGAATTTGAAACTTACGAATAAGATGAATAAACTTCAACACTTTTTTTTCATTTACATCGCTTTTATCTTTCCCAATCTTTGAAAATTTCCGTTATTTTGCAATAGTTTTACATTAAACAGGATCACAACTGACCCGTGGAGTAGGCCTACTGGGGAAACCACGTTAACAAAAACGCGCTAAGTACACTACCTCATAGGTGGCGTGGAAACGTGTGCATATTATGACGATAACAACTTTTATAACTTTTAGAATCGTTATATCTCAGAAACGGTGGCTCGTAAGAAAAAAAGTATGAATACATTTTTTATAGATAATTTTATGATCTACAATTTTTGTCTAAAGTACTTTTATGATAAAACTTACCGTTTTGCTGAAAATCGCGAAAAACTCATTTTTTTGACCTTTGACCTTGAATTAAATTTTTTCCTTACAGGGGAATGATGGGGAATTTCTAGACATTGTTTGTAATTATGTTTTGAACAACTTCACAGAAATTCAGCTTGTTGGGCCTTTATGTAACTTCGAATGTCTAAATTGATCGGGCTATCAATATGAATGCTCCTAACTTCTGTCACTATGAAGCTCTGGGGCACATCCACTCATTCTAACTTCTATGGTTTTATATTGTTCCAAACACGCCTCCGACAGTGTCTTGCTAACACCGGAAGTCCATAGCAGGTACATCTGCAGATTTATTAGTATGTGCAGCATGCTATAGTTGGCTAAGCTACTTAAACATTCAGGTAGCCACTTGACCAAACGCCACTGGCAATAAATTCGTATAATGAAGGTAACACAAGCGCTAACATCTTCCGCTGGTAGTACCTGAACCTGGCGTTCAGTCCAGCCTCCAGGACAAGGTGGCCTAACGACATGAGTATAGAGCGACCTGATTACAGCCCGCACTAATGACATGGCGCGCCCACGTGCATGAACTCATCTTCGTGGTCAGCAGGTACTAGGTAGGACTGACGCAGTCGGAGGAGTGTTCGCAGAGGAATGACTCAGCTGAAGAGATCTGTGCGCAGGTATTTAATTAGAATAACACAATAGAATGGTATTCTTATCTTTTATCTATATTTACATCTAAATCTTCGTTAATTCAATTGTAATTTGGACTTGGGGCCCATTCGAATGTACCTTTAAGTACTCCTTGAAATGGAAGTTGCAAGAACAATATCGTATGTAGGGCGGTTATTGTAAATGCAACTTCCTTTTCTGATGTGATCCCATACTACTACCCTACGCAACCCACCAAACCGATATATAGACTACATAAAGCAACTTATACGCCTTACTTTAATAGCGGATTCTAAAATTTGTCTATATATTCTTTAGATCTATCAGAACGTGTCACTATAAGTTATAGACTTCTACGCAAAAACTTCTTTATCTTGTAGGATCTACCATTTCAACTGCCCCATAACACTTATCGAAGACTCTGTATTTATATAAATATTATAAAAATCATGAAAAAGCTTTGCTATAAAACCCATACCGTCAAAAATTAAAAACTAATAATTTTGAGTAGGGAGTATGTCAGAAATTCTGAGGAACTAGTGAAAAATTAAATAAAGATGCGGCTATAACGCACCATATAAATAACACGGAATGACCACCATATATATAAGTTATTTGGCACAGTGAAGAATATCGGCTATAGGGTACATTAAGTTCACTATAACGTCATAAGGTAGCATAACAGAATCCGCCCTTATGTATTGTTGTGCAGCCACACAACTGCCCTTGTCTTGTTTCAATCAGCTATGGGTCAGAAATAACACATTTCATTGTGTTTTCGCTCAAGCTGTATTGTGTCACCTCGTGCAATCATAATATTGTGAAAAATCTATAGAGCAAAGCAGCATTGTACTACACCCTGTATTGCCACTTCATTACTTGGGTCTAAGAGGTAAGGGCCGACAGGAACCCTTTGTTCAAGTTTCCTAGAAAAGAGATCTTGAAAGATCCTGGTGGCGATACGATTGAAGCGGTACGCCCTTTAAAACGTACTGCATATATGCGTGCGTGGGAGATTAGCACTATTCATACACTCAAGTTCTTTAGGAAATTGATTCGAGTGCCTCTATTTTTATGCTATCAAGCATCACCCAACAAAATTTTCATTATTAAATTTCCTTCTTTATAGGTAGTTTCTCAAGTGGTCTTTTATTACGTGCGGTAATGCTTTGTTCATCAGTACAACAGGATTACGTTGACAGAGCTGTTTTTTTAAAAACACACATGTAATGTTCCTCATTGGCAGGCCTAAATAGGGGAATGTCTAATCAGATCTCTCATAGGTTTAATAATTAAGCATCAATTTCTACTAATGTACCGTACACGCGAATTGGTAATTTCTGTAGACTACCATAAGTTATGGACCTTAACTCAATTCAAAATAACCCTTCAAATAATTTCTCAGTTTCATGAAAATTCAACTTTTCCTACCCTAAGGGGTATTCACTTGTCCAAGGGAAAATTCAGAGAAAATATAAGTTGAATATAAGGGTAAAGAACCGGTCCGAGTTTACTCGAACATACTTTGCAACTTATCAAAATTAGTAGATAGAGAAAATGAGTAATTTCATGGTAAATAATTTTCCTATGATTCCATTTCCGATACCTCGGGGGGGGGGGGGGGGGGGGGGGGTTGTCCACCTGACGTCACTGGAGGTGAGGTAAATTCTAGATAGGTCAGACCAACACATTACCACACAGCAATACTGGCAGGGCACGCAATGCATTTGAGCGTAAATTATCAAATCAATCATTTAAAAAATCAAATCATGTAAAAAAAAAAAAAAAAAAACATTTTTTTGTACAAAACCAAATACTTTTCTGGGAAAGCAACCTGTCCGGTTTCGTTGCTCAATTTAACACCTAAAACATACCTGAAAGTAGAAATCATCGCTAGAAAGGTTTCGCAGAAAAATTATTTTTTAGTCATTTTTCATGAAAATTTAGTTATTTTTATTTTTTTACCCCCAAAAACAAACTATCAAGGGGCAAGCGACCCCCTGCATTTATCAACATTAATAACGTATACAATATATGTGAATTTAAAAGAAATCGTTGCAGCCGTTTTTGAGAAATAATCTTTTTAGAGGTTTTTTATTGAGTTTTTTGAGAATAAACCCCCCCCCCCCCTCAAATTGAGTTAGCCTACAAACCTGTAACCTACATGTAAAATTTCATCAAAATCGACCGAGTAGTTTGCCCGGAAATCGACGCACAGACAGACAGACAGACAGAGAGACAGACATACAAACAGACAGAGCGACCGACAGACATTTCGGAAAAACTTTTTGGGGTTCCTGGGACCTCAAAACGTGTAATTCCGTTGAAATCTCGGAATCGGAAATTTCGACCATCACAAAGCTTTCCTTATACTACGTATAAATTGGAAAGCAATAAATATACATAAAATATTGTACAGTGAATTTTTTAGTAGTAATGGTCTTGATTACACACTCGAATATTTATTCGATCGAAGAAATATTTGGAATGTTTATTTTGAAGTGTACCATTTGAATCTGAATTTAGGTATTACCCCTTTGAAGCATAGTGTCTTCGACCGAACCCACCTTTTCCAATTTATTTTACAGCAAGAAGAGGTGGTTTCGAGCGAAATGGTGAAAAGGTGAAATAGTGGATTGGAGCTCTATCTAGCAGAAAACATTTAAATCATTCTGTGAATACTTTGCGCGGCATTTTGATTTTTTGTAAACAGGGGTCAGGGGATGAAAATGGCGTCTAAAGGGGAAGCAACAAAGGTAATTATTTATTTAAAATTTTATTTCACTGGTTTAATGGCTAAATTGGCTTTATATTTAATCTATGATATTCTTCTGAAGTAAATATTACCAGTATGATTAAAAAAACATTATTATTTTTTAGTTATGGTAACTTTTCCTAGTGGTTTCGATGGAACCCACTATGCCTCAGAGGTCTTCAAAGAGTCAAAGAGGGAGGAACTAATTATCAGTAAATAGGCAGAAAACGTGACGTCTCATCGAAAAACGAATTAGTACTAATATCTGGAATTGTGATTGAAGTAGCCTACTTCCAATCGTCTGATTATTTTTTGCTCAGTCCAAATTCTGCCAACTTGCGTACTGGCGCGCGCGCGATCAATTTTTTACACCACTACTAGTTCTTCATATTTTTGTGTTGTTATTTTAGGTTTCCGCTGATATACCGTCAAGTGGAATTCTGACCTTAGTGACATTGAAATTCCCATTCTCGACCAGAGTTGGATTTATCCAATTTTCGGAGATCATGAAGATCAAGAACAACTCATCAACTCACCTGAAACATTGGAATCTGATTATGATTCAGAGGATGAACTTCCCTTGAGCCGTCTTCAATGGTTAGATTCTCATACATTACCAGAAAACTGGGAAGAAAATTTCACTCAAGGAACTGGAACCAATTTTGTTGGCGACGACAATGAGCTAAGACCAAGAGAATGTTTCAGTGTCTTTTTTTGTGACGAAATGTTAGAAAATATCGTCACACAAACCAATCTTTATATGGAAGCAATGAAGCCAGGATCTCGTAAAACTAATGTCGACGAGTTGAAAGTTTTTATCGGAATACACATAATACTGGGGCTAAAGAAGTATCCCAGTTACAGGGACCCATGGACTAGTTCTAAAATATTCCACGACCAGTACATTGCTTCAGCAATGACTAAACATAGATTTGGCTTCCTTCTGAACATGATACATTTTAATGACAATTCGAAACAGGCCAAGAGGGGCGACGTGGGCTACGACAAATTGTACAAAATTAGACCCATCATCGACCACTTGAATAAACGTTTTTCTGAAGCCTACAAACCAAGTCAAAACCAAAGCATTGACGAGTCAATGATGAAGTTTAAGGGAAGGAGCTACATGAAGCAGTACATGCCAATGAAGAATAAATCGCGGTTATCAGTTATGGGTCAGGGCTGATGAGATGGGATATGTATGCCAATTTGAGGTATACACCGGAAGAAACAGAGATGGTCCTGCTGTAACCGACCTAGGCGCTAAAGTGGTAAAAAAATGACAGAAGGATTAGAAAATAAAAATTACAACTTTTTGTTCTGGATGGAATGGATCTCCTTGCCCATATGAAAAGGAATGGGATGAACTGTACTGCCACTCTAAGGAGTGACAGGAAGCACCTGCCTGAAATCCCCATCGATAAAAATATGAGGAAAGGTGATTGTTACGAAAGAATACGAAAAGATGGTGTAGCAGTCACAAAATGGAAGGATCAAAGGGGCATATTGATGATTTCCAATTGTCATCAAATAGGGGAGTGGACCAGAAACGAATCTCGGCAAAAGGACGGGACTCAAATATCAAAAAACGTGCCAAATGTGGTCATTAATTATAACAAATATATGGGCTTTGTCGACCTAGCTGACCAGAAAAAATCGTACTACGAGATCGACCGGAAATCAAAGCGGTGGTACTTGAGAATTTTTTGGCACCTGCTCAATGTGTCAGTAGTAAATTCGTTTATAATACACCAGGCAATCCATCAGACCACCGACTTGAAATAGAAATAGAAGGCAACAGACGGACTGGTACTGGTCTCCGAGGTCTTCTAAGCCTACAGTCCCGATTGAGAAGAGGGAAGGAAAAATGGCGCACATGCCTTCATATGCTGGAAACTCACGAAGATGCACGGCCTGCTGCACCAAGGCTGAGCCACACCGTACAAAGTGGATTTGTACAGGTTGCAACATCCCACTTTGTCTAAGTGATAAAAAAAAATTGCTTCATGACATTCCACAAAAATAAAAATTAACGTCTTCTGTCGATATCTATTTATAATCACATTTGGGAAAGTTAAAAATAAAAATTTCAGTTAATGTAACGTCTTTTACCTATTTATTTATAATTAGTATCTCATTTTGAAAAGACCTTTCATGTATAGTGGCTTCGCTCGAAACCACCTCGTTTAGACCCTTGCGGAATAGTGGTCTCGGGCGAAACCACCACCCTTAACTTTGAAAGGGTTGACGGTAGATATAAAAACTATTCAGAATATTTGATCTCAGCCACATAACAATAATAAAAGTGAAAGAAACCAGAAAAAAATGAAAATGCCTAGTTTTGTACCTTAAAGGGTTACACTTTCGAATTTTTCTTGGACCCATATTTATTGGATCGAATATTTTTCCAATATTCGAGTGTGTAACAGGGAGGGATTAGGCTAGTCGAACTTTTTATGGTGTTTATGTAGGTTCTTGATTCCGTATGAAATGTCTTTCCATTCCATCAGTTTTTCTGATTACGGCCGAGACCTCTATCGACAACCTTAATTCATAGGCCCGGGGGACCTATGGGCCCAAATTGTGGCCTGGGTCCCAACTACAAGTTCATACTACTACTAATGTATAGGCCAACAGACAGTAGGGGGTTCAAAAAGTAGAATCTTGCAGTTTTATATTTAATTCATTTATATTTAAATCATGTTTTGGTCTCACTAATCAAATTAATAAGAAGAACAGCAAGATTTTTCGAAGTTGCAACCGAGATACCGTATCAACTAATTGTTCATTAACAAATAATTAATTTTTAAAATCCATTTTACTTCCACGAGTTCGTGACTACTCCAATTAATGGTAAAGCACATTTTGTGAGCAACTTTCTAGAAGTATGCTACTAATTTCTTTCAATCTTGTCTAAAGAAAAACTTTCCGTGGTGGGAGAGTTTCCTTGTTGAATAATTAATAAATATTTGATTCAGTTTTACGATTTAAGGCTATATTTTTTTTACAAGGAAACTTTACAGCTAACGAAATTATTCCGTCAGAAAGATTGCGTTTCATGAATTTTGTTATAAAAAGGCTTTGTATTTTTATTTAAAAGTCACATTTTATTCCCTTGTAAGATGCGGTTTCTGATACAATGAAAACTATTCAGCAACTACACCCATTCAATCCCATGCCAATTTTTGATCACTGATTACATCGAATAACCAACCGCCTACCAAACCACCAACGCGCGAGTTCAGTACCTGCATTTCATAAATAATAGAACCCATATCCCGAGGTTTACAAGTGTAAAGCTATAGTCAATAAATCTATTGTACGCCTAATTGAGTAGATAGCTAGATCCTAAGGACCATGTTCAATAGGCTGGCATTTAATGAAATACCTGTCACGGGGGCTTTGTTGGTTAACCTTAATGAGAAGTGTGTATCCTTCCACCCGCAATCTAACTTGTACAATAATGTCGTAAATTCGATGGGTGGGGGTGCACTTTCCTTCCTGGAAATCAGACTGCTTTCATGATAATAGGGGTCTTCACAGTGTTCGTGTTATCGAGTTATCGAGTTAGATGTGCTATTCAACTTAACACACAATCGTGAGTGGACCTCGGGAGTGAGTTATCATGCTATATCGACAGAGTAAACAACGTGGTAGTAGTCAGACGTTCGTGGCACGGCTTTAAAGAAAGTGGCAGAACTCTATTCTAGTGCCACATTTGTTTATATTTTTTGTTCATTTTGGTTATTATAATTTTAATTATTTACGGTAATTGCTTGTGATAATAGATTATACAAATAAATTTAAATACTACAACATTTTAAACGCGTGTTTCAAATCAATCGAAAAAAACAAATATGGCGGCGGTCAAACCTGAGCTATAGCAAGGTAAATAACACGTTAACCAACTTCGAAGTGGGTTTAGGATAGTACGCTGGTTAGCTGGTTATCGGGTTATCGATGTGTTAACTTAGCTTGATATAACACACTTAACTAGGTATAACTCGATAACACGAACACTGTGAAGACCCCTATTATGTTCCACTGGAAAAGGTTTACGACCTACGCAAAACTGGAATCATTTGTGAAAGGGGAAGGGTTCATTTTAAATAGTACATTATTGCAGTGATAGCATTAAGGATGTTCACTATGTCAGTGTTAACGAGTTGTCTGGTTAGAAGTGTTACCCAAGTTAACACAGTGTTGGTATTATCGAGTTATCTCTAGTTAAGTGTGTTAATATCCAGCTAAATTAACACTCGTGGAACCCGATAACCAAGCTAACCAGCGTGTTATCCTAAACGCACTTCTTAGTTGGTTAACTATGTTATTTAGCTAGGGCTGCGATCGATAGTGGGGTCAGGTTTGACCGCCGCCATCTTTGCTATGTCGATTGATTTGAAAAACGCGTTTTAAATTTTTAATTGAATCGCTAATAAAACGTGGGGCAAATAGATTGTCTCCATGCATCTGGGGAAGCTTAAAGAATATGACAAGATGGCAATTGTGTTATGTATCTGTTTTCTATTTTCCTAATTTCTTTAAAATATCACAAAATCATGCGTATTTTATAGGGAGGTGGATTTCTGCTACGATGTTTACTCTGTTAAATATTTTCGATGTATAGCATGATAACTCAACCCCGAGGTCCACTCACGATTGTGTGTTAACTTGGATAAAACACATCTAACGCGATAACACCAACACTGTGAATAATTAAATAAATAAGGACTTTTTCTTGCTTCTATTACTAAGCCAACCTAGGGGTGAGTTATTATGCTACTACTAGTCTACTAGTACTATCTATCATATGCGTAAGCACTGGCACCACACAACTATTTAGAAAATCCACTCATCTCAATGAAGTGCTAAGGATAAATACAAATCCGCAAAGTTATATCAAGAAAATTAATTTTTATCTTTAATATTATTAAAGCTTTCGATCATTACACAATCCACTGAAAGCACCTATTTTTCTAGGGCAACCAGCAAATTATGATAAATGATGACTTTCATGAACGCCTAGGGTGCCCTATTTTAACGGTTTTGGAGACTGTCCTTCAACCAAATCTGGTATGCTAGGTCTATTGTATAGTTTCTGCGACAAACATGTGCCTATAGTTCTAGTAAAAGCTGCTTATAAATCTTTAAAAACACTGTAATGCCGATTAAAGAAGATCCCTAAATGGTGCAGGTCAAATTTAATAGCAATGAAAACGAAATTTTTATAAAACCTCAAGCCGACTTGTAAATCTCGGTTGTAAATCCTATCAGTTAAATGGGGCTGAAAATTTGTATGAAATTTAATCCTCAACCGTTTTCCCCTTGGGTGGAAACTACATTCGTTATTTTCTGACTCGCCGTCAAAATATTACAGCAGTGAATTCTAAAGCAAGCTCTAGGTATTTACCATCCGTATTAAGGGCCTGTTAAAAAACGCGACAATTACAAACGAAACAACTCCGGGCCCTGTTACACTATTTACACCCAATATGAAATGAAACGTCTTTATATTAGACGAGCTTTAGCCCCGAAGGGCTACTCTACCTGCTAACCTATATCAAATTAATTTAATTAAAACAATAATATAATAGTATAGTTCTATGTAAGGGGGATGGGAGGGTGATGTAGTATATATGTATATAAGGGACGAGAACATTCACTCCCACCAAGGATATTTTTTGAATATCTGGTGCTTCCGAACAATAACAAATACCGACGTGGCAGCAAGACGGGGTCATATTGGTCGATAGAAGAAAAAAAGACAGGTGGCAGTATCCTCTACCAGTCGTCAAGACCCCTGGGTTATCATGCCACGACGTTTTTGCTACAAAATATAAAGCGAATATCAATAGAAAACATTGCATGGGAATAATTTCTCAACTTCCGCGTGAATACGAATAGTCCCTGTCAACCGAATCATTAGATTTGAATATAGATTATGCGTACAGGGGCGGTGAATGAAAAGCCACAGGTGTGACAAAGGGTGACAACGTGCCACCTTATAAGTGGCGACACGGGCACAAACATGGCTCCTCAATGCAAATAACATGTAGGACATTGCCGCAGCTGTCAGTAGGTGTGCTCCCATAATTAATCATACGCAGGAGCGGGATCCTAAATCCACCAGAGACTCCAATGCTACGTCACTTCTTAGGTACTCAGTTGACGTGTATGCGTCTTCAAATATTATCCCTAAAACCGCAGAGACAGAGAGATCTCTCATATCGGTTAGCAGGATGAGAGACATCTACTTACTACCTATGGGATCAAAGACGCCTTGCATCGAGTGTTAGATACGCTCAACTTCAAGGGAGCTTTCATCAGTTTCATCTATTAAATTTCACATACCAGTTCTACAATAACCACCCACGTTATGTCAGACAGTATGCATTGTTATAGACTATAAAATAGAATAGTGGTAACTGGTAAGTTATCTGAAACTCTCCCGAAAGGTTGAAGGTTCGAGTCATATACGTGCTTGCTAAATTTTGAAAACGATTTATTGCACGCCAAAGCACACTTTCACAGAAATTGGTAAATGTTGGGGATATTACATGATTTATAGAATAAAGATAGTTTCACTCTGAACTGGAAATCGGCTTTTCAACATCTACTACTTACAAACTTATTTACTACTTTTATTTGTATTAACTATTATTATGCATTGAAACGCCATTTCTGAGTAAAACATTCTTTAACTTGCGTCGGCTGTACTACTAAACTTATATTGTTACGCTAAGGCCTCTGTGCGGTTTAGTCTATAAAATAAGGTACTATACATGCACCAAACTACACATATGGGGTATCTACACTCTCCTTAGAACTCCAGGTACGCCCCCAAAATACTTCATGTCCAATTTAATTGCTTCAAATTAGATTTAAATAACATATATGTATATACACATAAATATTTAAATAACATTCATCGACTAGTACTATTTATTACACCTACTATACCAGTACAATACGTCCCCGTGGGGGATTTTTTGAATAACGGGCCTGGCTGAAGACCAAGGAAAAGTATGACCAGGCCCCAAGAAAAAAACACAATATAAAAATGTTACTCTCACAGAATCTGGCAGAATCTTAGAAATTTGCAGGATACGTAGAGAATACATTATCACATAGCCTATAATCATATGTCGATTTGGAGTCCTGACGCTTAGTTGGTAACTTGCTTGTACTTGTCACTACACCCATGTAATCGGAGACCTGTCTTGACTCAACACAGGTATTACCTACAGAGGAGACTAAAGAAATTATGTATGAATTATTGCTTTCCAATTTATACGTAGTATAAGGAAAGCTTTGTGATGGTCGAAATTTTCGATTCCGAGATTTCAACGGATTTACACGTTTTCAGGTCCCAGGAACCCAAAAAAGTGGTTTTTATGAAATGTCTGTCTGTCTGTGCATCGATTTCCGGGCAAACTACTCGGTCGATTTTGATGAAATTCGGCATGTAGGTTCACAAAAATCATACCTCGAGACCATTTTTTTTTATTTGGGGCTAACTCAATTTGGAGGGGGGTTTCATTCTCAAAAAACTCCAAAAAAACGTCAAAAAAAATTATTTCTCAAAAACGGCTCAAACGATTTCTTTTAAATTCACATATATTCTAGTCGTTCTTAATGTTCATAAAATGCGGGGGGTAGCTTACCCCTTGATAGTTTGCTTCTGGGGGTAAAAAAATAAAAAAAACTTAATTTTAATGAAAAATGACTAAAAAATAATATTTCTGCGAAACTTTTCTATCGATGATTTCTACCTTCAGGCATGTTTTAGGTGTTAAGTTGAGTAACGAAACCGGACAGTTGGCTTTCCCAAAAACCTATTTGCTTTTGCGCAAAAATTTTTTTTTGATAAAATGATAGAAACTTCACGCTGAAATGCATTGCCTGCCCTGCCATTATTACTGTGTTGTAATGTGTTTTAAATATATTGAGGTTACCTCACCTCCAGTGTCGTCAGGTGGACACCCCCCCCCCCCCCCCCCGAGATATCCGAAATTTAACCGTAGGAAAATTATTTACCATGAAATTATTCATTTTCTCTCCCTACTAATTGATAAATTGGAAAGCATGTTCGAGTAAACTCGGCCCGGTTCTTTAACCAAGGGTTAGTTCGACTTACATTGCCTGTTGTGTTAATAGTCATTAGAGGCATGGGCCTCATGGTCATAGAACAATTAGGGTGGAGCCCATTGTCAGGGGAAGGGGGTGACGTTTCCCATCATCAGGCTAATGACTATTAACACAACTAACCCTGTATTAAATAGTATTACACCATTGCCATTAATCTTTACAAATAGATTCAATGAATGGTTTACGTTTGCGATTAATTGGTTATTGTTATTTTTTGTGCAAATGATGAAATGTATGTGTGAACGATGAAATTGGACAATGAAGAAAAAGGAGGTTCAAGGATTGCATGGGAACTGAAAGTTCCCAAACGGTTCCATAAGACCCTGATGATAGTCCACTCCAGGTACTATAGATGCAACATTAACGCCTCTCAGAAACACCGTAATTGATGTCAATATAAAACATAAAACAGTGACCAAAGCACATTCTCTAAGAATAATATTGCATTGAATGCCGTGAAAGTAGTTGCAACCACAGGTTTTGTCCCATTTGCATTCACCTAACAGGTACTCTTTATCCGAATTGAACACTACGGTCAAATAAACAACAAAATTCTGAGAACTGTAAGGTACCTATTCCATAGTAATATTTGCGTATTACATCACATTATAGGGCCTATCTACAAGACGATTTTGCTATTATATACCGGCCGAGCGCTGGTCTTCACCCGAGGTATGCACTAAAAACAACTGAAATCTCACGTGAAAAGTTTGATCAAGCAAATTAAAGAGAATGAACGCTGTTTACTCTAAAACAATAAGAGCATACGAATCGTGTTCGAATAAACGCAATGCTTGTTTTTCATTAATTACTGACTTAACAGTAAGCACCAATAAGTAGAAGTGGACAAAGATGAAGTTCTACAAATTGAGAAGGGCTATTTTGCATGTATTATTTATTTGTACATATCGTTTGATGCAAGAATTTCAAACCTCAACAAATCGGCTTTGGCGTTCTTGTACTTGTGTGAGTCTCTACACACCATGCGATCGGAGACGTGTTACTCAACACAGATACTAACCTACATTGGCGACTGAATAGGTGGTTAATGAATTCACTTTTATTAAATTGTTTGTATGCGATGAACAATTTATTATTTAATAAAAAATAAATATCTGAACCCGGATGCTATGAGAAAAACCGACAACACTGATGAGGTACCGCTGAATTAGTTAATAGTAATCTAAACATTACAGAAACAGATCCAGAGGGAAGCATTCGCTTGTTGTACTTGTTTTTAAAAACAAAATAAAAAGAGCAAACATGAACTCGACTTAAGATTTTGCCCAAGGGTAACAGGGTTTTCAGGAACTCACTTAAAATAAATTCAACTGACTGAAAATTTTAAGAAGAGAGAAAATGTGAATTGTGTGGAAAACCAAGTCGGTTAGGTTAAACATGGTTCAGCAAGATCAGACAATTTTATAGAACAGATGTAAAAGGAAAAATGGTCAACACAGATTGTATGGTAACGTAGGATACCCTGAAAAAAAATAATTTGTTAATAAATTAACAAAAAATTGAAATAATTAATATACACAGCGTGTTCCGCAGGTACTAGATAACGTCCCCTGGATAATTTAGAGAAGATTTGCCCAATCAACCCATGTTCGGAAGTAAACGGTAGGTGTCCCGCGGATTTTTGTGAAATCGCGTTTCTATTTTTTCAATGTCAAACCGTTAGTGGTAATGTGAAAACTAAAAGCATTTTATGTTTAATAATTAACAATTTCACGAACATCCGCGGGACACCCTGTAGCGGGTACACCGTTCACTTCCGACCATGGGTTGACTGGGTAAATCAATTAATATTTGTCCAATTTTACATTTTTTACATTACCTTGCGAGTACCCCTAAAATTGTACATCTAATATGAAACTACTACTACTAGTAGTTGAATACAATAATGTCCTGAAGGACTTTCTTTTTGACCTATTGACCATATAGTGGCCCATTTCTAATGCCAACGACCCCCATGGATTTCCGACAGTATTTGTATTGATTCCATGTAAATTTTTGGCCATTGGCAAACTGGTATCAACGGCTACAAGCTATATTGGACAAGCTGAGACAAGCTTGCCATTGACGCAATGAAACAGGCGAAAGCATGACTTAACCACGTACAGATACGAGTCAACTACAGTAGTAGAAAATACATTAAGACATGAACAATATTAATTTTTGCCATTTATTTTTATATTTCCCTCTATTTAACATGCTGTAGCTTGAGGATGAATATTAGGTCTACAAGAAAATGTTTCGGAAAAAGTCTTTCATCCATTGTATTTTGTAAACCTGCTAACGATCCCCTAAGGGTCAAACCTTTCACGGACTGCAAACCGATGGCACATAGGGGGTAGAAAAATGAAAAAGAAGATGAAATGATGGAAAGCTGGAACCTTAGCTGGGGGTCTGGGGACCAGCCTTTCACACCCTGTCAACGCCCTTTCCAACCAATTCCCATGATTTTTTGTCTTGCAGTGTCTCCACCTCAGGGGACGTGCCATTTTTCATAACGAGTTCTCATTGACCTGGGAGGGGAAGACTAGATTGTCACTCTTTTCTTCCAGGGCCAGTACTTCATCATTGGAAAGGCAAAGCTGAAATATTACATTGTTGGGGGGCATAATGACTGGTTTCATGCAGACAAAAGTATAACAGCAGCCTGCGGGATGTCGGATTGTGTTTAGGTACTGGAAATGTATATTTTGAAATTTAATCATCACACGGAGGAATGCCCTGAGGGTCCCCATCCGTAATATACATATACTTTTTAAGCACACTTAAGCCTGTGCTTCAGGTGCCAAAGTCAAATATGGAGGTCACCATTTGGTAGCCTATGCATGTAAATTTGCATATGAGTGACAAGATGTATACAATTCGATGTTTTTTCCAAAATTCCTCAGTTTTCTGCAAAGTATTGCATAGACATTTTGGATTTTTGCTTATGCCGACCGTTTGAATCCGCTTTCTCTTCTTCTTCTTCATTAAATGCCTCTTCCAAAATGGCAACTCAGCCCTTCCATCTTCCCTTGGAATATTACATGTAGAAGGCGATACTTTTTGTTTCTCATCACATGGCCAAAGTATGTCAGTTATGTAAGTTATGTCAGCTTTCTGAACTGATTATCAAACTTACAATTTGTTGTGAGTGAAAGTGGCGGTAAGCAATTAATTTGGTATGTTTAAAAAAAGCCATTTGACAACAGGTAAGATTTACTGTAGGTAAATTTTATTTTTGCCAAAAAATCAACCTTTTTTAAATTGTAAGAATTTTCTTTGTGAACCTCATTACATTGTATATTAGTGATATTGTTCCTGTTGCCTTAGAGGCTTAGACGACCAGTTGCTCCATGCTTTACATATTTACATGGGATTTTCTCACCCATAAGCCGTAGCCCAATCTTAATTAAGGTATTAAATTTGATAACTCATCAATGCCTTTCCATCTTTCTAATCCTAATATTAACAAAACTTGGAGTAAAGAACAATTATTATTAGTCGTAAAGACATCATTTGACAATTTTCCTTCTGTTGTCGTGCATTGAGACGTAAAATGGGAGTGCTGTCGTTAACCCCAACAGCAGCCTGTAGTTTATTACAAGCAGTAAAGTCTAAACATGGACACTCTGTGCTCGTCAGCCTAGATACCTTTCCTCTGTCTACTGCTAGTTATTTACTCTATGTTATAGGTCGGTTTATAGGCCTATTATCATTTTATAGACAGCACCTGCTTGGTAGTGTGATTCCAAAGTGATCATTAGTCTCGAGGTTCGAACGACCCCTGGTGCCTACCAATTTTTTATAACTTACGAAGTAAATTAAATAAAAATTAAAACAGATTATTTCAGGGGTGACCATGTTCTACATTCTTAAAATGTTATAGCTTGAGAACGAAAACTAGATTTACAAGAAAATGTTCAAACGTTTCGGGAAAAGCCTTTCTTCCATTGAATTTTATAAACCAACTAACGATCCCCTAAGGGTCAAACTTTTCACGGGCTGCAAACCTATGCACACAAGGGGTAACAAGAATGAGAAATAGCACTTTAGTAACGGTAACTTTTTCCGGATTGACAGAATCATCTTACTTTTTAAAACTCGGTAGCAAGCTTACATGAAATGTCATCTTTGTCTTGCAGTTCCGGATGTTACATAATTTAGAACTTGGAACTTGTCAAATCCAATGCTGAAGATAATAGAAAGTGTCGAGAAATTCACAGAAATGTGATGGGTCTGCCACTCGATCGGAATCTAAGGGAGGAAATTGGGTGTAACCACATTCAATAATGCCTTACGAGGGAGACTATTCCTTTTCCATGAAAGCGAAATCAGAGGGAAATAGAATTGAGTTTTCGTCAAAAAAGTTTGTCCTTACTTTTAACGATAGCAATTTCGTGTGTGTAGGTAATAACATTCAACTTATATGTTTTCGGTATTTGCTAGTATTTTTAAGCATGCTAGTTAAATTTTAAGTGTTAGTAAAAGTAAAAGTAAATCCGTGTCGGGGTGGTACTACCCGTGGTACAGGAGTTTTCAGGTTGCATCAACAGCCTCCTGTTTAACCTATCGACAGTCAGGGAAGACTGCCGGGACCGCCGGCTTTACATGCCCTCCGTAGCATGGTAGTCAGAAGATAAATAATTGCACCACTAGAAAATTTTGGCATTCGGGTGGGACTCGAACCAGTCACCTTCTGGATGATAGTCCGAGTCGTTACCTCTACGCCATTCTGACTACTAAGTGTTAAGTGTGCATAGTTATCTTCTTCTTGATTTGAATGCATTTGCATCTTCTCCTCGAGTTGAAATAACATTGAGTTTTCGTCAAAAAAAAGTTGTTCCTTACTTTTAACGAGCGATTTCGTGTGTGTAGGTAATAACATTCAACTAATATGTTTTCGGTATTTGCTAGTATTTTTAATCATGCATGTTAAATTTTAAGTGTTAAGTGCGCATAGTTATCTTCTTCTTGATTTGAATGCATTTGCATCTTCTCCTCGAGTCGAGCAAGTCTCAAATCACTGATACGGTGTAATTGTGCTAGTGGGTTTCCCCCTGTATATGGCAGTTCTTGCCGAAAACACTCAGGGTTTTGTACTAACTCCAGTAGGCTTCTTGGAAAAAGTAAATTTTTTAACGATTATTCGGGTTTTACTACTATAATTCTAGTTATAACAAGTTTTGATATAAAATACTAAGTTTTGTTTGATTAGTGAAATATCACGAAGTCACGAGAAATTCAATTTTTTCAATTGAATTTAAAAAAATTAAGCTAATTCAATATGAAGTAGCCCTGGCAGTTACCTATGTACTGTAATGATGTAATAAAATAGAATAGAATAGAAAACCGTATATTTCTCAACAAAATGAACATGTGAACGTGAAAAAACCTGTGCCCCTCAAGCCGAAGCGTGGGAGGGTGGCACTTCATACCTAATATAAGTTTAAACTTATATAACTAATATTTAAAAATATTAATAAATATTAACATGGAAAAAAAGCGGACTATTGTCCTTGTTAAGCAATACAATGTCTAGGTTTCTATTAAATTTTTTTTTTAAATTTACACATACAAAGCGGACTATGGTCTTTGTTACTGAAATACATTCCTAAGTAAAAATCAATAAATAAATAAATTACATGACGTAGTTAGTTTAAGTGACGATCTACAGTAACTGCAGCACCTACAGTAAGAGCAAAACTTTTAGAAATCTTATGTAGAGCTTACTACAGCCCTAGCCAATTTATAAATTGCCCGCTGTCCCTCTCAAAATGTGAAGAGAAAACTGGTAAAGCTGATGGGAGGTTTAGGGTCACGAGGCGTAATGTGTGTCGTTTTCTAGGTCACTGCTGTCTCAGTTTTTTTCCGACTACGATGTGATGGCAGACTTTCTTTTCCAGGGCAGGAAAGTCCAAAGTTTTCAAGTTACATTTTTTTTATCGTTTTTTTTAGGGCGTTTGCAAGTTACGTGCAACATAAATTAGGATTAAACAAATGAAGTAGTCGCGCAAGGCTGCTTGCTCAGAAAAACAATCTATAAGTTTGTACAACTAAGAAACATAGTAGACTAACCTCTCTTAAAACAGTGTACTACGCCACAGTCCACTCACACATAAGATACGGAATAGCAGCATGGGGGGCGTCCTATCAAAATTAAATAGAAAGAGTCACCAAAGCACAAAAGAAAATCCTGAAGGTCATGTACAAAAAATCACAGTTATTTCCATCTGAAGGTATTTAAAATAGCAAACAGACCTTTATATAGTGAGACCCCTAGAACTAAAAAAAAATTCAAAACACTGCGCAATACATTTCACTCACACCCTACAACAGTCTACCAAAAGGAATAAAAGAAATTTCAAATATGGGGTTTTTGTTCAAAAGAGCCACAGAACATCTAAAAGTCAAATAAAATACGAATAGAATAGAAAAGAAACTATACCCTACTGCCTATACAATACATAGAAACCATAAAACGCCCTTACCGACCCAATTTGACCTTATTAACTAATAACTACTAACTGCATTAATTAATAATCATAAACTAACCCTACTAACCTAGCTACTAATAAATATTGACGAAAACAAAAATTGTTATATTTTATATTGAATGACATCATGTATCATGCATGTATCGTCACATCGTCTCTGTGAAAAACCACGCACGGCCATGCTGCCTGTGGTAAAAGCCAATTAAACTTGTACAAATATTTTTGAGGCAAATAGATAAATTAATTGATTGATTGATTGATTGATTGTAATACCAAAAAATACCAACCAATACAGATAGGATCATTGACACAAAGGCATGGTTCGATTTGACCACTAAGCCGTTAATGGAAAAAATCACCACACCGTATTGCATAATGCAGTACGGCGCAAATTCCACCGACCTCGATAGTGATAGTGATACTGATATTGATGTGGCAGCAGACATTAAAGACAGTTTAAAAATGTCTGCTACCACGTCAATATCAGTATCACTATCACTATCGAGGTCGATGGAATTTGCGCCTAAGGAGCGAGGCAGAACATCCAGACAAGATTAGTCTTAATTAATGTGAGTCACACACACACACTGCCTGTGGCTAAAAGAAAAGAAAATGTAACAAAAAAACTGTAAACTGTAAAAATTGGGAAATAAATATATTACTTACTTACTTATTAAGTACAGGTATATAATTATGTATCTATTGTATTATTATCTAATATATACTGTACATGTATATAATAACAAAGACTTTCACGGTTCGGCGGAGTCATATGATATAGCCGTAGAACCCGCGTTATTGGTAGATACAAACTTAAAAGCCGACGTAATCCCACTGAAGAGGTCAACCGCAGAAGATGACGGAACGTTTGGAAGTACGCTTAGAGATCGACCAGTCCAGATTCTGCTGTTTCATCAATAACGTCGATCATCGAAAACTCCGTATAACGATGTTTTTTCCCCCAACAAAGCCATGAATTATAAAAAAAATTATGAAATCGCGCCAAAATTATGCAGTACCTTATACGCTGAGGTTTTTTAATAGTCAGAGTGCCCCATAAAAGAATCATAAAGAGTCAGTGCAGGATGGTAACATCCAACACCGCGAAGTAAGGCAATGTTGGACCGCGGCCAGTGGCGCGGGCGGGGGCGGGGCGGGGTGGCAGAGGCCCAGATGCGCTTCCCCAGATGAACGACCTCCCGCGTCTATTTAACCCCCACTCTCCCCCCCCCCCCTCTCCACTACGCCTGTACATCTGGCCCAGCTGCAAGGGGTATTCAAAAACATAAAAAAAAATCAGGAAATATGTAAACGAGCAAAATGAAGCCCAGTTACAATTCAATGTTAAAGAAATTTGTGGATTTTTGGCCTTTGTGAGTAAACATAGACAATATACTTGGTGAGGGAAACTAAATATTTGCAGGTTTTCTTTTTGGTTTAGCTAGAAATTGAATATTTAATTACTTTCAAGACGGCCAAACATAATTTCGTTTTAGAACTTTCACAATATAATAAATTTGTCTGGGAGTGTTTAATGAAAGTTCCGATTAGTACAAACATAATGACCACTTCAATTATGATACAGAAGCCCCCCCCCCCCCTCAATTCAAAAGTTTTTAATATTGGCTTGTTAAAGAAGCAGGATATTGTATTCGAATATAGGGCATCAAGACCCGAATTTTCTTTAATACCAATTTCTGGATAAAATAAATCCCTTTGGAAGCCTTATGCGGCAGTGTTTTAGTACAAGTAACATAAATTCAGATAAAAATACGCATACTTTCTGTACAAGGTAATAACGAATGTTTAGCCAAGCATGAAGAAATCTGCCAAAAAGACTCCTTACTAATGGCTGAAATGGCTCTGAGCGAAATTATCTTCAGCCAGGCCCGTACCCAAGGGGGGGTGCAAGGGGCCATGCTCCCCCTCCCAATTTGATCGGATGGGCATTGTATTTACAGCCTCACAGGTGAATTACTAAGGATGTATCATTTTTATTAAAACAATTTTGTTTTGCCCCCCCCCCCCAAAAAAAATAAAAATTCTGGGTACGGGCCTGTCTTCAGCTAGCTTGTTCGCCGCTGAAGGCAATTTTAACTGCATATCAGAGTGAAAGGTCAACTCAAGAAATGTATACTTATATAACAATTATTTTTTTTTGTTTTTGTTTATTCGTCAGGCCCCATACTGCGTTATTAACGCCGACTCGCATTTATTGTTTTGTAGGTTTAGACTTATTAGTGGAATTATTGTTCCCCGTATTGTACCTATTCAATAACCGTTTTGCTCAGTAAGTGCTGTTTGTATGTTCTGATTGGCTAGCAGCATAAATACAGTATAGAATGACCAGTAATTAAAAGAAATGAAGAAATTGAGTATACTTCATTATATCCTCTAACTTCAGTTAGATTAACTTTTGGATATTATCATACAGTATATAATTATATGTATTTGTAATTCCAATCCAGATCCTTTCATGTGATAACGGCTGTTCCAGATAATTTAGAGAAGAGTTACGTCTGGCATTTGGAACCGTTTTTGAACAAGTCTCGCATTCGAGGAGGAAAGGGTGACCTGATACTCCAATATTTTTCTGCATCATCAAACCCCCAATGTTTTCTGTTATCATTTTGTTTTGACAATTTTGGTATCACAATGTTTTTAACATTTCAAATAAAAATCATAAAATAGGTTACATAGGTAGAAGTTATCTTCACGTTTTCGGACGAAAAACATGCAATAAACCGCCCAAAATAAACCATGGTTCTGAAAAATAAATGAAAAAAGTTTTAACCAGTGACCTGCTCTTGGAAGGCACACTCTACAGATAACAGGGAAAATTATAAAAGGAAACCGATGATATTCTATATAATCATACAGCTTGAAATGAAACCTCATATAAAGTAAGCAAGGACCGTGAAAGAGTTTTTTAATTTAATATTTTGTGGCCGGCCCAAGTTTTCCTTTGAAGATAAGTGACAAGTTTGTTCAAGTACTTCCTTTTTCGGAGCATCTATAATATAAAAACGCCTTTACTCGCTTTAACGGGTTTTATATTATTTAATATCACTTGAGATTTTGGGGGAAAACGTGAAATGAATGTACGCTATCGCGAATCTGTTAAGGTACTGATCATCCCGTGGCTGGAGACCGTTATCAATATGACTGCTAGTGTAGCCTGCACAAGACAAGTACGCAATTAGGCGGGGAAAACAAGTGATAAGTGTAGCCTGCACAAGCTAAGTACAGAGTCTTTGACCGGGTCCAGGTGTCCGTTCTGCTATGCTGCAATGTGTAAGACTTCGATATTTTTTGCGTTGGTACTTATCTCTGATAGGCTAGTTGGCTTATGGTTAACGGGTGCCTCGTAAGGCATATTATGGCTCCCACCGCTCCAGTTAATGTATTTCTATGGTACTGATAAGTATACATTTGCAAATGGAGATGAGTTTTATAATTATAAAGAATGTTGGCTAGAAGGCTACGGAGTTCAGGGAAAAAAAATTTCACTTGTTACGACACACCTGTAGTTTGATTTAAGTTGTTGAGCAAAATCATAAATTTCATCAACATACCTGGTTTGTCGAGTTCGGAGGCAATGTCATCGAAATTGGCTGAGCAGGTGTTATACAGTTGAAAAAATACGAGCAGGAGCAGCAGCCATTTTGGAAATCGGCTGTAGATACAGCGCAGAACGGGGGGTACATCGGACCCCATCACCGCGGGCCTGAATTGCACATCATGGGCCTCTCATCAGTTCCGGTGGGCAAGCAAGGCCCCCATCTGAAACAAGTACAAAATTGGGGTAAACACTAAATATACCCTTCAAACGGGAAACGGGTGGACCCCTGCCTTTCATAGCCAAGCTTCAAAATTTGGCTGGTGTCGGACTCGAACTATGTCACCCCTATTGCGTCTGCCTAAAATCCGGCCTTAGATAGGTAAGTAATTTGATTATTGTTCAATCATTTAATAACAGTGTCTGGAGAATAGCAAATGATAATTACAATATACCCCTTCCGAGATTCTATGAGCAATCCTCTACCTATAGTAGCTATCCTCTCGGCGACGATTAGGCTACGTTTCGAGCGGGCAGTAATTAATTATACTACTATTTGATTAGGAGTAGTTAGCTTGATGAATTTGCGAGGGACTGAGGAATATTATTCAGAATAGGTGGATCATCAGCAAACAGAATGGATTGAAGCCTTAGTAGTGCATATTGTATTGTATTTGCAATGTACAAATGTACTGCAACGACAATTGAAGGAAATTGAGTATAACGCGAGAATGGGTCCTTTGCGCGACTGATTACTGTTTCATGTAACATCACGAGGAAGGCAAAGGCTATGACGATCATCACAATGTTATTCATTTTGTGGAACCATTTCAGAAAGTACATAAAACTATGCTGGCATCTTTAATATGTACACTTGATATACAATATAATGGTTACACTCCAGCTGGCATCGACTTTTACTAATGTAATTTTGGCTTTTAAAACACAATCTGATTGCATTATCACTCAGAAAATTGTTTCAAAATTCAAATAATTGTAAAAAAAATTCAAGTAAATTATTGTTATAATATTGAATGGTATATAATGTGGGGTTTCCACATACGTCAATGGTCAATGGTAAATATGGTTTTGACGTGGTAGCAGACATTTTTAGTATGTCTTTAATGTCTGCTAAAACGTCAATACCACATTTACCATTGACCATTGACGTATGTGGAAACCCCGCCTTAAGCAACAGTGTGATATTTATGTAATAGTAATGATCTACTTAGATAAATTCCTCTTCTATCGAAGATTGGTGATCATCAAAGCAATATGCACCTTGAAGACTGCTTATTTGGAAAAGGGAAGTCGTGCCCTTGCCACAGCACTGTCCAGGGTGTTCTTATTCTGCCTGCAGTCCTCAGTTCTTCTATCAGCCATAGATTATCACACGTAGAAGGTGATATTTTTCGTTCCTCATCACATGGCCAAAGTGTGTCAGTTTCTGTCTCCTAGCCGCCAGCAGCAAATCGGTTTCTGTATCCATTCGCCTCGGAACCTCAGCATTAGGGGCTAGGGCAAGATCTCTCAAAAATATGCGCAGCATACATCTGCATATATCCACATTTCAAATACATTGGTTTTGTTCGCCATAGCTTGTTTTAAGGTAAATATGTACAACTCTCCGGTAATCGTACTTCCTTATGGGTGCTATGACTATCAGTGGCATATCACAATCAAATATATCTACTTCCTACTGCCTCGAATTACCATTCAAATGTATAGTATTGTATTAGAATTCCATAGAATAATATTTACTATAGAATGCTAGTCGGTATAGGGCCGTCTGTGATTCCAACTAGGAAAATCACATGAGCCGAGTCACAAAATATTTGCGTCCCAGTTTTAACCAATCAAATTAATTTATTAAGAAACAATTGTGAGTGTATTCGAACGTTCTATAAAACTTGGCCTACTATTGGCTGCCTGTTTTGAAGTCAACATTCATATTCAAAACAAAAACAACGCAGCAGTAATGAGTGGGTTTTTCATAAACAAAAATGATAAAAATTATTTATTATTTCTATCTTTACAGCAATACCTACTTTACTAATAAAATAAGTTCAGTTGTTGGATTGAAAACTTCACACTGTACTACACATTATGTTAAGTACAGTAGGCCTACAATAATACTTCTAAAAGGTAAGTTAGTAATTTATATTCAACCCTTTAATTCTTCTTAAAATGTTGTATGTGTTGCATTGTTGCCGTCTTGTAGCCAAATTAAGTCACTTAACACACCCCCCAAATACACCTGAGTACAACAAGTTACTGTACAGTCTACGAGAAACATTTTTAAGCCTTTGCATGCATGGGGCTTGCGAAGTAATAATTTGTGACAGTGACTTCCCTCTATAGGCCCACTGCAGCATACATTAACTAAAACAAAATAGGTTGTCTTATTTTAATTGGTATGTATCGGTAGGCTAATATTATTGACATTTTTCAGATTTCGAGGAACAGGAGCAGAGGAGGCTTCTCGTCCCGCCAAAGAAAATGTTGAAGCAAGGAAATTCGAGTGGAAACTTTAAGGCAATGCAAGACAATTCCAGAAGGAAAAAGCCAAAAATATTATAGCAGTGTTCCTTCGTCTTTACTGTCAATTACTGTTTATTTGTTATTACATTAATGTTATTGCATTATGCAGTATTTTAAAAGCCTTTATCATGGAACTCACCTTGAGTTTTCACTTGTCACCCATGGCTTACAGAGTCAAAAGGAAGGGAACATGGTGGGTGTCACCGTATTGCGTAAGTGAGGAACTACCTGTCTAAATAAATAGGGGTTGTGAAAATGTCCAATACATAGTCTACTGTGACAAGTATGCTTAATGAACACGACGCAAAGACGTTTTTTGCCACTTTCCTCATACAGGGTTTTGGTTTAAAATGTTAAACCCCCAGTGGCCTGGACGAAAAGGCCCTAATGAAAGCTTGCCGTAACGTAAAGTACAGTACTCTTTCTAAACTCATGTTGGAACATAGTTTGAAGTATTGTATGTGATACTTCCATACATTAATACATACTGCGTAGGATACCACGAGCTTTTTTTTTTAATATTCATTGACCATTGTACTGTAGATAGGCCTAGGTGTGCGAATGATACAAAAAACTAGTTGGTTTCATTAAATTTGGGTCATTATGGATTTATTAATATGAAACGACACATTAAATTTATATTGACTACTACATTTCAATTTTTAAATTTGTGCGGGAAACACCCAAGCGCTACCAAGTGGCCAAAATCCGAAAGTGGGACGCAAATATTTTGTAACTTCGATCCTGAGATTTCATAAAAAAAATCACAAAGCCCTGAAATACTGCATCCTATGTATAAGCATAGGGATGCCAGTCTGCTTATTTCGATTGAAAGGCTATGTAGAATTCTTAAAATAATTCTTTATAGATGTATTCTGCTAATACATTTAGCATATGCACCTGTACATAAAGAACCAAGCATTACTGGGAAAATAATTTTTGAATTCTAAATATTATGAAGTAAACAAAAACATTTGCTGTTCACCAGACTCAATCTATACGTACAGTAGGTACCTATCGTGGATGAAATTAAATTTAAGAAATAAAATACAGTAAGATCCGCAATCGACTTCGATGGCCAGGTGGTAACGTGCTTGCACTTGTGCGAGTCTTTACACGCCATGCAATCGGAGACGTGTCGTACTCATCACGGGTAATAACCTACAGAGGCGACTGAAAAGGTCAATCGGATACATTCATTAAATTGTTTGTATGCGATTTAACTTTTTAAAAAAAAAAAAAAAAATTCTTCAGTAAAAAAACACTATGAACAAAACTGGTCAGTAAATAATCCTACAAAACCTCCCCGAGCACCAATTCATAAATAAAATACCCATACCCGTGGAAGTTGTGGAGCGAAAATGTTTCGGAAATACCAAATAAAATGACTAAGGAAAACTTTCTCTAGAAACCAAATAATGAATTATCCTAATTCCGACTAGAATACAATTGTTAGGTCCGGCCAGCCGAAGACTGGGTGGGGAAAGGGGATCGGGACAAACTCGAAGATAAGGGCTGGAGGGAGGGACGAGGGGAGTCGGGTGGAAGGCGGGGGGGGGGGGGGGGGTACAAATTGCAGAAGAAGATTTCAATGGCTGACAGAGGCCACCGTTCATAAACCATTACAGTCCCATCGTCCCATTTCTAACTTGTGTCCTCAGCACGCTTTCAACGACCCTTTATTGCACAAGGGATTACATCTTTCTCTGATAATTTTGTTTCAGGTAGAATTACTAGAAATTGGGTTCGGGCGACCCCCCCCCCTCCCCCCCCCCCCCCCACGGCATTGAGGAGGAAGAAGAAGAATTATCAGAAAGAGTGGTGAGTAGACAAGAACGCCCATTTCCCGGGCCCATGAGTATGTTTGGCCTTGACTCGTATCTGTACTTGGTTAAGTCATGCTTTCGCCTGTTTCATTGCGTCAATGGTAAGCTTGTCCATTATCGCTTGTAGCCGGTGTAGGTTGACATCGAGGACGTATCCCAGTTTGCCAATGGCCAAAAATGCATACGGAAACAATACAAATCATGTCCGAAATCCATGGGGTCGTTGGCATTGGACAAGGGACCTATGTGTCACACTATAAGTACATTATCACTTCTATACTATAAAACATTTTTATAAATAAATGATTAACCTATTGTAGGCTATATATTGAAATGGATAATCTAAAAAATATTTAAAAACCGTGTGCTTATTTCAGATTAATATTTACAAACGCTTTCCTACAGTCTTTTTGTCATCAAAATACCCTGTACAATGTATTTCCTGGTATTCGAGCAAAGAAATGTTTGGTATCGAATCGAAAGGTGTAACAATGACATTCTGAAACGAGTTTTCTAACACAGGGGTTCAGTTGTCAACCATTTTTTTCCAGCCAACAATTAAAATTTATAGTCAAAATTTAAAAGCAATTTTTCCTTTTCCTGCTCGAATAAACAAGTTAATTTTAACTAAAACAATTGTTAAGCTGGAACAATTTCAAATTATCAATGAAGCGTAGAGAGAAGGAATACAGTTTAAATATTATCAAGAAAAAAAATTACTAAGAAAGAGAAATTTTATCGGTGTACCTTCAAAACCGATGGTGCTGGCTCGGGGAACCAGTTAACTAGGGAAATTATGGTAATCACTAAAGAACGTTATGTTTATTGAGGATCGACCACCAATTCCCAATGAGCAGTCAGTCAGCCGCGATTAATTGCTATGATTGCTAATTTCCCTGTAGGTAGGACTGAGGTTTCCCCCCGATCTGTGAGCAATCTCATTTCAGGGAAAATTATTGGAATAGAAAAGGAATCAAAGGATTCAATTTTGACAGCAGCAAATTGAGAAGTATCTCAAGGACCCGAGCACAATACAGTTTGAATCTGATTGGCTGACCAACATTTCGGCCAGCCTGGGGCATTTCATTTATACAATATACTGTAGGTCTACGCTAAATTACTCATACTGACAGCTATGCTGCATTACGTTAAAATGTCAGATTGGTAATAATAAATAGTTGGTTTCTCCTTTGTAAAAAAAATTCCACTGTAGGTATTAATAAATCCTTGGAAGCTCATTAAGACTTGAAAGTTATTTTTTTTTCAATTAAGTAACAGTTGACAATTGACAGACATGAAACTAGAGAGTCTAAATTGAATAATAATTTATTTGTATTAATAGCTAAAGAGGGCATGCCAGAATCGAGGGGAGTGGAGGCATCTCACTCACCCCAATACAAAGCTGCAATGTTCCTCTTTCGATGCTAAATAAATCACTCAAATCGAAATATTAGCAAATATTATAAAATCTTTTCAATTAGCTATTTATCTATTTCTATTAACAAATCTTCTCCTTTTTTGCAATAGTATATAGCTATCCATTTGAGGCATACATGTTATTGAATTTAGTCTAGTATGGTATGTTCCCTCCCCAAGCACATTCTTAGGAACATTTGGGGTGGGGAATTGACGATAAGTATCCTGTACATTGATAGAACTATTCGATTTTGTATTACTAAATTATACATTTGAAAACAAAACAAAAATCTATGCCAACCGGCTATAACTTTAAGCAGAAGAACATGAAGAGGTCAATCGGATACATTCATTAAATTGTTTGTATGCGATTAACCTTTAATTTTAAAAAAAAATGTAATTTCTGATATTTTAGTATTTTTTTTTCAGTATACCTTACTGATAAATTTCAATCGATGCCGATGGCGGCGATGGGACAGATCCTAAGTTGTTGTTGTTGTTGTTTCCAACGCCTGCTTTCAGCATTTCTGTTTTAAGCAACCCTGTCAGCCTGGCGGGGGGAGTGAGTTTGTTATCTTGAGGCACCCTAAGGGCAGACTCTTTCACCTCGGGGAAGGGGGAGCTGACTAACAGGGTGGACCTCCTGATTATAGTGGATTCCGAACCTCTTGGGGAACATGTCACACGATTAAATCGGAGGTGACCAGGACTCGACTTATACTGCCTAAGCGCGTTATCATGTCCCACCAGGTTCCCCTGCCAACGCTGTGCACACTACCAAGTTGCCGCAGTTTGAAACATGCTCTGCTCTAATGGAATCAACATGGTAAGACCGTTGGCTTTGTGTCTATAAGGAAGTAAAAATGTACTCTCTACTCCTTACCACTTTTCTATCGCAAGTTAAACTTGAGCCGATCATAGCTTTGCCATTTCAACATCCTAAAAACTTTTTTTAATTAAATTTTTGATTGTTCCACTTGAACAATGGCACTAAAGGAACCCTCATTTGGATCCTACTTACCCCAAAACAACATTGAATAGACAGCTAAATTGCAATTTTTGGCACATTCACACTGCTGATAATTTCAGGACATCCCAATTCTGTAACCACCATTAATTAAATAAACTGACAAAATTATGTTTACTCGCAGGGCAAGATCCGATTTCAATCTTTCAAACAGAAGAAAATTCAATGCTAAACCTAAGTACTAAAACAAATAAAAGGGAAGCCTGGTGGGAATTGTAAAGCAGCCAATTGAAGAAAAAAACGGGAAATCGGCGAGCCTCGCTAATTAAATCAATGAAGCTGGCCTGGTTGAGTTTCCCTAGCTACGTGAGGGGGAGGGGGGGGGAGGAATAGGGGAACCTGTTTAAAAACAAACACAGATCGCGTTCCCCCCTGTCCAGATTGCTCCAACAAACTTTCCCCCCTTCCCTCACCATAGCTCTCGAATGGATTATTGCCTTCAACTGCTTGTTTAGCGAGGGAAATCTTTATAAGTGCAAGGGAGTTTCAATTTAAAAGGGAAGGTTTGCATAGTAATAAATCAATTTCTCTTCGTCACAGTAATAACGCGTTCGTTCGCAAGTAAAGAGAGTTCGGCTCATATCGTCAAGAATTTTCTAGAACTTTATAAATAAGCACGTATGATAGGTTTTTTTGTGTCGCACTTACACCCCCTCACGCTGCGCACGCGGCACTAAGCGGGAAGAGGAAGAAGGAGGGTCACCATTATATTTATGCATGTACAGTACTTGGATAGCCTATTTATTGTGCGTCAAATAAATAATTTATTGTCCTTTATGTACAACGTTGCAAATCAAATCAATGTCAAATTATATTTTCCATAACGCAATTACAGCAAAGGATGTCGTCATTTAAATACAAATAATAATAAATTGAGAAAATAAAACAGTTGAACGCAATTGAGCACAAGCAAAGATTTACCATATATAGCCCTATTACGTAGGAATAGGAAGGGTGCTCCATGACTTAGGTTATTGAATAAAATGCACCGTACAACAAATACTGTATATCTTTGGTGCGTTCTTAAAATATTGACTTTTTTGTTCTGTTACTAAGCCAACCTAGCGGAGTTAGGGCTATAAAGCCCTCTCATACACTCAACTAGGAAGAGTCGGGATCACCTGCTTTACATGACCTCCGAAGCATGGCCAGAAAATGTAGCAACTGACTGTGGGACTCGCACCACCTGCTTTCGGGTGAAAGTTGGAGTCTGTACCACTACTCTACATACCTTGAGCGTGCGTTCATTGGCCAATGGTGGATTCACGGGGGGGGGAGGGGGGAGAGGGGGAGGGGGTCTGGGGGGACATGACCCCCCCCCCCTAAATGAGTAAACTTATAAGATACCTAGTAAAAACAAAAAAGAATAAAACTCAACTTTTCAACAAAAAAAATTACCTTTAAACTTACAAAACTTGTACCCCCCCCCCCTCAAATTTTTGCCTGGATCCGCCCTTGGATCGACAGTGGCTGCAATAGAATAACTTGAACCCAGAAAACTTTTGATGCTCAGATGCTCAATATACGTAGTCTACAGGCAAATAAGCCACTTGCAATTCATTTTTTCCACAACATTTAAAAAGTTGTCGCTTCTTCCATTTTCTATATGAAACCTAGGGCTTAAATATGTACAGTTTTTTCAAAGTTCCTGATAAGGCTGATAAAAGCTTCAACTGTCGTCGCATGCTCCCTCCATTAACAGAGATGTTGAATTACAGCGCCTGAAAATGGGCTCCCCAGTCCCCTTAAACAATGACTAGAAGGCTCGTGAGTAATGATCGCCCCCCATAACGATCCACCGTGGTGCAGAAAGAATGCGAATAAATGACTAATCCCGATTTAGCGTTCTAATAGTGGCTATTAATCCGGCTTAAGGGAGACAAATTCGCTCCCTACGACTGTGACGCATGATCGACATTTGTTTTTAAAAAACTGGCTTTCGTCAGATCTCGCGGCCCTGCCATTTCCGCTCCTTTTCCCATTCATTTCAATTGAAAAGGCATTGTGCTGAGGGATGGGGAAAAGATGGGAGTGGGTAGGTAATTTGGGGATCCAAACTTTCAAAGCTAACGACCGGCTCTCATTTCTCAATGGTAGAATGAGACTTGTGCATGAGTCATCGAATTTTGCTGTGTCTCCAATTCTATACGATGATTTGTTAGGCGAGAGACCCTAATTTGGCGTGAAAGGAATAAAAGTAATGAGAACGTTTATTTGCCTAAAAAGACACATCTGGTTTTAATAGGACTATCCTTGAAAATTCAAAATACACATCCTAATGCGGTTGAGTAGGGAAAGTTCTGGGTTTACCATATTTATGCTGAAATGGCGAATTGAAAACCTGGGTGTAAAATACGCCTAATGGGGTTTAAAAAAATTTAATTAATATATTGTACTTCATAAATAGGAAGATATTTTACAAGTGAAAGCATATAAATAAATTCTTAAATTAATTATCTAAAAACTCGTTAGCAAAATACCAACCATCATAAAATTTTTAGTATCATTTAATGATACTTTTAAGTGTATACAATATACCGATATAAGGATATGACCTTTTCACGGACAAAATATTGTGTTAACTTATTGTATTGTACATGAAACCACGAAAAAACCAGGGTACATTTTTCACTAAACCAGTTGCACAGTGATCGATGAACTAATCGTGTGACTTCACTGTGTTTCCCAAGTGGTTCGGAATCCACTATAATCAGGAGGTCCACTGTCCTATGGGCTGGCGTATCAAGTCGGGGTCGCTCTATGGGCCCAAATATGAGGCCCAAGTCGTTATTAACCCGACGAACACAACTACTACTACTACTACTACTACTACCAGGCGCGGATCTAGAATGAGACCAAGGAGGGGGCTAAGATTATATACGACTAAAAAAGATCGATTGCAAAAAATTAAAAAATTGCCAATGTAAATTATAATTACTGAATTAGGTTACGTTACGTTAGTTCAATTGGCGCCAAATTTTTAAAACTTCAAAACTTACAGCAGTATTTTTATGATTTTTATCTGTTGATTGGTAGTAGAGGCAATGAATTTTGTAGTTGTATAGTCAAAAATACAGTTTCATCTAGTGCAAAATCCGAACCTAATGGGGGGCCTGCCTACTACCGTACGCGTTTTTTGTAGAAACTAATTTCTCATTAAATACAATTAGAGCCATAAATGAGAGTGTAAGTATATGAAATGCTTCTCTACGTTTTGATACATGGCGTGTCCCCACACTAACACCGTTTGGCCACATTTAAGGTTAGGTTTGGTCCACCCGTTATTCAAAATGTTAGCCAAATGGTGTTAGTCCTAGCAACATATATTATGTATTAAAATGTAGAGGCGCATTTTTTTTCTGCTTTCTGGCACGTCATTTATGACTCTAGGATCGGTATTTTATGGGAAATTCGGTTTGTAAAAAAAAAAAATTTCCTCTTAAACACCAAACATGCAAGTTCATATTTCAGGTTAATTACTTTGGCTGACAGTTTCCAACTGCAATTAAGTACTAAAAGGGAACAATGAATTAATTGAAGCCAAGACTCCGTTTAGGTACCTAAAACTAGTTACAATGTCTCTAGTTTTCAAATTAACCTTATGGATAAAGCACACTGCAAGTACAGTAGCCAAAAGTTTTTGATAATGAAAGAAGTTATATCAGAGCAAAAATTATTTTATTGAAAGGAAGCCTTACTAAAAAATTCCACACGAAAATGTTTTTAATGAAAAAGGGTGCTTTAACTTTTAATTAAAAACATTGATTTTTATAACATGCCAACAGCGTAAATTTTTATGTTAGCGCTTCGTAGGCTTTGACCGTACAATTGGTTTTGCTGTAGGCTAAGTTTCTTTGAATCTGAAACAATAAAGCGTTCGCTGATTAAAAGCAGTGGATTCTGCAAAATACCGGGTTAATTGTAGTTGAAGTAAGGTTCCCTACTATAACAGCGTGTTTCAATTATCTTGGAAATGAGCATGGGCTGCTCTAATCCTTTTTAAACGATTTCCCTGTCTTCCAAACCAGTTTCATGCGAGTTGGAACATTTTTCACAGAGATAAGTAACGTCATGAAATATCGCGCTAACTTTTTAATCAGCGGGTGCAATGGGGCAAACGGATTATGACGTAAAGCATTTTATTGCTTTTTACGTTTTAAAATACCAACAGTACCAAAGGAAAAAAATTACTGAACTGATAACGGAAATAAGTGTAAATTAACATAAATACATCCCAATGAATGTTAATTGACCTACAACAATAAGAGCGAATTAAAAATTAAAATCACAAATTGCTTGTGAACTAAGATTAAAACTGTTCATTGGTGCATATGTTAGACGTAAACAAATGACATGTATTGGAGAATAAGTGTCCAGATGATACAAAGCTGCCATTTTCGCGACTTGTAATGCTTCTATTTCGAAACACAATAGCTTAATGAGCCTAAACAGTCTAGATACAGCAACTGCAGTGATTTGCCCTATTGGGATATTGTTATTGTCCTCTGGACCATTGATTTCTCAAGAGTGGTTGGAGCAGCCCTAAACCAGTGCATCGGAAAAATTGAGAAGAATAAAAGACATGACAGGATAATATAAGACGGAAAAGAGGTTGTTGATGATGAATGCGTAGGAAATGTGGGAGCTTTGTCAGTGTTGAGTGAGGGCATGTGATTTCCAGTCGATCAATACCCAACGTCTCCTTTCGGTTATGTGACAGGTTGCCAAGACTTTCCAAGAAAATACCAAAAAGGAAAGGATGCCACAACAGAATTCTACAACGCCACATCATATGAAGTTTCTGCTGTAATGGAAAATCAGCCACAACTTGGCAATTTATTGAATCATTATTATAATCTGTTAATTGTTAAGTTTGCTGCTTCTATTAATGTACGAAAAGTTATTGTATTTTCTGACCATCCTTTAGAGGGCATGTTAAGTGGACGCTTCCGAGTCAACATAATTGAGGGTGAGAGATGGTTTTATTGTAACTAGTCCACTAGGGCAGAGGTTCTCAAACTTTTTTCGTCGCGGACCCCTAAATGATATGAAATTGCATGGCGACCCCCTAAATTCTACAATGCACTTTTTATTTCGATTTCCTTCCAAAAAAGAAATAGCCTTACAGACCATGGGCGTACGCAGGTATAGGAGCAAGGGCGGACAAGCCAGGAGGTGGATCCAGCGACCAATAAATATGATACCTCGACTTACTACCCCCCCCCCCTCTCCCCTGAGACAAATTTTTCAAAGGAAACGGGTTTCCACGCATTCTTCTTACGACTCTAAAAAGGGGGCCCGAGTGTCTCCCCCGGAGGAAAATTTTTGAAATTGTAAGCAGAAAATGGTGGGTTTCTATCGGTTTTAGCCGCCAATCCTGTTCCCGCCAATCTTTCAAAAATATATAACTTAAATTACAAAAAAACCTTGTCATTCAATTCAATTCTATCTAGTGTATAACTGGCAGACGAGACCACGCCGCGACCCACTTAGAAATTTTTAGCTTTGGGGTCGCGACCTACACTCTGAGAATCCCTGCACTAGGGAATCGAGAAAAATTTGGCAGAACGGGACTTTTTGTTAGAAATTTTTTTAGTTTAATCGCGTACAAACAATTCAATGAATGTATCCGATTAACCTCTTCAATCGCCACACTGAGTAACCTGTTAGGTACTTGGGTCGACACGTTACCGGCCGCAAGTTGTATAGAGACTCGCACAAGTACAAGCACGCTACCACCTTGCCACCGAAGTCGCTTGAACTTGAACCCCCGAATCTGTCATTCTGGAGAATCGTGTTATCACAGAGAAAGGAAATGTGTACCTTGTAATATTTTTAAAAAAATAGGCTCGTTGCCTCATAAATGTGTGCTTGCGGTGCATGCTGCAGTAAGTAGTGAGTACATGCTCTATGCTAAGTAGCCCTTCCTTGAAGCGTCAACTTGCTTAGTTCATTAAATAAGAAATAAAAAGTATTAAATTTTGGGCTGCTAATTTTCTTCGGCATGCCCACTGTTAAAAGTTTGTACTCGGACTGATTGTCCATCTTCTTCTTCTTCTGGCTCTACAGCCGTTGATGAGCTCGACAAAACTCCACCAGTCATCTCGGTTTAGTACAACTCTCCACCATCTACAGACTCCCAACTCGCGAAGGTCAGTTTCCAACTCATATCTTTTTCGGCATGCGGTCGTCTGACATTCTTACTACGTGTCCCAGCCATCTTATGCGTTGCGCTTTTATGAACCGGACTATGTCTTCTCCGTTGAGTATTGCATCTATTTCGGCGTTGTTTCATCATGCGCCGTCTAGTGTAGCTAATTTCTCAGGTGACAACCAGAAATTGAGAATTTATAAACATAAACAAAGAACTACGTAACATAGTACCAATTCAAAATTAGGCTCCCAATAGGGAAAGACTAAGCAGACACAGAGGAAGGATAAAATATTAAGGGGCTTAAATCTAAAAGCGCCGGTAATATCTCAGTAATGCAATGACTGGAATAACGCGTTTCACACCACCTCCTTTTACATTCAATTTATGCCGTGAATCTTTTATCAGGGGATGGGAGAAGCCAAAAAGGTTTCAACGAACCTTTGTATCTCTTTATGCCCATGATAAGGCCTAGCTTCTTGGATCAGCCGCCAAATACATATTTAAATTTGCCTTCCAGCTATCTATAGAAATATTTTGAGCTTTGAGACAAGCCTCCTATACTCTGTAAAGAATCTGTAGCTCTCTGAGAGTAGAGTACAATTTCTTTTATCAGTTTGGGGAAAAGCGAACGCTGTGGAGTTTTAACCTCAAATTGAACTCAGTGCTCAGTTTATTCCGTCTCTATCATTCCCCCTCGTCTCGTTCTGGTTAGTCAGGATATGGAAGCGCTTCCTAAAGATTTCTCTTACAGAACACGATGAATTCTTGCGGTTATGAATACAAAATGTTTTTCTTCATGCTGATGCTTTACTAATATTAGCTTGTGCTCCCGTACAACATAAATTTGTGCATAGTATTCACCCTGCAAGCTGAGACATACATACAGTACGTTTATTATAGACTATAACATACATAGACCATTATTGACCCAAATAGGCACATACAATACACAGAATTTTGAAAGGAAATGTTGAGAGATTGGGTTTTTTATCGAAATCAAATTAAGCTCATTAAGGTCAAGTGACCGCATCATTCAAAACCTGCAAGTGGATTTCATAGAGAGAAGAATGGAGAACTAGGAGGTGAAATGGTTCGGCCACGTCCAAAGAATGGACGAGAACAGGACCACCCGGAGGTTGGCGGAAGCAAGGCCACAAGGAAGAAGACCTATAGGGGCAGACTGATGACAACCCTCGAGGAAAGGATTGAACAACTGGCCGGAGCAAGAGGGAAAACATTGGCCCAGCTCAAGGCGTTAGCGTCCGACCCAGACGAGTTCAGGTAGCACGTTCAGTTGCGCACGCGGCATTAAGGGGGAAGAAGAGTAAGAAGAAATTAAGCTAAAAAGTACAAAAACTCTTGAATACTAATATAGATTTATTTATTACGAATATTAACCATGGTAAAGATAATGTCTTCTAATGTTTCTACAGTATACAGTTTCCGCCTCGTTTATGATAATATGTTTAAGGTACGCTCTAATTAATAACCGAAAACAATTAGAGACCGCTTCACACCCTGTTTGAGGCAATGGCAATATTAAATGATCCAGTCACGAAACCAGTTACTATTCTTACATTTTAAGTAATACTTGGCAAAGTTACGTGATTTTATTTTATTTACTATGACGAAGTATATATATTACAAAGTGAAAGATATGATTGAAATAAGCTAGCATAGTCGATAAAGTCCATGACAGACGACTGTCAAGGTGTCGAAAGAAGGCAGACAAATAACCTGGTAAAGTGGGTAAAACGTATCGAAGCTGAGGAAAAAAAGTCAAGGACGGCCCAGACTAACATTAGAAGCGAAAGTCCGCCAAGATCTCAAGATTGTAGGAACAACTCCAGCCGAAGCACAGAATCGCAAGGAGTGGAAGGGAACTTGCCGAATCGCTGACCCCACCTAGGGATAAATGCTAGGAAAAAGTAAGTAAAGTAATGGTAATGGTAATGTCTTTGTCATACTTTGTCAGAAAAATTGTTCCGGCCTCACAAACCCTGTATTACATGGTATATATAACTTCTTCTTCTGGCTCCACAGCCCTTGATGAGCTCGACAACAATCCTCCAGTCATCCCGGTTTTGTACAAGGCTCCACCATCTACGGACTCCCAACTCACGAAGGTCAGTTTCCAACTCATCTTTCCAGCGTTTTCAAGGACTCATAACTCCGGGCAGTCGTCTTCCTGTCATGCTTGCTTTGAACATCTTTTTGGTATATGTAACACTGATTTTAAATTAACTTTGGTTGTAGAAATTGTACAACCAAAATTAGAGGATATAGAAAAAAAAAGGACTTGGGGGATTATAACGCCCTGATAGTAGGTACCTAACTGAAAAGTAACTTAGCAACAACAAGCCTTTTATTGAGTGCATAGACAATGATTCCTGAATACCCAGGGACATAATACATTATCATAGTCAGGAAATCTGTAGGGAAGTCAGTGCATTAAGCAGTGCTCCGGTAAGCGTCGCTGTTGCGTGCAGGAAACTGGGTTAAATTAATGCAGCATTGCATGTACAAATTCTTTCGATTCCCCCTGCAATGAACCTCCACTGATTTACACTAACTTTGATTAGATTCGAATGAGCAGATCTCTGATAATCATTCCCAATTTTCAGAACTTTTCTCTCCAAATTAAAATTTCTTTATTGAGATGATGATAAAGCGCTTTGCTTCTCGTCAGTGCCATGAGAAATAAGTTAGAGATTTCATTTTGAATTTAATTTATTTAAAACGAATCCTTAATTGGGTTTGTCCCGAATTCAACATGAAATTTTTACATGCCTTACAAAATATAGCTGCACGCTTTGGAAATAATATACTGTACCTATTGCAGTTTTAATTTATTAGTAGTTACAAAAAAGGATTGCCGTCTACGTTTTGAGCGATGTAAACGTAGATCTTAGAACTCTACTATTAATTATTGTAGAACTTTTTCGTAGATTGATGAGCTAACCAGCAAAAAAGGCCTTTATTTACCTATGGGCTGAATGGGCCGGCAAAATTCTAGGCGCAGCTGATTTTACGACGCAAAAAAAACATTAATGTGAAGCAAATACCGAAAAAATACATAGCCTAAAAAATCCCTTTCAGCCGATCAGGTGTAGGCCGTCTAGGGAGATTTCATGCAGCGCAGACCCCGCTTTTCCTCTATGTCAAACATTGGTCGCCGTCTGAATAGGTAGATGAATCTCCATAAAATAAAATTTAAATGTATATAGTAAATGCTTCTAAATATAAAATTGTATTGTTGATAGCCCACTGGGTACTTCAACATTAAGTATTTACTTCCGTGGGGGGGGGGGGCGATAATTGGGATAATTGGGTAGTCTGAGCTTGAATACGCCTCTGAAGCTAACAATCAACATATTACTTATATCTGCATTCATAGATAGCATTTGCAAGAGAGCATCAATCATCGTATAAACCATCGTACTGTCATTGGTGCAAGATTAGGAGTGCCGATGTGACCTGCGACCTCTTGCAAAGAGCTGTCCTTGACTCGCCGCCAAAATTTGCAGAGTAACCAAAAACTTGTTAGTAAAAGATTTATGACAACTTGTTTCGCCTTCTCGTAAATGCCATGTTCGAACAAATTTTTTCAGCCAATTTATTTTATTTATGAATCAATTACAAATTAAATTAATCTTTCGGGCATGTAACTCTTTACATTATTGCGTTATAAATGCGGATGGTTTTGCCGTTAACAGCGTCAAGCCACCTTTTACCCCCGTGTGGTATACTAAAGGCATTCGAAGAAGATTTGGCGCCGCAGATATTCAGGATCGTTCAAGAGCCATAAATTGCAGTATTAAAATTCTCTAGCGGGACAACGATACGACTGTGGCCTGGTGTATATCGTTAACATATAACATATACGACGACGGAAATTTTATAGCGCAGAAGGTTAGGTTTTTCCATTAGCCCATACAGGATATTTGGTACCTCAATTGGAATACATGCAATTATTTACATACTGTATCTGCTAATCGTCTGGGACAATTATAGTCTTTAATGGGTACATAAGTTTGTATTATTTTTTATAACAACTAACTTCAGGTTAAAGTTGTTGACACATGCCTTTAAAAGAGACAATCGGACTTCCCACTAAACGTTTTTTGTACAAATTCTCAAGTTCACATTACAAATCGATCATACAGCCATCAATGAGATGCTATAAAGTAGAAGAAATGCTCCTTAGAATTTTGGGCGTGGACCTAGCCTAACCTTGCATTTTTTCACGCTTTCAAAAACTATGACCAAACTGTATAAGTGTAAGTGTCGGCTACATACTGTGCATAACAATATAGAGGAAAATTTTTTCTACTTTGTGGCATCTCATTTACGTCTCTACGATCAATATATCATGAAAAATTCGACTTTGTACAAAAAACGTGTAGTGGGTGTGTCCCGATTTGCTAGTAATTAGGTATCTTTGTTTAACTCTATCCATCAAAAATACAAAAAATATATATTGAAAGGAACCTGTCACATTTATTTCTGAATGAGGGAATCAAGAAAGAACTGGAAACATGACCGAGTCGCCCACGAGGGATTATTTTATGGGTACGGCTGAGTGATACATGTAACTCGGTCTCAATGACTTTATAATTATGGATTATCTTACTCTCAAATTCACTTTACTTCATCTGACCGCTTTCTCAACACACAGCACAAATAACTGACTTATCACTATTTTCTCAATTTTAGATACTACGACCAAGTAAGCAGCAATTTTGTCCTAATGCAGCATATATAGTTTTTATCCATATCCATATAAGCTAGTACCTATTTTATTTTTTATTTTTATATTTATATTACTACTGCCAAAGAAATGTATGCAACGTACAATTAGACACAAGACTTTGCGCATAAGCACCTTTTAACTGACGTACTGTCAGTTTTAAAATCAATAAAGTAAACAGAGGCGCGGGTATACTGGAAAATGGGAACAGTAATGGGTGTCGCTATCGTGCCTGCTCATTTCTCCTATCGCGAATGGTCAATTTGGAAAACCACTTCCATGTAATGGAGACTCCCAATTTTAATCATAACGACTGCACTAAAGTTATGAAACGTAGGCAGCAACATTTAAGCTCCGGGCCCCTGCTATGTACCTTTATTGCGTAATTAACAATATCAATGTCATTGTAATCGGAAAAATATCGTACCTATTACTACCATGGATTCTATAATCAAAGGCTGCAAAAAGGCGGCGTTCTGGAGTAGGCCTACACACAGCGGGTCGCAGTTGATCCCACTAGAGGGTTGTTAGATAATTAAAATTAAAAATTAAAAAAATGTAAAAGCAAGAATTAATAGAAAACTTTTTCCTTAAAACAAGACTAATCTTCCTGTAGAAACACCAGCCCCTACTTTCCGTTTCAAAGTCCGGCTCTCTAACGACTGTACTATTCCGGCCTTGAAAAAAAAAATTTTTAATGAATAAATGACCCCCCAAATGGTCTACATATACCTAGGGTACGTGAGTGTATTATTGATTATATTGATTAAAATGAGATTTATCCAAAAGTACTGTACTGTAGTACCTACTTCATTCTAAACATAGCATAGTTAACGTTTAGCAAATAACAACCATTCATGTTCTTTCTGAATAGGAATGGGTATATTTTCAGATGAAAACACATGTACGATGTAATAACGGAACAACTTTATTATCTCTCTTTAGCACTTAAACCATGAACATGCGAAATTATAGGGGTTGAAGCATGCCGTTTGAGTTATGTGTCATAACGTATGCAGACAATGAGACAACCACATAGATATATTGCAGTTGCAAGTAATTATTAGAGCTTTCCGCTCCTGGAATCGGCCGGTACCTGCTTTTGAATTCGAGATTCAAATCACGAACTTTCCTGTTGAGAATCAATTGACTCATGAGTTAGGAGGTAAGTTGCAGAAAGCTATCATTTTCGAACGGCGAGAACTGCAGCATTATGTTTTCCGAACCTTTCGAACAATGCAACAGATTTATCACTTGCTTTTGTTATTATTCTCTTCTTTATGAGGAACAGAAGCTCCGGAAGGTATAACGACTTCTCTGGTTCTCACAAAAGTAACGGAGTTTTTTAATATTATTGCTTTTTTTTTCTTCTCATGGAATAGGTCACGAGGATGTGGGCCCGAAGCTCGAGGTTCCAAGATTCGACTTCTTTTGCTTCTTATTCCCTCTTAATGCCGCTGTGCGCAGCTTGAGGAGTCACCCTGGACCCATTTCTTATTTGTAACCGAGGCTTTCGTTTTTGCTATGAATCAGTAATATCACTGTGCAGGATTTTGGCCTAGCGACTTAAGATTCGACATAAAAGGAAAAATGATCGATCTCGTTATTATGCGAATTTTCTCAAAGATGTTCTGTATATTAGAATAGTTGGGTACGGTAATAGAAAGGTTTACTTTATGATACAGATTGTGAGTAATACGTGAGGCTAATCGAAAATATAAGCCTTTTGGTGAATAATGCAGTGTGAATTTGACGCAAAACAATGTATCTAGGTATTTACTTTATTATAATGTACCCCTAGTAGATTCAGTAGTATATAGTAGTGTGCCGACATCAGGAATAATAGCCAAACTCTATAATACTGGAGCATTCTCACATACTTCCACGCTGCACTTGCTAAAAAAAAACTTAAACTCACACACACACAGCCGATAGGCGGGCAAAAGCAAAAGGCAAACTGTTTTAGGTGGACTGGGCAACCTCGTTGTCAAGTGCGCCGCTGATAGCAGTTTCTCACTGCACGCTAACTCACAAATCTCACACAGCACGCAAAATATTCAACACATCACAAACAACTTGGTGGGCGTATAAACAAGCCCAAGCTTAAATCAATGTTTAAATCTTCCTTTGGGTTTATTTATAACAATTTAATGTTATTCTAGAATAAGTCATTACATTGTAGGCATATCATATACCAAAATTATCAACTGTGCTTCGCGTGTTGGACAATATAACTGCAGGGTGATCCGTTGTTCTCTTAAAAATGCAGGGCAAAGTGTCAGACAAATATTTAATGTCTTCTTTGTTGTCCGTAAAACGTCGCCGTAAACAATGGAAGATGATGGAAACTGATAAAGTGACGGACTACTTTTGGCTTTTAGAGGGTGATGTGTGGAGGGAAGAAGTAAGTTCTTACAGCTGACAAAGACACATGGAACTCTTTTATTTTCTGAAGACAAGGGACGGAAGTACAGTAAATTAATGTAGCCAAGGGAATGTCCACAATGGTACTAGTATAAATAAATGTTAGTTTCATTTCTGAGCTATGTAATTTTTCAGGATTCCAAAAGGGGCATTCATCATTTGACGCATAAAACATTAAAACCTCGTCATGACTGGTCTACGGCATACTGCTCGTAGAAAATTGTAGATATTTGAAAGGTATAGGTTCAGCACTGAAAAGTCAGCCATTTGGTTGTTTTCACGCACATTTTTGGCCATCAAATATTTTTTTTCGGAACATGATTCGGATAATTGAAGTTTTACTGTACTAGTGGCAGTATAATTGTGTCATATAGTACGATGCATGTCTAATGTGAAATGATATGTGTTCCCAATCGTATGGTGGGGCTGACGTTGACACAAGCTATGGAGAACAGAATTTCAAATGTTGGTATACTATCGAATACTGCACATTTCTTGGAGGGAACTTGTCTCTAATGTCAGGTCCTGAGGCCAATGGATACAGAAGCCAAGTTGCTGTGGATGGTTCAGAAACGAAAACTAACATAAATGTGATGAGGAACGAAAAGTATCGCCATCTGTAATGGGAAAGGAACTAGGCCTAGAAAGGACTGTCCACTCCCGGCAGACGAAGAAGATCCTGGGTGAAAATCATGAGGCAGTGGCTTGGCAAGAGCACGGCTTCCCTTTTCAGAGTAGCAGTCTCCAAGGTACAAATTTCCATGATGCTCGTCAATTTTCGATAGAAGAGGCATTTCAAGAAGTAGATGACATGTCTAATTCTTGTACTCGATTCCCTACCTTCACAGGATGAATGGCATTTTCCCTAATAAAGAAGGAAGCACACAGTACAGTGTTGTGCCACAATCCAGAATATGATCGCTACCGTAGTAGAATATCTGGTTATCATTGTTATTATAATATATAGTCAAGGATGAAATGATTAAAAGTGATACCTAAACTTAAAATAATTAGGCAAAAAATTTTATCATATGAACGCAGTCGTGTCCGATGCCTATAAAGTATTCTGTGTACTATGTACCGTGTATACTATGCTCGAATACAAGCGAAAAAGCAGAAGACAAAGTCCTCATCTAATTTTAATTATCCCATGCATGTTGATTACAAAAATAAATCCTCTCAGCTGGTGAATGGACCTGAAGGGTCTTTAAGCTTCCAATTTTCTGGTGGAGATTAGTGTAGTCCAGTCAGATTTTGCTTCGAAACCAGATAGATATTAAGCCAGAAGCGAAACCAACGCATTGATATAATCTCTCAGCTTACAAGGATGGGATTCATTGTGGTATCTGATCAACTACATCGAGCCATACTTTGGAGATAGCCTTTTTACTGATTGAGATGGGTTTCAATTTTTTTTAACCGATTTTTTGTGGGTTAGGTTGTACAAATTTGGATGGTACAAAGACAAGTATTAGGTCTAGGGATGGCTACGTGTATGGTGCTCGTGGTCTAAGCACCCCCTATTTCAGGAGAAGGGGGCAGGAGTACCCATAAATACTGACTTTTTAAGAGGTACAATATCTTACCGGCAAAATTCAATGAAATTCATATCACGATAGCCTGATACTGCAGGTACTCCAATTTTCACAAAATAGTGCACAGGAAAATAAATAACGAGTACGTGATAAAAATGTTAACGCTTCTAGCGTCTAGTTGGCTTTAAATATTGTATGTTTACTGTCTATCACTTATATGTAACTCATGCTCGTATGGAAAATGCTCATCAAACCAACTAACATTACGATACCGTACGTATTATAGGGCAGTCCCGTAAGCTAAAGTAGTTTTACATCCGAGCGCTCCTTAAAATTTTGACGTGTCGGCCGCAATGAATATAGGAATAATGGCTGACATGGGCTACTTAACTTACATTATATAAATTTTGACACATAATTTTGGAGCCCCTGTGCCTCTAAATTTTAGATTACAAATTAAATAGACTAGGTAAGTGTGCCCAATGAGGATATCACAAAATAGTGACGAAGCCTTGTTCAGAATAGATCAAGTAGATGGTCGCCCCTCAGTGAAAAGTTTTGAATAGATAGTGGGTTTCTTGAATGCACAACATTAGGCCGGGGCACCCCTGCTTTGTACTCATTCACATAATTATCAAATGCCGTGAAAAATAATTTAAGGAAAACTTAAGAATTATTTTTAATACGACTACCTTCACATTCAGCTATTGGTTTTTGCTCTTGACAATAACATCATTTTTCAACTTATTAAAAAAATATTCAATATTTGGCACGAGGGACCTCTGGACCTCGGGGCCCCTTTGCACCTCATCGCGCTCATATATATAGTTTTGCCACTACATACTGCACTATTGTATGTTGCATTGTAGAACGTTATTACTAGGTATGATATAACAATGCAAAGCCTTCTCAGCAAGACACCACATATATTTTGGTTCTTTTGGCAATTCTGAAGTTCTAATTAGACTTATGCACACAACGTTTGGTCATATGACTGGGTGACATCGCAGGTACAAAAAACCACACGCTGTACTACCCCTATCGACCCCTTAATATGATTAACACATCCCGTCCTGAGAAAACCATTCCCAAGCTTCCATTCAATTAGAAATCTCTGACTTCTGCAACTAATCTTGGAACTTTCCCTGTTCATTTCTGCAAATTCCCCTTTACTCGGTTACAGCCCCACCAGATTTCTAAAAATAATTTTCTTAGCTAATCCGCATTGCGTGACACATTTTCTCTCCTATTTTGTCCACAACAAAGACGGGGTTGAAACGAAAATTGAATACTAGACATGATTTTGATTCGAAAGTTGAACAAATTTAATAAATTAAAAACTACATTACATAGAGTTGACTTGATTTTCACACAATTTTTTACAAAGCAATTTTTCGACTGAAAGCAAAGGGTTGCGTGGGATTAGTCGCTACATTGAACAATCAGTTTGGACTTACGGTGTTCTCCGTTGTGTAACTGTACCATCGTGGCACTGCAGACCGTTATCAATAAGGCGGCTAGTGAGCCTACACAAGATAAGTACGAAATTTCACTGGGCGAAAAGCTTACACAAACTACGCACATAGCTTCGATCGGGCCCAGGTATTCATTTTTCTATGCTGTATGTTTAAGGCTTCCATATTTTTACGTTGGTACATCTCTAACAGTTCGTAGACGGTTAACGTAACGGATATTATGGGATCGACTATTCTAGTTAATTTAATTTGTATGAGCTGTACTGATCAGGCGGGTACGATAAGCGTCCCCAGCGTAAACAATGAAGCAGCAAAAAGTCGCGGCTGAGATTGAGCTTGGAAGTTCTCGTCATAAGCTAATCACAGTCTAAATTAAGCTATTTAGATTGCGACTTAAATGTGCAAAAACTTACTGCGCCGGTGCTGTTGGCAAACCTGCCTGCTGGGTTGTACATTTGTTCTTCATATTACATTTGCCGCAATTTCCTTTTTTTTAACGTTGGACCCTAAAAACTCAGTCACATTTCCTTGGCCAACCTTTGCCATTTCGTTTTATAGTTCCCCATATTTCCCCTTAAGCTAGAGGACGTTGATTGGTTCCATATCTTTGGTGGTGATACGGATATACAAAAAACTGGTCTTAGCGCGATTCTACGATCCATGATCTATGCTTAACCGGGGCGTCGTGTTAACCACTGCCAGACAAGAGCGATTCATATAGCGGTTAAGACGACCCCCCGGTTAGGTGAAGAATCCCGCCAAGTCCAGTTTTTTCTATATCCACTAATTTCGGTTATAACGAGGAGGTTACCTCTTCAACCAAAGTTAATTTAATGTCCGTGTTAAATATACCATATAATACTGCAATAACTAAAGTCATTCCTGAAAATTTCAGGCTGAAATGATTAAGAAAAGAAAAATGGACCATGATATTGTAGATGTGAATGAAGTTGTAGTACTTGTAGTACGGTCTAACGGTAAAACAGAGAGGTTCGTTCAAAATTTGGTTTCAAACCATTTTTCCTTTTCTAATTATTAGCTGTTCTTCTCCGTTTACTAAAATTACGCCGAATAACTGCACAGAACTAAATTTCATTTCCCTTGTCAAAATAAATATAAGCCACCATTAGTCCGGAAAGCAAGAAGTACCTCTGGCCCCTATGCCAATAGACAATGAAAACGCAAACAAAAACACAATAGATGCGTCCATTGACGCACCGCTGCTGCCCTTATGCGAGCATCAGAGGGCGTCTGTAAACGACAGATAGTGCAGATACGGTTGGCGAACCCTGTCACGCCACGACACTTTAGTTGTGTCGCTATCCACTACCAAATGAATTTCGTGACTGGAAACACCAAGATGGAAGTGTAAATTCTAATTTGAAGGTTAATTAATACGATTCGTACTAAAGGGAAGACTCGAGACAGAGGGTAGCTCCGCGCACGTACCACTTACCGAACATAATTATTCATAACAGTCATCTTTTTGTATTTCTTAAATTTTACTTCAGAAAATATTTAGGCAATAGACATGGTACTTATAGATCGTACAGTGACCCCAAACAAACCGAACACCAATGTTCCGATTTGAATTTAGAATAAAATGAAACAATAGGCGTTATAACAACCTAAGATACAATAACAATAAATAAATTAAACACTTAAAAATAGCCTAAAGCAGTATCTTTACTGAGAATCATGAGAAGACTGCCTAGTTCCACATCATATCCTCCACATACAAGCATTGGTCTATGAGGTACCTCTTTAGTTTACTTCTAAAAGCTGTTATTTCTTCCATTTTGAATAAAATTGCTGAACTTGCCACGTAATTGTACAGTGTAAACATGTACGAGTAATACTGTACAATTAAATATTGCAATATATTATAAATAATGTCAATAACAAATCTATTAAATCTATTAAATGCAAAGCTTTTTGAACATGAACTCCTGCAACTGTTAAATTGTTGGATTTTTTTGTAGTTCCATGATCAGACACAGTCCGTTAAAGCTTATATGCAAGTTGTTAAGAAATAAATAAAATAAACAAAACAAATATTGACTTTTTTGATCTAGTACTAAGCCAACCTAGTGGAGTTAGGGCTATAAAGCCCTCTCTTACACTCAACTAGGAAAGCCCGGGACCGCCTCTTTTACATGCCCTTCGAAGCATGGCCAGAACGGGGGATGATGTAGTCTTTAAAGTTGAATCATTTAAACTACCTTTAAAGTACCTAATTATAAATTGAGGAGCTTGGTTACAAACGTGGCCAACTCCATTTTTTTAGAAAATGGGGTTTTGATCCGACCTTGCAGAAAATTTTAATGTCCACCTGCACGTTGTAAAATAAAGTGACAAAAGCAGCCAGATTGCGCACAGAAGTGCTGAGAAGTCTAGGGTTAGCTATAAACTTAATGTAATTTTCAACAGAAAATCCACTCTCCTGAAAAATTCTTCAACTTGGAGTTGGCCATGTTTGTAAACAGCCTCCTCAATTGACATAATGATTTCATGCAAAAACACGTAGAAATTATGAAATATCTTTATCTACGTCAACTACTTTGCGTTATTTTCTCCCTTTAATAACTGATCATAAAAAATGTGCTGAAATGTATTCATAGCTGACCTAAATAGGCATAAAAGTCATTCCCAATCAGCCACGAGGGAGAAGTCCGTAAAACCCATCGTTACCTTTTCCAATCAAACCCATGCTATTGCATTGGCAATATTTTGAGGGGAAAAAACTCGGATCGGTAGATTACTTGCCCACAAAGTCGTTTCGAATCAACCCCCAGAATGCAATAAGCCAGACCTCACTGAACCGCGGTGAAATACAATTACAATTCTAATGCAACTGTCTTCTACATACAGTGCAGTATACAGTACAAGTTGCAGGTTATCTACAGTCATCAGCAGTATGAACTTGTTATGGTGGTAAATCATGCAATTCAAGGAAAATTTAAACGAGTAGCGAGCAGGGATGGAAAGTTTGAAAACGCAATGGAAAACACAAATCGGGCAACTACTAAATAAACCCAATTAAAATTACTCTTGTGTTCACAACCAAAGGACTATACGGTTTACCTTCTGTATATCGCTATATAATGCAACATCTCGTAACCAATTTTGGTCTACATATAGGTAGCCTACATGGACATAGAGTGTAGATAGGCATAAACGTGAGTGTACATGTGTAAATGCACGTTTACTTGTTCACCAAAGGACTATACGGCTTACCTTCTGTATATCACTATAAAATGCAACATCTCGTAACCAATTTTGGTCTACATATAGGTAGCCTACTTGGACATAGAAAGTACCTAGATAAGCATAATATGTGCGTGTAGATGTGTAAATGCACGTTTAATGAGATTCATGGTTTATTGCTTTCCAATTTATACGTAGTATAAGGAAAACTTTGTGACGGTCGAAATTTTCGATTCCGAGATTTCAATGGATTTACACTTTTTAAGGTCCCAGGAACCCAAAAAAGTGGTTTTTACGAAATGTCTGTCTGTCTGCCTGTCTGTCTGGCTGTCTGTCTGTTCGTTGATTTCCGGGCAAACTACTCGGTCGATTTTGATCAAATTCGGGACCATTTTTTTAATTTGGGGCTAACTCAATTTGGGAGGGTTTTGTTCTCAAAAAACTCCAAAAAAACGTCTAAAAATTTTTTTTTCCCGAAAACGGCTCCAACGATTTCTTTTAAATTCGCATATATTGTAGTTGTTATTAATTTTAATAAAATGCGGGGGGTCGCTTGCCCCTTGATAGTTTGCTTCGGGGGGTAAAAAAATAAAAATATGTAAATTTTAATGAAAAATGACTAAAAAAAAAGTTTTCTGCGAAACCTTTCTATCGATGATTTCTACCTTCAGGTATGTTTTAGGTGTTAAATTGAGTAACGAAATAGGTTGCTTTCCCAAAAAATATTTGGCTTTGCACAAAAAATTATTTTTTGAAAAAATGTTTGAAAATTCGCGTTTAAATGCATTGTGTGCCCTGCAATTGTTGCTGTGTGGTAATTGATGTGTTGGTCTGACCTTTCTAGAATTTATCTCACTTCCAGTGACGTCAGGTGGACAACCCCCCCGCCCCCCCCCCCCGAAATAACGGAAATTTAACCACTGGAAAATTATTTACCATGAAATTACTCATATTCTCTATCTACTAATGTGCGTCAAATGGCCTACCAGCCAAGGACGGACGTTGGCTGAAGACGAAGAAGAAGAAGATCTACTAATGTTGATAAATTGGAGAGCATGTTCGAGTAAACTCGGACCGGTTCTTATTCCTAATTTTGACCTATGGTAAAAATTAATTCCATTTTCAGCATTCCCACGAGTATTTATCCGTTTTAGCGGTTTTACCAGATGACATAAAATATTTTACCAACTATACAAACAACATCAAGTACTTAATCAACCAATTTCTAAGATTCCAACTCATGTATTTATTTATCTATTGTACAATTTATTGTTAGTGTAATATTGTACTGTAATCTAATTTAATTTAAAGAAACACACAATCAGCAAATTTCTTCTTGACCGAAATTAGAGGATATGGAAAAAACTGGGCTTGGCGGGATTCGAACCCACGATCTACGCCTAACCGGGGCGTCGCCTTAACCGCTGGACCACAAGGGCTTGTGGTCCAGCGGTTAAGGCGACGCCCCGGTTAGGCGTAGATCGTGGGTTCGAATCCCGCCAAGCCCAGTTTTTTCCATATCCTCTAATTTCGGTCATAACGAGGAGGTTACCTCTTGAACCAAAGTTAATTTAATGTCAGTGTTATATATACCATATAATACTACAATGTAATAAATTTCTTCTTCCTTTTTTTCAAGCCCCAACGCGGGCTACGGCCTAACGGGTCAAATTTTAAAATTGTTATGTTTATTGAATGTTTTCCTCAACAAATATATTTTATTTTATTTGACGGTACCGATGGATAAAATTATGATAAATGAGTGGCACCATCATTAGAAAATTTATATGGTACGATGCATAAATTAGTTAAATCTGCAACTTAAAATAATTACATTAAAAAAACACTTAATAAAAAAAGTTATGTGTATAGTATTTGGGGGGGGGGGGGAGTATGTACCTATATTTTGATATTTTGTCTATCTACCAGCATCTCCTCATAAAACTCGTTTACACGCCTACATATTGTAGCTGTGCAAACTGTTTTCTAGCGTATGCCTCACTACTATCATATTATACAATATTACGGATATAACGAACGAAAATCCAAATCAAAGCTTTTGAAATATTCAGATTAAAACGAATATTTATATTTCCGATGGCTTTGATCGTTTCCCGGTCAGTGAACATTCCAATCGAAGTCTCGCAGTTTTATCTGAAAAAAAAAATCGTGGACTTGGAGATTGCTTGCTTATCTGTGGCTTCACCATCGCAGTATTTTCAGATCGGAATTGATAAATTGCATTTTGTTTTTCCCATTACAAGTCTAATTATTTTACAGATACGTTTAATCATCTACATCAATAACCCGGGTGTGATTTATACGTAAGCCTCCTCCACTCCCTTGTTGTCTCTCCAATTCCGATCATTCAGCGCGTCTTCCTCTGGTGCCAGTCCCACTCAACATAACATAACAACATAGAAGCATCCGTAATTTCCATCAACAAAGCCATGAATACAGTTATCTGACAAAGACGTTGTTCATAATATTTGCTTAGTCTCTTTAATTATTAGGTGCGAGCTGAAGGCCACAAGTTCGGAATTTTGCAAACAATCCTTTTTATATGTGACGTGCATTTACAGTCCCATAACGACGTTTAGTTTAGCATACTATTACAAACGTCGTGTAATAAGAAGATCTGGAGGAAATGCAGCTATATTATAAATAAATAAATAATTTTTTTATTATTACTAAGCCATCCTAGTGGATCTTCCACTCAACTAGGAAGGCCTTACATGACATACGATGACTCCAATGCATGAACAGAAAATATTGCAAGTATACTTTTGGAGCGAAAGTCAGACACCGTACAACTACTCTCAATGAGATGACAATGTTAAATATTCCAATGAACCTGCACCCCTGTGTATTGACGTTGCAACGCCAACGCGTTGGCCGCTCTTTTCACTTATATATGGAGACCTACTCACTATCCAGGAAAAAATCAGGTAAAACTGAAATTAGAAATAAAAATTTAACAAATTAATTAAATAAATTGGTTTGCTCATTTATTTAGCCTATATTTTTCATTTCAAATGTCTTTTGTACCTGAGCTTTACCACTTTCCTACAAGATAGTTAGTACCCCTAAAAAGCTGATGAGCACTCCTGGAAGGGGTTTTGGGTTTAATTGGGTCAAATTGTGCCAATGACTACAATAACAAACGATAATTACTTTGAAATAAATTGGAAATAGTTTTAATTAAAACTGATCATTGTTTTTAGTTTTCTATACACATACCTTAAGGCACGTTTCAGCAATATAGCAAGTAACAACAACAGTCCACTATCTATAAAAATCTGTGAAAACCCTTAAACCATTTAAAAAAAAAAAAAAAAAAATCGAACAAATAGACATGGGCAAATTGTTGTAGACGGTACCTGGGCAACTCGTTGCCCAGCGTGCTTATAGCAGTTTGCCGAAAAAAAAGAAAAAAAAAATAGTGCACACTACACCAACCCCATTAAAAACTACAGCATTGCAACACTTAAACATACAACGCGTAAGCCCCAAAGGGCGTTGCGTTATGATTTAAAAAAAAAAAAAAAAAAAAAACTGTTTTTGTGCCACTCACTGACACTTGGGGGACTAAATCGGTCAGTGGCGTATATATAAGGGGAGTAAGACGAAATTAACTATAATGTGAGTTGTTGTAATGCATATTTTAATTATTTATTTATTTATAATTTGCCAGCATAATTCATTAGATTTTTGGGTCAACATTGAGCGGTAAGCGGTTTGGCTGGTAGAATTCAACGTTGCCTCGGGCCTCTGCCCACGGCTAAAAGTTGATACCTAGAAGCGATTTGGCCTTCCCCTCCCCAAAATATTTTATATTTACGCCACTGATATCAGTGAATTTTATAACTGTAAAGATTCACCGTAACATTTTATTTGCCCCAATTTCAAATTAATTCTTATAAGGTGTGAACGTTATATGACTATTTTTAAAGGCGAGGCAATTTCCAATCAAACCTATCATTAATGCGTCTTGTAAGAAATACAAGACGTTTCCATCAAACCCGCTCCATTCGCCGAAAGGGGTTTTACATAATAAATTGGCCAAAACTAAAATCGATCGTTATCGCCATTATATTATCAGTCTCGATCGATCAATCTCTACCCGACTTGCACACTAATAGACCCACTACATAGTACTGTACCTAGTTCAATGATTAAGTCTCAGCTAGAAATAATGCTGACAGTCTGGACCGAGCGCGAGAACGGTTTCCTTTTTCGTTTGAAGTTGATCTTAAAATAAGGCAGCCGGGCTAAGGCGCCCATTCCATTGACCGGCTAGGGCTATTTACAAAAACAGTGACGTGGTAGCAGACATGCAAGACTTAGGTTGCGTTTCCACCGATCTCGCATTGCAGAATGCAAATGACATTGACGGAAATTAGAATTTTTCTTTTTATAGAAATCTATTAAAATGTTTGTACTTAACATATCCCATGACGCCATTTTTTTAATTTTAGTTTGTTTGTTTGTGATTTTACTGTATGATCATTGACCAATTTTAACTATGGCATAGAGGAAAATAAACATTTCCGTCAATTCTGCAATGCGAGGTCGGTGGAAACGCCACCTAAGTCTTGAATGTCTGCTACCACGTCACCGTTTTTGGAAATAGCCCTAGCCGGTCAATGAAATGGGCACCTAACCATAAGCTATCCTAACACCAGAATCAGCATAGAGTTATTGATGTTTATCATATGGACTCTTATCCCTATGTATAATGACTGTGGCAATATCTTGTCAGATTGGGACGGAGTAAGGTTATTTTAAGTTCACTTAACATTTGCAGTGGGTTGCAAACTGGATCCGCGGTTCGTTACATTTTGGGCACCCCTGGATGGGGTGTGGTTTCTAACCGTGGTAGGTAAGTATCAAGGCTTTAGTGGATGAGTAACGTACCCGGTGAGTTATAAATAGGCCATTTAAATACAGTGTCAAAAATACTTCATTCGAAAGCACACGGCATTCAACTCTTTTGTCATGTTAGAGTTAGACCCAAAATAATCGTTCTAGCATATGCAACAATGAATTAAAGTCAATCATCGTTTGTTATGTATTAGTCTAATTATTGCTATATAAGGCGCCCATTCCACCGACCGGCTAGGGCTATTTACAAAAACGGTGACGTGGTAGCATACATTCAAGAGTTAGGCGGGGTTTCCATCGACCTCGCATGGCAGAATTGACGCAAATGTTTATTTTCCTCTATGGCATAGTTAAAATTAGTCAATGATCATACAGTAAAATCACAAACAAACTAAAATTAAAAAATGGCGTCATGGGATATGTTAAGTACAAACATTTTAATAGATTTCTATAAAAAGAAAAATTCTAATTTCCGTCAATGTCATTTGCATTCTGCAATGCGAGGTCGGTGGAACCCCGCCTAAGTCTTGAATGTCTGCTACCACGTCACTGTTTTTGTAAATAGCCCTAGCCGGTCAGTGGAATGGGCGCCTAAGGTCAGTTTTGTTTAGTTTAGTTCGTAGTAGTTAGTAAGTAGATCACGTAGTGTTAGTCTTTTTAATCCAATAATTTCTATGTTTAAGTTTCAATAAAACAAGGGCCCAGCGTGGGTTTATCCCTTAGGGCCCTTACCATGAAAAAATGTAATAATGTATTGTATTGAAGGAAAATAAATCAATATTGTATTGTTTTAAGGTTTATTTAGGCGCCCATTCCACCGACTGGCTAGGGCTATTTACAAAAACGGTGACGTGGTAGCAGACATTCAAGACTTAGGTGGCCTTTCCACCGACCTTGCATTGCAGAATGCAAATGACATTGACGGAAATTAGAATTTTTCTTTATATAGAAATCTATTGAAATGTTTGTAATTAACATATCCCATGAAGCCATTTTTTAATTTTAGTTTGTTTGTTTGTGATTTTAGTCTATGATCATTGATCAATTTTAACAACGGCATAGAGGAAAACAAACATTTCATTTGCATTCTGCAATGCGAGGTCGGTGGAAACGCCACCTAAGTCTTGAATGTTAGCTACCACGTCACCGTTTTTGTAAATAGCCCTAGCCGGTCGATGGAATGGGCGCCTTAGGATAATTTACACTAATTCCTGAATTTCCGCAGATTTTTATTATTTTCAACCATTGTTATTATTCTCGGTTCTGGCCTCCATTTAACTCAGGTCTTAGATTACCAGCTTGAAGTGTTTTCAGTGAGTTGGATAACCTAATATCGATTTGCCGTGTATGTCGCCATATTCTGTCTTGAATTAGGGTCACCCCCAAGTTGACAGCGACAACTAACTCTAAGACCAATGTCTCCCGTGGGAAAATTTCCAAGTGTAACTGCCCCATAGAGAGATGGAGGCTGATTACGTTTAGGGTAGTTTATGATACACTGAAATTTGGCCCGGATGTTCATTGCGCTCGCACTTCTCTATCTTGTAACAATGAGTAGCTGGGGAAGTAATTACGCACGATTTTTCTTCAAATTTCATTGTTTATTTTGTTTTATTTTTTTTATTGTTAGTTTAGTTTAGGGAAAATTGTTACCACATGATATAGGTCTAGCTAGGGCGAATTTACAATTATTGTGTATTATTTGTTTTGATTCAATACACGTTTACATATATATGTACGTACAATATTGTGGATTAGATTTTAAAAAAATTATTACCCTACTTCCACTGGTTAATTTGGATCAGATGAAGCTCTCAGATCTTCTTGTATATGGGATGTCTATTAAACACTTCATTAAAAGGAACATTTGCAAATGTTAGATAAGTCTACTTCACCCTTCGCACTCTTATAGGTACACAACGACGACAGTAACATTCGTAGGAAGTTCGAAGTTCAGATGACCAACCGTGCTGCAGCCGGAGCACGCGGCAACAAGTTAAGTTATTCCTAGGGTTAAAAATATAAACAAGACCATTTTAGAATAATATCACTGCATTTAACCCCAGGAATTAGTTAATTTTGTAACTCATGCTCTGCCTGCAGTACAACTAAATGCAATAAAATTAGCATGAAATTGTATCGTAAGTTTTGGTCGGGGGCCTGGTGCTGATCAAAGAACATTATAGCCTACTTGGTAACACCCGTAACTATTTCAACCAATACCGTACCGTTAATCGGACGCACCCTTGAGATTCTAAATTAGGATCACTTCCATCAAACTTGTTCTCCCTCTCAGGTATTAGCAAACAAGAAACAACTGGCTCCCCGCAGCAAAAACCAATTTTAGGAAACTAACCCATCCGCTAAAGCCGGAAAAGCCCCTAGTGGGTACGACTATGCTAAACAGATAGCCGGCCATATTATTAAACCCGTAATTACCTTAACGATGATATTGAAGATAGCATTAAAGTAAGCAGCTCATTTGAACATGAATAACCAGAGCAAAACAGAGGTGATGATAGCGGCTGTAACGTCCAGTAATTTAAGTATGTAAATGCGATAATGTTTTGATCGATGAGCTGTCGGGATAGGCTTCCAGTTTACGCACAAGATGAGCCAAATTATCACTTCCACTTTATTAACTTGAGTTAAGACCAGTCTATAGCTTAAGACTTGATGTATCAGCACTGACATCCTCCTATACTCCAGCACTACGGACTCTACTCCAAAATTTAGTACTTTAGTTTTAAGCCTTTTCATTTGCGATGGCGAAAAATTTGTTATTTCGAGTGGTTGCAATGAGCAACCTCAAAACATTCTGGGTACCAATGTTCCCATCTTTTAATACTATAGTTATTTAGCTTCTAACCAGCCATGGTGGTCGCACACTCGTCATTAAAATTCCTATTTATTACAATGAATTGTCATATTTTGTCAACTCCCACACTCTATTTTTTTATTTTTTACTAATTTTGTAGGTGGACCATGGTACAATGTCACTGATGAAGGTGTGTCTTAAGACTTTAGAGAATCCTAAGAATACGAATAATATAAATACGTGAAGTCCAGCCCAAATTTATTAGCATGATAAAAATTGCCGAATGAAGTGAGTTTTACTAACGCTTACTTCAGGCTAAAAGTAAGAACAAAACTACTGTATATATCGTCATGTACACGACGTTCAGTTACTTCAAAAATTCAATTTGGCAAGTTTGTGGTTATTAGGCGCCCATTCCACCGACCGGCTAGGGCTATTTACAAAAACGGTGACGTGGTAGCAGACATTCAAGACTTAGGCGGTGTTTCCACCGACCTCGCATTGCAGAATTGACGGAAATGTTTATTTTTCTCTATGCCATAGTTAAAATTGATTAATGATCATACAGTAAAATCACAAACAAACAAACTAAAATTAAAAAATGGTGTCATGGAATATGTTAAGTACAAACATTTTAATAGATTTCTATTACAAGAAAAATTCTAATTTCCGTCAATGTCATTTGCATTCAGCAATGCGAGGTCGGTGGAAACGCCACCTAAGTCTTGAATGTCTGCTACCACGTCACCGTTTTTGTAAATAGCCCTAGCCGGTCGGTGGAATGGGCACCTTAGCAGTACATCTTACACTGAATTGGAGAAGGGTCACTGGGTAGCAGTTATTATGGCTAACCATGAATGCAATTAAAAATGTATAGAACATTTTACGTTGCCAATAAATATAAATATAATAAAACAACTTTACACTAATTTCTCTATTTATTTGTTTCACCAGGTCAGTCAGGTCAGTCCACCACCGAAACAGCTGTCACAATATAAACTTGCATAGAGGAATTAGTGCAAAGTTCTTTTATTATTTTTATTTTTACTTGTAATTTATCACTTCCACGAAGTCACTGGAGTAACTCATGAACATGAACATTTTACGTCCAAGGAAGGGAAGAAACTTTACGACCGAATACAACGGTGAAATGGTCCGTGCAGACTAATAACGAAATGCAAATAGAAGCAAAGCATGAAAATCTTCGCGCAATGACATCTTACAGACTGTCAACAATGTCATTTCATCTTGTCACAAATAATGCAGACTTGAATTGTCAAGATTTGGGTGACTTTCAGATAGGGATCGGATGCAAAGTTGGCGAGCACTTAGAGCGAATGACTTGCGCAGATGCCAACGCAAAGCAAGGCAGAGAGAAGCTCAGGCTCGGACCACAGGTCACAGAGTTCTCGACAATTATCACATAGCTGCGATTGCCCTGCACATGCTTATTGTTCTAATGTCGGGTCATTATCGGGCGAAGAAAATTTAGAGAGGCGTCTAAGATATAATAATGATGGCCACATGATCGCAGCACTTGCTTCCGTATTACAATGTATCCCATCTATTTTAACATTGACATAGACATGGTATACTGTATATATATTTTACATCTAAGGGTCAACATTGTCCTATAGTATTATTTTTTGCAAATAAATAAAAATGGCCAGTACCGTTCAATGGTGGTAAATAGGGTCAAAACTTGAACTTTGCATTTGTTTAGTTGTAAGTCCCAAGGCCGTACCCAGGAAGTCACAGGAGGGGGGGGGGGGGAAGTTCAGTTGAAATTACTTTTAGCTAGTTTAAGTGTTAGTTTTAGTTGTTGAGTGCTACTCTAGCACACCGCAGTTTTGGCCCTTAACCACCATTCACGATAGATAGGTATGGGTCAGTCACGTACAGTTTCCCACAGAACTTTTTTTTTCATATTGGTGTTAATTCATCAGAATGCCTAGTTAAAATGTTGTTAGTTCAAGTGGTGGGGTGTGGCAAGGCTCGCGAAAATTATTTTTGTGCCTGCTGCCTTTTTAAAGTCCTTCATTGAAGAACGCTCCTCAGTTCAGTGCTGAAGTTATATCCCGGGTAATGTTGTAGATCTGAGACCACCTCATAAATTGGGTGAGGAATATGTCTGATATTAAGCACAACGTCTTATGCACTTTCCTATCAAGTCTATCCTAATCTTAAACAATTAGGTCTTGCATTGGAGCATTGTTCTGGGGCAGTGTTGCTGGAGGGCCATGGAGCGACAAAACCGGGGTAGCGATACAAATAATGCCACATTAAATCCGAATATTCAATTACGGCAACCATGTGCAACCAGATGAAAACTGAATTAACTATAATTTTAACCAACCTTTCATTAAATTTTGTAGTTACCTACTGTTAAAAGTTAATCATAATTAGTACAAAAAAACAGCTTTAGATACTTTATGTTTACACTCAGTTTACACTCTACAGTCTACCGTAAATACCTTAGAAACTGTAAAACAATCACCACTCACCTTCAAAAGGTTGTAAACTACCCACCACAATTATTTAGGCCTATGCACTTACAGTATAATTGCTTCACTAACTCACTTTTTATGTCCACACAAGTATAGTAGTTTATTTATTAGCCCAGATTATTCAGGTCTATATACACCTTATTAAAGTGAAACACTACTACTAACCCATAAACAGTTACAAAGTGGGTTGATTATAGTACGAAGGTCACAAACACAACGATAAGCGGTGTATTACAACGCTAAAGGGCAGAACTACACGAAATTTATCAAAGGGGTTAGCCGCGCGTAAGGAATTGTCACGATAATGAAGCGGGACACACCCTCCCCTCACGAGATCTCGCGCAACACTACCGGCTTCAGTCGCACCGACTGGAGGGGCGACAGCGACAGGGTTCCAGGTTGCATGGTGGGGGCATTCCAGTTCTTCCGCTTCGCATTTTCCACACTTTGCAACCTGATCTTGCGTCTCCCCTTAGAATTATATACAACATAATAATTTGAACCTTAATTCCTATGTTTCTTTCATATGTAATCCAGTGCCTTAATTAATGGAATAGCTTGTTGAAAACTTTTTTTAGGTTATGATGGCTTGCCTGCGAACCAAATCATATTATATTTTCCATAACGCAGCTACCAACGTACCTTAGATGCTGCCAATGAATTTAAGCTAACCAGGTTTCAAGTTTTAAAAAAAATCCCCATGCTGAATGTTGATAGGCCTATCTAAGATGCATGGCCGGGCCCAGGGGGTGGTCCAAGTGGTCCGGACCCCCCCCCCCCCCCCCGAAATACTTTTTTTGTAAACCTGTATTGTTTGAAGAATTTATCCATTAATTAATTAATAAATTACGTAAAAACAATTTTTGGACACCCCCCCCCCCCCGAAATCAAAACCTGGGCACGGCCTTGCTCAAATGCAACCCTTTCCGAGATAAATATGTGTCAGGTGCGTACCTAACTCACAAAATAAGTTCAGGGACTGGTCTGGGAAGTGTTTTCTGTGCACCCCTTCCAAAACCAAAAACCTCCAAATTAGGGTGTATAATTTGAAAAAAAAAAAGAAATTTTAGGGATAGATACCCGAATACTTAGCTCATTTCATATTCAAATGGGATACCGATAGTATAATCAGGTCCAAACCAGGTTTAAACGTACTGCTTAGATTTTTAAGGCTCCGACCGTTCCCGAGGGAAATGCCTGATCCGATTCGGATACCTTCTAGAATAGATTGCTCTAACGAATTACAGTAGGAGTACTATGTTTTTAAAGTAAAAGAAAAACTCTATTGTACCTTAATCAGTATTAAAGTAAAAATCAGTAGGTAGCAAATTCAATTCGACTTAGCCTATATGTCAGCTCCTTCTGCAAGTAGTTCGTGATTAACCTCATCAGGCTATATTTTTATGCTTGCTATTTTTCTATTCTTACAACATGAAACCATTCCTAGAACCGGACATATTTCAGTGGGGCCATATCCAGTGAACAGTATGGCAGCACACGCTCACAATCATACGGGGTTAGTAAGTACAAGCTATTATCTGGAATGCCTTAATGAACGCTGCAATTACAGCACGCTGCGCTGGTGGGAACCGATAGGAAACTTGCCAGAAATAAACCTAACACTTCTGCATGAGGATACGATACGATAAAATGTCGTGCAAAGGCTACGATGCCAAGTCTCACGCCAAGCAAACTATAATCACCCGTTGCGCGGCCTTAAGGGAAAGAGGTGTCGGAACACGCAAAACTGCTTCATTCATGGTTTTTCTCGGTAGACAGTAGATATGCATTGATCGGTTCTCCTGTTGAGCTGTAGGAGTTGCTGCCAATTATAGGTATTTCGGCTGTTGAACTGTTGATGCTAAAATTGGGATTGCAGCTGCAATTGCATAGGAATCTAGCCTAATCAGAAATGTTCAAATACTGTGCAATAAAACTTCAATAAATTCAACTTAGCTTTGTCAGTTATTACTATTAGGCTTTGCGACATATCCCTTTTATCCTGAATTGAAGGGCTTAGAAGCCGTGCAAGTGGCATTTTTTGGGTTTTGGAGTTAAGTGCACCATACTGTTACTCTAGCTGCTCTTTAAGAGGATATGCTACGTAGAAAAATAGCACCCCAAAATTTGTTGTTTTTATTGACATTTTATTTTTTATTTAATTAACAAAGCATGTCAATAAAAATTTGGCTCATGGAAGTTGTAGAAGACTGCTTCATGCATCATGTAATAGGAAATATTAAATTTTTGGTACCTTAGTTCTTTCATAAATACCAGAACCATACCAGACATACCAGAATTATGGATTCTGGGATTTTTGGAAGAACTACAAAACCAAAATGTAAAAATACCCGATTATATGATGCACGAAGTAGTCTTCTACAACTTCCATGAGCCAAATCTTTAATGACTTGCATTGTTAATTAAATAAAAAATAAAAAGTCCATAAAAACAACAAATTTTGGGGTGCTCATATTCTACGTAGCATGTCCTCTTAGTCTAGGAACCAACGGAAATACCGGGATCTGTCATTTTGCCAATGCTAGAATTAATGGAAAATTATCTGGAATTTTTATTTTTGTCACTTGTACCCCTTGGCTTTTAGGCCTTTCAATTTGAACTTATTTTTGAGCAGACCCGTATCACTACAAACCACCATCCTACTGTACAGGTACAGAGCAAACATAATTCTTGTTTATCAACCCCATTATTTTCTAAACTCTACCTGTAACTGTTTTCCAACAAATACACATTCAGCTTATGAACTTAGGATACAAGAGAAACACTACATAAAGGGTCAAAGGAGTAACACTCGGGGTCGGAAATAAACCCCGGTAATAATTTATTTGTAGTTGCCTCTGTCTTCATCCATACGGCCCTTTCTCACTTCTATTTATGGATATTCTCAAATTATCCTTGCAAATGAATAGGTCGTTAAGGTGTTAGTGTTATTTCAGCACGCACCCTTAGCTTAGCTATCAGCAGTCTGGACCATTATCATTTGCTATGGATTAAGGGGTTGAGAAGCAGACCCTGCGATTTAATAATTGGTAAATTTATATCCAGACTTGGATATAGATATCCAGTCACAAACATCTGTACCATAATCGATACACAATAAAGCTGCTATTGCAATCTTCTTCTACTGTAGTTGCAATCTAGCGATTGGTTTGCAGCAAATCTTTCCGCCTCCTTCTCCACTCCTCCCTGTCTTGGGCCGTTCTCTTGAGTTCCAAGTAGGTACCGTATCTCATATCTTTCTTGAGGTCTTCTGCGTACGCCTTCCTTGGTCGCCCTCTTGCATTGGTGCCTTCGATTGTGCCTTCTATTATGGTGCTTAAGAGTCCTTCCTGTCTGATCATTGCAATAGACACACATAAATACGATAGAAAATATATTCAATAATGCTTTTACTCCTAGCCCTTCTACAGTATAATATATGGTCAATAATAGTATTACTAAGAATGTAATACAATAGTATGAGTAGAAGTATGTAGGTACAGTAGTAGAAGAATTATTTGAATTGCTTCATTATCGAGAAAGAGTCCGAAGTGACCCATTATAGTAATTATAGAAATTCAGTGGAACGCAAAAAATTTCCAAGCCCCCCAAAAGTTGAATAAAACCATCCAACAAAAAACTAATGACCTGAGTAATTCAAAGAGGTTTTCCAATTCATGGAACATGAAACACTGCCGCATAAAACATTAAAAGATATAATGCTAATGTGTCTGCTAATCTTCAGTCCAAACCCCCCCCCCCCTTCCACTTCTTTCCGGAAGAAGAAACCTAGGAAATCAGCCCTCCCCCTCGCCAATATTGAATAAAAAGCCATGAGCGAGGAGACAAACCAATCCAATAGAGCTGAGTCAGCAAAAGCATTATATCTGCAGCTATAATTTATAACGGTGGTTGAGAGTCAGCAGCGCGATATGTTAAAACAATCGAATTCTGGAGGTTTGAGAACCTCTTCCTTCATTCATATTAATTTTCACACATGATTTTGAAATTACTGCTGGATTATCTGGAGCCTCCATTTGGGAAAGCCTCCCTCAAGAAGACAGCTCGGGTAATGTGGAAAGCTAGGCTTTTGCAGCCTTCTTCGGTTGAATTCCGTGATGATGTTAATCCTTAAAGTTTGGCTGGGACATTTTTATTATCTTCTTACACTAGTACTTACATCAGTGACGCCATTTTTCGACGTTATCGGCTATTACCACTGTAATATAATATTGTCAATGTGCGGTTGCTGGTTGTCTGGATAATACTTTTTACTACAATACATAATGGCAGACAGGTAGCCTATCAATTACGCGACAGAAAGCTCTATTTTGTCCTGTATAGTGTATGCCTAAAGAGCAAGTTTAGTGTGGATCCCAATATGCTCCCTATAACCTTGAAGTTTACTTTCTGTGTGTATTCACTTATCAATATAGCAAAGGATTCGACAAACCTTCCTGTAAACTCCCAGGGTGCCCCATAACTTAATTTGAGGTCATTCCATGTTATATATACGCTATATAGTGACATTTTTATTTACTTATTTTTGCTATTTTGCAACAGTACTTCTTATTTTTCAATTCTTTGCCGACATTAAATAAGCGTAATTTTTGAATAATTCGTTCGAGGTTATAAAGTTTGTAGTAAGTGTTATGGAGAAGTTGGTGCGGCAGATTAAATGGAAGTAATGGAACTAAGCCTAATGCTTAAAAACCCCTGGACCCAAAAATAATGCAACAGTTTTTATCTTCAGTCGGTATTTAAAACACCTAGGTGGTAACCAGGGGGCCCCTTTGGGTGTTCAAGCACCCCTTCTCCATGCAAGCAATCCCACTCTTGATATTTCCCCTCTAAATTTAAAAAAATCCCGGGGAGTCCCCTCCTTGTAGTAATTCCTCGTCATTCAATTCATAGTAATCATAGCATTTAGCTTATGTTTGTATATTTATATCGATTTCAATTTTCGCTGACTTCACTCACTTTATCTCATTTACGTGAGTACGCCCTAATGTATCTTAGAGGTGCTCAGTTACCTAAGTTATCAGTAAGGGGGATAGCAATAGAAATTATTAAAGAATACATTAGAATATTTTGTTTATTTTATTTTTTCTCTCTACTCTATGGCCATTCTCCCTGCCTTTAACACCGGTATGATGAGTACCACTACTAATTTCTAAAGAATTATAGACCACACGTCTTGACGTAGGTACTTATGATCACAATATAAGGTATACGCATCAATCATTTCTTGTCAGAAAAAAGGGTCTTTAATTGCATACAGTTGCGGTGGTACCCGACAAATTTTTACTTCATGCTAGTTGTTCCTACGTATCTATTCAGTGCCCACTAATTCAAAACAGAATAAACTACAATATTTACTGTTTTTGAGTGGGAAGCAGTGAAAGTACGGCGGTCGAAAACTAACAGTAAAAGTCACTCCAGCAGCTTCTAACTTCAGCTGAAATTATTTAAGTATTAGCCTAAATACTAATAAAATGTTAACAATAATTCAAGTTATTTCTGCATAACTTAAGGTTTTCCAATGAGTTAGCTTAGGCTTGAAATGATTGCAATGCAAATTGATCTTAGGCTTTCTGAATCTCTTCTAACACTTCCGTTAACTACGCTGTCTTTGTTAATACATTTTTTATAATTAACCAGGCACTGTATTAAGTATTTAAATACCGCATTTTTGTCTAACAATGGACTTCGATGTCACAAATTTCTACTAGATTTCTCGAGTTACACAAAGGTACATCGCTACCGCCATTTTCAAGATCAGTTGCGTATACATTAAATATTTGGGGGGGGGGGGGAAGACCGGGTCGCCTAGACATCAACTTCTTACCGTGGGGGGAGGCCCGAGACGACGCGACGTTCAAGTGAACATCTACTACGAGTAGATCTGGCAAATTATGGCATTACGACAACTGATATTAGTTAATTTCGTCTTACATTTTCTCATTTTGTAGGTGGCCACCCTTACATACGTCCCTGTTCCAACTACTTCATTCAATATTGATGGCAACGCTCACAGCGAAAAGTGTGAACTGACATCAAAGCATTGAATTCGGCTAGAGAAGTCATTTATGTAGAAATATCGACAAATTTGCAACACCCGAGAAGGAGAAAAATAATTTAAAAGCCGATAGGAAAGTTTTGTAGATGTGCCAATGATAAGGGAGCTCGAGATGAGATTCAATACAAGTTGGAGACAGATGTAGCGAATTGATAAAAAATCATTTAATGGCTTAAAGTTGGCGCCATGATCGATGGGCCGATGTGCAGATCTCAATGAAATATTGAGCGCATTCCCTCTACTGTCGAAACCACTCACCAACTTTTATACCTTCGCTATTCACACTTTTAATGTTACTCTAACACCCCCCCCCCCCCCCAACCCTCCCTTCCCACATTTCTGCGATGCTCTTTTTAGGTCACGAGATCTTGAGACTGGCCTGGAAAAAAGGCATATTTTATTCGAGATTCTACTCTTAACCGTTTTCAACATTTTGAGTAAAGTTTATACGCCACTTTGGAAATGCGCGAGAATGCATGAATATTTCTTTATCGTCTAGAAGCGTACCTGACAGCCTGGCCCACACCCGCAAGGTTACTCGATTTGGCATAATTATGTTTTGAAATTGAAGCTTGAAAATGAAGAATAATGTTAATCAATTCCGACCCCCCCCCCCTCTTCCCGAACAAATATTCTTCTACCAAATGCGTGAAGCCCAACATTTTTATCCCTAATTTTTTAAAATTTCTCCCAGGATTGACCCCATTGATGTAGTTATATAATGTAAATACGACTAATTAGCTACCTATAAATTATTACTATAATCTAATATGACTGTGATTAGCTGATGGCGAGAACCTCCAAGATTAAACTCAGTCAAAAATATTTGCCACTTCATTGTTTATACTGCGGATGCTCATCCTACCCACCTGTATTACACATGGTACATGCTACCAAGTTATGTGAAAAAGCAAGAAAGAGAAACTATGCGAGTTCCACAAAAGAATATAATCTAAAATTGTTATTTGACTACGAGCTGTAGACTGTAGTACCTACAAGCTACAGTATGTCATGAAAATGTACAACTAAAATAATAAGAATTGATATGAGACAGCGACAGGTGCACTACATGTCACTTATTGTAAAATTGCTCACTTTTATCATTTCTATTGAGCAATTTCATTTCAGAATACAGTAGGTTTTTATGGTGAAATGACATTTCAGAAAACATGCAGTACTGGTTATACTGACTGGTTTGCAATGCGGTATTCAGACTTTGGAAGATTAATAAAATCAAATTATTGTGTTAACATATGTATCAGATCAGAGGCGTAAAGTTTTAGAATGATGGCGGGGGCAAAACTAAGTAGACCTTATGACGTCATCAGGTAGGATATGGAAAAATTGGAAATATAAATAAGAGCAAAATAGTAGGGTTTTACACATTTTAAAAGTTGTAAAGTATAGCTGTAGATTTTACAATGCTAAAAATGTAATTGGATTGGACAGCGGCTGCTGAGGATCGGCAAGGATGGAGGGAAATCGTCAGAGCGGCCAAAAGTCCCCCTGGGGTGATCGCGCCTAATTAAGTAAGTCAAAAATGTAATGCTTATATTCATATTGCTGCAAAGGGGACTATGAAGTATGAACCACGTCTTACAATGTTCGAGGCTGGGGGCAAGTTGGACCGTGCCCCCCCCCCCCCAACTTTACGCCCCTGTATCAGATAACCATTTAAGTTTGAATTTGAAAACTGAAGCTAAACATTATTGCAGGAGCAGGACTAACCATACAGTATTTAAGTTGATGGGTAATTCAGCCTGTACATACAAGTAGTTTAATTATTAGAAACATTGGAAGGCCATATTGCTCTGAAAACTACACTTAATTATTAAAAAATAAAGTCAGGCTCAGATCCAGGACATTCGTGTCGTGGCTCCTCAAAAGTGAAAATTTTGAAAAATTCATAGGCTAGGTAGATTTTTATGCACTTCTAACTAATGTATTTAAACCTAAATGGTTTTAATATTGTGAATGGAATTTTGTCTGCAAGGGGAGGGGGTCCGGGGTCCGGGGGTCTCCTCGGGGGAAAGAGTTTGCAAATTTAGGAGCAACAATAGCATTGGTAATACCTATATTTATTTATTTATTATATATTTAGGGGTCATGCCCATTTTACAATTTTAACATAATTTTGCAATTTTTAACTAAAATTAATATATATAAAAATTCTATACCAACTGTTACGATATTGAGATTCCCCAAAGGAAGGGATACCAAAGAATTGTAAAAAAATAGACCACATTTTTATTCCTTTGTTCCACCTCCCCTGTGTGACCACAAATCTAAGTCTATCTAAATCGGGTACATCTCATCTGTACGTATGCTGCATAAGCCAAGTAAAAAATCCTCCATAACAAAGTATTTTTCTTGTTCTATGAAGGATGTGACCCATCCTAGACTCAGAGACATAAACAACGCAAAGCTGTTGCCGCAAACATTTGGACCCATCGTCTCTAGTCTGTTTATGTTCTTGTAAACCATGGCTTGTTATACTCATTCATTTGCCATTCGTTTCAATATTTTGACTTTAAGCATGACTGACTTTTTTAGTTTAAGCCTTAAGGGCAAACCGGAGTCGCCGATATTCAATTTCTGTGCAAACTTAAATTTCTCATGAAATATCGAACGTAGAACAATGAAAAAATGCTCAGTCGCAAGAAGAATTTTTTCTCCTAATTTTGATACATAGTATGTTGCAATCATCAACACCGATCGGCTATAGTTAGTGAAATTGATACGCAAAAAATAACGGTCACTCAGGAGTTGAAGTTGAAGGAGTTTATCAACTGTGGCGAATTGGGGTTAGTTAAGGCCAAATACTATATATCAAAATTAGGAGACAAAATTCTTCTTGCGACTCTGTATTTCTTCATTGTTGTGCGTTCCATATTTCATGAGAAATTGAAGTTTGAACAGAAAATGGAATATGGGCGACTCCGGTTGGCCCTTAAGGTATTCCCAAATATTTTGGAATCAAAGAATACCCCGGTATTTTTTTATTAAATTAACTAATTCTTCGTTCACACGTTTCCACAGCCGCAAAGATATGAAAATGACCTGATGAAAAAATTGTAAAAAATACAACCTTCTAAAAAAAAACAGATTATTTACCCCACTGAATGACAATTGTATCGTGTTTAATCGCGAGTATTTTATTTATTTATTTTTCTTTATTTCGCGTTAAAGGGGCACTTCTGTTTCATTTAATATAGATATATTTTTTAATACTTGGAGGGACTGAACTATAACGTACTACAGTACTTTATTCAACCCCCACTCTTCGCGTTGCCGCAATTTGTTGCCATCATCGACCATTGGCCATAATAAATATCCAGGGTAAAGTACCGAACCTAGACCCTAGTGCACTCACGTCGACCGTCGATGTGAATACTGCGCGTCATCTGCTTGTCATAGCCAAAGACTAAAGTTGCAGATCCCTAATGACTTTCCCACACAGAAAACATTTTCATGATAACCATAGAAACTGGTGCGATGGGTGAGTCCCTGGACGTCAATGCCGAAGACGGCAGAAACATAACCGCCAGTAAGGTACAGGGCCGTAGCCAGAAGTGTTTTTCGGGGAAGTCACCGGAGGATAGGTAACAGGTAACCTCAATATATTTGAACTCCATTCTATCTAGTGTATGCTGCAGATATTTCGGGGAGGGGGGTCCGGACCATCTCTGGCTACGGCCTTCGTTAGGTACTCGATTTCTTCGCAAATAGAGAATCAAGCACCCTAAGTAACTTTAATGTTCAAAAACTCTATTTCTCAGCTACACCTCTCGTTCTGGTACCTTTTCCACATCTGCTGGAAATTGAGTACCGATTCTAGCGACCGTGCGCCGTATGCTCTATAGTGTCTTTGTACAGCAGAAAAAAGTCATAGATAAGTGAGATGAAATAACTGGCGGCACCAAAGCTCCAGGTGGGGATTCTCTCCATACCCGATGCAACGACAGGGATGGAAACCAGAAACATGAATAGCTGTCGTTAAGCTCCATATGTTAAGCGGTTGTTAACTGTCAAATTAGTGGCCCCACCCGACACAAATGTAAACAGGGTAGCAATCCTGCAATACGTCTGTCTGTCTGTCGGTCCGACGCTTCTCTTCCAAACAAAAACACCTATCTCTCTTCTACTGCTTTGAGCTGCGTTTACGTGATACAGCCCTCCTGTCCACGCGCGTAGTTTACCTGCACGTGCACACGTGGGCAGCTCCCGTGTTAATCAACGTGCACGTGCCCTGCTGTAGGGGATCAAGCAATTATTTTTTTGGCTCGTATTTCACTCTCTGATGAGAGGCACGAGGAAAATCACCATTATCCTAGCGGTGATTAAATCGTATATACAGGGGTTATAGCAGGTCATTTAGTTTTCCACTGAGGTTTTTGGTAATCAGGAACTCTGCAAACGTAACTTAAGATGAGGTCGGACTGCGTGTCTTTTGTACAAATTTGAACTTTTCATTAAAATATCGATCATAGAGTTCTATAAATGAGATGTCATAAAGGGGAAGAAATGGTCCCCTACATTTCCATAAATAGTAGGCTATGTACCCGTTGTATTGCCGCGCAAAAATTTTAGTTTAGTTAGGTTCGTAGCTTCCATAGAATAATATTTACTGGTAGCTTCAAAAAATCTAACCGTGTGTGTTTTCTGTATTTATTTGATTTCTTAAATATACAATACAGTGATTTCCCTCTTCGTGGCCGAACAGGTGAGTAAATTTAAAATTTAATATTTTTCAGCCAACTTTATCAGAATAAAATTAATAAAATGCCTTTCTTTTAACCTATTTACACGTTTCTTTTCTTTATTAATTTTCTTGTGCAACCAACTCTGCCATTATGGCGTATAATTATTATCAAAGAAATCCACATATTTCTTTAAGTCTAATTTGGGCAATTATCGAGAATTTATTGTCATTTTTATCTGTATTATATAGTAATACAAAGATATAATATCAGATTTAATTTCAGTGTTGCACCCGGCATGATGAGTGAGTGAGCAACAGCCCCCCCCCCCCCCTCTGGGTCTCACCAACTGTAATCATTGTAAGGCGGGGTTTCCACATACATCAATAGTCAATGGTAAATATGGTTTTGACGTGGTAGCAGACATTTTTAGTATGTCTTTAATGTCTGATAAAACGTCAATACCACATTTACCATTGACAACTGACGTATGTGGAAACCCCGCCTAAGGTTAACGTATAAATAGGAAAATGATAATATTATGATATTGCCCCCAAACGTTTGCCAATAGATTAAAAATGCTAGGTTGTATAACTTATAACATTACGGCGATAGTATGCAAATAAGCAGGTACCTACAGTATGTATGTAATGCCTAAATAAGTTCACGGCATTGTATAGTTTTCTTCTAGGCTACGCGGAACCACAAAGTTTCATTAAGCGGATGATTCCTCAAGAGAAGCGAGTTTTCCTCGCACCTTTAATCCGATTTGCGTGTGCGTCTTCCCACGCATACATTCTTCATATTATCCAATATATCATGTGGGAGTAAACACATATGAAATTTAGGCATAAATTTAAAAAACTGCTTTAACTTCACCTATGGTGTATTGTAAGAATAATAGATTCCAACAGGCCAAGACATCTTCTTCAGATCTACGATACATGTTTTATTTCTTAATGTTTTATTTCTTAATAACAGAAAAAAGGCTCTATATTTTTATTAGATTATTTCTTTGGACCAGTGAGAGGATTCCCTCCCCCCCCCCTCACCCTATCAGTGAGGGACTGCCCCAAGAAAAAATCCACTGAAAACTGTAAACAAATGGTAACTATAGGGGAGGTGATCCCCGTTGGGAAATTTTTAACATTCCGTTGCAAGATAGTACTGGTCTTTAAGCATTTCTTATAGATTTATTTAGCCTCAGGGAGGATTGTGCACCCCCCGCTCCCCTGTAATAAACTTTAGAGGGAATTCCTTAAATAATGTTTATCTCTATTTTTCTACCGAAAAATATGGCTTTTGAATAAGAAAAATAGAAACATGGTTCCAGTCTGATGTCATATCATTTTATCAGTTTAATTTTTTTTTTTCAATTTCGATTATAGATCTGGATACGTGCTTGACCTGTAAATCAGCCTGCTGTAATGCTACAATAAATACTCGTTAGATGGGGTAGCCGATGGGATCACAGACTGAGGACAGTTGTAAGACTTGTTGACTGAAATGAAACAAAAAAAATCGCCATCTATTTTAGAAAACATTGTGAGACAAACGAAGGGTTACGTTGTTCATTATAGAAAGATTCAAATTTAATGGAATTACATGTAATTGGACAGGAACTTTGAGTGAGATCACGGTAAAGAGTCCATCGCCTCTTCTCACGTTTCCCGGTCTCCGGAATTTCAAAGCGGAAAACTCGAAATAATTCAGAAAAGGGTGAAATTAAAGGTGGACTGATTTCGGAAATCACTAATTGCTACTTTGACTACCATACTGATTTTGACTTTCAGAAAATGCTCGAGAGAGAGCTGACACTTTTACCCTTTCCTACCCTGCTTTTGAGGAGCCTTTCACTGTGAAAAATGCTACAAACCGCAACCTCGCTGCTCTCGAGCAAAGAATTTTGTTTTACTAGAATAGACAAGCGAGAGGTTCTATGTCTTTCATTGATATTGTACCTACGGTACCATATTTTATAAAATTCAATTGTTTTGAAAGTTTTTTTTTTAAATATATACTATATATACAGTATATGTATATAAATAAATAAGTTAGGGCCCACTCTTACACTCAACTAGGAAGGCCCAGGAACACCTGCTTTACATGCCCTCCGAAGCATGGCAAGAAAATGTAGTAAGTGTGTGACTCGAACCTACAACCTTCCGGGTGAAAGATGGTGTCCGTACCACTGCTCTACATATACTCACATGTGACATGTATAGTACGTAGTATAGTGACATGTATAGTAGACATGCAGTATATAGTACGAAAATAACAGTTTTGCCCTATGGGCCAGGCCCGTTTTAGGGGGAAACTTTAATTAAGAAAAGATTAACATAAGCTTTATTGGAAGTAAGTATATCCATATTCAAGCCTTTCCTTTTACTGAATCAACCATGTCAGTTATTGACATTGTGCTTTATATGGTAAGGTATTTCAACAAAATTCCTAAATGCATTTTCAGAATGCCAATCCCCATCTCGGGAACATATTTCCCTCTTTCTCTATGTCTCTATCTATCTATCTATCTATCTATCTATCTATCTATCTACGAAATATCTGTTGAGTTAGAGAGGATGTTCTATGTGGTACTAGTATGATTGAAGGGGTTGTACAGTATATAATTTCTTGTACTCTCTCTCTCTCCTACAAAGTCACTTGAATTTCCCCCTATGACCTAAACATTAGTGCGACTATTTATTATAATTAATGAATTATATTATTATTTATTTTATTTTATTCTTATTATTATTATTTATTATTATTATTATTAACATAAAAAATAAAAATAAATTAAAAAATATAAAAAATAAGTAAATAAATAAAAACAGTATAAATAAAAAATTATATAAATTATTATTTTAAAATAAGAAAAAATCATATGATAATATCTTGTTTTAGCAGCATAAGTCCTTTGTCCCAATCAAGCTTTAGCTTGGGGATGAGGTATGGTATCATTATGTCTATTGTATTTTGTAAATATATGCTCCTTGTCCAGGGGATACTGGGCAAGGAAAATAAAAATAAAATATTATTATTATTATTATTAGTTTATTATTAAGTTTTTTGTTAACACAGATGTGAAAAAGAAAACATGTTGCATCATCTATAGCGTTTACTTTGCGAGCCCCCGACAAGTTGATTAACTTGGTGGCCCACACAGGTTATTGGTATTACAAGAGTATAATTGTTTGCATTTATAAATATATTCCTTCGGCGCATGGGAGTACCGGCCGAAGAAGAAGAAGAAGAAGAAGAAAGATTATATGCAATACAATAGAAATTATTAAATTTGTCATCGATTCCAGATTATGTATATAAAAGCCAGCCATAACGAGGGAATGAAATGCGGCGGAATGTGAATTTGAGCGTTGGTAGGAAGTGTACAACCCTTAACTTTGCCTTTACGGCCGCTAACGGAAGCAATCGGGGTGGATTGCGAGATTTCGTGACCGGGTGCAGTAAATCCGGAGTTCGATCCCGGCAGACCTGCTATCGCCTCTTGTAAATTCAATCACAGCTCTACTGCTTGTTTCTAGCCGGGGGGCGGACACCTTGTCAGTGCACTTACCTACTTTAGTATTTGATTTTAATCTTCGCCCGGTGGAGGGGGGGGGGGGGTCGTACCGCAATCTCTTGTGATCGCGTACAAGTTGTCACCACGATTTGATTCGGTATCTAGATAATTATTGTTTGTTAGTAATGGCACTGGCGCTCGCGATCGGGGCGTGTGTCGTTGATTCGATTCCCGCGGGTAAATTTTTGAATATTAATTCATATTTATCAAAGTTTTTACTTAGGCCAATCATAAAAATTAATAATATTTATGAATGTACCGGTATATGATAAAATTAGGTTCTTATTTTTATTTGAAATTATATTATATATAATATTATATTAAATTATATGCAGTATTACGTACGTTTAACATACTGCATTCTGTAATACTGTACTGTACTAATACTGTAAAAATTCATATGGAAACAATACAAATAATTTCTGAAATCTATGGGGTCGTTGGCATTGGTCAAGCAACCTATGGGCCACTATAAGTAGGCCTGGGACCATAAAAAGTCATTCAAAAATTTCAAAAATAGACAAGAATGCCAAACACCTACCTACACGAGAAGAAAATAAAAACTTATCCGGGAATACGACTAATTCATATTCTAACTGAACCCCAATAATTGTAAATTAACTCTCGAGATTAAGAGCGGATTAAAGTAATAATGAATACTGTATGTCTATAAAGTTAAATTGCTGTTTATTCTTGCATACACTAGGCGTAAGCGTGGACTCTAGTGGTACCCTTCTTCTTCTTCAAGTTACAGCCGGATGGCTGGTTGGCAGCAACCTGTGACTTCGATGCCTCCACTCCCCTCGATCCTGGCAAGCTCTCTTCAGCTCCACGTATGTCTTGGCCCCTACATCCTCCAAAACTTGCTGCAGATACTTGTTTCTTGGGCGCCCAGGTCGGTTGACGCCTTTTATTGTTAAATTGATAGTGCTACCAACAATACAAAACAAAATAGTCGTCTGGTTAATATTATTTTCGTATTGAAATTGATTAAATATTTCCCCAGGTAAGTTACTCTTTTCGATTTGTGCTAGGTCTGTATAATGTTAGCAAAATAATGTTAGAATAGCACTTGTATTCTAAAAATCGTTTGTTTACATTTTCAACCCCGGCAATAAGTACCTCATGCTTTACCTGCGTTGGGGTTATTTGTACATAAGCAACATAATCTCAATTATGGGTTACGTTGTTACGTATTGGCCACCCCCAGTACTAAAAACTAACCCAGTGCATAACATATTATACATAACATTTAATACAACATAAGTTTCATGGCCATACTTTAATATCAATGGCATCGGAATACATTATACACGAACGCACTTAACCCGTTCCCCATAATTATATCGATAAAGAAACAAGAGTCAGTTATTGGAAACAAAAGAATTAACATACGGCGAGTATGTTGGGAAATAAAATCCAACAAAAACAATATTGTAATAAATTTACATTTTGATATTCCGACAATAAAAAATGTTGACCACACTAATCTAAAAGTGCTTAGCAAAAGCAAACGGGGTGTTGAATGGTAAAATAACATTTGTCAATATTATTGATTAAGTGATAAACACAAAAGGGGAGAGGGTTAAGAGATTATGAAAAACACGTGGGAGTGGTTTTGTGATTTACACTTGCTGTCCTCCACACACTGCAACCACTTTTTTTCCCCCGCTGGGATGAAATTGGCGAGTTCCATCGGCATGTATTGAGTCGCTCACAACAAAATCCAATTGAGTTTCATGCAATATCCCTCACATTCTGTGTACTCAGTAGTGTATTTATGAAATACCAGGGAAATATACTGAACCCGATAAGAACATGTGATAATTCCGGAATATTTTGAATCTATGGTGAGTTTGATATTAAAAATCGGATTTCCACGTAATATGTATGTTGTATATATTGTATGGTATGCAGTTATGCACATGTATACACTGTATATACAGAGTCGAATTAACCATGAGATCCAGGCCTCAGCCTCAGGGCCTCACACAAAAACCGTTAAAAATGGTCCCCACAATAGACGCTGAAAAAAAATACATTTAATCGAACATTTTTCAAAAAAAAAAAAAATGGAACTATAAAAACTATTGAAATTGGCATTAAAAGTGGAAAAGTTTGTTTTTGTACTGTTGGTTGTTACTGTTGTTACTTCAAATGAAAGCTGAACGGATAGTCAACTAACTAAGCAGCCAACTACGGTTTTCTCTTTTTAATGAAAAATTGTAGGTAGGGCTTATTGGGTGGGCCTCAGGGCCCCACAGAAACCGTTAAAAAGGGCCCCACAATAGACGCAAAAAAAAAACATTTAATGGAAAAAAATTAAACTATAAAAGCTAAAAAAAAAGTTAATCCGGTACTGTGTATATTATGTAGATGTACATACACAGTATATGTAGATGTAAATACATAAGTAGGAAAAGCTGGGAAACTTCTTCTAAGCCTTAAAAAATGACTGGCAGTAAACTAAAACGAGCTACCACCAAAAATATTGTTTGGATTTTTTTCTTAAAAATGTTACAACAGGACAATGCCCCTTAGACATAAAACACATACCATGTCTGTGTCTATGTTACTTAAAACTAAGCACTTAATGGCATGTCTTTTTGCAATACCTACACTTAATTGCATAAGGCAATGCTTTATTCAATACATTGTAGTATTATATGGTATATATAACACTGACATTAAATTAACTTTGGTTGAAGAGGTAACCTCCGCGATTACTGGACTTGTCGGGGCTTGTGGTCCAGTGGTTAAGACAACACCCCGGTTAGGCGTAGATCGTGGGTTCGAATCCCGCCAAGCCCAGTTTTTTCCATATCCTCTAATTTCGGTAATAACGAGGAGGTTAACTCTTCAACCAAAGTTGATTTAATGTCAGTGTTATATATACCATATAATACTGCAATGTATTGAATAAAGCATTGCCTTTATACAATTAAGTAAGCTCTCAGACCTGTTCGGTTAGATAGTTGTGTAGTTGTGCTAACCTGTCTAGCAACACGAATCATGTCAATTTGAGCATAAGTAGAGGATTTGGCGATTACTGGACTTGTCGGGGCTTGTGGTCCAGCGGTTAAGACGACGCCCCTTTCAGGTGTAGATCGTGGGTTCGAATCCCGCCAAGCCCAGTTTTTTCCACATCCTCTAATTTCGGTAATAACGAGGATGTTACCTCTTCAACCAAAGTTAATTTAATGTCAGTGTTACATCGTATATACCATATAATACTACAATGTAATGTATGCAAAAAGTGATTTGTCACAAAAAATAATTTTTGAGTTGATGGTATCACTGGAATCGTGGCATTGACAGTTTTTCTATCTCTAGTTGCCTTTTGCATGTATGTTATGCGTCTATACAGAGTATACTCCTTCTACGGGTACCTACGTTCATTAGATTTAACCCATTTCTCTAAATGAACAGTTAACATGGAGTGTCATACTATGTGAGATTGTAGTTAAATGATAAACAGCAGTTATCATATACCCTCTTATTACTGCACATCCCTTGTATTTGAGATAAGTTGACGTTATCACCGGAAACGGACATACGGAACCCCATTTTGTAAGACTCTGGGACAGTGGGACGCAGTACAATAAGGGTGAAATTCAGCATGTATTTTTTTTAATTATTAGGCGCGTATTTGCGCCGATCGGTACTCGGAGTTGTTTACATATTTGGTTATTGTGGGTAGTTGCCATTTGGAACGGTTATCCTTTATTGATCTATAGGCGTTCCATGACGTTCCATGTCTTGATGAGAGAGATTAATGTGGCTGTGCTCAGCATGTAATAATTTATAATAATAGTATATGATTGGATCCAAGGAGATGCAAGCACATTGTTCGCATTAATATATTTTTTATAAGTATTAATTAAGTTTTAGTTAGTATAATAAAAGTTAAAAGCAGATTTGACTCCCTTTTTTTTAATTGTTGAAATGTTCTTATTTGGCTCTTTGCCTAAGGCGCTTTTCCACCTACGTCAATAGTCAATAGTAAATGTGGTATTGACTATTGACGTAGGTGGAATAAGCGCCTAAAAAGTATGCCGACCACAGATCTAGGTAAACTTTATTTCTACATGTTTGCTGAATCAGGTTAAAAAGAGAATCGTTAGAGGCAAGCTAAAAACTATCTTCTAGAGTGTGAGAACTAAAACTTCCACTTTCATTCAAGGAAGGTAATAAGCAGATACTGTATGTGTACAGTATATACCGCCGGTAAAGAAACAAGCTGGAAGAGAAGGGGTGTTGAGGAAGTTTCATGGTTTGAAGGATGGTGATTACGAAAAGAGGTGAGCTGCGGGGGTGCTGGGAGTATTAGGGGTGGTAAGTTTTTGGAGTAATCCCAAGCTAGAGGTATAAGCGGAGGAGACATACCATAGAATGAAACTTTTGATAAGCTTTTGATAAAACTCTATGTCTGCCAACTTATCATGTGGAATTCATACAGCAAAGTTTTTCCATTTGGTTTTGAATTATTAATTTTCAGCTTTCATCTAGATCCAATTCCGACGCTTGTTGTGAGGTATCATTACGGTCATTCAGTGAGTTGTCACTCGGCTTTTTCAAAATTAAGGCCTGTTCCTTTTTTTTCACAGGTCCATTTAAACACAATTTAGCTTATTCTACCTCTCATCCAGGATCCAATGTAAGAACTTCTGTCAATTGTCCAGTTCTTGGATAGGCTATCTATAAAGCGATTAAGATACTGAATATCTATCAAGGAGTTAGCTGAATAAATTGGAGGAGTAATTCACCCACTTTGGACGCACAGTCGGTACTTATTTTTTGTAATACTCGTACAATCACAATATTAAAAATTACCTATGCTGGAAGTGCCGAATTGGAAGCGATTCAATTCTGCAAAAAAAAGGCAATAACATGGATTTTCGTTTAATGGCGTCCCAAAATTAAAGGAGTTACCTTTATTATAATTTAAAATGTAGGGACCAAACTTTACTCTTTACTGCCTTCCTTATGCTTTTAAAAATAGGGACACCAAAATTATCAGTATGATGTTATGATCTGATTTGACTATCTAGTTGTCAATTAATGTAAACCCAGTTTTGTCGGGAAAGCCTTGATGGCTATGATCGCTTCACTGCTGAGAACTTGGGCACAGAGAAAGGGGTCATATTGGAAATCGAAATTATTGGAAAGTTTCCAGATAGGCGAATTCAACCAGGGTGACTCAAAACTTGAAGACTACATCCAACAGCAGTACGATATCTTCTAAGGCGCACCCGTTTTATGTTATCGGCTTGCTGGAAAATATTTAATCAAACAAGAGAATGCTGCGTAAGCTCTACTACATACTGTACTTTCAATTAAGCGTTAATGTAGCCTATTTTGTGGGCTGCTACAACACTTATCATACTGGAGCAACATAAAAATATTATTAATCGTTTTCGTGTCTATTAATATTTGAAGGACCTTTTTAAACAGAGAGTGGCGTATAAGAAACAGCTCGCTCAATGGAGACACATAGTACGCTTTGTAAAAGCACAGCGTTTAAGATGGCTGGGACACGTCATAAGAATATCAGAGAGCTGCATGCCGAATAAAATGTAAAAAGCAAGCATGACGGAAAGAAAACAGGTAAATTTACGTCCACGAAACCGCTGGAAAGACGAAATAGCAAACCGGCCTCCGCGAGTTGGAACTCCGTAGATGGTGGAGGGTCGTACAAAACTGAGATAATTGGAGGAGTGTTTTTGCCCACATAGAGACGGAAGGAAGAAGAAGAATTCTACTTTTGTGGTCCATTGAACCGTGCTCTGCATGGCCATCCGCAGGATGAAATATGAGGTGGGTCAAGAGCGAATGTAAAAAATTGAAAATTCCAATTTTTTGTTAGGGGAGGGGGCAGATATGGGATAAAATTTTATTATTAATAAAAAGTAGTTTTCGCACGTTTTTGTTTAAAAGTCTGGAAAAGTTTTTTTTTTTTTAATTTCTTAATTTCTTGATTTTTATTTAAGTAAAAAAAATTCATAGTAATTATGTTTTGTACCTAATTAGTACCATTTTTTCTGGGCCAATCGAGTTGGGTCAGATGAGCCATCTGCCCATAGCTGTGGACGGCCATGGTGCTCTGCCAACGCCCTCATTGATTTTTCGGAGATTATTATTGTTGTTCTCATATGCATTTCCGCTGCTGGCAATCTGGTATACGTCCTCTATGTCAACTCACACCGGCTAAAATGGAATGAATTATGTTCATATAACATAATATTCTACATATTATAATATAATATACATACATAACATAATCTGAATATAACATATCACTTAATCAAGTCCGAGTATTAGTTAATTGTTGTCTAATAAAACTGTGTTGGCTGGGACCACAATAATTCTAAAAAAAATTAGAAGATACATTTCGTCGCTGATACTGCAAAATGTCGTATGTCAAAAAATGCGATTTATCAGGTTATCAGGTTAACAAACCAACAAAATAAATAAAATAAAATAAAATAAAAATAAAAAAAATAAAAAAAATAAAAAAATATAAACAAAACCTTATAGAAATGCACCTTATAGAAAAACGGTCGCAACAGCCAATATAAAGGAAGCAATGAATAAATAAAAGTAATAAATAAATAAATAAAATAATAAGACAAAAGTAAGACAGTTTTTTTTTGCTCCTGAGAAGTAGGCTAAGATTTTTTGATATGCGTTATTTTGCAGTATCAGAGATGATTTGCTGTCATTTATTTTAACACTTAGCCAAAAATAGAATGCTGATTCTGAAATAGGTACAATAAAATAAAAACACGATAACATTAAGAATATAGTCAAATTTATCATAGCTTTCCTAGTTGAGTGTAAGAGAGGGCTTTATAGCCCTAACTCCGCTAGGTTGGCTTAGTAATAGAAACAATAAAAAATCCTTATTTATTTATAAATTGAAACGACTAGAGGAAACTAAGAACTCACACGGAAAAACCGTAAAATTCAAAAAATTGATCTATAGGCCAGCTTGCAAACATATAGCCTACCGTAAGTTATGTAAAAATATCCCATTGTTCTCGTTCGTTACCATTTCCTGTAATCATCTTAAATTTAATTCTTCAATGGACTGTTGGATTTATACCCTATATTTGAACGATAAAGTCTTTTGTCTGTGGACTCCTCTATTGTTTACTATAAACACAAAGTTCGCTCAAGTGGTTATTTCCTGCGGAAATCGGCAGAAAGGAATAAAAGGTGGTAAACCCTTAAAGTGTTTTAAGGAATAAATCGTTCATATTATTTGCTGCATTTCAATTGACTGGTTCCATTTCCCTTGCTTACGGCTCTACACCAATTGTACAGTACTCATTAAGCAACCACTGTGGTGGTATTGAAGCTATCGTACCTGTATATTTCTAAATCCCGTAAAATTGATTTGACTTGTGAAAAACATTACAGAATATGACTGTAATTGAAGCAAAATGGGCCAAGTCCACAAATTTCTGAAATTGAGTTGAAAATCTATCCATTGAATTAATTATCAGAATTCAGAAGCTAATTAAGATTGGGCTTAGAAGCAATAACAGGCCACTTAGCTATAGTTTGTTGCTCTCCTGAAATATTAACTGAAATGGACTTTGCCCGTTTTGCTTCTATACCACTCATATTCTGTCACGTTTTTCACAAGCCAAATCAAATTTACGGGATTTAGATTTGTTTTTCGTAATGCCATCGCTTCGCTCCGTTGTTGTGATTATTACTGCATATGCTAGATGTAGGCGAAACTTCCATTTTTTTTCCTTTCACATGCTAAAAATTGAAAATCTGAGAATCTTCACGTTCCTCTAACGAGTGAGTTGGCTTAAACACCGTAATAAAATGATTTAAATAAGCATCCGGGCGAGAGACAAAATTTAGTTGTGTCGTCTGCTAAGTGTTTAACACATCTCAAGGGCGGCGGATTTTAGGGGGGTCAGAGGGTCTGGACCCCCCCCCCCCAAAAAAAAAAAATTAAATGAACTTACACTAGATAATATGGGTTTACAGTGGGAATTAAAAATAATTAAAAATAATAATGTTTTTTTATGTTATAATCCACTGAATCTGCCCGCTGACCCCCCCCCCCTAAATTGGAGGCAAAACCCGCCCTTGAAACATCTGAGGTGTTCCACGTTAGCACATAAATATTTAGGCTAGCTGGATTTAAATTACACTCTCTGCATAAAGTAGAAGATTCAATAAAGTCATGAGCTCCTGAATTGTTGTAAAAGTAGTTATTGAGACAAATGTGAAAATATACGTGGGTAATGGCTTGGCTGTGCGCCATGGGTTGTCCCGGGGAAGTTTCTCAATTTGTAGCCGCTATCTATTAAGTATCGGTTATCTGCTTCTGCTGCAACTCAGCTCTTGGGTTTGAAAACGAGCAAATTTTCATAATGAGCCAAGATTCACCACTGAGCATTGGAGGTCTTTCAATTAATTTCAAAATATAACTAATATGTTGCAGAACAAGACAAGTGACTCTTACAACTGGCCAGCAGGGCTGCCAGATGTCCGATTTTTCAATGGTATGTCCGGCTGAAAATTTGTTGACGAACCGGACAATAAAAAGAATAACTAAATTAGGTAATAATTAATACCGCAAAATTGAAAATATGTTTTTTCCATTTTTCACTAACTTTGCATTTTGCATTTAGACACTTTACATTAAAATAAAAAATAAAACATTTAAATTTGTATTTTTTTTTTACAGAAAATTCAAAACTTTGTAAAATTGGAGTTTCAGAAAAAAATTGACACTTGGGTAAAATGAATTTTGAGCTCTTGTCCGGTTTTGAACTTGACTGGATCTGGCAGCCCTGTTGGCCAGTGGAGGCATCACGGCATTTAACCTTATGTAGAAAATATTGTTCTCGGTTAGATTGTGAATAAGCGCTTGGTAAGTTTTTACGATTATCTATGATTTTTAACTATGATTTTAAATGCCTATGAACATGATTTCTGACAGGCAGACTGATGGGCAGACAGAAGCATGAAAACATCATATCATCCACCATCTTCCAAATATTTCTTAATTACTTTACGCTACTTTACGTGTCTAGCCACCAACATGTTCGTTGTCAAGTGAAGTAAAGTAAAGTCAAGTAAATCTTTCTTACATGAAAAAGTATACAATTTTGGTTTTAGTGACTGAGCACTCGGTGAGGTACAACCGTCGAAGTATACGCAGCGCCACTGAAGATGTCGAGCCCAACCGCAGCTGTTGACGAAACGTTTGGAAGTTCACTTTCATATCGACCACGACCCATCAGCCCGGATTCTACTGGTCCTTTATGTGACTCCGGCCGTGAAAGCCTTTGTCGTAATGCATGGTCCAATTAAATGATGCGCAGGCTTAAGCCCATAAATGCCAAGTAAGTTAGGCCTATTGAGGCTGCCTTTGCCGCAGTATACTGTAGTATTGTCTCTTTTATTATACAATTCTGCTGGGAATCGTAATAAAACAGGAACTGGAAAAATTAAAAGCCACACAATCATAAACAAAAATGTACTGATAAGTGAGAAAGAATTATTGGTGTACCGTAATCTAATTCTTGAAACTTGAAATACTGCGGATCCCCCCGAAAAGTTCACAACCAACCATAAAACGCAATAAATTAAAAAGTTGAAAACTCTCTTGCTTGCTGAATGTTAGCCAAAAAGCCCGGGAGAAAAGTTAATAATAGTAGCTACCATACTTTCATATTTCGAAGGGTGTATTTAATGAGTGCATACGGTATAACAAGGTTTAGTTAATGAGAAGCCAAATTTTTAATAGCCGTTCTACGATTAGAAGGAATTCGAGGTACGAATATAAACAAACCTATTCCTACATTCGGCTCGATAACCTGGAATCTTACTGTGTAGTGTGTATGACACAAACAAACTACGAGTATTGGAAAGGAAGACAATAAGAATGACCTATAGACCCCCCCTATGCGAAGACGGAGAGTTTATAAAAGCGCAACGCATAGGATGGCTGGGACACGTCGTAGGAATGTCAGACGACCGCATGCCGAAAAAGGTTTACTAAGCAAGCATGACAGGAAGACGACTGGCCGGACGTCCTCGAAAACGCTGGAAAAATGAGTTGGAAACTGACCTTCGCGAGTTGGGAGTCCGTAGATGGTGGAGCGTTGTACAAAACCGAGATGACTGGAGGTGTGTTGTCGAGCCAATCAAAGCTCAAAGTCAGGACATGTAGAGTAGTGGTATGGACTCTGACTTTCATCCGAAAGGTTGTTGGTTCGAGTCCTACACTCCCTACATTTTCTGGCCATGCTTCGGAGGGCATGTAAAGCAGGTGGTCCCGGGCTTTCTTAGTTGAGTGTAAGAGAGGGCTTTATAGCCCTAACTCCGCTAGGTTGGCTTAGTAATAGAACAAAAAAGTCCTTATTTATTTGAAGCTCATCAAGGGCTGTAGAGCCAGAAGAAGAAGAAGATAACGAATATAAATAAAATGAGTGAGGCACTAGGCAATAAATATTACATGAACAATAATTCTAATAAAATAATAGAACAATTCTAAACATATAGAAACTGTACCAATTACCAACCCACTTCCTATGAATAAACTTGAGCTAAATAATTAAATTTAGAAATGTTTCTGTACTGGGTCATGAAACCACGAAACTGAGATTTATTGTTGTATAGACAATATAGAAAAACTAGGCATGGCGGGATTCGAACCCACGTTCTACGCCTAACCGGGGCGGCGTCTTAACCGCTAGACTACAAGCCCCGACAAGCTTTTCGTGAAATAATCCTTATGCAATGGAGAGAAGGAACCGCAGTTGCTCCTTCCCTGGCGACCATTTCTTTTTGATTATTTCCCTGCCCCAAGACAATGCTTCATACCTTTTATGACTTCTTCTCAACACAACTTTTCTCGTTAGAAGTCCCCCAGCCATCCTTTCTGCATAACAGTTACTTACTGCAATACTCCAAAGTTGACAATTATAGTTACGAAAGCCTATTACTTTGAATTATCCTGGTATCTTAGACTCTTAGCAGCATTCTATATTATTGTTAGACTTATTTTTAATTACCTTTTAAGAAGTACGTATAATATTGTATAATTACAATTTCTAGTAGCCTATTTGCATTTCTCATTATACAGTACTGTATTTGGATTTAGTTTATACTTTAGTTATGTACAATAGTGTTATTCTAGGAACTTTTTTTTAATTAGTGGTCATAATTTAAACTGTTGACCATTTCTTAGATAAAGCTGTCTACACTGTCACTGAGGCACTAGCACAATGACAATGACAGAGCTACCTGATTTTGATGATATTTTTATTTACTTCATGCTTTCTTGTTGATTACTTGTACTTGTTGATTAGGTACTTAAAATTGTATAATTTAACAGAAATACATATTTTTTTATTTAGATACGGCTGCAGCTCTAGTTAATTATTGCTCTCAATGTTCCTCCAGCTACTCACTAGTAATATATTGTTAGCAATAGTAACAATGCTAACACACGGCTGTAATAAAATGTTAGCCATTATCATAAACTCAAGGGAGACGACCACCAAGACTGTATCTTGGTTCTTGCATCAGTGGTAATGTTATTTCCATTACACCAAATGCAGTGCTTCTACCTTAATGTTCTTCTTAATGCCATTCCCTTTGAATGGATCTGGTGCATGCACATCTTAGAATTGTATTCATACACTAAGTTAACAGTATACATAAACCTCGTGTGTCTCAGTTTATTTAAGGAATATAGTGGATTTTCATAGACGATGTCTGCATCTCTGCAATGTTCGCATTTTCCAAGTATAGCTTAAGGTTTAAATAAAGTATCATCAGTAAATAGGTACCTGCCATTCGAATAAACGCTGAATATGAGAATAGGGTAAGTCATGGTTACTGAAATGGCATCTACAAAAAACTGCCCAAAAATTATGGCACAGCCATCGAGTATTCTTACCTAAGACATTTTTGTAATAGTGGTGGGAACGACCCTAATTGTATATAGAACATACAGTGCTGTCTTAATTAAACTAAAAAAGCTTTCTTTCATGTGGTGCATGATACAGTTACAAAAATTACGTTGTATGTAGGCCTACATTTAAATTTAAAATCGTCTGAAATACCGATTCAAACTTATAAATCAGAAGTGTCGAACCCAGACTATTGGAATGCGGTGCAATATATTCTTAACACTTAATAAACATGGTAAGTCACTGCAACTGGAGAGTACTCGGTAACAAAAGCATATGAATGATGAAAGCGGGTACCTACGAATTAAATAACAGAGAAGAGAAGTGTAATGACAATGGTCAGAGCTTGTGCCTTTTCATTTGAGCTGATCGACATGTAATCATGAGCGATTGACGTGAAAGATACGCTACCTTTTGTTTCCAGTCATCATCTACGCACAATAACAAACTATAAACCTGCATCCCAATCAACCCATACAACATGGTACCATAGTTTGTGTAGTCAATCTATTGCTTTCACTTCTACAATTATACAGTACGTTAGACTGAACGTTAGAGCAACGGTCGCAATGTGGATTTCCAGATTTCAACGGTTTTGTACACGTTTTGGGCTCACAGGAACCTAAAAAGTGTATTTTATAAAATGTCGGTCTGTCTGTCTGTCGGTCTGTACCTCGATAGGGCTGCCGATATTTAGCCATAGGACAATTATTGCTTTCCAATGTATACGTAGTATAAGGACAGCTTTGTGATGGTCCAAATTTTCGATTCCGAGATTTCAACGGATTTACACGTTTTGAGGTCCCAGGAACCAAAAAAAGGGGTTTTTACGAAATGTCTGTCTGTCGCTCTGTCGCTCTGTCTGTCTGTCTGTCTGTGCGTCGATTTCCGGGCAAACTACTCAGTCGATTTTGATGAAATTTGGCATGTAGGTATATAAAAATCAGACCTTGGGACCATTTTTTTTTTATTTTGGGCTAACTCAATTTGGGGGGGTTTTCTCAAAAAACTCAACAAAAAAAACGTCTAAAAAAATTATTTCTCAAAAACGGCTCCAACGATTTCTTTTAAATTCACATATATTGTAGTCGTTATTAATGTTGACAAAATTCGAACCAAAAAAGTGGTTTTTACGAAATGTCCGTCAGTCTGTCGCTCTGTCTGTCTGTCTGTCTGTCTGTTCGTCGATTTCCGGGCAAACTACTCAGTCAATTTTAATGAAATTCGGCATGTAGGTTCACAAAAGTCATACCTCGGGATCATTTTTATTTTATTTTAGGCTACCTCAATTTACTCAAAAAAACTCAACAAAAAAAAATTCTAAAAACATTATTTATCTAAAATGGCTCCAACGATTTCTTTTAAATTCATATATATTGTAGTCGTTATTATTATCGACAATCGCTTGATAGTTTGCTTCTGGGGGTAAAAAAATAAAAATAACTAAATTTTAATGAGAAATGACTAAAAAATAATTTTTCTGTGAAACCTTTCCATCGATGATTTCTACCTTCAGGCATGTTTTAGGTGTTAAATTGAGTAACGAAACCGGACAGATTGCTTTCCCAAAAAACAATTTGGTTTTGTGCAAAAAAATGTTTTAGAAAAAATGATAGAAAATTCACGGTCAAATGCATTGCATGCCCTGCCATTATTGCTGTGTGGCAATTTGTTGGTCTGACCTATCTAGAATTTACCTCACCTCCAGTGACGTCAGGTGGACACACCACCTCCCCCCCCCCCCCCCCCCCCGTGATGCCCAAAATTTAACTATAGGAAAATTATTTACCATTAAATTACTCATTTTCTCTAGCTACTACTTGATAAATTGGAAAGCATGTTCGAGTAAACTAGGACCGGTTCTTTACCATAGAACTATTATCATTAAGTCTATCATTAAGAACTATGTTATTGGCCTACCCACAGGTACAGGATCAAAAGTAATGTTAGTGTGACGAACAAATAAATAATCTACTATAGTAAATTGTGTGGTGATCCCAACTGATAAAAAGGAAAATAAATACATATATTAACAATAAATTATGCCCCTAGAGTGCAATACTTGTCATAATGAACACAATCTTCCACGAGTCTGGACATGACGTAAGAGTTGCTCGTCTGGTTAATGACAAAATTATTTTCAAGAAAATTCACTTAAGATGGTTTACACGCAAATGTGGCATGGAGTTTGTCAGCCGACCTTTCGTGAATAAAAGAGGGGAACAATAAATAAATGCAATAACTCATGTCGAGGCATGGAATAGTTGTCTTCTTTTCATAGAATTCAGCATCCTTTTCCATCTAGCATTGTCTGCACGTCCGCAGATAACTCCTTTAAGCCCTACATCATTTCTCCTTTGTTTGTGGCTGGAAGAGCTGGGTGACGAATTCTACGTCCCGGCCACATAACCAACGACATCTGTAGTGAACAGGTAAAATGGATTCTGTATTATTATCTTTGTAGATCTTTGCTAATCCAGATAAGGGTACCTATACAGTATACGGTAACTCTTACCTAGGTACGCATGACTCGCGGATAACGTGTTTTGATATAATGCTTTTGTGTTTTGTGTAATACTGCAATAAAATTTGTGGTTACTAGTTATTGTATTATATTTTTTAATTAAAAAATTCTAAGCTAACGGAACAAAATTAGGAAGAACTTTCTCGCTTTCTTCATTCAAGTATATTTATGAATGAAATGAAATGAAAAACGACTTTATTGACAAATAAACAAAAGCGAACAATAAGACTATAAAGTCTTGTTTTCATGCTAACCCTAACTTTACTTATGTAGAAACTATACTAGCCCAAGCAAAGAAAGTAATCTGAGTACCTGTAACTAGCTTACAACTCCACAACACCGCAAGAGTCTTTGTTACAGGTACTCAGTATTTGCTGTATTTTCGTTTCATTTCTTAATATGATGATAACCTCAGCAGAGCAGTCACAAATCTTATCGTCAGCATTTTCCAATTTCAGCAAATTCTCACAGTAACTGGACCTGGTCTAGTTTTGGAAACTGGAACCAGGTCTTTCGCTTCAGATCCTTTATAAAGCCGTTCAATCGGGTTTCGCTGAGGCAAACCATTTAGGATACCAACGATTTCAAATATTGTATTCTGTAGGGAGGCATCGACATAAAATTGTATCGCCGTTTTACGGCCTTCAGGGGTTATTTCCTTTTTAAACTTCCTTTCTCATTCAGATCATATTGCTTCTTCCGCAAAATGCTTGTCTAAAGGTTTCATTTCAAGGCGTTAATAAAATCATAAAACTCATGAGGCAGGAAATTCGCTCGGCACTGAAAAATCTTCTCTTTACGTTGCCAGTACGATTTTTTGCATATTACATTAAGCCTGCTTGACCAGCAATGGAAAGTAGTCACGCTACTTATTCCACTACATGAATGTACGGTTTTTATAATTCAATCTGTATTATGTATATATGGTGATGCATACTTGTGCACATACATTCTTAAAATTGAAGAAATGAAGCGATTAATTTTTTTAATGCCTAATTGCATTGTACCGGTACCTACAGTACATAATTCAACTCTGTTTAAACTAATCATTGGTTTTGGATCAAATTTTGCAAGATGGTTTCTAGTATATAAGTACCTTATTCTATAAAAGAAATCAAAATTAGTGGTCTTCATAGTACAGTACAAGCATATTTACTACAAGTTTAATTGTTTTATTGTGTTTTAATAACAGGTAGTCAAAAATCTCACACACAAATTTTCATCGAGTTCCGAGCAAAGTTTGTCCTCCACCATCTTGGATTTTATAGCCGGTTTTCGAATTTTGAAAATCTAAAAATTTCGGAAAAATGTTTTTAATTTTCACCAACCACTCACGAATTAAAAAAATAAAAACGATTTTACAAAAATCCTTCACCTAAAAATGAAGCTTTTACCTTTTGGTGATTTATCCTGCCCCAAAGCTCCAAAAATCCTATCGGGAACTATTTCTGATGTATGGTCCGTATCAAGACTTAGAAATTATTTGAAATATTACAATGCCAATGTTATTGTGCATACCTGCTTCACTGTTTGATACCTATAAGGGAGTATATAAGCCTACTGGATTTAACTTCGTTCACACACATAAAAACACGAGATAAATAGATTTTTTTGGCAAACCAGAAAAAATGTCAGCGAAAAGGTCAACCTTCTGTTTTTTTATGGGAATTAAGTTGTGACGGTTGAGTGTGACCTTCGCGATAATAAAAAGGTAAGTTTGGGGAGAGAGCGCATTGATAGAGACTGGAGGGGGCCGGGGAGGGGGACAAGGGAGGGGTGACAGCCAACTCCCCTGTGGCCGCACGAAAACTTGGCGCTCTTATTAAATAGACTGTACGTATGGGTGGCACAGGGAATATTCGCTTTTCTCATCTGAAGACATTTGTTTCCAAAATTCTTCTACAAAGAAATCCTCTGGGTCGATAGATAACTAAATTGTAGATTAAGTTAACTTGGATATATCAATAAATTCTCCGGAAACTAAAGAATTCGGTAATCTCAAAATAAAAAATAGGTTCCACTTGTACTAGAACGTAGACTCGTATCTGTACTTGGTTAAGTCATGCTTTTGCCTGTTTCATTGTGTGAATGGCAAGCTTGTCTCAGCTCATGGCCGTGCGCATGGGGGTGGTCCATGGGGTCCAGACCCCCCCCCCCCCGAAACCTGTATGGTTTGAAGAATTTATCCATTAATTCATTAATAAATTACGTTAAAAAAATGCCCCCCCCCCCCCGAAGTCAGAACCTGGGCACGGCCTTGTCTCAACTTGTCCATTGTCGCTTGTAGCCGGTGTAGGTTGACATCGAGAAGGGTTACCAGTTTGTCAATGGTCAAAAATGGTCAAAAAAAGGAAGCAATACAAATAATGTAACTGCATAGGCTTTCACGGCCGGAGTCAAATGAAGCAGCCTACCCTACCCAGTCACTCGCTACGGAGCCACCGAGGTACAACCTTCGAAGTCTACGCAGCGCCACTGAAGATGTCGACCGCAGATGTTGACGAAACGTTTGAAAGTTCACTTTCAATTGGACCACGGCCCATCAGCCCGGATTCTACTGGTTCTTCAATACAAATAATGTTCGAAATCCGCGGGTTCGTTAGCATTGGACAAGGGACCTTTGGGCCACTATAAGTACAATAAGTCATTAAAAAAAAAATACTCAATAATAGAACGTATCTTGCCTTATCGGAAGCTGGTATTTTCGGGCCGGGTTTGCATGGGGCTATGTGTATACGTATTTTGGTATGTAAGCGACCAGTAGTGTATGAAAAATTTCATTTTCTTTTAGTTTCATCTATCTACCCTTAGACTAGGCATATTGTGTGCAATACGTTTTTTCGTAGTTAGAAGTCAGTGAAATATGAAAAACAATACCTACCATAGTCAAGTCTCCTGAAAATACTGAAATATCATAAATAAATAAACTTATAACTTTGATCAAGTCTGAAAAGTTTTCAAAATTACCGATCCCAGTTGAGATGATGTAGGGTTGAAATGTGTCATACTATGTAGCGTTTGTAACTCCAAAAGAAGCCTCCTAATATTGAGACAAATTTTATATGTAAAGGTCAGTAGTATTCTGAACAACAGTAGTTTCCTATGAAATATTTCTTTTCCAATTTCTTAGTCACAAAAGCAAACAATAAAAGTCAAGACGAACGATACCGCAAGAATGTTGAAATTGCACAAGGAAAAGTCACAATGGTCACATTATAATTCTTCTGGTCACAATACACAGGTCGACATCTAGTGACAGGCTAAAATATTGAGTATTTGCTTTATATTTATCGTTTCAGGAGGAATTTAGTTTTTCATTTCGCTGCTGGACCCAAGCTATTGTCAGTATTTTCAACGGATATGGACGAGGGGTTCAACCTTTTACGCTGTTATATTCACGGCAAATAAGCCTCTCTCAGTGTCGGGGTCAATTTCTGGGAAATCCCGCCGGGGGTTTTCGGATACTTGGTCGCATCTCTGTCGCTTTTTTTCAACAACCAAATGTGCCATCCCTATATCAATTCAAGGAATTATAAATAATCTTCATTTAATTCTACTGCAAAAAGTCTTCACTGACTTCACTAGATTAACCTAACCTTGACTCCTGGCTAATGGGCCATTACTACCTTTGTTTCTGATCCACTAATAGCAAAATATCAAATCAAATTTTCAGCACGTCGGTAGACATAAAACGGAGCGCCACTCAGCCTGAAGTTCACATCATCATCAATTACGAAAACGAAGTGTTCTTATGGGCCATACATTTACTGTGTGCGTAAGTGTTTTGGGCCGAGCTGTGTTCGCAGCCTTCAGAATCAATTCTTAACCTAATATAGGCAACCCTACGTTTTCATCATCTATAGGCTTAGTACTAATGGCTAGTGTAAAAAAAATTCGTTAAACACATCGGTGAAATTCAACAAAAAAGTGAATTTTGAATTAATGATAGCCTGGCCAGGATTTTTTCAGGCAAGCCAATTTTTCCATGATTCTTGACTTACTAAATTGCTTATAAAACAATTTTCATCCATTAAACAGATTGGTGAAGGTCGATCTTACTTTATTTATTTAGTAGGTGGAAAATCGAGCCAATATGAGTTGCCTATTTTCAAATGGGTCTCCGTTTGACCTTACTTTTCAGGAGAGCTAAAAACCGATTCTCTCGCTATTCCTTATCCCCCTTAACTCGCAATTAATATGTGGGCGCCATGTTTGTTATTGTTGGCACGTGATCACAATGGCGGACGCTGATTGGCTGAGATGGAGCGTTTTGTTCTATGGTGGGTATTCCACATACGTCAATCGTCAATGAAAAATTGAAAAATGACGTAGCAATGACGTAAATTGATGTGGTAGCAGAATTTTTAGTATGTCTTTAATGTCTGCTAAAACATCATTTTTCAATTTTTCATTGACGATTGACGTATGTGGAATGCCCGCCTAAGGAAAGGATGGAGGTGCATTTTCTTAAATATAAGTCTAACCTTAGTGAAGCATTCTCATGGGAGAAAAAAAAATTTCGCGCCAAAATCTATCGATAGGCTTTTAAACAAGGAATCCAATTTAATAGAAAACTCATAGGTAATCGAAAAAAATGGAGATAGCCTAGATCCATTTGAAAATAAGCAACTCATATTAGCTTTAGAGACAGAGTATCTCAAAATTGGTTACCTTCATATTTTCTTAACTAACAGCGAATACCTAGGTACCCTAATGTTGAGTCAACCCGTTTCGATGCAACTGTACAATCTTCAGACAAAAACTGATCAATATGTTATGCAGCATGCTTAATGTTTAAAAATAAAATAAAATTTAAAGTTTAAGTTTAAAAAAAAATAAAATATAATAACAATAACAACTACCGTAATCACACTCTATGTTTTTTAAATAATAGTCATACTCATAACCCAAAGCCCTTTGGGGCTTACGCGTTTTATGTTTATGTGTTGCAATGCTGTGGTTTTGAATGGGGTTGGTGTGGTGTGCACTATTGTGTTTTCGGCAAATTGCTATAAGCGCGCTGGACAACGAGTTGCCCAGGTACCGTCTACAACAGTTTGCCTTTGTCTATTGTTCGATTTCTTGGTTTAATGGGTTAAGGGTTTTCACATATTTTTAAAGATAGTTGACTGGAATAGAAACGGGAGCGTGTGTTGGCGTAAAGTAGTAGTATCTGTAAGAATATTGCTCATAGAGGAGTTATTAGGGAAGGTGCGGTAGCAAGCATACGTAGGACAGACAAGGAGCCGGTGTTGTACATCCAATAGTACCTGGCAGGTTGGACACATGGGGGGCGGGGAAGCCGTCATCAAATGCCCATGGGTCAGCCTCGTGTGCCCAATAAGCAGTCGTGTTATTAATACTTCCTCCGTGCGGCTAAGGCTTAAGTCAGCCGACTCTTTCCCTACATGAGGTTTGATTATGCCGCTGTTTGGTCGGGGACTGTTTATTTGTTTTATTCGCAGCTAGCTACTATATCTGGGGGCCTTTTCACTATCCGCCATATGGTACCACGCTAGTAGCTTGCAGCTCAGTCCTAGTATGTCATAATATTACTCGTCAATCTACTCAACTCTATGTTTGATATACGTATACCTATCAATAATAAGTGACAAAAAAATAGAAAGATGTGTGTAGCCTGCAACTCAGATCATCCGGATCATTTTAATGGGCCCATTAAAGTGCAAGTGGCATCCAACATTTGTCATAATCACATTAAACAGGCTCTTCCGAGGCATAAACCCATTTTATGGAGTTGTCTGTGGGAACCACATAATCATAACATCAGACAATACGGTAACCCCAGCCAGGCCCACTTCCTAATCAACTTCTTACCATAAAAATGACAACCGTGTTGACAGTCGTCATCACGTTCACACTTTAGTGTTTATTCCTTCATGACTTTGATACTTACTTACTTTTTCGTGTCCAAGCGCGTCCAAAACTGGGCGAAATTCATAGCCGCCACATTGGCCTCCCACAGGTCTTCAGGTGTGCAGCGGTGGGGGCAAAGGCTGCACAGGAACAGATGTTCTAAATCTCGGCGCTGGCCGCATGCGCAGAGGGTGTCATTTTCATCGAGCTGACCCCATCTAGCCCTGTTGGTCTTCGTACGGGCCGCACCAGAGCGTATTTGGTTTAGGGTCGCCCATGTCCGCCAGTCGAGATTGACTTTGATATAAAATTAGGTGCACACTTCTTGTAGGTTTCTAGAAGAAGTGGTATATTTATAAAAATAGACACTAGACATAAATTTAATGGCATTCAAGAGCAGAGTTATTCATTGCTAAGCTAAACATAATTTTGTTAATATTTGGACCAGGCAAAATGCTCATTGGTCCATTGTTTCAAAACAAGTTAGACATGAGATTTAACAGTTACAAAAACGTATTCAAAGTAGGTGCAAACAATTTGCGGAAAACGACCCTATTCCGTGTACAATATAGGTGACACCAGACTCCCAGAGGCGTAAAGTTTTAGAATGATGACGGGGGCAAAACTAAATAGACCTTATGAAGTCATCAGGCTTTCCACAAGAATATTTTTCATGCATAGGCTTCCCCTAGCACGGAATCACAGATTCACAAAAATTTGAACCTTTTGATAGTTCTGAACTTCGAATGATATAGGGCCTCAAGGGCGTAGCCAGGATTTTTTTTCGGGGGGAGGGGGGCTGTCGTGACTGTGATTCTGTTTAGTGTAAATTGTTTTCTTGAGAACTCAATTGTGTACGTCTTACAATGCTCGGGGCTAACCCCCCCCCCAAAAAGGAGCTGGAGGGGGCAAGTTGGACCGTGCCCCCGCCAACTTTACGCCCCTGGGTGACACTGACATTAGTTCAAATCTATCTACACAATTAATTCCCTGAAAAGGGAAAAGGCCTTGTCCCTAACGCCCGCGTTATTACTAAAGAGCAGCAAACAATCTCCTTTTCTATGCGGTAAGGCGGGGTTTCCATTGACATCGCATTGCAGATTGTACATGACTTCGACGTGGTAGCAGACATTAAAGACATATTAATGATGTCTGCTACCACGTCAACGTAAGTGCATTCTGCAATGCGAGGTCAATGGAAACCCCACCTAAAGCATTCTTGCATATTTACAATGTTAACAAATGAAGATTTTGAGAATCCTCCATATGGTACATTCAAACTATTCAATGAAAACAATCTTCAATGAGTTCCATGCTGAGCTTAGTAAATTACCCCATGTAGGCATGCGTAAGACCACTTAAGTGGATCTTACAACTGGTAGTGTAATTTTATTTAAAATAAACACAAACCCGACTACTAAAGTACACGTACCATCCTATCTAGGCCCCCGCGAAACAAAATGTCGGCTGCGGCGAGGCGCTGGCGCTGTTAACTACGAGTATTCTAAATAATTTATGACATGGCTGGACTCTTAACGACCCTTTCGTCGTCTTTTGGATATTTTAATGGCTTAAAGAGAAATGGCCGATTAGAAATTTTCATTTGTTCACATTAAGATGTCTCATCCAACTCCCCGTATGAACACAGTTTTATCTGGTGAGTAAATTGAATTAAATTACGCAACTTTTAAACAACTTTCAATAATTACGTTTCTTGTAATCACTTTGCTGGTTGGACAAGAATAATAGTTCTGTATTAATGCATTAATTTTACTAAAAAAATAGAGTATAGAGTAATAGTAATAAATAGTAAAGTAAAGTAATAAGTAAAAGTAATAAGTAAAAGTAATAAGTAAAAGTAATAAGTAAAAGTAATAAGTAAAAGCAATAAATAGTATAGAGTATGATAACAACACTGGCTATAGAGTAATATTATTACTATGAGCAGTAGATACCCCACCACAAATTATTGCTTTCCAATTTATACGTAGTATAAGGAAAGCTTTGTGATGGTCGAAATTTTTGATTTCGCGATTTCAACGGATTTACACGTTACCAGGTCCCAGGAACCCAAAAAAGTGGTTTTTACGAAATGTCTGTCTGTCGCTCTGTCTGTCTGTCTGTCTGTCTGTATGTATGTATGTCTGTCTGTCTGCCTGTCTGCCTGTCTGTTGATCTATTTTCGGGCAAACTACTGGGTAGATTTGGGTGAAATTTGGCATGTAGGTTCACAAAAATCATACCTCAGGACCATTTTTTTTATTTTGGGCCAACTCAATTTGGGGGGGTTTTATTCTCAAAAAAACTCCAAATAAAACGTCTAAAAAAATTATTTCTCAAAAACGGCTCCAACGATTTCTTTTAAATTCTCATATATTGTAGTCTTTATTAATGTTTTGACAAAATGCGGGGTTCACTGGCCCATATATTTTGCTTCTGGGGGTAAAAAAATAAAAATAACTTAATTTTAATGAAAAATGACTAAAAAATAATTTTTCTGCGAAACCTTTCTATCGATGATTTCTACCTTCAGGCATGTTTTAGGCGTTAAATTGAGTAACGAAACCGGATAGGTTGCTTTCCCAAAAAAATATTTGGTTTTGCACAAAAAAAATTTTTTTTTTTTAATGATAGAAAATTCGCGCTCAAATGCATTGCGTGCCCTGCCATTAATGCTGTGTGGTAATTAATGTGTTGGTCGGACCTATCTAGAATTAACCACACTTCCAGTGACGTCAGGTGGACAACCCCCCCCCCCCCCCCCCCCCGAGATATCGGAAATTTAACCACTGGAAAATTATTTACCATGAAATTACTCATATTCTCTATCTACTAATGTTGATAAATTGGAAAGCATGTTCGAGTAAACTCGGACCGGTTCTTGTAATATGCTCTTGCCCTGTTGTAATGCTGTTAAATTTATTATATTACAATATATTACAGTTATTGCTAAGGGTCATTTGAATTCTTATAGTATTCTTTAAGTATACTTTTTACAAACATGTATACATGATGCAGTGAGCCAAATAAGCGTCAATCTTATAAAATTTACTCCGTTTTCTTTGGAAAGGCGGGGTTTCCACATACGTCAATGGTCAATGAGAAATGTGAAATTGACGTTTTAGCAGTCATTAAAGACATACTAAAAATTCTGCTACCACGTCAAAACCATATTTCTCATTGACCATTGACGTATGTGGAAACCCCGCCAAATAATTAAAATCATAAAAAATTGCATACAAGCGACAAATAAAACGCTCATCTCTTGCAAAAATAACATTCCATGAAATATGGTATCCATTTATTAATTTATTCTACGTCTTTGAAATGTACATAGAAAACCACAGAGCTTCAACTGACAGCCAGTCAGCCACGATTTAAATTTAATTTGCATTGCATGTTGAAATGCTAATACTGCAGCAATAATGCACTCGCAGCCTGCCGCATAAATTTAATTATTAAATTATTAGTAAAATCGTGAAGCAGAATGTATTATTATCGTTGAATTAATCCAGTTTAGCTTGTTTTACAATGATTATTCATGGTATACTTTGAAAGTTATGAAAAGTCCTTGATCAAAGATACCTAGTTCGCGGAGGGTATCACAATGTGAATACGCGGAAAGGCGGAAAACTTTGCGGAATGTTTAAAATTTCCCTCCTGTTCTATCCTACTTCCAGCTCAGTGAGTTTCTTCCTTTTAGTTAGCCTATAATCAGACTATGAGGGGTGTCTACTTTCCTGAATTGCTGAGGTAGGCATATCACGTTCCTACGATAAAAATTCGGAATATTCAGGGATCTGTATTCATTTGTTAACATATGATTGTGTAGTTGGCTTTTATGTACCTATATATGCTTAAAAAAAGTTGGTGCAAAGTTGAGTAGAAGGAAAATTTAAAAAAAGCCGAGAAATAGTGAGGTTCACGCTATTTGATAAAGATTAAAGTGATATAGACGAAGATTCACATAACTGCAAACTAGGGGAAATGGGCCCGAAATATAGATTGTTTTAACTGTTTTTAACAATTTGACACTGTCTTGTAATGCTTAGATTTTGCAGACGAAGAATTATTAGTACAATATAACTGCTGTTTGGTGGGTTTGGGTGTTTAACCTGGGTGAAAATATATATAATATATATACTATATATATAATAATAGTTTAATGTATGGTTCGACGGCGTGAGGCTCGCTTCTCTACATGATCGGTTCTAAATTAAATCGGCTTATACAATACAATATATATATCCGTTAAATTATACAATAAAAGTAAAGTATAAAATAAATTCGTCGAAGTTAAATTGTAATGTTTAAATTAAATAGGTAATGAACGTAGCACATCCTGATGGCTACCAACTTTCTACAGTGCATTCACATTAGGTACATACCTGCAAGGCGTTTCTTACAAAGTTAATTGCAATCAATTTTGTTGTTTTATTTTTTGGTTTGGGATGTGTGGCTCTTCTACCAGATCTAAATTTGGTTATTTCGAAATTTGGCTGTTGAACGTTGCTGGCATCTGGTTTAATAAATAAGCGCGAAATAGTTTTTTAAGTGTAATATTTTAATTTTTTGTAAAAATTTGATTTAATTTTCTGTCAACATTTGATTTAATTTTTTGTTCAGTACCGGTAGAAGACTTATTAGAAATTAATTCTTAATTTTAATTTTTAATTACTGCTGCATATATAGTAAGTAATTGAACACAATTAAGTACAATATTAAAAAAACTGGTAGAGGATGCTCTCTCTCTCTCTTGAAGACGGCTTAGTTTCGGATTTTGTGGTCAGAAACATGTCGGGCAGCCGCTTTTTTCAAATAGAATTAGGCGGGCTGGCAGAAGATATTACATTCTATGTTGAGTTTCGAATCTTGACTTTTCATTTTGGGGTCCAGATCTCTACCAGCTGACCTATTCCATACCAATCCCTATAGTTCATTTCGTACCAATTGAGGTGAAAACTCGAATTGTTAGGAGCTTTATATAATACTGACATTAGACAAATCACTTTAAAATCTAATTGAAAATCGCATTTTTTTTCTATCATTTGTATTTATTGTGATTTTAATGAAGTCGGTATTGCAGTAGTAGTAAGCCCTGTCACAATATATTCATAAATATAGAGTTCAATGACTGCATTTAAAACCCTGGAATTTGAAATCACCATAAAGTATATCTGGGAAATCCATCCAGTTTATTGGAAATCGGAAGTAGATCTTCTACAATCAGAAAATGATAAAAATGGCGTAATCCTCCAAGGAGCTATCTTGAGCAAAAGGATGCACTGCTTTCTGCCTGCCTGCTGGACTTGGGCAAACAAATCGAGTCAACAGAGCCTTCTTTCGTTTTTACGGTGGATGAAAATCCGCTCTCTCCTTCCTTTCTCCTCAAGCGTCTTCTTGATTGCTACTACCGTTTGCTTATCATACATTGTTTGTCTTCAATTTATAGTCTCAGCGGTACATAAGGTTGTTGAATGAATAGTACACTGGCCGTTGGACCAAATTACTCATAGAACCTGGGCTTGAATCCGTACATGAAAAGGCACCTGTTTGTAATGTCACCATCTTAGAGGTTACTACCTAAGTATAATTTGCAGTGATTCATTTGACGAAGCTGAACGGAAAAATCGGATATTGCCCAGGAAGTGTAAAATGTAGCCTATCTGTACTTGCTTTACTGGTTTTTGCTATCCAATTTATAGGCCTACGTATGTATAAGGAAAGCTTTGTGATGGTCGAAATTTTCGATTCCGAGATTTTAACGGATTTACACGTTCTCAGGTCCCAGGAACCCAAAAAAGTGGTTTTTACGAAATGTCTGTCTGTCTGTCTGTCTGTCTGTCTGTCTGTCTGTCTGTTCGTCGATTACCGGGCAAACTACTCGGTCGATTTTGATGAAATTTGTCATGTAGGTTTATAAAAATCATACCTTGGGACTATTTTTTTATTTTGGGCTAACTCAATTTGGGGGGTTTTTATTTTCAAAAAACAGGCGGGGGGGAGACATTAAGCCCCGCCTGGGGTGGTGGGCAACAGCCAGCCGCCCTTACAGACGAGAGGAGATACTACTGTCGCGCATGCGTCTGGGCCACTCCAGGCTTACCCACGGCCACCTTATGGCAGGTGAACCGCCTCCGAACTGCCAGTTTTGTAGCGTACCACTGTCGGTGGAGCACATCATACTGGCCTGCCCGAGTTACGCTGGCCCCAGAGCCCTTCTGCCGCTCCCCCTCACTCTGCAACACCTGCTGGGAAATGACGAGAAGGTAACCTCTCTCGTCATAAAATTTCTAATGTCAACCCCCCTCTTCGGAACACTCTGAGAAGGGTTGGGTTTGGCGCGATAACAACATGAGCGCGGAAGCCCAAAACGGGCAGAGGGCCTAGCATATTATAAAAAAAAAAAAAAAAAAAAAAAAATTAATGTTGACAAAATTCGGGGAGTCGCTTGCCCCTTGATAGTTTGCTTCTGGGGGTAAAAAAATAAAAATAACTAAATTTTAATGAAAAATGACTGAAAAATAATTTTTCTGCGAAACCTTTCTATCGCTGATTTCTACCTTCAGGCATGTTTTAGGTGTTAAATTGAGTAACGAAACCGGATTTGTTGCTATCCCAAAAAAATATTTTTTTTGCACAAAATATTATTTTTTGAACATACAACCTCCCAAAACCTCCCAATGCAATCACGGTTAGGACCAGACTTTTAAGCATCCTATCTGCCTCACAAGGGCAGGGGGTTGACGCCACAATAACTAACCTGTAACCTGACGGTGTTATAGTCTGCCTCAAACTTATTCCTATAACATTTGCTCCTCGGACGGATATGTCCGGCACGCTTCCTCATACTAGGCTAAATACAGGATAATGTTGTGTTTTCGGCACGCCATTGTATCTGCCAATCCTGCATACTATAAGATTCAAATGACTTAAGTTCCAATTTGGTAAACATCAACTGAAATTTCATAAGGGCTTGTCGCTTACAAACAGTAAACACTTCCTGTTGTCCCTTCCAAAATGTCAAAACATACTGCATGGAATTGGGTCAATTTTAATAGGAGCAAATGTCAGTGTTAGGGCCGAGGTCTAACAGGAAATAAATATAGGATAAAGGTCACAACCTTTTGAAAAACTCGGACACATATCGTGTCCAGCACTTTTCCTTGCCTTTTAAATTTTACTTTTCACCACATTTTAATTCTGGTAAATTTCCATTGTTTCCACTTTCTGTTGTTGAGAAGAGGCCGCTTTATTCATATAGTTTCTAAAAAGCGATTAGCGCAATCCCTAAGTTATTAAAGACCAAACTATAAAGGGGATAAATTTGGAAGTCCACTCAAAATTATACCATAAGTAACTTATGTATAAATATCGGTATTGTGTTAGATTATATTTTTATAAATATACACGGAGATAATTAGTACTTACGAGTAGAATGTGATTTCATAGGCTTATAAGTTAGTTCCAGAGTCGTTTGAGTGTCTAATTTGCTCTTAATATAGTATTGCTGTCAAATTACTGGGTGCCCGTTTAAGAAACTATTTCTATCTTTCAGAAAAGCTTGAATAATGAGAAATATCCGAAATTAGATAATCAAGAAAAATATGGACGCGACAATCTATGCTTATCGCAGGTTCGAGACCCATCAAGTCCAGATTTTTCTTGATTTCGGATGTAATAGGGAAGTTGCTTCTTCAGCCTAAGTCAATTTAACGACAGATTATATACTATAGTGAATGTGTGAGAAAATGAGTGTGAGCGTAGATGGTAGCGAATGTGAATTAGTCTGACAGTTATCTTGAATGGAAGGTATGACTGATATTCTGTATGAATGTAGTTTACAAAATTATATTTCAATTAAACTATCGTTGATATGTACAGTTAGGTGTAAGAGAGGGCCATAGGCCCTAGTCTCGCTGTATCTACATAATTGTTTTTCAATAAAGACTTTATTATTATTATTATTAAACTAGGTACTTGTAAAATTGATAACTACCGGTACTGAGAAAGGCTTTGTATCTGCAAGGATGCAGTCATCAGATTTCTGTAAAGCTGCAATATACAGTGCATGCACATAAGTAAATTAGAGTTAATGCTGTGACATGAAACCACATGAGGTGCATTAACTGGATCTAGGGGGAAATGAAATGAAACTACACACCTTGGTTATTTATGAAAGTTGTTAATCAAACTAACACTACAGAGCCATGGGAGCATAATCTACCTCTTCCAAACGGCGAATAATGGCTATGTAATCAGACAAAGTTTAGAACCTAATTTGAAGAAACATTCTCCAGCATAAAAGTTTTGCAGCAAGAAACATAGAAAGCGGGTTTTTGCCAACGGAAGTAATCTTGTCTTAGAACAACAAGCCTGTACGAGAACCAGCACTGTTTGCAGATTGTATCGAACAAGATGAGCATTAACGAAGTTTACGCTATAACATTACAATTTTCCATGTTTCTTTCTTAATTTGATGCCTATATAAGATGCAATATTATGAAAACGATAAGTATTTTACATTTAGGGCTGTTCCCATAATCGCGTGAAAAGACTCGGTAATGCATGGCGCCGCATTTATTGCTTAAGCATAAGTGTTGATACTCAAGCTTGGTTACTATACCACATACTTCTGACTTTTAAATATGTTTTGATTATTCGATACAAATTTCCCTTTCTGTGTTGATAAATCGGCAACATTGTGATCATATAAATATAACGAATAGGTATTGTTTATCCTACTAAACGGTAAAGCTAAGACGTGTTTTTACAACATGAGAGAAATTATGAAATACATAATGCCAATGTAATGTCGTATATACCTTAGGCGGTTATTCCACTTGTCACATTTTCTTCATTAAAAAATGATGAGATTTTTGTGTTAAGGAGACTATCATGTAGATACTTAACTTATCTATGATAAATTAAGTTATAATATGGTAGAGACTTATTATTGATGTCTGCTACTATATCATAACTTAATTTATAATAGATAAGTTAAGTATCTACATAATAGTCTCCTTAAGACAGAAATCTCATCATTTTTTAATGCACAAATGAAGAAAAAATGGACAAGTGGAATAACCGCCTTACTGATATGATTTGTTGAACGAATCGCAGTTATTCCTAAATTTGTGAATCCATGCGTAGACTTCCTCTGCAATGGGCAATGGTTTTGCATTAGAATGCTCAAATTTTAGGCGGGAAACAATCTACATACAGTACATCCATCAACTGGGTGAATTTCCGCTTTACTGGCTCACCTGAAAACGTTTCACCTGTTCAACTTTGTCTCCTATGCTTATTGTTGAAATTTTTCCGCGCTTTGTTTTGAGTGCTTTCCATTTTCAGTTAATGGTAGGATTATTTTTGCGCGGTTTCACCGTGAAAATTAGTTTTCGAAAGCAATTACAAATGTAAACCAGCCTATACTGTTAAAATTAAAATTCTTCATTTGACCTCACAGCTAGTAATTTGAAGGACCTAGGGGCACAAGTTATGTAAAATGGAATTAAATGCACTACGCTCTTACTTATGCTGTTCATTATCATAGAAGTCAATATCCATATCATTTTGACAATGCTGGGATATATGGGAAATGGGTATATCAGCATATTTTCAATTGAGGTTCAAAGTTTAGCCTCTATTTATTTTTGCCATGTGTACCCCTTGGTCATTAATTTAAACTTGAACTTTTTGTAATATGGAATTAAATGCACTACGCTGTCACTTATGCTGTTTATTACCTTAGAAGCCAATAGAAAATATATCTATATCATTTTGACAATGCTGGGATATATGGGAAATGGGTATATCAGTACATTTTCAGTTGAGGTTCAAAGTTTAGCCTCTATTTATTTTTGCCATGGGTACCCCTTGGTCATTAATTTAAACTTGAACTTTTTGTAATATGGAATTAAATGCACTACGCTGTCACTTATGCTGTTCATTACCTTAGAAGCCAATAGAAAATATATCTATATCATTTTGACAATGCTGGGATATATGGGAAATTGGTATATCAGTACATTTTCAATTGAGGTTCAAAGTTTAGCCTCTATTTATTTTTGCCATGTGTACCCCTTGGTCATTAATTTAAACTTGAACTTTTTGTAATATGGAATTAAATGCACTACGCTGTCACTTATGCTGTTCATTACCTTAGAAGCCAATAGAAAATATATCTATATCATTTTGACAATGCTGGGATATATGGGAAATGGGTATATCAGTACATTTTCAATTGAGGTTCAAAGTTTAGCCTCTATTTATTTTTGCCATGTGTACCCCTTGGTCATTAATTTAAACTTGAACTTTTTGTAATATGGAATTAAATGCACTACGCTGTCACGTATGCTGTTCATTACCTTAGAAGCCAATAGAAAATATATCTATATCATTTTGACAATGCTGGGATATATGGGAAATGGGTATATCAGTACATTTTCAATTGAGGTTCAAAGTTTAGCCTCTATTTATTTTTGCCATGTGTACCCCTTGGTCATTAATTTAAACTTGAACTTTTTGTAATATGGAATTAAATGCACTACGCTGTCACTTATGCTGTTCATTACCTTAGAAGCCAATAGAAAATATATCTATATCATTTTGACAATGCTGGGATATATGGGAAATGGGTATATCAGTACATTTTCAATTGAGGTTCAAAGTTTAGCCTCTATTTATTTTTGCCATGGGTACCCCTTGGTCTCTAGGCCCTTCATTTAAACGTGAACTATACCAACGATACCATCGGTTTTTGTAACGTTTACAAGAAATGTTTTCATGCTGTTTTGGTGATTGTAATGCAATTGCATACAATATAGTATACAGGCACATGTCCGAAATGTCTATCCGTTTTTACCCCTGTTATGAATTGCCTCATAAGTGAAATTATGTTATCATAGCCTAATTAATATGCTGGCAAAATTGAGTATTATTATGGTTAGTTACATAAACTTCCTGCTTGTAGTACTGTAGCGCAGCATAAACAAAACCTCACCAAATAAATAGATATATTGTAGTATGTCTTTAAGGTTTGGCAAAAGTCCCAACGTAAAGCCTGTCGTTCATAACATGTTGCAGGGTATTTTAATATTAAAAGAAGGTACTATGTGGCTATACGTGTACGTCATAGATTGTAGCGATATAATAATAAATGTCTTAAGCGGCGTTTTGGAGAACTATAAAATTTGTCTTATGACATGAATGAGCAAACTGAACCACACATGTAGTAGGCTACTGTGTGCGCACACTAATAAAAACTCGAAGCAAAGTCGTCAGTTTTATATCTTGATGGATGACTCGGAGAAGAATATAATAATAAAATTTTAGTATGATACTAGGGAGAGTTATGTGTAATATCACGGGGCAGGTGTTCGGGATAGCCCAACTTTGACTTTGAGCCTTTGAAAACCTCTTACCTCCACTATCTCCGTGGGCTTTCCTCCTCTTCCTCAATAATTTCACCGTTATTGATTGCACTGTATAGGTGCAGAACGCTTCATAACCTCCATTGCTAATGTCCTCACTAATCCACACACTCGCGTAGTACGACAGTATAACCTTTAGTAACTTAAATCCAATTTATTACAGTCTTATATGGTATATAATATATATATATATATATATATATATGGAGACCGTTATCAATATGGCTGCTAGTGTAGCCTGTACAAGATAAGTACGCAATTCGGCGGGGAAATAGCCTGCACAAGCTAATTACTAAACTACAGAGATTTTGACCGGGTCCAGGTATCCGCTTTGCTATGCTGCAATGTGGAAGACTTTGATATTTTTTGCGTTGGTACATATCTCTGATAGTTGGCTTATGGTTAACGGGTGCCTCGTAAGGCATATTATGACTCCCGCCGCTCCAGTTCTATTATATTTCTATGTATTCAACGCTCAACGGTCAAGGCCACAACCCTCCGATTTGGCCTTAAAGAAGAAGTTGTCTACAACTACCGTACATAAGGACTTCGATGGCATAGTGGTAGCTTGTTCGTAGTTGTGCGAGTCGCTACACATCATGCGATCGGTGACCTGTCGTAACTCAACACAGCTATTATCTACAGAGGCGACTGAAGAGGTTATTCGGATACATTCATTGAATTGTTTGTATGTGAATAATCGTTTTATATTAAAAAATATATATACAATATATATATTTCGGAAATCTCACAAATAACTAAATAAGAGACTTCATATTCTATTAATGAATTAATATGTATGCATACTATATATGTAGTTAATATATACTGTATACATTGAACGTAAATGTTATTTATATAAATGAAAATAAATAAACCCCTTACCATCATTAGTCTTCGAAGTATAACATAATAATTGTTATCGTTGAATCATTTTCTTTTTCTTCCTTTTTTTTCTTAACGATTATTTGGGTTTTACTAGTAATTCGGGTTGTTATAACAAGTTTTTCTAAAAGTTTTCGTTATTTCTTGTTTATATACCTTTAGAGTTAGGATAATTGAAGCTATAATTTCCATTGAAATCAATACATCAACATTCTGTGAAGGTTGTGAATCAGCAATTTACAACCATTGTTCCTCCGTGCTTTACTAGGACCGTTAAAACAGTAAAAACCTCGGTTCCTCGGGCCATACATGTCCGTAATGATAATGAAGCACCAGTAGAATCCGGGCTGATGGACCGTGGTCGAAATGAAAGCGAACTTCTAGTTTCAGGAAATTGAAACTTGCCATGATATTAATGATTAAACGCCTTATCCTATTCTATTTTGCATCCAGTGTCTCCATTCCATAATTGATAGTGGACTATTCCTATTCATCTAAGGGTGACTTTTCTACCACAGAAAGGGCCCCCACACAATTCCGGCCCACGGGCCTCCACAAGGCCAAACACCTCCACAAGACCAAAGTTTTGCGCATGCGCCGATCCAAATCCCCAGTAAATTTCTCCTTGGATTTAATTTATCGAGTTGATTTTCTTAATTCGATTTTACCGTTGGGCGGTAGTAAATTACATGTGCCCTCTATAAATCCCATCGCCTCAGCATAAATAATCATGGGGGTGAGATTATTTTATGAGCTTATACGCTGAGTTATCTCTATTAAAGTACAACATTTTTTTAATCCTATTAAGTACGGTATGGGATTACTTTGCTTATCTCTTACTTACTCAGAAGCTTGTGAATTTTTTTTTAAAGCCCTCACTCAAAATGTGTTTTTTATTTGTTTTGTTTTTATTATACAATTTGTATGAGATAAAAACATTGGGACCTATTTGTGGAAGCTTATATCCTCAATATTGTTATTGTATGTTGTCATATACAACAATTGAAGGTACCGAGTACCTATTTAACTCTAGCTCTAAAAGCTGTATAGTCACAAGAAAACCTATACAGTAAGTAAGGGAATTACATAGATGCTCTTATGTTGAAATCTCTCCCTTACAATACAATGCACTTCACGATGTGGTACACAAGGCGAAAATTGTAAATATATTATTAAAGAACGAATTTCTTGAATTATTTAGTAAACAAGGAATGGTTGAGTAATTTGGTAGATTCTAATTACTTTCTTTCCCTCACATCCGCAATGATGTGAAGGTTGCCAGTTGAAAAATTAATAAATAACGCAACATTTTGCAAGAAAATACATTTTCTCACTTTAACTATTATTAGGTCTACTTCGGAAACTCCCGATAATGTGCATTTAGCCAATTTTATAGAATAGAAGTTAAACAGTAGGAGTAATAGACGGCTTTTAAAGAAAACTTGAATTTTTCGTCTGACAACTTTCATATCTTTGCGGCTGTAGAACGAGAAATAAATTAATTTCGTCAAAAATACACGAACATTTCTTGTTTACAAAATATCTTGAAATGTCTCCCTTAACACTTGAAACATACTTACTTACTTCGTGTGTCCATGGAAACACGCATTTAAATGGGTTGTCCAAAATCGAGCAGCTTGGACGGCTTTGTCGTTTGCTTCATGCAGGTCGTCAATTGTGATGACAGTAGCGGGCAGACCAGCAGCCTGATCGAGGCGATTATAATACCTGGGTTAAATAAATACCCTAGGATTATAACTGTAAACAAACAAATTTTGAATAGCACTTTCCATTATAAAATTATCTTGTTTACATTTTTATTACCAGGGGATTAAATAAATACCGGTATTATAATCACCTCGATCAGCAGTCTGATCGAGGCGTTTATAATACCGGGGTTAAATAAATACCCTAGGATTATAACTGTAAACAAACAAATTTTGAATAGCACTTTCCATTATAAAATTATCTTGTTTACCAGTGGATTAAATAAATACCGGTATCCGATCAGGTTGCTGCAGGTGTGTATACACAGTATATTTACATTTGAATAGTTCCTTTTTTTGGTCTAAATTTTTACAACACAGTATAAGATGCGTGCTCATATTAATTTAATTGTACAGCCCAGCTAATCAACTATGCCTGTACATGTTGGTATAGTTTTTGTTAATTTCCATGTGATATTCCCAAACGGTTTCGGTTTCGTGAAAATATAATGAAATAATAGAATATGGCATTTAAACCCATCAACAACTACGGTGCGAATCATCGCATTACTCTTTTAAAGTGGTGTCACCAACTGTATGTGTCAAAAAAAAAAAATTGCCAAGTTCACACGTACGCAATAAAATACCGCGGAACGCTCATGGGAGGGAACTTGAGCAGATATAAAAACGCAAAGCTAAAGAAAAAGAAGGGGGAGGGGGTCATGTTCCTTAACTCAATCCCAGGCGGGGCGTTAATATTTTCAAGTGCGTCCCCCCACCATCTCATGATTGTCCCATAAATCTTGATGCGAAGTCCCATTCTCTTCGCAACTTAGTCCTCCATGCTGGCAAGTCACACTAGTGCTCTATAGAGGAGAGAGAACTGACAGTCGCAAAATAGAAACCAGAAAGGAACGATCGAAGTCGCGGAGATGAGGATGCTTAGACTGCCACTTGGTTGGCAGGTAGACGCCAGAATCAGGATATAAGAGCAGAGATACGGACAGCCAGCATCTTAGAAAATATGCAAGAACGGAGGCTAACATGATGGCACCATGTTGAGAGACGGCGACCAGGAGAGATTATTAGGCAGAAGGCGAGGGTATAGATGAAGAAAGAAAGAAAATGTATTGTCTTCATTTACAATGTGGGCGAATCTTGAGCCTTTCAACCCACTATTACAATTAGCCGGCAGAAACTGACGATCGAAGAGAAAGTACGGGAGGATCTCAGAGCGTAAACGTCCCAGCGGCGTTTGAACGGGAAGATGGAAAATAGCATGCCATGTCGCTTAGGGGGACTATGGATTAACTGAAAGAAATAAAGTTTACTGTATATTATCAATACATTGTAGTATTATATGGTATATATAACACTGATAAAACACTAATAAAACATGGCCTTTATGCAATTAAGTAAGCTCACAGACCTGTTCGGTTAGATAGTTGTGTAGTTGTGCTAACCTGTCTAGCAACACGAATCATGTCAATTAGAGCATAAGTAGAGGATTTGGCATTTTCTGGACATGTCGGGGCTTGTGGACCAGCGGTTAAAACGACGCCCCTGTTTAGTTGTAGATCGTGGGTTCGAATCCCGTCAAGCCCGGTTTTTTTCATACCCTCTAATTTCGGGTATATTATCATCCTATAGAAAGAGTGTAATTTTCGTTAAGCGAATATCCGGATGTTTAACAACAAATAGAAAGAAGAGATACAAGGAGAAATTATGTGGCTGCCTAGGTGCGTGGAAGAAGCAGAAGAAGTAAAATAAGGAAACGCATTAATTAAATATTTATCAACTGCTTAAAGTGACAAGTCTCAAGCTTGGTTAGGCTGATTCAGATAATATGTGGATAACAAAACGCCAGCCTGGAGCTGGCACCCCTAAGGCGCATATTCCACCGACCGGCTAGGGCTATTTACAAAAACAGTGACGTGGTAGCAGACATTCAAGACTTATTCGGGGTTTCCACCGACCTCGCATTGCAGAATTGACGGAAATGTTTATTTTCCTCTATGCCATAGTTAAAATTGATCAATGATCATACAGTAAAATCACAAACAAACTAAAATTAAAAAATGGCGTCATGGGATATGTTAAGTACAAACATTTTAATAGATTTCTATATAAAGAAAAATTCTAATTTCCGTCAATGTCATTTGCATTCTGCAATGCGAGGTCGGTGGAAACGCCACCTAAGTCTTGAATGTCTGCTACCACGTCACCGTTTTTGTAAATAGCCCTAGCCGGTCGGTGGAATGGGCGCCTTACGAATGGCATCTCTCTCTTAAAATAGAACCAACACAAGTCGCCTTTCAGGCTTCAGCCACCTCGCATAATGTTGCCTTTCCACTGGCAACATAACGAGACGTATTTTATGGGGTAGACTCACAGCTGTTGACATCTTCCAAGAAAGTCTTGCTTAACAAATGAACCTAAATTATGTATTTAGTCACGGTTTAGTCGACGGCCAGTCATGACATTTTTCATTGGCGGTATTGTGTGGACTAAGGGGTTTGGGCAATGTTGGCTCGAGCGCTTTGAAGCCCTTTATGGGTCATTACTGGACGGATATCGAATTCAGAAATTACATGATTTTCTCCAACACACAAACCTATCAATCTAGGCTTTGCCTGCCTTTACCCTACTTCAGGCTACTACATGAATCGTATTAAAATTCGTAAGATAATACTTACTACATATACTGCATTGTTTTAAATTTTGTATCAATTAATCCATATTACAAACTGTCATTTTTGCAGGAATATACGAGTATTTTACTTTCCTTTATTAATTATTACTGTTTTAATCGCATGACCGTGGAATTGTTGTCACTGACATTAAGGGCCAACCGGAATCGCTCATGTTCCATTTTCTGTTCAAACTTCAATTTCTCGTGAAATATGGAACGCAGAACAATGAAAAAATGCTGAGTCGCAAGAAGAATTTTTTCTCCTAATTTTGATACATAGTATGTAACTATGTATGTAACTATGTAACTAACCCCAATTCACCACAGTTGATGAACTCCTTCAACTTCAACTCCTGAGTGACTGTTATTTTTTGCGTATCAAGTTCACTAACTATAGCCGATCGGTATTGATGATTGCAAGATACTATATATCAAAATTAGGAGAGAAAATTCTTCTTGCGACTCAGCATTTTTTCATTCTTCTACGTTCGATATTTCATGAGAAATTGAAGTTTGCACAGAAATGGAATATCGGGGACTCCGGTTTGCCCTTAAGTCATGTTCACTATTCCAATGACGGTTGTGGCCATTTGTGTTTTAGCGGGTTTTTAATGAATAAATATAAATATATTTATATAAAATTATACAATCAAGAAATCAACAAGTAATCGACAAGAAAGTATGAAATAAAAATATCCTCAAAATCTGGTAGTCAGCAATGATTATTTGCATTATAGGTAGGCACGGCAAAGTATATAAAAAAGTGACAAAAATAAAAACGAGACAACTGGTCGTTGGATGGAAATAAGCCACAGGGGTCTAATCGGTATTGTCCATGTGGGCATCTAATGGCGCACCCGCTGCTTCTTCGGCCCACACTCACAGCTATTCGATGAGGCGATTTCATAGGAAATAATAATTATGAATTCATAAATTCTTTCGGTTTATTTTCCAAAACTAGTTTCATTGGAAATGAAGTTTTATATCAATTAACCAATCAAGTAAAGTATTATAAGACTTAACCAGTATACCGACAATTGAGTATTACATGCGAGTATCAACTACGAGTAAACTTGCTTTTGTTACCTAATAATTGTAAGGGAATTGCACCTTTATCGTCAATTTCACTTCTTTTTTTTCCAGTGGAATTGGGAAATTTATAAACCAAACACCTGTGCCTTTACTTGCTCCCTTTTATCACTGCCATGGTCATGTGTGATTCAGGGTAGCATCCAGTTAGTGTGGGATTAACTGAGCCTTCTTACCTTTTGACTTGCGAGGCCGCTCAGCCGACCCAACTCACATCTTGCAGATGATTGGATCAGTTGGCTGCTGGAAGAAATACGTTCGTGACTTAGGAAGGATGGCTGGGGAGGAAAGTGGATGTGGTAGAGTTAGGCAATTTCACATTAGGTTACAGCAGTGTACTAGCCTACTAACCTACAACAGAATAGATAGTAGAAATACATTTATATGAGTTCATGATTTTGTTTCTAGTTAAAGTTATAAAGCATGCCGACGGCGACAAAGAACTGCAACATTTTGTCAGAATAACTGAATAACTTACATACACTACATAAATGTACTGTTGGACCAGCAGCCTGCAGCCTGTACGAGGCGATTATAATACCGGGGTTAAATAAATACCCTAGGATTATAACTGTAAACAAACAAATTTTCAATAGCACTTTCCATTATAAAATTACCTTGTTTACATTTTTAATACCAGTATTAAATAAATACCGGTATTATAATCGCCTCGATCAGGCTGCAGGTATTGAAACAAATGAATCACTTTGTTTATTCCAATGCTTACATAAGCATGCACAAATAAAATCGAACAAATTTGATTGAATCGTTGCACTGGCGGACTTCTATGGCGATTAGTATTACCTTATTATTGGAGCTAAAAATGTAAACAAGACAATTTTGAATAGCACTTTACTTTCAATTAAAAAATTATCTTGTTTACATTTTTAATCCAAGGTCCAACAGTATACAAACATGAGGTTCCTTAGATATTCAATCGAAAGACATATTTTTCTTGTTTTTTGTTTGTTTTAAATTTTTAATTATTTCAATCATGATTTTTATTGTTAACGGTAATCTGATGATGAATTGTTCTCGTATGTAACTGAAATTGTAACTATATATATGTATATGCATTGTAATTGTAACGCGATTTCTTGTACATTATGAATGAGATGACTTTTGTCTCCCATATCATTTACATAATGATATTAAAGGCTTATTATTATTATTATTATTGCACTTATAAATTAGTACTAATATAAAGTACTACTGCATTTCAGTATGGTAATAATTACTAGCAAACTACTACAAAACTACTGATTTAATTTACAATTTTAAAATATCCATGTTCGTGTTTAAAATTTATAATTATAGTCTACAGATAAAATACGAATGGAGTGGGTATCTTTCCCTAGCTCGCAATAATTACAATTTAAATTAGAACAAAGCTTTGAGGCTGATAAACCAAGCAAAATAGAGCATAGCACTTTTCTCCCACTCCACTCAATGGAAGTGCCATCCATGCAAATAATGGAATGGAAATAGATGAAAGGTTTATTAAATATGGTACGAGCCGCTTCAAAGCTCAGCGGGTCGCCAGGCAAAAAAAGAATTTTCCATTTTCAATTTTTCCTGCGAATCGCGTTGAAATGACCCACAGTGGCCATTAAAATGTTGGTACCACGGAAAATGAAAATAAAAGAGTAAGGACAACCGAGTGGTGACTCCCTATATTTCGAAATTTTAACCCCTTTAAACGATGTTCAGCAATATTTCGCAAAATGGCTTTGGCTTAACATGTAATTTTTCTCTCTCAATGTAGAAAATATATTTTATGGAAGAGCGGGTGGTATTTTAGGCTATGCAAGTTCTCTGCAATAACGATGTTAATAACTATTATAAGGCAGCGAACCAAGCGAAAGGAGTTAGGTCTGAAAAGCACTCTGTAACACTCAACTACGACAGTCCCGTCTGCTTTGCATGCTCTCCAAAACATGGACGGAAAATTCTACATGTTTGGGGCTGATACCAAGAATCTTTCAGGCGTGAGGTGTAAGTGTACTACCCTACGGCATTCGTATTGTATACAGTACGAGATTTAAATGTGGGCAAATCAAAGGCTGTGAAGTGAGCCTAACCAGGCGCGGATCTAGAATGAGACCAAGGAGGGGGCTAAGATTAAATTTCGAATTTTTCTTGAAAAATAGGGCAGAAATGTGGGGGTTTTACGCTTTTTCAAAGCAATAAGGGTGCTATACGTTGGGTAATCAATACAATCGAGCCCAAGGGGGGTCCGGGAGTCTCCCCCGGGAGAAAATTTGTGAAAAATAGGACAGAAATAGTGGGGTTTTACGCATTTTGAGGACCCTAATGGGGGGGCTGTAGCCCCCTTACCCCCCCCCCCCGTAGGTCCGCGCCTGTGCCTAACATAAATGCACAACTTTTTTTACTTTTACATTGTAAGTAGGTACATATTGTGACTATACTATTATACAATAATATTTCAAATCATGTCTATGCATTCTATTTCACATACAGTAATTGTGCCATTTATTATTAAGGAATTAAATACTGCACTCAGTCCGTCGCTGAATCGGCACCATCTGAAAAAATAAAAAAAACAAAATTGAACTTCTTAGCATTGGTCAAGCAACCCTTTATGATAAATTTGGGTAACTTAGCTTATAACGTATTCTATGAATGTTACCGGTAGGCAACTTTCTTTCTCACCTTCAAATATAGAGCAGTAACTTAATGATGAGCACAGTGTTAAGAAAAATACACCATTGTATAAAATGTTCTTATGCCCAAGGAGTGTTTCCACGCCCAAATTATTTAAATTCTCGGTGCATAATGCACGTTGATTATCTAGGGAAGAAATTAGCTGTGCTAACACCAGTTATTTGTGAGACCATCAATTGCACCTGAAGCCGCTTACGTATTAGATGCATTAAATAATACATGGGAGCGTTATAGCTACCGGCTGCGCTCACCCTCCTAATATGGCTTAACCGACGAGCTCTATAATTTGACGAGTATAGGCTAATAATTATACAAGGGCGGGGAGTAGATAACATGTAATCGGGCCAGGTTAACAATGCAAGGCATAGCTGCTCTGAATATCTATGCTTAAAATATTATTTTCATCCACAAATTATATCGAAGTTAGTTAGTGCATACTGCATGTGCCATGTAGGTAGGGTGTCTCTAGTGAAATAATAATAACTAAAAAGTAAATGCGTTTTTCCTTAGCAGTAAGTCCTGAATCCACTGAAAGATGTTGAAGCAGATCAGCTGTTTACACAGGCCAAAAGTGGAAATGTAAGGTCGAGCATTCTGGGCAAGGTGAGACTAGCGAAGATGCTGGCCTGACAGCCTACCGTATCTTATAAATGTAGGCTACATTGATTTTTTTTCTTATTAATGAAGTTCCTAATGCCAGGCTATTGTTACAATTTCATGGACTCCACATTTAAGTTTTTAATAATTATTGGCGTATTTTGTAATTCTTGTATTTCTTTTATATTGTGTATGTATTGTATATGTGTGTGTAATTGTATATGTCTCATATACTGTAACACACTGTAGCTGTCAATGACCTGTGCAAAGAGAGTGCCATAACATGTAAGAAGAGTAATAAACAACTAATTTATAGGAGGAGACCTGAGGTGCTCTAGTGTCAGTAGGTATGTGATCCGGTGAGTATTTATTGTAATGTATCTATTACGGTCACTTTGGTCGTAACATACAAATGAAATCATAAGGATTGGGATACAGAGTTTAAAGTGAACCTTAGAACGACCCTGGGTAGTAGGGTGAGAAACCAGTCCTCCAGGATCATTATACTTAGCTTATGGTATCATTATATTGTAGTATTATATGGTATATATGTGGTCCAGCGGTTAAGACGACGCCCCGGTTAGGCGTAGATCGTGGGTTCGAATCCCGCCAAGCCCATTTTTTCATACCCTCTACTTTTGGTTATGATATCATGTGTTTTTTGTGTCTTATATTTGTACCCTGTTCTCATTATTGTTATTATACCATGAGTTATACAAGTCTACAACTCACAACACGCACAATAATTTTAGCACTAGAACCACACCAATTAGGCTAAGCTGTCACAGCCTTCCACAGTATCTATTAGATATAATGTAATTCAGCCCATACTAAAACAGCCTCTATCCTCAGAAACGTTACGTTGGCTCCTTGGTGTAGTACAATATATTGTGTATCAACCTATAGAATTGGTCACGTGCATGACAATTTAATCTTACATCGATTGAGAGTGTTCTGAGTAAACATGTATGAATGATGTAAATTTAATTTTTGCTGCATGCTGCATGTACTATACATATAGAGTATACCGTAGAATTATAAAGCCCTGTGACTACCGTCTAGCAAGATGGATATGAATTTACAAAAAAATATGTCACTGTTTTTTTTTTTTAATTTTGAGAAAACACGGCCCAACATTGGAAATTAGTCTCATTAGGACAAAGCGGAATTAACTCTCGAATTAAAGCCCAGAGGCTATCAGAAGTCAGGAAGTGTAGGTGGAAGGAAAGGGTATATTGTCATAGAAAAGCTACCCTATACCCCGTGCCATATTCAATGAAGTCAGCTTCAATGCTTACATTGTTTCAACTCAGTTGGGACCTCGGGGAAATTTACAACAATGCTACTCCGCCGCAGTAGCTTTCAGACCACTGACGTTTTTATTAGGCAGGTAGTTTTATTATTCGTTGTAAATATGTATAATGTTTCAGTGCAGTTTCAATTGCGAACTGTATCTTATCTTGCATTGAAATGCCAAGTGAATTCTTCACATAATTCTATTGTATTTTTTATCTGAAACCTATATATTTTATTTTTTATTTTAATTTAGTCAGCAACGTTCCTTGCAAACTGACATTTTAACGAGAAGTATCTATAATTAATTTATGGGAATTATCAGCAACTTTATAAAAGTACTGTGCAGGCTACAAAATTTTTTAGTAAAATAATAGCCTATAATTTAATAAAATAACAATAAAAATATTACATTATTTCTCAATTAGGGGTTATCAGTTATTATTTCTATTTTGTGGCCTCTTATTTTACAAAAGTTCTGTATAGGTATGTAAGCACCAGGCATTGAGCAATATAACCAGGAGTCAACGTACAGTTTGCTGCATATTTCAACTGCTGATATTACATAAATAAATAAAATAACTTTACGAACTATTCCTTCAGGCTTCAGCCAGTAGCGATTTTAGAATTTTCAAAAGGGGGGGGGGCATTGACAAGAGATCAGACCTGACTAGTTTAATACTGGGGGTTTGACTCAGGCTTGACAATATTCCTCCTTCAAAAGGAGTATACTAAAATGCCCCAGTGAACTGTCAATGGGGGGGGGGGGCAGTGAACTGTCAATGGGGGGCGCCCCTTGAAACCGCCAGTGGCTTCAGCCCTGTTTCTATTGTTCTATTGATTTTTAACTGTCTAAATTTCCTGCAACTTTGTGATTATACAACCTTGTCAAACAGCAATCTACAGCCGAATGCGTTGCATCCTGTACTGAGTCAGCAAGAACGATCCTAATTTCCAAAATAGATAGATAGCATAATAATAAAATGGCAAACTTGGTTAACTTTATACTGTACGTTATTGCTTCCGACCATTGAAACACAAAACATTTCTAAATTAAAATCAGATGATTTTATTAAAAATTTAAAATCATATGTTTTTCGGGGTTTTAGTAAATAGGGGTATTCACTGTGTTTCGATTTCCCTAAGGGAATAGAATCCCAGTTTTTCTACGGTAGAAAAATAATGCCATAAGGAAATGTATTTCAAAACATTCCCACTTTCCCCAACTACTTTGGTTGGGTAAACTGAGCTTTGGAAATCGAAAACGCCAAACGGCCATATTTGTTGTTGTTTTGCATTTGAATTTGGTTTTTATTTTTATTTAATTAATAATAAAAAAATGAAACATGGCAAGAGGTGGACTACAGCACAGCAGATGTTCACAAGTTAAGCGAAAGCAAAGAAACTTTAGAAGTAGGTTAGGTTAGGTCGGGAAAAGTCAGAAACTTATCGTATGCGTTTCCATAGCAATATATTTCTACCGTAGAAAAAATCGAGTTCTATTCCTACTTTCCCTTAGGGAAATCGAAATACAGTGAATACCCTTAGTATATAAAAAAGAACGGTGTAGAGTAAGCTTATAAAATTATTTTATTGCTATTTTGTATATTATTTAAGGGGCCAAAACTCAGATTCTTTAAAATTGGTTCGAATGCTGGCGTAGCGTTAGTGCCACATAAATTGGCATAAATAGCTGTCGACCACTGTCCTAGATGTTCTTTCTTTCTTTGTACCGACAATAGCAGCCAACTATAGGATATTCATGTTTAACACGTAAAAGACAGAAACGTACAGAGTCGAAATAATAATGAATACACAGTATTAAAACATGATCCAACATGCAGCGGTTGCCTCTAAAACTAGCCGTGTGGAATGATAACCAAAAAGGTCCAATTATACTAAATTTAAACTACTGGAGGCAGTGCCGAATTAACCAGTGGGCACTTGGGGCACAGACCCACGGCCCCCCAAAAATACCTAAAATTCCGGCCCCCACAAACGATACTTTTTTTTTTTTTTAAACTGAAAGTTGAAAACAATTTCCAAACAAAGTTTTGAAATTTGCGGGAAGTTAAACTTTGCTGCAATGTTGGTTGGTAGACAGAGTGCTCACCCACGGCCCCCACATATCTTGTGCCCACGGCCCCCACAGGGGTTAATCCGGCACTGACTGGCGACTCGAATGGGTAACCATTGGGTTCAAGGCTAAAAGAATCGATTGCCTCATGCATTAAGAAAAGTTGGATCTAGCAAGCTCACCAAAATAATCAAAGTGTATAAACAGAAATTACTCCCTTGTGCCCAAATGTAAAGATTGCGTGAGGTCGCTTTGAGAGATTTAACGAAAGAAGGTTAAATCGTGTGCCTAATGAATTGTTGCTGTGACACGAAAACTCCCTTCTAATCAATGTACCGGCAAAATCTCGTGTCATTCAATTAAAAATAATTTCGCCAATTATTGTTAATCACAATTTAACTTGAAGTGAAACGTTCTGACAGGTATTTGCGTGATATAAGGTGATGGTGTTCAGCGCCAGCAATTTTAAGCAATGTCCTTTCCATAATTAATGAGGTTTTGTAGACTATGGTTGGTAGAGCTGGCTACATTCACGGCCGTAGCAAGGGGGGGTTCATGGGGTTCAACCCCCCCCCCCCCCAAATGAAATGACACTAGGTAGAATCGGATTTTGGGAGGAAAAATAAAAACTACTATGCAATATCCAATGAAATTTCGGACACCCCCCCCCCCACAGAAAATCCTAGCTACGGCCTTGGCTACATTACATTGTAGTATTATATGGTATATATATAACACTGACTTCAAATTAACTTTGGTTGAAGAGGTAGCCTCCTTGTTATAAACGAAATTAGAGGATATGGAAAAAACTGGGCTTGGCTACATTGTTCTATTACCTCAGCCGATTTTATAGTTTGTAATAACTTCGTCACATATGTATATAGCTGTATGTTTAACGCTAAATTCTGATGCATTCGTTCTTCAAGTAGTATTGGTCACAAAATAATATTTTTGTGTAATCAACATGCTGAACCTGCAATATTAATAATTTACTATTTGACTTCTATGTGATATATCGCATTTCATTAATAATTTGACCAGTGATGAGTCTGTCCTGTTGCAATATTTACAGATTAATTGCAGAATCCCTGGTATTGACTGCTAATTAACATCCGGTTAAACATACTAGAACATGCTCACATCAAAGCAAACTCCAAATATCAATAACAATGCTCATTAAAAATAATGTTACGAATTTAATTTATGTGTTTATCCTACATGTAGATAGGCTACGTTGTTTGTTGTAGGCTAATGAATACGATAAGCTCACTGTGCAATGGAAAGTTTGAAATAACGAATTGTCTAGCTAAAATTATGCATGTGTGTAGATTTTCATTCATTCTTTGTTTTTGCCTAACTTAAGCTTAATTGGATGGAAATTATTTCATATTAAATCCTCCATTTATGAGATAATGGGAGGGGAAAAGCCTTATAAGTGTAAACATTAAATATAATAACAAAGGCTTTCACGGCCGGAGTCTAATAAGGGGACAGAAGAATCCGGGCTAATAGGCCGTAAGTAGTCTTCCAAACGTTTCGTCAACAACTGCGGTCGACATCTTCAGTGGCACTACGTACACGCACCCTTCTAAGGTTGTAATGACGCCAACGAGCCAATCAGAAACGAGAGCGCCTGCGCACCGAGCCATACCTGCACCAGTCTGTCAGTCAGTTGCTACGATACCTCCGCGATACAACCTTAGAAGTGTGCGTGTACGTAGTGCCAGTGAAGATGTCGACCGCAGTTGTTGACGAAGCGTTTGGAAGACTACTTTCAAATCGACCACGGCCTATTAGCCCGGATTCTTCTGTTTCCTTATTAAACATTAAATGTGTCATGAAATATAATACTGTATAATCGTAGATTGGTCAAAAATATCAGGATAAACATATGATAAAGAGGAGGTTACCTCTTCAACCCAAATTAGTTTAATGTCATAATACTGCAATATATTGAATAATCATTTAATGATATTACACCATTGCCATTTACCTTTACCAAAAGAGAACATAAGACGTTTTTCTTAGTCCCCAAATATGGCAAAACGTTGAAGTTCCAACCAAGTACTAGAACCTAAAAAAGTAGGTAAAGAACATTAATATTCTCTCTACAATTTCGAGGAAACTATGTTCTTAAAAATAGGCTACAATAAAAAAATACAATTACCGAAAGAAAAGAAAATAGGGAAAACGGTACACATAACTAGATGCAGAACTGTAAGAAAAGGGTTGAATGAACACGCAAACTTGTACTATAACAGTATGTCATTCACACGAAAGCTACATCGATTTCGCGGCACCTTCAACTACCCCATTAAAGAATGACCGGGTTAAAAATAAATTTAATCACTAAGTTACACGTCGATCCACCCGTCGATTTTATCATTTTTAAACCTGGTGGACCTGAGCAATGGTCTTAATAAGTTTTCTTGGGGTTAGTGCTGCCAAACTTAGTTGGAATACCCCATCAGAATTATTTTTTTATTTTGTTAACCAGATCTCTGAATTTTAGTTAAATAATAGTCTCTTTTACTTGGTTCTCGGAAGATAGACCTTTGCCATAATTCTAGTTTTTTTTATTTTTTTATTATTATTATTTTTTTTAAATTGGGCTACAGGTGTTACCTGTGTGCACTTAAGCCTATTGGTCTATTGTGCCCCCTACAACAAAGTATCTACATCAATTCTACATCACTTTCTCGAGGCCTATCTCCCTCAGGAGAGCCAGGATCTTGAGGGAATTCAGAAGTGGTAGGTCTTTTACATGTAACTGCAAGCTTCCCGAGCATACTGCTCTTCTTCGTGCGATTGCATCGCATCGCATCGCAGGTCCTCCGCACCTTCATTACAGAATCAGCAAGACTATAGTTGTCTCCCCAAGAGACTCCAGATATTTAACTGTTCTTGGTTTTGTACTTCCTATCCTAGAGCCATCAGTAAACCACTTGATTGTGTGACTATTGCGGATTCCTGCTGATTCGCAGCATTCTTTCATTGTCCCCAATATAGTTTCGAATTCCCTCCTAAAACAGTATTTTGGATGGATTCCATCGCTTGGCATATCCAGGCAGTGGTCAGACGTAGCCAGAGAGCCTGAGTCTCTCTTAATTGCCCTTCCACTCCTAATAATGCCATTTCGGCTGAAATTTCCACTGCAACATGGATAATTCTAGTTAGTCAGGTTTAATTTTACCATCCGTCAAAGATCTATCTCGGTTGTGCAAGTATTTTTAAAGGAGACACCAAAAAGAATAGTTGATGACCCATTCCGAATTCTTACCTAGGGATATGTGGTGAATAGAGAGTACCTCTATAGTAGATTAATGCCAGCTGCCTACAGACAAGTTCTTTATGAACCGCTACAAAAGAGAGACTCAAATGACAAAGATTGCGGAAACAGTAGTAGCTGACTTTTGGGGAAAAGATAAACATGACACAAGTTAGGGCAACAACAGCGCAAAAGGAACAAAGTTTTTTCATTTCGACAAATACGGAGCAGCTTCAACAAACTTTTCCTCTTCTTTTTAATGAGGTTGAGAGAGATGAATTCAAAATTGCATGCTTGGCATTTTTTTTTAAACAGTAAATGACTTTTTGATTTACCAATCGGTCTCATTTTCAGCAGTTCCACCTCGTCTCTTTCATAACTTTCAAATTTTCATATTTTCTATATGATAACAAATTTTGTTGAAATAATTAACAGTCAATGTTTTACAAAGTTGAATTGTGAATAAAGTTTCATAACCGCTAACCAGCTCGCAATTTATTTCAAAGCCCAGCCGGTTTTGTTGGTAACCGTGACATTGATGAAAGCTTATGGGTTAATCTCAGCTCACAGAACATTTTTAAAGGTCGGGTTGTGGTTGGGAAAAGGGCGCTTGCTTGTTTTCTTGTCGTGGTTTTAACAATAATTTATATTTTGTACAATAGAGACATAGTAGTCTACCTAAGAACTTTGTCATTCTGAATGGATGTGGACGTACGATTTTGTATTGTATAGAATTATTATTATGTATTTTATTTTATTGGGCGCCTTTTGCCTACCATTGTTTCCATTCCTAACTTTCTACACTGTCACTGAGTCACTAGCACAATGACAATGACAGAACTACTATACCTGATGTTTACGATATTTTGACGATTTTACTTTACATTTTCTTGTAGATTACTTGATTGTATAATTTAACAGAAATAATTGTTTATTTATAAATAAAACTTTGGAAAAATACAATTAGCATTATATTGTATACGAATACAGTATAAAACTCTTTAAGATTTTTCGTATTCATGTATAGTCCAACTCCTTCGCTCTTTCTTGCGTGGATTAATTTGTAAGAGTATAAATGCCCAATGTTTAAAAGTTAATAAAGACAATTTTTTTTCCTGAATATTTGTACTCAAAATCTTGTTATTTTGTCATATCACGGTGCATTAACCCAGAATTGCATAATACAATGTCGATATCGATACGACTATATAGCTGAAGTTGAGAGTATCGAGCAAACCATTAGCAATAAGCATTGAAAGAAGAAACTGGAGCGACAGGTTCCGCTTGAAAGAACGGCTTTATAAGTGACAAAAGTATTGAAAAAACTATCCACAAGAAATTTGCTGTTCATGTTGAAGCGGAACTAACATCAATAATCAAAAATCGACAAGTCGACATTCTTTTTTCTGTCTTGAAATATAGAAGACATGCTACGCAGAAAATTAGGACCCCAAAATTTGTTGTTTTTATTTTTTATGTAATTAATAAAGCAAGTTATTAGAGATATGGCTCATGTTAATTGCAGAAGACTACTTCATGCGTCATATAATAGGAAATACTTTTTGGTACCTTAGTTCTTTCATAACAACCATTGGGGACTAAAATTTCGGGTAAAATAGAATTTTTGGAAAAACTACAAAACTGGAAAGTAAAAATACCCAATTATGTGATGCACGAAGTACGGTAGTCTTCTACGACTTAAATGAACCAAATGTTTAATAACTTGTTGAGTTAATGATATAAAAAAGGAAAATTATTTAATTTTGGTGTGCCAATTTTCTACGTATCTTAACAATTCCATTAATCACGGTATAAAAAACGACCGAGAAGGGTGCGTCGTTATTAGTGATAAAATACTAAGATGTTTTGTCACAGAAAATAACTCATCTTCATTTGAAAACTTTTTTAATAGCTGCAAAATTTGAAATTAGAAAATAGCTACAGAACTGTCAGTTATAAGAAACGTATAATATTTCTCCTCCTTTTAACAAACTAACAAAATCCTCATTACTAGGTTTAAAGTTAAAACTTCATAAAGTAGAATTAAAATTATTGTCCAGACTGGAAGAATCAAAGTTTATTCCATCATTGCTGTAAAATTGTGGTTAACTTAAATAAGAGGATTAAGTGTTCTTCGGGTAACCTAAATTGTCTCAGACAGAATTTAATAATAATAAAAATATCCTTCCAAAGCAAATGTTTCAAACAATATTGACTTCCCTGCAAAGAGTCCTACAAACTATTCAAATAACCCACAAACCCCGATATGTGCAGTTAGAAAGAGAGGAAGAAGGCGCTACGCTCTGATCTCGCTGTATCTTTACTTTTTTTTAATGAAAATTTTTATTATTATTTTATTAATAAAATAGGGAAAATAAAAAAGAATTTAAAAAATACTTAAATTCAAATACAGACTAATTATTAGTAGCCATTATAATTATTTTTTATAGGGATCTCACACATTTGCCAGGGGGCTAGAGCGGGTACTCTATAACGGTTTATTCTTTTAATTACTAATTAAATCACAGGGGAACATGGTGGGACATGATAACGCGCTGAGACTGTACCAGAGAGTCTACGTGGGTATCGAGTCCTGGTCACCTCCGATTTATTCGTGCGGCTTTACCATGTTCCCCAAGTGGTTCGGAATCCACTATAAATTATAATCAGGAGGTCCACCCAGTCAGTCAACTCCCCTTTCCCTCGAGGTGAAAGAGTCTGCCCTTAGGGTGCCTCAAGTTAACAAACAGACTCACTCCCCCGCCAGGCTGACAGGGTTGCTTAAAGCAGAAATGTTGAAAGCAAGCGTTGGAAACAATAACTAATTAAATCAAAATTATATTTTTCAGTGCCACTACTCAAGGATCGCACGAAAAAAAGCGGAAGCTTGAGCTGGATAATTTCCTTATGTATTTAACTTTTTTTTAATATGTTGCACCCTGTCCGGGGTTACTGGACAAGGCAAAAGTGAAGGGGAAAGGAAGTGACAAAACTAATATATTGTACATACATTATTCTACTGTTTGAAAAATTGGGAATATATGATATATATGATATATATATATATATAATATATATATAATATAATATAATATATATATAATATATGATATATATATATATAATTATATATATATATAATATACTTGACCGGGGTCGCCACTCGCCGGACAGGGAAAAAAGTGAATTGAAGTGAATTATTATAACCTTAAATATCGGTGTTCTATTAAATTACCCATTACAAGAGTGGCACTTGAATCTTGTGTAAATTTCTCGCATCATAACCAATGGCTTGGCTTGGACACATTCAGCAATGAATCATAAAATAGCGACTATATTATATTAGCCATAAAAACATAAATAACATTCTGAGAAACAAGGTTGCGTGAGGTTCAAATACAAAATTAAATTTTGGAGCCAACGTATAAATATTATACAGTGAATGTGTGTGGGAGAATGAAACGCAAGGAAACAATTTCAACTCGAAAATAAAATTAAGTTAATTCGTTCTGAGCAATGAATGGGAACAAATAAAATCGTGTAGCCTACCAGTCTATAGAGTTTTAGTCAATTTCTATTTTTTTTTTAAACTACTGTAGCCTACTTGTAACTTCTGGGTAGGCTATTTACCCACACTTTTCGGTTTTAAATAATAATCTAGAAGTGTGAACATGTTGCGTAACGGTGAAAATACAATCTAACAGATAACTTCGCCGAGTGCACAGTGCCGGTAGGGAATCATGGTAAGACTTGTCCTGGTCACCTCCGAACTAATCGTGTGAATTCACAGTGTTTCCCAAGTGGTTCAGAATCCACTATAATCAAGAGGTCCACTGTCCTATGGGCCCACACTGTGGCCTGGGACTGTGTCCAACCATACTACTATCTACATTTAAGAGATTCTCCGGGGAGACCCCACACCCACATCGTCTCGTGACATTCTTGGATTGATCCCTGGATGGTAAAAAATGACAGTGGATGGGATGGACGGTGATGTAATGCACCAAAGTCTACCACATAATCCTCACCTACTACGGTATAATTTGATTCTTGGTACGATAGGAGGCAACCTACTTACATTTCGGCAAAATGCACTGAAGTACCTGCCCGTCAGGGTCTAAAGTCACCCGAGGGTGGTTCCTCCTTGGATTGTCCTCACTCAGCGACGCCCGGACCAGAACAGGATTCGGGCACTCCACAGCTCTGACACTGCTATTTACTTCTTTAGCACTCGCACTAACATCCTCCGTAAGGGTTCTAGCTGGAAGTTTTGCTGCACTGCCGACACTGACACCGGCATCACTGATAGAAACACGCCCGTCACTATTTCGAAGATCAGTCACTTTAACATACTGGTACCCGGCAGAAGTTCTGCGTGGTTCAATCACAGAATTTCTAAAAGTGGAATTTCTCACTTCTGGTGGTGGTTTGATCTGATTTCTTCTTATCACTACTGTCTGCAATACAGGTCGCTCAACGGAATCATAGTTCAAATCGTTCATGCCTGCATCTAGAGTGGTAAGCTCATGGAAGCTTTCGGTCACGTCATTGTTCATTTTTGCCAGAGGCACTTTGATAATGAAGGCTTCCTCTCTTTTTTGTAGGTCTTCTCTAATATCAGCTAGGACTCCGCTGTTTTCGAACTGAGCGGCTGTTCGTTTCCGACACGCAAGCAGCCCTGTGGTGAAGGCCAGGCCACAGACTACGACGATAGCTATGCCAATCAGAGAACCAAGAATAATGAGGAGAGACACGCTCTGATCCTCCGAATGATTGGTTTCGCTTAAACCTGAAATGATAGGAAAAATAGTTTTGCATTCAAGCGTCAAAAAACATCTAACAACCGTATAATTCGGATTTTCAAATATATGTTTTAGGAATTGTTATATTTCTACATTGTGTACGGTGTAGTATGCATGAGAAGTACACGAATGCAGTAAGAATACTTTACAGTACAAAACAGTACCCAATGTATGTCAGTAACGGTAGCGTCTAATGGGATGTGGGTCACCCCACTAGATGCTTTTGTACAAAGTCAATTTTCTCGATCATTGAGTCATAAGTGAAATGCCATAGAGCACAAGAAATGCTGCTGATGGATTTAATACGAAATTGGAAAATACGAAATAGTAGCCTACTGCACATTTTACCATCAATACATACCATTATTACTAGTCAGTCTTGAAGAAGAGTTCCAAATTTTGTTAAATGGAATGATAACGGGAGGCTCACTTTGCCCCTTAGCGTTAACTGCAAACACCCGTAGCTGGTAGTTGCGTCCAGGTTCCAGCCCTTGCAGAAGAAAACTCGGCTCCGAACCTAGTACCTTGAATACCGGCACTGGAACAAGTGGACCATCCAAGGAATTATTGAAAGACGCAAGCGACTCTAGGGCTTCCAAGAGAAAGTGCTGCTGAAGACCACCATCATCGCCAGGACTACAGGTGACTTCGACGCCTCCAGTGCTGTGGTTGCCCAGAAGACATCGGTTTGGGGGCTCAGGGGTACCTAAAAGAAAATAAATGACAACGTTAGCATGTTTAATGTTAGTGTCTAGTTACCCATTTAGAAACGGTCCTGTAATAACTTCGCTCAATGTTTTTTTTTTTTTTTTTTCTTACTAGGCTTCTTTGTGAAAAGTCAAGGTTCGTCCTTTTGAATTTGTAAGGACGTAGAGGCAGCTTAAATCTACATAACGTGATGCATGACAGAAGCATGATAACTGGGGGTGTATCAAAGAGGTCATGTAGTGCAAACACGTGCCAAATAGATAAAATCCTGAGGGAAGTCACTCGGGGATAAGAAACAAATGTAGAGATATTCTGTCGAGTTGCTTCGTGATCGGACTGCTCAACAGCGACCTTAGTCAGCTACAATTGAAAGCTCACAGCCTTTTAGCAGACAAGTCAGCAAATAACTGTTTATACGGAACAAAGCGTTCATTTTGGGAAATTCGCTACCGCTGCCTTACAGTCAACACTAAAATTTAACTGGTTTTGAGAAATCATTATGGTGGCATCGCTCGCCACTGGCACAGGTGAAGACCATCAGGGAGTTTTTACGGTTAAGGGACGTTCCATTGAACATTTTCGCAAAAGTGGGTAAAATATCACAATTTCGCACCTATATTTTGACATTTTTCTCCCGGGGGTGACCCTCAGACCCCCTGTTTGGAGTCTTTTCAATAAGCCTTGGAGTGTAAAATGTGTAAAACCCCAATTTTTAGTCAGCATCAGTCCTTTAAACCTACCCCAACTGCTGTCGAAATCCCGAAACCCCACTGTTTCGCACCTAATTTATCAGAACATGTTTTCCTTGCCGGTGGGCTCCTCCGGGCTCCCCTGTTACTAGCTATATGAATCTTCGTCGGTGAAACTAAACTCTACTGCTATCAAAATGCAAGAACCTCCCTCCGTTTCATCAAAATCTCTCAGAACTTCTAAGTACGACCTTGCTTACGAACATCTCGGAAAGGAATGAAGAATGGCAGCGCCACGCACTTGGAACATGCCACCAAAAGAATGGACGTGTCATCGAATGGCCTTATATTGGCGGGGAAGGTATTTTTATGAGATGTTCAGTTCTTAAATAAAAAAGCTGCTGACTTAATCGTTTTCGCGAATTTTGGGCACCATAATAACCAGCTTTGATATCGGCCCTGACCCACTTGTGGCGCATCTTGGCTGCAGTCATCAGTTATCAACAGGGTGTTTACTCGCGGCAACGGCAAATGCAGTCGTCTGTCTTGTGGAAATTTATTAGCTGAGCGGTCACGATTAATCGCTCGCAAATGTTCTGCCGCGTGTGTTGCCTCGAATAACTAAACGCTCATATGCGTTACTATGACCAATACGATCCATGGTAAATTCATAGTTAATAGTCGTAATTTTCAGTTCTTTTCATAAAAAATAACCCATAGACCCCTTGCTCTCCCTCAATGTCTACTGTCTTTTCAGACCTTCAATGCATAATAGGTAAGTTTATATTTATATTGTTTATTTTTTTAAGAACAATTTTTAGGGTACTTTTATTACTGTAGCCACTACTACAGTAGGTTTCAAAAGTTTTGTCAAGTGTCCCTTTCTCCCGTATTCTTTTGCAACAAACATTATCTCTCCCGCACCTAGTGCGTTAGGTAGAGAACCATCCGAGCTCTTATTAAACTCCTTCACTTCCGTGACATTAGGTTGGTAAACCTTTCAATTTATAAGCTAAACACTGATTTTACCGGCCTAAGATTAGACTATTTCTATTATCTTGTTTGATTGTAAGGTACAATAGGTATTGGCTTAAAATACAATGTTCAACATAGTCGAGGAACCTGAATAAACACTGAATTCTGTTCAACGTACACAGAGTCAACAGAATATAGACGCAACGCGATGCTTCCATCCAATGCAGATCAAATTCACTTGCACACAAAGTTTCTCAACTCATTGTAATCCCCTTTGCAACCCCCTCCCCCCTCTGTTGAATTAAACAGCTCGGTAAAGTCTTCAACAAGTACGCAAGAAAGGAGAAGTAGTAACGCGTAGGAATCGAGTCAAAGTTCTTAGTGGTCCCACAGGCCCCCTAAACATGGAAATGAGCTTAATGCGCGGGGAAAAATAGCGAGTTGATTAGCATATTTGTCCAATGTCACTCATTAAAAGCTCAAACCTTGACGGCAGAATCCCTATCCAGGTGAAATGCCAATGGCTGAATCGCATGTTGGCTGATTATGTCACGTGACAAAAGGTGTGGTCCATGTACCAGACGACAGCTTATTATTATAGTTCCCCCTTGTAACTGGAAAATTTATTTCTTATTACACTTTATTACGTTTCCCACTTACGCGCAATTTGAATTCATGGTGTGTTTTTGCATGTGATTTTCTCGAAAATCGTAACATCCACTTTTTTTACCTACCATCATAGACATTGTATATTGTCTTAAAATTGTGCAACCATAATTTCCTGCACAATTTGCCACGACTACCTGCAGGCTCACCTGTTTCGTCTAGGCCTGGCTGCTTCAGACCAATGCCCACTCTGTCTCAGCGGACGCATGGATGCTGCCCACCTTCTAGCATGTCAATCAATCCAGAGCCCTAACAATGACATCTCATCACTTTACTGGCAGGCACGGCACCAGATGGCGGTAACGCCAAGAGTGGGCGTTGGATAATGTAAAGTATTAAGGAAGGAAGTAATTCCCGCAGTCAATGAGATGGTATTATCTGCCTTCAACTTTTTAAAGCTAGTTAAAGTGACTCATAAATCAACAGACCGCTTATCATGAAAACTGAGTTTCTGATTCTGACTGGTAGGACGTAGTACCCCTACAAATACTGTCAACAAAACCGGCAAGCAAGCTAGGTATAGCTTTTCGAGCTGCTTTGCTATTTCAAAGCCAGTGCGGAGTTGCCAACATGGAAACTATAAACCCTTTTTTGAAATTCTGAGATTACTCAATAGAATGCACCTGTGGTAAACAAGGCGAAACTGTAAACATATTTATCAATACTAATAACATTAGAAGGTATGTTTGTGCTGTGTTTACATAATGTGTTTTCAAATTTAGGTTCAAACAACATTACAAAAATCGATGTTTTATTCTAAATTAAATATTAAAAAATAATGTAAATAAACAGTAGACCTACAGGCCGCAATGGGATACGTGACAAAATAAAATAAATATTTAAAAGGAGAGAAGAAATGAACTTGCGGTAACCATAAAGCTGCATTGAAACAAAACATTTACCCCGCCATTGAGCCCGTAGTGTTGCAGCCAAATGCGCTGATTCAGCAATCAGCATTACACCTGGGCGCACCTTTCACCATGACATACGTCAGCCCCGCCGTTTTGTTTGAAAGGCCGCGGGCAAACACGCGGAAAGATGGCTCCCCGTTAAAATGAATGTACTGAAAGCTACACTAGGACGCTGCTACATTTTATAAATTCCGGTGCCCAGCATGCCTACTTTAGTACCTACTGTGTTGTAAGTTATCTACAAGTCGTCATAAACCAGTATTTTTATTTTTTCACAATATATAGGCTACAAATTGTTACCCCTCCCAGAGAGGTGCCACAGTTCTTAATTTAAATTACTACATACATTACGTCAACTAAGTACTTGGGGAGACTATTATCTCTTTTGCTCGGGACTTTGCTTCCTCCCTCCTCTTTAGTAGAAATCCTGGATTGGGTTGTGTTTTTATTTACATGTATTTACTATGGATTCCTCATCTCCTTGGTGAGCCTAAAATTTTCGCCCCCCCCCCTCCCGCTAAAAAAAATTCTGGGTACGGGACTGACTGACAACAGCTGTTGAGAGAGCGTCTGGAAGAACTTCTTTTCTTCTGCTTTACTACTATTATTGGAAGCATTGGCGTAAATAGGGGGTCCTGGGAGGGCTTAGCTCCCCCAAGTCCACCCGTAGCCCCCCCCCCCCCAGGATTTCTGGTGACCAAGACGTTATGGAGGCTAAAGGCATAGTATCCTAAATAATGAAAGGGAAATTAATTTAATTCTTAGTATGCTTATTTTACATGAAAAAAATCAAAACATTCACAAAAAATATATAACTCAAAATTCTTAAAACCCCAATACTTCAGAGCTATTTTTTCCAAATTTTTCTCCGGAGGAGACCCCCGGGCTCCCCCCTCCCCCCCCCCCCCCCAATGGTGGGTTTATTCGTCGTTATAATATCTCAACTGCACTGCTTGCAAAATGCGTAAAACCTCACTAATTTGGGCCTATTCATCAATTGTTTTTCTGCTTGCAAACATTGGCGTAAATAGGGGGGTCTGAGCTAAGCCCCCCCCCCAGAAGCATCCGTAGCCCCCCCCCCCCAGAAATTTTGGGAATTGACGGCAATGAATTGAAGGACTTCTTATGAACCTAGGTGGCCTACTTATATGGTCCCTTGTCCAATGCCAATGATCCCATGGATTTCGTACATTATTGATATTGTGTCAGGGTGAATTTTGGGCCATTGACAAACTCATACACTTTCTCGATGCCAACCTGCACCGGCCTCAAGCGATAATGGACAAGCTGAGACAAGCGTATCATTGACGCAATGTAACAGGCGAAAGCCTGACTTAACCAAGCACATATATACGAGTCCTGTTTCACTATTACTTATATATATAGTTTCTTTTTAAGCTAAAAATAAAATACTTATCGCACGTAGACTTGGATCTAAAGCCATAAATATGTAGGCCATATACTGTCACCTAACAAAAAGTAAATCTGATTTAAACACACTGTGGTGCGACGCTATACTGGATTTTGTTAGTAGGGTACTGTATTAATGTAGCACAACAGTATCGCTTTATTTTATTATTTGATAAACTCTGTGAACCAATCAAAACACTGTCCCTGTTCAAGGTGCCGCGGGGTTATAACCCAGTTAATATTATAATATGAATTTGTGAACATGTGACCTGGCTTTAAGCGTTAAAACTGATCCAGCCGATGAGATAAAAATGAAGTAATGCTACCAGATTAACGAGATTTTCCGCTCTGACTCGCATTTTCATTCCGTGCACGAGTGAAACCCACCGGTTGGATATATCAGTGCTAAACCTTTTTTCCTGGGAATGTTAACAATTGAATTAGTTTCCAAAAGCTATAGGGGTCGGTTCTCAGCAATTTATCTATTTGACCAATACGGATTGCGATAGGCATCGCAAAATTTACTAATTGGAAACAATGAGCACCATACCATCTAAAAAATCTTTGGAAAACATTTTTCGAAAATACATCAATTCGGTGCGTCGTTACCTAACCTATATCTAGTAACTGGTCTAAACCATAGGCCAAGCAAATAGATTCTAAATCTTCTTCTTCTTTTGTAAATGCCTGATTGGCGATCATCATGGCAATTTCGACCTTGGAGACTAGTGCTCTGAAAAGGGAAGTTGAGCTCCTGCTAAACCACTGCCTCAGATTTTTTAACCGGGATATTACATGCATATTTTAATCAATTTTAGGTACAGTTGGGCCAGTAGAAATTAATTCGTAGTTCGTAATTAGTATAAAGGATGTTTAGTGTTAGTTAGTTATTGAGTGCTAACCTGGATGGCATGTGGGGACACTCGACCTCATTGGTTTTACGGACATTAGGTAATAATACGAATTGTTTTCTTATAAATTTTGATCGCTGACAAACTGGTAGCCTATACGTCCTCGATGCCAACCCACATCTGCTGCAAGCGACAATAGGTAAGCTGAGTCATGCTTACCACTCGACACATGCTAACCACTAACACAATAATGGAGTGACTTTTAATTAATTTTTGTTCTATTACTGAGCCAACCTAGCAGAGTTAGCCGTTAGGGCTATAGAGCCCACTCTTACACTCAACCAGGCGCGGGACCACCTGACTTAAATGCCTTCCGAAGCATTGTTTAAAACTGCAGAAGTGTGGGACTCGAACCAACAAACTTTCAAGTGAAAGTCAGACAGAGTCTATACCACTACTCTACATTATAGCAGTACATTATCGTAGTACCGTAACCTATTTAATTGTATTGAAACTGCTTTATAAAGTACTTTCTTAACCTAATGAGAAAACCTACGTGCAGGAACTAAATGCGTTACGCAGGGCTCCTTCTGAAAACCGATGCTGTTGGAAGCCCAGCACGCCAGAGTGCCAAAATCTTCGTCTGTAACGGGGGTGAACTCGACGTAGCTTGACGGAAGCGTCGTATTAGACGTCTGCGATCGAGTCAGAGGCACAGGGAGAACGTCGTTCGACGTGTTAAACGTCCACCGGAACTTGACTTGTCTCGGGTCTGCACGCACTTCGCAGCGGACGCGGACAGTTTCGTGACGGAGAACTGCCAAAGTCCTCGTGCGGAAGGTTGGCGTGCAAACTGGTGAATCTGAAAATTGGTGGAGAACATCAGGGGGTTTTTAATTAATGTTCCATTGGGAAGGCAGGATTAGCCCAGTTGGTAAGGAACAAGACTATTAAATAGAAGGTCGAGGCTCGAGACTGGACGTAACAGGAAAAAATTTCTCCTTAGTTCAGGTCCACCCAACCCGAATGAGTACCTTACCTTCATCGTTAGGGGAAACACACGACTGCAGTACATGTCGCTGACTAGATCATCGAAAATAGTGCAGCTGTCAATAGAGCGAACCTTCTAACTGTCCTTAGGACTAGACCGTCATTGGGTTATCCGGTGTTGCTGTGGTCATGTACGGGATACCGCCCTCCTGCTGGTATGTCCACTACTTCCTACACAACTGAAGACCTGCAAGAGGCGAAAGAATGACTGGACAAAGCCGTTCAAGATGCTGAATTTTGGACAACCCAGAACACGCGAAATATGTAAATATTGGGTTGTTAGGTTGGTTAGGCTTTCTCCATTGAGAAATAACAAAAATAACAAAAAACACAAACGTATACTATACTAGTGCGTATTGTACGCTGAGCAAGTTTAGTTGAAGACAAACATAACTGTGACAGTGGCGTAAGATGCAATGAATAAATGCCGACCGTTTCGTCAAAGCCTACAAAATGTGAAGTAGTTTGATGAAGCTCTTGCTATACTTTCCCCTTTTAGTACCGAGCCAAGGAAGACAAGAGAGAAACAGAATAGCCCGCAGTGTTTGAAAGTTGCAGGAATGGGGACACAAAGTCAAAGTTAGCTTTCAAAAGAAGGGAAAGTTAGTTGGTGGTGCAGCGCCAGAAGTCAGCCTCAGCCTACAAAATGTCTGCCCTGGGGTTACAACTTTGCGGATAGTTACGGATAGGAGACTCCCAGAGGCGCAGCAAAGCAGTGTGCCAAACTACTGAGCCCTATCTTGCTTATTGCAAATGTGTAGGCTATTCTGTCAAAGTTAATAGAATAAACGAATGCATTGCGCATTGCCTTCAAATTGTGTAATTTATTAACAGAATAAACGATAACTAATTTAATTCAAGACTCAGATCTAAATCATGCCATATTAATTTACATCCTTTTTAGATTTATAGGCTAATGGCCAATGAACGAGGTGATATTTTGGTAATACCTTTAGGAAGGTAAGTTACTTAGGTAAGTTACTTAGGTAAGTTACTTAGGTAAGTTACCTTAGGTAGGTTACTTCGTAAGTTACAAAGATCCAAGTTGTCGAGGACTATTTTATACACAACATCATAGAGGACCCTTATTGCATCCATATCCACTAGGGGGGCACGCTGGATCGGACACCTGCTTCGGCATGATAACATAGTCAGCTGCGTCATTGAGGGGACCATGGAAGGCGTAAATCGACGGGGACGGCCACGAAACGAATATCTCTAACAAGTTAAACATGATTTGGGGATAACGTCCTATGTGGAGCTGAAGAGGGCATGTCAAAATCACGGAGACTGGAGACATCGCTGCAATATGTTGCTGCCAACCAGCCATCATCCGGCTGTAACTTGAAGAAGAAGACCATAGAGTACCGTACCGTTTGTTCTTCATTTTTGGTGCTGCCATTCTCCATAAACTTAGCACTGCGTAAAATTTTAGTCCTACATTAAGTTAATTAAATAATTAATAATAACCTATGACATTGCGCATGTAGTCCTCTACAACGTCCATAGAGCAAATCATACGTAGTTTATTAAATAAAAAATAACAATAGATCAATGCAGGGGTGGCCATTATGTAGATTCCTCATCCTCTTAACAAAACGGACATTTTCAATTGAATGTGTCTTAGAGCAGGTAATTTTATTGTAGGCAATTTGAAGATTATGGCAGACCCTTCAAATTAAATAAAACCCACAGGCCAAACTTCTAATTGTTATTGTTATTGGTTGTTATTTTGTACCTGTATCACAAAACAGTTAATCCATCTGCACAAAATTCCAAAAATTGTGTGAACAACAGAGATTTTGGTATGTATGAATTGAGGGTCACGTCACGTGACAACCTGAAGGAGTACTAGCAAGGTAGATAGAGAAGTTAGAGAAGGCTCTGTACAAAATTTCAGGAATTGTCCACTCAATTTCTAGAATTAGTTTAAATAGCTTAACGACCCTCCCCTGAAATAAGCTCTTTATATTAATGATTTTCGTTCCTGCAATCATGAGCATTCCCAGCTTATGCCTTTCATTTGTCCAAACACCATGACAATCCTCCAAGAGGTCAAGCACTTTGAAAATTCCCCGACTTCACCGCCACCCCTAGCTTAAGAAGCCAAAGCCTTTCATAGCTGCAGGTAACTTACCGACAGTAATGCTAGGCAACATTACAATTCATTCAATTCAGTATGAAAGAAGACTAAAGCTTTCATCATAAAAAAACAGGAAAACAGATGTATTGTAGAAAAACCACAAGTTATTTTATTTTTAAATCAGAAAAACAAGATTTGAGGTTGAGTTTGCGTGAAATCTCAAGCCCGACGAGATACTCGAGAAAAAAGGCGGGATTAGCGGATTTACTGCATTAATCTTATTTTCAAAAGTCAGCTGTTGACAACGTTCCTCTTCTCTTCCTCTGATGGTTGCGCTTTTTTAATATACAGTATGGTTTGTATATTTGACGTATTTACAGAGTTGTATCTCATAGGTAGTTGTTAACTCTACCTATCTTCGGATATGTACATATACTAGCCAATTCTTGCCAGTATTATTAACAGAAAACAGGTTCTACGTAGCAGTTTATTAATCTTATTGTACGGTACTATAAATACTGCAACAACAACAAAAATACTGCATTTACAAAAATTACCGTAGAACATTCCAAAATTAATTCAGTAGCCTAACATCTACTGAAATTTATTTAAAAATCGCCAATTTTATTATTACAATATGGCTCAAGTGGAACCTGCTAGGAAGCTTAGAAAAATAGAGGTATGTTGGATTTCGGGGACCCCTGACATCAAGACACAAACTTTTATATCCTAGTATCTTTTGGTATAATTACAGTATAAATACCAAAAGATGAAATTTCTGAAATATTATGAAGTTCATCTACGGACCAAAATGATGTTGTATGGGCTATTTTTATGTACGCTAGTCGGTGTGGGGTCTAAATTTGTTCATTCCTGATTTTAGAGCAGAAGATGACAAATGAATAAGCCAATAAGGTATCTGATTCTAGACTCCTTGACCCCACTTTTATTTATGTAGAAATGGACTAAAAACGTTTAGTTTAACAGCATTTTGCAAGAAAATTATCAAGCGACAAACAACAATCCTATTTAGAACTGTAAAAGAAAAACAGTTAAGAAGTAATTCTTTGAAAATGGAGCACAAAGAAATTGCAAAAGTAATCAACAGAAAAGCATCAGATAAAAATGAGTTATCAGACAAGGAAACGTTTTTATCAATTATCCAGTTTGGAGTGTAAACTTGAAATATTTTCACATTTCCAGGCGGTCGCCTTGCCAAATGTCTTTTCCAATAGAGGTAAGCTATATAGGGTTGAGTTTCTACTGAAAAGAAATAATTTAATGAAGGCAGGGATAGGAATTGGTAGTTTTTGCAGCCAAAGCTCACCTTAGCACCCAGACGGGCAGGAGTCCAAGTAAGGTAACTATAACTCATCAGCTTCTCCGTCCAAAAGCAAGAAAGTCACTTTTGCATGTTCATACTTCACAATTTACCCGCTTTTGCTCCCTAACCCCGATGCCCTAACATAAATCTCTTTTTTCAGCCCCAGTAGAACTGTTTTCTTCAAGTCTTATGTGAAAGCACCGACTTTACCTTGCCGCTTCTAAATCAACGTGTTTTGTAGATAATGAGCATTTTACTGCTTTAAAAATAATAATCGCGTTGTTTTTATTATGTTAGTGTCAGGTGCTCCAATGTTTAATTGTTGGCACATTCTGTATCTGTCTCATAAGGCGCCCATTCCACCGACCGGCTAGGGCTATTTACAAAAACGGTGACGTGGTAGCAGACATTCAAGACTTAGGCGGGGTTTCCCCCGACCTCGCATTGCAGAATGCAAATGACATTGACGGAAATGTTTATTTTCCTCTATGCCATAGTTAAAATTGATCAATGATCATACAGTAAAATCACAAACAAACAAACTAAAATTAAGAAATGGCGTCATGGGATATGTTAAGTACAAACATTTTAATACATTTCTATAACAAGAAAAATTATAATTTCCGTCAATGTCATTTGCATTCAGCAATGCGAGGTCGGTGGAAGCGCCACCTAAGTCTTGAATGTCTGCTACCACGTCACCGTTTTTGTAAATAGCCCTAGCCGGTCGGTGGAATGGGCGCCTAAGCGCGCTTTCGAATGTTAGGTACCAAAAGTGCACTGTTTATTCAGCACTGTTCTAGCAATAACCGTAGAAAACCATTCATTGCAACAGGGTGTTACAATTTGGTACAATATAAGAGACGGATACAAATTGCGCCAAAAATTACACATAAATATTGACTTTTTGTTCTATTACCAAGCCAACCATAAACGGAGTTAGGGCTATAAAGCCATCTCTTACACTCAACTAAGAAGAGCCGGGACCACCCGTTTTACATAACCTCCGAAACATGGCCAGAAAATGTAGTAAGTGTGGGACTCGAACCAACAACACTTCGGGTGAAAGTTGGAGTCTATAACATACTCTACATGTCCTGACTCATCTTGATTTCGGTGCCTCTTCTCTTCCTCCGACAGACCGACAGACAGACATCTCGTAAAAACCACTTTTTTTCGTTCCTGGGACCCCAAAACGCAAAACGTGTAAATCCGTTGAAATCTCAAAACCTACAATTTTGACCATCACAAAGCTTCCCTTATACAACGTATAAATAGGAAAGCAAGAAAATAGCGCTCGCTGAGGATGTCGGTTCGAAAGAAATCTAAAACTAAGATATGGTCAATTGGTGTTAGCCATGGCCACACACTATACATTAAAATGAAGAGAAACATTACTTCTACTTTATGACATCTCATTCATGACTCTACGGTTGAAATTTCACGAGGAATTTGACTTTTTTGCAAAAAAAAAAAAAAAAAAAAAAAAAAAAAAAAAAAACGGAAAATGGAGGGCTGTATTTGCTCTTATCGTAAATAAATAAACTTAGTTGTGAAACCAAAAGAAACCCATGGCACGACAACCCAGTGAGGTCTAACCCCTAGGACTGGTAGAGGATCCACTCTCATGACCACTGCCGAATTTTCCACTAGCTATGAAGGCAGTATGTAAGGTTCTTATTAGGGTTGGGTGGACCCAGGCCAGGCAAAAAAAAATTTGGTTGTGTCAAGTCTCGATCTTCGAGCTTCTGTTTCGTAGTCTAGTTCTCTACCAACTGGACTATTACTGACTTTTCTTGACTGTTGTGCAACAATACATTATTATAATTAACCAAATGGAGGAACGCAGACTGTCAGCGTAAATCAACGCAGCTACAATTGTTGGGCGTAAAATCAGAAAATACCCAGCAGCCCTAACAAACTGCTGAGGAATATTTAATTTGAAATGTAACATGTACCTACTTAATTTTTCAGTGAGTGTATTAAAAAGGAAAAGGAAACACGCATGAAAGGCTCCCCCTAGAACAGGTTGAAAGCCCGAAAGCGGAGACGAAAGCCCGAGCTTCCGCTGTCAGCAAAGAAGTCACTGCGGCATGAAATAACTTTTGTCTCTCAGACTCATCAAACAATCAACCATGCTTACTCTTACGTCTCAGTAGCTGCAAAAGAACTGCCGTACTTGTTGAATAAGAAATGAAATACGCATAATTATTGAAGAGACTTTTATAAAAGATAAATATAATGAAATACGCAACAGTATGCAGCCATTCAACTGTATAACGCCCACAATAGCACAATTTGCTTTGTATTCATGATACAAGTACGGTACTGTATTTAATTAAAAACTAAAATCCGGGAATTTTTTATTTGGAGACTAAGACAATTAATTATTTAGCTTTAGCTAAAAATCATAGAAATTCTACCCCGTTATTCCCTGATTATAATTATATTCTGGTAACCCTGAATATCTGGAGTAGGGTACATTGAACCCCTTCGCTCCCTGCTAGGGGCTTATAGTACGCATATACTTAATATACTGTACATAACTTCAATATTTGGAACGTTTAACTGGCAAAAACCTACTTAAATATAACTAGGTAGGCTACTATGACTAGGTCTGTAGCATATTTTACATTAGCAACGTCAATCACCGTAGCTTCTGAACAATTATTATTGCCTCTAAAGTGAAAAGCGTAGCGTGATAGAAATATAAAGAAAAATAGAGTAGTCCCATAGAAAAACGCGCCTTATCCACTTTTCATCGAAATTGAGTTAAATATGTCCTTCGAATCCTCTGCCAGAGTCTTACACACTTAGACCGTCACGTTGCCGCAAACCGAATACTATCCCGTGTGAATAAAATATAAAAATCTTGAATCACAGCGAAACGCGTCTTCTCCATGTGTTCTGTCCATGCAGAACGTGCCTACTCCAAGCAGCCAACAGGTGATGCCCATTCTGGGCCACGTGACACTACAACTAAATAACCAATAGGAGTGACACTGTTTTTATTCAAAACATTATTGATAGGGAGGGATACGGTTTTTTGGCTCCCCTTAAAAAAATATATAAATGTTTTGGAATGAGACCACTCCGCTATTTATGCTGGCGGAAAAACACAGTTTTTAGTCCGATCGATAATTTTTTTTAAAAAAAGCTGTCTGGACCTACTACCCACCACTGCACTGTCCATAACTATTTAATACTCCTCGGACATCCCAAAACAGTCCGACGTGACCGACAAGGCTCTCCGCACGTCGCAACTTTTTGGGGAGAGCAGACTTAATTCCAACCGGACGGCTGACACAGACAGAAGAGTAAGTAATCCGAAATAGCAAGAGAGTTGGTTACGGCTGCATGAGTTTAATGCAGAAAGAAGGTTGACTTTTGCAAAATAAAATAATATGAGATAGGTACTCACATTGGACCCTGAGGGTGACAGGCAGACTTCGAGCTTCACCCTCGTCATTACGCGCGGCGCACGAATACTCCCCTCCCTGCTCATTGCTCAAATTAACCAGCCGCAGGCCCCGTCCTTCCATAATAACCCCCTTTGATTCATCGTGATTGAGGTAAAGTTCCTAGAATGAATAAAATTTGCTATTAATTAACTTTCAAGCAACAGAGTTCAAAAGCGAATTTGTTAATTCTGAGACTCTTTTAATCCTGGATATAACGATGGAAATACGTAACTTGACGCTGCATTTCGATGATGATAAAATGAAAAGGTTTAGCGGTGTAGGTGAAGTGATAAAGTAGTGTCTATTAAAGTAAAAACATACATCAGAATCTGTACACAGGGCGTCCCGCGAAGGCTACATAATCCGTTAGAGGGAAGCAGCTCGGATCGTATGGAGATGGTTTCGCCTATTATCGTTAAACTGAGAGTGAACGGCCTGCCAGTTACAGATTGTGGCGTGGTTTTTTGTGGAATAAATTTTATTCTGCAGCTAAGGCGGGGTTTCCACCGACGTTAATAGTGATAGCAATCAAATCAAATAGTAAGTAGTCAATATCACCATTACTATCACTATTGACGTCGGTGGAAACCCCGCTTAAACCGCGGGTGATAGGAAAAAACTAAAAACACTATTATCACGAATATTAACGTTACCCTTTCTATTAAGAGTCAATCGGACAACTGTCCGTATTATAAACCAAGTCAAATTTCATACGTTTCATTTTTGCGACCAAATGGCGTTATTGTACATACTATTATAAAAATGCACAAGAAATTTTTTCTGTTTTACAGCTCTACGATCGATTCCTCTATAATTTTACTTTGCGCAAAAAGACGTAGTGAGGGTGTCTGGTTGTCTCTTAATAAAGATTTGTCTTGCCGAGTAGCGTACAAACGATTGTATGCGGAAGCACTTGCAGAATGCAAATGACATTGACGGAAATTTTTGTTTTACCCTATGCCATAATTAAAATTGATCAATGATCATAGAGTAAAATCACAAACAAACAAACTAAAATTAAAAAATATGGGATATGTTAAGTACAAACATTTTAATAGATGTCTATAAAAAGAAAAATTCAAATTTCCGTCAATGTCATTTACATTCTGCAATGAGAGGTCGGTGGAATACCCGCCTTATTACATAGTCAGTCTGGCCTCACTAGACACACTGTGAGGACTTAGTACTAAAATTAGAGAAAACTCTGCGACTTTTCGAGATCAGCGTCTTTGATGGATGGCAAGAGAATGAAGATGAATGCCACGCTGGGGATTCGATTTGTTCAAAATGCAACTCGAGCTTTTTATGAATACTTTTAAAGGACCTCTTTTACATTGCCCCATCTGGATAAAAGATAAAACTTGATAGCGTACTTCAAATGTACAAGTTGTTAATTCCCTTCGTTATTTACACGTGTTTTTTGTATTTCTATCATATTTCTCTAAAATTGTAATTTATTCGTAGTTCCTGAGTGTAATATTCATATTATGGTACAATCCAACGGCCATACCAAGTTGAATCAATCAGAACTTCGTAGTGTACTAAGCGTTGGCAGGGGAGCATGATGGGACATGATAACGCGCTGAGACTACTACCCGACCACGTTAGAATGACACTTGGAACACTTTGTTTATTCGAAAACTTGCAGTAGAACACCGAGTTTATTCGATTTTTATAGGTGTTCCAAGTGCCATCCAATCGTGGTCGATAGTACCTGTCAGTACCAGTGCGTGTCGAGTCAGAAACAACAAGAAATATTCAAACTCTAAGTGATAGGCAAATGTAATTTAACGTAATAGAATTATTTTTAAAGTATACAGCACAGGTATCGTATTGTATTTTAACTATCGTACACCTTCACAGATATCGGTTAAGGCATCAGATAACTTTTACATTATCCAATAGAATAGTTCGAAGTCTAAAATAAAGCAAATGCTTAAACTGAATTTCTACTCTGCATAAAGTGATTAGCTTTTGTCAATTGTGTCATGAGTACGTATTGTTTTTTCACTTGTTCACTCATCCAGATGCAACTAACTACCTAAAATGAGTAGTCTAGTATCAAAGTCGCCAATGTAATTTTTGACCAATTTTTCAGAAACCGCAAAACCTGTAAATACAGTAAAAATCATATACTGTATTAAACTAAACTAATAGTTCAGTAACTGTATTGCCAGTTTAAATTAATACAGTATATGATTTTTAATGTATTTACAGGTTTTGCGGTTTCTGAAAAATTGGTCAAAAATTACATTGGCGACTTTGGTACTAGACGACTCAATTGCACTACAACTAGTATACAACTCATTTTTGGAAATCCTACATTCTGTATAGCCTATTTCATTTTTTAATTCAAAAAAATTGCTGAATAACTGAAGCCACATTACTTATCTTTACGTTTAATTCTGTTTGAAGAACAGCCTAGAAATTGAGCTTGAATACTGGCCGAGGGCTTCAAAAGTCAACTAACTTGGAAGAATTGGTTATTGAGAGGGTTAGATTGAAATATTCTGTGTCGAATTCCCAGTTGCCGGTTACGTTGAGGAGATCACGTTTCGCTTCTGACAACCTCTTCTGTCAGCAACCTTCAAAATTTCAAAACGTTGCCAACAGGCTTAGCTCAAGTCAAAAGCCGGAAAAAGGAGTTCTCCACACTGAAGGCACTTCAATACCTAAATAAACAATCTACAATGTGTCTCAAACAACCCTTTTCGTACTGTATAGGTACGTAACGTGTAGTGATGGATATTCTAATCAACAGAGCATCTTTATATATACATTCCTTTCATAGTAAAATGTACTTATGTACACACAGTTTGTACTTAAAATCCATGATATGACGCTCATACACCTTGGATTATAAGTTTTAATTAAGAGGACATGCTACGTAGAAAATGAGCACCCAAAAATTTGCTGTTTTTATGGACTTTTTATTTTTTATTTAATTAACAAAGCAATTCATTAAAAATTTGGCTCATGAAAGTTGTAGAAGACTGCTCCATGCAACACGTTATAGGAAATATTAAATTTTTGGTACCTTAGTTCTTTCATAAATACCAGAACGGACTAAAATTATGCGTATTCTGGGATTTTTGGAAGAACTACAAAACCGAAAAGTAAAAATACCCGATTATATGATGGAAGAAGTAGTCTTCTACAACTTCCATGAGCCCAATCTTAAATGACTTGATTTGTTAATTAAATAAAAAATAAAAATTCCATAGAAACAACAAATTTTGGGGTGCTCATTTTCTACGTAGCATGTCCTCTTAACTATTGAGAAAACTACACTTGAATCCTCCAATCAAATGGTTACGGGTACATCGTCTATGCATAACACGGCCGCAGTGCTTAACATCTCTTTCCTTTGCAAACAAACTTGGCTAGATGATGAAACAAATAGAAACCTTGCTGATAGCTTATTTCCAAACGTTTCGTCGTCATTTTTCAGGGCCAATCAGCCCGGATTCTACTGTTTCAGCATCTAGTTCAGTTTGTTGACTCTGGCAGTGGTCGTGGAAGCATTTGTAATTAAAAACTAGACCAGACGTTATTTCATTGTATTGTATTTTATTGGATTTTACAAATTTTTATTATATGGTAACAGCGGGCCTACTATGCCGTTTAATCTAGGGTTAAAAATGGAAGCAAAACAATTTAGAGTAGCACTTTCCATTCCAAAATTATCTTGTTTACATTTTTAATCCCAGGTAAAGATTAAAAATAATCGCCACATCGCTGGTACTTGATATTCCGAATAGACCCATTTTGAATTGTATTTCTTGAAACGCTATTTCTGTGTTATATGAAACTGTAAATGATTAAGTTTCTTTGCAGTCCTTCAGTCGAGAAACCGAGGAATTTAAAAAAAAAATGTCCTTTATAATCTGTATATCATGCAGAGGCGGTCCCAGACCTCATAAAAGGGGGAGGGAGGCACTTGTCCCCCCGGGGGGAGAAATTGTTTGAAAAATATGACTGAAATGGTGAGGTTTTACGCACTTTGAGAGCAATAATGCTTATATATTACAAAGTATCAATAAATTTGTGGACAAGGGGGGGCCCGGAGGTCTCCCCCGGGAGAAAATTTTAGAAAAATAGGGCTGAAATAGTGAGGTTTTGCGCATTTTGAGTGCAGTAACACTTAGATTTTAGAGGCAAAGAATATAACTGCTGTCCAAAGGGGGGGGGGCAATTGCCCGCAGTGCCGGTCGCTGCGTCCGCCTCTGATATCATGTGGTTGTGCGCTAACACACATTACTTAACGAGAGCCTGTAAGCCACTGAACAAACTTTACGAATAAAAATAACATGCAACCTACTGTGCACCATTATTCAGGTCGGATAATAGCCAAAAGAAAAGCGCGTGGAGATTACGACGCCTGGGAAATCTCTATTGTGAAAAAGAACAAAGGAGATTAAGGAGCGAGTTTTTGCATTGCCGGCAAAATTCTTTTCGCTACTTGTGTCGTCATTATTTTTGTCGCAACTGTCCCGATAGCTCGTTATAAAAATTACCGGCAAAATCTCGGATTGTCGCCTATTACTGGATATAAAAATAAAAAGGTTTGTTAAAATACCGCCTTTGCAAAGACTTTTGAATTCATTCGTCATGTATTTTTCATTGTATTTACTGGGCTATTAATTACTTATTCAAATATTTACGCCAACTTTCCTATATATTTGAGCAAAAATTAATTGCCTGACCCAGACACTACATAAGTAACTTAACAAACTATATCATACACAAGAATGTTAAACTAAGAGACCTTCACTTAAATGTTACTTAGGCTAGGAATACGATGTACTGTAGGTATTTCTTTACAATTTTATTAATATTGACAGATGGACTTTATTCGCCGAGACCTTGTTATCTGTACCTAGATGTATACAGTATACAACAAACTACAGTACTGATTTCACTACAGTATATAATAAAAAAATAGTTTTGTTATAATTTTATAAATGTGTTATAAATATGTTGTGTTAAATAATAAATTGTGATGTATTATAAACAATGTTATTATAGCCAGTGGCGTAAATAACACGCAGGGCGCAGCATTGCTGGGGGCGCACTTCGGCTCCCAGTTCCAGGGTTTTGCTAAAAACCATATAGATGAAATTAAATCATCCCATTATTTCGGCCTTATCCTTGATACAAGTCATACAACTCAATATGTATCTAAAATTGATCACCTGTCTGTTGTACTGAATGAGGTATGTCTTAATAAAAGTTAGAAGAAAATTACATGCTGCTTCTGCTGCGAGGAGGCGCGGGGCAGACTAAATGCGTAAAAACGCACTAGGCCTATTTCGGGCAAATTTTCTGGAATTGCAGTAAGATTCTTCTCCTTGAAAACCTAACTGTTACAGTTCATAAAATGCATAAAACCCCCCTATTTCAGGCCTTGTTTTTATTTCATCCGGGGGAGACCACCGGGCCCCCTTGTTTGCAATTATAATCATTGCCAGTAAAATCTATAGAAGTTACTGCTCTCAAAATGCGTAAAACCCCCTATTTCAGGGCTTTTTTCAAACATTTTCACTCGGGGTGGACCCCCGAGCCCACCTGGTTTGCAATTATTTTCATCGCCAGTAATATCTAAAAGTTACTGCTCTCAAAATGCGTAAAACCCCTCTATTTCAGGCCTATTTTTTCAAAACAAAAATATCACTCAGGCCACCCTAATTATTCGCAATTGTATTAAATACCTGTAAAATCTAAACTATACTGCTATCATGATGCGTAAACTTTCCTAAACATCTCCACCGGGAGATACCCCCAGATCTCCAGAACCCTGGAGCTCCTGCGTAAAGGACACTAAGGGCATCAATTTAAAAGCTGCGTATACGTCCATGAGAACGGCTTTCCCCCTTTTCTACTACAGTTTTATGAAAATGGGGGGGGGGGCAAATTGTAGTCACTGGGTAGGGCGCACCAAAGGTCTTGCGGGGGGGCGCAGCAGAAGTTATTTACGCTACTGATTATAGCTATTTCAAATTGACTTCCGTGTAGCCCGCAATAGTACTAGTAGCATATACAGTATGTCCATATACAGAGTAAAAAGGGTTAAAATATCTCAAGCCAAACAAGAAAAAGTCATTCATAATTCATTATCAAAAGTTGAAGGTTTTGGCAAATAGAAGGATCGAGAAGTTGGAAATGAAAGGAACGTGAAAAATTCCTATTTCAATTCTGCACAAAACACTTTGACCTGACTTTGTCGTCGATTTTAACCTTACATTTTAAGTGGCGTACGCTTCCACAATTTGTGACCAAATTTTGAGTCGCAAGTTCAAGAAATGAAATTCTTGGGAAATGTGAAGTTCCATAATGGGGCAATAGATATTCAAAATCAGGCATATGATTTCGTAATCAGTGTAATTCTGGGGGGGCAAGTGGAAAGGGCTTGAGAGAAGTCGATAGGGGGAGGGGGTGTATTTGTCACTGAGTTGCTCACGGGTTATTTACTTGAGCATTCAGGTCTACAATATTTCGAATTTCACCGCTACCCTCCAAAATAACTGTGATTCAAAACATTTTCACATTTCCATTATTTCCCAAAGGAGAGGCAACATTAACCGAAAAAATACAATAAAAAAAACAGTCCTTTTTTCTGTTTTCTACTTTGTGTAACGGCTTTTAGGATTTCGGTTTTATATATTAGATTCTTGTATTGGGACTTTACAACTGAAGGTTTGTTTAAATTCCTTTAAAGCGTTGCGCTTTACGTCTAGGCATACTGTATTGCAGATCTGTAATATTTTTTTCACTGATGACGGGCTGATACTATAGTGTGCCGTCATGGCCACTACTGCCACGTCTTGTTTAATTTAATTTGTCTTCTGCTACTTTTTGGTTAATGAAATAATACGCGTGTTCAGTTAAAGAACCGGTCCGAGTTCACTCGAACATGCTTTCCAATTTATCAAAATTATTAGATAGAGAAAATTAGTAATTTTATGGCAAATATTTTTCCTATGGTTAAATTTCCGATATCTCGGGGGGGGGGGGCGGTTGTCCACCTGACGTCACTGGAAGTGAGGTAAATTCTCGATAGGTCAAACAAACACATTAATTACCACACAGCAATGATGGCAGGGCATGCAATGCATTTGAGCGCGAATTTTCTATCATTTTTTTTCAAAAAATAATTTTTTGGGCAAAACCAAATATTTTTTTGGGAAAGCAACCTATCCGGTTTTGTTACTCAATTTAACACCTAAAACATGCTTGAAGGTAGAAATCATCGATAGAAAGTTTTCGCATTTTTTAGTCATTTTTTCATTAAAATTTAGTTATTTTTATTTTTTTACCCCCAGAAGCAAACTATCAAGGGGCAAGCGACCCCCCGCATTTTGTCAACATTAATAACGACTACAATCTACGAGAATTTAAAAGAAATCGTTGGAGCCGTTTTTTAGAAATAATTTTTTTAGACGTTTTTTGGGAGTTTTTTGAAAATAAAACCCCCCCAAATTGAGTTAGCCCAAAAAAAAAAAATTATCCCGAGGTATGATTTTTGTGAACCTACATGCCAAATTTCACTCAAATCCACTGAGTAGTTTTCCCGGAAATCGACGAACAGACAGACCGACCGACAGACCGACCGACAGACAGACATTTTGTAAAAACCACTTTTTTGGGTTCCTGGGACCTCAAAACGTGTAAATCCGTTGAAATCTCGGAATCGAAAATTTCGACCATCACAAAGCTTTCCTTATACTACGTATAAATTGGAAAGCAATAACTTAAATTAGAGCCTTCAATTATTTTAATCTGAAAGTAGAGCTATAATAGTACATAAACGGTGAGGTTTTACAATAATGAGGAGCTTGTAAAAGGCGATTTGTCACTAGAAACTGTAAATGCAGTAGAGACAAAAAAACTTTCAAAACCTAAATGCGTCCACATTATGGGGTATAATATTTTAATTAATATTCTTTGGTAATATGGGAGCCGCATTAGACTTTTTATTACATTTTTTGTAGCAGTCAATTCCATTTCAGTGATACAACCAACTCAAATATAATTTTTTTTTAATTTCTTTTTGCATACATGCTTGTGACTCGCATGCGTGCCTGGTTCCAGCTCGGCTAATTCCCGAATTACTCACATACGTCTATAAAGCAGTGAACAACGGCAAAAAAAAAATATCAGCAATCGCATTTCATCAATAATTTCCAGCCATACCATCAACCAATTGAAAATCTCTAATAACAAATAGATAAGAAAACGCCATAGTAAATAATACCAGTACATCTACGTAATGAACTATAAGGCTTATCCAGGGACCAACAGTGACTCTTCCCCTGATTAAATGATTTGGTTGAGAGCATGTACACAATATTAAATGAAATATACAGTAAATAAAAATGAAAAATCATCTCTCGTCTTTCGCATTTTCATAATTTATTCCGTATATTGACTGTTTCCATCTGCAGGAAGTTATATTTCCATAAAATAAATCTCATATTACATTGTTGTTGGAAGTTGAAGGGGCCACTCGTTCCCTTCTTCAAGAACCTTCTCGATGAAACTTTTCTTCTGATCTGCTCCACTCGTCTCATCTCAAATGATATACAATAGGCTTACCAATTTTCAACTAAGGTCCTTTACTATGTCATCGAATAACGGCTTATTTCGTTGGATGGCAGTACTTCGAAGGTATCAAAGGAGTTCAGAAATATGAGACCGAGAATGTTGGAATGGGCGATCGAAAACGCGTATGTAGACACTCTCAGCTAGGTAGGTTAGGTAAGGTAAGATAAAACGTACTTTCAATTTTGTTTAACGAAATTTTCACGTATCCTACGGCAGCCACGCATCGGGTTACAATGGGCGCGGAGCGTTTGAACGGCCTAGCGTCGCTATACCTTCTTATATCATATATATATATATTATATTAATATATTATATATATATATATATATATATATTAATATATATATATATTATATCAAAGTGACGGTGGAGGAAATATTAAATCTCTACGCTGTGAAGCATCCTAGCAAAATGAAACTGGCTATTGAATAGCTTAATAGTATACATTGTTCATGCATTACAATCAGGGGCGTAAAGTTGGGGGGGGGCACGGTTAAACTTGCCCCCCCCCCCCCCAGCCTCAAGCATTGTAAGACGTGGTTCCCCTTTGCAGCAATATGAATATAGGCATTCCTTTTTTAGCTTTGTAAAATCTACAGCTGTATACTTTAGTACTATTGAAATGCGTAAAACCCTATTATTTTGCTCTTATATTTTCAATTTTTCCTTATATCCTGCCTGATTACGTCATAAGGTTTACTTAGATTTGCCCCTCCATCATTCTAAAACTTTACGCCTCTGTTTACAAGACAAGTAATTAAAGTGAGTTCACTATGTTTAAGTATTCACTCTATTATAGAACCTCCTGACTATTGACTTTCCATACACTAGTTCACCCCCCCCCCCCCCCTCCAACAATGCTTAGATCCGCCAATGTCATCAACGGCCAACAATTCCGTGTTACTTACCCCGTGAAACCAGGAGATGTGGCTGACATCTGGATTTGCCATAATCTTGCAAGCAAACGAGACCTCATCACCTTCTTTCAGGTTCTGTAGATCAGAACCTGGCTCCTGACGTACCGACACCAAGGGGCGATCTAAAGAAGAGCAAGATATAGTTACGAAAAGTTGCAGTGCAATATTTTCACCTGTTGACTTAAACCCAGCGAGTGGGACAAATTTAAATAGATAAAATTCAAAAACCAAAGTACCTTCGGAATTATTTACATACTATGCTATGCCTACAGAGTAAAAAAAAACAAGAAAGAGTAAAGCAAAACTATTACCTACTTATACAAATTGCAGCCATGAGCAGGGCGCAACAGGTTTTACGTTTGTTTAGTTACCCAAACAAATTTGAAACTACTAATTTTACTAACATAGCCAATACGCATTATGTTATGTTCCTTGGTTTGTACTAAAAATAAAAATTCCCTATTAAATGATGCATGAAGTAATCTTCTACAACTCATTAATATCTTCCTTTCTTAATTAAATAAAAAATAAGAAGTCTGTAAAAACAACGGATTTTGAGGTACCTATTTCCTACAGGGCGTACACTCTTAACTACAGTTTATTCAAGTACGTAAATAAAAATACGTCACATTTTTGCGCCGACAACCTCTTTGGTGATGGGCGTTTCGAACAAGATCGGGAAGTGGTTGAGGTTATAAGGGGAGGGGGGTATTGAGTGGTAGAATGGTAAGGGAACGTTGAGGGCAGTCTCAAGCAAACAGGGCGGGGGTGAGGGGTGGGTGGAGGGGCACAGTCACATCACAAATTCCCTTTCTGTCAAAGGCGCTCCGAACTCTTCCAGGCATGAAACGACGTCGCCCGGCCATCTCCAGATTTGCCAAGCTCTGTTAATGTAATTGTCTGCTTGCAGGGAGTCACAAAGCTTGCGTTTAAATTCGGTGAGAGACCGATTGATGGAGGAGAACAAGGTAAAGAAATGAGAGACGCGAGAGTGGACAAGGGATACCAGTACAAGCCACCAGCAGTCCCAACGCAAAATAATAAGCTATCCTGTTACTTTATTTTGGTACGGGAAAAAATCTGATTACAATTAGATGACAAATTGCTTGTTAACACAGGTTAACTGCTATTTATTACGCTGCATATGGTAATAGTAGGCGGAGCATTTTTGGCCTTTCACATAATAAAACAATTGAAAATCGGAAAATCCTCTGTTTCGGTTTTATATAATATTGTAGCAAATGACCTTTAACGCAGGCTTGTAAACTCTTTATCCCTGAGTTAGTTAATCCATTCTTGTTAAGGCTATACGCTGACAGGTACTAGAAGGTAGCAGTAAAAGTGGTTTTTTAATACTAATAACTGTTATAAGATCACGGAGTCAGTGAAAATTGTTTTCTTGGGAAACGTTCAGCCTAAGCCATTTTTTGGCAGTATGTAAAGATACAAGTGGAGATCATTATATTGCAGAAGAATAGCTTAGGCCTAAGACGGTACCTACTATAAGCCGAAAGAATGGAAAATAAAGACAATTTTCTTTCTTCTGCATTCTGCTACAAATATATAAAAATAAGATTATTTAACTTATTCAAATCAAATTCAATATTACTGGCACATTTTTAACTTTATAGAGGTACTCAATAAAGTGACAAAACTCAGTTAAAATTGAAAAAATAAATAAGAAGTAAATAAATAAACAAATTTACACAGTTTTCACTTCTCATGAGGTAATCATAAGAAAAATAAGCTAGAAAAGTTAGCGCCAACTAAGTGAAACGGCCGAAAACACACATTTCAAAAAACGGTGGGAAATGAAGTCGACCGGATGCGAGATCACGTATTATTACATTTATCCATACAAGCAGACGACAACCTACTCCGATTTATTTTATGGCCTCCATTGTCAACATACGGACGCTTTTCCAGAGTAATGAACAAAACAGGAGTATGGCAAGTATCGACGTCGCGTCGCTTCATTTTCCGGATTTGACTGAGTAATGTAAAGCCCCGTCCAGACGCTCCGTTTTGCACAACGTTTTAAATCCGCGCAGTTTTAAGACGGAATGAAACCGTTGCAACTTTGAGCGTCCAGACGGTACAGTCTTGACGGTGCAGTCTTGTATTTTCCGCTCAGTTTTGTGTGATATCGCCATGGAGGAGGTTCTCCTGTGGTCAATTTTTGCCTGCTGTATTGTAAAAAAAAAAAAGATTGGAACACATCAGAGGAACCGTTCGTTCAAAATGGTCACGGAAATGGCTTTTAAAAAGGCGGGACTTTTCCCATATAAGATTATTGCGTGAATTACGTGACGAACCTAATGATTGGCGAAACTACTTGAGAATGGACATGGACACGTATATTTAGTTATTGGAATTAGTGACACCGCATATCAAGAAAGAAAATACTTGTATGAGAGCAGCAATATCACCACATGAAAGGCTAACAGCAAGTCTGCGCAGGTCACGGTTTTCAGAGCTCACGAGCTCAGTTATCGCTGCAACTGTGCAGTCCTCCCGACGGACTCAAAACTGCGCAGTTTTCCGGTCCACACGCAACGTTTTGTCTGCAACGTCTTGAACTGCGGAGACAAAACGTTGTGCAAAACGGAGCGTCTGGACGAAGCTTAACTGTTATGACCTATATACTGTATGACATTTATTTAAAGTTACTGGAAATATGTAATATAATCAAGCAAAACCGACCAGACCAGGCTAAGAGCACTTTTTGGTCTATTTTAAAAATTTTCAATGCAGCAATGACATGTCGGGACATGTAGAGTAGTGGTACGGACTCTGACCTTCACCCGAAAGGTTGTTGGTTCTAGTCCCACACTTGCTACATTTTCTGGCTATGCTTCGGAGGGCATGTAAAGCAGGCGGTCCCGGGCTTTCTTAGTTGAGTGTAAGAGGGCTTTATAGCCCTAACTCCGCTAGGTTGGCTTAGTAATAGAACAAAAAAAAGTCCTCATTTATTTATTTTATTTATTTATTTATGAAATTGAAATTCGTACATAGTGCACTGCACTCGCTACCTATCTATTGTATGTAGTTATTTGTGTACGCACAAAATTGTACGTGGAATGTGACGAAATTGGGAAACACGTTTGTAATTTTATTTCTCGCTAATTTTTACTCGATATTCGGGAGTAAAAGGTATAAGTAATAGAGACTGAGGGGACTGGGATTTCTTGTGATCAGTAACTAGTAATCGTTGTAAATTGCAATCCACTCACACATTTAGCAATGAGGCTTTTCTAACAATCTAGATCTACAGATAGACCTAGATAGGTACCGTAGTCCAATCGGCCGTCGCTTTTAAACACTAAACGTAAAAAATTGAAACACGGTGACGGGCAAAGGAGCAAAAATTGTCCCATCCATGCAATCAATACTCTAGGTATGCGTAATTTAGAGGGACTTAATTAGAATTAAGCGTTTGTAGTACAATCCTCCATCCTGCTTTGAACATCAGGAATAATTTTAGAGCCCTCTCAGCCATCTTCTCGCCCATACTTACGAGGGGACCATTAATGCATCCTTGAGGATCTTTATGAGAATATACCTGCCCAAAGGGCTTTTTATTATCAAGAATTCACTTTCAATTTCAAATTGGATTTAAAATCCATTTTTCATACCAAAGGAAATATTGTGGGGGTGATTTGAAAATTGTCGTAGGTTGCAGCTACACTTGCGCTTGATCTTTTTCTTATTCTGGATTTCAATATACATATTATAAATAAATATTGACATTTTTGTTTTATTACTAAGCCAACCTAGCGGAGTTATGGCTATAAAGCCCTCTCTAACACTCCTCTCTCCTCTCCTTTACATACCCTCCGACGCAAGGCCAGAAAATGTAGCAAGTGTGGGACTCGAAGGGACAAGTCTGTACCTACATATCCTGACAATATATTATAGATATGGGCACAAAGCATCTTGTTTTATTCACACTCACTCATCCACTTTTTGATAGACTTACGCGATATTGTGCCTCCAACTGTTTCATGGAATAATTAAATGACACATTGACAAATTCTGAACTTACAGTGAACAGAAATAGTCATTGACTTTTCGATGAGACTTCCGGGAAACCTTGGGTTCTCAGCTCTGCAGGTAACCTCCCTGCCGTCGTCTTCAGCGGAAGGCTTGTAAGTCAGCACTCCTACAGTAGAATCGTTGTTTTCTTCGCTCTAAAAAAAATTATATTGTAAAGCACCTAATATTGTGCTTGCCACCTGCAAAATATACGTAAAGGTTTTCATGGCACATTGAAGACAACTGGCAGGAGGGGGGGGGGGCGTTGAAAGGCATAGCCCTGTTCCCTTTGACTCTTTGACCCATCAGATATGACAAAGTCCAGTCATATTATATTATGAGTACTTATTTAGGAAGAGGCATTCGATATAAGCGTCCACTGCGGTTCTAGCGCTTCATTGAAACTCCAAGAGAAAATTAGAAAAACTCGTCCGAGTTTACTCGAACATGCTTTCAATTTTTCAAAGTATACGAGACTATCGTAGGTACTAACATAATAATATATATTGTATATATATAACATAATCATTTTCGGTATTCTAGCAAAAATCAACAAATTATGCTCAATTCATCAAAAACTATAGTGTACAGAGATATTGCCTTTCCCAAACAAATAATATCGTTGTTGGCGCCTCCAGTTCTACCTCAGACCTCTACCCAGTAAGGAAAAGGATGTTCACGTGGCTCTCCATGTGAAAAATCTTTTCCTTATTCTCGCGTTGATTGTCATCAAATTATTACATTGTAATGATCATCATGATCACCGCACCGTGATGAAAAAGCCGGTCACCTGTGAATTTTCCGCTCTATTGCTTTCCCGTCTTTTCTTTCAAATAATGATGCAACAGGAAAGCATGTTTTCCTTAATGATGACGATTTTATTAACTTTGCCTAACATATGTGAATAAGTACCAACGATAGTAATTTTATTATGATTGACAATTAAGGAAAATCCATCCCTAAGGTATGAATGGACCACTTCAAAATGTTGTATGTTTAGCCTCTGAGTTTATTTAACTTATTATTTTTTACAATACATTAGGTACCCATAAATTCTCCAATAAACAGGCTCACTCATTTACTAAATGATCATGACACCTTAGATCCATTTATGCTAAAGCTTGGAATTATTCAGAGGAACTAGTAATCAAATTTTATTGTAAGAATGGTAGTTAGGGTATATTTATATATTACGTTGTTCTTTGGTAGTTAGGTAGGTTTTTTTTATAAATTTAAATTAATTAATAAGAAGTTAGTTACAATAGGCTATAAACAGTAGGAATTTTTGTTGTTGTTGTTGTTTTTTCGCTTTACATTATGTAATATTTATACACATAAGGGCTACGACTGTGGGATGTAATAAATTTTTTTTCTATTTTCTATTTTACATACTAAAGGATTTTCAAAACTGTCCTCAACTGCAGTGAGCTACTCGATTACAATGCATTTGATGAACTGAGGTTGCTTAAAAAATATGAATAAATAAATATTGACTTTTTGTTCTATTAGTAAGCCAACGTAGTGGAGTTCGGGCTATAAGGCCCTCTCTTACACTCAACTAGGATGACCCGGGACCGCCTGTTTTACATACCCTCCGAAGCATGGCCCCATAATGTAGCAAGTGTGGGACTCGAACCAACAATTTTTCGGGTGAAAGTCAGAGTCTGTACCACTACTCTACATGTCCTGACACATACTGTGGTGTCGTATAAGGCCAGATATCAATCAATACATACGGTGATAGTAGCATGACGAACAGCCTCCCCCTCCATAAACCAGGAAATTTTCGCCGGAGGCACGGAACCCCATGCTTCGCATTGAAATTGCTGTGGCCTGCCGGATGAACGGACCGTTCCAATGGACGAGACGAAGATTCTCTCCGGTTTCACTATGAATGGAAAATAAAAAACATATATAATTTAATTAGTACACCAATTCAATACAAAGTACCAGTTGGATGATATTTTGCGCATCGCGTGTTTGAATTTTTGTTGATGTTTACATTAATTATTGGAAAATATAGCCTACTTTAGAACAGAAAATGCCTACTTTTTAGAGTTTCCGTAATAGATACCTATATGTATTTATTAAGGAACAGAATAAAAAATTTCCCCACTGGAGAAAAAGGTTGCCAACCGCTGGGTTTGAGCCAGCTCATACATGCTTTCCTATTTATGCAAATAGTAGATACAGGCATGGCCGTGCCCAAGGGGGTGGTCCACCCCCCGAAATAATTTTTTTAAGTGTAAACCTGTCTTTTTTGAAGAATTGGAATAAATTTATTTGAGTTTGAACACTGGATATAATGGATGAATTTAATTAATAAATTGCGTAAAAAAATTTTGGACCCCCCCCCCCTCGAAATCGAAATCTGGGCACGGCCTTGGATACAGGATTTACTAATGTGGTTTTTCTGCTAATACAAGTTTACCCGTCCCTAAGCACTAGTTTTCACGTTAAAGCTATTGAATGAAGTTATTTAGTTTTCTTAATTTATTTCAGTTTTCTTAAAAACCCAATACCTGTCTGGGTATGCAATTTGAAGGGCTTTGTTCTTTGCTCTATTTAACGCCCCAATCATCTAAACTTAAGACATCGATTGACCTCTTGCAAGGTCAAATTAATTAAATTTTATGAAATATTACGCAATTCCTATGAGCGATTCTTATATGGATATTATTGGTCCAGTAATATTGTAGTAGATTTCTTTAAAACTTCCACAGTCATTAAAATTCATCGGTGAGTCCATGGAATTTTGTCTACAGTAGCATTGTTTTAGGAAGTTATTTTCCAAACTTACAGTAGTAATTTTTTTATATTGTTACTGGCATCAAGGCCGTAGCCAAGGGGGGTTCATGAAGGGTTCAACCCCCCCCCCCCGGAATTAAATGGTTTGATACTAGAAGAATCGGATATTGAGAGGGAAAATGAAAACCACTATGTAATAATCAATGAAATTTCTAACCCCCCCCCCCCCCGAAAAAAATCCTGGCTACGCCCTTGACTTGCATGTTGAGCTGAGCCAATAAAGATGACATGGACATTACAAAATTGGTCTCGGACTGTCCCATGCTTAACCTGCAGCACCCATTTTGTCTCAAATCAGGGGGCCACAGGGGGCACTACCCCTGAAACCAAGTTACACAACGCGCATCGGTAATAGTTTACCGATAAATTCTGAATTCCTGTGCGGTGCCCCTATCACCATCAGATAAATTCTTTCGTGAATGAAAGTAAACCTCCTCGAGGAGTTTCAGGTATTTTCTTCACGGACATGGGTGAGAAAGGTAGACCATAATGCGATATGTTGTGAAGGTCAGCTATACGTGAAACCTCAGTGAATAGGTTTAAAGCTCCCGCTTATATCTCACCCTTCGGACAGGTTCGGAAATAGATTTTTCTATTATGTCGGTTGTGCGCTCATTCAAACGTTAAATTGAAAACGTAACGTGAGACATAGGGGTGCTACCTTCCCCTGGGCTCATCCCCATGCCATTCCAATACGCCCCATCCCTCTCTTTGGCAAAATTACAAGCTACAGCTGCACCAGTTTCAATTACTAGCACATGAACTAATCCCACACATTAACTAATTGTTGCAAAAAATTGATTTAATGCACTGAGAAAGAAAAGTAGCTTGCCACAAGACATATGGTATCTCCCGAAGTGACAAGCTACTGTCTTTTCTTATTTCCAGAAAGTGGAGTTGCTTGGAGAGAAGCCGCTTGGGCTAAGACTTTCATGTCAGCACTCCTTACCGTTTATAGCTTAATGCTCCTGGTTCTTGTAAACAGCAAATTCCACTTTTCCGGTGTCTATCCTGCGTTTTTAAATTTTAAGTGCGTAACTAAAGCAAGACTCCTCAACTTCTTGGCGATTGAACAGAGAGCAGAAAGGTATTATTATTAATGGAGATTTTATGGATGTAGACCTTCTCCCCCCCCCCCTTAGCTATGCTGGAACCGCTTCTCAGCTCTACTTCATGATAGCCGTGTCGTTTTCTGCTGTTAAAGTTGGTTAAGGTCTTGCGGCTCAAGATGAGCCATGCCAACTCCTTATCATGGACGTCGTAAACTTAACTTGTAGTGAACCCATTGAACCTAACCCACGGTTTTGATTATGAAATTGGTGAATTGGTCATTGGCAATTACATAAAGAAGCTTAGGTCAAGACACTTGCCAAAACGTTGTCTTGCCTGAAGAATTGTGCAGCTCAAGACTTTGTCTACAACAATATGCAATACCGGAGCGGTTTCTTGTGCTAAGCAAAAGCCGCTCAAGACACTGGGTTTGTTACGGTTTTTCAGTGAAAGTGGGGAAAAGGCTGTTAAAAATAATTGTTCCATTCACTGTACTGTATGTGAGAGTAAACAGACGGAATAAAAATACTATTTCACGATGTGCAACTTGAAAATGATTTTTCCTCCATGATTTTCTTGTTCGTCTTGATGTTTCGGCAAAGGCTCCAAATCCATTCAGTCCATACACTTTCATCATTAAAAGGTTATTTCGACTGAAGGGCTCCCTTCCCCCTCCCCTTCTCAGCTCCAGAGGGGATGACAATTGTGTCGTTCACGGCTCAAGAGTTAGAGAAACATTATTTTTGAAAACGTCAAACGCATATGTGTAATTCGCCATTTCGATAAATTACATTTCCTGACCTTTACGTGAGTTAGGAAAGAAAAAGTTGCATTACATTCCAAATACAGTCAACAACATGACATTAACATCGAGGTAATTTGAAAATGGAGAGTAATAGTTTGGAATCCTCGTATGTAAACTTATGAAAAATATAATAAAAATAAAATGTACTAAGAAACTGTTGGGCTGACGATTGCCTTCAATTTCATAATAATGATTCACTCTGGACAGCCAGGTCTAAAGGTAAAACACGTGTGTACCAGTGTATACCTATAACCTGCGATCATCAATTACTGTGCGTCATTATTAGCCAATCAGAGTGCTAGTTACATGTCTTTTAGACTAGACTACTCATGGGTAGGCCTCCTAAATTGATAAAAGACTTGTAAAGGTGACTTAGAGGGCAATTACCAGACAATTCCCAAAGACGATGAAGATAGAGAGAGCTGTTGCAAGATGCGATTAGGATTAGTGTATTTACAGTATATTATAATAAATTGTATATTTTTAATTAAGTTCTTTTATTGTGTGCATCGTCCAATAAGGTCATGTTATATGCCATAACACAAAACAATAGTATTTGTAGCACAGTAAGTAAAGTAAAACACTATAGTGTAGCACTATCGACTACGATGGCAAGGTGGTAGCGGGCTTGAACTTGTGCCAGTGAGACATGTCGTAACACAGGTACAGAGGTGACTGAAGTGGTCAATCGGATACATTCATTAAATCGTTATTATGCGATGAACCTTTTATAGTGAAAAAAAATTTAAAGAAAGTACTAGGCTTTGTAGTAGTTAAAATGTACAATACTATAGTATGACACGTTCGTTTTTTAGCCAATTTTCTTTGTTATGTTACAACATTTAAGGGATTCACGTAAAAAAAATTGTGGTTTTTGGTTAGTGTACTATTAACAATTGTAAAAGGATTATGTCAATATACAGTACGAGTATTTTAATTTTACCACAGGCTATGTAGTTATTTTTGGCAACCAATTTCCTTATAAATGTTATACAAATTGTTTTATATGTATTGTCGTTTCATCAAGAAAATAATTCCGTTTGAATGGGTACATCAAATAAAGCTACACCTATTGTCTCATAACCCAATCCTTTTTCCAATTTCCTTCTTTATCAAATCCTATATCGAAATTTATCTTTCCTTTTAAGCTTTTCCCTAAAAATGCCTAGAGTAGACAAAAGAAATTGTTATTGTCTACTAAAATGTCTACTCTTCCATAAAAACAATGGCGCCGAGGGGCGGTCTAATCGACCAATATTTGGAAAGCAGTAATATCGGTATATTTGAACAGGCGCTGTTTGCGGCGGGCACTGAGTCTTCGAAACCGAGGCAAGGGAAAATTTCTCTCTCCCTTCTTGCCACTTTCATTTAATACCCTAATTTCGTTACCGAAAACGGGCGAAGTTGAGCTTCGTCTCTTGCCAACAAGTGTCAAGTTATTCCACTCGTACAACATCACTCACGTACTCAAACTTACTTCATTATGCCACATTCATTTTCTTGGATTTCTAGTCTGTGATTTTTCTGATTTAATAAATTATTGAGTTGTAGACAATCATGAGATTTATGTAATTGTGCGAGTATTATCTTTATACAATGTTAAATAATTCGGTTTTCTTTTTCAATTGGCGATCGCAACTGCATTCTGTTTCCAAGAACTTGGAAAAATTTCTTCGTGCTCCTTAAATATTCATCTGGATCGCTAAGCTCACAAAGCTAGTTAGAGGATTCGAGCAGCTTAGGTTTGCCTTTAGAGCAAGCGAGTTAGTTGAATTTAAGATCACTAAGATCTAAGATTTATGAAATTTTGATGATATCTAGAAGGCAAATTTTGATCTTGACGAACTTCAGGCTAAAATTAGTTGCTTATAACAACGTTGCACCCATACAATATAAAACCCCATTACATTGTTAGCTTAAATGGCTATGGTGTGTAAATCTTAGTCAGTTTTAAAATTTCAATGGGATGTTAAATATTTAAAAATCTGCCAATATTTAGAGACTATTGGGTGAAAGCCTTATAATTGCGCAAATCAAATATCTATCGTAGAACTGTCAAAAATATTAGGACAAACAGAAAAAAACACGAGTGATCCCGTACTGTTGGCTCGAACAAAGTTCCCATGAATATTCCATGAAAGTAGAATCGCCCAATTAGTCATATGCGGAGAGCATTGCTGTATTCATTTTGTTAAAGTTGTACAAAATAACTCACTGAAAAAGGGAAAATAATAATTGCTTAAAATGCCCCGTCACACTTGACTTGGAAAAAAAACAGTATTTTCGTCCTAAAGTAGTGAATTCGCCATTAAGAAATAGGTGCGTATGTAAACGCAATGAAATCTAAGTTTGGTAAAACGGGTAAAGGTGAGTGAATATGTTAAATTTTGTAGCAGTTTACCGAACGACACTAGTGCACACACCACCAACCCCATTCAAAACTACAGTATTGCTCTACACATAAACATACAACGCGTAAGCCCCAAAGGGCGTAGCGTTAAGATTTAAAAAAAATGGTTAAATTATGACAAGGTACCTAGTTTGGCAATCAACCCGAAATTCCATAAGAAATTTTGCCAACATTGACCATTACCTTACTAATAAAACTATTCTCATACTGACCATTAATAAACTTTCAATTGGGAGAAAAAGTATGCTTAATTTAACTCAGTGGCGTATTTATGCCCCCCTCCTCCCGAACAGGAAAATATAGGACGAAATTAACTATTGTGAGTTGTTTTAATGCGAAATTTGCCAGACTTAATTGATATTCGGTTCAACTGTGAGTGGAAGCATATTTTAAATACACGGACTGACACGCCACTGAGTGGTAATTAAAGTACGTTATTGGATGGAGAATAATACCGTAAAATCTCTGAGTATGACACTGTCCGCAGAATTACCATTACATTGTTATCAGATTCCATAATATAGGAACAAAATTTACTGAGTGCCCTAAAGTTGTGGTGATTCAAAAGGAAACATTGTCACGAAGGAAGACGAGAGAGATTGTAACGCAAGGTCTTCACGTAAATTCAATAGTGAAAATTTAGTTAGTCGGTTAATAAGGAGCCGCAAGTGCTGGTACGAAGTCTCAGCAATTCAAAACCACTGCTTACTCTATGTTGAGCATATAGGGTAACACAGCATTCTTACCCGGGTTCGCTAACTTGATTCACGGCTTAGTCTTACCTTCGTCAAGTTTTTCTCGAAAATCATCCCCCAAAGTTTTAACTGATTTAACCAATATTTCACACGTTGTTACTGACATCCCGTATCTGTTTTTCTCTCAGGTGACTGGTGGTGTTCCTTTTTAACCCCATTTCTGAATTTCAGATAAGACAATAGAGTGAACGTTACAGCCCTTATCATCCCGGATATTTTTCTTCCATTATATATTGTGTTTTTAAATTACTTCACACACCTCTTTTGTGTTTTATGCTGTTATTTTTACGCTTGAAACTGAGGATACCTTATTGTATATTCCTGATATGGTGCTTTTATAAAAAAGGATTTTTGTAAAGTTTTATGAAAATACTTTAATGAATATTAGTACTTTCAGTGATAGGGAATGGCAAAAGTATTACTAAGTAGTACTCCTAGACTACTACTCGTATAATTTTGGCGTTTTCACTTCACTGAAAACTGCATATATGCTTTCCAAATTGTAATTGAAACAGAGATCAATTTATTCTATAGTAAGTTTCTAGTTAAATAACAGCTGTAAGAATCTATGACTTGTCTCAATTTGGCGCCATTTATTCCGCTACATTGAAATAAATAATGTTTAGTTCTCAAGTGCAAGTTTTACCAATTTTTACTAGTGACTCACTTCAACAAAGTTTACTTGTGAATAAAAAAATATAAAAAAACATTTTGTCAGTTTGGCGTTCTATATCAAAATGCTACTTTCGTTTATCCATATCGAGACTTGTAGGAGAATGAAGTGTTCTTCTGAGTATTCCTAGAGACCCATATAGTATGTATGTCTGTTTGGGGGTCGGCACAAAATAATACACTTGTAATTTATCACACAATTCATACAGCACAGCCAAAAAGCGGCTTTGGTGGCAAGGTAGTAGCGTGCTTGTACTTGTACGAGCCTCTACATACCTTGCGATCGGAGACGTGTCGTAACTCGACACAAGTCATATTTTTCAATATAGGAGAGCTCTTGTTCCAACGCTGTTTAACCGCCGTAACCGTACAAAGTACAACCTTGGCGATTATATACGACAATAGGTCACCTAGTGAGACAATTGAAGGGGTTATTCGGATACATTAATTGAATTGTTTGTAAGCGATTAACTTTTTTTAAATATATATATATATAAACTATTAATGTACGTAAACTACATGATGTTTGGACAGTTTTAAACTTTACAGCAATGGAGGCAGAGTTAATTTAAAGTGTTCACTAAGACAGCGAATCACTTTAACCCCAGTGATAATAATACAGCTCGGAATCGCAAGTTGAAGGATCATAAATTTTCATGAAAGTTCGTATGTATGGGTTGGAAATTTCTTCCCCGACCTAAAATATCAGGCAAGAATCCATTTTATTTTAGGTAAAGTTTATTACAAAGTATGCCCTGCTCTACCTCTTGAAGGGAATTAGTGAGTTTTAGTTATTCTCTGGCATGAATAATTCATTGCCGTGCTCCTCTTATACTTCTTATGCGTCTTTTATAGTTAACTGATCGCGCTCCTGCTCTACTTTCCTTAGACAACTTGATATAGAGTCTCTGTGCAGGAAAATACGATATGTATAATAATCAAGCATAAGCAAGTATTTATGTAACAAGTTCTCTACAATTTATAAAATCAAATTAAAGGATCATATGTTCAAAGGTACCTACTGATCAAGCTCCTGCACTACTTTCCTTAGACAACTTGATATAGAGTCTCCTTGTAGGAAAATACGATATGTATAATAATCAAGTATAAGCAAGTATTTATATAACAAGTTCTCTACAATTTATAAAATCAAATTAAAGGATCATATGTACAAAGGTACCTACTGATCGCGCTCCTGCTCTACTTTCTTTAGACAACTTGATATAGAGTCTCTTTGCAGGAAAGTACGATATGTATAATAATCAAGCATAAGCAAGTATTTATGTAACAAGTTCTCTACAATTTATAAAATCAAATTAAAGGATCATATGTTCAAAGGTACCTACTGATCAAGCTCCTGCACTACTTTCCTTAGACAACTTGATATAGAGTCTCCTTGTAGGAAAATACGATATGTATAATAATCAAGTATAAGCAAGTATTTATATAACAAGTTCTCTACAATTTATAAAATCAAATTAAAGGATCATATGTACAAAGGTACCTACTGATCGCGCTCCTGCTCTACTTTCTTTAGACAACTTGATATAGAGTCTCTTTGCAGGAAAGTACGATATGTATAATAATCATGTATAAGCAAGTATTTATATAACAAGTTCTCTACAATTTATAAAATCAAATTAAAGGATCATATGTACAAAGGTACCTACTGATCGCGCTCCTGCTCTACTTTCTTTAGACAACTTGATATAGAGTCTCTTTGCAGGAAAGTACGATATGTATAATAATCATGTATAAGCAAGTATTTATATAACAAGTTCTCTACAATTTATAAAATCAAATTAAAGGAGCATATGTACAAAGGTAATGATCAAGCTCCTGCTCTTTGCAAGTGTTTTTTTACCTTCAAACATTTTACAAATAATAGATTCTAAAATATATATCAGTAGGAGGGGACCCTTTAGGACGAGCTACTATAGAGCTTACTACAACTAACACTTAAAAACTAAAATATAAGGCTAGAAAAAGCTAGAAAAATAAGAAGCGACTATTAATAATAATAAAATGTAATACCTTGCGATAAAACATGCTGACATTTTAGGTGGGTGTTACTACAGAAGACTATTCTTGTAGATTTGAAGATAAAGGCTAAGTTGTTTTGTAATTTGAGTTATGTAAACAGTTGAATTTAAAGCTACTTTAACTGATACAGGGAGCGAATTGTAAACTTTTAATGACAGAAAAGAATCTGAATGCTCAAATAAGGTAGTTCTAAAAGCTAGGACTCTCAGGCACCTCTCTGCGGCAAATCTAGTGCTTCGTGAGTGTTGTATGATGTCTTCAGGTGTATTCATACAGTAGTATTTATATATCAAGTTTAAAGGCTTATCTTTACAATTTATGAAATCAAATCATAGCGGCATATGTACAAATGAATATGCATACTGCATACCTGCATACTGTTTGTTATCATAATCCATTTTCCATGGGGGGAATATTGTAGGCTACTCTTGCGGATTAAGAAATAAGTACACACGGACGATATGCCGATGATTCACTGAGAAATTCCTCATAAGAGCAAATGGTTTGGTGCAAACCCCCAGAGTCTACTTGAGCAGAGTTGTTTCGCTGGCTTGTCGCAGGCAGATGCACAATTTTACACTCGACAGGCCAGCCTTGTAATCTTGTAAAAGTGAATTCAGAAATAGTTTTTTTAAAGGTTAGTTGCATACAAAACATTTAATTAATGCATCCGATTTACCTCTTCAGTCGCCTCTTTACGTTAGTACCTGTGTTGAGTTACGACACGTCTCCGATTGCATGGCATGTAGAGATTTGCACAAGTACATGCACGCTACCACCTTGCTATCGAAGTCGATTGTCGCAGTCAATTTTGAGATTAATTCGGGACATTTTAATGATGAAAGAAAACTAAGATATTGGCGATTTTACAGTGTATGCAAATGGTGCTTCTACGGTATTAATAAATACAATTTGCAGAAATCTGAACCCCCTTAGTATTCACAGGGCTCAGAGCTTCAACAATATAACTAATGACTTCGTGTAAAAATAATGTTGTCTGCGCTATAAAAAAGGTGGACCATGGAGCAAAAAATTAGCTTCCATTCCAATATTTTGTCGGAAAGAAAATTAATTTTTCTGCAATGCTGTAGTAGATTAATAAAGGAGGATTTTCGAAGCTACGTAGTATGAATTCTCAAAAAATAATTAAATCCCACTCATGAAAAACCAGAAGAATAAATGTTATTTAGCTGACAGAAGTAGACTAGGGAAACCCCCGCTTACGATATAACTCAGAATGAGAAGAAAATTATATTCTGGCCGTTTTAACGACTCCAAACTTACGAGTCCTCGGAACGTTGGCATGCACGAGTACGACAATTTAAAAAAAACTTCCGGGAGGATCTAAAAGGCAAGACGGCTCCAACCATCTAACGTAAATCTTCCCTACATATCCAAGGCCGTAGCCAAGGTTTGACCCCAATGGACCCCCCCCCCCCCGAATTAAAATGGCTTGATACTTGATAGTATCGGATTTTGAGAGAGAAAATAAAAACTACTATGTAATATCCAATGAAATTTCTGAAACCCCCCGGAAAAAAATCCTGCTTACGGCCTTGTACATATCTACAACCATTTTCGATTCCCTCCCTTTGGGATATGTTAAAACGTGGCAGTACACAAATTTATCCGTTGAATTTAATTTTAAATATTAAGCAGCCGATAGGTGCGCTCAAAAGATCTCAATGTATAAAACATACGACTACTAAGGCTACGCGTAACTGAAAAATAATGTTCTTCCATGAAGAAGCACGAAACTTTTAGCAAACAAAAGATTTTTTTACATAGAAGGAAAGCAAAAGAATTAAGAGTCTCCTTTCTGTAAACAATGAGAGAAATTTATTTTCTGGTCCATTTAGCCTTGTTCACATCTGGCGCAGCCTGGCCATTCTCACCACTCGCCACAACTACCGACCCAACTGTCCGTCCTAACGGTAATCATCCCGAAGGTTTCCTGTCTTCCTGTGTTTTCCTTACTGATATCTCTAGGTAGTTAAGCTCATCTACAGGTATTACCCGGATGGAAGACTTTTTAAAATTTCAAGCTACTCATATACTTCAGTGAAATTGCGACTATAAGCTAGCTAAATATTGAGTTATTGGTTCAATCGTTCTCACAGCAGCTAGGCCCGATAAGAGGAATACTTCCAGATTGTCGTAGGACATAGGTATGTAATAGCCTAGTTAGTTTTTGTGAGCCAGAAGAGTAGTAAACTGTATTGCTTGAGCTTGTCATTTCACCCTAACATTATATTGTATTCGAGAGAATGGGAAATAGGGAACACAATAGATTTCTATGAAGGAGGTACCTACTGTACATTCAGGTATACCAGCAAATAATTCTCTAGTAATTTATTTATATCATGGTGTTAGGCTTCCAAGCTTCTCGTTGACAATACGATAGCTACCGTATAGTTAACTATGACTTCTTCTCAAATAATGTTTAAATTGTGAGCTAATGTTGTTGCCTGCGCCATACCCCATACTATTTTCAATAGATTACCGCCTTTAAAAAAAGCAGTACACAAGCATACAAGCGTATTTATGATTAGTAGAAACATCCGGTTTGTACACTGTTTATATACGCGGGTAATTTTCACATTTTTGGTTCGAACGATTTCACAAAAGCTTAAGTTTTAATATACTAAATTTGAATTCTTTAACAGCCGCTCCGCCATGAATAAATTAGTAACTTCACTTAGGTACGTTTCATATAATAATGCCATAAAAGGCTCAAAGGCATTGTTAATAAATGCCCTTGAATTAGAATCTCCCTAGGGTACTTCTTATGTGAGTCGCATGGGCACTATGAGTCACAATAGAAGACTTAAATTTAAATTTTTAAGGACACAGTCTTCTCGCCTTTATGCATACTTGATGGGTAATTTTTCATTTTCCCATCCCGTGTTAGAGGAAAAATTACTTCCTGGTATCAAAAGCCTTCCTGGCAGTTAATTTACTGTTAAGAATGGAAGCGTTTCTTAAAAACAGAATTTCTATGCTTTGACGACGAAGAAGGCTATTATAGTGACACTAAATGAGAATCTTCAACTTAAGTCTTAAAGGTTTCTACTTCTACTTCTTATTACTATAGTACATTAACAACCCATGAGCATTTATGATTGTTTAGGAGACACAAGACACAGTAATTATCCGTCGAAATTGCTTATTAAGTATTTATGTTTTAGTTTTTTTGTCTTTTGTCGTAATGTAATTTAATGCAATTATAGTGTCTGTCACTAACTGATTTCAACACTGATAACTACACCTGGCGCCCGTGCCAGGTTCCGAACAAGCTCCTTAATACAAATCAAGTATCCAATCAATTAATGAGATTACTATGCATAGTTATCTTAGTCGTTTTTCCTAAATCTGTCAGACTATAGCCCATTCATTATTCAATGTTCCGGCGTAAGTGCTCCCGCCCAATGTGGCAGGAACTCCAATGCTTCTCCAACTTTGGTTCACTTGCTTTACATAACAGTTACCCACAACAACCGTTGGTCATACGATTGTTGGTTGGTTGCTGGTTCTCCACCAATCACGAGCAAGCTGCTGCTACCTACTTACTTTAAGCAGTGCTAACCCCTTAGCTACAAATATTTGGTACACAGTACAATGTACGCTAGTTCTTCGTTGAAGATTCGTTTACTTCATTGCTGACCACCAGCGTTCAGCATCCCAACCGCTTAGGATTCTACACTAACCGACTATGGAGTTTAAGGATACTCACAATAAATGTCGAAAAAGACCTCCTTGGAGAGAGGTCTCACCAGGTGTCTGCGTCTAGCGTCCAACATCCCAACTGCTTAGGATTCTACATTAATTGACAATGGAGTTCAATGATACTCACAATAAATGTCGATGGAGACCTCCTTGGACAGGGGTCTCACCAGGTGGGACACGACCACTCGGCATTGCAGCCTCGTGTTGAGGAGGTCTCTGCTAACATTGGGCCTGCTGTAGTGATTCACCGACAAACTCCCCGTCACTGACTCCATCACATCGTCTAGAAGCTCCATTTCCCTCCACCAAGTAACAAGAGGTTTTGGTCGGCCTGAAGAAAACATTAAACTGCTGAAAACGTTTTTTTATGTCACCATTGACCGTAGCATTTGGAAACACAATGCTTCTTTCTTATCGGTACTCAACTTATTCGGTTCGGTAAAAATAATTTAATATTAATATTCTCTTTAGTTCTCCTAAACTAAAACATACTTCCTTATTTGAGCCGTTTTTGAATTTTATGGAAGCGCGCACTGAAATTTTTTTAATTCGAAAATTTAACTATCTCGTTCTTCTTCGTTGAACGCCTGAAGCATTTAATTGTAATTACCTGACGATTTTATTTTATACTTTCTTGTACTTGTATTGTATAATGTAACAGAAACATATTTATTTATTTATTTATTTAATTGTAATTACCTCCTACGACGTGGCACGACAGATAAAGATCGTAACCCTGCAGATACGGCCCTGCTACTCCTGCGACTTCCCGGCCCTGGTGGTCGTAAACCGTTGGTTCTGACGGCATCACTGAAACAGCGAGGTAACCCACAAAGTTGTATTTGCATCTGCAAAACTGTTTATTTACAAAAGTGCTTATACATCCGCTCTTATATTAAAATGTTTTGTAAGCAAATTCAAGAAATTGGCAAATTCAAGACGATTGACATTAATTGGAAAAATCATTTTTTCTTACGACGATTTCTGTCATCCGCTTGTTGAATAGTCTATTACAATATATATTGACATGGTGCAGTTAACTTCAATACCTGTAAATTATACGATTATGCTGTCATTATTATTGTCATAAATTGGAAAAACAAAACTAGAAGAAATTGATCATAGCGTTAAAATTGATGATCAAAGAAAACTTTGTCTTTGTTCAAAATTGATAAGCTCACAGGCTTGGTCAGTTAGGTAGCTATGCAGCTGCGATAATTGTCTATGTACTGTATAATGTTATTAAATAAGAAACAGAAAATCTGGAAGAGAGGGACGAGAGTGAGATCTGAGATCAGATCTTTGCCTCCTTTCTTTTCGTTTGGTCATTACAACATTTTCGTTCCCAACCGAAAACACCCCGTTTTATGACAATACAAGGCAAAAAGTTGTTAATTTGCCATGACAACTAAACAAAAACATAATTTGAGTTTTCTATTATATGGACATCCAACATTTTCATGCAGCTAGGCCTATGTTTAAATAAAATTTAATAATTACCTTATAGTAGGCTACTTTTATTTGAAATAACGACGTTATTGCAACGAGAGGTAAATCCTAATTTTATCGCAATTTATAAGTTTTGCATTGGGAACAATATCATGATTACGCGATTCACGTGTCTATGGCATAAAGTTATTGCGTTTAGGCCAATACGTATGTAGTTCTCCTTTGGTCTTCATTGCTTACCAACTAGAGTCATGTTATACTGAAAGTTCCTCGTAGGCGAGTCAAAGAAGTCCACCCTGCAGCGGTAGATACCTTCGTCTTCAGCAATAACGTTGTTAATGCGCAGGCTTGACGGTGAGGACCCCTTGCCAAGAATAAAATAGGTTCGCCCGCCAAGGTCACTGCCCATTGCCCAGTGTAATATACTTCCATTCCGAGCATCCAAGCTGCAACAAAATAGCAAAGCACAGTATGTATCTTTAAATTATCTATGTATAGGCGTCGTATCGCGTTAAGTAGCTCAGGCACCGACTTACCAGGTTTCACAGTCCTGGTATTGTGGTATAGGTAGTTAGAGAGAGAGAGCTGAAGCTGTTGCTAGATTCCACCTCAATACCGGCCATGACTACCTTCAGGCCCACCTACACCACATTGGCCTTGCCGCCGATGACACATGTCCACTATGTCACGGTGGAGGAATGGACGAAGACCACCTGAGGGACTGCACGGCTCTTACCTACCCGAACGACGACTTGGTGAACCGCTACTGGTAAGCTCGGCGACGAATGGTTGAACTACCATGTTCCGGCGTTGGATAAAGTAAGAAAGGCGCCGATTCCACCGACCGGCTAGGGCTAAATACAAAAACGGTGACGTGGTAGCAGACACTCAAGACTTTAAAGGGGTTTCCACCTACCTCGCATTGCAGAATGCAAATGACATTGACGGAAATGTTTGTTTTACTCTATGCCATCGTTAAAATTGATCAATTATCATAGAGTAAAATCACAAACAAACTAACTAAAATTAAAAAATGGCGTCATGGGATATGTTAATTACAAACATTTCCGTCAATGTCATTTGCATTCTGCAATACGAGGTCGGTGGAAACCCCGCCTAAGTCTTGAATGTCTGTTACCACGTCACCGTATTTGTATTTAGCCCTAGCCGGTCGGTGGAATCCGCGCCTAAGGGACGGATCCTTCGGGAGGGCGGTGGGGGCGGTCGCCCGAGAGAAATAGTTTTATACTAGATAGAATGTACTTTTGAAGGAAATTAAAAAAAATTATTACTCAAGTAAGAGAATCGCGATATTTTTCAGGTCACCGTCCCTGGGTCCGGTTTCAATTGTAATCAGTCGAGTGTTGGTTGGCAAGTCTGTTTGTTGACAAGGTAACAATTTTTAAAATTTATGTAAAGAAATTTAGTGAAAGTGTTTATATTTCATGCAGCAACTTCCAATAATAAAAGATTGAGTTTTGACTTGTGCTATAGTTGCAATAAAATAAATGGTCAACGAAAACCATGTAAAAAATTGAAATAATTTTCAGTGTTTATAATTATTTTAAAATAAGCTGTAGTGGCCATATGTACTTTTGTACAGGACATGTAGAGTAGTGGTACAGACTCTGACTTTCACGCAAAAAGTCAATATTTAATTCTTTTAAGTTTAGTTTTCTCTAAAAGGTAAAGTAAAGGTAATCCAATCAGTTATTTTGTCACCCCTTGCCACATAATACACGACTGATTCCGAAAGGGACCGATAACTTCCGGGACAGCAGAAATGAAACTACCTATACCTATAGATACCTGTGTATTTGTCACCTAGAGCGATCAACCACCGAAAAATATAAAGAAAATAAAAAGGATTCCACCCCGGCTAGGCCAAAACAAAGGTTCGAATCCCGTTCCCGTTCGCTCACATCTTTAGAGCTTTAAACTAAATTAAATTAATAACAACTCTATTAACAATCAAATACTGCACCGTATTCGTCCAGTGCCCTTAGCGTAATAATAAAGGAAGGATACTAAAATAAGGAGTAATTAAAAGAAATTTAAGAAAAAAGCAAAAAGTTGGCATGTTAATGAACAGCAGCAAATTTGCCTGAACGTAAAAATCGGATGCAATATCAGTCCCCAAGTTTTCATTCTCCCCACTTACTTTACTTTACTTTCACAGAGTTTTATCCCTCCCACGGGGTCGACGGCACGGATCCTCACTTCCCAGGTGTTCCAGTTACGTGCATCCCTTGGTGACAGGCCAAGGGACCTGAGGTCCTCAAACACTTTCGTTTCTAGGGACATCCTTGTTCGTCCTCACACGTTGCACCAGGGTTTCTCCTCTTGGTGTGGGGCCACAACCTCCGTTCCCTGAATTTTTCGGTGATAGGGGTTACCTGCAACTGATGGCTGGGCACCAGTAGTCCAACCCGCGGCCATCGCGAGATTCGCAGAAGCAGAGAGGCTCGACTAGTGCGACTGGGAGACCTATGGACCCAAATTGTGCCCTGGGTCCCGTCTACAACTTCATACTACTACTACCTACAACTCCACTTGGGTATCTTTCTCTTGTCTGTCAGTTTTTACCCGAGGGAGTTGCGTAACATTCGCATCACCACCACCGCCATCGGGTGCATGCAAAGGACCGGGTAACCCTCAAATTATTGCTGCACATTGTGAAACACATTTTGCAGGATACCTACCGTACCTAATTGCAAAGTTAGTGCAGGAAAGTCAGGTTAAAAGCTTCACACTTGCATAATTTAGAAACAGACAGCGTAATTTATAGTGGGGGACATGAGATTGATGTGAAAACTCGCATAACGTTGCTCATATCTCCTGAGTTCCATTAACCCCATTTTATGTCTCAACGTACCTATTTCACTTGAATACTCCTGTCTGCTCTATTACCAAGTTGATAATTTTCTAATGACAAACCAGTAAAGAGCTTATTTCCGAATTTGATGTGTGTAATGGGTTGACTGATAACGGCACCGGAATCAGCTGTAATACTAGTATTATGTTAAAAATTTGTTTTGTTGTCTTCACTTTACGTGAACAAATTGCTCATCTTTCATTTAATTGAAACTGGAAATTCTACACTCCCTTCCATTCATTATTTCCAGGAAATGACAGAAATGTCGAAGGTTGGTATTTACCGCTATTGATTAAGTTAATACCTGGTAATTAGGGGGAAACTATAATCTGACAGTATCTATCGTATTCCGTCACAATAGAGTTTTCGCTATCAGCATACAAAAGTAAAACAAACAAAACACAGTGGAACGACAACCCAATAAGGATCTAGGCGTGAGGACTGGCGGAGGATCCTCTATTTTGAACACTATTGTTTTTAGGGACGTTATGGTCAGTAACATGGCCGGCAGCCGTGTTTTCCCCAACCGGTGAAGGTAAGGTGCCCATTTGGTTTGGGGGGATCAAGGTCAGTTGGAAAATTTTTCCTATCACGCCTAGTATCGAGCCTCAACCGATTGACATGAGCAGCACTACCTGAATATGTACGAGATTTGTACGGTATATTACCTTCCCTTCCCCAAAATTGTCTCTCACCATATTTCGAGCTTATTACCTCATTGGCTAGAATAAAAATGTTGTGTGTATTATTTCCCATTGCGCCGCTGATCCAGCTCAAAATGAAAGCATATGCATTGAAATCTCTTGTTTATGCAGATTCTATGAAAGAGCCGTGTCAGCATCAAAAACTGTGAGCACTAGCACTTTTTGAAATAATAGTCTTGTTTGTTATTGCTCTTGTGAAGAAAAATCATCTTTTTACTATTTCTCCCTCTTCTTTTAGTTTTATAAATGACTTCCATTGGCGCCTACAATATTTTATTCAATTGTTAATATATATTGTTTTCAAATATTGAGTAATCTACTGTCATTTATAGCAATAATAATAATAGTGTAATTCCCAAAATAAATTCAGTTACATAAATTTAGAAAATAAATTTTTCTTCTTTGGGTCCCTTGCCATTGTGCAGCCATTTGATTAAGAGTTTCTTATATAGTAGTTATATAGTAGGCCTACTTCGCCAGAGGCTTATTAATTAACACAAAATTTCTTTGCTAATTGCTAAATTTTAACCTCGAGTGTTAGTAGTCTTTGGCTGGCGTCCCGTCTTCTTTTAGAGATTAATCTCTGATACTTTTTAGAACATATTACACCGTAGACTTTGGGAGAATATTCTCTCCGTATAGTTAGGTCCGGTGCTCCCAATTTCTTATAATTTACAATCTATGACCGCAAGTCTTCGGATATAGATTTACCGTGAACCGTTTTCGACGGACTGAAGATTTTACAGCAATATTTGGTTTTAGGGGAACGCAGAATTAATTACGCAGAGTGAAGTGAAGAGCAAGAATTACGACGAAGACAAGTTATAAGTTTAAGAATAATTATGACGCGAGGGGTACAAACAAACATATGAACCCGCTCTTGCACATTCGAGCGAGGGCAAAAATATAAATTTAAAACACTACAGTATTAAAAGTACCTACCACCTAATTAATACAACCTTTTTATAAACAGACGTCAGACGTCGATTTTCTTTGGTCTCATTGTCTTATATTTTGTAAAATTGCACAGAAACTGAGTATTGAATAATGCTTTCATATCCTTTACTATATTGAAAAACATTTCCGTGACAAAAAGAGCAATTTCAGTCAAGCGAAAGGAAATTAAATTCGCTGACATAGATTTAAAAGTGTCTTCGATTGCTTTGCATTGCCTATAATTACAATGAACGAGGCCACAGAGAAGGAAATTGAAATAAATGCCATTCGTTTGTTAAGAATATCTCGGAGAATCCCTTCTGCTGAAACTCGAGATTATTGCGCCAAACTCTACAGAAACAAAAGGATGAAGTTGAAAAGATTTCCTTGCAACTTTTCTCTGACAGGAAGTGTTACTGTCTGTCAGAAAGGTTGGAAATGACTATCTTCTTGGTGACTTTGTTTAATTATAAATTCAGTGACCTACAGTCTATTACACAAGCGTAATGCTTAATCCATGGCTGGCTGGTTTTAAACAACGAATTGAGCAGAAAGGGCTAATAATAATAATTTCAAACAAACTGTGTAATGAGTCCGAGGAGACCTGTATTATCCAAGGTTAGGTGAGATTTGTAAAAGCAATGAGGCTGTTTCTAACCAGCAGTGAATTGAGTTGATAGTTTCAGCTGAAACGAATAAAAATATTAGTTAAAATTTGAAGTGAAATAGCCATATGTGATTAGATTTTTTAATTTTCTAATCATCCAGTTTAATAATATAGCATAGATTCACTTTAAAATAGGGCGGTGTATGTGTCAACGAGATATGATGAATTTCTGGTTGAGCGGGGTAAACATTACACAGTCTGCCATATGGTGTATAGTCGAGCTGTAAACTGTGAACTAGATTCAATATTGCAAAAGCAAATAAAAGGGCTCAATAAAGTTGGCCAATATTATTTCCAGTTAATTGTGAAGGGGAAGTGTTCCGGGGGTTGGAAGATGAAACTCCGCCAGCACGGTTGCGTGGTCCTGTAAACAGAGCTAAGTGGATCAAAGCTCGGCTTTGAATTCCACAAATACTGCCATGCATTATACGCAATTGGTGGAACCAATGCCTGGACCGTTTGTCCGGAAAGTCAATATTTATGGCCTCTGCTTCATTCCGTTTTTCCAATTATTCTAATGAGTGCCAACTCTGATAATACTCGGAAAGTGGCATCTAATTTACTGAAAAAAAGAGACATCAACTTATTTACAGCCATAAATAGCCCTTTTATGGCTGTGGGCGTTGTGTTGATTTATCACATAAATTGACTGGTACTCTTTGAGTTGGTAATGATACTTTTTATTACAATGTAATGAAACGTATTAATTAGGTAACCCATCATAAAAATTGAAAATGTACTAGGTCGGTTATATGGGAAAGTGTAAGACGTACAAAGAAACAAACTACTTGAGCTCTTTGGGATATGTAAGATTTTACCGTAATTTTATTGCAATTTAATTTAAGGAAAAAAAAATCAGCGAATTTCTTCTTATTTCTTTTAATATCCACCACGGGCTACGGTCTAACGGCTCAAATTTGAAAATTGTAATATATTTGTATGTATTTCTGCTAGTAGCATGCAATAAAGTCTGATTTTCCCAAAATATGACAGGAAAATGGTTACCTATTTAGGCTACATATAATAAACTATTGCTATTTCCAATATTATTAAAGGCACTGGACAGGCCTAAATAATGATCGATGAAATAGCTTGAAAAATGGTTCGGAATCAACTACAATCAGGAGGTCCATCCTGTCAGTCAACGCCCTTTCTCCCTGAGGTGAAGGGGTCTGCCCTTAGGGTGCCTTAAGTTAAGAAACAGACTCACTAGTCAGTCACTCCCCCCGCTAGACTGACAGGGTTGCTTAAAAGCAGACATGCGATGGAAAACAAACAAAACTTAAAAAATTATTTTATACATTATGTTTTATAAACACCTATTGCCCTCGACAGTGGTCGATCCTCTGAACGGTGTATTGATGAGTTACACAACTTCCTACCGCGTCATATACAGCACAAATGCATACTTAGGGATGACATATTTAAAATTATGTTAAAGTCAGGAAACATTTCTATCTTTTTCGTGGAAAAATGGTAAGAGCACTGCGAAGAAAATTCAATGCTCCATTTTGAAAACGAGTGAAAAGATGTTTCCCACAATCCAGCGCTGGAGTCAACCAGCTCAAAAGAGCGAGCTTGACATTGATGACTATTTATTCAAAGGATTGGCGCCTTAACTAGAAGGGAGGGAATGTCACTCGCCTGTCACACCCACAATCACCTTCTGCAACTCTTCCCAAATCATTTTTGAGTTAGTGTAATGCGCGATCCAAAAAAATGGCGAAAATAAAAATGAAAAGTGATAAGTGAGATTTTTCCGCGGCTCCAGAATAGAAGAATTCTTCATGGCGACAGTTCCATAACTGGTGACTTCTCATAAAATTTAGAGAAGACGGTGAGCAATATCGGAGAGCATTGTAAAATGCTTTCTTTTTATAAATACTAAAGTAATAACGTCATTTACAATTTGCCTTCATGTGATTTTTAAGTTGTGTTTCTTGTGTCATTTAAGCCCCCTGCTTAATTTTTATGACAAGGATCAGCCCTATTTCGGCCTCGTTACGTTCTTCATCAAGTCATTTCATTATTTATCTCTCTCTTATCTTTTTTCGAAACGTCGCGTCGCCTTAATATAAGTGAAGTACATCAGGTAGAAATTGCTTTTCTCTTTGTTGCAAACTAAGGAATAAAAATTAACAATTCTACAGTATGATAATTTTAATTTACCATAATTATAAGCACCCGTACCAGTGGGCTACCTGGGTATCAATTTGACTACTTTTTATACGGATAAGTACCGTAATAATTTACAATTTTGGGTTTGCATTTTTAATAGGTAGATCAACTTATTTAATGGTGTTAATAGTGTAAATTTTACCCGAAGGTAATTATTTATTAAACTTTGTTGAAACAAACAGGGTGGCACGGCAACCTATTGATGGTTTGGGGCTCAGGACTGGTAGTGGATCCCTTTTCATGGCCACTGCTGCACTGCTGTATTTAGGATGTGGTAGTGGCATAGTCAGCAACCGGTAGCAGTGTTAGTAAGGAACACTTCAGGGTTAGGTTAAGGTCTTGGCCAAGGAGGTTTACTGGGCTGCAGCCCCGCCCCTTCCGAAATCAACAATTAATTGTCTATAATTGATATTTCCTGTGAAATTTGAATTTGTTCATAATAACTTAATATTGGGGGTGTCAGATTTTCTCTTTAATTTACCACAACCAGTATAATTACAACGACAATCATTGAATCATTTTGTACAAAAGTTATCAAAGGATTATGAACAGTTAAATTTCAGTCACATTTGTTGGGTCATTGAGAAAGAAAAGAGAGATGTTGAGCAGCGAACCGCAGCACCATTTGGAACAAATCCACTGAGTTCAACCGACGCGACGCAAAGCATTTAACAATTTGCATTGCAGTGTGGATTAGGCCTGCCCAACTATATAAATTTTCATGAAAGAATGTTAATTTGCGTTGTTTACCTCCAACATTTGAAGCAAGCGCTACTGAACACTAAAAATGATCTGAAACTAAATTTGCAGTTGCGAGTCAATAGTCCACCATCAATTTAGAAATGAGCATAGCTTATTTTATTGAATAAATAAATATAATAATAAATAGCGTTTAACATGCCATCATCAGATCATTCCGATCCAAGACATTTACATTTTCCCATAACAATTCTATAGCTCAACTTAAAATTATTTTTTATTTTTTTTATTATTTTTTTTATTTTTAAAAGGTTAAATTGCATACAAACAATTTAATGAATGCATCCTATTAACCTCTTCAATCGCCTCACTAAGTCACCTAATAGGTACTTGTGTCGAGTTACGACACGTCTCCGATCGCAAGGTATGTAGATACTGGCACAAGTACAAGGACGCTACTACCTTGCCACCGAAGTCACTTAAATTTTACAATAAAATCAAAGGTAGTAAATCGTTAAGAGGAAGCTGGCTGTACGCATTGGCCATCCCTGAATCACCCTAAGATGGGTTGGTATTTATTTATTATTTAAGTTAATACTTCAAGTTACATAGATTTGGTCTACTCAATTGATAGAGCATAGTACTACGACGCTTTATTTAGTTTTAGCATAGGGGGTTTTCAGGGAAACTGATAACCGACAGAGATTTACCGAATTATCGAATTTATGGAAAAATTATACCAACATAAATGAAAAACACCTTATAATAGGGTGTATGAAATAGTCCTCTAGGAATTGAGTAGACCAAATCTTTATAAATTTAAGTATTATCTTAAGGAAAACATGTAAACCTGATTCAGGGTGATCCAGGGGTGGCCAATGTGTATGGTCAGCGTCATCATAAGCAATCGTGAGATTCATAACACCCTGTAAACAAATTTTGAAAAGATGTAGGCTAGAAAAGGGGTCTATATCATCATATACGTTAATTGTTCTTAAAATTCTAGACAGTGGAGCCTTGGACAATGAATCAGCAAGAGAGTTCTTAATCTTGTGTTCCTCACATTGACTCTGAAATGAACCCTTTCCGAAATTCAAGTATCTTGTGGGGGCATCTAGCATACTGTTTATTAGCATGTGGAAGAATACACAGTCCGCAAACACTCTCTTATACCTGAATGAGCTCATCTCAAACTCCGCAAGAAGCTGGTAGCATCACAAATCTCTAAATGAAAAATACCACAGCTTCAAAAAATACAAACTTATAAACAGGAAACCTCTTCCAAAATTGAACATCCTTGACGTCTTTTTCAAACAACTTAAACGAAAAAAGACACCGTAAACGGCTTTAAAGTCTCCGAAATGCTTTTCGCACTTTCTCCAATCGATCAATGAATCAAACCTCGGGGACAATCTTCAAGTTTTTTAGGAGAAATAAAATATTGGGAAATACAGTATAGAGAAACGGAAACGGAAATAAATGATTTGACATCAAGTTGTGTTGAAATTCTCTCGGTCGCTATGACACATTCGCAACACATCAACGAATCTAGATAAATAATGAGTATTGCCACTCGCGCCCGATAACCAGTTTTCGGATAAAAAGCTTAAGACGGAATTTACGAGAGTACATTAATCACGGGGATGGGATGGAAGAGAAGAACGGGAAGTTGTGTAGAGTTGGGGCACATTCTACATCATCTGTTCGGCTGCTTATTCTATGGCTTATCGACTAATCCGTTATGGTTCGTTCATTTTACTACAGTGCTCCATTAAGTATATTTGTGTGAGTTCTTCGGTAATACTCTTCCCGTGACAATTTATATGTTTATTAATCTTGAAGATGATGCTGACTGCCACATTATTTGTAGCTTCACCATATAGGATAATAAATCTGCATTGACTTGATCGGGAAAGTATTGACTCGTACCCAACCTTGGTGAAGTCATGCTTGTTATACGTTGTGTCAATGGTAAGCTTGTCTCAGCTTCTCCATTTTCAAATCGACCCGTGGCATAAGGGACTAGGGTCAGCGCCGGGTTTGGCTATGGGGCCAGGAAGGCCCCCACATAATAATTGCCTCCACAAAAAAGTCGCAAAATACAAAAGTGCAATAGATTGAAAAACCAAAGCAAATAAAATTGTCGACATATTTTGCGGGACTTTGTGTCTACATTTTATCATTTATAGTGGAATATTCGTCTAAGCCCAAAAAATACATAAGACTGCTCCGCCCGAGAATTCACACAATTCCGGCTCTCGGGCCCCCACAAGGCCAAACCCGGCACTGACTAGGCCTGAGCACTGGCAAAGGATGCTCTCTGCTCTATTTGGGATGCTGTGGTCAGCAACACGCCCTGTGCATGCCGTGTACCAGTTTGCCAATGGTAAAAAATTCATTTGAAAACCATATCAATAATGTCAGAAAAATCCATGGGGTCTTTGGCATTGGGCACTATAATATGAACACCTAGGTCCATAAAAAGTTCATCATAACATTGTTATTAGTTGGGTAAGTAGGCTACTTTGCAAACGAACGTACTGCACCAAACCTGCCATGAATATGTAAAGTCTGGAACGTAACAATTTCTTCGTTTTCCCCAGTTATAATTATTTTGGACGATTCTAACGTGGGTCGGTGGGTCATGTTTTTTTCAGAAGTAGCATCCTTCGATATCCTTCGATTAAAGGCGGTGCCGATTTACTCTACTCTCAGAGCTTGACAAGAAAAACAAACAGTAAAAATGTCGGTCAATTAATTGTCAGATTAATGGAAAGAAAATTCAATCAAAAATATATAAAATATAATAATTGCTTCTACTGGAAATACTAAAATGAAACAAAACCTGCATACAACAGTTCCAATTTATTAATGGAAGATATTTTTATACTGAAGGATGCATTCATGCATTGTAATTCAAGGAAAATATACTCTTTAACTATGAAACTCGGTCCCATAACTTACAATTACACGAACGATATTTTATCAGCTTAAATTGAGGTTCCATCTCCATTGAATCGATCACGAAATAAAAATAAATAGAACGAATAAGAGAAGATTATCTTTCGTCGAAGGATGGAGAAAAATACACAAAACGATTTTCCCATCTTTAAGTGGCTTATCATTTCCCATTGGAAATTTAGGGATAAAGTTGTCTTGGTGGAATGGCTTGCTAGTACTTAGTGTAATCGGCATTTTCTCCAACTTATACTTCTATATTTTCATATTATATATAATGCCTCATTCGTACATACAGTGTAGTGGCGTAGCCAGAATATTTTTTTTGGGTGGGGGTCCAGTTTTCATAAAGTTTGCCCGGTTACGATAGGTTTTCAAATCGGGTGGTGTTTCATTTGGCGCTCCACCTCCCCCCCCCCCCGGGATTTTTTATTTAAAGATAGGCCTGAAATAGTTTGTCGGTAAAAAAATTTGATTTTGCAGACGATAACTTGAATAACTAAACTGGAAAAAGGGGGACCGTGGTCTCCCCGGCGATTTTTTTTAGATAATTATCTAAAAAAAAATTGCACTTTTGCTCAATTTTGGGGGGGGGGGTCCGGACCCCGCTGACCCCCCCCCCTTGGCTACGCCACTGCGGCGTGACTGCTGAGCGTGGGATAACTGCGAGTGTAATGCTTGCAAATATTTTATATAGCATTTTCTGTCTTCTTAAAAAGTAAACATTTGAAAACAAATTTGAATTCTAAAGTGACAAGATTCTTAATTTTCTTAGACTAGTCCTGATCATTCCCTGATTATACCTAAGTAATATGATATGGCGGCGAATTCCATTGACATTTTTGTTTCTTATTGTATATATTGTTATATTTTAATATATATATTAATTATATATACTGTATAGTATTATATTTAACTCTTGAGTAAATACTTCTTTTTACGAATTCAACTGAATCAGGCACCAACCTTTTATAACCATCAATCTGCATAGACGTAAAACGACGATGAAACCTAAAGCGAAAACATACAATACAAATAAAATATCTTTTCTTTAAACTAAAAATTAAAAATTTGACCTGCTTGCGGTTTTAACGGCAGGGTCCCAATTCATAATATTAGTCGTAAATTTTTAACACTTGTTAAATAGTGTGTCAGAAACATGGATCCCACAGGTGGAAGGAGGGCTATTTTAAATGAGTTTTACGCGGAACTCGTAAAAGTACAAACATAAATCATAGGGCCGTTATTTACCTGCTGCGGTCATTAAGTCCATCACATTCTCCGCTTACTTTATATATTGTACAATGCCCAGCCTCCTGCTAATACACAGTTGCCCCTGTCAAACTTCACCATTTTCCATTTTTCACCAATATTGTTGTGTTGCATTTTATTATTATACTATACATATACAATATATATTATATATATAACTATATTATATATATAACTATATTATATATAGAGTATACAATTTCCCATTTACATTACGATAGGGAAAATCAATACGCTACCTCAGCCTGATTTCCGGGTGATGACGTCATTTTCTTTGTTGTAATCTTGTTTATGAGTGTACAGCCCGTAGGAAATTGGCAGCCCCAATTTTAATACTTTTTACTTTATATTTCATTAACTAAGCATTTTATTGAAGATTTGGCTCATTAAAGTTGTAGAAGACTACTTAAGCACCATATAATTGATATAATAAGATATTTTTAATTTTCGAAATTGTTAGTTTTTTCATAAACATGATAATATTTTATAAACAATAATTGTTCACGTGTAATCGATTTTATAAAAAAAAAAACTGTAATTTCGAAAACAAAAAATATCTAATACATATATGATGCATGAAATAGTCTTCTACAACTTAAATGAGGCAAATCTTTAATAACATGCTTAGTTAATTAAATCAAATGTATTACATTTCGGGTGCCTATTTCCTACGGGCTGTACACTCTTAAGGTTGAATCCCATATTCAGGTGACTTTTAGACCTTCTTGTCTGTTGAAGTTCTGTGGGTACTTGTAGATTTCTATAGCCTCTCCGTGCAACTGGGGGGGGGGGGTGGCTTTCAGAACGACCACGACCTATCATCCCGGATTCCACTGCTTCGTCGCATAGAATAAATATTTACTTAACACATCCGAGACCGCTTATGGCTTCCTTAAATTTCACTTTGGCATACACCAATTCCATATTAAATCCATCCGTACTCCCCGCCACTTTGTAATCAAATCAAGGACGGATACAGGGGGGGGGGGGGGCAGGGGGTAGCTGCCCCCCCCCCCCGCCAAAATTTGGTTAATTTATTTATTACGCTCTTATTTAATCGATCCTACATATGTTTTTCCTATTTTGACCCACAACTCCCCCCCCCCCCAAAAATGGCTGGACCCGTCCCTGAATCAAATATTTTATCGCGTTTCAAAATTCTTCATAACACTTGAGTAAAGTGAGCAGTACTGGTTAGCCCTTTAAGAAGCCCTTCGACCCCACGGCAGGGTCGTGACTTGCGTTGGAAATCATGCCCAAAGGAGATTTTTTTCATTTATAAAGGGCTGCCTCGTAAAGTAGCCACCTCGCTCGTTATGACTTGAGGGCCCATTAAGCCCAAAAAAATTGTTGACAGAAAAGGTTCATCTTGTCTTCTTAGTGCACGTCCTGCTTTGCCATTTTATTTATGATGAGTGAAATGGGCAGTTATCCGCCTGTATTACGGGTTTATAAAGTTTACAACGCCCGTAAAAAGTTGACTAGGGGACCAGCCCCAATCAGCAGTGAAACATCAGCTTACCCCGTGGGATTGGTAAAGCTCCTGCCGGCCATCAACGTTTAAGATGGATCGCTGTTTTTGTCTGGTTCAGGAAGTTGTCAGCATGGAAGAGGGTGAGATGCTAGCGTCCTCGTCTGCCTCTTCATTCCTCGTTAATGAACTCAACTTGGACTCATGACAGACTCCTGACATAACACTAATAGCTTCTAAACCGTCGTCCCTGCTGAAATAGGTTTTCATCGGGCAAAGATCTACAAAGATATTCAGTCTCTTTCCCTTCACTATATGATGATAGTTTGAACTGAATGCAGATAATAATTTTATAGAACAACCTAGTTAAATTAGAAGCCATAAACTTCTAAATTTTCAACAACAACAAACCTGAGGAACCATACCTAATCCCAAAAAAATTGAGAGGCAAGATGTACGAGTATTGTACGTTCCATATGAAAATGATCTTACCACATTTCAAATGAATATATCGTTATCTCCGACTTCTGTCCGTTTGCCTTATATATTAATTACTTACTATTTTTTTGAACAAGGGATGAATTCATGTTCAAATGGAAATGTATGCAAAAAAGGAGGTTGCCATTTAAAAAAGATCAACTATGACTATGACACCAGGTTCAGGTAAGGATGTCGACAGTCCTATCATGTACAGCTTCTTAAACTAGGTTTTTCAGTATGTATAATAAGTAAGTATTTTTCAGAGGAAAATGCCACACATGAAAGATGCTACACACTTGTGACACACCCTGTATATACAAACAGAGCTTTATACAATTTTCATTTTCATTTTCAAAACATTCAATCCTATCGCTAAGCACTTAGCAGCGTGGGTAAGATTCAGTAGGAAGTCTAGGTAACCCAAGTTTTCTTTGAAATAGTTACAGAAAATGTCAGATAAAACTTGGGGAGTTACAGTTGCAGTAGGTAATCCATTGGATTTAGACTAGACTATTTACCGACATGCGGAGTTTTTCCGAACCTATTGAAAACTCGAATAATTCTACATGGTCTTCTAAGGAAAAATCACATTGTTGTAAAAATGTGTTTCTCAGACATAAATACTTTACTTGTACTCTTATAAAAACAAATTCCCGTTTTATTTCAAATTACGCAGTTGGGCACGACATGGGAGTAAGAATATACTGTATATGGGTATGATTCGTGAATAAATTGCAACTTCTGTACATACTGTCAGTTCGTTTGAATCTTTTATATAAAGCATGATTTGAACCGCCTAAAAGTGAAATATGAATTTCCGTTATTTAAAAAAAAAAATTAAAAATAACACCACGAGGAATACCTTGGCATCATCTACTACTGTATACTATACGATATAAAAATAATTCATGTTTATCGGATGTCCAAGATATCGTAAGTTACGAAACTGATCAGATAGTGATCAAACTTTGGTATGGTAGTGTGTTCTAGGAACGCACCCGATGGTACCTGGACCAAAACATACATAAAATACAATAAATTACAATAGATAGGACATGTAGAGTTGTGGTACAGACTCCGACTTTCACCCAAAGGTTGTTGGTTCGAGTCTCACACTTGCTACATTTTCTGGCCATGCTTCGGAGGGCATGTAAAGCAGGCGGTCCCGGGCCTTTATAGCTTATAGCTTTATAGGCCTAACTTCGCTAGGTTGGCTTAGTAATAGAACAAAAAAGTCAATATTTATTTATTTATATTATTTATTTAAAATAGTTTCGACTTTGTAAACAAATCAAAAAGTAAACAAAATAAAAATTTGGAACGGAGGAGTAAGACTTGAGTTAATTTATGAATTCAAATATAACCTGTTCGTTGGAATGTTTTGTAGGCGTATACATGGCTTGGCCTAACAGCTCTGGCCCAACAGGAAAATAAGGATTTTCGGTTTTAAAAAAAAATCACAGGGAAAACCTCGGCATTATTAATTTATAAAATAAAATGTGTGGGAGTGGAGTAGTGAGGACGTTATCCGGCGCGATTGTGAGGACGAACGCCACTCGGAAGTGGCAAGGGGCTGTAAATTTCCCATTCAGTTCCGCAAAAAAAATAATTAATGCATTTTTCTCGAGGAACGCATTGGTCCATTTACCGTGCTTCCAGCCCATAGTGGTGAGCTTTGTTCCCAAAACCACCCCAACGAAAATATCACCTCCTGAGACCGTTGACATTTTTCAAAACACTCGACTATCCTCCTTTTTTTAAGCCATGTGGACTTCTGGCTCATTTTGAATTTTACTTAAAACATTTTTTTTTTAATAAAGTATTATTCGCATACAAACAATTCAATAAATGTATCCGAATAACCTCTTCGGTTGCCTCTGCAGGTAATACCTTTGATGAGTTACGACAGGTCACCGATCGCATGATGTGTAGAGACTCGCCAAAGTACGAACAAGCTACCATTATGCCATCGAAGTGAAAAGATTTAAACTAGGCTTCTGTCTGGTTATGTGCTAAACACCGCTATTTATTTATAAGGGTACAAATGCATTGCTTTGCATAGCAGAAAAGAATTTAAAAAACTCGTAAATTTTACGTTGTTTTATCCCTAGGTGTAAGGATTATTATTACAGTTTATGCAGTTTCTGCCACGTTTTATGTTCTGATATTGCACATTCTATTGTAGGTGCGTATTGTAGGTTTTTTATGATTCTCGTTTAACCGCATTTTCCTCTCGTTATGGAAACATATTTTATTGCCATTCTACAGCATGCAACTTTTCACAGCTTACATACGGAGCGTTTATTTGTATGTAGCGTATATGTACTGTATATGTGTGTGTTATAGGTTAGGGTGGCCAGATATACTCTTCTCAAGAGTATTTATACTCTTTTGTGTTCCCAATTCGACATACTTTCTTTTTGTACTTTAGATGCAAATATACTCTTTTTTAAATCAGATCCTACTCTTTTACTCTTTCACAGAATTTGTTTATTTTGACGCTGGGGGAGAAGAGGAAGTGCACTCTTCAGCTAAATAGAAGTAACTTAGGTCGGATAAAAATACACAAGGTAGAATGGAATAATAGTTTAATTATTCAAGTAGCTATTGCTTATAATTGTAAAATTTTATCGGGCGGGTTATGCATGCGAATAATTAATCGTGTTATCCTTTGATTTTTTGATGAAGAAATAGGCGTACTATACCCGAAAAATAAAATCGATTTAAGTGATTTAAAGAGGAGAGTGTGACACACAACCCCCCCCCCCCCTGGCTCTTGCGTATTAGATCTTTTATTGTATATATATATATAGGCTACTTATACTATATGTATCTTGCATATTTACTCTTTTTTCATTTTGGAAATCTGGCCACCCTATGTTAGGTCGGATTTTGTAAATGCACATTGGAGGTACTGTCCTCCGCGAGTTGGTGTAGATGGTGGAGCGTCGTACAAAATCGAGAAGACTGGAAGAGTACTGTTGAGCAGGCCAAAGCGCATCAAGGGCGGTACAGCCAGAAGAAGAAGAAGAAGAAATTAGAGGTACTCACATATTCCATGAACAATAGGGGGATTCACTCTGTTGGTAGAACGTAGAAATAGAAAAATCGAAAAATAGCTCAGAGTGAGGATACCTCCGTACAACCGTAGAAATAGTAAAAGTTTTTAAGGCGCATTCTGTGGAGTAAAAATTGAAACTGTATACTACAAGGAACTACCAACAGGTGTGGGCGCTACGTTCTTGTCTTTTTGTCAGTTTGTTTTTGTTTTTGTTTTTAGCCGTGTAATTTGTTTTTGATTTTAGCAGGTGTTTTTTTCACTTTAAGTTTAAACTTATTTTTCATTACCTACCTACCTATGCCTAAATTAGGAAATACGTTGAAAGCCATCAACTTCCTCGCAGAAAAATGCAATGCAATGATGTGCGAGAATTTTGAAGAGGAGGAAGAAATACTAAGTTAAGCCATCGACGATATTTCTGTGGTCATGTAATTACGGTAGGCCTATAGCGTACGCTTTTGCATTGGGTCTGTCCCTAAATCTAAGGAGTGGTGGACCAACGTGCTTCCGAGCCACGAGTCCACGACGAAATGTGCGGTTTAACATTTTCATGGGAGTTTTGCATTGGCCAATTGAAGAGGAAAGAAGAGAAATCGTCAATGCAAAAATTCACGAGCTGCCTCATTGTATTGGCTACTTAGACGGTTGTGGAGAGTTCCTACTCACGCAAACAAAATTATGCCATCAAAGCGCAAGATGTACAAGATAATACAGCCGGTACCAGAAAAAAGGAAGGCGCTCATGGAAACAGTTTTAAAGCTATGATGCAGCCTCTGTCAATTATAAGTATTTTATAGCTAGACCGTTCGTTCTCTTTCAATGATTGACTTACGCCAGCAGCAATAACAATTCGTATAAATACGTATGAAATACGTATAAATAACTAATGTAATCAAATTAAATAATTAATGTATTAAGGCCTATATATAAAGGAAATATGGTTCAATGTTTTATTGATTTGACAGTAGAATAATAAATTAACACTTAAATTGTATCGAAAGACACATTTTGAATTCAATATAATAACGAAGGCTTTCACGGTTGGAGTCTAATAAAGGGACAGAAGAATCCGGGCTAATAGGCCTTGGTCGATTTCAAAGTAGGCTTCCAAACGTTTCGTCAACAACTGCTTACGACATCTTCAGTGGTGTTACGTACACCTATACTTCTAAGGTTGTATCGCGGAGGTGTCGTAGCAACTGACTGACTGAGTGACTGACTGGTGCTGTCGTGCAGGAATGGTTCAGTGCGCAGGCGCTCTCGTTTCTGATTGGGCCGTTGGCGTCATTCTTTTTGTTGTTGTCTGGGCGGTTGGTTTCTGAAACAGAAAGAAAAACCGGAGATGTGTAGACCTAACTGCATTCAATAATGTAGAATCCATGCACCACACCAATATTATAATTCGTAGCAAAATTACTGAACGCCGTATTCCAATGTAGGCTACAGTAACTCCAAATTTCCTGCAGAATAGCCCTAAGGAATAATTTACCTACATACCCGAACAAATGCAAAAAAACACAGGCCATAAGGCATAAGTACAGTACCTACGTACTTCAAAGGAACGAAGTAGTTGTGTCTGCGGCTTTTTTAAGCGTAAAACTTACGTGTTAATAACAATCAATTGTAATCCTAATTCCTAGCATGTTTTGGCGATTTTCAGATGGGTATCAACAGCAAATAACGTAAGCAGCATATTCAATTTTGATATAAACACAAGCAACTTACCTCCAAATTAAGTTTCTTGTACTTTGGCTATTAATATCTCGAGGAACTTATTAACAGCTTCCGCAGTCCACCTCTTGCTACATATTTCCTTCTGTTTTTTGTCGTTAATTTGTCTTGTACAACTCATTTTTAAAATTAAATAGTTAAATATGAGCAATAAAAACAACAAATATGGTCGACCATTTGCTTTGTTTTTGATTCCCCAAGTAGTAGAAAGCCGTAGAAAGACACGATTAACACATGTCCTTATGGCATTATTTCTACCGTAGAAAAACTGTAGTTTTATTTCTACGTTCTACCAACAGAGTGAATCCCCCTAATAGTAAATGAAAACTGCAACTATTGAAAAATCTGGACTAAAAGTAGAATATAACTGGATTTCCCTAGTCCAATTAACTTTGCTGCTACGCTACGATAATCATACATAGCAGGGAAAACAAGGGATTCCAAAAGAGGTACTCTAGGTTCGACGTAGCATGACAGGTGGGGAAATAGGTTTTGGCTCGACACATTAAAAAAAAAGCAGCTGCATATAACATCACTGCTCTAGATCAGGATTATTACGGTACTGAAGTCACAATTTTGGAATTGTGCAAGAAATGCTCTAAATTAAAATAAATAAATAAGGACTCTTTGTTTCTATTACTAAGCCAACCTAGCGGAGTTAGGGCTATATTGCCCTCTCTTACACTAAACTAGGAGGGCCCGGGACCGCCTGCTTTACATGCCCTCCGAAGCATGGCCAGAAAATGTAGCCAGAGTGGGACTCGAACCAACAACCTTTCGGGTAAAAGTCAGAGTCCGTACCACTACGCTACATGTCCTGAAATAAATTCGCCCCAGATAATAAATTGTGTAGTAAACAGAAAAGTGACATCAACAAGCCAGATTATTGCATACGTAAGTTATACAATGCTCTTATCTGTACTCGGTTAAGTCATGCTTTCGCCTGTTACATTGCGTCAATGGTAAGCTTGTCTCAGCTCGTCCATTGTCGCTTGTAGCCGGTGTAGGTTGATATCGAGGATATAAACCAGTTTGCCAATGGCCAAAAATTCTTACGAAAACAATACAAATCATTTCCGACATCTATGGTGTCTTTGGCATTGGGCAAAGGACCTATGGGCCTGAGACCATAAAAAGTCCTTAAAAAAATTACAATTTGGATGTATAAAAATTAATACTCGTAGGTAGTGTTTCTAATTAATTCAACATAGAACATTTTAAATAAAAAGTCCTTGAGGATATTATTATTTTTTAAAAATTATGCTACAACATAACTTTATAATAGATTGCAACAGCTTGTTAAAGAAACAAAATAGAAGTCAATGGAAAATGAGAGCAGCAACTGGACAGGAAGTTTCGAGTGCAGACCCTACTTTATGCCTGGGGGCTCCAAGTAGGCAACGAGTCCGTTTCCCTGCAAATAGTTTAAAATTCATGGAAACTCTTGGGCTATTTACAGAATCTCACGGTTCCAACGACGTTCTTGTTCCAATATTAGAACTTGGGATCTTCCCCATCGATAGAAAGGCTCATTGAAGCTGGTTTCCAACTTAAAGTGCAAATTAAAGCCAAACTTGAGAAAGCATAGTTTTACTACTGCCAAACAATTGGAACCACTTTCGAATTGTTTGTTTTTATGTTAAGCCCCTGCGCTCTTAGACCATATATAATACTCTATACACGGCATTCTAGCATGAGAAAGTTGGGACACCAACATTATGTTTATCTTTTGCCAGTGGATGATGTCACAGCCGTCAGTCAGTCACCCGAGTAAAAGTTTCTAATTTAATATTTCAATCTTAAATTATTTTCACCAAAGTTAAAAAATGTTCTCTCACTCCAATTAATTAATTAACTAATTAACTAAACAAAACTTGAAAGTAACAGGTTCGCGCCTCTAAAAGCAGCTGCTTTTGCACATTTGCCAGTGTGCGACGTCATTTTGTGTTGGTCCCTCGAAAATTCTAACATGGCATTTCTAGAGTATAATATGGTCTAACCCATGTATACTGTATAGTACCGGGAAACGGAGCACGAAGCTCGGTTGGCGCAGCTAACATTTTTTTTTAATATACTATTAAACGGATCAAATTGTAGGGCAGAGCCTCTGAGGCGTCTTTTGATCAGCTATGTTGTTCATCTCTAGCTGGAATTATTTTCATCACATCCACATTTCACGGCTCATTTTATGTCTTTCTCTGTGGTGCGTATTACATTTTAACATCTACAGTGGAAGGTATAAATCAAAGTCGTGCACAGCTCATATTACATAGTAGCCCTGCCTAACCCTTATGTGAAATTCACAGACCTACTTAATTAAATGTACCTTACCATATGGTAATCAAGGTGAAAACATATATTTATCAGTAGTAAAAACATTGGAAGGTAGGTTTGCAGTGTTTGTAACTTATAGTTTTTCATTTCATTATTTGATTCAAACGATTGCCAAAACGTTAAATTTTAATTTTATAACAAGTTATATATATTACAAATTATATTATATTATAAATTAAAATTTAATAAATACAACTTTTTTCAATTCCCAACAACACATAAATAATTAGATTACTCGTGACTTCGTGGTATTTCATTTTAATAAACAAAAAATAAAAAATAACAAAAACTTAGAGTTTTAGAAAAACTTGTTATAACAACCCGAATTAGTAAAACCCAATAAGGGTTTTATACTAACACAAGTGGGTTTCTTAGACAAAGTTAATTTCTTTACGATTATTTGGGTTTTACTAATTCGGGTTGTTATAACAAGTTTTTCTAAAACTCTAAGTTTTTGTTATTTTTTATTTTTTGTTTATCCCAAAAACACGCTACGTTATGTGGAAGTTGTCCGAAGTCCTATTTATTAAATTTCAACGTCTAATTTTATTAGACCTATAAAACCTAGTTTTACCTGTAAAGTGGTATGCCCGAAGCTCCCTTGAACCACAGTACCATGTTGAGGGAGTCCTCTCCTTCAGGTATTGTATCACATGGCAATTCAACGTCTTTCCCAGGTACCGCCCAAATTACTTCAGCCGGCACTGAAACAAAAAATGGTCCAACTCGTAATATTGGCCACTTTCTACTTGATGGCAAAACCACAATACTTTCACTCGTCCAAATCATAATATTGGCCACTTTCTCCTTGATGGCAAAACCACAGAATTGTCACTCATACCGTATTTGTTTAAATATACCGAGAAACATCATAAAGAACCGGTCCGAGTTTACTCGAACATGCTTTCCAATTTATCAAAATTAGTAGATAGAGAAAATGAGTAATTTCATGGTAAATAATTTTCCTATGGTTAAATTTCCGATATCTCGGGGGGGGGGGGGTGTCCACCTAACGTCACTCGTCACTGGTGGTGATGTAAATTCTAGATAGGTCAGACCAACACATCACCACACAGCAATACTGGCAGGGCACGCAATGCATTTGAGCGTGAATTTTCTATGATTTTTACAAAAACGTTTTTTTGTACAAAACCAAATACTTTTTTGGGAAAGCAACCTGTTCGGTTTCGTTACTCAATTTAACACCTAAAACATACCTGAAGGTAGAAATCATCGATAGAAAGGTGTCGCAGAAAAATTATTTTTTAGTCATTTTTCATTAAAAATTTAGTCATTTTTTTTTTTTACCCCCAGAAGCAAACTATCAAGGGGCAAGTGAACCCCCTGCATTTTATCAACATTAACAACAGCTACAATATATGTGAATTTAAAAGAAATCGTTGGAGCCGTTTTTGGGAAATAATTTTTTTAGAAGTTTTTTGAAAATAAAACCCCCCAAATTGAGTTAGCCCAAAATAAACAAAATGGTCCCGAGGTATGATTTTTGTGAACCTACATGCCGAATTTCATCAAAATCGACCGAGTAGTTTGCCCGGAAATCGACGCACAGACAGACAGACAGACAGACAGGCATTTCCTGAGACGGTTCCTGGGACCTTAAAACATATAAATCCGTTGAAATCTCGGAATCGAAAATTTCGACCGTCACAAAGCTTTCCTTATACTACGTATAAATTGGAAAGCAATAACTCCATCATATTGGTAAACCCCACTCGCAGGTAGGACTATTGGGCACAGAAAATACAACATCTGGCAACGCAGTATCGTCCAGGTTGTAACTTGCAAGATTTGCAAGTATAAAAATTAATACTGGTAGTGTTTATAAATAATTCAACATAGGTAGGACATTTTGAAAATATACGATATATGAACGGAGCCTAAATTTACTTTGCCAATAAATGAATCATAATAAAACTGAGTTTAGATATAGGGCGTACAAGATTATAAGATAACGGCCAAAAACAACTGTGTGAATGGGAACCCCCCTAATATTTACTATTTGTAATGAGATCCCCAGCCTTTGCCAGAACAGCTGACGGACTGTTCCGCAGCTGCCGCAAAAAACTTTCGCTGCCCAGTAAAGCAGCTGTGGTGTTCTCCAGGATGGCTTATTATTACTCACAAGCTAGTAGGTTAGATCAATAAGGTGGAGGGGCCTAGGGGGTATTCACCCCCCCCCCCCCATGAAAAATTCCTCCCCCCCCCCAGATACCCAAGTCTTAAAGAAAATAAACCATGAAACTATGGTTTTGAGGGTTTTTACGAAAATAATACCTAATAATATCGTAAATAATGTAATAATAATATCGTAAATAATGTAATAATAATATCGTAAAAAAATAATTTTGCAAAAAATAATACTATGAAACAAACTTGGTATATCAGAGTGGCTGTTTCTATAATGGTCGATTTGACTCTTTACCTAATAAATAAATGACCGGAATTTACCTACTATCAAGCCATGTAGTAGTAGAGTGGTTGAACACAGTCCCAGGCCACGGTGTGGGCCCATAGGACAGTGGACCCAAGGACGGATACAGGGGGGGGGGGGGTAGCTGCCCCCCCCCAAATTTGGTAAATCTATTGTAAATTAAGTTATTACGCTCTAATTTAGTCGATCCTACATAAGTTTTTCCTATTTTGACCCTCAGCTACCCCCCCCCCCCAAAATGGGCTGGATCCGTCCCTGATGGACCTCCTGATTATAGTGGATTCCGAACCTCTTGGGAAACACAGTGAAGTCACACGATTAGTTCGGAGGTGACCAGGACAAGTCCTACCATGTTTCCCTACCGGCACTGTGTACACGACCAAGTTATCTGCATCTTTGAACCTGCTCTGGTCCGCTGGATTCAACATGGTATGGCGGGCGGCCCATCAAGCCATGTAAAAGGGGGCGCTGGAAATTTGTTTCCTTCATTTCTAGTAAAGGGTGCAATCAATCAATCAATCAATCAATCAAAATTTATTTCCAAAATAAAATTTTTAAAGTTTTTTGTCACTTCCCTATGGGCTAGGCCCGTTTTAGGGTGGAAATTTTACAATATTCTAAAATACTAGTATAATACAATGAATGCATGCAGTTAAAATACAAAATTTGTGTCAAGTTTAAAAATATAGTGAATATGTATGTAGGTGTAGTGGTGTGTGTGTGTTGGTGGTATATGGAAGATTATTATTATTTATTTATTTGTTATTATTATTATTTTTCATTATGTAATTTCGAGATCAATAAGCCATTTTTTGATGTTTTTTCTAAATACTTTATAGTTTGTTTGGTTTTTTATTTTTATTTTAATGTAAGTAGTGACTGTAACCTGCCTATACCTACTTACTTACTTACTTAACGTGTGTGCTTGTGAAAAGCTACATACAAAAGCGTTACACTGGCAAAGATTATCTTGAGATTCTGCAAGTTTCCAATTTGTATTATTTATACCTATATAATTACTATCATTGATTTACTAGCGGGCCCGGCAAACATCTTTCCCCCAAACAGCCAATAAATGTCGTGTTAACTTTTAATTTAGCTTAATTCACGATTTTATAAACATAATGAATACAAAGAATTTATTAGCTTCAATTTTCCTGTTTTACCCCGTTAAAATCGTTGCCTCCACTACATTTTTCATTCATTTTTTTTTTTACTGCGAGTCGCGTGCCGTTGCAGCTAAGTTTTGGCTTATTAATATTCGTCAACATGATAGCCTAATTGGGACCTTATAGATTTACTAAATTTATATTGTTTTCGCAAGGGGTTATTTTCTAACCCCTTTTGAAAAAAACATTTTTGCTGCACTTTCAATAAATTTGAACTTGCCTCCGTTACGTCATGATAGGGATCTTAAAGAACCTAGGTAAAGGGAGTTCGTTGATTGTAGCATTCAGCCTTCGGCTCGAATATTCCCGAACTTGCTCATTTTCGTTTAATTCATTTATTTATTTTTTAAATAGTTTAATAAGTATCCTGCTATTTGGGGCGAAGATTCATCCAAAAAATCAGTGATTATGTAAATTTGTCCAGCTGGTATTGAGTTATAAGTGTTCTAACCTTTCTAACTTTGTTTTATACGTACGGTACATACAGCATGCTATGTCTCCTTCCATAAAAAATAATTGAAAATATAAATGGCTAATTAATTCAGTAAATTACTTGCTCGTTTGTAGTGGCAGATGCCGGGTTTGGCTATGGGGCCAGGAAAGCCATGGTCCCAGGCCCCACCCTCCCCCCAAAAAAAAGGGGCCTCCACAAAAACTCGCAAAATGCAAAACTACAATACATTAAAAACCCAAAGCAAATAGAACACTAAACTAAACAACTAAGCCTAGAAGGTTTATAAGACTGCTCTGCCCGAGAAAGCCTCCCCCCGCCCCCGCGATTCCGGCCCATGGGCTCCCACAAGGCCTGAGTAGCAGTACGATAACAGCAACATAAAGGAGTATTTATGTGTCAAACCAATAACGACGATTAAAGGTCAACAGTGCGTTAGCCTACTTAGTTATTCAACAGCAATTTTAGAGCAGTCAAAACGAATTTTTCCAAATTCCCCTAAAGCGAAAAGGAAAGCGACAAAGTGCGTGGGTGGAGAGGGTTGGGAGGCGTGGCCAAGTTACATGCAACCCCCTAATTTGTGCCAAGACTTATGACTGGGCATTTCTTTCGAGTCCGCATTAGTTAATTGAAAATACCCGTCTAATAATAAATAAGCACCCTTGTCAATGTTCATGTTTTTAACATATGGTTGGTACCCCCAGCTGAGCACAGAATGACCCTACATACTGAAAATGATAATTAACTTGAACCTCATATCAAAAATGAGGCTGATTTTCTTTAAGTTGTAAGATGCAATTGTAAACTACAATAATATATGAGATTTAAACTTATTATTGCTATCTGTAAAGAACCAAATGGTGAGGTCTCTTTTGCAAAAAGGGTTATTGCTTGCTGATACTATTCACGAGAGTGTGTACCCCTGCATTGGTTAGTCTAATAACAGCCTTTGAGTATTTGTGTAGGCTCATTGAAAAGGGAAAATTTGGAGTTTACATATCCGTAGGTTACGTAGACAAGAGTTTCTAAAACTGCCGTAAAAAACCCCGCCAACAAATTTTAAATTAGTCTACCGCTTTTTTTGGCAGATCTTCAATAGCATAATACGACGTCTACTAAGGCGGGGTTTCCACATTCGTCAATGGTCAATGAGAAATATGAAATTGACGTTTTAGCAGACAATAAAGACATACTAAAAATGTCTGCTACCACGTCAATTTCATATTTCTCATTGACCATTGACGTATGTGGAAACCCCGTCTTAATGTAGGCCTATCTGCACAATCACATTGCGAAGGTTGTCGTAGTAGTCTACTGCATAATTAAATTCCTCCAAAAATCTTTTAATTAACACGCCATGTTTAAACTAAGTCGCTTTCATTCGCTGGTAATGATTATGTTTCCCCTGTCGTTGTGCAAGTATTTAGAGGGAAATTTCAGGGAAACACTAATGGAAAATCGCAAGTTTTCACTGAGGGATCCAAAAGGGGTGAGAATTTCCCAAAACTCGGGGGATTCACTGCGGTAACTTGTTTCCATGTGACATGAGCATTTGCAGAAACAAGTAAACGCGACGCTGAACGTGACAGCAAGTAATTTTACGGATGAAAAGGTGGTATGGAGAAGAATTTGGTTTTGTATCCGAAATTTGAGAAACAAATATTTACCCGTTTCATTAAATTTTCTATTTTGTCTTCAACTTCTGGGAATTTCATTAGGTACCCTTTGGTGACATCAAGCCTTGCCTTGGCTTAATTTAACAAAGTCATCATGGCCTTGTACCTGTTCAGCTTCGCAATATAGAATCGCTAAGGCAGAGATTTCAAAATGTTTTGTGCAAATGACGCCCTAATTTTTTGACGAAATTAATTAATTCTTCTTTACACGCAACCTCGAAGATAAGAAAATGGTCGGATGCTAAATTCATAAATATAGAAGCATGTGAAAGTGATGGTAACAAGCACTGATGCAACCAAGAGCACAAACTCACAACTAAATGGTACTCATGTGAACAAAATAAAAACCTTCAAATGCCTAGGAAGTAAAATGGCAGATCAACCCAAGAGATTGAGTACAGATTGAACCAAGCAAGAATAGCTTAGTATTCAAACAATATAAACCTTAGACTAAGAAAACTAGTGCTGAAGGTTTTGGTGAGCAGCATTCTATTATATTTTATTACCTGTATATGGGGGTGAGACATGGTGTATCAGTGAAAAAGTCACAAAATTATAATCTTTTGAAATGTGGTCGTCGCATTCTACAAATATTATGGCAAGGCCACGTTGCCAATGAGGAAGTTCTAACCAGAACAAGCGAAAAGAAAACTCTGGCTGCATCCATATCTGCAAGAAGGGCACACTGGATTGACATATATTGTACTACAACATGAGATCTTTGTTAGTTGTATCATAGAAAAATCGACGGGGACATCCAAGAAAAGAATACATTCTTCAGCAAATAAAGGAAGACTTGGGGAATACATCCTATGTGGAGTCGAAGAGGCCATGCCAGAATTGCGAAGATTTGAGACATCGCTGTCAAAGATTGCTGCCAGCCATCCGACAGTAACTTGAAGCGAGAGAGAGAGACAAGGTTTCTCAAAACGCAGAGTATTCACCCGACTGAATGACTACTATTCTATAAAATCATTAAAAGAGGTTTTATCTTATTTCTTTAGAGTAGACTAACAGGCTAATATTTTAAGTGGGAAAATGTAAATTAACTGCAAAAGCATGTATTTCCAGTAATTTTTCATCTGACCATTTTCATATCTTTGAGGCTACAGAACGAGGCATTAATTGATTTCGTTAAAAAGACCGGCCGATATTTATTGACATAATACCTAGGCATTATATTACGACCGGTATAGTATTGCACCAGCCCTGAATATTGCGTGTGCATGTAGAATTGTAGAATTGGTACCTACACAATTGCTATCTGAAATGTTGCTTACAAATGTCGTTCGCATGCTCTGTACCGATCCGTATTGTTCGCAACTATTTGTAAATAATTCACGCATAATAAATAGAAGTTGCCTCAAATGTAAAACAGTTAAAGGGGCGTTTAGAATTTAAATGACATTTTTGCAATTTCTATCTTCTGTTCTTTCTTTCTCTTCTTTAAGGTCAATCGCCTCACTAAGTAACAAGGACGGATACGGGGGGGGGGGGTAGGGGGTAGGTTGGTAAATCTATTGTAAATTAAGTTATTACGCTCTAATTTAGTCGATCCTACATATGTTTTTCCTATTTTGACCCTCAGCTACCCCCCCCCCCCCCAAATGGGCTGGATCCGTCCCTGCTAAGTAGCCTAATAGGTCTGCGATTGCAAGGTGTGTAGAGACCCGCAAAAGTACAAGCAAGTTACCACCTTGCCACCGAAGTCGCTTAATGGCCATTACTATACCAGGCCCAATAACAAATCATGTGCCACATGGTGAATAATGACGATGCGAAGCCATAAAAATAAAAAAGTTACCAACTTATTAGCAGTAATGCATTATGAATATGGGGAACTTAAAATTTACACAGAGATGGTGGATTTTCTCGTACTGTCGGGGAAATCCAGCTGGCAACGCAGACGTAATAAAATGGAGACAGGGTTGTGGTTAAGTACTGAATGAATTAAATTTAAATTCATTCATGTTCTTCCAGCAGCAGCAACATTAAGAAACTTGCATTCTAATTTTGCACTCTACTGGATGAGTAAGTTGGTAACATTTGTTCGACATACGACAGCTGATCTCCATAATTCTGCACGTGGTTAACCATAAAGTTTTTGTGGATGCTCCCACGCAAACAAATATGATACAGCTGTGATTTTAAAGTTTGATTTAAAAGTTTGCCGATGTTGTAAGTCACAATTTCTTAGTTTGAGCCTTACAACGCAAGTTAGAGGATCATAGGCTTGCCTTTTTTTAAATGGTGTATGTAATATGTACAACGCGCGTTAACTATACATGATGGTATTACAATATATTGTAATTTTAAAATTAGACAAACGTTTATTTAAAAAAAACGTTTATAGGCCTACCTTTGCAGTGGGATTGGAAAATTGTCAATATTAATATAAAAAAGTAGGTAGGTACCGAAATTATTTAAAACTTAAGATCATAGTCCCCCTTAGCTTTACTTTAGTCTTCACGTACCTACACGGTTTCCCCTCTTTTTTTTTTCATTATTTGTAAATACTATTGCGAACATACGCAGAATTTTACATGCCTGAGCGTTTGAAGGGTAAGTTTTAATGACGATTTCAATGTATTGTAGAATTATATGGTATATATTGTAATACTGACATTAAATTTGGGTTAATTGCTGTAAGAGTGGGCGGAAGGGCCCAAAATTCACATAAATGGAAAATAAAGACGATTTTCTTTACTCCTTTTTTTCTTCTTTCCTTTTGAATTCACCCTATTGAATTTTTATTTATTTGATTTCACCCCTGTCTGTCTATTTTACTGATTCTAACCCTTTTGATTTCATCAACTTTTTTATATTTTTGCCTCTTTAGATTTTAGCTACTATAGAAAATAAAGACGATTTTCTTTCTTTCTTTCTTCTTTCCTTTTGAACTCACCCTATTGAATTTTAATTTATTTGATTTCACCCCTGTCTGTCTATTTTACTGATTCTAACCCTTTTGATTTCATCAACTTTTTTATATTTTTGCCTCTTTAGATTTTAGCTACTATAGAAAATAAAGACGATTTTCTTTCTTTCTTTCTTCTTTCCTTTTGAACTCACCCTATTGAATTTTAATTTATTTGATTTCACCCCTGTCAGTCTATTTTACTGATTCCAACCTTTTTGATTTCATCAACTTTTTCTATTTTTGCCTCTTCAGCAAACAACAAAGAAGTTTATATTTTATATGCTCGAACGAGCACTAATTAATAGTAAAATACTCCAAAATTAACAAAAGTTCAAGGAACCAGCTACTAGCCTACTAAACAAAAAATAACAAAAACTTAGAGTTTTAGAAAAACTTGTTATAACAACCCGAATTAGTAAAACCCAAATAATCGTTAAGAAATTAACTTTGTCTAAGAAACGCACTAGCCTACTTATTATAAAAGTTCATTAACATACCGCATCAACCTTTGAAAAATAACCAAAATCACACTTTAAATTAAAAAAATTATCCAGTAAATTACAAGGGAAAGCGTTCTCAATTACGAAAAGAGTTTGCTTTCACTACCCACTTTCAGGGAGAAAATGCGACCTCTTGTTATATTAGAACAGGTGACACATATGCTGAGCGACAAAGTTGGCTGCATTAAATGCCAGAGACCGCTCGTGTCCCCTTCGTTTATTTTGAGTTTCCAGTTTCTAATCGCCTTATTTTTAGCTCAGCAGCGCTGGCATGCTTCCCTATATCTTTAGGAATGGTTGGAGGGCTGCTGGAAGACAAAGGGAAGATTAGAAGAGGTTAATGGAGGGGTGAGTTGTCTTCCTATTTACCCCAACCAAACTGGGGTTGTTTACTCAACAAATCTGTCTCCAATTGCTTCTTAACCACCCCATGTGTTAACGATACTATTCAGGCAGATAAAGGCTGTTTTGGATATGTTAATTGTGTGATTCAATTACAGGGAGTAGAAATTTCGTTAATCCCTCCTGTTCATGTTGCTGGTACCTAATCCTTAAAATTCTGGATTAAGAATGAAGTCTCAGTTACTGTTTTTGTTTGGCGAAAAAATCTGACGTCTGGGATTGCCCCACGCAGCTGATCGGGGAGCATGTGAATACCTCCGGTACCTACCCCAGATACCCAGTGTAACTTGTAATGTAATGTAATTTGTATCACAAATGTATTGCATATTGTATGATTATATTGATTGATTGATTGATTGATTGATAGCTTGAGCTGTCAGCACAGAAATCAAAATTAGTGGTGCCAGCCAAGGCAATGCTTATTATAAATTATCAGGAAACTCCGGATTTATTGAAACTAGTGCTTATTAATAGTTATTTACAGTTTCATTTTATAAGTTGAACACTATAGGTATCGACAATCATATACAGTGGTTCCCAAACTGTGCACCGCGGTGCCCTAAGGGCATCTTTGCCTCTAAAATCTAAGTGTTACTACACTCAAAATGTCTAAAACCTAACCATTCATTTCAGCCCTATTTATAAAAAAAAAATCACCCGGGGGAGACCCCTTGTTTACAATTAATTATATTAATTCCCTGTAAAATATAAACCATATTACTCTCAATATGCGTAAAACCCCAATATTTCCCCCCTTGTTCGCAATTATACTATATTATTTGCCTGCAAAATAATGTTTTTGCTGCTATCAAAATGCTTAAAATCAATCTATTTCCGGTATGTTTTCTCTATTTCTTCTTCTATTAGAGTCTAATGCAACGGCTGATCGTTATTTCTGCGATAATTAAGAAAAAATCCGTAATTTGCATAATCAAAGTCTATATCTTCCAATTTCCAAACAAAGTCAACGGCATAGACCTGGGGTAAATTTACCGTATTAGGAAAGGATTCCGGGACTTCGGGAAAATTCCGAATTCGGAATTCCAACACACGTGCTATGAGCTATGAATCACTTGCGGCTCAACCCACCCACATCTCCCAACAAAGCTTATTTCTAATTTTAAATGGTCATTACGAAAGCGCGGGAAAAACTTTGTCCGGCGCATAAATCTTTATTATTGCCTGTGGCGATGATAAAACAGGGGAGGTGAGGGGTTCCCCTATTATGTTTACTCTAATTGTTTGTCTCGCACTCGTTGCCCAAACCAGGATTTATGGGGGGAGGTGGTAGCTAATTCTGTCCCTAAGCCTCCAACCCCCCCCCCCCTCCCTATATGTCCCAACCCCTTCGCCAGCCACCTAACCTATTCTATCCGCACCCTTCTCATTTACTTCCTGCTTGTGTCATCTTTCCCCCGCCTATAAAACATCAACAAGGTTTAAAAAATGTAGCTAGGTTTTTACCTTGTTGAACGTTTTAATCCCATTGATTATGCTTTCCTGTTTTTCCTCGTTTTAAAATAAACATGATGACGTGTTGTTGTACATCCTTCCATTCGTATTTTAATGGAATAGGAAATTAGATTCTCGCCTGCTCCCAACCAAAATAGCAACTGAAATTATTCATAGTAGAAGGCTGTCTTCAGAAATTTTGACTTTAATAAAGTTTAATTAATATAAGGCACGGTAATTATCACTTTTCAGCACTATTGATACCTACGGTTTGAATATATGTTGACATTTCATCATTTGGATGAGCCGCCATTATACCTAGTCATAATTAGATGGCTGTAACTCCAGCTCAACGTAATTTTGCTGCAAGTATTACCTTCAGTTTAAAAATGATCATGTATAATCATGTCTATAGGCCGGGAGAGGAAGTCCCCCCCCCCCCCCAACCTCCTCCCGTATGCAGCAACTGACTCCCCCTATAGGTATAAAAAATTATTTCGAAAAATAAATATGCATGTATTACTCGCACGAAAATATTTCTTTTATTTTAATTGTTTCCCCTTCCTAATGACTAACTTTTTTGCACAAATAACAGTACTCGGTGCGCATGCCTAAAACCAGCCAGTATTACAGTATTAAAACACATCCTTTGTCTACCGTTGTTAATCACTTAAAATTTCGCAACCATCATTTCAAAGTGGCGAACCGTCAATAATAATACGCGATCCAAACGCTGTGCAAATATAAGCTCCTATTAACTTCTCCATGAAGGTGGACAGAAAACCATAACTCATTCTCTTCACACCAAATTTGATTGAATGTTTTGCTGAATGATAAGTTTTGATGATGCCCAAGCTATGTTTACCAGCATGCTGTAGCGAACTGGGGTCGTGCTGTTAAAATTAACTTACCATTGGATAACAGCCAGATATATGGATTTTTTTAATACACGGTTCACTTAATAAAGCGACAAGTGGGCTTTGGAAAGCTTCAGCTGTTACTTCCGTTAGCTGTAACCGAGGAACGTCTTCCTGCCCGGACGTTAATAATTACGGATTAGCTATACGCCTTTAATCAGTTTCTGACCAACCGCTACCCCCAGTCAGACGGATTAAGAGATCTCTTGTCCTGTTTTATGCTGGGATGACTTCTACTACAGCACAATTTCAGTTTCCATTCTCTTTTCAAATGGGGAGAGGAATTTTATTTCCATTCGTATATAAAATAATTAATAATAATTTAACTATATTTGAAGCGCCAAGAAGCCAAGGGGTACAAGTGAGATTTTTTGCGTTTTGGAGTTACAATTTCTCTATCTGCTCTTTATCCTAGAAACCAACAGGGCCATCGGGATCTGTCATTATGGTAATGCTAGAATTCATGGAAAGGGGGTATACCTGTACATTTTCAATTGAGTTACAAACTTTAGCCTCAATCACCTCGAATGTTTATTTTTGTCACTTACCATTTATTAATATTAATTATTACTATTATTATTACCACTGACATTTGTTCATTCATCCTTATTGAACGAACTCTTCAGTTGAAATTATAAGTTACTCGCTGCTTTGAATTCCACGTTTCCCTTTCAGCGTTCCTTTGCACCCCCTATTACCGTGTTGAAGCTCCCGTGTTACAGAATCTGCATCGCGTGTCAAAATGGACCACTTCAGTTAAATACAGCACAACAGCTTCATTAAAGCTAAATTAGCAACCATGCGTAATTTTGATCCAATAGTCCTGCATAGCTATTTTGATCAAAACATAATTTACAAGCTGCTGGCAAAGTTTGGTTTTAGTAAATAAATTGATGAGTCTCGTTTAATCTAATACATTGGCGACGAAATTAGTGCTTTGTGGAGAGCATTCAGGCAAACTCAGCATTTTGTTTGCACGAGATGTGAGTGCTTGTTGTTTACATAGGGGACTATAATTGGAAAACCATTTAAAGGCTAATTGTGTAAAATTCCCCACTGTTTTATGTGACATGAAAATGCGCATCACCAACATGTGAAATATATTCTAGTCTAACAACCAATAAGTTATTCAGTAAAAGACACACTTGTGTAGTACAATATTTTGAGCCTTTTTGTGCAGGGCACTCTTTCTAGGGTTGAATTTCAGTGTTTAGTCATTTTTCCTGAAAATTGAGTACCGTATTTTGTCTTTTTTTGCCCCCAGAACAAACTATCAAAGGGCAGGTGACATACATGGTTTTGTTAAAATTAATAACAACTAAAATATACTGTATGTGAATTAAAATAGTTTGATCCATTTTTTAGCATTGGGACCTCAAAACGTGTAAATCCACTGAAACATCAAAATTGAAAATTTCGACCATCATAATGCTTTCCTTATAATTACGTATAATTAGGAAAGCAAAACCAAAGCTTGTATAGTGACGAGTTGGGTGAGAGAGTCTATCTAGACAACAACAAAAACGTGCCAGTCTGTTTACATATTTTTTTCTTTGAAAAAAAAAACTAATTAAAAATTATTAGGTGGAGTGCTGTTGAAACTATAATGAGTTAAGAGAAGGGGATAATCAATGGAGGGGCTAATTTTTTGCTAATATAGGAAAGCTCCTGCGGAGGTCCGCGAAATTCAATTGCCCTAAGTGGCGTTGGCGTGATGAGCTGTCTGGAAGACAGATCGCCGCAGTCACTCTACGACCACTTAGTGCTGTTAAAAACCGTCCTGCAAGTAGTCAGAGCTTTGGAGTAGCAACATGCGAAACTGAAATAACAGGAGAATCTTTGACCTCTCGTTGAATTAAAATATTGATCTAATTTTCAGTCAGTTCACTAAGATACCATTCAAATAAATCTATTTCATTGTTATTCGGTTAATAATTTACAAAATGGTATCTTTACTCGAATGCCAATATCAAGATCAATAATTACTGCCCGACTAAATATAGCTCAATCTGCATTGTGCGGAGAGAAATGTTGCTCTACTAGGTGGCGGATTTACCAATAAGCAACTGAGGCAAATGCCTATATCCGTGCGGGCGTATATTAAAGAATTTTTAGTATTACACAGTTTGCTGAGGTCAAAGCATGAAAAAAACATTTTAGTTAAGGATAAGAAAGGAGGTTATTTTGATTATAAATTTTTTTTTTAAATAAAAATATTAGTGGTTTTATTAGTGAATACCTCCTCCCCCCCCCCCTAATTATTAATGTCCGCCACAAGGGCACATCCACATAAAGCCAATCTGCCCCTGGATGGGGCATAAAGAAGATCCCTAGTGGTTTCATATAAGGAAACTTTGTGTACAAATTTCAATTTTGCCCATATAGTGAAGTAACCAATGTTTTGTATAATATTTTGTCTGTACTTGTTAATAGTGTGCAGTATATTAACAACTAGGAAGCACTAAGTCCCTCAATAATTAACCAATTATGACCAAAGTTGGTGTAGGGGTTTTGCATATCAATAGACACCTCAAATATACGTGCGATGAATAGAAATGGTGTCAGTGGGCTATACTCTTGTGCAATACAGGTAACTTTCAAAGTTTTAGTGAGCCTATATCTTCAGTCACCCCCTCCATTCTTATATAAATTTATTTATGATTATATTCCATTTCTGTGGACTCTAAATAATTTCGAAGAGTTTTCAGGTGTCAATGCTTATTTTTATCCTCAAAGTAGGCCTATAACTATGTTTAAAACACGCATTATCAACCTCACCATTGATAGTCTGATATGTATTTATTAACATACAGGAACCTGAAGGCAGATTGCCACAGACCGAATCTGATTAAGAAAATTAGTGCCGAACGTTAGCCAGCGTGTATGAAAGCAGGAAGCACATACAATAAATGGAAGTTATTTTGAAGCAGTACATAGGAACCGGGCAACCAATGAGGAAGCTCTGCAACGTATAGGCGAAAATTGGGGGCAACTAGTTTGATAAGTGGAGGACCAATTGAATCTTTTACACGTTACGTCACGATAGACTACTTAATGCTTCACACGATTCTGGAAAGACATATGTATGGCTGTGTTGCGGAGTATTTGTTCCAGCAGGAGAGAAACTTCAACACATGGGGACCTGAAGAGGCTGGCCGAGGACAGAACTGAATGAAGGATCCGGAGCATGTTGCTGCAAACCAACCCCTAGTGGTTGTTCTCCAGAGGAAGAATGATATAGGAAAATTAAGATGACTATTAGTTTTTCGACCGATTGTGTTTCATTGACTACCGGTACTACAAAAGGAAATACAAGGTCTGTCCGTAAAGTAATGTCAGTGAATTTTTTTTACGGAGACTGCCCTCGTTTTACTACCGATCGTTGTAGTGATCAGTTGTTCCATGTGAGTCGGTACAGTAACCCTGTGCAAGAAGAAAAAAAAGCGTTCGCTTGAGCAACGGATGGCAATAGAGTTTTGGGTAAAACTGGAAAAGAGTGCAACCGTTATAATGTTGAAGAAGGCTTTCGACGACGATTGCCTTTCGGGAAGGCAAATTTTCCGGTGGAACAAGGCCTTTGCACTTTGCAGCCCCGCGCTGGACGGCCATTAACCTCCACTACTGTTGTCTTTTGAAGGTTTTAGTAATGTTTAATTTATCGGAAATCAAATGGACACTTGCACGTCGATCAGTGTTCAACAAGTCACGCACATGTTGCCCATTGGCGTTGGTAGTGGAGGTTGATGGTCGTCCAGCTAGGGGGCTTGCCGTTGGCGTCTTCCCGACCTTCTGCGAAGGCCTTGTGCCACCGGAAAGTTTGCCTACCCGAAAGGCAATCGTCACCGAACATTATATTGGTTTTCGCAGCACTCTTCTCCAGTTATACACAAAACTTGTTCGCCATCCGTTGCTCAAGCGAACGCTTCTTTTCTTCTTGCACGGGGTTACTGTACCGACTCACATGGAACAATTGATGTGACCACTACAACGATCGGTAGCCAGCTAACGCTTGTTGGAACTTATTGCCAGATCCCCCATCAAAATCTGAGCAAGTAAAACGCGCGCTTGCACGGGCAGTCTCCGTAAAAAAAATGCACTGACATTACTTTCCGGAGATCCGGACAGACCCTGTATAATGGATGCATCAATAACAATATTAGGGGAAATTTAAACATTTCTCAAGTGCAGGACATAAGATACAATACGATACCATTTTGTAAACTACTACATCATACACAATAAATAAACAAATATAAGAGAAGAAGGTGTAATTTCAATTTAATTTAGGTGAAAGGTAAGATGAGAGGGAACAGAAAGCAAGTCCTTTCTTTTCAAAATAAAGGTACCCTAGACAATATTAAAATTTTGCCATTGGAACACTACAAATTTCAAAGTTTATTCAATTAGAAGAAAATTGGTCTTTGCAGTTACCAAAGAAGGGTAATATCGCGAAAAGTTTTCCCCAGCAAGATTGCAGTATGTGTGAGACGTTTAGTTAGGTCGTATCATCCGTATAAGCTAATTAACTCATCCAATTTTGAAGATGTGCTCGCTGAGATACCCTTCGCAGACAGCGGGAACGACGCTTTTTGTCATTTCCACTACTTTACTCCATCAACGGTTTTATCTTTATTTTTCCTTTAATTACCATATCTTTAGAGGGGAGTGTTTCCAGTAGTTGGTGTCTCTTGGACTGTGAAATGTGGTTAGCTTGTCTTTAAGTTTAAGCTTCCCTAACAAAATTTTAGTGTAGTATGATTAGCAACCTCTTCATATTAATTTACTAAGCCCGTCTGTCTGTCTGCCCCAAGCAACCAACAGTAATGTGCTGCGATAAACATCTATGGGTTCAACTGATCTAGGTGTCAACGTAAGACGAAAATCCTAAATCAATTTCGTAATTATCGCAAATTGTTTCATCATTTTTTGTTTTTTCGAAAATAAAATTCCGCTGCATCAGACATTGGATATTTGGGTATTTTAATTAGCTTCACTTTTAATTAATAAATCCGTCTCCCCTGTTCTCTTGAAGAATCCTATGATCCTCGGAATGTCTCCTTATTCCGAGGATCAGTCCTTGAACCTCCCTTGACCGCCCAAATATTCCAGGGATACTGTATTGGTTAAATACAGTACAAATAAGTTGACTGAGGCATATTATGCAAGTGTTTCGCGAACAATAGTCATCTTACAAAATATGGTACCTATATGCATTGGAGTATTCGTGTAAATAATTTGTAAGATACGAGTAACTATTGCTCGCGTAACACTTGCACATTATGCCTCTGTCAACTAAGCGTGATTTTTTCTGCTGTAGCGTATGGTTCAACTTAGTGTAAATTACCAATGGAAGTGCTGCGAAATATATTAGAATGTTAATTCATAAAAATATGGTTTAATTTTTAAAACGAAGTAGCCCGTACGAACGCGAATGAATCAGGATTGTAGTTGTAAAAAATAAGGCGGGGTTTCCACCGACCTCGTTTTTGACCGTGAGCGTGATATTGACGTGGTAGCAGACATTAAAGACAGTCTAAAAATGTCTGCTACCACTTCAATATCACGCTCACGGTCAAAAACGAGGTGGAAACGCCGCCTAAGTTGGATGCACATGTACAGTAAATGATTATTCTCCTTTGAAGTTGGTGGCGTCGTTATCGGTTCCCTGACAAAGGGCGTTAGAAATTTAGTCCAATTCAGTCGGTCCAACCCTAACGACAAATTGATGGTTGTCCCTCTAAGAAATTGGGCTCCCTTATCTGAAAGTCGCGTTGTATTGTCTAATCATTTACCAGTTTGTTTTATCGCAGTTCCGTAGGTAAGTTTGTCGCTGTCGTGGGAGTTGGATATAATCTGTTTGTTGCCTTGCGGAGGCAGTAGGTCATTGTCAAAAGGTATAAAGAGGAGAACCTCTATTTCTTTCTTAGGCAGTCAGTTTATCTTGAGGATTATTCGAGGAAGGAGAATCGTATTCCCATTGGAGATGACTTTTTGAATTTTTGTTCTTGTTATTTATCAGGATGGAATATTGAACAGGAGATATCTATCCATGTTCATGGTGCTTATGTTAGATGTGTTTATTTTGTTTTGAGATGCTATGAAGCGTAGAAATTGGCCACCCCTGGATCTCCCAAAACCAGTCAGCCTTAATTTTTTATTTTATTTTTTATTAAATAATTAAATTCAATTTTTATTAAATCATTTAATTCAATTTTTATTAAATCATTTAATTCAATGTTTATTAAATTATTCAATTATTAAATACCTGTATATAATTAACTATGTGCAAGCTATTGAAGATTTAGTTTATTCAAGTTGTAGAGGGTAATATCATAAGGTGTTTTTAATTGCTGGTGTTGTGATTTGCCATGAATTTAACTATACTAATGTACGTGAAATTTTAGGTCCCAGACATTTTCATGAAATAATTACAACACCAAAAAATTAACACTACCTTCTACAACATGAATAGACTAAATCTGTAATCGATTTCGTAGGCTGGTAAATTAAATAAAAAAATAAAAATTGATAGTTTAGGTAGTACCGATGGTCTACTTCCTCTTAAGAACATGGTTCATAAAATTGGGTGTATGCAATTCTTGTAGGTACCAACAATTCATTGCCAAAAAACTAGGGGTAGGTCAAAAACATTTCAGCATGCTCTTCATTTTGAACGCCCACTTAATAATTCCAGGAATTCCGTCGTTATATTCAAATTCAAAAGGGCTAATACTTACCTATAAGCAATAGCTGTCTTAAGTATCTGTATACAAGATGATACTCATCGTATGATCGCATAATGCTATACCTGGAGCTCATATGAAGGCACTTTGGTAACAAGAGCCCTTGTATTAAACATGTATTACAAACAAGACTTGAGTGCCGCAGCTAATTACAGAATTATAGTTGTCGCCAAATATGGACCCGTTATTCTATTAATGCTAACAGCATCACAATGATAGAGCTCAAACGGCAAACCCTAATTAAAATTACCTTAGTTACCGTTGCGTTATACACGATACAGTATCTAGTGTATTGAATCTAATAGTTTCCCAGTATCTTCCTACCTAGGTAGGGACCAAACAAAATATGGTTCAAAACTTTTGAAACTTAACTGGAAAGACAGCAATGTGGGAAAGTAGATATAAAAAGTAAAAGTAAGTAAAAGTAAATTTTATTTATCGAGGAATACATTCTACATACATTTCAATAGTGGTTCAGAGGGGCACCTTTGGGAATTCCCGTGATGGGCCCCTCGACCTAATAGATAACATTTATATTAAAACTTATTTTAAACACTTAATCTACAATACAAAATAAATTCTTTTAAAATTGTGTAACAAAACAAAACAATTAACTTCAGGTCGTGTTATTAAAAACAACGTACCTATTTAAATTATTAAAATTATTAAAGTTATTAAAATACATGCGTGTTATTAAAATACAAAAATAAAATAAAATATAATAAAATGAATTTTAAAATGAACATTAACTTTTAACATTAACTTTTTAGCAAGGCAATTCAGGACAGTTAATTTCGCATGATAATTTTAATAGACTTCCTTATAAGGGACTTGTATATATTGAGACTTGGGGCTTTTTTAATTGATATAGAGATGGAGTTATAGACCTTTATTGAAATATATGTATGGGAATGTTTAAATAGCGACGTTTTGAATTGTGGTATTATGAGGCAACGATCTTCTGCTAGTCTGGTGTGACGGGCTGTGTGTGTAAGGTTATGGTAGAAATTTTTGTATCTGTATATGAGAATATGTAGTGAAATAATTATATACTATAGTAGGAGAGCGTGCAATTCCAACCGATCCTGGAAATTCTGTCATTAACGGACAATTTTATATCAGGCCAGCTTCCATTTTTTGACTAAGCAAACTCACTTGGAGGAGCGATGGATTCTGTACAGATGTGGAGCAACTCCAATATAATAACGAAAGTAATAATAATTCGTGTACTTTTTTTTTAATATTTTTAACATTTCTACAGTTAATGTAGGCCCCCTTAACCTCAGGTGTGTGGGGTACCTACTATTCAGCTTATGCCAGGTTTTCCATCTCGGGTGCACCGACATCTACAGATCATTATTTCTGAATACCTATGGGAGATATCGATCTCGTTTTTTATCAGGTGATGCCCAATAAAATTCTACACATCGTATAATAAAAGGTCATTTATTGTATATTTACCCATTTCGTTGATAAAATATAATATTAACTGGCGAAACCGAAAGCTCACTTCATACGTGTTCGTGATTCAACGGAAAACCGTTCGTTTGACGCCAAACGTACCCTCTGTATAAAATATGGGCCATTAAATTTCCCTTTAATTAACTATACTTTCAACTTTGTGGGTTGAGTGGCTGAGGACAAACTACATTAACAACAAAACACATACAGTATCAAATTCAGTATCTACGTCATCTTCCCCTTTTAAGTATGCTTAAAAAATTTAAATCAGTTTCACTTTTAAAGATTTATAATAATGGGTGAACAGATTTGTGAATAATAGCCCCAAAATAAAAATATAAAGGAATATTTAAAATATAAACATATTTTACTTTACTTTGTATTACTTGCTCATTTAGGGTGGCACACACCATCAAATGGAATTGGAAGGAAACCTCAATGCATTAAGTTAGGAAAAAACACAGCGCATTCCATTTCCAATAGTTTTACAAAGGATGTAGGGAGCCCCCTTAGCTGAAATTATGTATAGACATTATTCATAAAGGTCCACCTAATTGGGGGGGGGTGGAATATTTTAATTTAATATATTCCATTTACCAAACCTATGATGCTTCTTCCCCGTTAACTATAGTAGTTTGTCATCTAACAACACCGGTTGTGACATGCAATTAGGTACAGAAAAAATGCAATTATTTCCAATCACGAAAAATCTTTGTACTACTGTACTACAGCAGCAGAACATCTGGCCCTAACTTGGAAGGAAGAATCAATGCACAACATATGCGGCGGGCATATAGAGAAACTCTTTTATCTATTGGTGTGACTCATTCTTTAAGTGCAGATGCATGTCTGTTGGTCCCTGTGTTTGGAAGAAACTACTAGTCTGTAAAGTTTATTTCACAGAATAGTTTATAATAATCAAGATATGGAAATAAGTATTTAAGAAGAGACAGAATTTTAAAAAAAAAAATATAGAAGAAATAATTGCCAGTATACGCCCACATTTTAAATTAGTTATGAAATAATTTCAATAGGCGGATATTTCACTTCAATATTTTTAAGTAGGCTATACAAGGGAGTCACACCACCAGTCCACACCCTATGTTTCGGTAATTATGAAGAATTTTGGTGCGGGGTAAAGATTTTTAAGAAATGGCGGGGTCTAAAGTCTATCTTTTGGTCGTATTAAAGTTTTTCTGGTGGGTCGGAAGGGGGTTTCATAGATGGTATCTCCGAATTTTTAAATGCAAATCCTATGTCTAGTTAGACATCAAATGAAATCTCATTTTAATTGGGTACCTATACCATTTTCCAATTAAAATAACCAAAGACCTTGTAAGGCGGCTATTCCACCTACGTCGTTTTTCAATGTGCATGTGCATGACGTGGTAGCAGACATCATTAATAAGTCTCTACCATATTATAACTTAATTTATAATAGATAAGTTAATTATCTACATTATAGTCTCCTTAAAATATGGGAGAGACTTATTAATGATGTCTGCTACCACGTCATGCACATGCATTTTGAAAAACGACGTCGGTGGAATAGCCGCCCAAACATATGACAAGTTGCACATCAAATGAAAGCTCTTGAAATGGTTAAAAGCTTTTAAATAGTTTATTGTAAAACCATAGTTTAGTAGTTGAGTAGGTAGCGACTGTACATTAGACACACATATAAATTCATCTGCACTAAACTATCGAAAAAAATGTGACTTTCGTTTGAAATAGGCTATGCGGCAATGCGGGCACTGCTGTAAAAGGTCATCAATAAAAATTGAAATAGATGTACGGTCATGACCACGCCTTTTCAACATCTGTTTTAATTTTCCTTCCCTTGTTTAAAACCCTCTTATTACATTGTAAACCATAACCTCATCTTATTAATATGTATAAACGATCTTGTCTGTTGGTGTCATTCCTGATTAACTTAAGTTCTTGCCAAAACTGGCATTTAACTATAAGCTCACAGTCCTTCATCAAGCTGTTTTGGGTCAAAATGATATTTTCATATTCTAATCCATTCTAATCAGGTTAACTCTCCGTGGCACAACAACCCAATGAGAGTCTATGCCTGAGTTTTCAGTTATATTTTCCACATCCACTTTGCAATACTTCGTCATAGTAAATAAATAAAAAAATGTCAAGTATTACTAAAAATATATAGATATATAGATTTTAGTAATTTTAAAACATTACGCCTGGGTGTTAAGGGAAAATTGCTGGACTCCCTAGAGGTAATAAAAATTTTAAAGCTATGAACTCAGGAAAAAAATGTTCTTATCGCTGTAACTTTTATGAAAATATCACCACTAGTGGAGCTTGCCACAAATAATTTTCCAATAACACCAACAAAAATATCCAGAACCATTGTTTTTACTTGTCAATTTATATAGAGTTACAAGCGGTTCCCGACGCAGCCTTCGGCTTCTGCCTCCACCACTTGAGAATGCCGCGGGCGGGGGCTCGGCCTTCGGCCTCGCGGTCACTGCTCTTGTAAGTCAGGCGGTAGCTCGGCCTACGGCCTCGCAGTCACTGCTCAAGTAAATTAATTGTGGTTACACACAACACACACGCAGCACCAACTGTCGGGATCAATGTAAATTAATGGTAGCGCAGTCTGCCGCTAGATGTCAGTTGATGTCAGTTGGCGATGGTAGCGCTAACTGTCGGGATAAACGAAAATTAAATGTAGCGCAATCTGCCGCTAGATGTCGGTTGATGTCGGCAGTACCAGCAGCCATGTACACGTACCAATGTAAAATATTCCAAAATCAAATTATAAAAACATTCTCCAGTGGACGAAAGTGTTAATCTAAACCATCCTCGAATCTCCTTGAACACACACAACAATATTCATCATAATCGGTCCAGTCGTTTGAGAGGAGGCCCGGAACATACACACGGACAGTCGAAATATATATATTAAGATACATATGTATGTAGCCTGACGATGGCCTAGTGCCGAAACCGGCCCCTTTATTTATTTATTTATTTTAAATAAATATATATTATTATATTTTATTAATACTTGACAAAGTTATTTTATTTTCTATGCCTGAGGACTGGTAAAGGATCCCTCTTGACTACTATAGCTGTATTTGGGATGTTGTGATCAACAACATCCTTTTGGTGGCCACGTTTTCCCCCTACCTTACCGATGAAGGCAAGGAACCCATTACAGTTCGGAAAATCCAGGTCATACGAAAACATTTTCCATTTTCCGGACACAGCAACATTAAACTTTCGCATTAAGACTGGAGTCATGGAACAAATAAGGGCTAATAATTGTTCCAATCGGTAACTACCAACAAAAACCAATAAGAAAATATCACTGTAGACACCGTCCCGCGCAAATAGGTACCTATTCAATAGAGTCCCGCGCCACAATTTTTTTTTTTTTAAAGGAGTCTTAAATGATACCGCAGTATGTTCCTCCCTATACGTCATATCTATTCCACTATTATGATGGGATAGACCTGGGCCTTGCTATAGTGGCCCATAGGTCCTTGTCCAATGCCAACGACCCCATGTTTTTTCTGACATTAATATTGTTTCCGTAAGAATTTTTGGCCACCGGCATGTACAAGGTGAGACAAGCTTACCATTAACAGGAGTAAGCATGACTTAACCAAGTTCGGTTACGAGTCAATCCACTGTAAAATACAACAAAAATCAGTGACCAATTAGCTTATCACTCGACAAATGACTATGTTTATTATGAGAAAGCTATCGAGTGTTCGGATGTTTTGAGGCCCCATACCACGCCAGTTATGATAATATTCGAATTTTACGGCCCACAACCCATTAACCAATGCCCATTTTAACAAAAGCCAGAGCCGTAATAAAAATCGTTGGCACTACGAAAGCCATACATCCAATTTCTGTTTAAGGATCAGGACTTAATTAAAAAAATGTTGAAGAGATTGAATTGTTCAAACGGGAATGTCTTTTTCGCCCTTCGGCAAGCTGCGCGTTATCCCACTTGGCGCCTAGGCGGTCATCACTCAGCTAGTGTTAGGCCATCTATCCTCGCTCGTCTCACCTGCAAATTTGCCAAGTGAAAAAGGAGAGGTATCTGCGCTTACATTCATTCGGCCATCTCTATAAAGCTGGTCGGCTTGAATAATTTCAAGGCGTAAGGCAATGGCTGCTAAAGAAAAACTCAAATTAATGTTATTTATCCAATGAAAGATATTATATTAAACAAGTCATTGATACTTAATCACATTAAGTATTTATAGATAATTAAGTCCATCCAGAAACTATATCAGTTCAAGTGGCAAAAATATACTTAAATATATATAGTAAAAATCAACTTTCTCATTACCTTTCGGTCATAGGTGCAGTTAACACTATTATTATCTCACCAAGACCAAGTCCTCCACTTACCTTAAATTAAAACTACTTGTAAATGGTTAACGTTAAGTAAAGTAGATACCTAGTCAAACATTAAATTGTAAATGTAATATAATTTACTGTTGGTAGCAATGAAGGAAACAGCGGTATATTGTTAGTATTGAAGTCTACACTAAATAAGTGCGTAAGGATTCGTTTGAAAACATCTAAACTTGAAATTAGAATTCAAAGGAAAAGTTAGGTATAGTCTAATCAATATGAAGAGAGCATTAATAATGTTTGAGGGTGTTTTGATTGCGAAAATAACGGGGCAAGGCTTCGCTGTGTCATATTTGTCGATGAAAAACCACTCACTTTAATAACTTGACATAGTGGGCAGACCTGCCTGTATGTTTGTAATGTCATGTAATTTTATCGTTGACCAAAATCAAACTGCTGGATTTATTATCATAAAATGCTGTTAGGCTTACTTTATCACAGATAATCTCGTATTATATTAATTGTGCACGCAAAAATGAGTAGGAACTAATTAAAAATACACCAAGAGAACCACTACGAAGGAACCCGTACATGCTATTGTATTTAGCAATTAGTTTTATTGATAATATGCCACTTTTTACGACACGACACGATTTTCAGCACTTTCATGAAGACAATGTTGCTACCAAGGCCGTGCCCAGGTTTTGATTTCGGGGGGGGGGGGGGGTCCAAAAAAATTTTTAATGTAATTTATTAATGAATTAATGGATAATGGAAATTCTTTAAACCATACAGGTTTACATACAAAAATTTATTTCGGGGGGGGGGGGGGTCCGGACCCCATGGACCACCCCCCTGGGCACGGCTGTGGTTGCTACAGCAACATCAGTAGTGCCCTTGCGCTTTTACAGTAGAGGACCCACTACGTGATCTGTTCAATATCTGAATTTCACTGACTAACTGTTTTCTTAATCTAAGTTTATAATTTTGGTCTATAAATTAACAACTGCATAGAAACAAAATCAGACATACGCGGCTAGTTTGTTTATTTTTCAAGAGTAAAAGTCAATAAAGAAAATGTTACGACTTGCCATCAAATGAATAACACTCATTTCTCTGTTGAGTGCCCCCAAAGCAATGTGGCCCCTTTTTGTTTGTTTTGTAATTCGTTATGTTTCAAATGAAGTCTACATTGATTTAATTGCTTTTTTCTTACGAAGTAAAAATACAATATTGTACATACAAACCAGAATGTACCAAATACGTACATATTGTAGGTATTGTTGACATGATCCGCCTTGTTCATATGCTTAAGGTGCCCATTCCACCGACCGGCTAGGGCTATTTACAAAAACGGTGACTTGGTAGCAGACATTCAAAACTTAGGCGGGGTTTCCACCGACCTCGCATTGCAGAATTGACGGAAATGTTTATTTTCCTCTATGCCATAGTTAAAATTGATCAATGATCATACAGTAAAATCACAAACAAACTAACTAAAATTAAAAAATGGCGTCATGGGATATGTTAAGTACAAACATTTAAATAGATTTCTATAAAAAGAAAAACTCTAATTTCCGTCAATGTCATTTGCATTCTGCAATGCGAGGTCGGTGGAAACGCCACCTAAGTCTTGAATGTCTGCTACCACGTCACCGTTTTGAAAATAGCCCTAGCCGGTCGATGGAATGGGCGCCTAAACCTATAATCAAAGCCGTAGCCAGAGGGGGTCCAGGGGGTCCGGACCCCTCCCGAAATATTTGCCGTGTACACTAGATAGAATGGAGTTTTAAATATATTTAGGTTATCTCCCCTCATGTGACGTCAGATGGACCCATTCCGAAAAAAAATTTCTGGCAATGGCCTTGCCTATATGTTATATTTTGAATGTCGCGCCATTTCACCATGTGCTTGTTCTGGTTACACGATGTTCTGGTTACACGATGTTTTTACTAATAAAAATGAATAAAATGAAAAATAGGAATTATGAATTGCATATTCAACAGTGGTGTCAGAAGTGGTTAGTTTTTTTTTTGAAAGCAACAAATACAAAAATAAACAAAGAAAAAAATCATGGATAAAGCTACCCTGGAAAGTTTTGCATCGGTAATTGCCGCCGCAATGCAACAACTACAACAGACAACAGCAACGGTTCCAACGGGGCCCAAAGCCCCGTCATTCACTATTGGTGAGTACAAGCCTTCTGAGTACGCTACTATTGAGGACTATTTCAAACGTTTTGATTGGGCTTTAGACCTGAGTAAAGTACAAAGTACTGAACACGCAAAGTATGCCCTTGTGTACATGGGATCGGAGTTAAATAACGCCCTTAAAATATTAGCGAGTCCCAACAGCCCAGAGAAGCTGACTTATGCCGAGATAAAAACATACTTGTCTACACATTTCGACCAGCCTAAAAATATGTATGCTAAGAGCATAAAATTTCGCACAATCGTTCAAGAAGAGCATGAAACAATAGCGCAGTTCACTTTACGACTTAAGCAGGGGGCTGTTCATTGCAGCTACGGGGCATTCTTAGACAGGATGCTAATAGAGCAACTACTACACGGCCTCCGTGCACGTGATACATGTGACGCCATAATAGCAAAGAAGCCAAACATATTTAGCGACGCATTCGATATAGCTCATGCCATGGAGGCTACCCGCAAAACCGTTCATGAAGTTCAATTGCCCGCACCCCAAATCTCACAGGAGGCTACAAATAAGCTGGGATACGGGGTACCTCATTTTAGAAAAAAAGAAACAGGTCCGGAGAAAAGCTCAAATGCATACATCAGTCGGGGGAAACGTACAGAAGAACGGACCATAGGCATCGGCTGCCACGGGTGTGGGGGCTCTCACTTACGCCGTTTTTGTAAATTTTTAAACGCTGACTGCCGCTTATGCGGGAAGAAAGGGCATATATCAACCGTTTGCCGTTCAAGACAGCCTGTCAATCCGTCAGTCAAAGTAAATGCATCCCAGGAGACAGAGGTGAGTGATGATTTTGACAAAGTACAGCAATTGCACAAAATAGAAATAATTAACTCCATTGAGGCCAAGGGTAGGAAACTGATTACCGTTTCCATTGATGAAACGCCATTGCAAATGGAACTAGATACCGGTGCCCCATGTACTCTTCTGTCAATAAAAACACTACGCAGTATAAAGAAGAATTTCATACTCAAACCGACACAAAGGCAGTTCGCAAGTTATACTGGGCACAGAATTCACTGCCTTGGGAGAGTCATTGTCAGCGCACGACTTGGAAAAACTACCCGGAAACTTAATATATATGTTGTAGATGACAACCTTGACTCATTGATGGGCAGAGAATGGATTTCTCAATTTGCTAATGAAATACCGTTCACTAGGTTGTTTTCCCCAGACGATCACGAACCCTTGGATGATCATATTAACCAAGTTATCATAGAAGCGCCATCACTAAACAACAGTGAGCGCTCGCGAATGGACGCACTTTTGAAATCATATATACATGTGTTTAGCGATGTTGCAGGCAAACTGACGGGTCCGGCCGCTTCACTGCATTTTAAAGAAGGGGCCACGCCGATTTTTGCCAAAGCTAGAGAGATACCATATGCTCTCCGGGAGGCATATGCCCGAGAAATAGATCTAAAAATTAAATCTGGTTTTTATCAACGGGTTGAGTATTCGGAGTGGGCTTCGACCACCCACGTGGTTGCAAAAAAGAATGGTAAAATAAGAATCACGGGCAACTACAAGCCCACCTTAAATCCAAGGATGATTATCGATGAACACCCGATTCCGAGGGCGGAAAGCCTTTTTCACAAAATGAAAGGCGCTACTCTTTTTTGTCATTTGGATATTACAGATGCTTATTCATACCTGACCGTTGATGAGGAATTTAGTCATGCATTGACCTTGAACACGCCTACCCACGGCCTAATCAGACCAACACGAGCGGTATACGGAGCCGCTAATATTCCTGCTATTTGGCAGAGGCGGATGGAAACCGTCCTTCATGGAATTCCCAATGTTCTGAATTTCTTTGATGATATCCTGGTCCATGCCGAAAATTTCGATGAGATGATTACTACTCTCAATACAACGTTAGAAAGACTGCAATCAAGTGGCCTCCGTTTAAACAAAGCAAAGTGTGTTTTTGCCTCACCATCTGTAGAGTTCCTGGGCCACAGGATTGACAAGAATGGTATCCACAAATCCGATAAACATATTCAAGCTATCCGAGACGCCGCGACACCTAATACACCCGAAGAACTTCAACTATTTCTTGGCAAAGCGACCTACTACACCGCGTTCATACCAAACCTAGCCACTATCGACCGGCCCTTACGGGATATGTTAAAAGAAGCGACATTTCAATGGACTAAAGAGGCTCTCCAGGCCTATAGGCAGATTAAGGATATTCTTGTATCACCCCAAGTGTTAATACCGTATGACACTGAGCTACCCCTTCTGTTGGCGACTGACGCAAGTAAGACTGGACTTGGTGCAGTACTTTCCCATCGACTCAGCAACGGATTAGAGCGGCCGATTGCATATGCGAGCCGTACTCTGTCTCCCACGGAAATTAAATACCTACAGATGGACAAGGAGGCCTTGGCAATCGTGTGGGCAGTCCAGAAATTTTTCTTATATCTTTACGCTCGTCACTGGACTTTAATTACGGACCATAAACCTCTTTCACAAATATTACATCCTGATAAATCGTTGCCTGTTTTGTGCATTAGCCGAATGGCAAATTACGCTGAACTCTTAGGAAATTTCGACTATGATGTAATTTTCAAAACTACGAAAAACAACGCCAATGCTGATTTTGGCTCGCGTGTGCGCGGTAATAATGATACAGTTCAAAATCATAATGATTATGATTCGTTTGACAACTTTATGGTGCATCAGATTACTCAATTACCAGTCCGAGCTCAACGAATCGCACTAGAAACGAGAAGGGATCCGGTCTTGGGTAAAATACTGCAGCTCCTAGAACACGGCCGAAGCCTACAACACGCGGGATACACGACGCCAGAGCTCCACTACAGTTTGTCTGCTGACTGCCTTATTTTCGAACACAGAGTTGTAATTCCCAGCAGCTTGCGCAATTTTATTCTTAACGATTTACATACTGGCCATATAGGAATTGTAAAGATGAAGGAGCTGGCCCGATCCTTCGTTTATTGGCCTGGCATCGACGCAGACATTGAAAGAACGGCAAAAGCGTGCAACGAATGTGCCAGACATGCGCATGCGCCTCCTCAGTTCAGACAGCACCATTGGGAGTATCCGGGAGCCCCATGGGAACGTGTACATATTGACTACGCCGGACCTTTTGAGGGTGTCATGTTATTAATTATTACAGACGCATTCAGTAAGTGGTTAGAAGTGAAAGTGACAAATATTGCTACTACCAGTGCTACTATAGCAATTCTTGATGAAATATTTGCAGCATACGGCGCACCTGTTACTATTGTCTCTGACAACGGGTCGAACTTTACGTCTAATGAATTCAGTGAGTATTTAAAATTGGTGGGTGTGAAATACCACAAGAGAACGGCGCCGTATCATCCAGCAACCAACGGGCAGGCTGAACGATGTGTACAAACTGTAAAGGATGCGCTGAAGGCTATGGGCACCACCAAGAATACAATACAAAAGAACCTGAACGAGTTTCTGCGACAATACAGGAAAGCCCCACACGCTGCTACGGGTAAGTCACCTAGCCAATTGTTCCTAGGCAGATCTATTCGTACTCGACTGGATCTCGTGCTGCCTGAGGACCTGACCAGCCAAATGACAAACAAGCAAATGGGTGCGCTTACTTACAGAGAGTTTCACCCTCAAACTTCAGTATACTTCTTGTCAGGAAACCAGCGAGTAGACAAGTGGCTACCGGGCACCATTGTAGAACGGCTCGGTGACCTTCATTACTACATTATGGATGCTCAAGGAAAACAAGTGAAGCGACATATTGATCAGATCCGCGGAAGATCATCTGAAAGCGAACATAAGAACGACGGGAATTCTACAGCTTCCACCAAACCAACTGGGTACTCATCAATGGCATTCCGATTTGAGTCTTCCGGTGAACAGGGGCAGCAGTCTCCAACGGGTCAGGAGAAGAATGGTTGGCCAACTACCGCAGATGATACTGCCTCCGAAACTCATCTTCGTACGACGCCGAATCTTCATCCACCAACTGTAGTGACAACGCCGGCAGGCCTGCGGCGATCGACGAGAGTAATGAAGCCGAGGCAGCCATATTCTCCTTAGGAGCCAGGGAAGAAATGTTATATTTTGAATGTCGCGCCATTTCACCATGTGCTTGTTCTGGTTACACGATGTTCTGGTTACACGATGTTTTTACTAATAAAAATGAATAAAATGAAAAATAGGAATTATGAATTGCATATTCAACACTATAGTAAATGATTCTCAATCCTTTCCTCTGGCAAATCTGTAAACTAGTTGAGTACTAAGGTATGTTGGTGTCACTTTTAGTAGCAAATCATGCCAAAAACAAAACGAAACTGCATGCTGTCGCCTCCTAATTATACAGTCAATCAATTCTATTGGCTTCATGTCAGTCAGTACAAGAAGTAGATATGTATAGGCCTATGCAGCTGAATTGTAAATAAGTACATTATAAAACTTTTTTTTTTTTTTAAATCATATAAAACAGACTTATTATTATAGTACAGTATACAGAAGACGGGATAAAGGTAGTTTAATTCATTTTGAAGCCCACCGTGTGGGCAGAGATGAAAACGTGGAAAAATTGCTAGATTAAAAGGAGCAAAATGGTGGGAAAGTTTAACAACTTACGTGATTTTTGGAACTCGCTATCGTCGAAGCCAACCAGGAGGGTGGCGGACGCCAGAAAGAATCCAAGGCGAAGCGTGTCCAAACTCCCGCTCATTTTTCAAATTTTACTTCTTTTCCTGGCTCTTTCCTGTTTAAATGCATCACATAAGTTCATCCTTTTCCCACACATGTGACACATTTCTTGCTACACGTGCCCCCACTAACCAGCAGTTTGCTTCCTTCCCCGGCTTTTAAATAGTTCGAAGAAAGTTCAACACCACGTAACTGATAATAAGTTCACCACCACAAGACACAAGAGAAGGCAGTGCAACAAAGTAATTTATGTACAGTACCTGAAATTTAGGTATACCTGTAATTAAGATAGAAGGTTCAATTAGGTTTTTGTAAACATCAAAATGTGGGTAGTTGTTGATAAGTTGGTTAACAAACCCACGTACGGTAACAGAAATGTACACAGGCTACTATTGCCCGCGGAAATAATTAAACAACTGAGTTTAAGGGATAGACCCCTTGTCACATCTGTTTCTAGATGTTATTACCTACCAGATAATGTATTGTTTTAAGGAAGAGAGCAGTGTGTTACTGGATGAATAAAAGTGTGCAGCCCATAATTACACCTACAGTACATAAATACAGTATGACGTTCTGTCGTCTATTATTTTTATTTTTAAACATTTACACATTTTAAAAGGCTCATCATGAATGTCGCCGATAAATTTACCTACATCTTGTTTCATTTGCATTGAGAAAAAATACTCTATGCCGCTATGCGTAAGGATGGATCTTTTGAGCATTGGACATCCTCTACTTTTTCTGTTAAAGACATTTTAACTAACGATATGGATATATCTTTAGATGATCAACAACAAGAATTGATGCTAAGTCCCAACCCGGTTAATTTGTAATTATACAATATTGCGGTATTTTTGCGAAATCACGTTAATTGTTAATTGTTTCTTAACACTTCAACTGAATGATCTACTGAGGAGCTTTCCTCTTCCGAACAGTCATGTCCTAGTTCAGATACGACTTCCATATTTTGCATTTAATATTGGTGAATACCCTACATTGAATGTTTGCCCACTTCACACTTGCTTTTAATAAATTGGGGCACACATGCGTAAATCATACCTACAAACCACACACATCGCATATAACCTCACTTTTTGACAATCGCCGCCATGGCACCGTATAGGTTTGTACCCTTGTCGTTGGACCTGTGCGCACCGTAATTCACGAAGGTCATCATAGAGACCTGAACACAATGCCTGCAATCAGTATGTGGTTGTCAGAGGTTAAGGGACCATACAGTCATTAACATATAGATGGGACCGGAGTGTCTTGTGCCAGGGGGTGGGCCGTGTCGTTAGCGCCTCCCACTCCCTGTACACTTAAGGGTCGTTCATCACCTTCAGGTGTAGACCTGTTTGTACTACAGGGGGTGCAATCTGACTGTGGGCAGGTAGGCGTACGAGGTTCCATGTTCACACGCACCCGCGTGAAGATTGTTCAATGAATTAAAACCATCAAGGCTCACCCATTCAACTGAGTTTCTGACATTTTCCATTATTCCCTTGAGGTTAAGCAGCTCAGGCCTGCCCTTGTTTTGGGGTTAAATATTAATTTTGCGGTAATCGCATAATGTATATTATACACGCACGCGGATGTTTCCTAATTACTACCGCATAGATTCAGGGCAGCTCCTCAGTCAGTGTATCGTATCGCAGGCAGTGCCGGGATTGGCTATGGGGCCACCGGGACCATGGCCCCAGGGCCCCCACAAAAGAGGGGCCCCCACAAAAAGCCACAAAATACAAAATTTACAGTAGATATAGATTAGAATACTAAAACAAACCAATAAGACAAACACATCTTCCCATTATTGACCAGTTTATGCTGTTGAAAGTTGAGAATTAAATAAATTTAGTACGGTAACATGAATATGTCTTCCTCAGTAAATTGTACAAACTTTACTGCTGGTAAAACCGTAAACTCCACTATTTTGGGCCTATTTTATTAGTATTTTTTGAAAAAATTTCCTCCGGGGAGTCCCCCGGGCCCCCCTGTTTGCAGCAATATGAATTTCTTTCTAAGCTTTCCTGCTTTAAAATCAAAATGGTTTTCACTTACATTTTCAAATTTTCCCCCCGGTGGGGACCCCCGGGCCCCCTCTTCGGCTTAGATGCAATATTATTTCTATACATTCTCAACCGTCGTAATCTTATCATTATGATTTAGTCCGCATGTCCGAAAAATGTAAGCCTGTGTTCGCACCGCAGCTAAATCGGCCAATAAATTGACGTTTGATGTGTCCATGCTATCATATACTCATATACGAGTAACCCCATAACCTCTAAAGAATACACTAGATACAATTGAATTATCAAGAAGAAAATGTACACTAGATAGGATTACAATCGCCACAGCCACCCCCGAAAAATAATCCTGGCTACGGACTTGTCAGGCATCCTGATTCCTCTGTCTCCATTTTATATTAAATTGATAGTGGAATATTCGTTTAAGGGTAAAAGGCTCTTCACACCGAGAAAGGGCCCCCACACAATTCAGGCCCCCACAAGGCCAAACCCGCCACTGATCGCAGGTACGGTACATTGTTGATGTTTTTTTTCTTTTTGAGAACAGACACAGTGACAATGTCCTAGCTTTGGTCTCCAATCGGAGCATTGAATTTCACCAGGGTATTTAATGCTATTGGGCATAGACGTAGTTTATGAACCAGGCTTATACTAGTAGGCTTGTACGAGTATCTGGAATACATACCATGAAAATAATTTTCTATTAACCTAGGCCTACTTATATATTTGCCCACGGGACAGACCGGTTGTCGAAAGAAAAAGGATAGTAGCAAGCACAGCAAGAGGACCAGCACATTTCGGCTTTAAAATAGTAAACAAGCTCCCTGTAGAAGCAAGCCTATCTCATAAGGCATCCAAATTTAAACTCAAAAAAAATGTTCATCTCAGTCTGTTCCTATTCCTTCAAAAAGTTCATGGAGACTGACAAAGGTTTTTAAGCTCTCATTGACTAATTTATGTATTTATTATTTATTATATATTGTGAAAACAGTTTATTAATTTATTTTGCATGACAACTGCTAGTTTGTGTGACAACTAGTCCCTTACCCAATGCCAATGTCCCCATGGATTTTTCGGACATTACTTATATTGTTTCCGAATGCATTTTTGGTCATTGACAAACTGGAACACATCCTCGGTGTCAGGGCCAAGCCAGGGTCTAGGTTTGAGGTGGAGGCTTGTAATAATGTAAGGCTAACTAAATAATAATAATAAAATAAATATAAAATAATAAAATTAAATTGCCAATAATGTTTTCTTATTGTTCTCTTAATGCTGTCAATAAATTTACTAAAGTCTGAACAGTTAATGTCTGATTTACTGTTCAGCTTTATTTTCTCCATTTGGGACTACCAAGTTTCAGTGCATGGAAAACTTGTTTAAACAATACAAGTAAGCCGGTTTCAGTTACTTAATGGTAGACTCATACCCGAACTTGCTGAAGTCATGCTTACGCCTGTTACATTGAGTCAATGGTAAGCTTGTTTTAGCTTGTTCATTATAGCTTGCAGGCGGTGTAGGTTGACATCGAGGTGTGCGTGTACTAGTTTGTCAATGGCCAAAAAATCATGCGGAAACAATACCAATAATGTCCGAAAATCCATGGCAATGGGCTAGGTTCAATATTAGTAGGCCTACGTTAAAAAATCCCTTTAACTATGTTACGTTACACTTACTGGTAAATAATGAAATTCGACAGTTTTGGCCAAGAGACCTGAAAATAGGTGTGTGTAAGTGGTGGCAAGCCTTCCTCTATATAATTTTAGTGAGACACATCAAATTTTAAACCCACGGACTGACTGTCATAGACACTGAAGTACGCGACAAAGCCGTAGGACCCCCACACACTAGCACTACACGAGGTGATGTCGGGCACTGCGCCACAATATGTTTGGGGCCCACTCTGCTTGGGGCTGTGCCCCCTCCTCAGCATATCGCACTGTGACCCTACTTACATGCTCGGTCGCTCGGGGCTATGCCCCAGTTGAATGCATCTCAAATATAACGAATTTTCTTCTTCTGTTGTAGGCCCCTGGCTGGTCATTCTGCCCCATTGAACTATATATGCAATATACAGTACAATGTAGGACATGTAGCGTAGTTGTACGGACTCTGACTTTCACCCGAAAGATTGTTGGTTCGAGTCCCACCCTGGCTACATTTTCTGGCCATGCTTCGGAGGGCCTTCCTAGTTGAGTGTAAGAGATGGCTTTATAGCCCTAACTCAGCTAGGTAGGCTTAGTAATAGAAACAGTAAAAAGTCTTTATTTATTTATTTATTTATTTATTTATTTATTTACAATATACTCTAAGCGCGCTTTTCTCAGTTTTCTGTGTTAGCAGTATTAAAAATAATAAGTATCTATAATTGTAGAGCAATATCTTTATTTTCGGTTGAGTTACTAATTGAAAATTTACCTAATTACAATACGCGTATAGACTAAAAATAACTTTTCAGGATTGAACGTACTAATATTGATTATGTTCTAGTTGAGTCTCTTTTGTCTGATAGACATTTTCAATTTAATACCTTTGTTTTCCTTATTACTAGCCTAGCAAGGAGATTTTAATGGTCATTAAGTAAGCAATGTAGAAGGGGTTGGTTCCTCATTTTTTTAATCCATCAAATTTTCTAGGTACCGCTGCAGTAATGAAGGCAGCTATGTACATTATTTACTTAACCAACGAGTCGGGCTCTTATTTGTTTGGCTCTAAAATAGTTAATAAGGTAAAACGCTGTCTACTATTTATATTTCATGCTCAAATTAGAAAATTTAAATAGTCTGTAACGCAACTAAAATCACGAAAAATTCTGTTTTCATGTTTTATTTAAAATAAACCATAAACTTCCAAATTAGCTTCTCCGTTAATTTATTGTACGAAAAGGTTGCGTCGCCCTATTTGGGTAATTAATCGATTTCTGAAAATTAAGCCAGATATCTATCCATTCGGAAAATGTCACGTCGTCGGTGAAAACATAGTAATTAAGTTCGTTTGTATAAATGCATTTCTTTTGGGACAGTGGCAGCCCCGATGGGAACATAAGAACACAATAGGGGTCTTCACAGTGTTCGTGCTATCGAGTTATACCTAGTTAAGTGTGTTATATCAAGTTAAGTTAACACACCGATAACCAAGCTAACCAGCGTGCTATACTAAACGCACTTCCAAGTTGGTTAAGTGTGCTATTTAACTTGCGCTTCGATCGATAGCTCAGGTTAGACCGCCGCCATCTTTGTTTTTGTTGATTGATTTGAAACACGCGTTTAAATTTTGTAGTATTTACATTTATTTGTATAATCTATTATCACAAGCAATTACAGTAAATACTTAAAATTATAATAACCAAAATGAACAAAAAATATAAACAAATGTGGCACTAGAATAGAGTTCTGTCACTTTCTTTAAAACCGTGCCACGAACGTCTGACTACTACCACGTTGTTTACCCTTTTAAATATAGCATGATGAATGTTAATAGACAAAGTGTCACTTGCACCCTGAAGAGCGGCGTTTGTGTTGAAATAGAACAATTTCAACGGGTTGATTTTTTGTCGTCACCCTCTGAGAAGTGAGACTGATCCATGCATATGAATTTATCGGTGTGGGATCAGCGGCAGTTTTTGTCATGGCGCCATCTGTTCCTCCGACAAAACTGGTCCCAACTACATGGGAACCTTGTTACTACTTTACAAATGGCCAAAAATACTCACACTTTATGGACTCTGACTTTCACCCGAAAGGTTGTTGGTTCGAGTCCCACACTAGTTACACTTTTCTGGCCATGCTTCGGAGGGCATGTAAAGCAAGTGGTCCCAGACCTTCCTAGTTGTGTGTAAGAGGGCTTTATACCCATAATTCCGCTAGGTTGGCTTAGTAATAGAAACAACAAAAAGTCCTTATTTATTTATTATTTATTTAATTTATCCAAAAAGCATGTGGCTTTGCACTAATGGTTGGTCTGGACGCAGCTTTGAGCGAAATGTTCCTTTACGTTTGGATAGGCCTAAGTTACATAGTGCGCGAAAGTTGGTTGTCACTAGTGATTTATATTTCAAATAGCCAAGGGCTTGATGGAGCCCGATGGAGGCCAGATTGTTATCAATATAAGTTCGAAATTAATCTGGGATGAAATTAGACTAAAGTAAAGAATTTTGAACGGGTCCCGGGATCCCATAGATGAAGAATTACATAGCGGAAGTAGGCTTACCGTACCTTCGATAATTAGTTGATGAGTCCAAGTTGCAATTATTATTAGTTAATTGCATTGGTATTGTATTAAATGGTATTTAATGGTCATTTATTAGTGTTCAGGGGCATTCCATAACATGTATGCTGATGCCTTGCGTATGTACCATACAAATAGTATACATAATATACAATATTAGTTTCTATGAATACGCCTATTCTGCTCAGAGATGTGAGCACAGTCGCAAAGCTTGCAGCACAAAATATCAGATTGAAGCGTGGTCTGCCATCTAACGGTTAAACATTCAACGAGCAGTTTCCAACTAGTTTCCTTATTTCTCGTCTGATGGGGCAAGCTTTCAAAGTTTATAAACTGACACACTTTTGGCGGGATGGTACAAACAATATTTTACGTGATTTAGGCTATGTGAGATTACAATAAGAATCAATAAATTGATCATGATTTCTTACTAGTTTTGTAATCTATACAGTAAGATAAGAAAAATATGTAAGATAATCGATGATACTGCGCGTAAGTATTTCATTATAGCCTAGAATATTTTCCGCTGACAGTGAGATTTCAACTATAATAAGTCATGCAACGAGTTATTCATTATTAAGTGTTTACATGTTTAGAACAAATGGGCGGCTTCTCAGGCACTTGATGTACAGATCTGATTATATATATATATATATATATATATATATAGTTTAGCAGCCAGAAACAGGGGAGGGTGAAAAATAATAGTTTTGTTCATTCTGGGCAAACACAATTGTTGTGGGTGCTCTAGCAGAAAATATAAAATTATAAATTTAAAATATATACATGATATATATAGTACAATAACAGCCTATAGGTTATTTTTTAGCTTTAAACATTTCCAAAGAATAAATATATATTTATGTATAATAACAATAATATTAGATCTTAGCCTAATAAATATGTCTTTAAGAATGATTCTTAATGGGGGGGGGGGGGGGGGAATTGAAACCCCTGACCTTTCGAGGAAAAGGCTGGATACGGCCTCGATTTACATACAGTAGCCTATGTACTGTAGAAATGTCAAGTAATTGTCTCATTTGGAAAGGGGCGCCATTTTCTAGTCTTCTCACCCTAAAAAGGCCACTGCCCTGATGTCAGGCCTAGAAAAATACCGCAATGTGCAATGTATCACCGCAGAATTTGCACAAAACCATCCCTTGTGCATCGGACACCTGTTCTTATTTAGAAAGAATATAACAAAAGATAACCCGAAAAAACAGCCCTCCATTTTAAGTGGAAAAATGAACCCACTCTCCTGTATTATACCGGTAACCAACAACCCCAGGTTGGTTGGGCGGGAGCAGTTGATAAAAACTCGTTGAATATCCCATCAATTCGAATTAATTTCATATTTGTACGTTATTTACAATAGTTGACGCGTGCAATGGATGTTACACCATAATTACAGTCTTTTCAACCCTGCATGGTAGTTAATCCATAATCAATTAATTAGTCCCGTGTGTTTTTAATTCTTTTGAGATCTTAATCCACGTTGATGGTACTCCGTCATCCGCCATTACTGTGCTGCCATCAAACCGGCTGAAATGATTACCCATATGTCTTGTTGAAATACTCAGTTTTTACATGTTACAATGGATAATGCCAGAATACAATGATCCCATGATAATGTCAATTTTGTTTTTCATTCTGACGTTATTTTCCACGCGGCTCATACTATGCATACATTGGAAACACTTTGTTCCAATATTATATGTTAACATATAACAACAATTAGTCAGGTACCGGTACGGAGAACCTATATTTAACTTTGTACAAAGTCTCTACAGGCAGGAGAATTAGATAATAATAAAACATGTTTCCGAAGGAAAGGTATACCCGTTTCCGTCAATTTTTCTATGCCTTCCTATTTCTAAACATTTTGTTGTCAGCTTATAGGCCCAGTACACACGGGCGATTCAAACGCCGGCGACCCATTAAGACATTTATCATGGGAGCAAATGGGTCCGTGCAAAAATCCAGAAGACCTTCAGAAGATTTTTAACACGGGCTTGATGACGCTGGCGTGACGCTTACCTCACGCAGGTGTATGGTCTTCCCCACGACACGCCAGCTCATAGAAATCGTCTGAAGTAGACTCTGTGGTTTTCGACCTACCATTCACCAAGCTCATTTTGCAAAATTTCTGAGACAATCTTCGGCGTTCGAATCGTCCGTAAATAATTTCTGTAAATATAATATTTTTTTATGGAGGTTTACCCAAAAGGATCGTTATTCTTTTTTCCCAACCATATTAAAAGATCAATTCAGTGTTTTGGGATAGATAATGTCGAGGCAACCGAAATTTAACCCTAGGAAAATTATTTATTTTGGAATTACGGTAGGTATACTAATTGACAAAAAGGAAAGCATGTTCGATTACCAGTTCTTTGACGTAAATGATTAATTTTTGCGTATTAAATGGTATGTATGGTATGGAAATGGTATATTGTTTTGGGAAATTTCCGCCACACAATTCCGTGTTCGTCAATATTCCCCATTGAAATACACAAACTACATAAGACAGAAATCCAATATTAATTAATTAAAAGTATAAATAGGTGCCTACATTATTAATTATAATAATGTAGGGTTTGTTTTACTTAGTAAATTAAGATTATTGAAGGAAGTCTCACCGGTGTCATTTATTAGCAGAAGGGAGAAACACATGTCAGTGGGGTTGGGCCGATCGGGGTTGGGGTGACAAGACAAATCGATGTCATTTCAGGGAGAAACTGCTGAAAAATGTCTTCAGCGCAATTAAGTTTCAATTTTATCGCAACTCTCAACAATTTTAGAGGTAGGTACTGGTTTTGGGTGATATTTTTTATCCTAGGTCCATGATAGTCTTTACTGCAGCCTTTTCTTTATTGTAACCCGGTTTGACTGGTTCGTCTGGAGATGAGAGAGGCTTAATCTCCCTTCGAGCTGCAGCGTCAAAGAATCAGAAGAACAATCTACTGACTAAATACTATAATAAAATATCGTGCGCCATTTACTGACATTACTTACGACATATTTTCGACCTCTGTGAATCGATGTAAAAATTTAAGAGCGTGAGCATTGTCAGAGGGAAGTTCGGCGGCCATTCTTGAAGTTTCTACCTGAGTTAGTCACAGTCAGAAAATTTCCAGGCGCCAATGTAACGAAAACAAACTCATTGCTTATTTAATTGATTTATCAGATTTGGCTGAGAGAAATCGTATTCTTCGTGCTCCTCTCTCACCAGCATCAACTTTTAAGTTTTAAGTCGGATGAAACTTTTGCAAGTAGTATGGTTTCCTTTTTCTTTAATCTCATTGATGGAAACTTTAGGTGTACGGTGCCTAGACAATAAATTGACAACGCAATTGTTGGCGAACTTCAGACTTGAATGTTTCCATTGTTCATCTCTTATTTTGCAAGGCTACATAAAGTGTATATTAAGAGAATAATGAGAAATCAGTACAATGGCTAATTAGTTATAGTGTGGCACGACCCATGGTGCACTTGTGTGAGAGCTTAGTGCAAGTCAGCAGTCTGAGTGTGGAAAGAGGCTGTGCACCCCCCCCCCCCTGTAATTAGGGACCACATTGATCAGCGTGACCACACTGCCATCCCCAGATGACTCGGCGTTTCTCCCCTGCCTCTGGCGGTATGGAGGCCGGAGAGACAGAAGGTCGTCTGCTATATTTTATACATAATGCATCAATAGCAATCAGTGGCGTAGCGAAGGGGAGGGGGGTCACCTTGGTCCGGACCCCCCCCCCCCAAATTTAGCAAAACAGTAAATTTTTCAGATATTTGTTTTTAAAAAATCCCCGAGGAGACCCCAGTCCCCCTCTTCCCGGTTTTTTTAATAAAGTTATCGTTTACAAAATCAAAATTTTTTGCCAACAAACTATTTCAGGCCTATCTTTTAAAAAACATTCCCCGGGGTAGCGCCCGGGCCCCCCTTGTTAGCTGTAAATTCCACTATTTTGGGCCTATTCTTTTTCAAAATACTTCCCCCGGGGGAGACCCCCGGGCCCCCCTTTCTTGCAATAGGTCTACTATTCTTCGGCTGTACAACCTAATCATTATTAGAATACGTTACAAGCCCATATACATCAAAATGTGTAAAACTCCACAATTTCAGGCCTATTTTTTTCTTTTTCAAAAACCTTCCCCGGGGGGGGGGAAGACCCCTTCGGCACCCCGGAACTTAAGATCATGCCCCTAATTAGAAAATGCGTACGTCCATGAAACGGCTTTCCTCTTTTTCTACTATTTTACGAAAATACGGGGGAGGGGGAGCGCCAAATGAAACACCACCCCATTCTAGAACCTATCGTAAGCGGGCAAACCTTACGCATTGATGTTGCATGAAAACTGGACCCCCTCCCAAAAAACAATTCTGGCTACGCCGCTGATAGCAATAGCTAACAATGACCATGCATTGTACAAAGTGTACATTCTTTAATAGTCTCTACCAACACTATAAAATGCTTTTATTAACTAAAAAGGCTTACATGAAATAGCTAGGTTATTGTATCGGCTTCGATAGCAAGGTGGTAGCGTGCTTGTTCTTGTGCAAGGCATTACCCGCCATGCAATCGGAGACGTGTCGTAACTCAGCACAAGTATTAATTTACTCATTGAGGCGACTGAAGAGGTCAATCGGATAGCCTACATTCATTAAATTGTTTGCATGCGATTAACCTTTAAAAAACAAAAAACAAAATGATTTCGAAAGACCTTTTCCGTTATCATACCACATTACAAGTTTCTCCTTAGTCAGCAAACCACTGTCACCGCCACTCACCGGTTGATCAATCCATTGAATCAAGAAATTGAATTAGTGTGACCCATATTTGACTTTAAGGAGACGTAGGAACAGGTTGGTCCGTAAGTCCAAATGCAGGAAATACAGGGCTTAAGCTAAGATACGGGATACAATAAGTTCTGACATTTTTTGCCCCCCCCCCCCCAATTGAAATCCTATTGTGGGGGGGGCCAAACTGTTTTTTTGCCCGAGGCCCACTAATACTCTCAATGGCCGTGTTGGCATTGCCAACGAAATATTTGTGTTTGCAGACCCCTATTTTGAACCGATATAAGTGAAGCTTAAAATCATTTACGGTGAGTAGCAGGTTATTTGCTGCGAAAATAGCGAAATAGCTATAAAGCGGAATTAAACTGACTTGTGAAATACGGCTACACTTGCCGATGCGTGGGGAGGGGGGCGAGAGGCAAGATTTACGGTAATGTCGTCTGCATGAGTCGAGCAAAATTTAGGGCTAACGACTGGATTCGACGCTATGAGCCACTCACGCCTGACTGTTAAAATAAGGTATACAACAGCTAAGAGCAAAAGTTACGATAAGACTAGTATACACAATAAACTTAATAAGACTTAATAATAATGGCTTTTTGTTACTATATTACTAAGCGCTACCCAGCTGAGTTAAGGCTATAAAGCCTTCTCTTATACTCAACTAGGAAGGCCCGGGACCGCCTGCTTTATATGCCCTCCGAAGCATGGCCAGAAAATGTTGCCAGTGTGGGACCCGAAACAAAAACCTAATAAAATAATAATAAATAAAGGAATAATTAAAAATACTAAATTTTTTTCGGTGGCTATTCCACTTGTCAATATTCCGTCATTTGTGCATCAATAATTGATGAGATCTTTGTTTTAAGGAGACTATTATGTAAATACTTAACTTACCTATTATAAATTAAGTTATGATATGGTAGAGACTTATTATTGATGCATAAATGACGGAATATTGACGAGTGGAATCGCCGCCTTCGCAAAGCATAGCAATAATTTAAAAACAAAAACACTTTAACGCGAAAATTTGACAATTTTAATGTATTACGTTGGCAATTTCTGTGTCTTGGATTGTTCTTTTGTCAATGTTCATGTTTGAATCAGCACGGCAATCATGGATATTTATATCTTAACGTTTTTGGGGTTCTACGCCTCCACAACCCCCCCCCCCCCTTGAATTCGGTAATTTACGCCAATGTTCTTCCTGTATAGTGTTGGAACATGAGGCAGCCGCACGAAGTTTTGAACATATTGAATAACTCTACAACGGCTTAGTGAAGTGATGAGAACAATATGAAAGTTGCTACAAGGATGGGGTTACGACAAAGTTGCCAATCAAGATTTCCGTAGTAAAATATAATCTACTACAGTAGATTATCCCCAAAGAGGATGAGACACAAGAACAAAGTTTGATTGGTCTCAGACACAGAGTTCTTCTTCTTACAGGAGAAAGGTTTCATCTAATTTTCTACAAAGCCTAAGTTTTATCAACTATCGTGCAAAACTCTTAAAAGGCAAACTCCACAAGATTATATTGTATGTAAACTATACTTTGTACTCATTAGCTGACCAAAAGGGTGTTAGGGAGAAATTGAAAATATTCAAATAATGTCAAAGTTGGAGAGCAAATTGTCCATTGGCAAGAGTGTGTTTTAGTGTGTTGCGGTCATTGAGTTAAACTACTATATAGCGCCGTATATTGTTCCTTCAATGAATCCAGGCCTTGAGTTCTATATACAAGTTCAAAATATATTTTTGGCGGGCTCGAATGTCTTATATATATACTAAATGGAACTCTATCCAGACCAATATCTCTTCAGGAAAGCTTTTTATACAGTCAATGAGATCCTAACACAATGACATCATTAATTAATCCTGACTATATGGCGATTTTGCTTTATACTTTAAAGGTACGAGTATTACATCAATTTTTAATCATTAGGCACCTGTAGGTGCGTGTATATTGTATGTATATGCTACGTAACATAATTGACTGCACTGGACCTAAAAATGAGTGAATATTGCGTTAAAAAAGTACTAGTAGCTTACCCGTTTTCATTAAGTTTTCTGATTATCTTTAAGAAAATTTAACTTTAGTTGTAGACCTACCTAGTTACTGTAGGTTACGAATTAAAGTAAAACGCATTTTAAAATCCAACTTGCCTTTTTATTTATTTCTTTACAACTCGTTTATTTGGCACTCCAAGCCATTAACAACTTACGAGGAAGAATTCACAATTGGAATCTAATTATTTATTGAAAAGGTGAGGAAAAAATTCACAACTCCTCTCCATTGGACCTGAATTCACCCCCCCCCCCCCCCCCCCCGTCCCATAACAGTTCTTTCTCTGGTACAGAACTCATTTCCTTCAGGGATTATTTACCATTGGCTTTTAACTAGGTATGTACTACTATTGTACTGCTGTATGGTTTTCAGTGCCCATAACAGTTTCTGGACAAAATAGGCTACATAAACCAGTAACCTATGCACTGAATAAGGTACAACAGTTTAAAAAATAATAATATTAATAAAGAATTTTTGTTCTATTACTATGCCAACCTAGCAGAGTTAGGACTATAAAGCCCTCTCTCACACACATTTCAAGTAGGCTTTCTTGAGTATGTTTATTGATGTAGAAGCACGCATTTCAGTGGGCATTGAGTTGAGTTCTGGTTGACACTACGGGTTATCAATATGAAAACACGTATGTACGCTAATACTTATTGTTAAAATTAACTTTGTATAGTTTTACGAATAAAATTAAATTAAAAATTCACAACCGGTTTCAGCTCAAGCCATCGTCATCGTCACTTGACGATGGCGTGAGCCGAAACCGGTTGTGAATTTTTAATTTAATTTTATTTGTAAAACTATACAAAGTTAATTTTAACAATGAGTGACAGCAAGTTTTACAAAGTTACTAAGGAGACTATTATGTTTGTACGCTAATAGCCCGTGCGCTACTCGCACTCTACTCTACCCACCACCCCTGCACTAGTAAGAGGGAGTGAAATTACCCCTTTTACCGTTCCATAAGACCACTAAATACCCTTACAATAACCCCGAATGACAAACGACCAAAACTAACATAAAACTATCATAATTGTCGGAAATTTGTTATGATGAATATTTCACATAGTTCCGGCCCTCATTTCGAAATTGTTTAATGAAAGTTACGGAGGGGGAGAAGGGAGGGGGGGAGGGAAAGTTGGCTAATGATATCCCCAGGTCAATCCCTAGGGACTCTGTAGGGGTTGACGATTTAAAATTGATGTCTTTTAAAATATACCTTCTCCTGTATGCCTATAATGTACAGCGTATTGTAGGAATGTACATGTAGTTCCACAAACAAATTCGGAAATGTTAGAGAAGAAACTCGAACAATGATTTTTTTTCATTTTTGAATCATTGATCATTGATTGGTATCTGTATACCTATAATGTAAAGCGTATTGTAGGTGTGTACAATATGTAGCTCCACAAACAAATTCGGAAATGTTAAAGAAGAAAGCGAACAATGGTGGATTTTTGCACTTTTGAAAGATTGATTGATTGGTATTTGTATATATTGTATGAAACGAAGTCTAGTTAGTATTGACCACCAAATGACAGACAGTAGAGTACAGTACAGACACTCTGGTGGCCGAAGACGAGTTGGCTGAAGCAACGGCTGCAAGAAGGGCACACAGAGTAGCCCTTCGGCGCTAAAGCTCGCCTAATGTAATATATAAAGACACTTACTTGTACAACACTGGGCACCGTATCAAATAATAATAATAATTCTAGTATCTTCTTTTTTTAAATTAAATTTAGGCGCGGGACCCTTTCGAGTATTTGCGCCCATCGGTGTGTGTGTGTGCGGAGGTGTTAACTTATTTGGTTATTTCTCAATTGTTTTTTACATTTGTGAGACTAAAGATGAAGTGCCCCCTCATGCCAAGGTAGCACTCAACAATATTATACATTATATTCAATGCCAATGTAGTCCATACATGTGTAGTATGTTGTGGGACAAAACAAACGGGAGCGGGTAAATTGAAATTAATATTTTTTTTATTCGTTTTAATAATGTTATTAAATTCCAAAATTAAGTTTAGCTAAAAGTATCGCGACTTGACTGTTAGGCCCGGTACACACGGATGATTGATTCCGAATTAACGAGTTGCTGGCGCATTTCTTTCATTGTAGCAGAAGATATCCGGTCAACTACTTGACGATTTCGGAAGCTCGCGTGAAGCCGACCCGACCTCACGAAATGTCACGGTTTTCTCCTACACAGATCATAGAAATCCTTTTCTGAAGCAGACTCTGTCTGCACCAAATATTCACCCCTACATTGGAAAAGACAATATCTCGTGCTACAATCGCCCGTGTGTAGCGGGTCTTAGGCGTGCGAAGTTCGCCGGACCCTCTAGTACTGATATACAGTATATCATATACTGTGAAGTACAAAACCCTTACTTACTTACTTACTAGCCAACGCCCACCCTTGGCATGTCGGCCGTTAGGTGACGCGCTGACCAGTAGCGACGTGCGATCTTTTCGAACTCGTCTTCATTTGTCGGCGTGTGGTCGATCGCCGGGCATGACGCGAGGTGTTCAGCGTCCATCCGGGGGTGTCCACATAGGTCGCATGCGCAGGAATCGCGGACTCCAATGCGGTTGAGGTGTGCAGCGAGGTAGTCGTGGCCCGTCGTAGTCCTGAACGCCGCAACACTGATGGCCCTGGGTAGACTGTGTGGGATTGGATTTTAAATTAGCTTCTACCAGGGCTTTCCTGCACTGGCTTCAGTGTTTTGCCTCTGGATCCATGCTTTTATATTCTGCCTGTTGGCGGATTTAGCAGAGGAGTAGGATTGAGCGCAGGATGGTTGCTGGAGGGTTGTGCCGTTTTTTGCCAGTACAAAATACAAAGTACATAACCCACCTCTCCTACACAATATTACTGGGTTTCATTTTGTAGAGCAGCAGTAAAGTGAAATGAGGAATAAAGTCATGAATTTTATAATAAGCTCATCATGACACTGTAAAGTTTAGTGATGGAATTGTGACAGTTCCCTCATCAGCATAAAACTGAAATGCATTATTATTTTGACATTTGCGTTGCTGATTTGCACCTATTTAAACCAATGATGTAATGGAAGATATGACAACACGACTGACTCTAAATTATCCAACACTGACATTATTAATAAGTCCAGTGCTGTTTAGGAGGCCTTACCGTACTTTACGTCATTATGTGCATCAATTAAACAAAGAAAATTTTATTTCAGTAGTCGTAGATTCATAATCGTTTTGTGGCGACTTTCCAACCACTGTATGATTATTACAATTGTATTTTTTTTTTTTTAGGTATTTTTATGGCCCTAATCCCATAATGACGACGACCCCATGGATTTCGGACGGTGTTTGTATTGTTCCCATATGAATGTTTGGCCATTGGCAAACTGGTATACGTTCTTGATGTCAACCTACACCGGCTAAAGAGATAATGGACAAGCTGAGACAAGCTTACCATTGACGCAAAGAAACAGGCGAAAGTATGACTTAACCAAGTTCCTACAGATATGAAAAACATATTAATTACATTGCTGTTTGGGACATCATACCGTACTTTACGTCATTACGTGCTTCAATTAAACAAAGAAAACATTTACTTGCAAAACATGCATACAGTACGTACACATGTATTAGTGAACGACTGGGAGAAGTGACCGAAACCATTTTGTTTAGCTTGTCTATTTTTTTTTTTTTTTTTTTTTTTTTTTTTTAACGAGCAAGCGACTGTCTCAAAGGAAATACTGACAGATAAGGAAGAGCGGAAGAAGGGTCACTTTTTTGGACGACAATGGGGGCCGCAGCGATTGTATTGGACAGGTGTCGGAAAGGGAAATACTCCCCCCCCCCCCCCCAGCTGATAAGCCGCAGCTCACATCATCGCTGACTTGCTCTCCCTTCACTCGTAACTGCCCTAAAAATCGGAAAAAAATGGATAGAAATTTTATGCCATACGTGATCAAGATTTTAATATTATTTAATTACTTATTCCTTTTTTTTATACAAAAATTTAAGCTTGAAAATTCCAACAAATATGAAAATCCACAAATTACGGGGCAGAACCAAAACTTTGCTTGGGAACATCTGAACATCTGAACCATACCTGAAGTTGGAAAGCATCGATAGAAAGATTCCACAGAAAAATTATTTTCTTCGTAATTTTAATTTTAAAGTTTTTTTTGTCACCAGAACGAAACTATCAAGGGGTATGTGTATTTGAAGAAAATCGGTGGAGCGATTTTTGAGAAAACATTTTTTAGCCGGATTTTTTTTGAAAGAACATATGGTCCCGAGATATGATTTTTGTAAACTTGCGTGCAAAATTTCATCAAAATCCACTGAGAAGTCTGGCAACAAATCGATGAACAGACAGGCAGACAGAGATACCGTAAAACCGGTTGGGTTCCTGGAACCTCAAAACGTGTAAATCCGTTGAAATTTCGGAATTGAACATTTCGACCACCACAAAGCGTAAGCGTTCCTTAAATACTAGTTAACGTACAAATAGGAAAGTAATAATATCCTAATTTTTGTGTTGGAGGGTTAAGATTGCCCGAAGCCCACTAATTCTCTAATTCTGCAGTACGTATACCAAGCTTATTCCTTTCTGAATTGCGGAAAGTTGGAAGAAAATCAAGAGTTGAATAGCCAGTGTGGATTAACAATTCCGGTTGCTTTGCCGCGCGGGCCGGAATAACAATGTCGTGTTGTCCGGATATGCAGCAGGCTTTGCATGCCGTCCACATCCGTTTACCTTTTCTTCACAGTCATCAACATGGAATACGAGAGGGTTCACTTGCTCTGTATATATCTATTGACCACTGTCATGTGCAAATGTGCTTTCCAATCCTCACCAAGTGGAAAAGTTATAGTAGGAGTTTGAGTAGTTAGGTATAACCTATTGTTTGATCCTTAAGCCTGGATTCATATATGTAAAGCATAAGGAAAAGCATAAAAACAAATAAATACATTCTAATATGGTTGAGGAAGATCGATGGTATTTCTAAAACCAGTCCAAATGCTTTCTTCTATTGCTTGCTATCAAAGACCACTTTTCACAACGGCCGAATTGACACTTACTTTCTACCTTCAGACATGAATGAATGAATGAATGAATTTATTAAATATAGAACAATTTAAATACAATAATTGTAAAGCCCCACATGAAGACCTGTAACAATTTACCCTACTCTAAAACTAAAGAAAAAAGAAAAAAAATCAATTAGACTTAATTTAACTTATTAAACTACACTTACATATTAATAACAGATCTCTCGTAAACACATAACAGTCTAGTCCACTATTTCAAATAAAGATTCCACCTCTTCCCGTCTCATCAGCCATTCCCGGACGAATTTGGAAAATTTATTTATTGACAGCGACCCAGGACAAATATTAAGTAAGTTAAATAATTTTGGTGCTATATATTGGTAGGATTTGGTAAAATTTGCTATGTATGCCCTTGGTACTACAAGGTGCTCAATTCTTCTAGTATTTGCTGGTCTGGGTCTCTGTACCATGTCCCCACTGATAGAGTAAAAAATTCGCAATGTCTTGTATAAGAACAAGTGCCGCAGCGGGAATAAACCGAGAGACGCAAAGAGAGGGAATGATGGCCAAGTTCTAGGTTTTTTGACTATTGTTCTAATAAGGTATTTTTGGGTAACTACAAGTGAATTTAAATTTGTAACAAAGGTCCCACCCCACACTTGGATACCATACGCTAACCGAGATTCACAAAGTGAGTGGTATAGTTGGATTAAAATTTTTTGAGGGCAGACCGTGCGGAGGTAAAAAAGTTGTCTTAAAAAATTTCGACATTTTCCGTTTATCGATTTTAAGTGGCTGCTCCATTTCATATCACTGTCGAAGTGGACGCCGAGTCGCAATTATACGCATGGCATCTCACTTCGAGGGGCTCATCTATACTTCCTGTTCTTAGATTGTATGGCAGAAAACAGGTTTTACTAACATTAATTGTAAGGCCATGGATTTGGAACCAAGTGTTAAGATGTTGTAAATCCTCAGTCATAAACTTTTGTATCTCATTCCAGTCACTTGCAGAGTAGCAGAGTGCCGTGTCATCAGCGAAGCTAGTCAAAGTACATAAGTCAAATCCTAAAGATGTGATTAGATGCTCCGTGCAAAGCCAAAAACGTAAGATATTTTGATTTCGAAAAATGTCAGTAGGTAAGTCTAAATACAAAACATAAATTAATCAGCCGTGTGTGATTTTTTTTTTTTAGTTTTTGAGGTAAAATAAAACATAAAAATTCTATTGTAATTGAGTAGGCCTATTGCCTTGTAAATATTAAAGTACAAACGTTTTGCAACAAATTCATGCATTAGATTAAATAAGAAGCGTTGTGAATTTCATATCATTAATTAATTAAAAAAGATTTCAAATTTTGCGCCCGATCGCTAGGTAGTCTTCAGTTTTTTCGACATTACTATGAGGCTGACCTTGAAGACACCAAACCCTCTCTTAATATTGAAACAGTCGTTTTCTGGTTGGACTAACCGGTTAAATTGCACTTTCCAATATTTCTCAGTATCACCTTACTCGTAGTCACAGGGAGCAATCATAATTTTTCTACCGAAATGACAAGAAAATCAAGGTGGAAACGAGACGTTCCCCTAAATTAAAAGGCCCGACAAATAAAAGAGAACACAATGAACAAAAAATAAAAAGAATAGTCTCATCTTCATCTCAAGAATCTCAAATGATTAGCCAACGCGTTGGCTAATCTCATGACTTCGATGACACATCACCGCAGTGATAACGTCGTGTACCCCGATAACACTCTCACGACTTAGTCTTAACGTGGAAGTGGCCATGTCAGGAGTTGAAGACGTGATTGTAGATGGGGAAGCTCCCACCACCCCCGAGGGTTGGGGAATGGATGGCAAGGGAAAGATGCCAACTGTGGAAGAGATCATGGCATTCATTGACCAAGCTGCGGGGATTTCGGACGAGGAGAAAGCGCAAATCAAGGAGGACGTCATCAAGTCTCACAACGATAGGTTAGAGATGTTGGACGGGGCGCAATTTGGGGAGGGGGCAGCTGCCGCAGCCGCCGCCGGGGGCTTATTCGCACCCAACACTCTACTTTTTGTAGGCCTGCTACTTCTCATTGCTCTCATTCTTGGTGAGTGAAAACTGTTGGTAACTAAATGTAAATATTAGCACATCTGTGTCGTACCTTGACTTGCTCAGTTACGTGTTAAAGAATAAGGAACGCGTCATGAATTACCAAATTAAGAGGACACGTGTCATACTGTAATACGTTTGCCTGTAGATGTGTCAGTGTGATTTTGTTATACGTTGGCGTTTAACCTAGTCTTCAAATGATGCACTGATTTTTGAATGCTACAATAATAGGCATTAATGGTACTGTGTAGTAAATATTATAATATAGGCTACGTTTTATAATATTAATAAATAACAGTAGCTGAACAATACAAAATAGACAAAAGACGACTTTGTTGAGTACCTATTTTGTGATATCATGTAGGCCGACAAGTTATACTGTTATTGCACCTCCACGTGTGCAAAAAAAATATATAATTCCTCGATTAGGAAGTATTGTAGGTAGGTAATGTAAATTGAGATTAATTAGACTGTTTTTTTTTTTTCATTATGTGTGTTGTCTGCTTAGAATAAGGTGACCATGTATCCCTTTTTCAAAATTTATTTCGATTCCATGCAAGTAAAGTAGGAGCAAAATGGCCAATTGGATTTGTGTTTTCGGGGGGGGGGGGCGAAAAATTTATACCAACTTCCTGTACACATATAGGGAAGGGCAAGAGGGTGGCTTCGAAGAGGTAAAGACCCCAAAACAATATTTATAACTTGTAGCTTAACAATTTCCATCCCGTATTTCATCCCTGATTCTATCTGTTTTCCAACCAAGAGGGGAAGTTAATGTGCTTCATAAGCTAAAGTGCCAAATTTTGAGGGGATGGGAGAGGTTTTTGAAAAATATGATTTGAGACATTTCTAGTTACAGAATATCTTCGAGGGCATGTAAAGTAGACGGTCCCTATATGAGAAAACACAAAGTTGGCTTAGAAATAGAACATATCTTTTTTTGCATTTATTTAAGGTAGACAAGATAAACATTTAGTAGGGTAGATTTTTGTATTGTTGGAAGTCATCAATTCTTAGCCGATATCAATTTGAAACTGGCCATAAGACCATCGTAATAGTTGGAGACTTTTAGTTTAGTAGATATAGTAACTGTTCATTAACCAATTTTGGATTAATGACTTCAATATATTGTATCATTAAGCTTGACACGAAAATCTGATAAGATGATTATAACGATAGGCACGATAGCATTATGCTTTGAGAGTTCAATAAACATACAGTATACGTATACCTATTGTTATCTATTGCATGTTTGCATTCAGCAAATACAGTTATTTTTTGCCGCATGGCCACGCCAAAAGATAGGCCATAGAATTATCTTGAATCACTATTGAGCCTACAACTTGATAACTGAGTTCAAACCCCTAGATAAGACGCTGCTCAAGGGTCACCACCACAACGTCCCTCACTTCTCATAAACGCTTGAAAAATCTTTGGTAAGGTAAGGAATACTGGACGGCATCGCCATCTACCAATACATGGTGAAACCGTGTAGAATTTCTTACCGAGACTAAACATAATAGTCTCCATAGTAACTTTGTAAAACTTGCTGTCACTCATTGTTAAAATTAATAACAGTTTTACGAAATAAAATTAAATTAAATTAAAACATACACAACCGGTTTCGGCTCACGTCATCGTCCTTTTTTTATATTTTATTACGTAAAACTATACAAAGTTATTAATTTTAACAATGAGTGTCTTACCGAGACGTTTCAAAGCAATGACGGAAAGTGGGAACCCCCCTAAGTGAGCCACAATACCTAGAAAGTATAAACTTATAAAGGCACCAATTTCCTAAACAAATAAATAATAAATAAACATTAGCTTTTTTTTCTATCACTAAACCAACCTTGCGGAGTTAGGGCTATAAAACCCTCTCTTACACTTCACTAGAAAAGCCCGGGACCACCTGCTTTACTTACCCTCCGAAGCATGGCCCGAAAACATAGCAAGTACGGGACTAGCACCAACAACCTTTCGCGTGAAAGTCGGAGTCCGTACCACTACTCTACATGTCCTGACTGTTTCTGACATGTTTCTTCTGTCTAAGGTTGTACAATTTATTTTCAGGTTTATTTGTATACAAGATTATTAAAGTGGAAAAGGACAAGGAAAATGCAAAGCTCCTCAAGAAGAAATCGAGGGATGAAAGGAGAAAGAATAAGACGAAAAGAAGTTAATGAGAACTAACTTGAATAAGGCTGTGATGTTCATGTAAAATAAAATGTAAATTTTCATAAATTATCAATCGTGATACTCTTTCTAGGCTTATTATTTGTAATTCTGTGTTGCATAAATCAACACAGGCAAAGGTTAATGCAAAGAGCCATAAAGAAAGCGCTTGTTGAAAGGGCTTGTTGAAAGGGCTTGTTGAAAGGGCTTGTTGAAAGGGCTTGTTGAAAGGGCTTGTTGAAATGGCTTGTTGAAAGGGCTTGTTGAAAGGGCTTATTTTCCAGTGGTGCCTCGGATAGGGGTTCGGATACAGCCATGTCCAGATTTTTATAAATCCCCTAATTTCGGTTATGACGAGGAGGGGCCTCTTTTACCCTCCAACCTAAGTTAGTTTAATGTCAGTATTATATACCATATAATGCTGCAATATATTTGATGATATGGTCAGCAACATGCCCGGTAGCCGAGTTTTTCCCTACCGGCGAAGGTGAGGTGCCCGGCGATAATGTTCTCCTTTTACGTCGAGTCTCGGACCTCGAATTTCTGTTTTATAGCCCTGTTCTCTACCAACTTTAAAAAAAAAAAAAACTTTTCGCATACAAACAATTCAATGAATGTATCGGAATAACCTCTTAGGTGCCCATTCCATTGACCGGCTAGGGCTATTTCCAACAACGGTAACGTGGTAGCAGACATTCAAGACTTAGGTGGCGTTTCCACCGACCTCGCATTGCAGAATTGACGGAAATGTTTATTTTCCTCTATGCAATAGTTAAAATTGATCAATGATCATACAGTAAAATCACAAACAAACAAAACTAAAATTAAAAAATGGCGTCATGGGATGTGTTAAGTACAAACATTTTAATAGATTTCTATAAAAAGAAAAATTCTAATTTCCGTCAATGTCATTTGCATTCTGCAATGCGAGATCGGTGGAAACGCCACCTAAGTCTTGAATGTCTGCTACCACGTCACCGTTGTTGGAAATAGCCCTAGCCGGTCAATGGAATGGGCGCCTTATATTAAGACGCCTCTGTAGGTAATACCTGTGTTGAGTTACGAGTACGACAGGTCACCGATCGCATGATGTGTAGAGGCTCGCACAAGTGCGATGAAGCTACCACTAAACCTTTACGGTATTTAAAAAAAAATGGCATTCCTATTTAAAACAATGAACTTATTGATCGGTTCCTAAATGGTCCTACAGTATTTAAAGACTTAACCTAATAATTTTGCTACTGTAAACAGCATAATTATAAATGGCATTACGTTATGCCCTAATTAGCGTTATCCTTGTAAATTACGTGGCGCCCTAAAACTCTCTCCCCCCTCCATAGGTTAATAAATATAAACATGATCCGAACCGGTAGCGTGACTAAAGGCTTTTCCTTTACAACTGCTATCGATACACATTACGAAAATAAGGGGGTCACTTTCTGTTTACAAATCGTCCAGAAATGGCTCCCGGACATGCCTTAGGACATCAGTTCGTAATGTCCTCTTCAATTCTTCAATGAAACGATTCCACGATATCGTCTACGAAACTTTCACATATATGCTCCCATTTACTCGTATACAGTATTAATTTTCTTAATGTGTATGAAAACTCAAGGCGGATATTGGCGACTGATCAGCTCGGAAAGCGATTGCTAATGACAGGGGCAATCCAGAATCCAGCCCTAGATTGCATCTGTATCTAACCAGTGGACTATTTAAATAGACTTTTAATAGTAAAACATACAACGTACAAGGCTCAAGCTGAGTACATTTTTTTTCATACTTTCGGCTTCAGCAACTTCCCCATAATAAATGTTTAACGAAAACTATCCCTTTCCGTAAAATAAATATAATGTAAATATATCCTGTTTATAATAGCCAAGTAATAGCTAATAATAAGGGCTAGCCTTTATCGCTGAATCAACCGAAAATTGACTGTATCAACCAAGTTTATGGTTATTATTAGCTCACGAGTCTTTACACACCATGCAATCGGAGACCTGTTGTAACTGAACACGGGCACTACCTACAGAGGATGCATTCATTACATTGGTTGAATGCAATTTTAAAGAACCGGTCCGAGTTTACTCGAACATGCTTTCCAATTTATCAATTAGCAGGGAGAGAAAATGAATAATTTCATGGTAAATAATTTTCCTACGGTTAAATTTCGGATATCTCGGGGGGGGGGGGGGGGTCCACCTGACGTCACTGGAGGTGAGGTAACCTCAATATATTTAAAACACATTACAACACAGTAATAATGGCAGGGCAGGCAATGCATTTCAGCGTGAAGTTTCTATCATTTTAAAAAAAAAAAATTTGCGCAAAAGCAAATAGGTTTTTGGGAAAGCCAACTATCCGGTTTCGTTACTCAACTTAACACCTAAAACATGCCTGAAGGTAGAAATCATCGATAGAAAAGTTCCGCAGAAATATTATTTTTTAGTCATTTTTCATTATTTTTAATTAATTAAGTTAATTTTATTTCTTTACCCCCAGAAGCAAACTATCAAGGGGTAAGTGACCCCCCGCATTTTATCAACATTAAAAACGACTAGAATATATGTGAATTTAAAAGAAACCGTTGGAGCCGTTTTTGAGAAATAATTTTTTTTTTACGTTTTTTTGGAGTTTTTTGAGAATGAACCCCCCCCCTAATTGAGTTAGCCCCAAATAAAAAAAATGGTCCCGAGGTATGATTTTTGTAAACCTACATGCCAAATTTCATCAAAATTGACCGAGTAGTTTGCCCGGAAATCGATGCACAGACAGACAGTTCGATAAAACCACTTTTTTGGGTTCCTGGGACCTGAAAACGTGTAAATCCGTTGAAATCTCGGAATCGAAAATTTCGACCATCACAAAGCTTTCCTTATACTACGTATAAATTGGAAAGCAAAAATCAAGTATCTATAGGTACTATAGTAGTAAAGTAAATCCTGTAAGTAAATAATTATGTGTTTGTGTATGTGTAAGTTCTGGTGTTTATTATTCGAAGCATAGTGGCGGATATAAGTAAAATATAAGACGAAATTAAATAATGGAAGTTGAAATGCATAACTTGCCAGATTTAATAGATGTTTCGGTGAACAGTGAGCGATAAGCTTTTTACACAAGTGGGGGTGTCTGATTTTTCTCTATTGTGTGTCGGCCAGAAGATGGGATATCTAATTTGTGATTTTCTGAGAAAAATACGTTTCCAAACATTGAAAATAAAATCGAGTCACCAATGACATTGTCATAACGTAGAGTGGGGAGGGGGAGATAGCGCTCCCCATTCCCACCCTCTCAATGCAGCGAGAAACGCACCCTCTCCCAGTGGTTGATGTCGTTGGCAGTCAGATCACGTGACTGCTTTGTTTGTGGATTAGCATTAGAGAGAAGGGAAATCGCGACGTGCTGGCCAAATCAATTCAAAACAAATCTGATACCGCATTCGATACATTAGCGGTTTCCTCTCCATGTCTACAAGAGTTCGGATTGACTGCTGACTAGCGCAGAGACAGCGTGTGTTCCCATAATCAGATAGAAATGATGCAACCGTGTCTCCAAACGTGTCTGCTGGTGCGCGCTCAGGGATTTAGACTTTAAAGATGAAAAACATTAAATCTGTGCGGTTTTTTGTTAGAATTTTTAAATTAATTACTAAAAGTACTGGTTGTAGAGGGAGTAGAGATATCTATCAAAGCTAGAATCAGATGGATTCTTGTTGTAGGCCAGAAGCTTTATTTATTTATTTATTTTTTTGCTGCAGCCCTATAATGGCGATTTGGCATTAACATAACACAGGGGTTTATTCAATTGTTTTAATGAAATGAAAGCAGAATGCGAGGGAAATTCAAATTGATAAATTAATTCTTGGCTCTATTTTTGGTGAGCTTTCAATTTTTTTCTCCCTTAGATCTAGACACATTAATAAAAATTCTTATTATATTTCAAAACTCTGCCTCTAAATTTTAATGTTGAATGTATTCCCTTCAATTATAAAACAACGGAACCATTCTCTTGTAGTCTTGTATATTCCAATAATTTATTAATTTGAATTTCCCGCGTATATTTTAACACAGTCACATGACAACTTACTAATGCGGTATTAAAAAATTAACCCCGGTACTATATGAACCCCTGTATTACATTTATCCCGAATCGCCGTATTAGGGCTGCAGGTCTTTAAAAATTTGGAAATCTCTGCCATACATTTTTGGACCCGGACAGTATCTCATTCGTCTAAACATAGGATACTTGTGGTGGCGGGCTAGCTGGACAAGCTATGTATTTATAGAGTTTAAAAATTAAAAAGTCATTTGTAATAGAACTTCTGACCATGCAAAATGGTGGTGAATGGAGGTTTTTGAGCGCAATCTGCAGTGAATTATTTAATAAAGAGCAGATTGTGCAACATGCATCAGCGACTATAGACAGCAACTTGTTGATTATACCCTCAATTTCCATTTTGTGGGGCATACACAACGTATCAAGTCAATTCAATTCAAGTGGACCGTGAACCTCATTCTAGGTCCCTGCGAGGTTTATTTAAATCAGGGGTTCCCAAACAGTGGTCAACAGGCACATATCAGGGTCCTTCAATTCCTGCTACTTTAAGGGTGGCTGTCAGGATGTTATGATCGAAACCTTTAACAAAGTCATTAGACACAACATCCACTTGATTATTGCAATCTAGATAGTTAGCAAGATCGTGTTCAAAATCAAGTAAATTAGTTAAAGTTGTTCTGCAAGTAGTGAGGTAAAACCTAAAGGGGAGAGTGCTACCCTCTCATGAATGGAGGAATACAGGAATAACTTTTATTAATAGATAGCAGGTCTATTTCCATTCTATCAGAATTCGTAAACAATATACTGTACGTTAGTACGTATATGCTCATGGTTTGACTCTGTATGACCTTTACATCTAGGTTTCCAACAGATCATATTTTTTCCACAATTACTTAAAGAAAGGGGCCATGGATGGTATATGGTGATTCATATTTTAATCACCCACTGCAACTACTGTTAACCTTTAACAAAAAGATCAAATTCCAAGCAGGGTGCATTATTAAAAAGTGTCACTGCCTTGCGTGCTATGTTAATAAACATAAAAGGAAATTAAAATAGGCAGGTAGGTAGTCAGATAATTGCTCAATGGTCTTGGAAACTAAAACTCACATCTCTATAATTTTCCAACCAACCTTGGTCATTTTAATTTTCCGAACCCGTGAAAGTAAATGGCTAATGATAGCCAAAGCCGGAAAACAAGTGAAAGATGGAAAGAATAGAAAGTTATTATAGTTTTTCAGTCTTTGGTACTGCCCTTTCTATTTTAATGGCTCCTGAGCATGAGGGACGTATTTTGTAACATGCCACCAAGTTCGAACCCTCGTGCATCGGTCATTATGGACCGGGGGTGCACACGCACGCCACGACGTACAATGTTATTACGGAGGGGCCACCCATTCGTCACCCCGCAAATGGAAATAAACAGGGGGCTACACTTTTTGGTTGATAACATCTTAATGCCGCAGCTCGACACGTGCCGTCGCCACTTTCGCCCAACACGTGTGCTTTATCCAAAATTTACCGCCGCCGCAAACAAGTGGCTTCTAATATAGTTTTGCTATTCCCCGTTCGACTTTTCAATGGAATTATTAGGGACACTCATGATATGTAAGTTAAACCATGGAAATGTAGTGTTTCGGAATTGAATGTGGAATGTTTTAAGTGAAATCTAAAAATTTAATTTAATACTGAAAATTGGAGACAAATTACATTCCTTACCCATGAGGTTTGCTAGCTGGTCAATTTTTTACTCCTTTTCATTTCAAATTTACCAACAAAATATGCAAACAACTTTAGCAATAAAATAGGCCACTTTTTCAGAGAGTTTTTCATCTATAGTGTAGAAACGTGCGATACGGTACTCTATTAGCAGTGGGTCTACTAACGATTATTTTTAATCTTAACCGGGGAATTAAAATTTAAACAAGATAATTTTACAATGGATGGTGCTATTCCAAATTGTTTTGTTCACATTTTTAACCCCAGGAGTATGTAAATACTAAACGGCATAGTATACCCGCAGTAAGAAATAATGCGTCGAAATGTCACTGCCTTTCACTATGGTATCGTACGGTACCTATCTACATTTTTTCTTTATTTTCTAGTTGAAAACCAGATATTCCCGAACCAAAGCTTCATATCTTGCACATCTCACAACTAAACTAGGCAAGACGAGCTTGAATCGAAAATTCCCCAAAAAAGAGAGGGGGAATTTTATTTAGAGGTATTTACTATATCGAAATGGGTACACGTATCTCTGAGATATCTAGAGGCAAGTTTCCTCCGATTTTTCCGAAAGCCTTTTATTTTGATTGGAGAGATCATATAGTTGTACTTTTGAGAGACGTGTTTCAGCTTCAATTTTGGACGCCTTATTTGTTGACTGAAGAAATTATATAATACCTACGTGTATGAATCGGAAAAATGTGAATACAGTATGCTCACGGGTTAAAACGTATTTTCCTAACGATTTTCCCGTACACGGTATATTTGAGAAATGAAGCAAACACCGCTTAGGTATTGCCTACTGAGAAAAACAAGCATGCAGGCATATTATTTACTTTTTATTTCGTTTGAGAATACCTACATTGAAAATGAAATGAAGTGAAAAAAGGCTTACTTCCCTTTTCCCTATCCCATTTTGCACGATTACTTCTACAGTCTATTTAGAATTAACTTAAAATTAATCGTAAATTAAGACAGATTGATTTGTCAATGATCATTATCATTAATATCACTAAGAAAAAACGTGGCTTACCACAAGGCATTCGGTGTCGTCCGAAATGGCAAGCAATTTTTTTCTTATTTCAAGAACATGAAGTCGATTTCAAAGAAGTGTCTTAGGATAAGATTTTAATATCAATTCTTGCCGCAAGCCATCTTACCGATTTTTGGCTAAATTTAGGCTTATTTCAAGAACGGTTAACTGATTTTATAGAAATGTCTTAGGATAAGACTTTAATAGCAATTCTTTTCGCAATACATCTTACCGATTTTTGGCTTATTAATAAGTATAGTATTATTAAGTGGTTATTCACATTAATTTGGGAAAAATTAGTTTTGGAGATTGTAGCCTATGTTCTTTTTTTTTAATTTATTTATTATACGATGGAGAAAAATACAATTGCTAAAGTTCAAAACTGGGAAGTTTGTCTTAACACGTGGTCATCACTCACGAAAAATTAAGACTAACTAATATTACTATTTAACTCAAAAAAAAATACATAAAATATGTATATATATATAAATATAATATAATATTATATATCAATATAATAATACGTTTCTTGAATAAAAATCCCTTTCGGCTCTGGCCGATCAGGTGTAGGGAGATTCCAGACCCCGCTTTTCCTCTATGCTAGTCTACGATATGTATATGTATGTAATAAAAAATAAAAAAATAAAAAATAATTAATTCATTTTCTGGCCACAACATCAATACACAAAACACGCTTGTGCTCCCAAATTCGAACCACAATGACGACTATGAACTTTTACTTAAAGTATCACATTATTTTCCCTTTGACTGGACGCCATCTTAAAATCCATTTTTAAAAGTGTTGATTACCATTATCGTCGATAATAATACGGGCTTTCAGTCAGATTGTATTTCATTTCTCTGCGACCAATATTAACTGAGATATGAATTATTTAAGGCTTTCATCGGCCGCCATCATGGATCACGCTGTTTAAGACATTTGTATGATCAATTTTTGTACCAAGTTTCATTAAAATCAGATAACATATTTTACGGAGTGTGTCCTAAAATCAATATACATAACATACATACAGTACATACATACTTTATATATACATACGAGTATATATATATATAATTTAGAACGGGGGGTGGTTTCAGATTCAGGGGGTCATGAAATGGAAAGTTGCGAAGAAATTTTCCGGAAGCAAACATTGGTCGCCGTCTCAATAGGTAGATGAATCTCCCTAAAAAAATTATGTGATATCTTTTTGAAACAGGGTGGGGTAAAAGCGCAACCCTCTTGCATCGTAGTTAACAACCCTTACGTTAGGGGTAGTAGTTTCGCGTGTTGTGTGACCATAATATCCCGAGAGTGCCATCCGGAAATGATATGGGAAACTCGGAGCAGTTTCCCTTGTACGGGCATTACTTACATTTCCGTTTCACCTCCAATCGGCCTGCCCAGATTGAGGCGTTCAAAGAGAATGAATGAGTTTGCTGTCGTGCGGGCAATAAAAAGTTATAGAGGCACTGTCTGTTTTCATATGGCTTTGTGGTCGGTGGGACAAGCTTAAGTCGAAACAACAAGGTATATATCCCAAATTGGTAGTGTATTAGACTCACCCGAAAGGTTGCCGGTTCGAGTCCCACACTAGCTCAATTATCTGGCCACGCTTTTGAAAGCATATAAGTTAGATGTCTGTTTTCATATGGCTTTGTGATCGATGGGACAAACTTAAGTCGAAACAACAAGGTGATTTCATATCTCACAATTGGTAGAGTATTAGACTCACCCGAAAGGTTGTCGGTTCGAGTCCCACACTAGCTCAATTATCTGGCCACACTTCAGAGAGCATGTAAATCAGATGGTCCCGAGTCGTCGTAGTTGAGTGTACATGAGAGGGCTTTATAGCCCTATCTCCACTAGGTTGACTTAGTAAAACAACAAAAAGCCTTAAGTTATTGTAACTGCTGTGACTGAAAAATACACCTTCAGTTTGTTGAGAAGGTAGAGTAGGCCTGCTATAGGCGCTTATTCCACATACGTCAATAGTCAATTGTAAATGTGGTTTTGACGGGGTAGCAGACATTTTTAGTATGTCTCTAATGTCTGCTACCACGTCAAAACCACATTTACTATTGACTATTGACGAATGTGGAATAAGCGCCTAAGCATAGTTCAAGCTATGCTAAACTGTCAATCAGATGATAGATGCTCTAAAACATTCAATAGGCTACAACTATAGGTCAAAATGTCGATCATCTTCTAAATCATCCACCAAGTCTAAAGAATATCAAAATCCAATATCTAAAAGCAGCTAAAAACAAACAAAAAATGAGAGAGAAAATATGCCTGCTAGCCGTCAATGTTTAAGGCATGATGAATTCCTTCAAAAGTTACGAAATGTTTCAAAATAAAAATACATCATTTCCTTCATGATGGAAACAGGCGAATGTGAAATTTGACACCTTCCATTAAAATAAACTTTTCCAGTGAAATCTGTCGGTACCGTAGGTAGGAATAGCCTACAGGTGAATATTCCGTTAGAACGCTATTCAATTTATTACTTGCGTTGAAAACTAACTGGCTTTTTGTGTTTTACTGCTACGTATATTTTTGCACAATGTGCTTAGTGCAAACACTCAACTGAGTCCCATGTCTTAATATTTAAAGAAAAAAAACTCTGCAGGGGCATATACAATATCATACAACAATACAATTGCTATAAACTTCTGCAAATTCAAAAACCTCATTTCATTGGACATAAAATATGCATCGCTCTATACGACCTATGGATCTTGTTCGAAATCGAAACTCCGTCAAAGATGGTAGAGTGTACTGCGTTTCATTTACGTATTTTCGTTTGGAATAGTATGTGTATGTCGGGAACAATAGAACAGTTTGACGCTCATATAAAATAATAACCCAAGTCTAAAGACTACTTAGACTGCGTTCGATCTGTGTCTTCCCATACCTTACTGACTTGCACTTCGGCCCTTGTAGAGCCTTAGCATCTTCCAAAAACCTCCCCCATCCGTCCCTGTCGTGTAACCTATCTACATCAACTTCAACACCATCTACTATCTAGATCAACATTAGTCGAAATCCATTTATTATTACGGGAGCTACCACCAAACCGTGGATGACGGTGGTGTGCAGACAATCATGTCTTCAGCGGAGAAATTTCCTATGCCACTCATATTTACGCCTGATCACACTTCATTTTTGTGCAATCTAGGTTCCACAAAAAATGTATGGTCTTCTTACAGTTCGTAAAACAGAAAATGCATCCCCCGCAAACTGGGTTATTTATTTTATTGCTACCAAACTGGTAAGTAAATTAAGAAAGAAAATTGTCTTTATTTTCCATGTGGGCGAATTTTGGGCCTTTCGGCCCACTCCTACAATTAACCCGTGACTGGTGGACAAACAATCTTCTTAGTGTACCGTGATGATAAAGCAGTTATTTGCTTCTTATTAAGAAACTCTGATCACTTTACGGGTCCAGCGTTAAGAGGGATCAAGCCCGCAAACCCTAAAAGCCGTGATCTGCGTTGCACTTCATTCCATAGCCATAGCTTTAGCAGACAATGTACCCTCCTTTCATACAAGCAGTTCTGTTACCTCAAATGTTTCAATGCAGGGCGCAATTTTATGATATATCCTCCGGGTTGTTTTCTATATATCGTGAATAGGGGCCCTGAGGATTTATTCTTTATTCTTTATTCTTTATTCTTTATTCTTTATTCTTTATTCTTTATTCTTTATTCTTTATTCTTTATTCTTTCTGCAGTTCAGACCATATATTGTAACATATAACTTTCTTCAAGCCCACCGTGAATGCTCTCCTATGTTTTTTTTTTTTTAGGAGAGCTTTGACCACCTCAGATGCCCATTCTTGTTAAGATCAAGTTGAAACTTGTATCTACTACTTATAATGTTCTATCTACTGACAGTTTCACTAGAAAATGTTAGTAAAACCTTAAAAACAATGGTATAAGAGTATAGGCGGATCGAGAATTTTTTTGGGCCAAGTTTATAAAACGGAACTTGTAATGTATTTCATTTATTAGATATATTTTTTGTCAAAAAAAATCTGATTCTGTCTTCTTAGTGTACCGTGATGATAAAGCAGTTATTTGCTTCTTATTAAGAAACTCTGATCACTTTACGGGTCCAGCGTTAAGAGGGATCAAGCCCGCAAACCCTAAAAGCCGTGATCTGCGTTGCACTTCATTCCATAGCCATAGCTTTAGCAGACAATGTACCCTCCTTTCATACAAGCAGTTCTGTTACCTCAAATGTTTCAATGCAGGGCGCAATTTTATGATATATCCTCCGGGTTGTTTTCTATATATCGTGAATAGGGGCCCTGAGGATTTATTCTTTATTCTTTATTCTTTATTCTTTATTCTTTATTCTTTATTCTTTATTCTTTATTCTTTATTCTTTATTCTTTATTCTTTATTCTTTATTCTTTATTCTTTATTCTTTATTCTTTATTCTTTATTCTTTATTCTTTATTCTTTATTCTTTATTCTTTATTCTTTATTCTTTATTCTTTATTCTTTATTCTTTATTCTTTATTCTTTATTCTTTATTCTTTATTCTTTATTCTTTATTCTTTAAAACACAAAAACACAAATCATCCTAGAATTTGACGATTTTCCTGTCGCAGCTATGGTGGTCCACGGAAAATCATAAAATAATCTAGTGGTCCACGGACAAAAAAGGTTGGGAACCCCTGATCAGGGGCGTTTAACTTCAATTGAGGTTTTCGTTATACGCGGGAACTGTTCTGATTGGCCCTGACCCAAACCCACGATAGCCAACCGTGAAATTGTATTTTTTTTTTAATTTGATGTTGGTAAAACCTGTTTGTGATTTACTACAAACATCCCGTGGCTGCAGATCCTTGTCAACATGGCGGCTAGTGTAGCCTCTATAAGCTAAGTACAGGGTTGAGACTGAGTCAGATATCCGTTCTGCAATGTGTAAGACTTCGACATATTTAACGTTGATACTTATCTCTGATATTTGGCTTATGGTTAAGGGGTGCCCCGTAAGGGTTACTATGCCTCCCGCCGTTCTAGTTAATATAGTTCTATGAAAACAACGGACATTCCGACATTGGACAACACACAGCGGCCTTTAATAATATTATATATTTTTAATAAGTTTTGTGAGCCAATATAAATTTGAACTACGACGGGAAGTGAGGTGAGTAAACATATTTCATGTGCCTGTTTTTTTAAACATTTTCAGTTGTATACCATCCAACACCTTACATATATTACATGGTTTTAATTTTCAAAATGGAAAATCGTTAGCATGTGCAACTCATTTGTGTAGCAAAACAACTAAAATTTGTTTAATTCATCATTCATTCCTTGTTTGTGAAGTGTTCAAGTGAGAAGGAAAAATAGTAAAAGGTACATTTGGTAAATTACAATTTTTTAAATAAAATTTTTTAAAACCTACGCACTCACTTTGTTAGATCTCTTGTCAGTGCTATGAGATATGCCCGTAAGATGTTAGCACAACCATATATGCCTAGTTAACAAAAAAATGTGAAATGTGTGACCTACAATAATTTAATCACGTTAAGTTGGACACTTACGAGTCAGTTTTGACCATGTGTAAGAGGTTATTTGAACCCACAACGTGGAAGTAACTGTTTGAAAAAGGAAAATTACGTTACAATTGCATTTTAATCTACACAATAACTTGATACACAAATTGCACCTTAATGTAGCTGGCATATACAACCTAACTTGTGTGTTGACAGTGACCTTATTCCACTAACATTTTAACTGTGGAATGGATGAAGAAACTCTTGAGCATATTCTCCTGCAATGGTCCATTCCAAGCAGGGAGAAGGACTTACTCGTGACGGCAGTGGGAGGAGGAGGAATAGAAAAAATTCTGGGACGGAAGAATCTTTGGGCACTGGTGAATGAATCATCTGGCCATCGGCATCACCTGAAGCTGGAACCCAGTAGTAAGAAGTAAGAAAATGGCAGTCGTCGGTGCTGACAAGTTGAACTCCATAGTGCAAAGTAAGTATTTTCTAGCAATCTCAGATAGGGGTGACGATAGTATATTAAGGGTGTACAGCCCGTAGGAAATTGGCAGCCCGAAATAATTAACTAATCATGTTATTTAACATTTGTCTCATTAAAGTTGTAAAAGACTACTTCATGCATCCTATGATAAGATATAGTATTTCTAATATTTTAAATTGTAGCTTTTTCATCGACATGATAATATTTTGTAAACAATAACCTTATTATATGATGCATAAAGTAGACTTCTACAACTGAAATGAGCCAAATCTTTAATAACTTGCTTAGTTAATTAAATAAAGTTTTAAATTTCGGGCTGACAATTTCCTATGGGCTCTTTAAATAATCTGCTATTTTTCCTCTCCTATGTGTAGACCTACGCTATTATAACGAAAGCATTGGCATTTCGAGTACCTATTCTACAGATTTACATGCTGCTTTTACGGTTCCAGAAACAGGAAAAGTGACACTATCTATGTTGTTAGATTTGTGGAAATATCCTTGTGTAACGGACTGGTGCGAGTTTACCCAAATATGCTTTCATTTTTATTAATTAGTGTAGGTAATGTCAAATTTCCATGGTCAGTAATTGTACCATGGCTGCCTACTCATGTTCCGATCAATTAGAAACCTATAATGGAAATTAATATATAAATGATCAATTACGGTACCTACAGTATATGAAGTGGCAAGGTATTAAGATGCGCAGGTCTCTACACACCATGTGATCGGAGAAAGGAGAAGCATCGTTACTTTTTCTTCTTCATATTTGTGCGGGTAGTTTGGCTTATCATATCATTTGAACTTTCAGGAGATGTCATGTCAGCGATTTATTAAGAGAATCTAGTTCGGGATGATCATGCATGCCGCCTTGATAAGGAGGAGAAAGATAGACGTGATGCTGGAAGAAGAAGACATTGTTCGCTATGCAAAAGCCTGAAGGATTCGGTTTATTGGCGGCGAATGGCTCATCACCGAGCAAGGGAAGGCTCGCAACCGATGAAGAGTATAGGTGGAACCTGCACAAGATGTCAGTCTCGACTTTCCAGAAGAAGAGCAAGGACGAGAATGTATTCCTATTTCCACATAACAATCTATTTCGACGTGTTGATACATTACATTTCGAGCTATTCACGTTATCACAAATAATTTGTAGATGGATTTTGTATGGACTGAGTTCAATTTAGTAATAAAAAGAAATGTATATTTCTTAATAAGTATAATGTGCGTTGGTCATTGAGTATTTCTTAATTTTGTATTTAATATGTTAGGTACGGCTTAGTGTGGAACTATGAAAAAAAAATAGTTTGTTTAAAATAAGGTGAATACTAACAACGTTGTCAGAGTACATACCAGAGTAGTCATTAAAAATCAATTATATAATACAAAATAGGTCAATATAATATTAAATAGGAAGGGAGCGCGAGCCGGGCCGGCCGGGGCCCCGGCCACACAAAATTTGAAAAAAGGAGCGAATGATTCAGACGCGGGAGGGCCAACGTTATTATTTTTTTTTTTTGCAGTTGGCAGTCTTTCCCTAACAAAATATTAACATTGAGTTAACGTTCTTATATATTATGTTGTTCTGTGCCCCTGATCTAGAGCATCTTGTGCCCCGGAGCGCCATGGGCTACTAGTTATCACCACCGCTGGCAGGAGTGCTCAATAGAGCTATTCAAATTTAAGCAACACAAATGGAAACAAATGTCTTTCCATTGCAAAAATCAAAATTTGAAATCCATCGAAGGTGCCAGCTTAATATTTAATGGGGGAGGGGGGGTTCAGAAGTGGTAATAACAATCAGAATTCCTTATTTATGATTTGCAGACTTCCTTTTAGTCGTATTGATTTGGTATGCAATCACGACCAGGCACTTAGTGACTTTTTTCTCATGAATCATTGAGTAGAAAGAGCGCGTTGGAGAAGGGAAGGGGGCGCCTCGTCAGGGGAGGGGGCGGCGCGCAGCGCCGGGGGAATCAGAGCTTCTCTTACACGCTCCCTAATGGAGAACACTCCGTATACTTGCTATAAGCTCAAGATTACCACAAAACACTTTTCCTCGTGTGTTCCACCCTCTTGTCTTTGTGCACAAACATGGAAGATCATATGCAACAAGTGCACCTACGTGAACTATTCAAGAATTGTTTGTTACTTCCAATCAGTTTGTATTCTTGCCAAACCACTGCCCCAGGTTTTTCAACCAGAATATTCTTAGGGAAGGACTTAATTTATCTGTGATCACACCGTAAAATTTTGAATCTAATTTCTCTAGAGTCTTGGGTGCCCTCAGTTCTTAAACATGATGCAGGTTTGAAATCATGAGTCTAATAAGAGTCCAATTCAAAAATAATGAAATAGAATAGATAGCGCCAAACCATAAGCTAAGTAACGATGATAGTGGTGAAACATTGTCCGTATGATGCATGATATGTATACGGATATTTATACTACGGCAAGTATGTTCCATGTACCCAGCATCTTCCCTTATAATTGAAGAGAACGAAAAATTCTTAAAAGTGGAAGAGCAATACTCTCTTTGTAAGTAATTGTATTTCCATTTTACTATTTGAAAACAGCAATACGGTATCTAAGTTTTATTGTATTGTATACTCTTATTACCATAAAATCTGCTACAACACTTTTTAACGAGAAAAAGAATGAGATGGTAAAATTATGGGAGTGAAATGGGATTCGGAAGGTGTACAGGATCTCTCTCTGACAGAACACCCCCTATTGTTTACTGCAAATTAGTTTCAATGCCCTTTTCTATCTTAAAACCTTTCCATAAACTAATTTTAACTAATGGAATGGCAAAATACTCACACGATGGCAACATAATTTTACACAAAACTTATGGAAGAACAGAAAATCATATTTTAGGAAGAAAGGAAAGTGTTTTGCATTATACTCTTATATTGTATTTTTAGGCCAGACTTCGTTCGCCTAACATTTTTCATTGGGTATGCAATACTTACCCGTTCCCCGTTGCCACAACTTTTTCCATTGGGTATACAATAACTTACTTACTTACTAGCCAACGCCCACCCTTGGCAGGTTAGCCAATTTGGTATGTTTCCTCCACTCCCTCCTGTCTCTCTACTTCTCCATCTCTCTCCCATGTCTCTTTTCGCGCAAATACTTATTAATTACAACCGCACAAAACAAACAATGCTAAATAAAACTAATTAAAGAAGGGTGGTACGGCTAAAAGGTAGAAGATTGGTACGGCGGAGAAAAACGTCGTCAGAACACCCTGCCAAAGTTTCATTACAATCTAATCAACTGTTTTTGAACGCATAAGGACATTGTGATGTGATTTTTGCATAAGTATATAGTGTACTACATGGTAGATTTAAATGAGATTCCCTATTAAACTGCCTAGGTATAATAAAGTGGTAGTAACTTTGGAACTTAGAAATCTTTCCAGTGTGAAATGTTATGCTGTGTAGAAGGCTCGTAATGGCCTACTTGTGATACTGGTGAGCCTATAATGATACTAAAGTGTTGCGAAGGAAAGAATAACCCAGCACCCCTGCGGATTATGGTCTCATATTCCTTGGTAACTTATTGCCTTGTTCATTAACAAAATTTATAACCCGATTAGAACATGGACAAAGAGGATGTTGACAGGATCCCATCGAGATAGGAGCGGCAAGTTAAATTTTGAAGAGGGTCTATTGGCTTTTCGACAAGTATGTTCAGGTAGCTTATATCTGAGTTTCAGATCAATGAGAGGTCTACCTACTAGACCGTACAGTAAAGTTCGAGTTTTATTTATATTTGGTTTTAGAAAGAACTGCCCCTGAGAGCAGCAGTCATTAGTAATTTTTAAGAGAGTAGTAATTAGATATATTATGTAAGGGTTATTGCTTTTGAGTACCTATTCCCGCGAAGCACGACCCGTAATATTTTTCAATTACAGCGAAAAAGGCTATGTGAGGCGAAAGACCGTAAATTTATCAGTGAACAATACAGCTGTTAAACAGATCTTTAATATTCACCTGTATTCTGTAATTAAGCCCTCCCTTTGGCAGCTCGGAACTTTACGAGAACTAAAGAACAAATCCCAAAGAGTAAAAAAGGGAATAAACGGGATTATGCAAATGGGCTCTGGATAAAAAAAGGGTTGTCAGAACCGTAGCGAATGAGATGAAATAGCGCCCACACACTTTGTACTGTAATTCGGCATTTCACAAATGAATAGTTGTACTGTACAATACGTTTGATATACTGAATTGTAGGTCTATTACCACTGGAGAATTCAGTTACACTAGACATGATATTTGCGGTTTATGTGTAATTAGATGTTTTAGAAATATTTAGGACACGCCTTCGACTCTGCGATAGATCACCAATGGAATGGAACCAGTCAGTTACTATAGGGGAAGCTAATATCCTGAAAAATAAGCATGTGCTAAGGCAGGGTTTCCACCGACCTCTCATTGCAGAATGCAAATGACATTGACGTGGTAGGAGATATCATTAATAAGTCTTGAATGTCTGCTACCACGTCAATGGCATTTGCATTCTGCAATGAGAGGTTGGTGGAAACCCCGCCTAAAGTAACTGACAGACAAGTTGGAGCCTTTCAGTTATTGGTAATTATATTCGGAAAGGAATTGCCTAGGCTAATGGACCAAATTTTAATGTGCCATACATATACTATGCAGTACATAAGACTATAATTCCACTTGTCAACGACAGAAATATCATTTATATTTTTTCATCACATTCCACTTGTCTTCAATAATTGACCATTTTTGTTTTCAATTTTTTCCAATTTTGTAAGTTTGCCCGCCGTCTTTCTTTTAATTTTATAATCTACAAGAAATTTTATGATTTAAATTACGAAATAATTCGTTCGCTCTCAAGAAATTAATTTAAATTATTTATCATCTACAGTAGACGCCGTTGTTTAATTTTAGTTTGTTATTGTTTGCAAAGCGTGATTTTATTCTATGATTATTGGTCATTTTTAACATGCGGAAGATAAAATGGACAATGACATAGAGTAAAACAAAGAGTAAAACATAGAGTAAAACAAAAATCTCATCAATTATTGACGGAATATTGACAAGTGGAATAGCCGGCTAAGAAAAATCCAGAGCTTTTATTAAACTTATAATTGCCCCAATAGAGTAGTAAAAAACAGACATTTTTCAACATCACTTAAATTGTATTTACAAGGTGGCTCTCTATTATATTAAAGTAGGTACTGTAACGATGAATATCTTCCGTCTTCTGTGGCCCTTAATTTTCTTTGGTCCCATAAATTGAATGAGACAACGTTGCAAGAAGGAGCCTCCACGACACATCTCTGATTCAGTCGCGCTAAGTAATGAACTGAGGCTGAGGCTTGATGTTAATTCTTTAGTTAGATTAAAAGAAGGGATAACAGTGAGGGGACAAGGGCAACCCTGGAAGGAAAGGGAGGGGGGAGGGGGAGGAGGCAGTTGTCTAATTAACACAAAACAAACGTCGTGTCTAATTTTCTGTACTTTGGCAGTGTGGCGGATGAGCTTGGGTAACTTTGTTTGACGCCAGTAAAAGGTAAATGGAAACCTAGAGAAGTACCTGTGTGATCTTGGGACCTTTGTGCGTAGTGACAGTGGTGTATTATATTATAATAAATTGGGGTTTTCACCAGTTAATTATTGTATTTTCATTGTTCCTGGAATTTTCGAGTAAATGATATCAAATGTTTGATAAACTATACAATATGAGCTCTAAAAGGGCGACTTGATATGGTTAATCCTTGGAACATAAAGCTGGCCATTCACGTGGGCTCCAAACGGACTCGCGCCAAGCCAAATGGCGCGCCCTGTTCCATTTGGCGTTAGCGCCATTTAGAGGGGTCATCACGACTACGCTGAACCAGTCGCTTCAAATCTTTCAAATTGTACAGTGTGACGATATGGAAGAAGTACTTTTACACTGTAAAATTTGAAAGATTTGGAGCGACTGGTTCAGCGTAGTCGCGATGACCGCTCTAAATGGCGCTAACGCCAAATGGAATAGGCCGCGCCATTTGGCTTGGCGCGAGTCCGTTTGGAGCCCTCGTGAAAGGCCAGCTTTATGGGCTCAATTAATTTAACAGGGAGCCATCCCAATATGTACCTATATGATGGAACCCCGAGTTTCCTCAATGCGGGTCACCTACAGTAAATATACGTAGGCCTACTCATTTGAGATAATGCTGATGGCTGAAACTTTTTTAGGGTAACCTCCGTTTTCTGTTTTATTCCAGACACCACTATTAATGTGTTGTTTTGTTGAAGATCTGTCGTGTTGCCTCCATCACGGGTGGATCAGGGATTCGACTTTTTACTATTACAGCCAGTTAGCGGAGTTAGCCGATCAAAAATCATAACATTCCACAAGAGTGACATTAAAGTTGCCCACTCTTAATTTCTCAAAATTGGTCCACTCATTTTAAATCAAGAAGTATTAAGCTTGGTGCATACATAATCATTTCCGCATTAATTAATTTCTAATATAACACATAGTAGGTAGTAACAGTATTAAGCATGTAAATGAATATACAGTAGCTGCTTCATTGTGAACCTATTAATTTGGGATGGAAGGGTGAAAGACAGGAGAGTCTGCTGGGGGATTTATAATCCTTTTCATAAATTTAATCTCATCATGGAAGTCTACAAGTTTCACGTCAAATGAAAAGTTTTTTAAGTCCCTCATAAAGGCTCTCGCAGCAAATCAGTTCTTTTGGATTAGTATTTCCTTTATAATACATTGTCAAAAAATATGCCTAATTAATTAGGTCACGTTAATTTGATTAGAAGTAAGTAGGTACCCACAAAACCTTTTCTCAAATGTTTTGTTATGACAAGGTACCTTCTTAATGCCAAGTTATGCGATACTTAAATGAAGTTTAATTTGTATACCGGTAGTTAAATATTCGGTAGAAGTTACGTAATGAGATCAATTCAAACCCGCATCATCAAAAGTTCTAAAGCCCCAGCTGAAGGCGTACCGCGTACCAACAGGCCTAGCATGAGCAAATCAAAATAACTTAACATAGGGTTTAGTGTTAAATAACGCTAAATTACCACTAATTACGGAAAATGTACACGCCGGGGAAGAGAGGCTTCACGTTTCCATTGTTCTGCTCTCAGTCAACAGAGCTGATTGTTCATTGTTGCTTTCTTATTTATGCGTATAGTATAAAGAGAGCTTTGTGATGGTGGGTGTTCGAAATTTTCGATTTCGAGATTTCAACGGATTTAAACGTTTTATGGTGACAGGAACCCACTTTTTTTCGAAATGTTTTGTCAGTCTGGCAAGTAGGTTTACAAAAATATCGTCCAGCGCCCTACTATGCCGTTTAGTATTAACTTATTCCTGAGGTTAAAAATGTAAACAAAATAATTTTGAATAGCACTCTCCATTGAAAAATTATTTTTAAATTTTTAACCCCAGGCTAAGCCTGAGTGTTCAAAATGTTTTATAAACAAGAAATTATCGTAATTTTTGGACGAAATTAATTAATTGCTCGTTCCACAACCACAAAGATATAAAAGGGAACAGATGAAAAAATCTTAAAAAATACGAGTCTTCTGTGAAAGCTGTCTATTTCCCCTACAGATTTACAATTGTTCTACAAAATGGGTTTAAGGCTCTTTGTCCCATTTTTCTAAGGTAATAATATTTCAGTTCAGAAAATATATACTTCCTGCGATAACTTGTATTTTGTATACGTTTTTTATCTGTTCACTTTGTTATCTTTGTATCTGTGGAACGACCAATAAATTAGTTTTGTTATAAAATCAGCAAAATTTCTTGTTTACAAAAATTTTTGAACACTCAGCCGTAAGATTAAAAATAATCGCCATAGTAGGTGCATTTTTCACTTTTTGGATAAAAACCCCTAAAACGGAAATTTTTCTCATCGATTTCATTAATTTTAAACCCACATATATTATAGGTCTAATAATACACAACCCACTAGGTCACATTCCTCTTGATAGTTTGGTTCAGGTGGTAAATAATAAAATGTAAAGTTTTCATTAAAAATGACAAAAATATAATTTTTCTGAGTAACTTTATTATCGATCTCACGAACGTTTTAGACGCTAATTAGATTAATAGAACCAAATAGGTTGCTTACCCAAGCAAGTTTTTGCTTTTGATAAAAAATTATGGTTTGAGGGAATTATGAATAATCCATAATGCATTGCCATTACTATTGTGTAGTATAATATTGCCCCCCCCCCCCCCAGTCTAGGTTACACAATTGTCTCATCGATCAGTCTTGAGTTAAATAATAAAAAATATTTAATAATTAAAAATAGTTTAAACCTAAAACTAACCATCGACTTCGGTGGCGTTCTTGTACTTGTGCGAGTCTCTACACGCCATGCGATTGGAGACGTGACACGGGTATACAGAGGCGACTGAAGAGGTCAATCGGATACAGGGCCGGCCACAGCTCTACCGGGCCCTAGGACTGGAAATGTCCGCGGGCCCCTAGGCAGAAATTTGGTTTTGGTTTGCCCCTCCAAACAGTCAAACACACAACCACTTAAGTTCAAAGGACAAGTTTGAGCGTCTGGGCTAGGCTTTATTACCAAACTTAAAACAAAAACACATATATCTCAATAAGTTCAATAATGAATTGAAAACCTGAAAATATCGTTAGAAATGTAAAATAAGGACTTACAATATGACAAGAAAGTCATAACTTGACTCGTCTGGCCTTTCTCGATGCAAAATCCTGCAAAATTTCATCCAAGTTGGCGGTCCTAGCCAGATCCCCTTCAACTGCCAAAACTCCTAAGCTGGAAAGTCGGTTTTGGGCCATAGTGGACCGAAGAACATTTTTGAATGATTTTAACACCGAAAACGATCTTTCGGCACTTGCTACGGTGGATGGTATTGTTGCAAAAATTCTCAGAGCAATGCAAACATTAGGAAATAGCGAATCAACCGACCGGACCGAAGGCTATAAGCAAAGCAACTGAACTGAACAATGATGAGTGTAAACAAAATGAATGTGTTTGAATGTGAATGAATGAAAATGTTTTGCTCCTTCAAAATGCTGACATGACTTGGTGACACTTCTAGGAATATAGCCTAGTTGAAGCGAACGAATTCCACAATGGTATTAAATGTCAATTTCAAACTCATCACATACTCGTACCTACCTATACTATCTGTCTATACTATCGGTCACCCACCTCACCTTCGCTCTGCTTTAAAACAATCACTTGCTATGTTAGAAGATTACTGTTGTGCTGTCGCTTCTCTTTGAGTTTTTAGTAGTATGGATGGATAAAAACAGAGCCCGATAATCAGCGGGCCCGGGCCCGGGGGCTTTAGACACCCCTGCCCCCCCCCCCCTGAGGCCGGCCCTGATCGGATACATTCATTAAAAATTGTTCGCATGGGATTAACCTTTTTTAAAAACATATAATATAAAATATAACTCTAAAACCATGGTTGCTTTCCCATTTAAATACGTGGTTATAAGGAAAATTTATGATGGTAGAAATTTTAGAATTCGATATTTCAACGGATTTACATGTTTCGAGGTCCCAGGAACCCAAAAACTTTTATTTTGCGAAATTTCTGTCTGTCGATTTTTTGACAAACTACTAGATGGATGTTGATGAAATTCGGCTTTCGGTAGGTATCTACAGTATATTATGAGATAAATAGGAGAGCATGTACGGGTTCACTGAGTGAACTTCACACGAAACGGCTCTGCTTTGCTCGGCCCTGCAAAGCCATAGTGGGAGACTATGAAAATCAGAGACAGAGGCTTAAATTCTGCTCTTATCCGTTTTTTCTATTTCTATGTTAGGCATACCCTGTTAAACATACTTAACTTACCTAATTAATTATAGTTTCACTGGAAACAGTGAAGGCAGCACCGGTAAGTATCTGCATGCATCACGCCACCTTTTGTATGAGCAAAAGTAAAATTTGTCCTCTCACGTCATCTTCAATCAGCCGTACATGAATTGAAGAGCCTACTGTAGCGAGTGCATGCAATATATCGCATAAACTGCTGTTGACAATTGTTGCGAGCAACACGTTCACGTGTCACAATTAAACAGCCCTATCCAGTTCCACCTGAGCGGGCGACCACAATGCTCCTTGATCTCCGCGGAGGGGACTCAGTCTCAGCCCCTGCAGCACCCCGCTGACAGTGGAGTGGCTTGGGGCTATTACTTCCACCAAGGGCCATTTTGCTGTTGGTTCGGTGACTTAACAAGTTAACATGGGGATTTATTGCAGCTCTTACTTCGACTATAAGTGCTATACTTAAGTTAAGAGTCATCATTACGGCCCAATCCAAAACTTGTTGCGACAAATTTTGATTTGCCGATATGTTGAAAGCATACAGCAAATTATTATTTTGCCATATTTTTTAGATGATCTTGAGGATAGTGAGATTAGGTAAACACTACAATGTTTTATCATTAGAAGTACCTTAGGCATGTTTCATTTTAAATCCCTGATATAGTGTAAGCTAGACTTGAAATTTAGGCACCTAGCCACCCGCAGGTGGACTAACTGGGTAAGTTAAAAAAAATGCAGTGCTTGTGAGCGAAGGTCCCAGGAACATGAACATGACAGTGTAGTACATATTTAAGCTAATTTACAGTCGTATAATATCTTATCTTAGCCACGATGTGGCGGTATGCAACTTACCAGTACCTATATGGAATTTGGGCTGAGTTGCCCAGATTCTAATGCCTCAACATATTAAGTTTATATGAGTTTTTGTAATTGTAATTGTTGGCATTTGGCACGAGACCAATGGGCCGTCACTATAAGTAGACCTTCAGGCAGGACATGATTATTAACGTGCGCGGAAGCGCACGAGCCAAGTTCCAACACCCGCCCTATTATTACTTACTTAGCGTGTCCACGTCACGCTAATTTGTATAGTCCAGTATGAAGCGACCCGGACGGCTCTATCGTGGACTTCAAATAGGTTAGCAGCTGTATACATAGCAGTCACATTGAGACAAACTAGTCGAGCACGACACAAATCCTGTTCCTTTGGCAGGACGAGATCGGACATGGAATTAGTAAGTATGTAAGTAGATAATGAATTACAATTTACATATTTTAAATAAATAAATAAAATAAATAAATAAATAAGCGTTTATTTGCAAACAGACAAAGTCCAATAATATGCAAATTAACTTAACTTACTTAACTATGCTTATCATAATTTACATGTGTGATACATAACTATTGTACAATTATAATTATAAGCGGTATATCGTACATCTATTTAACATTGTGAAGATTAAAGAGATAAGTTGTATACAAGTTTTCTAGTTGGTAAGTTATGATAAAAATAAAAAGTAATACCATAAAGTAATACTATCTGCCAATACATACCATTCTTATATATCGTAACTAAGTCTTTGTTATTTAAAAATGGTAATCTTATAAAAGGTGGATTCATTGGATTCATTATAGCTAATGTTTTAATAAATTTACGTTTGTCATCGATAATGTCTAAATGCGTAGCATTAAGATTAAATATTTTAGTTAGCTTGTAAATGAGAGTATTCGCACATATATATGGCAACTCCAGCATTAAGTACTCAATATAGAGAATTGTGTCACTGTGGTAAAGTATAGTAGATAGTATTATATAGTACTATCGTGACAACTTGATTACAATTCCTGCAGTTTTCTAATTATGCAATTATGTTCCGTTACTTATATACTTTACTGTAGTTCTTCCCTAGTATTTCCCCATGTGATTTATTCATTTGAAAACACCTTTGTGTGCGACAATGTTCTCATGAGTCATTACATACAGTTGTACATATTTACCTGTAATTCTATGTGTTCCATATCATTCTCTATGGTGTGGACGTTGACACAAGCTATGGAGATTAGAGCGTTGCTGCTGTTAAGAAATAAAAACTGTCTTACTTCAGCAATTCAAAGAGGAACGAAAAATATATCACCTTCTGCATGTTAAAATCTAAGGGAAGATTGAAGGACTGAAGAACATTCTGGTTGAAAACCCTGAGGCAGTGGTTAGGCTGAGCACGATTTCTCTTTCCAAATCAGTAGTCTCCAAGATACCAATTGCCATGATGGTCGCCAATCTTCAATAGAAAAAGCATTTATATAAGAACTTTTTGTGCATCACCCATTGTATACTCATACTATGCCACAACAGCAAGATTACAGAAAAACAGTTGTTTTTTAGAAGTTACAGAATTATTTCCAACCTCAATTTTGAAGCTGTCCCACTATTTTATCTGATTTTCCTGGAGCATCAAAAGAAGCGAACACAGACTTTCAGGCACGAACTTTAACAAAATTGAAGGAAAATTTCTGATTTTCTATGCGAGTGTTCCACAAACTTTTTGCGCAGAAAAATAGGGGAGGGAGAATAAGTTAGTGCAGGACTACGTCTAGATGGAACATTTCGTCGCTTTTTCGGAACCAAATCTTACTAGCACAATGTTTTCAGCTACAAATTTCCACAGCCACTCTCAATTTTGGATAGATCTGTATTTTTAGTATAACCATTAATACCAAACCCCTGGTGTATAAACCAGAACTCTTTTGATATGAATATTATGACAGGGACTGTATATATTCTACCTACTCTTACCCTTTATATCATATAACTATAATCATCATACTTATGCACTTACTACATGGCTATTGGGTACTATTCAGCCGTCCGTAGGAATCAAAAGGTTTTATGTGATTTTGCAGTTTTGGCCGTTTACATATAACCATTACACGAGAAATCTATTTTTCTTGGCCCAAATAATCGTATTCTATACTCCCAATGGGTCAAAAACAAAAATTTAGTTTAGTGTTTAGAACTCCCTTATTTATTTTTTTTTTTTTTTTGCGAAATCAGCAAAAAAAAACAGTACCTCTGTTTCCAAATCTAAATTGCCGTAACTCCGAGTATTAAAAACACACTTAAAATTACTTATATATAGCCTTCAACCCCAAGAGCAGTTGAAGTAAAGGGATGCGCCTTTGAAATTCACAAAATTCACTGTCCTTTACCAAAATCGCCAAAAATGGACTTATTCTTTTTAATGGCCTAGGACGGAAATACAGTATATACAGGATGTTCAGCATTAATCAGTCTAACAGTAGTGTTATGTATGACAAGTAAAGATCAAGGTCTGAGTGACTAAGTCTGATATTCTAATTTTCTCAAGGCTTGTCGGCAGCGGCGGAGCCAGCTAATGTGTGGGGTCAGTTTATGGGGCGAAAAAAACCCTCTAGGCCCTTGGGCGACAGACAGGAACAATATATAAACAATATCCAACTAGTTTACATAAAAATATAAATATTTCCCAACAATTTCCCCGAGGGAGTACACCCCCTACGGCAATTTGTACAGGTCATAAGTGTTTCTATTTTGCCACGACACTCCAAACGAAAAAAAAACATGTGCTAGTAGAATTTGAAAGTTCAACGGCTTTAAAGTGATGTAGCGTAATTTTAGTTTTAGGCACGGTGCCTACATTATATTTCATGACACGATAGCAGACAGTGGCAGACACTTTTCGCACCTGCATTTTCACAATACCCCCCCCCCCCCCAAGAGATGTCACAGTTCTTAATTTACAGAACTACAGATGCCCAACTTGTGTCCCCGTAATACTATAGTAGGCATCGATCCGCCCCTGAAAGCATTGGTGGCATTGGGGCAGGCCCGTACCCAGGATTTAATTTGGGGGGGGGAAGAACAATTTTTTTTTATAAATGATAGGTACACATCCGTAGTGATTTTAGTAGTTTTAGCTAAAACTGTTACATTATTCATTACTTTTTGTCAAATTTAGAGGGTCCATGGCCCCCTTGCCCCCCCCCCCCCCTTGGGTACGGGCCTGCATTGGTGTGCATACTGTATATTTGAAATAGAATTCTCTGGGTTGGTATAGATATTGTAGCCAATGAGAATGAATCACTTGCACCGGGGCCTGTAATGGGTGTCGACGGTCCTGGGCAGAACACCTGTCCGTATATGCTTAGGCCTACGTGTTAAGTAATGTACACAGTATGACGTACCGTAAGTACAGTATCAGTTTCAATCGTTCAAAGAAACAAAGTATCCGTACCTATACCTATATATGAAATGAGCAATCCTGAACCGTAGGTACTAGACTACAGATAATAACATAAGGCCCAATCGGAGTCCACCTCCCTCTCGCGGGACACTAACGCCATTTGCGGAGTGCCAAATGTTAAACCTCCCCTCATTAACATATCGTTGGGTACGCCACTTGTTACCGTTAAGCCGGGTTTAAACGCTACGATACATTGTAGCAATTTGTCGTCATGATCGAATTGTTACGATGTATGTACAGGTCATTGTAGCGATTAATTAGATTGGATGATTGATGCCGGCGAGCATCAATTTCAGCAAATCGTAAAGACAAGTTGGAACCAGTTGGCTAAGTTGGTACGTGTAAACATGTAGCAACCATTTATCGTTACAATTTGATTTAGTTTGCATTGACTGGTTGGCATTGGTTGTGTGTAGTTCCCTAGTTCGTTGTTTCGTTGACAATTTTTTGACGTTGACAACCGATTCTTAAATAATTCCACCAGTCATTGGGTTCATTTCGTAATTCTCGCAATAAGTTTATTTGTAAAAATTCCCTTTTTCTGCAGCAACCATTTCCGCTCCACTTTGTTCTTGGTCTTCGCGACTTCTTCGCTTTTTCCGCTAAAAAAAAAAAACGATATATAACGACCCCAAAAGTACTTCCTCCATAAGGCTGCCAACTTTTTTTCCACAAAATAAAGTACATCTGACTTTTGAGAAGGAAAATAAAGAGTACAGTATTTAAAAAAGAGTACTTAGTATATTTACTGTTAAATGAGTCAAAATTACGAAGAAAATACACTTTAACATCGTATTGTAAATCAGGGGAGTTCGAATTACGAGCTATTTACTATTCAAAACAACATTTTTTTGAGGTTTTCGCAGAATTCTTATTTTTTTGAAAGCTACTAAATGCTCTTCTCACTGCATATCAAAATTTATGTAAATAAATAGCTCATTTTTAATTAAATATATAAAAATCATAAAAAAATTTTTCTTCTTGCATGTTTCAAGAAAAGAGTATTTTTGCGTACTCCAAGTGACCTTCACTTTGTAGAGTACACATGCATGAAAAAGAGTACAATTTTCTGAAATAGAGTATGTTGGCAACCCTCCATGCCGAAACCTGATGGCCTAGTGTAGTGAAGACGTAGAATATTGGACAAGAATTCGTAGCATGTAAACAGTATCCACTCTTTCGATAAATTTGAACAGGGGGGGGGGGCACGGTCCAACTTGCCCCCAGCTCCCTTTGGGGGGGGGGGGGTCTGTGCCCCCCAGCCTCGAGTAAAGTAAGACGTGGTTCATGTCTCCTCGGACCCCTTTGCAGCAATATGAATATAGGCACTCCTTTGTTAGCTTCTACAACTATACTTTACTACTATTAAAATGCGTAAAACCCTACTATTTTACACTTATATCTTCAATTTTTTCCTTATCCTGCCCGATGACCTCATATGGTATAATTAGTTTTGCCCCCGCCATCATTCTAAGACTTTACGCCTCTGAATTGGAACAATAAAAGCGACGATAAATTGTCATTCACGTCGTTACGATTTATCGTAGCGTGTAAACCCGGCATTAGTAACTCCGATTGGCCACTGTCATCAGCTGAATTGATATGTACTAATGTACCTACCAAAATGGCGTCCCTTAACAACTGTTTTTGGTACAAATAAATTTTGACGATTGTAGCCATTCGGCAGCCACAAGGGCTATACCTATCAAAATGTCGAGAAATACTTCTTCTAAAACCTAAAATCTTTTTTCTAGCTCTCCAAATTGGTATTAACTCAGAAATTTAGCTTTAACAAAAAAACAAGTGGCATTGGCGCCTCATTGAATGTGGGGGGAGGGGACTCCGATTGGGCCTTAATAAATAATAACTAAGAAAAACAAGAAAGTAGAAACTTTGCATTTTGTCGGAAAATTGCAACGATACAGTTCGCAACAAAACGAAAGCCAGTTCATCATAATAAGAAGGGAACCTGAATTGTGATCTGAGGCCAGGATTCAATCTTCTTACAAAACACCCGGAAATAGACGATGGTGTCCGAAGTGGCGGCAACCGGATTGACAGTTGCTTCGCGGCCGCTGCTGGGAAGGGTGTTGTTTACTTCCGTTCCGAGTACCGAAACACCTTCGAATTCTTATTGTATTTGTATTCAAACAATTCGAATTAATGTTTTAGTTTGGTTAACAAGTATTTATATTCAAGTGTTGCAGTGTCTATAATCATTCAAATTCAATGGTGAAGTGATTCAGTGTAAAACGTGTCACCTGTGGATTTGATCTAATAAAGGTGAAAATGATCATAACCTAACCATGTACAGTGTCATTTGTTATTCTTAGTTTTACTGGTGTTTTTTTGTGCACATTCCAAACAATGGAGGTTCATAAATGTCTGCTAATTCTCACCTGTGTGGCTTTTATTGCCTCCGTAGCATCTCACAGTTATAAAGGTAAGTAACGTAGATTTCAAGACTAGTTGGCAGATTCCAAGGTCATTTGCTAGAAGCCAACATTTTTGTAACGGCCATTCGTATACATACATATTACTTCATTGCTGGGTTTGGAGGGTTTGGTTTGAAATTTTTTTATAATCTACCACTACCGAATAGCTTAATTACAATGCTATTTGTAAGAAGTAGCTTTGATGTGAGAACTACCTTTCGTACCGGAATCCCCGGAGAGTAGCCTACGTGACCGTGGTTATTTTTGCTTCCACTACACTGGCCAACCTAACTTAATAAATTAAAAATCCAGCGTAATGCATATCTAATTGGAGGACATACACTTCATATGTTTAATGTTAAGAACTTATGTGCAGCTGTTGGTATAAAAGCGCCAACTTATATTTTAGGTTCAGCCCATTTCTTAGCGGTGTTTCTAACACATCCTTTGATTACACTAACAAGTCACACTACAAGCTAGGGACGCATTACTGATTCATACAATGGAATTATGGCACCTTTATTTTAAGTTTGAAGTATGGAAATCACAGTTTAACTTTAGTCTATGCACTAACGAAGTATTTCGCACAGGGCCAAACGAAAGGCTCCTATCGAATCCAATTTCTTAATAGCACCGTCTAATCTGTTATAATCCAAAAGTCCTTTCTGAAGGAACGAATTTCTTCCTGTCTCCAGGGTCTTATATTGTAAAGGCGGGGTTTCCACCGACGGGCTAGGGCTAAATACAAATACGGTGGCGTGGTAACAGACATACAAGACTTAGGCGGGTGTTCACCGACCTCGCATTGCAGAATGCAAATGACATTGACGGAAATGTTTGTTTTTCTTTTTATAGAAATCTATTAAAATGTTTGTTATTAACATATCCCATGATGCAATTTTTTAATTTTAGTTTGTGATTTTACTCTATGATCATTGATCAATTTTAACTATGCATAGGGTAAAACAAACATTTCCGTCAATTTCATTTGCATTCTGCAATGCGAGGTCGGTGGAAACCCCACCTAAGTCTTGAATGTCTGTTACCACGTCACCGTATTTGTATTTAGCCCTAGCCGGTCGGTGGACACCGCGCCAAAGTGAAGTCGTTCCTTCCTCTGGTGTTGTACCCATGATTGTCCGACAATCGTTGTAGTTTTAGGTAACTTTTTTGATTTTATGTCCCGAACAGTTATTGACTTTATTAATTTTACGTTACTTATTTAGAGATTTTTTCATTTTAAAGTTCCACTACCTATTCCCAATGCATAGTAAACCATGTAAACAATGCTATCCATCTTGAATTGCCTTTGTCTTTTTTCTGGCTGTAATAAGGCCAAACCATTGACTAACATTGTTTACATGCCTGCATTTCAGAGTCTGTACTTAGCAAATGGTGCCATTTATTATTAATAATGAAAAATCTCAGTAAATAACTGATAGCGACCAACAATTTCAACTGATTTAGTCTAGTCTTTGTCGTAAAAGTTGAGTAAAGATCAATGATTTGTGACTAAACTACTAGTATGGTAGTTTTACTGAAGTCCGAAATAAAATATTATATTTTAATACAATAGAGCGACTGACTGGCCTTGGGCCATTCCGAATTTACATGAACAGACGCAACACGCTTAGTGACAAACTGCAGATGGTGGGATGATAAAGCGGAACACATACTTTGTGAATGTCCCTCATTCACAAAGCAGAGGTATAAGCTCCTTGAATGATTCACTTCCTCTAATCCTGACTCATTTAAGAAAGTGCCTCTGCTTCGCGAGATCACTTCTTTGTACCGAGGCGGAATGTTCCAGTTAAGAGGACATGCTACGTAAAAAATGAGCACCCCAAAATATGTTGTTTTTATTGACATTTTATTTTTTATTTAATTAACAAAGCAAGTCATTAAAAATTTGGCTCATGGAAGTTGTAGAAGACTGCTTCATGCATCATGTAATAAGAAATATTAAATTTTTGGTACCTTAGTTCTTTCATTAACACCAGAACAGACTAAAATTATGCGTATTCTGGGATTTTTGGAAGAACTACAAAACCGAAAAGTAAAAATACCCGATTATATGATGCACGAAGTAGTCTTCTACAACTTCCATGAGCCAAACCTTTAATTACTTGCTTTGTTAATTAAATAAAAAATAAAAAGTCCGTAAAAACAACAAATTTTGGGGTGCTCATTTTTTACGTAGTATGTCCTCTTAATTTATAAATGTTATGTGTGAAAGGACGAGTACACTATGTACTCAAGGGTACTTTTTTGAGCTGTTCAGTGAGCTAAGGGTCGGTTTATAGAAGCCGGTTGGGCGAGCGGTCTGACGCATAACAGATTAACGGAACGAAAGAAAAGCTTGCTGTTAATTTACATATAACGTAGTATCTTTTCAACACTTGGCCGAATATTAAACACGAAATGACATGCTTATCGTTTGTTTATTTCACGCCAGCTGCCTGACCCGCTCCCGCAACCGCCTGCTATAAGCGGGCCCATAAGAAAAGCTTGTAGTTTGTTTACTTATATAGAACGTAGTCTCTTTTTAAGATAAGGTTTACAAGAAGGAAACCCTTTGCCCAATGTAAACGCGGAATGACAAGCTTATCCTATATTTATTTTACGCCAGACCCGTTCCCCCACCCGCCTGCTATGAACGGGCCCTAAGGCTTACGCCAGTGAACTAAAAATAATATAATAGAAAGAGCGTGTAAATATTTGTGGCAAATAATGGCAAAAATTAAATACAGGATCTAACTTGGAACCAAATAAAAATGGAACTATAGGTTTATAGCTCATAAGGGCGCACTAGTTACTGAACAAGTAAATTAGACGTAAAATCATGTTCTATTTACATGCAAAAATGCGCAAAAAACGATTAAGTGGCAGGTCGGACGATGGTTGCAACCGTGTTAATTTTGTTCAGACTGCAGTATAGCCGAGCTGGGTGACCATAAAGTAAGGGATTTGTAATATTTTGTTGATACAATAGTGATCCATACTTAGTGTCATTTTCAAATAGATGCCAGTCTATTTGGATTTTATGATATGATATGATGTTACCATACCTTTTTTTTAGATTAATTCAGGGTTGAAAATGTTGAATTCAATTTTTACTTCCAGCATGTCGGAGATCAATTTGTGTACTCTTATGTATTTAACCAATGTGTCAACAGTGTGTATCAGTTATTGACTTAATAGCGTCATTAGGCGTAGGTGCGTTCCAAATAGCTGTCTTGGGTTTATCATCACTTCATCATTGGGAAGGGCCTATCTGGCAGGTGACGACTTCAGCTTGTCCCAACCTAGCAGATATTATTGACATATTTTTACATTGAACATGTCGACCACCGCCAATCATCAGTTGTATATACAGTATGCATGCTGCTGTATTGATCTCGAATGGAAATATTCATTCTCCAGGCGGAGAAAATGTGAACTCAATGGAGCTTCAACTAGATAAAATTCGATGTTATTTATGTATAGCATAATTTCATCAGTTAATATAGTATACTTCAAGATAAGCAGAAGATCCACATAGGGAATAGCGTAAATTTGCATTATTTAAAATTTAAATATTACTTTAAATCCAGGATGCAAATCTACATGTAATGGGGGAGGTGTAGCCTGTTGCGGATGCAACTATCAAAATCTGTGAAGCGTGACTGCTAGGGAAAAGGGGGAAATGTAGCCACTGTTATGCGACTTTGCTTTGCGCTATCTAGAAGGACCAAACAATTCAGCATATAATTATTGCTCAAACCTACCTTCACACTGCGTAGCTAGCCACTTTATATTCTTCATCTTCTTCCTCGACTTGTGTAGGCGACACCTAGGCATATCAAACCCTTTTGCCGATCGTGTATTATAGGAGTGCACTGTACTCATCTTCACGGCCATTAGACAATTAAAGACATACTGGCCATGAACAGTGAGGACTCTAGCGGCTTTAAAAAGGGGTCTGCAGTGAGCAAGATACGAACTTTTTGTGACAATGCGGATAGCTAGTTTTTGTAGTAAGAGTACCTTGCTTACTCCTGCAGAGTGCCCCCATGCCAGTATACCATAATTTATGATGGTTTTAAAATTAAGTAGAAGTCTGAGGGATCTTGTTCAATCATTGCACCAAACTTATTTCCTACGTTGTAAAGAAGTCAATACTTAATCCGAAGGTTGTCGAAGTGACCTAGTGAGATCCTCACTATAAACGAATATAGGACAGTCGCTTGTGACAGGACAAAGAATATGAGGTTATCTTTCATAGAGTTAAGTCATAATTTCTTTTGTTCGCTTTTAAAGGGAATATTCCTCTGAATCAATTCAATAGCCAAAGTTTAGTCAGCAAAAAACTAAGTTATTGTCGAGCAAAACTATCGCCTCTATTCAGATTTTCTTATCAATTTTTCTTTCCCTATATTTCCGCTTAATCCCTACTGCAGACGTATAATTTTCCAGTAAAAATAACACTTAACTTTTTTGATCAAATTAAAATAGGGACTTACTAATAATTTATTTTGCTTTGTTGATGATCATCAGGAAACTTCCCTGTAGCGTACGCTGATGAGTTTTATTAATTTTGGATGTGCTTCATGCGTTTCATTAGTTTTTTTTGCTACAAACATTATTTTTAAAGCTTTTAATCTAAATTGATTAATAAATAAGTTTTTTGTTCTTCTGTTGTTACTGTTCTCAATATGATCTTAATCTCATTGGACATATTTTTCTGATTTTATTTAATAATTTTTTGTTTTTTCATTCGAAATTCGAAGTAGTATATATATTTTCTTTCTTTAATCTTTAATCAATCGCTGTTGTACGAACAATTTAATGAATATATCCGATTGACCTATTCAGTCGCCTTATAACCTGATAATAATAGTAATAAATATAATAAATCAATAATAATAATAATAATAAATTCATCATATTATGTGATGTTTTATTCTATAATTGACTACTACTATTCATTATTCTTAGGCGCCCATTCCACCGACCGGCTAGGGCTATTTACAAAAACGGTGACGTGGTAGCAGACATTCAAGACTTAGGCGGGGTTTCCATCGATCTCGCATTGCAGAATGCAAATGAAATGTTTGTTTTCCTCTATGCCATAGTTAAAATTGATCAATGATCATAGACTAAAATCACAAACAAACTAAAATTAAAAAATGGCTTCATGGGATATGGTAATTACAAACATTTTAATAGATTTCTTTAAAAAGAAAAATAAACATTTCCGTCAATGTCATTTGCATTCTGCAATGCGAGATCGATGGAAACCCCGCCTAAGTCTTGAATGTCTGCTACCACGTCACCGTTTTTGTAAATAACCTTAGCCGGTCGGTGGAATGGGCACCTTAAGTCGAAAACGGTCGGGTATTTGGTAACCCCTATTGTAGCCCCTGGCTTATTGTTATAATATGACTCGGTTCGTCTCCTATTTTAACCTGAGACTTCGCATTGTGTCCCCCTTTCCATAGTCTCAGGTACCTGTGTCAGCCCCTGAACTAGCCGCAATTATTCTGCGCATTCCGATAGGTTTTTTCGTAGTCTCTATCTATGTGTCTCTATCATGTACACGGTCATTGAGACCATTGAAATAGCAGCAGAAGGATGCACAGTTTTTAGATTGTTCGCTTTGACAAGTTACTGTAAGTCAGAGAGTCCATGATGAAGCGCTGGTTGCAACAGTTTTAATTCTACAATACCACTGAGACTACTTTTCGTGTCGTCCTGCCACCGAAAGCATAAATTTCTGGCGACAGAGTCTGTAAATTTCGATAGCGTCTGTCAGTTTGGGCGCCCTCGTATTATTAATCGTCGGGTGGTGGGCACGTCGTCTGGTTTCCCCTGCTCGCGAACCCACACCTGGTTTACAGTGAATTAAATGATGTTGTCATTTGTCAAGTTGTTTTTATGAGCTGGTTACACATAAAATGTAAAATCTCACCTGGGTCCCTCTTGCACCATCGTTGGCAAAGCTACGGAAAATTCAATCCAAAGGAAGCCGCCTTTTTTTCTACGCAATGCATAGCATCTTTCTGATTCCACTTTTAACCAATGATCTGATGGCCGGATGTCATCCTACAGTATATGTATGTACTGTACATGTTATATGGTTATGTTTGGTGTCAATACAGGCATTCCATATTGTAGCTTCTCCCTTTTCAGGTAGGCATGATATTTGGAAAACAGACACCGCAAGCATATAGCAGGAAAAGAAATGAGTGAACAAAGCATTTTATAAGCCGAGGGCAAGAAGATACATATTAAAATGAGAACGTTATAAAATTCATTCGTGGCCCATTTTCAATGCATAAAAGAAGAAAAAGATGTAGGAAACGCTGATGCGGACTTTTTTTCGAAAGTGCTGATTGCGAGCCTGTGTAACTTGTTTCAATATCGCAGAATACATAACTTACCCCCCACTATCCTTCCTTGCGGATAGTTGACCAAAGTTTTTAACTTGTCGCTATGGCTATAAATTGTGTGGGAATCAACCGCGGGGAGGGGGGGGGGGGGGTAAGTCCTTAACATTTAAGAGCCCAAGTTGCCGTAGAGAAGAAATTTCCGAAGCTCACTATTACGTGTTTAACGCGCGATATCATTACTACCGTACCTAGTTAACTATCTACCTAGTATAGGGATCATTGAAATTTAGCCCGTTTGTAATTCTTCCAAGTAATGTTGGAGTGACTGTAAGAGGCATAGCAAAGAATTCTTTCAAGTCAAGTGCGGGACAGCTTGCAGGACTGACGCCACTGTGAAAACGTGCGAAAAACTATAGTGCAGAAGAAAGACAGGCCGCCAAAGAACCTACTCAGATACCAATCAGTGGCAGAATTTGGGTTAACAACGGGTCACGACTGTCTTTAAAAACACCTTCACCGTATAGGTGTAGCAGCGGAATCTTTCTGCCCTCTGTGCGACACCCGGAAAGAAATGGACAGAAAACACCTTAATAAGACGTGCCCTGCTCTCGTCAATAGCTGAGGTTCACCAGATTACGTGTTGTATTGGGCTGCAAAAAGCTAATGGCGGAAATCCATCGGTCCCCCCCCCCCCCCCGAAATTAATTGTTGTATGTAAACCTGTATTATTTGAAGAATTTATTTATCCATTAATAAATTACGTTTTAAAAAAATTGGACCCCCCCCCCCGAAATCAAAACCTGGGCACGGCCTTGATTCAGATAGTCTTCAAAGAGTGATTTTGTCAATATAGGGATCATGGAACTATGAACAATCTCTCACGCCATGTTGTTTTCCAAAACTTTGGATAAATTCCCTTAAAGGCGGCGCTGGAACGGCCTGTATTAGATTGGGGGTCTAATAATTACGAGAGTTTCCAGCTTAAAGACACCGACAAAATCTTGATCTAACGGCCAGAAATGAGAGTGCTGCTGCATTGAGACCCGGAGAAATATTTCTACATAAAAGTCGAGTCTTTTGACTAAAAGTTTAGCGGAAACTTTGAATGACTGCTGACTGTGTCCCTTTGAGATGGCCGCAAGCTTTGTGAGGCTGTTTTGCCTTCGCTGTGCCTGATAATGGATTGTTTTGTTTAGTTGCCTGTTTATGCATTGAAAGCTGTAAAGTTCCGGAAAGTTTGTTTTCCTTCATAAAGGCTTAAATCTCCTCTGACTTCATGCCAATTGTGGCTTCCTGCATTCATAACTTCATTGTTTCCTATGTGTATAAAAGCTCTAGAGCAGGTTTGATGTATTTCTATGAGCTGGACGTAATTGCACTTCAACTGTTATACCGAACAATGGCCGCATGCATGTCTATTCAATATAATCATTCTTTGACTGCGTTCCATGATACGGGTGGCTGCATACTATACAATAATATAGTATTTTAAACGAAAAGAGCCACGGATTATTTTTTGAACGTCCTTGTGAAAAGGTGAAAGGTACTTTATGTTATATTCTGGATATTTTGGACTGGAGGAGAGCCAATCAGATAAGTGCAGCAAGGCGCTCGTGATTGCTACACCGCCAGCACAGGTACCAATACAAAAGACGATGTTCTTTGTGGACCTACTCTATTAGGGATGTTGTGGTCAACGTCAGACGGGGTTTTTCCATACGGGTGAAGGTAAGGTAGTCAGTCCATTAGGGCTGATTCCTTCCATGTCGACTCTCGCATTTAGGTTCCCTACTGCGCGATGATAATACAGTAGTTGTTTTTTTAAAAAAAGATTGCTTGACGATGAGGGATGACTGAGCCATTAAGAAAAATGCCAGATGCCAGGTAAACAAGCGAATTGTATTTGCTTGTCTTGGAACATTCATTTTTCCTATTATTTGTTGTAAAGAAGCGAAGCAAATATTCCTCCCATTGTGCGCTTTGGGCTTGAGCTTTTGTGTCGAAGCTCGCAATGTCGCTACACATTTCGTTGCTCTTGAACACCTGTGAGAGTTTTTCCTTTACATAGAAGATGGTGTTTTGACAGCTGAGACTTTATGAAAATGTTTTTAGTCTATTTCCCGTTTACCAGCATTCTTGATTGAAATCCCAACGTTGCGGATATAATAGGCAGAAGGGGGTGGCGGATCGTCAAGTGTTGGGAATGATGCTTTTCAGTCTTTAGGGACTTCTGAGTACTCTTATAATGTGTTTTTCTCTTCACTTGAATGTTTGTTTTAAAAAGAGACTCAAAGCTTGCGAGGTTTCATGGAAATAAATAGTTTTCCTCGTTGTTTTCTTAGTTCTATTGATTTTTTTATGACAGGGAGGGGAGGGTGGATGACTAATGCATTACATTACCCAGAATATGCTTATGCACTGATATGCTTATGCACTGATGAATTATAAGCAAGTTAATTGTTGAAGATTGCTTTTCGAACTGTGATGATTATAATGGAATGTTGCAGAAAGGTGTTATTGGAACAATCTGAGAGACTGGTTGATTGCTGATATCTTATTTCTTGAGAAGGCCAGCAACTGCTATTGCAAATTGAAAGCTTCGGCGATAGTAATCCCTTTGAAGAGAAACGACGGAAATTAGTCATCTGTTGCCAAGTTTACTACAACCCATTTCAAACTGATTATTCATTTAGTGTGCGTTCCTGTGGAAGTCTAATCAAACTTTTATTGCGTCTTTATAGCCTGCCATAGTAGGTGTTAGTAGGAAAGTTAAATTCGTCTGACTAATGTGTCTGCTGTCAAGTGTTACCCTATCCCAAAGCAGAATAATTCATCGGCTGCGGTTTTTGGCTGCGTTTGTCGGTGAAATTCAAAGTTCGGAGTCGTGATTTAAGTTTTTAATGTTTTTGTCTCATCAAACGTTTTACTTGTTTTTAACTGCTGGTATAGAAAAGGTGGCAATTCCTACCTGCCTAAAATATTATACCATTTATTACTAATAAAGTCTGATTAACCTCCAAAATCCGAGTTAGTAGTTATGAAAAACCGTCCACTGGTCCTTCTATTTGGAGCTATTGCTAACCAATTGCGATAGATTTTTGTGCCCCATGCCTTTAGCATGTATAGGAGTGGGTTAGTTTGATTTCCGCTAGACAGCAAGCTTTCTTGTTGCTTTCTTGGTTATGAAAAGCTGTCGCTACTTGTCTTGACGACACCCAATAGTGTGAACTATGGTGATGAGACTGAGCAACTCTTAATCTGCAAAGTAGGGTATAACATCTGTCAACTGTCTGATATTCGGACTGACGTTAAGGATGTGCCACATGTTTTAAGCAATACCTTGCCAGTAAGGAAACCTTTCCCTTATCACCTAGAGCTCAATGTCTAATTTTTTTATCTTCAACCGGGGCCCAGACCATCGATAAGGCATACTCCAGACTCCAGTCTCACTGTTGACGAAACACATCTATTGTTGCCATCTCCAATACTTTCGCACATTTTATAATGTGAATTGTTTAAACCTCTTGTATGCTTGGGTTTTTTGTCGGTTGTGAATAGATGACAAAATAAGTACACAATTATACATTTCGCGTATAAGAATTTCAGAAGTAACTTTCTAGGTAGAATTCCCCATTGACGGTGTGCAGTTATGCATATCGTGAGAAAACATGCATCATTTCGTCGGTAGATTGTTGCCATATTTGCGCAAGAGGTGAGAAGTCGTCGCCGCACAGGCGAGTGACTCAGTTTCTGTGAATTGTAGAAGCATGACGTCACCTGGTCGGGCATGAATCAGGCGCACGCCCCGCTACCTTTAGGCACGACCGTCGTGATGTTACGCTGAAATGTCTTAAGTTAAGCAGGAAGTTGTAGGCTATATATTTTATTTTTATTATTTCGGATCTGCCGGCTAGTTCCTTAAAAGTAAATAGAAAGTGTAGAAAAATATTATCAACTACTGTGTTGGGTATTTTGGGGCTCGGCGACAAAAATTATCACCAATTATATTATAAGGGGTAATCACCATATTGCTTAATTGCTGTGGCGTTTTCAGCTTCTAGCCACTTTAAGTTTTCCTGTATTGGAGGTTGCTACGTGGAAATAAAGGTTGTAGAGGTACTGCCGAAGATTTTTAACTTTTAACTGTCTCACTGTCACCGATTTAGGCTATATTTTAAATATCTTTGTTTCTAATACTCTGATAGTCGCATGCAAGAGCAAGTAACTCGCTCAGGTTTAGCCTATGCACTAGACAGTCTTAAGCGAAATTCCCCAAAATGCTTTCCGATCGTCTCACGTAAGCTAAACATAAGGTATGCCCGAGGCTGTCACCGTGACTGCTCCATAACTGGCTAGCATTTAGTTTATATATATTACTACTTCTTAAATTTCTTAGCATGACTAAACAAAAGAATAACCGACATTAATTGTTAAGAGAAACGAATAAGTCTATGTAACTTGTATAAATCACTGTCAAGTAAGAGAAGTGACAGTGACTTTTGATTTCTCATACCAAGATGTACCAAGATTACTTAGATAGCAGGAACAAAAGCAGTCACTCCAGTGACAGAAATCACCAGTATTTGTATCAGTGACTGTCGAGTCACTGTCCACTGTTGCTACTGGAAATATCTGTCACGCCCCGCCTCGATCAGGCCAAAGCCCATCAAGGGCTGTATATAGAGCCAGAAGAAGAGTGTATCGGTTTGCTAATAAACCAGTCCTTTTATTGGTAGGTAGGTCCGCGTCCATTAATATAGGTTCTACCTGGTTTGTCTTTTACCTGAAAACAGTTCTCTAATAAGGTCTTGGAAATGTTATCTGTTTCACCTGCATTATCTTCAACTGGGCAGCTTCCTACAATGCTAAAGCGGGAAGTTTTAACTTGTAACGATGTCAGATCTTCCTAGAAAGCTTGATGGCGTAAGACTTATTAAATGGCAAAACGAAATAGGTGAAAGAGTACTGTAGGTGGAAAGCCCCTCACGGTTGTACAGGCCGTATCACTATTCAAATATTGACTTTCCCCATTCTGATAGCATTTTATCTGCTGTACTGAAGCAGGGGCGGTTTCACATGTAATTTTGCGTTTTTATTTGGGTTACATGAGAGCATGACCTCGAAGCTGCTAGTATTAATCGCAAGTCTTTAACACAATATTGTGCTGTATTTATAAATTATGCAGTGCATTAATAGCATTAACCTTGCTGTCGCATGTCCATTGTCGTTTGTAGCCGGGGTTGACATCGAAGGCGCGTACCAGTTTACCAGTGGCCAAAATTCATATGGAGACAATACCAGTAATTTCCGAAAAATTGATAGAGTCGTTGGCAGGGCAGGGTCCAATGACTTTTAATGTAGGCCTCTCAGTAAAAATTGAACTCTGCTAAGGCGGGTATTCGACTTCTCAATTTTACTTCAAATTTGATTTGAGATATTTGTTTTACTCTATGACATTCTCCAATTTAAATTCCCCAGGTTAAAATTGATCAATAGAGTAAAATCACGCTTTGCGAACAATAACAAACTAAAATTAAACAATGGCGTCGTCTGGAGATGATAAATAATTTACAAAAATCGTGAATTATTGAAAACAAGTGGAATGGGGTGTAATAATAAATAATGCAACATTGATGATTTTCCGTCAATGACAAAATCAAATATGATGTAAAATTGACCAATGGAATAGCCGCCTAAAGAACAAGTTTTGAATTCGGATTGAAAACAGTGAGAAATATTGGTTTTAGTAGCTAAAATTTTGAATTAACGCTGAATTTTGCGACAGTTATCAAAATAATGTATATACTAACGTATACAGTAAGTTTGAAATAAAAAACGTATTTTATTCATATCCGTTATCGGATTTTATTCCCGTCCGTCAGTTTATTTTCATTGGGGTTAATTTGGTATAATTAGCACATGCGTAGTCCTTGCCCTAGTAGTTTTGCTCCAATCAACATTTATAGCTGGAAATTACTAGTATCGCACGAAGATTCTTGTGTATCATTCCAGCGCAAGTTAGGATCAGTTCAGTCGGCTGTGCTCTACGTCACGAGTCCCCTCTCCTCCGCAATGGAGGCCAAGGAAGAAGGTCAGGTGTGAGAAGGCAGGGTACTGCATAAGGAAACACAAGTCGACTTGTCTTATAATGAACCTGGCAGTTGCACAATGAGTTGCATCGACTCTGCGTCAGTGCCGGATTCAGAGCTGTGACTCATCCGACTAGTCAGAATGTTGGATGGAGCAAAACGGCATAAGAGACGGAGAGATAACCCAAATTATGAGGGGGGGGGGGTGCATGGAATGATGATTGACGACGGTAAACCATAGGACGCTCCTAGGGGATAGTCCTTTTTTTTGGCTTTTTTGAATTAGCGTCTTGGAACGGCCGCCAATGTAATTTCAAGTTGCTATGAAGCTGCCTTTGCACTTCTAAGAAGCTAAGTTCTTAGTTTGCCAAATATAATACCATTTTTACTTCTTGTGACATTTGCTACTTCACGGTCTACTATTTGTTGATAGTTGATTCTACAGTGAGTCATTACGATGATTCATTATTTCATTCATTCATTCATTACCTAATGACTGTACTATTAGATATTCGTCATAATGAACTTGTTACTATCTATGGTGTGGTGGGTCTAGTTAACATGTCTATTTAATGAACAATTATTCATCCAGTCGTCACTTAAATAAGTGTCCGAAAATATTCTCAATCAGCATATTTCAAAAAAAGTGGAGGATTGAACTTGGATCATTTTTACGGTACACCAATGCATCATATATGCAGTACCCACTCCACTGTTTTTGTATATGAGTACAAATTATAAACTTTTAGCTGCTTAAATGATGTAGATAAAGTGTAATATTAACTCGATCATTGATTTGAAAAGTTTTTTTTATCGTCCTCAATTATCGAGGGAATTCGTGACTCCTAGCTTGACCTCCTTGACTTGAGTATTCAGAACGCCTGATAACATCATTCTTCGTGCAGAAACGCCCAGAATTATTGAGAATTACACAGAATGCCACATTTCAATTGTATTACTGCTAAGTAATACTAGTTGTAGACAAATTTGCCATTAATTGACCCTTAATCTTTATGACTAGAACCAAAAAACTTACTATCAGTCCTTACCACTAAATACGTTAGATGTGCTGTCAATCTTCATTACAATTTCGCATGCTCAACTATTTTATGTATGTGCGCAAAATTTCACTTGACTCGATCAATATGATGGATTACTGTTAGGCTATGTTCAGTTTAACAGCCTCAAGTTGATTTTAATTGGAGCATATCATACCCCTCACTGGGTTCTACATTTCAGAGCCCTTGAAATGATGCGTAAGAATTTGCTAAATTAGCGTGGCATTGTCCTAAACACAAATACAAACTGCCACACCAAACCCCCCATGAGATGTATATGGCTGAGACAAAACAATGGTGTTGGGAGGCCAGAGGGGGGGGGGGGGGAATCCCAGGGATTCATGGGAATGAATGATTTGAATCATCGAAATGACTGCCGAGTCATTCCCGGCGGGCCAAATGCGCTAATCGTCCGGATGATACAGATAAATATTACATGAACGTCCTTTCCTCCCTGGCCATGCCGATTTGAAATTCCAATGTTTGCTACCCCCAAGCGCCCTCCGCGCTCCCATCCCTTCGCCTGTTCTTCGGTTTGTTGAATGTTGGCCAATCTGTGCCAGGCTGTTGCTATAGTGCAGTTATTAAAAATTACACACTAGTAATGGCACGAAGTTGACTCAAACTGTATGGTCACTTCTGAGTGCTTCCCGAAGACTGGTCCTATCTGGACTGCATAAGCTAAGCATTTACAGTGACATTACTCGTTTACTACATTACTAGGTTGTATGAATTAGGACTATTTATTGCTGCTGTAACGTCTAATCAAGCATTGTTGCAATAAATTTAATTGGTTGAACTGTGGCTATAAACATTTTTAATAGCAAAGTTAATCTGAACAAAACCTAAAGGAAGCGAGGCGAGTGAAACTCAGCCCATATGATTTCTGCTGTATTATTTTATAATGAGTATTTATATATCCTTACCACGTTACGAAGACATTCGCTAGCCTCGCTTCTTGTAATGTACAAAAGGTATATTCGTCATATTGCGGATATGACACATATTGGTAGTGTAATTGCTCGCCTAATGACAATGAATTGTGTATTAATTTAAAAAAAAACTAGACTTGTGAGATGTCTTCGTAGCCTGTTTGGTTTTTTAGTTCTAAATAATTTTTATTCGACATTTGACACCCTGTTTTAAATACCTACGTACTGAAATCGTCTCAGGTGTGTGTTGTGGTTACAATTATTCTGACATGGTGAATTACTAGCAAGTTGTGGACGCACCTTTAATCAATTTACATTAATAGTGCAATTACACAATTACAAGTACGGTAAAAGGGGACCTCATGCGTCCATTAAAAGTAAATTTATGACAGCAGTAATAATACATTAGACACTGCAGCAGCCCGCGATCATGGCGATTCGGCATTATTATAATACCGCGGTTCATTTTTTAATACCGCAGTAGTGTGTCACGTGGCGCTGTTAAGTTCAATTTTGCATTTTGCACGCATTTATTTAAAATAATTAAATAATCCCCGGTAATATATTAGTCCCAAATCGCCAAGATCGGGCTGCTGGTACCACATTAAATTTAAGATTAAGACGGATTAAGGAATCATTGGGGCATTGTGTTAAAATAGCGATACAATGGCATAGGATAGCACTTAATCCATTAAGGCGAGTTATCAGAATGTATTAGTGTTATTTTTTTTTTTGCTTTCCAATTTATACGTAGTATAAGGAAAGCTTTGTGACGGTCGAAATTTTCGATTCCGAGATTTCAACGGATTTACACGTTTTAAGGTCCCAGGAACCCTAAAAAGTGGTTTTTACAAAATGTCTGTCTGTCTGTCTGTCTGTCTGTCTGTCTGTCTGTCTGTGCGTCGATTTCCGGGCAAACTACTCGGTCGAATTTGATGAAATTTTGCATGTAGGTTCACAAAAATTATACCTCCGAACAATTTTTTTATTTGGGGCTAACTTAATTTGGGGGGGTTTTATTCTCAAAAAAATTAAAAAAAAAACGTCTAAAAAAATTATTTCTCAAAAACGGCTCCAACGATTTCTTTTAAATTCACATATATTGTAGTCGTTATTAATGTTAACGAAATGTGGGGGGTCGCTTGCCCCTTGATAGTTTGCTTCTGGGGGTAAAAAAATAAAAATAACTAAATTTTAATGGAAAATGACTAAAAAATAATTTTTCTGCGATACCTTTCTATCGATGATTTCTACCTTCAGGCGTGTTTTAGGTGTTAAATTGAGTAACGAAACCGGACAGGTTGCTTTCCCAGAAAACTATTTGGTTTTGTACAAAAAATGTATTTTTGAAAAAATTATAGAAAATTCACGCTCAAATGCATTGCGTGCCCTGCCAGTATTGCTGTGTGGTAATGTGTTGGTCTGACCTATCTAGAATTTATCTCACCTCCAGTGACGTCAGGTGGACAACCCCCCCCCCCCCCCCCCGAGATATCGGAAATTTAACCATAGGATAATTATTTACCATGAAATTACTCATTTTCTCTATCTACTAATTTTGATAAATTGGAAAGCATGTTCGAGTAAACTCGGACCGGTTCTTTGTATTAAGTTCTAAAAAAATTTGCAGACTTCAGACATAAAAAATCAATAGTGTATTGAATCATGTTAGAATATTGCAAGTGAAAAACCAGGGGCCTCTTCGTTTATCAATGTAGCACAAAACATTTGCAATATTACTGTTCCCATAAATCAAATCAGCGACAAAAGGTAGAGGGACCGAACAGAAAAAATGCTGCCTATATTCCAACACTTTTTCAATTGGAATAGGCGAGCGTGTTTGCCCATTTTGTTCCTTCCCATTATTTTCAAAAATTGCTGGGGATTCGTTTTGACTTGAAATATAGCGGTATTGCCTTTCTGGAGAGGAAGAACATCAACGGCTTGTCCAAATTTAATATTACGCTAAATTATTTTTCATTCCTTAGGCGGCAATTCCCTCGGCGAATTTACTTCATTTGTGATTTGAGATTTTTTGTTTGTTTTGTTTTAAGGGGACTATTATGTAGATACTTAACTTATCTATTATAAATTAAGTTATAATATGGCAGAGACTTATTAATTATGTCTGCTACCATATTATAACTTAATTTATAGTAGATAAGTTAAGTATCTACATAATAGTCTCCTTAAAACAAAACAAACAAAAAATCTCAAATCACAAATGAAGTAAAATCGCCGGTGGAATTGCTGCCTTATTTATTACTGCATATCAAGTTCTTAATGTTGGTAGGATAATTACGTATGCTATGACAACTGTGTTTTTAATTATTAGTCTTTTTTAAATCTTCTATTTACACATATAATATAAAATCTCTCCAATTTTCTGGTTGTTCCCTGTATGACTTCCGAAACCATTTATCAGATTGTGATGAAACTTTGGTAGTGTGTTCTGGGGACTCCTGATTAGTCCTGAATTTTCTTGGACCACAAATTATAGAAATTAAATTAAAATAGTATACGAGTGTATACATTGAAAGTATGTGTAGTGAACAACAACGGAACGGGGAAGTAGGTGATGCGCCGGGTCCACTGGGGGTAAATAATTATGAATTTTGTATAAGAGCTTCGTCAAACAAAATATATAAAAGAGTTGTCAGACTAATGAACCTATTCCCTCAACGTATCATATATATTTTGTTATAATATGACGGGGTCATCAGCGGGGTTAAAAATGAGGGAAAAGTTAAAAAATGCTTGAATAGGTTTGTCGGGACCTTTCAAACAAACAAAGCTTAATGTTTAGTTATCGTGTCGAGCTCTGTATATTTTTGCCCTTTGTCAACATTTTCAGGTGTCCTAATTTTTATTTGACTAACTTTATTAAGCAGATACTGCATCATGGGTGTTTTCATTGTTACATCCGAACTATAAGCATGTAAGGCAGGTTGGAATACTCGTTATTGGTATGGAAGAAAACCTCAAGCGTATGTTGCATTGTTATTTATGGCCCGTTGGATTTAGGCCGTGAATATTATTTTCGATATGTAGCGCTAATTGGCTTCTCCATTCAACCCAATAAGTTAGTAGCTTATTCGATCGCACCTTTAGTTAATAGAAATTTTACTAGCAGACACGAAAGTGGAATAAATGAAAAATCAATCCTTTGATCTGTCAGTTCCGTTATTCAGTTCTGTCGAAGTTGTTCATCTACTATTTCGCTGTAGAATTAAAAGCTATTAATTTGTCATTTTATTGCTTTTATCGGGATTAATTGTTACTTCGCCAATTCGCGCGATTCGAATTTCAAGTGACCGTAAATTATGCGACACTGCTACTTTACCCCAAGAGGCCCTAGCTCGATGTATTCAATGTACCATAAAGGCCTTCGTTGGCTTAGTTTGCAGCTCGCTCGTTCCTGGGTCAGTTTCTACACACCATGCAATCGGAGACCTGTCTTAACTCACCACAGGTATTACCTACAGAGGCGACGGAAGAGTTTATTAATTCTACATTCATCTTTTTATAGAAAAAAAATTGTAAACAAAAATATTCCTTCAGAACTTTTATCACTCAAGACAAATTTGAGTTCTGCATTTCGAATGGTATGCTTAAGGGTAAAACTTATTTGAAATAAAAATGTGTACATTTTACTAATTGGGTTGAAATTATGCACACACATTTTCTGGGTACGGGTGTCTTGAACCTTCGAATCTTACTTTTGATGACTGTAGTAAAAATTGCCCAGTCAATTTGTGGACCGCGACGGAGTTACGCGTTTTATTCTCGTTATATTTGCAATATGGGTGCCCAAGGCTTTCATCAAAAGTCAAAACCAGCAAGATTTAACAATTAATTTAAATTAAATTATTAGAAAATGTTTGCAGAATTTCAATTTATTCTAAACATTTCAGTGTCAACACTTCAGCATAAAATTTAGCCCAATTAAAAATAGCATCATAGTTGAGAAAGATCTGTTGTTAAGGGAAATTGAGCGTTAAACTTAAAACTCACCAAGGGATTGGCTGTAATTATAAGGGCTCCAATATTGGATATTAGCTCCCTCCAAAAGTTTCCTCTGCTTCTTCCAGTTGCGATGACTGCCGCTGGGAGAGAATGTATTGTATTAACTAGCGATTATTACTACAATTATAAAATTTTGTGTTAGCTAATCTTAAAGCATAGCACGTGCAATTAAATTATTGCGTTCTATGCAATGTAATTTTACTTCGATGAACTGGAATGTAATTTTAGGAGTTTATTTTAGAGGATGTCCACGTTTTTTATTTAATTTGAGTTTTGTGTTTTTGTCATTTTGTTTGCTTTGTTTGGATGTGGATGGTATTCACGTTTTTGCTTTATTTACGCAATTTTTTTGTACATTTGTTTTGTGGGTTGATTTTCGTTACGACCTTATAGTCGATGCTGTTTTTGTATGTCGCCTGACTACAATGCACTCTGCTTACATTCGGTACGTTTTTTTTTGTCGCCACAAGGAAACAAATCTAAAATAGGGTTTCAGTAACTGCTGTGAACATTCACAGAATGCGCACGAATGATACGTTTACGAACGGTTTAATTAAATCTACGGCATTTAAAAACGTTTTTTTTTTTTTTTTTTTTCAAACGCCTGCTTTTAAGCAACCCTGTTAGCCTCAGGGGGGAGTGAGCCGGGTTCGTTTTGACTTGAGGCACCCTAGGGGCAGATTCCTTCACCTCAGGGAGAAGGGGAGTTGACTGACAGGGGGGACCTCCTGGTTATAATGGAATCCGGACAACCTCGGTAGAGTCACACGATTAATTCAGAGATGACCAATACACTTAGACTGGTTGGTAGTCTCAGCGCTTTATCATGTCCCACCATGTTCCCCTGCCAACGCTGTGCACGCTACCATGTTTGCAGTTTTGCTCTGTTCTGGTGGATACAACTTGGTATGGCCGTTGATGCATTTAAAAACGATATGAGTATGTTTGTTGTATATTGTAGTTTGGTGCACATTGGGCCTTATTTAAGGTACAAAACTGCTGGCGGCCTTAGTGGAATAAACTAGGTGGGGTTTGTAGGAAGCCTAAACATTATTACTTATCATGGGCATAGCACTGTTAGAGCTGGGACCAACTTATGCTCTATGCCAGTGGCTCTCAAACTGGGCCTCAGCGGCCTGTCAGGCAGGCCATGGGACTTCGAGAGGAAAAATTTATGAATTTCAGGAAAGATGACATTCCAACATTGGTAGCTAAGGCTCTGAAAATAATATTGATGTCTGACATCATACCTATGAGAACGGTCCTTCTTAACGCTTCTTAGGTTAAAGTTGAGGGGCTGAAACAAACTAAAAGACCTCGACGAGGAGCTGAGAGGGGCTCGTTCGCAAAAGCCCAACAAAAAAAAGTTAGCAGCCACATTTGTCGAATTAAAAAAGGAGCAATGTATTTTGATTTTGATTCCTTTTTCCTTGTTAACTGGGTAGGGGGCCACGGACAATTGTCTTCCTTATATATGTGGGCCACGGCCGTAAAAGTTTGAGAACCACTGCTCTATGCGAACTAATCATTTATTTCGAAAAAAATTGCTCCACTCTTAAGCAAATAGCATTGTATAAAGAAGTCTTCGGTTGGGGGTTAAGTGTTTAGGCTTTTAATATGCTTTTGACACAGACATTCCATTTATAATAATTTTATCGCAGGTCTTTAGTAATTGCGGGCGCTAGTGGCATGCTTGGTTTAAGATGGTTAGGTAGGTACAATGAGACTGGAGAGGTCGGCTGCCTGTTCAGGTTCAGTTCACCGACCCCAATATGGCTGCGTGGCGCGGCGCGAACTTGTCTTTACTTCTAGGAAACTTTTCCTTTCTTTGTACGATTGCATTGTTTTGTACGATACCTGAGCTATGGATGACAGGCGTCACTCAGCATTTTGAATTAAGACAAGAGAATTTAGTTACTCTTACGCTGGGTTCCCTTTCGAAAGTTTTTCGAACACCAATTTGGGAGGATGCAAGCTCATTTTAAACCAACGAGTCAGCAGCATAAGAGTTCTATCGTATTGTTCTTTATACAGTCAGGGTTGGAAAAAATCTTTAAAAAAATATATATATATCGTATATATATATTTCTATCCGGAGGATAACAATTAAAGTGGTCGCAATGTTGCATGGCCTTGACACATGGTAAATAGTAGTAGAATTGTTGACTTCGTCAAACAGAATAAATAAAACTACCAATTTTCGTTGCAATATAAATTGTAAGGCGAAGTAATGGCGTTAAGCTTGTATGTGAAAGGTAAACGGTCTGGCCATTTTGATATAAGAGGCCGAGAGCGTGGGCGCGGTTCATGGCTGTCCTGGATTCTATAACTGCATTTGGCTCAACCTTGTACGAGGGCGGTTCGTTTATTTATATAGGCTATCTTCTGTCAAGTACTTTTGTGTCAGTTTTATTTATGGCAGCTAACCGCTAACTAAACCTCGTTACTTCAAATGTACGATAAGTATCCCATATACTGTAGGAACATTATGCCATGAAAAACCCCAAGAACCCCATAGAAAAAATAACTGCAACATGCTGCGTTGCCAGTTTCTTTTCAGGTTCAGGCAACCTCTTTCGTTGCCAGTTGCCTTGATGGACGCATGCGTTTACCTTCGGAACGATTCTGGGATTGGAAATAGCTGATCAACAGGGTTGATATACTGCATTGTGTATAGCATTAATGAACAGATTTCATAATATTTTGTTGATAACGAATTGGCGCAAAAATTGAAAGTGGTCATATGTAAAATTCATAAAAAAATTAAAGCTTTCTCAAAAAGCAGTCCATTTCCCCGACTGATGTAAAACTATTCTATAAAATCAGTTTAATGCACTTTATCGGGGGTTTCAGAAGTAATAATAGTTCAGATGAGAAAATGTAATTTTTTTTTTCGATAACATAAATTTTATTATTATTTTTTTTATCTGACCCCATTAACTTTGCGGCTGTGGGATGAGAAATAAATTAATTTCGTCAAAAAGCCACAGTTATTTTTTGTGTACAAAACATTTTCACATCCTAAATAGAATCTTTTCACACCGACGTTAACGCGATGATTTCTGATCTTCGAAAGTAGTGGATCCTCCATTGACATGATTAAGGTATGGCTCTGTAAATAAGCGGAAAACTAAAATTTTAGAAATAATTTAAAAACAAATCCATGTCTGCAATTTTTGCCAGATTCCCCTAAAATGATCGAGACCCGCGGTGAGAATTTTATTAGTGTGTATATCCTATCAAAATGCGTTTTTCAACATTGTCCAACATGAAATTCTCCACCAAAGGAAACGTGGAAGACTGCTATTGTGAAGATTTGTTTTTATTCCCCCGAAACGTGCCTTCCACAAAGGGGAACCTATTTTTTCTTCTACCTGCATGCGAACCCAACACTTCGGCCGTGCCCGACCCTCCCTTGCCTTGCCGTCTTGGAAGGACAAAATGAGCATCTGGAGCTTGTTTGTGGGTAGGAATACGGCTCTATCGAGATTAAAAATTTCTGGCTGAAGAGCAAGTATTTAATTTACCATTCATCATTCGATGCATAATCATCAGGGATATAAAGTTTTTTTTTTTCATATCTTAAAAAATAATCTTTTGAAAAAGAAATGTTTTTCAACGACTGGTTTTTATTGTTTTTTTTTTTACTAAAAATAATCAAAATTACTTTAACCTGGAACATATGTTTTTCCAAATAAGGGATGTCCAGAACGTAGAAATAAGTTTGCAGCAAGACTAGCCTCCAAATTAAACATTAAAATGTCAAGTTTCATAAAATTTAGCGGGAAAGCTACATATATGGTTCCTTCAACTCCTCACGACAACAGCTAGTGTGGAGCTCATTCAATACTTTTTCAAACGGTACTCAAACTAAACGGGGAAACAGAAAACGAAAAGGCGGAAAAACTTACGTACAGTAAGTTCGAGTATGGGTAAAACTGGGAAAAGTATTTAAGAGCCGGCTGTGGAAGTGGAATACTGGAATGCGAATAGGACGCTGATGAAGAAGAGGATGATGATGTTATGGAATTGGCTTGTTCATTCAGCCAAATGAGTTGGGAGGAAAAGGAGGAGGTAAATGTGGAGAGGTGTGTTGTTTTCTGTAATAAATAAATCCTCTCTAAGAAAAATTGTCAATTTATTAATCTTGAAAAAAACAAACGTGTTTTCAACGACATCCCTGATCATCACAATTTTCATATGAGAAGCCTTGAAAATTGCAGAGAAAGCAAGCATTGGAGAAATGGGTTCAGGAGGAAGCGAACATTTGAACAGCTTACCGATAAAAGTTGAATATTTTGATAGACGCATGCATTTTGCCGGTTCTGTATAATAAAGGTAATTATATAATATATAATATATATATATATAATATCTGCGTTTCTGAAAAAGTTCACCTAAATCGGTGAGCTAGAGATTTATATATAATATTTTGTGGCTTCAGGATAGTTATGCGAAGACTTAGGGGATTAAAATCGTTGCATTAAATTGTAATAAACATCAGAATCAGCAATAATCATTGCTTTCTTAATTATTCTTCTTTGAGACAAATCCTTGAGATGGAGTGTGCGCTAATATTGATTAAATTCCAGCTGACAATGCTCGTTAACTTTTTATTTTTTATCTGATCGTTGTAGCGATGATAATTTTATGATTTGATTTGTCAAGACTCGAGACTGACTTAATGATATTACATAATGCGGAGATTTTTCTATACTAAGTGGCTGTTGTACACTATGGAGGAAATAATATTTACACAGACTGAGTTGCTTGGTTTAAAAAAATGACTATTTTGTCTTTCAGCGCCCCATATTCTGTTGGACATTGGAACAGTATATTAAGTGTAGCGTCGTGTATGAAGTTATATCACGTCGCGCCGGTGGATTTAAAATGTGGGCTCCATTTACACTACCTTATGGAAGGAACAAAGTTAGCATGGGCCGCGTCTCATTAATTTCATTAGTCTTTGACAAATGCCACGAGGTGCGCAGTGGTTGAGGGACTTGAATTGAGAAAAGTGAGTTATGAGCTTGTACCCGTGCTACCATATTTGTTACTTTAATGGACAATTTTGAATTAAAGATGTGTTTTACTGTGCATAATAGAGCCCATTATGATGACTAAGGGCGGATTCTAGAAATTGTTCAGTAAGGTATTCTTTATAGCAGACGGGAGCGGGTCTGCCGTATAATTAACATAAAGTAAACTATATCGTTATTGCTAGTACATTATTGTAGAATCCGCCCGAAGGGTCATAAAAGTGAACCGTAGGTAATTGCACAAGCTTTGGTTTTGGAAATTTTTGGTTGATTTGTTGAGGTTTTGCTCACCAATTGGGCATGTTGCTGACCATTACAAAAGGATCCATTTCTAATCTTCAGGTCTCAAGTCTCGGCCTCACTGGAGGTTGCCGTTTTTTACTTGCCTTTAAGACCTTGTCCAGTGCCGCCATGGTTCTATTGATTTCTTTTTGTTCCAGGTAAATAAATGGTGGCTTGACACCTAACATCATGATCTGTAAGTTATTTCAGCACACAAATATAAAAGCTAAAATTCAGATATGCATTGCGTTTTACTAGTCTTTGCTCGTCTACAACAATGCGGAATGTTCATCGCTAATAAATTAATTGTGGACTTTGCATGTATAATACACACTACACAGTGCTATAGTAGAATGATGCTCACTGCGATCCTGAGACATTGAATTTATCTAGATTGAGAGTGTACATCCCGTAGGAAATTGACAGCCCGAAATTTCGTACTTTTTATTTTTTATTGAATTAACTGAACAAGTTATCAAAAATTTGGCTCATTTAAGTTGTAGAAGACTACTTTATGCATCATATAATAAGGTATTTTTAATTTTCGAAATTGTAGATTTTTCATAAACACGATAATAATTTATAAACAATAACTTTTCGCGTAAAATCGTGTTTATGAAAAAACTACAATTTCGAAAATTAAAAATACCGTGTTATATGATGCATGAAGTAGTCTTCTACCACTTCTACAATGAGCCAAATCTTTAATAACTTGCTCAGTTATTGTAGTATAATTATTGTTGTATAATTAATTTCATTTTGTATGGTATGAAATATATTTCTTTCTTTCTTTCTTTCAGTTAATTAAATAAAAAATAAAAATTATTTAATTTCGGGCTTTCATTTTCCTACTGGCTGTACACGCAATTCCATAGATAAGAAAATGGTGTTATGAAAAATTTATATCAAATGCAAGTTTTCGCAGTAAATTTTAATTTTCTCATTTTGATATTATTATTACACTAAAAACGCGATTAAGAGCTCTATACCGATTGTAAGGTAGCACTACATCAGTATGGTTAATAGTCTGCAATTTGAGAAAGCTGTATTTTTTAAGAGTTTTTCATAAGACCCATTTTGTATCTTTGCGGAATGAGGAATAAATTAATCTGGTCAAATTTACTTGGGCTCAAGTTGTTTACAAAAGATTTTTTTTGAAACCTCTGCCTTAAAGCCGAGATGTTATTAGAAATCAAATACGACGCAAGTATGTATCATAGCAGCTGCAGATTGCAGGCCACCTCTTAATAACTCTTCTAGGTAATACTGGCCCTAGCCTATCAATTATTATATTGAATATCCTTATTTTTACCCAAATGCTTTTACTAACTTTAGAAACAGCCGTCGCTTTCATCCAATCATATGTATTCGCAATTTTAGCCACTCTATATTCAACAGAAACTAATTAATGTTAACACAAAATCACCCTTACCACTTAGTCAATATAAACAGATTGAGTCGCATCGTATCTAACCCTGGGTAAGTCGGCGAACCACTCTTTTGGCAAAAATAATCGATACAGTACTGCAATAGCTTTTTATGCTTCTCAGGAGGGTGGAAAAGAGTACACGATTCACATATTACATTTTATGTAATCGAAAGGGTTGGCTTGAAAAATTCCAACTTTCTATCTCTACAATTGCTGCTATTGTATTCTCATAACACATCACGGAAGTTCTTCTATTTTCTTATCGAAAGTGCAATAAAGACTTCAACACGTTTTCACGTTCCCCCTTCTACCCCCCCCCCCCCTCCTCCCTCGTCTATAACGGAATTCTTTACGAGCATCTTTCACATCCAAACGGACCTTTCTGTAAAAGGAGCAATACTTCTTGTACTCGCACCTAGCTATTAGGGGCGAGCTTTTAAAAGGCCGTTCATAATACATACAAATCGGAGAAACTTTTGGAATCGTTCATGATCACCGATGATTTCTTCTATAAGAAAGAAAATTGTCGTTATTTTCATATTGGTGAATTTTAGTATTCTAAATAATGCAAAGAAACGTCATTTTCTTGACGGGATGATTCATCGGACCTAAATTGGAATGCGCTGAATGTGTGTTGAACAAGGTTACCAAAGTAGTGCGTACATTCCGATGACTAACTCATGTCTAAACAATCGGAAATCAGGATAGGCTGGTCATTTTTTTGTTTGTTTATTTTTTGTTTCTTATTTATTTGTTGTAGTCTGGGAATGCGCTGCCCAACATTATTTGCCTCAAACACTGCAGGTTTAAATTTTTTCATGCCCCATAATGCTAGTTTGTAAACTGCTGTACACTTGTTGTTGATGTCTTTGTGAAAACATTTTAATACGCGAGATGATGGAAAAATTATAATTATTATATTATCCAGGCGCTAGCATTTCATAGATTCCTGGAGCTTCTCTTGGTATTACGAGAGTTCAAGGTCGTAGAGGTCCCCCACTGAAAATAATTTCTGGCTACGTCCTTGCGAGAGTTCACTGGTTTTATGGCAAATCTAAAAATTTCACGCCATGATATGAAATTTTTTAAATATGCAGCTGACAATCTTGTTGAGTAAGCACTAGTGGTGATGATGACCTTTAGCCAGTGCGCCGCTGCGTCGACGAAGTGATACCCGAAGGTCCAAAAATGTGAAACTTTGGGAAGGCTTAATGAACTTACCCAACATCCATTCCCTTGATTTATATTCTCTTTGTGGTTCCACCACCGCAGCCTATGCTCTATTTTAGTTATGTAACGATTTTATTAATGATGTTGCTGGAAAATTGGCCCTGCCATGTTCTAAACTGAAATTATGCATGGATGTAATGGTAACCTTTTAAATTTGCTTATTTAACTAATAGGGTGAATTTTGACTTGACCTTGTTTGGTGCAATATTGAGTACTGAGTTGTAACAGTAAGACTCATATTGGCAGCCTGCCCATAGCTGGCGACGCCCATGCATTCTTGTTGCTCATTGGTACCCGCATGTTGAACAGTTGTTGACATAGCCAATGAAGCATTCGATTTGTCGGGAATTTATTGACTTGAGAGTGACAATGAACCCAAAATGGGCTCCTAGCAACTCATTGGCAAGGTTGACACGGGACCTGTTGATTGGGGATTATGACATGGATAGAGCACGGGGGGTAAAGGCTAAAGGTATAAAACGTGACGTGTCGAGTAATCCTTTGTATGCGAGGAGGAGGGGGTGGTTGCTGTCTCGTCAAATACTGCTGGGGGCAAACTAGTGGGGGGAAATTTGATTATCACACAGTAGAGTAGGTTCAATAATTAAATGCTGAAATTTCACTTATTTTTTCGGACCAATTATACTTGCGCAATAGTATATGATGGCGTTTTTTTTAAAATGATTCATGATTCTTTAGACATTTCATGAGCTATGCCAAAGAAATTTTTTTGTATTGTTACAACGCTTCTCAAAGTTAAATTTATTTGAAAGTCCGCAGCTAATCGGCAGATAGGAATACATGTGGAACGAGCTAGCGGTTTTTGCTGCGGTATGGGTGATGGTCCTTGGTTTCATTCCCGTGGGACGGAGCGCCCCGAAAATGGGGGAAATAAGAAGTGATTCCGACGTTTTGCCGCTGTCGAAGGAAAATTCCAAAATATTTCCTCCTACAAACTTCAACTGCAACTCGAAGTGAGCCTGACAGCACTTGTACACATTGGCTTCTCGGTTTGGGAGAAACATTTGACCCCATCCCAAATTATAGATTGTGCTGCAACCATTACCGGGTGAGACGGGACGGGAATGAAGATCCAGCCCATTTTTTGTGGGGGGGGGGGGGGTAGTTGTGTATCAAAATAGGAAAAACATGTGTAGGATCAATTTAAAATAGATTTCTAATTTGGGGGGGGGCAGCTACCCCCTTACCCCCCCCCCTGTATCCGTCCTTGGACGGGAACGGGGTTCATTCCCGTCCCGAAGCCCCGCGTGCATCCCTAATGTATGCTGCTCTCAACAGCGTACCACACTTACTGTTAATAGGTGGACTTAGCACTTGGTTATGAGTGTTTCTTCCTGGGTGGGTGCTAAAATCTGTGACACTGGAAGCCACTTCACACTCCTTCCATTGTTCTCGAGCTAGTCCATTACAATTTTCCTTGCTCTACATTCGTGTCATTACTAGAAATCTCCGTATATATTTCGAGTATATTTGTAAGTTGCAACTACTTGTTTCGTTTTTCATTTATAACAACCCCACCAGAATGCTGTACTTTGCGTCATTAGAACAACTTGTTTCTCATAAAAGCAAAAGTCCTTAAATTAAAAAAAAAAAAACATTATTATTATTAAAAAATTAATAAAACAAATACAAATATACTTATTCGAAATGTAAATATGCTCAATTGTTAACTGCCAAAACATCTTACAATACAAAAATTAAATGAGAAAATTATTCTAATGTAAAATATAAAGTAACGGACAAAATGAAACACACGAGACAACAACATAGACTACAGACACCTATTACGCACAACAAATTTGGAGACAGACAGAAAATTGTTTTCTTAGCAAAGATTTTTAACGAAATCCCCCCACCATTGACAAATGAAAAACTGTTGGAAAGGCAAATAATAGAGAATAAGTAATTTGCCCAAGGCCAAAATTTAAGAATAGTTGCATTATTTATTTATTTGATGACGCCACCCCCGACAAGTGGAAGCTTTGGGGTGGACGTGACATTGTATTTTTTTTTTTTTTTGGAATAATATCTTTGGTTTAGTATGTTCCCCAAGTTGGTGGGGTAACCAGTTAGGGAAAAAAATGATCATTCTAAGTAAATTGATTTTTGTGTCTGTTGCGATGTTTTCCCATGTAGCATTTCAAAAACTTAAAGCGCGTTTGTTTGGTCAAGTAACCCTGCACATAGCGTGTAACGGCAACCACAAACGCGATGAAATCTGAGCCTTTTTCTGGCTTCTTACATTAACATTCCCATGAGGGCAGAGGTGATTTCCGTTGTAGTGAAGAATCCTGTACAGGTGTAAGGTTGTATGTAGCCGCCTCCGAATGAGTTATAATTAAGTCAACCCGGGTTATTTTTAAAAGATGACCAAACTTATAATATCATTGTACAATATATTACATTTTTCAATAATTACTCCTATTAATATTAGGAGCTCCCGATATATCATTTGGTCAGCAACCATGGACGGCGCCTCAATTTTCAAATGTGTGTCAGTGCCGTCCAGTATGCCTTAGCAATACTTCTATGGGTAGTGAAAAATGGACCTCAGTTGCCTACTTTACTTTATTTTCGACTTATTTACATGACTAAAATTACATTGTGGCCACTTGACTAAGCCAATAACAGACCGAGATACGGCAATAGGGTTGCCAGATTAGAAAACTACTAGACAAAGTTACAATTTTTTCGAATTTGTCGGGCAAATAAAAAGCTACCAAGAGGAATGTGGGGCTCCCTCAAGAAGGACCGACGATCTGGTTAGGATCGCGACATGGCGAGTTAGCCATGGATGGATATAAAAAGCGCACCGATCGTTGTGGAGTGGAGATTTTTGAAGGAGGAAGGAGGCCTGTGTCCAGCAGTGGGCAATCGACAGGCTGAAATGATGGAATAAGAATGTGCTGATGATTTTTGAAGCAGTATGTCGGGACGCCAATGAGATGGCGGGACAATCCCGACCATCTGGCAAACCTATACGACACGCCTAAATCGTGCCTTGCTAGTCGTAGCAGGTCCGATGATACCCCTAATTCACAGTATACACACAGCTTACGTGGTAAGTGCCTATACAAATTTCAGGTATAAGTTATGCCATTTATTGGAAACCAAGCGTGGAAACGCCACTTGTCGAGGTATCAACATTATATTCGCTCATTTTAACATTTAGCCGCACACTTCAAATGGTCCCGACCACTTTCAAAGAGAATCGCATCCCAATAAAGAGGAAGTCAGAAGTCCGGTAGGATTTAATTAAGGCCGGAACGAGTGGGAGTCCGTCCAGCAATGGGAACTGTACAGCCACAGGATACTGGCCATGAGAAAGGTGCTTAGTCCACGGTTTATTAGCACCTTGTTTTGTTAGGCTAAGTACGTGCTTTTTTCTTATGAACCAAGTCATCAAGTGTGCAAACAGCCTGCCTTGTCGTTTATGTGCCTTCCATATAAGATGCATAGAAGTTGTCTTTATGACTTGCGGCTAACACTTCGCTGTCGTTATGCTTCACTGGTGAACTCATCCATCTTGACCTGCATGGCTGTAGAAAAGTGTGAAGCCAAATTTGGATATGGTTTCATTCTCTTCCCCTGTTTACATATTGTTATTATCTCCAATTGTATGGGGTGGATAAAATCGCCATCGATAGATGCTAGTCATATGACTCATTGTATAAATTAAAAAATTCCATAGTTTTACGTTATGGGTTAATTGTAAGAGTGGGCCGAAAGGCCCAAAATTCGCCCGTATGGAAAATGAAGACATTGTTCTTTCTTTCTTTCTTTCTTATATATATTAAAAATGAACCGCCAGTTTCGACATGGTCCGAGTGCATTAAAACATAATCATAACAGAAAAGTATGCAATATAAAACAGAAAGACAAGACAAGTCAAGACACGTGTTTTTAATTTTAATCTCCATGGTTTCTAAATTATCAAGTAGCTAACCCTTATTTGCAATATGCAAATTCTTTTTGCTTTCCAATTTATACGTAATATAAGGAAAGCTTTGTGATGGTCAAAATATTTTTATATGTTGGACCAGGGATAACTGAGTGTCCGGTTTTCCTACTCCACGTCTGTGTTCCACAATCCTTTTTTTAAAGCCCCTTCCTGGTTGCCCAATATACAAACCCCCACAATTCATACACCTATCTAACTTAGTATATTTACTGTGTATTTTTTATTTGGATATTGTTGCTATAGCTCCGGTTGTTTAAATTGTATTGTAGAATATAATGCTGCTTTTCTCAATGCACAGTATTCCAACTGACAATTGTTACTTTTTCCTTCCATCGAAGAATAATGCAATTGTATGCAAAACCCATGATGATGTCACCGATGTTTGTGGGGAAAAAATAGTAGCAACTCTCTTTTGTTTCAAATGTATCAACCCTACCGTTGAACATCACCACTAGCATGGGCATGAAAATTCTGCCCCCCCCCCCCCTTTTGAAACTGAAGGAAATTATTCCAGGCAAATGTTTCACTTAATACCACAGCATGTTCTCCCGTATGCCGTTAAAGTAAATGGGGTCAAGACGGGGGATAATTAAAGATTTCATGTGGGGAGAGTTTCGCGGCAAAGCCTCCAACTTTTGACAAAACATTTTCACCAGTGTAAATGAGGATGGAAATTTCCCCATTGGAAATTCTAATCGGGCAACCGCCCACGGTTCTGCTTCTCTTTAACGGGCGGTAAAATATTAATAAAATCAATTCAATATTTTTGTTTTTCGCTCGGTTAATTTTCTGGCTTTGCTCATTTGAATTTTGTGAAGAGGACATTATAATTTTTGTATGGGAGAGCCTTTGCGCTTTCACCGTAGAATTGGCTGGGAGAGGGAGGAGCCGCCGTGTGTTTTGAATTTGAATTCGGGGTTATGGTTATCGCTAATTCGTCAGAAAATTTTGTTACACCTATTCATGCTTGCTAGTGCCATCTCTTAGTATCTCGCCTTAAAAGGGTTGTGGCGTTGGGTGTCCACTGCAACTGCAAGCGATTTCGTGGGTGATAGCTTAAAAATTTGTTCATCAACCATCTTGGCTCTAAAATACTAAACAAGTCCCCTTTAGAAGTGGCGAGCCTACCTCATTAGTCATTCAAATTTGAGTTTAAAAAAAATTTAATCTCAGTCTGTCCCTATTCCTTTAAAGAATTCATGGAGACTGACATATGTAGTTTTTATGTTCTCAGTGACTAATTTTTATTTATTATTTATTTTATGTAGTGACAACTGGTAGTTTGTTTTTATGTTTTTATAACAAGGTCGAGCTGCATCCATGTGGATGGCTGCATGGATGCAGGCAAAATGACATGAAAAATACACGATCACGAATGTATTTGAACTTTGCGACAGTAACGAAATTCTGGATGTTGCTTACTGTATTCTGTACACAGTAAGTATATTCATCAAATAGTGCTCGCCTACGTCGAAAGGTGAGAAGAAAGGTATCCTAGTAGGTAAACCTTTACAATCTTTGGTTTTTGAGACTGAACCGGGCAACTACGTCAGTCAAGACAAGACACCAAAGCCAACTTCTGAGTTTCTGTGACAAATAAACACCATATCACCGAGTAGACAGTGCATTTCTAATCTTCGCTTTCCTTGCGTTGTCTCAATTTGACTAAGATTTTTGCGCAATCACGCATCCACCTAAATTACCAAAGCAACCAGCATTAGTTGGGGGTGCCTCCTCTTGGATTTACCCATATAACCCAATGGTACGATAATATTCAGCTCTATCGGTGGGGAAAGGATTCGAACTAATCACATTGAATACATCTGTCTACTGTACATTAGCATTATTACTAATACGTAAATCTACATAATGTAGCGCTGATATTACCTACGGTGCAGGTTGTGTGTACTTAACGTAATAATATGAGTAAGTACAGAGGCATTTTCAATTTCATAAATTTTGTTTGTTCGTGGGCAACTGTGATTTTCTTGATGGAATTTGCATTCCCGCTCCCCATTCCTATCTCTTTTAGGCTTTGCGGGAAATCAATCTGGGCGCTCTAATGGTTACTGATCAAATTTCATCCCTGTAGCATGAATCCGTGCCTTTAATTAGAGGGTTTGTTCGCTGAATGTGATATGTTTTAGTGTAGGGTTTACATTTTGAAATTTTGTTTTGACTTTGTTATTTGATTACCCATGACGAATCTGCGTTTCTCCGTGGTTTGCACTTTGCAGGATAATGGCAGCATAATGATGGCCTTCTTCAGCAGTTCTGGCACGTGCTTTTGTATTTCGGAGCCAGGTTGGCTGTGCTGCAGACAGCATCCGCGGAGAGCTTGGAAAAACAGAAGCTGCAATTGTTCGGCCACGTTTCAAGGAACGGGAGAGCAAAGGATCACTTGATGGCTGTCAGACCACAGAGGTGAAAACCGTCTGGAAGGAAAAAGAGAACAGTTAGCCGAGAGGAAAGAAAGAAAATTGTCTTTATTTTACATATGGGCGAATTTTGAGCCTTTCGGCCCAGCCTTACAATTAACCCAGAGGGACATTTATGTTTCTGCTGACGCTGGCAGCCGACTGAGTGAACGTTCAGAAGTGTGTCAAAGGCACTCCCTCACGCTGAAATTGGCATTTAGAAGGAAGAAGATAAAAAGATTATAACCTATGACTCCAGGCGAAAAATAGATCTCCAAACCAGGCTAAAATTTTGGATTTGATTATACCTACTTCACTTTGAGTTTTTCTGTCTTTTTCAGATGTAGTATAAAAGATGTGATGTTGGTAAATTTTTTTAACTGATTTCACTATAATCCGAATATTTGAATAATTAAAGTAGTGCACAATACCATGAGCTCTATTTTCTTCCTTGATATGCCATCTGCTGATGTTATTTTCTTTAATAGTTTTTTTTTGCAGGTTAATATAATTTTCCTCTGTATTTATGACAAAGAGTGCCGCGGTGAGAGCCAGTGAGGTGAGCTTGCAATGGATTAGTGAGTAGTGTCACGTACATAGTTAGGTATGCGTTGTGCGGTATTCGGGCATCGAGTTCATAATTTTTTAATTACAAGTTGAATGGTGGGAACATGCATAAATTATATACAGTCTAACCCCATTAATTATATAGATAACTCAACTATTACGGCTATTTTCATTCAATATGCCGGCAGTGGAAGGATTATGTCATCCAGGTTAATGCACAGAAACCATTTTCACAATGAAATGAATGAATGAATGAATGAGCTGCGAGCAATTATCCAATAAATAAATAAATAAATAAGGACTTTTTATTGTTTCTATTACTATTATTAATCAACCTAGCGGAGTTAGGGCTATAAAGCCCTCTCTTACACTCAACTAGGAAGGCCCGGGACCGCCTGCTTTACATGCCCTCCAAAGTGGCCAGAAAATGTAGCCAGTGTGGGACTCGAACCAACAACCTTTCGGGTGAAAGTCAGAGTCCGTACCACTACGCTACATGTCCTGACAATGTCGGCAAACAGCGATAGGCTATTTAAGTGGAGAGGGAAAAGGATAAAATTAAAATGTATTAGCTATCGGAGAGTTGTCAAATATACCAGGGCAAACAGAAGAAATTTTTTTGGGCATATTGATGCGTGCCTGTTTTGATATGTACCGCTTTCGAACATAGATTTGCCCCATTTATTGAATTTGATTTGCACAAAAAGCGATTGGTGGGATAGTCCCGAGGAAGGCGTTCAAGAATTGGTGTTAGTGAAGACCACATGTCATGCATCGAAATGTAGAGGAACATTTCTGCTAATTTAACTAATATTTTAGACGGCTCTACAGGTATACGATCGATATTTCCTGTGAAAATTGAATGTACAAAAGACGGGTAGTGGGAGTACTCCGATTTTCTCTTAAAATGTGAATTTTATTGCTTTGTAAGATGCAACAGAATAAGCTAGCCATACACTATTCGATCAACAAATTGTTTCCTGTAACTTTAATTAAGAAGTGTTTCCATTTCAATGCAATGAACTCAGAAGCAATTAGAAGCTGCAGTAATTGAGGACGTGTTTTAAAACTTACTCTTATCTGAGGAACCCTTCAGCGAGCAATTTCCTTCTAATTGAGCAGGGGAGGGTGGAGTACACAAATATGCAATAATGAGTACCAAAATAGCTAATCACTAAAGTGGTCTCAGTGCAATTTACAAAAGAAAAGAACAAGATACTATTGTTGCTGTAATAGGTTAGCGAGGGTTGGGGATGATGAACGGCCTTGGGGTCCTGCCCTCACCCCCAGACTATCGTGACAAAGGGAAGGAGTGGAAGGGTGTATTTATTTTAACACTCATTATAGCCCCCCACCCCCTGTAATACCACCTGATTAATTAACGCCTTAAGCACGCCCCTCGCGGCTCATGGCTCCGCTCAGTTGTTCATTTGGACATTGTTGGTTTCACTTAAACGTGCCAAAACTGTTGACGGTACTAGTATGTGAACTTTCTTAAACTGTCTGATGAACATAGCTGGTTGACACTTCACGCCCCATTCACCTCTTACGATTTAAGCAAATTTTGATTGCCAAGAAAAAATTAGTTTCATATGGTATCATAGCAATTACAAGTGCCCGCTTCTACCCTGGCTTGGAAAGTCTCGGTAAGAAATACTGGACGGCACCGTCACTTACCAATGCATTGTGGTGCCGTGCAGTACTGGGAGTTATCAAGCATTGATGGGATACGGATTGTTCAAAAGTCTTGGTAACTTTCCACAAGTTTTTACCATTGGTCTGTATGGGAAGAAATTAAATAAAAATTACTAACGCAGCGTTGCGTTGTCGGTTGTCAAAAGTATGACTTCACTCATGGATTTGTAATATTGTATTCCGTCAATCTTGTGGACTTTAATAAACCCTGTTTTATTGATGGATGTTTGTGGTAAACTCTAGTAGCAGATTTGTTACTGAGTGTAATGTGCGTTTTTATATTTTAATTGTTGGGGGGGAGGGGGTTTAAATTATTTTGAACATATACCTTTGCACGCGACTACTTTTATGGTATTTTTCAGAGAACTTGCAAAGCTCTGTCTCCGACAAAACGCCCCTTTCATCTCTTTGACTTTGAAGTGAAAACAAACGTGCCTATTTTGTAATTATCCTTTGAAGGTGTCAAGCTGTTGGTGGCACCTCGCACCAGCAGCAGACGCTTGTGTCAACATTATTACATATTATTCCAGCAACATCGATGGGTGGCAAAGGTTTCCGCGAATTTCAGCTATTATGACGCAATTGGTACTGTAATTAATTGGACCAGGGGCTGGATTTGTTTTGTAACGCTCAGGTATTTTACCATAAAATTGTATTGCCCCCAATTGAGCCTTTGTTTGTCTCAAAGAAATCACCAGCTGCCACGTTCGTTTGCTTTCATGTATACTTGAATGTTGTCCTCTTTTTGTAAAGAGAGATTGTCATTTGAAATAAAGATAATTTCTCCTCATTAGTGTTTATGCGGAGGAATACTTTGAAATATTGATTTGTGTGATGCCTCCGAAACCAAGCATGTTTTTATTTGGAAGATGCTGCTTCTCAATCTGTCGCTTGTGAGACAACTTTTTTAAATGCTTAATGTCAATTTATTATCATCACATTAAATTTTTTCCAGCAAATTACTCGTATTCGGAAATATTTCAATGCTTTCCTTTCATCCTGTTTTAATTAGCCTAGACCGTCAATACATTGTTTGCCCATAACCTTATGATAAAATTATTAGTAATACAGTATAATAGGCTTGCGAGTAACGAATATTTTTTTATACGAGTAACCAATCTATCCATGCTGAAGGAAATCCATTCGCCTGTAACTGATTAAAAATCTCATTCCGGGTAAATCCAAGATAATTTCTCAGTTAATTTCCTGTTTTTTTTCTCTCTTCATCGCTTGCAGAAATTCGAAATTGAATGGAAGTAGTTAGTTACTACGTTTTATAGACCCTCACATGTTCGTTCCAGTTTTCTCGTACGAGGTTTGCTGATTTTACTGCTGAGCGAAAAACGACTCTCCACGATGCCGCTGACAATCCCACGCTGTTTTTTCACTGACCACTTAATCTCGACTCTGCACTGAAACGTGGATGAATTTACACAGTTTCTTTGCCAAACGTCCTGGTACCGAGTAATTCGGAGGAAGTAAGTTTTACGGATGACCCGAATATAAATGGTGCTCTTTGCTTGGAGTCTCCTTTCTGTCCTTTGTTCTAAATTGGTTCTAAATCCTTGGAAGTTCGAAATAAATTTAATTCAAAGTTTATTTTCTTATTGAGATAGTTTTCTCTGGAACATTTAGTATTGCACTGTGCTCTCCTTTTAAGTCTTAAGAATTTGGATTTAAAAATAATAATTAATAGGATATAGACCATTGAAAGTCGGCAGTCCGAAATCTGTCAGTTTTTTTATTTATTTTTTATAGACTAAGCAATTTATTAAATTTTTAGTCTATTCAAGTTGTAGAAGACTATTTCATTCATATGGTCTTTTAAATTTTTGGTGTTATTATCATTTTATTAACTTGAATAGACTAATTAAATAACTTCCGTAGTAAATTAAATCAAAAATTATTTTAAGATGATGCAATATCTACGGCAGCCTTATTATGGCGATTTGGGATTAACGTAATGCCTGGGTTTATTCAATTTTTTTAAATAAAAGAGTGCAAAATGCGCGAGAAATTCAAATTGATAAATCAAAAACTAAAATAACCATGTTTTTAGTTGGAAAGATGATGGTACTGGTAATATGAATGTGATATTTCCGTTTTAATTATATTTATATAACTCTGTGGGTACCAGTAATTCTGAAAAATATTGAGTTTTTAATCTTCACCTTCAGTAAAAATTTAAATCGTGTGTGTAAAATACACGGTAACCGCGTTTGGCCGACTTCAAGCAAAGCCTTAGTCTTTAGTTTAATTGATCTCGACCAACATTTATAAAAGGGTTGATCAATCTCTATCATTTATGTTAATATGTTTATCTCGAGAAAAAAAAAATTATTTGGGATAACTCAATTTTGGTTGATTTACCCTCCAAAATCTAAAAAATCCCTTTCGGCTTTGGCCGATCAGGTGTAGGGAGATTCCACAGACCCTGCTTTTCCTCGCTATGTACATAATAGGTAATAAAAAATACTTTATTATTTTGCCGACTACAACATTAATACACAAAACACTCTTGTGTTCCAAACAAAGACGACTATGATCCATAACTTATTAAATTATTTTTACTTTGACCTGACGTCATCTTGAAATCGTTGATTTTTCGTAAAAAGGGTTGATCACCATTATTGTAGATAATAATACGGGCTTTCAGTCAAATTTTAATTCATTCCTCTGCGACCAATATTAACTGAGATATGAATTATAAAAGGTTTCAATCGGCCGCCATCTTGTAACTAAAAAGTGGATCTAGCTGGTTAACAAACTCGATGGAGACATTTGTATGATCACTTTTTGTGCCAAGTTTCATCAAAATCAGATAATATTTACGAAAGTTAGAGTGTTTCTTAAAATCGATATGTATATATATAACATTTTGAACGGAGGGTGGTTTTAGACTCAGGGGGTCATGAAATGAAAAGTTGTGAAGAAATTTTCCGAAAGTCGAACATTGGTCGCCATCTCCCTAAAAGGCTAAAATATCCTTGATCCTCCTGCGTGGTTTTGTAAATTTTTTAACGAAAATATTTGTAATTATTGTTAAGGGGAAAGGAATTGATTAATAAGGGGATTGATATTACAATGGTGTGGAGGATATTGTGAGCTGAAAGTGATGTGTCACTTTGTCGGCAGGGAACGCTCAAGTTGGCCCTTTGGTCGTGATAGAATGAAGAATAACAGATGAAGCTTGTGCTTTGCCATGGGCTTTCGAATCCCATACCTATGAAAAATGCAGAAAGAATGAACAATTAGGGAATTTTCATCCCATTGTTCATTTCCCTGCAATTTTGTTTGCTGTCATTCCACTCTGTGAACATTCTGATCATTTTTACTTTAAATGGGAACCTGACGAACACGAATTAGCTATTGTATTGTAAATTGTCAATGGGAGGGCATTGATATTGTGAATAATTTTACCACTAATATTATATTTACTTGGTTAAGAGCAAAACGGACTATTCAATTTTGGGTGGTTTTACTCTCCAAAATATAAAATATAAACGTTTAAAAAAATTAGTTCTCAAAAACGGCTCCAACTATTTCCTTTAAATTCGTATATATTGTAATTTGTAGTCGTCATTAATGTCAACAAAATCCAATAGGTCGCTTGCCCCTTGTTAGTTTGGTTTTGGGGATAAAAAAAAATTAAAAGACTCAATTTTTATGACAATGACTAAACAATTATTTTTTTCTGCGGTACCTTTCTATCGACGCTTTCTTCAGGTATATTTTAGGTGTTAAATAGTTACAAAACCAAACAGGTTGCTGTCCCAAACAAAGATTTGGTTTTCAACAAAAAATTATTTTTTGAACGAATTATAAGATAGTTCATGCCCCAATACATAGCGTAGCATACCTGCCACTATAATTACGGTTTTGTATTGTATTATATTAGTCTGCTCATTCTTGACTATGCAATCGATCAATTCAGTGCTTTGGGATAGGGAAACTCGAAATTTAACCCCAGGACAAATATTTACCAAGGAACTATTACAATACCTATCCTAATTGATAAATAGGAAAGCATGTACGGGTTCAGTTCACTCGTACCGGTTCTTTCATTTCAATGTAAGTACGCTGGCTATATGATAAAATTAAAATTAAAAAAAAAAAAAAAAAAAAAAAAAAAAAAAAAAAAAGGAACAAATTCGAAATGGACTACCGTGCTTCAGGCTGAAAATGTCGGTCTCTGGACTGACTGACCCTTTTGTTGACAGTGCGCAGATTTTGTTGCCTCATTACCGTAGTCGAGTGTTAAGCAAACATTGTCTTCCATTGAATTTCATACTCCCAGCCTATTCTTCGAATGTTTTTCAATTTTTCCTCGCTTCTGACTAACTCTATTGTGTCTTTTCCAGGTAAGATAAGATATGATACTCTGAGTCAGCTGTGGAAACAGATAGATGTCGTTATGGAAGGTAAACGTATTTTTGTCAATATTGTCATCGTTGTATTATAAAAATTCACCCAACATTTTCCCCTCTCTATTGGAAACTATTTTGGTGTAGGCACTTGAGTGTCTTGAGTAAACCTCCTCTGTAATTCTGGTTTCTACTCGCAGGGCTACCGATTTAAAATACATGAGTTTGTGTTTCATCGGATTATGAAATAAAAAGAAAGATCTTCAAATTTTACTCTAAATACATATTATATATATTATATATATATATATATATATATATATATATTATTATATACGTATTATACAAATATGCAGTATTATACTACAAGAAGAATACGCTACTCTGTATGTATGAATCTTTTCGGATGTAGAAGTATATGAAAATACATTTAAGCTTTACTTTGGACGTTTTAAAGAAATAAAGGAACGACTGTGCGACTGATCGACTTCTACAACAGTAATCATTGCGTTCGAATTCGAATGCTTAAGACAGGCAATAATTGAAGATACTTTAAATTTCAATAAGGCTAATTGAGGTTAAATACATAGGAAGCCATACTTTCATTATATTTTCTTCCGATTTTCTAAGGCGCAGTTTGTAAATCTAAATGACGATACACTAGAGACCTTGTGTCACATTCAATGCATGCGTTTCACAATTTAGTTTATGGGTGCCAGTACATTATCCAGATATCCAGAGCCCTAACAAAGACATCGTCACTATACTGCCAGGCGCGGCACCAGATGGTAACGCCAAGAGGGGGCTTTGGATAATGTAAATTATTGGATTAATAGGTATATGGCTGGCTTGACATATTGCCATTGGCATTCGGCACGCTTCTGCAACATGAGTACTAGATCAAATCAAATCAAATATATATTTATTCCAATTTTTTCCCCACAAGGCAAGTATACATAAAATGACAAAATTAACTTTAAATATGCTAACATAAATTAAGCTATATTACATTCAATACTTTACAAGGAATTATAACCAGCCCAACTGTGTTTCCACGTGCTATAGAAATCTATTGGTAAAGGTGTAATACTATTTAGCAAAGGGTTGGTTGAACTTACATTGCCTGCTGTGTTAATAGTCATAAGAGGCATGGGCCAATTAACCCTTTGTTAAATCACGTTTTGAGGTCGCAGGAACCAAAAACGTGGTTTTTGTCTGTTTATCTGTCGGTACTTCGATTTGTGGCCAAACTACTGGATAGAATTGATTAAATGCGGCATTTTGGTTAACAAAATTATTGTCCAGTTGTAATTTTTTCCGTTTTTGGATAAGTTAATTTTTTATGGTTTTATCCCCCAAAAAAATCTAAATTAAAATAATTTTTCTTTGGTGCCTTCTAACTTAAGTGTGTTTTAGCTGCTAAATAGCGTAACCAATGCATTACATGCGCGTACCACACCATTATTACTGTTTAGTATAATATTGTTTTGCCTACTCTAGACTATGCAATAGTCCCTTCTATCAATCCAGTGCTTTAGCATAGGATAAGGCGAGACAGCCGAAGTGAAACCCTTGGACAATTATTTACCGTGGCATTACTCATAGTTATCCGTTGCGATACCTATACTAGTTGATAAATAGGAAAGCATGTAAGAGTTTTTAATAATAATAATAATAATAATAATGACTTGTGTTGTTCTATTACTAAGCCAACCTAGCGGAGTTAGGGCTATAAAGCCCTCTCTTACACTCAACTAGGAAGGCCCGGGACCGTCTGCTTTACATGCCCTCGAACCAACAACCTTTCGTGTGAGAGTCAGAGTCCGTACCACTACTCTACATGTCCTAACTTTTTTTTTTTTTTTGAAAGGTTAATCGCATACAAACAATTTAATGAATGTATCCGATTGACCTCTTCAGTCGCCTCGCTATGTTATTACCCGTGTTGAGCTACGGCACGTCTCCGATCACATGGCGTGTAAAGACTCGCACAAGTGCAAGCACGTTACCACCTGGCCATCGAAGTCGAAACTAAGTTTACGTTCATTATTATAGACTAAAGTGACATGATGCGGGGACATATTGCACGAGTATAGAATGTGTGTGGCCATCTATTACCATCTCAGTCGCATTTTTCTCTCCGCATAACTGGTAGTTAATTGAAAAAATATCTATCTCTGATGTGCAGACGTTGTAATTGGCGCCACTCGGGGGGTCATGCACCTCCTTCGTCCAATGCTACTTGTATTTTATTTGCCATGTGTTGGCAGTTTTGACGCACCTGACATCATGTAAATTGAGATGAGGGCGTAGCCAATAGAACTTTCGGAGGGGGGGGGGGGATCTGAGAACTGAAACTTACCTAGATCCAGTCTCTGGTCTCATACTGTGTTGGAATGCACAATTACATTGGATGTTATTTAAACGCCGTGTTTTTGTTAACCTTCCAATATTTTATTTTAGAACCGTAGTCTATTTTTTTTTCTGTTATTTAATTTTTATTTAAAAATACCTTTATTACCAACGGCCTTACCATGTTGATTCCATTAGAGCAGTGCATGTTTCAAACTGCGGCAACTTGTTAGTGTGCACAGCTTTGGCAGGGGAACCGGGTGGGACATGATAACGCGCTTATGCAGTAAGTCGAGTCCTGGTCACCTCCGATTTAATCGTGTGACTTTACCATGTTTCCCAAGTGGTTCGGAATCCACTATAATCAGGAGGTCCACCTTGTTAGTCAACTCCCCTTTCCCCGAGGTGAAAGAGTCTGCCCTTAGGGTGCCTCAAGTTAACAAACAGACTCACTCTCCCCGCCAGGCTGACAGGGTTGCTTAAACCAGAAATGCTGAAAGCAGGCGTTAGAAACAACAACCTTTATTTCTAGTCTACACCTCATGGATTTCGGAACACCGGGAAGTCTGTTAGAGGTAAAGGGTTAATTGTAAGAGTGGGCCGAAAGGCCCAATATTCGCCCATCTGGAAAATAAAGACAATTTTCTTACTTTTTTTCTAAAGCTTTTAATTTTTTTGTAACTGTTTCCACGATTTCAATTCTTATCTCAAGCATTTCATATACCAACTGTTTTTCATTTAATACCTTCATAACTGAATTTGACATGGCGCCAAAAAAAATGTACCTTTCCTGGTAATACGTCATACGTACAGTTTGTCCTACGTCGCAAGCTCGTAAATTTTCGGGGTATGTCAGCTCTCTGTAACTCGCCCCCCCCCCCCTTTCGCATTTTGGAAAGGTAGGGGAGTAAGTTATCATTGGGCGTCGCGTATCGCGTGGCCTTTCCCATTTCGATACGGGTTATCTCTACCAATCGCTATCGATTAGACTGGCTATTGCTTTTGTCATGGTTCATTCACATTACCTATGCCCTTTATCTATTTTAGCTAGTTTTTTTTTTGTACCTGCCAGAAAAATGGAAAAGGCATATGGTTAATAATTCTTGTTGGGCTGTTTAATATTTGATGTGAATACATCCCCATGACATGTGAACTTTTTTGCACATTTGTTATGTATAGGTTTCTTTATGGTTTTTATCTGATAGAAATTTAAATCGATTCCTGCTGACTTCGTGTAGCTATAAAGTACGATACAGAGTAAAGTTTTAAATGCATTTTTAGGGGTTACAATATGTATACATATTTAGGCGGGGTTTCCACATACGTCACTGGTCAATGGTAAATATGGTTTTGACGTGGTAGCAGACATTTTTAGTATGTCTTTAATGTCTGCTAAAACGTCAATACCGCATTTACCATTGACCATTGACCATTGACGTATGTGGAAACCCCGCCTTAACGATCGTAGCCGCAGAACGAACACATACGAGGGCGGATTGAAAAGTCCGTAGAAAATCCGAGGGATGGCGCCACTCGTCAAGGCCAAATATCACCTCATTTAGCGAACTGTCTGATCGGAACTCAGTCAAAGTTTGAGCGTTATTCGATCATAATTGACATCACAGTGATTTTTTAAGTTCGGGGAGTTGCAGGTAATTGTGAGCAATGGATGAAAAAGAATTTCGAGTCGTTATTAAGCATTATTTTTTAAAGAAGAAGAATGTGCAAGAAACGAAAAAAAGCCTTGATAAACATTATGGGGAGTCTGCTCCGTCAATTAAAACTGTTTATAAGTGGTTCTCAAATTTTCGTACTGGGCATATGGGCACAGAAGACGCCGAACGCTCTGGGCGGCCTTCTGACGTCACTACGGCAGAAACTGTAAAAAAAATCAGTGATTTAGTGCTAGGAGAGCGTCGAATGAAACTGCGAGAGGTAGCTGACATTGTGGGGATCTCGAGCGAAAGGGTTCACAATATATTACATAATCACCTTAAAATGAGAAAATTGTCAGCAAGATGGGTGCCGCGACTGCTGACAGCTGAACAAAAACACCGTCGCGCCGAGCTTTGTGCAGAGAATTTAAAGCTGTTTCAACGAGCCCCCAAAGAATTTCTTCGTCGTTTTATAACGGTAGATGAAACTTGGGTTCATTTTTACACCCCAGAAACGAAGCAGCAGTCTAAGCAGTGGGTAGCCAGTGGAGAACGTGCCCCGAAGAAGGCAAAGACCGTCCAGTCAGCAGGCAAGGTCATGGCCACCATTTTTTGGGACGCAAGAGGTGTCATTTTCGTAGATTATTTAGAAAAAGGAAAAACGATTACCGGCACCTACTACGCATCCCTTCTTGACCGCCTTAAAGCAGAAATTCAAACTGTGCGCCCCCATTTAGCAAAAAAGAAAATTCTTTTTCATCATGACAATGCGCCGGCTCATACCGCAGTGTTGGTGACCTCTAAAATTCAGGAATTAAAGTTCGAACTATTGCGCCACCCTCCTTATTCCCCTGACCTGGCACCGTCCGATTATTTTCTGTTTCCCAATATGAAGAAATGGCTTGGAGGGAAAAGATTTGGCTCAAATGAGGAAGTAATGCGCGAAACAACCGAATATTTTGCAGGGCTCACGGAAGATTATTTTCTGGGTGGAATAAAAAAACTTGAGGGAAGATGGACCACCTGCATTGAGCGACAAGGGGACTATGTTGAAAAGTAGTAGTAAGCATTGTTAATACATTGTACCAGTTTAGAGTTTCTACGGACTTTTCAATCCACCCTCGTAATCCAGTCTTATTCTGGTTAGTTTAAAATTCCACTAAGATAAATTTAAACACGTATGTTAATACGGATAAATTGCCACGTAACTGATAGCTCATTGTTGCATATGCTAAATACCGGCTTAACTATTTTCTGGGCCCCCAACTTTAAAAAAAAATTGAATGTTTGTCTCTGCGTTTACAAGTGTATTACCCAAAACTCTGAGTTAGTTTAGCATTTTCTGTTCGTGCTACGGCTGAATGAAGGAATTTTAGCGAAAATTGTGTTTTTCAGATTTCCTTTTGACAATGTACCCTTTGAAATGAACATTTCCCCTCCTAATTGGAATTGCAGCAAGTACTTGAAGGGCCTGCATTTTAATTAAATTCATTGTCAGCTTTCGAGACAACCCTTTCGCGGTACACTTCTTCTATTTTATGTCTCCTTGCAGACAGTGCTCGTTCTTTTACAAAATTAATAGCAGAAATCTAATGCTTTATTCAATGGGTTAAAACTTTATGCCGGACAAATAGATGGACACTGAGGCTGATGTGTTCATGTTCATATCAAGACAGTGCTCGTTCTTTTACAAAATTAAGAGCTGAAATCTAATGCAATATTCAATGGGTTTAACTTTATGACGGACAATTTTATTTTTCTTATTTTTTTTATTTTTTAAAAATGTTACGCATACAAACAATTTAAATGAATGTATCCGGTTAACTTCTTCAGTCGCCTCACTAAGTAACCTAATAGGTTAAGGTACTTGTGTCGAGTTACGACACGTCTCCGACCGCAAGGTGTGTAGAGACTCGCACAAGTACAAGCACGCCACATTGCCACCGAAGTCGATGGACACTGGGGCTACTATGTATTCATATTCTGTTAGAGACAATCGGTAAGTTGCTAGTAGAAGCAAGGTTTTACCTTTAGCTGTTCGTCCCTAGGGAAATCTCGGGTGCACTATGGAACGAATTTACGAGTCAACTTCCTGAAAGAAGGTTGGCAGCTTTAGATTAGAGCTATAATTTAATGGCGGAAAAAATTAGTTGGACCCTCATCGGGTAGGTGCTCAGTTTGCATTTTTATTGTGCATTTGCGGCTATTGTTTCTTGTACGAACAATAATCTGATCGCTAATACCCCTCTAATTAAGACGGTGCCCCTTTGTTTGGGCGCGAAAACCGTCCATAAGGTGAAGCATAGATACAATTGCCTGTGAGCACCTGATTTCCTATGTCAACAAAAATATTATTAATACAATAATAAAATGACCATGAACAGGGAATAGTAATGGACGACTTTCCAATGTAAATCCAAAATGGCGGTACTCGCTCTGATTGGTTGGGCGCGGTTGGGTCCGTGATCAGATTAAAAAAAAAACTTCAACCAAAATGTTTTTCTCATCGAGAATTTGCAAGCGATGATGGGAACCATTCATTGTTCATTCCTATGATGCCAATGCCAAGCTCCTTTGCTTGTTGTTAGTGCTTTTATTAATGGGAAATAACATTAAATAATGTTGTTAAAGTTGTTTTCAATGCACATAAAATTGTGAAGTTACTTTGAGGTCACATACCAGTTGTTATTATTGACTTTCCGGTTGCATTAGCAGTGTGTGGTTCAACAGTAAAATAAAATTACCATTCTAATGTGCGAATAATTTGCAATGTTGGTTTTTGTTATCAAGGACTGCGGTTATCGATGTAGGTATTCCCGTGAAAGGGAATTGATGTGTAATGTTGCACTTTAAAACACAGTTAATTTTGTCGTTGCTATGCTAAAGCGCTGGTGTTTGCTAATTAATCGTGCTGGAGGAGACTACCAAATGTATACAAATTTTCCTTTTTTGCTAAATCCCCTTATAGGACATCTAACTCCAGTTGACCAAATGTTGTTAGCTGAACTTTAACTTGTCTGGCGAATGTGAATTAACGAAAACAAACCCGATAAACGTATGCTATTAATCTTTAATGTTTAACGATGTTGTGACTGAGGGAAATTCTTTGTGGCCAGAAGTTCGTAGTCAAGTTAAACATTATTATAATCATCATAATCAACCCTTCAAATTTGACATTAAAAAAATCTTGAATTATGAGAGAAGTAAAAGCTTAATCTTTACTTGCCCCCTCCCCCAAGAAAATCCTAGATCCGCTATGGTTCACTATGCACGTCTGGTGGGCAGTTCCCATTTAGTTCTCTTATAGTTAACGAGTGAACTTACGTGTTCAATAGGTCTTTCTGAAGTAAAAATGTCCGTGACCGTACTTTCTCAGCATAGTAGTTGAGGGTACTAGAAGCAAAAGGTTCCAGTTCCACTTATAACTAAATTTTTCTCTATATATATATCTATATCTATATATAACTAAATTTTTTCAAGGTTTTCAAGGTAGGTTACCTGGTAACGTACTTCTGATTCTTTCACGCTACATTTTAACACTTAGTAAGTCTCATTTTGCTCCTAATAACACTGTCACTTTGGAGTCTTTTACTAGACGATTCCGACGATACCTATAACTCAATATCGCAAAAAAATTGGAACTGGAACATTTTGCTTCTATAGTACCCTCAGTTACTAAGTGCGATAAAACATCAAACAATATTAGCTATTGTTTTTTCCCTAAATATCTTAGTTTTAGTTTTGTTCAGAGCTGGATACCATAGTCTGTCAACTTTTAGTCCTTTTTCTTGGTGAAATTTTTCGGTAGCTTGTAGGTTTCTATAGCCTCTCTGTGCAGCCCCGGTAGTATGAAGTGGCTGCGGAGCCTCCGAGATACAATATTAGAAGTCTACACAGTGCCACTGATGATGTCGACCGCAGATGTTGACGAAACGTTTGGAAGTACGCTTTCAGATCCACCACGGCCTATCAACCCGGATTATACTGCTTCATCATGTAACTCCGGCCATGAAAGTCTTTGTAATAAAACCATAGGTTTTCATTAGCATTTTTGTAAATTGCGTTTTTACAACCATTGCTCTAGGTGAGCCAAGTTAATACTTGTATGTGTGTGACATTTACTACTGTACGTAATGAAGTTGCCCTTTGCACTATATTTTCAGTTAATAAAGTAATATTAGGGAAATGCCGGAACTAAATAGTCATTTCACGCTGAATTTGTGGGAGTGAAATTTGGCACGGCAGCCAAGGGAGAGGTAGCAAAATCCCCTAGATTTCCTCTGCCCCAGTTTAAATCTTAGCAAAAATATTTATTAAATTGCGACAGGTCTCATTAGGCATGTTGCTGGATATGGTTTTGAGTTATTAGGTATTTGCAATTTTGGAACATAACTTTTCATTTCTCTACTTTTTTATGGTTACTTTCTTTGTGTACATTTTTTTCCTTATTTTCTTTTAAATTGCTGAAAAAAGGTCTGAATGTGTTTCGTTTTCATTTGGCTCATTATTGTGGCTAAGTGCGTCATTTTAAAGCTCGTTATTTGGCAAATTCTATTACAGTACGTATTATGCTGCAACATACTACACATACCCACTTTACTGCATACTTGATATTTCATTATAATTGCACTGCTTTTCAAAACTGGATGTGCAGTACGAAACTTACTATGAGGGTTTTGTAAACGATGAGTAAGCTGTGAGCATCAATATCAGATTAACTCATTTTTGTAAGTGTTTCTTTCAGAATAGTACTGTATTGCCCGGGGGAAGTCCTGAAGGTCGCTTGACTCAGCAGGAGTCAGGAAAATAAATTTTTTCCCTGAACAAAATTTCAAGCAAATGCTGACGGATGTAAATGCTCGAGTAGGTGGTGAAAGTTAAGAAAAACACGATATTCCTTCAATCTAAAAACGCCTTTAGCTCAAATGAACACCTCCGGGAGAAATTTCTCCCCATACTTGCATTCTTCCAGGCTTTTGTCTGGCAAGAGCTTTTGTTCCATCAGCTTCCAGTTTGCAGTCTCCAGCAGGCTTCCATTCAAGGCGTGCACCACTCATAACCATTAACTGTTCAACTACGGGTAAAATTAGGTTTGGCTGGGATGGGAACGGGGGTAATTGTGTAGCGGTGGTGATAGGTAGAAATTAGCTGGTGTACAGATAATTGGCAATTGCAGGGAAGATTGAGTATCACGCAACCATCTCTGACGGACATGACCATTTATGTGGCATTTACTGCAAATAAAATGCGTTCTTGCCAATTTCATTGTCTTCGTGCCAAGCCTCAAGAAGTGGTTAAAACCGCTCGACCAGGAAAAATAATTAAGCCCATCAACCTTCATCTCTTATTAGCTGTCGATATTTTTTAAGCTTTTATCACAATGATTGGCCGAAATAGCATATCTACCTACTTTCATTCCACTAGTACCTCAGTAGTGTCAGTACCCATCTAGGTAAGTAGTGCCTTTGGCCGGGTGATAACTGGCTGGTCATTTTCTTTGGAGAAGATAGAGAATGGACCGAAAATTTGAAATTAACTTATTTCTACCATACCAATTTGTTCAAATTTTGAACAGATTTACAGAAGCATTGGTAACTTAAATTCTCAACAGAGTTTTATCTTGGAGCTGCCCTACTCTCAATCGGATACATGTGCATTTCTTCTGGGATTCCTCTCACCTTACAAATAGCGTTTCTTTCTTGAGGTAGCTCGGCTAAACTGATTTTTGGTTATACCATTTTCAAAATCCACCTCTCAGTAGCTTTTCATGTTTGGAGAAGTTGAGTTAGTTTTCTTAAAAAGGAGCTCGTGATACAACACATAATTGCAGTTAGCGGTTGAACGAGCCTGGAGATTGCGTTATTTTTCATTCAACAAAGCCCAGGCTATCTCTTCCGCGCTTCTGACCCATCCCGCTCTCCCCCCTCCCCCTCTGATTCAGACTTCTGTTATGAATCAAAATATATGTTTCTAAAAGTGGCTTACATGAATGTAGAAAAAGGTTTATCATTCAGCTAACAACGTGCTGGCTGGGATTATGTGAGATTAGGCAGTCGCAACAAGGCTGTCATCGCCATTGTAAATTTTACTGTTGTTAGGGATGATGTAAAAATTATACAAGGTAGCGGCTCAGACAGAATTTTTAACCCAAACTAAACGTATTAACTTATGCATTACGTGCTTCATTTATAATAAGATTACTTAACTTCAATCATCATAAAATGCGTTTTTCCATTCTGCTGACTGTAAGTAAGTAAATAAATAAATGTATTTCCTTCAAAACAGTTTTACAATCATATATTATATACAGGTATATCAGTAGGTGGGGACCCTTTAGGGTTTAGGACGAGGCTGTGCTGGGCCCCCTTTACTATACCTAATAGCTGAAACTAAAACTAAAATGGTGGTACATTACTCGTATATATGGGCTTACGTTCATCGCTGTCAATGATGTACCGTCGGAAATTTATTTATTTAATCTTAAATGTATTTGTCAAATTTCTGGTCAATATACAATTATTATTATTATTCACATTCAATGTTTGTTTAAAGAGTGCACATAATCCGAATTTGCTCCGTTTGTCTGACAGCAAAGATAGTGCGAACATCGCAATGATTTGTCTTTTAGTAAGTTTATATTTTTCTTATTGCTTACAAAGGTAGCTATAACATAAAATTAACATGTTCCTCGGTAGTGTGAGCACCTGGTGTTTCCCCATTCTTCTGTCCCTCAGTCTTCGCCCACGTTTGACATTTCTGCCATGCAGGTGAGTGTTAGCATTTTACGACCTTCTTCCTGGATGTCGGACGTCGGTCGCCACCGCCGGCCGAAACCTGAGGTGGGATGTATTGGTTGCTAGTTGTTTCACAGCTTTAATTTTTATTCATTCCACAGGCTGATTAGTTTTTCTTTTAAATGTTGATATTCGCTAATTTCACATTAGGTTAGATTGTGTAGACTTTGGTCGTTTGAAATTATCTTATTGTGATGTAAGGAAGACCGGGCTCAACATGTAACTTTTTCATTTGGCAAAACACCGAAAAATTTGTTAACCTCTAGCTGTGGTGAAAACTGTACCTTGCGAGACTTCTATTGTAGTTCACGTTTCATTTTGGAAAGGTACCCAAATACGGATCTATGAATAGTGAGATTGGTTGCGTGAAATATGCTTTGGGCTGGGTTTCAAATTGTGAGCTTTGAGCCTTCATGAGCCGAAACGTTGGAGAGCGTGCTTTCCCAAAACCGCAATGTCCGAGTCTGTTGTTGAGCAACCGCAGCTCTCGACAAGCAACTGCCGACAGCGACAGCCAGCTAGCCGAACACCACTCCCATGCAAGCACAAGTGAGCAGTCGACAACCAAATTGTCTCTAATTGCTAATGCTGACGGTTGAAGGGCCAATGAAAAGTTAATTGTCAGTTAGGAATTGTCGAGCTTGAAATAAGTTGGTTCCTCTGCACTCGATTTCCCTTTGCTGTGACAGTCACTGTTAGTTATGACCACGATTCTCTTAAAAGACCCGAAACAGGCCGTATTTTCGATACTTTATTATAGTCTTAAATGGTGGACAATCCACTGTCCTTCATTTGTTAGTTGGTATTTTATTGAAACCGATAACTTAACATTGGGATTGAAGAGAAAATCCTGTCATTAGCTCAGTTAATAGGCAGATAGACTCAATACTCAGCAGAGTCCTGTTCATAAAAGCACTACGCATAAGATGGCTGGGACACGTCGTAAGAATGTCAGTCGACCGCTTGCCGAAAAAGATGTACAAAGCAAGCATGACTGGAAAACAACTGGCCGGACGTCCTCGAAGACGCTGGAAGGATGAGTTAGAAACTGACCTTCTCGCGAGTTGGGAGTCCGTACGGAGATAGTGGAGCGTTGTACAAAACCGAGAACACTGGAGGAGTGTTGTCGAGCAGGCCAAAGCTCATCAAGGGCTGTAGAGCCAGAAGAAGATTTGGGAGATACATGGTCGTGTCAGGTGTCGCCATGGCGGTTCTGGCGTGAGTTTAAAATAGTATAAAAGTGAAATTGTCATTTTCTGCTGAAGCCTTACCATGCCGTAACAGCGGGTTTAAGATGAGCCCCAAGATGTCAAGTGGTAATAAAGGTTTTTTTTTAACAGATCAGCGATTGTTAAGCATGGATTCATTTGTTTGTATAGACATTTTGGTAATTGTCGCAAGAGTGCATAATGCGCGGAAAATTAAAATGTAATAATTTAATCTCTGGTTATTCTGTAAACAGCATGGTTCTACTAATGTAGAATGTTGGTAAAATGTATTATTTTGGTGAGCGTCCCCATTTTGTCCTGTACACCCTGTTTTTTTAACCTTGTAAGCTTTCTAAATTTTAATTTTATGCTCCCGTATTTTTGTAACCTTAAGCTATAAAATTAATAGGCATTATTAGAGTAATGAAATTTTGATATGGCTAGCGGCATTATGACTGTTTTGTGATAATTATAACATAAAATAATGGATTTGTAATATCGTAATGTTACCAGTTAATCTCTGATGAAATTTCACAGCTAGAATTAGTATTTTGTAGTCTATATCATTTAATTAAACGTGAACAAAACTTGTGATTTATATAAGGTAACGAAATGTTAAATTAATATTTTTGGCTAGCAGCTGCTGGTGTGCACCCAAAAGTTTGTCGAGTAGAAAATTTGAAAAATTGCAACCAATTATTCACAAGCCCTCCCTTATTCGGATTCCACTTGAGAGAGGAGGAGTATTATGTAAGAAAATTTTGTACAAAAGGTTTCCAGGTGAGCAAGCGCGAAATGACTTGGTGGGCCCAATTTGAATGGGCTTCTATTGCCTACCGAAAAATTAAGGGTCGAGGAGGAGGATGATGATACGTGATATTTCGAGAGGTCGACTATTGAAGATTGTGATTAGTTGGGGACTCTTTTTTGGACATTCTTTATGTTCCCCATTGGTCACAGCCGGGCGAGCTGTAATGGAGTAGACACACCGAGACGGCAGGTGGTGGTGCTTGCCAGTGACAAAGAGCTCCAGGGCCGAAGCCATCCATTCTTCTTCGTCATCATTCGTTTTGGACTGAAGTGCCTGTAATGGGCTGGAGACAACCATGTGTTTATGTTATGACTTATGAGTTATAATTAATCAGAATTATGGGTTACTTCATGCCGTAATGCAAAACAGTAGAAAAATTGGTTCGCTCTGATGCTGGTTTCACACCGGCGAGAGTTTGTCTTCTCGATATTAAGGAAATTTAAAAGAGGCAGATGTGAGTATTGTCTCGCGACTTATAAAAAGGTGTCGTTTGTGAGACTTGCTCCAACACTAAAGTGTCGAGACAGTTCTAAGAATATGTCCTTGTAACGCAGTTGTTAGATAATTATAGTAAGCATTTGAGGGTCGCCGACACAGAAAGAATACCCTTAAATGCCATCCGTGGTAGGGTGAGATCTGACAGTCAAACATGTCGATTGTCGAATGTTGTGACGACGCAGTTGCTGCTGAGACTCCGAGGTACAATCTTAGAAGCCTGCTCAGTTCCACTGAAGATGCCGACGAAACGTTTGCAAGTACGCGTTCAGAAACACCACATTCTATCACCCCGGATTCTACTGCTCCGGCCGTGAAAGCCTTTGTAATTATAATATCGGATGTTGCTACTTGTAATACAATCTGCAGGGGAAAGTACAGGGCACTCGGAAGAACCACTGACATTTTACCGATTATTTCATTCGAGAACATATCACCGACCACTCTCGAAAGTATGCACCGAAGCTTTGAAGGACTTCGATGGCATAATGGTAACTTGTTCGTACATGTTCGAGTCTGTACACATGCGATCGGTGACCGGTCGTAACTCATCACAGGTGTTACCTACAGAGGCGACTGAAGAGGTTATTCGGATACATTCATTGAATTGCTTGTATGCGAATAATTGTTTATTTAAAAAAAGAAGCTCAGAAGAATAATATAGTTCTACGGTCATCATGGCTCAATTATATATAATATTGTTTAGTAATTTAGTAATAGTATGTCTTGATTTTTGTGTGGGCATGCAGTGGGTTGAGGTAATCATGGCTGCTTGTAAAGGAAGCCGTTGAAGAAGGCCCCTAAAGCGACGGTTGGCTGCTGTGTGAGTCTAAGACAATGGCCGGAAGCGCAGCGCAGGTAGGCAGAGAAATACCCTATTTTGTAGGCTCGCCCCGCTCCCGTCAGGTTCCTATTTTTTAGGCCACTTTCGTACTGGTTGCCAGATGCTCAACACCTGCTCCCAGCCTGATCGTCGTAAGTGATTTAATTTCTTGAGCGTCGAGATTTCTTTTGGAGCTACGCCGTGTTTTAACTCTTCTTTTTATATTCGACTTCTAAGCTTAGACGTAACTTATTAAAACTATAGTGTCTATTTAAATGTATGAATGGTTTTACCCAACAAATAGAGCAATTGTGAGTTTAATTAATGCTGGAGTCACGCTGACACATAAATAACTAGTCTTAATTACAAATGTTTTCAGTGATTTTGGTTTTCGAATTATATACGATAGTAAATAAATCGCAGAGTTGTCCCGTTGCCTAATTTCTTGCATTTGTTGCAATGTCTTGAAAGCCGCAATATATAGGTACTACTAACTAACCTAAAACTACAAAAAACGTAATTTTTCAGGAAACGAGAAGACGTTTTGGTTTTGCTGTATCACGGTTATGTGACTTGAGAGTACTTTTGATATGTAGAAATCGTTTTTTTGTATTCATTGAAAATGATTGGACATCAATATATTACATGATTTTTTTGTTTTTGAGAAAATTGAGTCAACGCTTTTTAACTAATGTTTTTGTACTGTGGGATTTTGACTAAAGGCCCTAACTCTCGACATTATCATAGCTGTATTTTTTAAATGGAATATCGAAGGGAGGACGGATGCCCTAGCTCCACGATAGCTATGCTGAATATGAGAAAGAAAGCCCTATGTATAGACCCAAACGCTTCAACGTACTCCCGGCCTCGAACATAGGATGTTTTAGCGTTGCTTTTGTTACATAGGGTATTCTATCCAACACTAACCATCTGAAATTCAAGTTCGGCTAAGACAAATTGTCCAATATTTCATGATAAAATATAAGTGTATAATAATATTGCTGTAAGATGTAAAGTCGTAATAGGTAAATGGGAACCAATGACATTATGCTTTCTGATACATCTGAAACTATATATAGATGTCAATTTATCTTGTTCGTAGCACAACTTCGCTGTAAAAATATTTTGTAATGAAGGATCTCGTTTTCTATTATTTCACTGAAAACAAACTTACAAGTTTTGTAAACTCGGCTGGAGAACAATCTTGGCCTAATCGTAAAAGCTCCCACCACCACCTTCTATTGTACTAGAAACTTAATCAAAAACATTTCCCTCTAAAACATTTCGAATCGGGTGAGTCGAGTCCTGAAAATACTAATATTCCTTTGCATTTTGTCGGAGTGTATTTTCCTGGAGTCAATTTAGGACCAAATTACAAATATCCAAAAGAAAAGTTGTAAGTTCAGATTCCGACAAATATACGTAATTAAAATTATGTTGAAATCAAAGAATTGCCTCGGTTCGTGGGGTCTTCACTTGATCAGTTACGGCCCATGGGTGGACATTTGCCCCAACTTGGACTGAAATTCAATAAGGAGAGTTTGCCCAGCATATACCTAGGCTGTGAAGAACAAACGGACGCATGAATGTTCTGACGGCTGTCAGACTACGATGGGATGACTTTTGGAACACTTTGTTTATTTGAAAACTCGTATAAGCGGAACACTGAGTTTATTCGATTTTTATAACTGTTCGAAATGTAGTATATGTAGTAAAAAATATATATTGTTGTAAATATCCGCGGGCCTACTATGGCGATTATTTTTAATCCTAACCTGGAATTACATCGCTGGGTGATAGACCGTTATCAATAGACAATAATGTGGCCTGCACGAGAAAAGTACGCAATTTCGCTGATTGAATAGTATGCACAAGCTAAGTGCAGAGTTTTGACCGGGTCCAGGTATCCGTTCTGCTATGCTGCAATGTTTAAGACTTCGATATTTTTTACATTGGTACTTATCTCTGGTAGTTGGCTTATGACTAACGGGAGACCCGTAAGGAATGTTATAGCTTCCTCCGTTCCAGTTAATGTGGAATTGAAAATGTAAACAAGCTAATTTTACATTTTCAACCCCAGGAATAAGTTAATACTAATCGCTATAGTGGGCCCACTGTAGGTGGCATACACGATACGTTCCAGACAGGCATAGTTAATTCAGTACATTCATATAAATTAAATCTTGCAATTTCGTAATAAAATTTACAAGAGAGAATATTTTATTGAGCTTTCCTGGGAGCATTCAAGGAATGTTCCTTAAAATCATATGCCCGACTAACGCTTTATTCCCTCTAATTCTCTTTAATTAATGTAATTTATTCCCCTTGTGGCAAGCATTCACTTGGTGCATATTCATTACCCTTGCCAATCCCATATGTTGGGCCACTTGAGATTTCGCCCAACTTATTGCTATTTCTGTTTGTTAATTAATTAATACACGTATTGTATAAACAAAGCTGTAATGTTAATAACGTTCTTAACCAGTCAACCCAATCTCAGTATGCTAAAAGATGTGGTATGGTAAATACTCAATTGAAACAATTCAATAATAATTGAATGTGTCCACTTCTGGGGCAATATAATATTATCTGTTTTTTATTATATGAGAACGAAACAAATTGACGCCACTGCCTAGCTGTAATAATAATCATAATAATAATAGTAATGCTCTGACTTTCCCCACTTTGCAGTAGGTACGTGAGTGGACCTAATATGTCTGTTACTTGAGCAGAAATCGGAAATATGTTTTTCTTGAATGAGGTGGCGCTGAAGTAGCAATTTTGCTCAGTAGCTCCATAGTGTTGCCTGTGCTTGCCCCTCGTCCTCTTAATCGTAAAAACCCAGTAAAGTTATATTGGAGTAATTAATGGGAGGTGTGCCCGTGTGATTTGCAACTGGTGAAGACCCCGCGGGGGCGTCTGCAGTTTAAAATTTGGGTTGGAACCACTCGGTAATGAACAAACTTTACCGCGCGAACCCAACTCAACTTGTTTTAATGGATTCGCAAACTTCCGCCTTCTATGAAATATTACTTGAAAATGCTGGCAAGAAAAAACAGCTTTTTAATCTAACCAATTTTTGCTTTCGGTTCATAATTAGTTTTCACGATTAGAAAATTGAAAGAAACTAGCCGGGAGTACTCAAAATGTTTGCTTACTTGTTTGTGACTCATTGGATGGCATATGCTTCTTTATTAGGTACTACAATACAATATATAAATAAATAAAATATCGATTTTTTTGTTTGTTTGTTACAATGTAAGTTGCATGATTTGTTGGTGAAAATTGATTAAAGGCTTTACGAGAGGATCCGGTGAAACTGCTAACAAAGCAATCAACCCCCCACATCCCGCAGCCAGATGATTATACAAAAAAATGAAATCAATGGAAAATTGGAAATGAAGAAATTTCCTTTACTCATTCCGTCAGCTACAATGAAATCGTTGGTGTAAATAGTTTTCCGTACCATTGGCGTGAGTTAAAATAAATAATAGCCCGGGAAATTAATTTTGTCGTTGATTGATGCCAGTGTTTTTTATCTGAAATTCTGTAAAATTGCTGCCAAAGAAAAATGTGTTACCTTTTTTTCACGGCTTAGCTATTTTGATTTTTAGTCGGTAAAAAAAATCTATTAAAGACAGCTGTGAATAAAAATACGAGTAAGGTGCGGTGTAAAATTTGTAATAAAGTTTGTGGCTATGCAGGTAGACAAGATTAGGGCAAACTGTATGAATGACTCAACCGAGTTTTCAAGCACATTCCTCGCATATAAATTAGTCAGCGCTTTTACTTAAAGCCCCAGTTAGGAAATGTTTAATTCGGTAAAGTTTGATTTATGATTGTCAGATTTGCGTAAACTGTACGTGGTGTCAGTCAGATTCATCAATCGATAACACATTTCCAAGCGTTCGGAACTTCCCAATATTGAAAAATACTAATAATGTCTGCTTTTTGACGTGTTTCATGCTTTCAAACTTTACTAACACATCGGAGGGATCACAGAAGGGTTTTAATTACTTTTTACAAAATATTTCGAAAACCAGTGCAGAGATCCCTTGGATTGTTTTTCCATTCGGTTTTTATGGTTATTCAATGTGAAAATGTGGCAAACAAATCTGGTAGTCTGAGACTGCCTACTATCTACCTAATCCCTAAAGCCCTTCCTAAACTTTCGAGTGATACATTACCATAAATATTTTACTGTAGCTAAACAAATCTCAGTTTTATCATGAAAACTGCAGCAACATTTTTTGTATACCCCTTCTTTTTTTAGCTGCCATAGGGCAAGTTCCCCCTAAGTGTAGCGACGTTCACACTTGTTTCCTATCAGAAAACGTTTTCTAATGTCAAAGCACGAACGTATTCTTTCCCCCCCCCCCCATTTTCTCTATCATATGGCATCACATCACCTGCGGCCACGAAATCTCTTATAGTGTACAAGGGGATAATTGACAAGAAATATAGGGTGCCACGACGTAAGCCCTGGGGCCGCCAGACTTGAAGACAGCTTTGCATTGGAACTTTTTCCTAATACGTTTTTGTGTGAACCCTCCCCCACTATTTGAATAATCCACGCTATGATAGGGGCATCTTTACAATGGACCCCTCCCCTGTTGATCTTAAGACAATAGACCTGCTTAAACACAAGTGGTTGCAAGCTGTTTATATTGCGGTTTTCCGGATTTGGCTGTGTGAGTCTGACATTGCAGAACGAAACTGGTAGCTTCGTAGGGGATTATATCATAGACGAAAGAAAAACTACAATTTCGAAAACTAAAAATATCTTATTATATGATGCATGAAGTAGTCTTCTACAACTTTGATGAGCCAAATCTTAAATAACATGCTTAGTTAATTAAATAAAAAATAAAAAGTAGACTGCACCACAGCGGGCAAGCGTTCAGGGTGACCAAAATAATTTACTCCACAGGGGCTGTTAAGAGTGTACTGCCCGTAGGAAATTGGTAACCCGAAATTTATTCCTTTTTATTTTTTATTAATTTAACTAAGCAGGTTATTAAAGATTTGGCTCATCAAAGTTGTAGAAGACTACTTCATGAATCATATTATAAGATATTTTTAATTTTCGAAATTGTAGTTTTTTCATAAACATGCAGATATTTTATAAACAATAACTTTTCACGTAAAAGCGATTTTATAAAAAAACTACAATTTCGAAAACTAAAAATACCTTATTATATGATGCATGAAGTAGTCTTCTACAACTTTGACGAGCCAAATCTTTAATAACATGCTTAGTTAATTAAATAAAAAATAAAAAGTAATAAATTTCGGGTTGCCAATTTCCTACGGGCTGTACACTCTTAAGCGAATGAGGTGACCGTTTAAAGCCCCGCGTTTTGTTAGAGCCAGTGCTTGGCCTAACGTTGTCTCAAGAAATGACGAAACCCTCTATTTTGCGCTTATGTATTTTAAATTCTCTTAACAGTTTGGTTCTTCCTCTGTAAAGTGTTACACATACCTAAAAAAAAAAAATGGGAGCGATTTCAATATGTCTTGGTCGGTAAAATTGTAAACCACTTCAGATTAATGTGGGTTATCTGGCACACATTCTCGATATCAACCTACAACAGCCAAAAGTAGCAATCTACAAGCTGAGAAAAACTCACCATTGACACAATGTAACAGGCTTAAGCATAAAGTTTTATCTCAAACTGCTAAGAATAATCATGGCCGATGTACATGAATTGTACGTAATAGGCTTAAACAAGGTGAAGAAGGTGATGTCCCGCGGGTATAGGGCCACTACACCCCATAACAAACTAGTTTCCTACCATTAAAGCACTTTTTTGTCAGGCTAATCATACCCTTTTCATATTCAGGGAGCATGAGGTTGCCCACCCCCTCTTCCTACTCTATTGCACGTGAATAAAAAAGTAATTTAAATGTAGCACAAAAGTATCCTCGGTCATTTGAATGTGCTTATCCTTTTGGGTTTACGGTTATAAATGAATGGTGCAAGAGGGGGGTTCGAGTGTTTCTTTAAAGGGGTAGTGAGTGCTTTGTTTATTACGGGGCAGACCTAATAAATAGGATTCAATGTAATGTATTCATTCCCTTGTTTTTCCAGCCAAATACGAACGATGCATTTGAAATTGCCTTTTTTGGTTAATTGAGTGTAGTCACCTCGACAGGTAAGAATGGCTCCTTTTTTTATGCAGCATTGGGAAGTTTATTTTGGAAATGTTTATTTAGGGCAAAATAAGGCGAAGTTCTAAGGTTTGTTGGCTGTATGGCGCTTTTGGTCATGGCTAGCCGAAACACAATGCTTTCTTTATGAGTCGACTTATGTGCATATGTAACTATGTCAAGAGAGCAATCTGAACCATACGCACCCTGTCGCAATGATCAGTGCTCTAGCTGGCCGAGCCAAAAGCCTGTCAGAGCATGCAAAATAAATGCGTGCTGATGGTAATTGTTAATAGTGTTTGGGGCATTATTTTGTAGTTACTTTAATCACTAAACTTGTTACATACATGATGAAGCAGTAGACTCCGGGATAATGGCCTGAAAGCGTGATTACAAACGTTTCGTCAACATCTCTGTCGACATCTTCAGTGACACTGCGTAGAATATTGTACCACGGACTGCAGTTGCAGGTAGCTCCGACCGTGAAAATCTCTAATTACATTTTTGCATACAGTACATAAGAACATACCGTAAGGCGCTATCAGACATGATTTTTAAGGAGCCTTCACGGCTACCTTATAAGTTATAAATTTTAAAAGTTAGTTACCCAAGAATAATGGCATACAGTGCAATTTTTATTTCCTATTTTATCATCAAATGAACTGTTGTATTTTACGTAATGTTAATTTATAGCCTTTGTTGACCTTTTTCGAAGAAACTAAGGAAGGCATTCCATAGTCTTTAATAGCCGGAGGGTTCTTGTTGGAGGAAAGTTTAAATTGGAAATCAAAGAGAAGTTTATCTAACTTCTTAATTTTGTCCAAATTCGAGGAAAAATTACTTCAGAATGTTTAATTTTATTGATTGTGCAGCTCCATGGACAGTATGGACAAATAAAGGAGAAAAAAGTCAGAATGTCGTCTGTATTATTGTAGTCATTCATAACAATAATAAACTAGGACTCTAAATGTACTATAGTATATAGAGCCTTAGAATAAGCACTATTATGAATGTTAAGGCAAAACAAGTTTTAATGCCTGCTTCAATCAACGTGTATAAAGACATGCTTTGCTGCGTTTAATGTACTGTTTTTCTTACCCAGTTCACTGAGTTTATTGGAAATGCTAGATATTTGTAGTTAGTGTTGAGTGGGCCTCTATTGCACGGAGTCGCAGTTAAATTGTTGGCCGGTAGTTCGGAAGGCTTGTCATCTACAACTCTACAAGGTTAGTCTTGGTTACTTTGCGTTCCATTTCAAAGGTCCAAAGAGTAAGAATGTGCCTTTTGGACTTAGGAGTCAGGGAAGCTTATCTTACATGTTTCCAGTACTAAGTTATTTGCCTGTATTCTCAATGGTTGGAGGAAGCAGCATGCCTTCATACCAAGTGCCTCATTAAACATCTAGACACCAAAGGGGCTAAGAGCCTGCTGGAATTGGGTAGAACACGCCTGCATTGGGTGTAATCAATGCTCATTGGTCACGGGAATTTCAGACATCACCTCGCTCGGATTGGTGTGCAAGTGGACTGTCTATGCCGATATTATGCGATGGAGACAGAAAGTAGATGACACATCCTTGCTGAGTGCCATATGATCTGCGTCCTAGACTTGATCATCTAGGGTGCGCTGCTGCTAAGGCGGGGTTTCCATTGACCTCGCATTGCAGAATGCACATACGTTGACGTGGTAGCAGACATCATTAATAAGTCTTCAATGTCTGCTACCACGTCGACGTCATGTACCTTCTGCAATGCGAGGTAAATGAAAACCCCGTCTTATGACGGTAGGGCTCCATAAGTCCAACCTACTACCAAAGTTAGGTTCGCAGAAGCAATTGAACTCGACTAGAATCACTAGCCCAAATTGTGACTCCGTGATCATGCATGTTTGCCTGCAAATCCTTGTAATAAAGCCCCACAGTGCAAATATCGTGCGTAAAGTAGTTCTCTGAAGTCTTTGTAAAATTATGTGCAATCACTCAATTTTGTATCTTTCCTTTATTTTGTAATTTTACTAGTATGTGTGCAGTCGTTCTCGGAGTTTACTTTTTTTTTAAACAGAATATTAGTTTTGTGTGTTCCGCATTTCATTTTTGTTGTTTTGTTTGCTGAACTCCAATGTAGATTCTCCTAGCACTTGATTCGAATGCAAAAGACGCTTCTAAAAATTCCGATAAATTACAGCATTGTGAATGTTGTCAGTGATCAGTCGGGATAGGGAGGCAATCATCACATTTTGTATTTTCATCATTCTTTGTGCCGCCCCTGATTGAAATGTGGCCCATTGATTGCTTTGCCTACCATCATGAGCATCATAATTTGCCTTTGTATTCAGTGAAATGTTCCTTTAAAAAAAAAAAAAAAAAAAAAATCCCGAGCATCATCTCTTTTTTATTATTGTATTTTTTAAGCCTTTGGTATTATCAGTGTTAAATCTGAAACACTTTCATATGTTGCCGTTATACAGTGTTTTTTTGTGTCTTAGTCTTGTGACTAGATCGACGCAACTTTGACTGTGATGAGCCTTGTTCTGCAGGGATAACGTCCCAAAATTTCAGCCGAAGTGAGAGAAAATTTAGTGGAAAGTAGGATTTAATTTACCAGAGCCTGTCAGCAATTTGCCCTGGAAATGAAACAGAGTAGGGTTTTCATTAATATGATTCACAGGAGATTTACTCGTGAATCGTCATCTACCGGGGACGCTCCAAACAATCGACTCAAAATAAGATTTATCTTTTCAACTGCCACTTTGTTGTCAAGTTATTGTCAGAGTAGGAATATTATATATTCTGATGTTTAAATGAAGTCTAGATTTACGCAATTATACCACAAATGAAGGAAAAATTATTGTTACTGTGGCATACCTATATATAATGAAGTCCCACCGTAAATTAAAATATATTACCTTCCAACTAGTCCTTACCAAGCATAGTGGCGTGGCAACCCAATAGGGTCTGGGCCTGAGGGCTTCACAACTGCTCCATTTGGGATGTTGTGGTTAGCAACATGGCCGGCAGCCGGGGTTTTTCCTGTTGGAGAAGGTAAGTTACCCATTGGAGTGTAAGTTACCCATTGGGCTGTAGGTTACCAATTGGGGTGTAAGTTTCCCGTTGGGGTGTAGGTTACCCATTGGGGTTAGGCGTAATTCTTACCCTTTTTGGGCGAGTCTCGAACCTCGACCTTCCATTTCATAGTCCAGTTCTCTACCAACTGGGCTATTCCTGAACATCAACTCAACAATCGCCTCACACAATTACCAACTCCCATCAGACCAGTAAGTGTGACAAGGCTGACAAGTTACTGGCAATATCTATTTTACACACTATAATTGAGACGGTCGAACATATTGGGTGCATGATGTTCAGATTTCAAGATACTGCAAATCAAGATTACCAATAAGAAGCTCCACATTTCGATGACTCCAGCCCTTACTATAATTATTTTCGTAGAATCATGGCCTATGGAGAAATGTTTAATGTTACATATCGAGTTTAGGGAAGAGAATTTCTATGAGACTACTAGCTTGTGACACCCCTCCAGTATCTGTATTTTGCATTAATTATTTGGTTCAGAAGCTTCCCCATTTTTACAGCCGTGATATTGAGATCAAAATACCCTGACTCATTCGTTTTATGCCTGAGGGGGAGGGGGGCGAGCCCCTATATTCTGGCGTTAACGTGTTTCATAAGAACTGCACTTGCTTAATCCAAAATTTCTGGCGTTTTATGAATTGAATTGATAAGCTGCTTTTTCGCTTTTCCATGAACAATTAATAAAACCACCTGACAAGAGTCAAAATTTTTACAATGAGCATTTCTCAGCTTCCTGAGTTGTTTTCTTCTAAAAAATTTTAAAAGATAACAAGATTTCTTAAGAAAATTCCTTTAAAGATACTTCGATATCTGTAACTACCAAAACAAAATTAATTAAAATACAGCAAAATGTTCAACTTTAACTTTTCAGTTTTCCTCGTCGCTATTGAAGTTCATCATTGGGGTAAGGAATTTGTGGGAGGGGTAAGCTGCCCTTCGGTGTTTCTGAGTATTCTTTCCATTTAAACTTTGCATGAATCTGACGGTAATTTAACAATGTTAATTGACCGGAAATATTGATATTGTCACTCTAATTGCTCCCACTTTGTGATTTTAAAATTTTCACCAAACAAAATTATTATGTTGTAATGTTGCCGATTGCTTTTTGATTTATACGATTGTCTGCTGGATCTGGGCGGGGTATTGGCTGGAGTAGTAATAATAGTCTATTGTCATGGCTTGGGAATTCGTATTAGAGAATTCGCTATGGGCCATTCCAGAGAAGTGAACTATTTTTGGTGGCAATGGAATCACATGGCTCTCGTACAACTGTATGATTCCAGTGTTGTCCCAGAGGTTTTGTTTTACACTGGATAGTTTGCTGTGGTTTTACCGTTGTTGGTGGAGTATGGTCAATCTGTTTATTGCAATGCTGTTTTAGTTTATATTAAGGTAAGCACCGATGAAACCGTATCCTTACGTAACATGATGGATGTTTAATAACGGGAATATGACTGAAGAATCTGAGAATGATGCTCAATATTAATGGATTGAAGAGGAATGTATGTTCAGGGCGATTATATCAATTCGAAATCATATTCAATAAGGCGCCCATTCCATTGACCGGCTAGGGCTATTTCCAATAACAGTGACGTGGTAGCAGACATTCAAGACTTAGGTTGCGTATCCACCGATCTCGCATTGCAGAATGCAAATGACATTGACGGAAATTAGAATTTTTCTTTTTATAGAAATCTATTAAAATATTTGTACTTAACATATCCCATGACGCCATTTTTTAATTTTAGTTTGTTTGTTTGTGATTTTACTGTATGATCATTGATCAATTTTAACTATGGCATAGAGGAAAATAAACATTTTCGTCAATTCTGCAATGCGAGGTCGGTGGAAACCCCGCCTAAGTCTTGAATGTCTGGTACCACGTCACCGTTTTTGGAAATAGCCCTAGCCGGTCAATGGAATGGGCACCTAAGGTCGTGTTCATGGGGTGCTGTAGAGTTTTTTTATTTCTCTCATTAACATCATGATGGCCTTGTGCTGCAGAGATTTCCAAAGATTTTGTAAACAATGGATTTTCGGGTAGATGCGAGGAAATCAATCAATTCCTCCTTCCACAGCCAGAAAGATATGAAGATGGTCTTATAAAAGGTTCATAGAAATACAAGCTTTTGTAATACATTTGCATTTTTGAAACTACTATTCGCCATTACACTAGAAAACACGATAAAGTGTATTAAACAGATTTTATAGAATAATCTTAAACCAGTGGAATAGTTGGTCTACTATTTTAGAAAGATTGTATTTTTTCATAAGACTATTTTCATATCTTTGCGGCTGTGAAACGAGGAATTAATTAATTTCGTCTAAAATGCCGCAGTATCAGTTGTTTACCAATTTTCGTCATACGCTCGGGGTTAAGGGAAAATGATGTAAATTAAAAGATGGTCTTAGGCGCTGTTAGAATACTTAGAACAAAACATTTCTCTCAAGTGTTATTATATGTAGCGTTCGGCGAAATATTTCTAGTAAGATATGATTTAGTTTGGCTGGCTCAGCTAGTTTAAGTGCAAATCTTGAAGAGGGCTTGTTGTGGAGACAAGATACAGTTACAGTATATTAATTAATAAGCTTCCGCGGTTTATCTAGGACTGCTGGAAGCCAATCTTGTGTAGTTGTCAAAATCGGAAATTTCGGGACTACAGTAACTGAGACACCAGTTAAGACAAACAAAGCGAGCTCATTAGGCCCGCGGGAAGAGCTTAGGCAGCAGCTACACAAACCTGCGGAATATTAATGGCTCCTCTATCGCAAAATGACGAGCTCCCGTAATTAGTGGGACAAGACGGGGGAGCATGTGTTATTAATATTTCTCACACATCAAAAACCCCCTGTTTCGAGTTAGGAAGCAACGACATAAGTTCTCCTGGCAATTTTCAGCTAGCATCAGCAAGTTTGGAATTCATTAGATAGGCTGGCGGCAGATGAAGGAAGTCTTGTTGCGGCAAAACAGGCTGTTCCAATCTCTCAAGTTATGTTTGGAGGTGCGGTGAGCAACTTCTTATACACGTTTGAGCATGTTGAGGATTTCTAGTTGTTATGTATCCACTTAACGGGAAGGTAGTTAGCCGTGCTAGCACTAGAATAATGCATAGTACTGTACGTTATTTAAAAGACTTCCAGAAGTCGCCAATGTTCTTTATCGCGTGAGGCAGCCTCCGGGTCAAAGGGAAGGATGCATAGAAGAATGAAATTTACTTCATTTTTATTTCAGCAACTTGATTTGTTGGTTAATCGGCTTATGTTCCAGTAAACCCATGCAGGTACACGGGATTCACGAAAGAGGAGAGATATTTAATAATTAATGTGAAGGAGAGTGAGATGGAAAATTCTTTAGCTAAGGACACACAATTGTCTTCACTGAACGCTTGACTGGTTGCCGATGACTTTAGCGAATGTTGAGTACCTGATCACATTGGGCAAGTGCGCGGGAAGCACTTTTTATCTTTATGGTGAAGAATTTTACGGCGGATAAATTTTACTTTTATTGTTATATTACTATTTTATTGTTGTTTTACTATTATTGTGAAGTGTTTTCTGTTGTGATAATCTTTGGTGTTGTTATACGTATACGAAAAATTTTCGTTGAGATACTGGCCTATTTCTCCCCAATCAGTGAGAACCAGTGACTACCCCTACTTCTCGGGGCGATGCGATAGTGGAAACAAGTCTAGACACGCAGGGCAACCTCGGGGGCTGCATTGGCAAATGCCATTGGAAATTTTGCGCGTTTGCCAAGCAGAGAAAATAACGATTCTGAATCAGCTTAAGAAACAGTGCACTCCACAATGTTGCACAAAGTTGCAAGGGACGAGAAGAGAAAGAAAATAGGGTGTATCAATTACAAAAATAAATTATAAACAACAACTGCCGTAAAAATTAACACCCTAGATAACATCTCCAAAATAATCAACACCGCAAATAAATAAACTGTAAAAATCTTCCCAGCATAGATAGTATGTAACTAATACGAGTATATTAATTGTAAGGTCGTTGGACCTATAGTTCTTTTACCTGCCCTAAAATAAAATTAAAATAAATTAAACATATTAAAACTAAACTTGCATGCTAACAACAAATCTCCCACATAATAGTCTAATCCACTATTTCAAATAAGGATTCCACCTCTTCCCGTCTCATCAGTCAATCCCGAATGAATTTTGAGAATTTATTTATTAATTTTTCGCGACCCAGCACGTAATGCTATGCTGTGAACGTTTGCAATCATTGGTAGGCATGTGTATATTTAATTTCAATTGCTTTGAATTAGAAAGTAGTCATTTGCGATGTGCGCAAGTTGTCCAATATCGGGGAAATGTGCATTCTTTTGACCATTTTATCTTTATTGTTGCTTTAATATCGTCAGTTGTGCAGCTGTTACTGGTTACACTGTATGCGTGTACTGTAGTTACATGACTGCTTGTTAAATAATTGATGAGCGCCATTGACAATGAGTGAGCGACGACCTTGACATTATTATCCTCGACAGAGTTCATTCCACGCTCCGTCGCAGTTTCACGCAATGAATACTATTCACCATCATCTTGATCTCTGCGTTTCATAGCTAGCTTACCTACCGGGAGTTATTGATGTCGGGTCGTTTTATCGTCAATTGAAACATTGATGCTTCGGAAAATAAGTTTCCGGCAATTTGGATTCGTCGTTTTCTTCGCTGCGCACCGCCGTCTCATGTAAGATGGTAAATATTTATCCTATGTGACAGTGAGGCAAAACCTTTCGGGAGGATATAATACAGGGTGGACTGGACCTAACTACATACTGTATATACAGTATAACTCAAATATTGGAAAATAATAATAATAATAATAATATACGTATATTTACATATTTCGTCGTTTACAATTTACACTGACCCCCAAAGAGCCCACACAAGTCTGTCTTGTTACAGTATACAAATCCGTGCAATGTCTATGTCAGGTATTGAAAAGATCTATATTGATTCAAAACATTACAACAGTTATAACTACCTTACATCTAACATACATGCGAAACTCATGAAATGTTCAGGACTATCTGCATCGAGGAACACAGTAAGAAAATCTGAAATCAGAAACGGTGCTTATTTCCACATCATGGCCTCCACACAAACATTTTTCTAGATGTTGCTTTAGTTTTCTTCTGAACTCTGCTACTGTACCTTCCGTCTCTCTAATGATCCTGGCTTCCTGGGCAGCCCTTGAGAGCTTTTAACCAAAATATTATAAAATCGGTTAATCGACATTCCCTAAGGCGCCAATTCCACATACGTCAATCGTCAGTGAAAAATTGAAAAATGACGTAAATTGACGTGGTAGCAGAATTTTTAGTATGTCTTTAATGTCTGCTAAAACGTCATTTTTCAATTTTTCATTGACGATTGACGTATGTGGAATGGGCGCCTTAAAGCCTAAACTATCCATTGCATACTCAGCAATATGCATATAGGCCGGTAGGTCCATGTGATACTAACGGACAGTTTCCGATTTGCGTTATCTAATTGTAATCCAGAATTTTTCTGTCAGGTTATAGGGTAAATTGAGCCTGCACACATAGTATGTAGCTGATTTCTTATCTGAACTGAAATATTTCATGCTATCGTGCAGATCTGCCGGCCAACTATGCCGTTTAATATTAACTTATTCTTGGGGGGGGGGGGGGGGGGGTTCGATTACAAATGTAATGTAAACAAAACCATTTTAAATAGCACTTACCATTCTAAAATTATCTTGTTGACATTTTTAATCCTAGGTTAAGAATAAAAATATTCATCATAGGTCCAGGCTCGCTGGTGTATGGACTTTTGAGTAGAATACTGTTCAAATTTAAATTGTATTCTTCTTGTTCATGTTTTTTTCAGCATGTTAAAACTTTTAATTTGTGACTTTACTCATGTCTCATATCTTTTGTGTCAATTACCTCTATTAATTAGCACCAATGTTTGCCGTTTACTCCCTATTTTACACGCACCGTATTACTAAATTCAAAATTAAACACTGCAAAAAGGTATAATTTATGCATGCTCTTAAAACATTTCAGAGCTCTCAAGTCTCATTCATTGTTGCTTAACTGATTTAATTACACCAATTTCTACTTTACGTCTTTTCATCAGACTCCGTTAGAGATTCTCCTTGCACAGTACTCGCAAATTTAATTTCGTACACAATTTCTTTATGTTAGATATTTATTATAATATAATTATTTATGGTATTATTGGAGAAGATTGTAGGTGCGCCTATCATAGCTTCAAAAATTAAAAGTCAAGCCTCTTCAGCTAGAGCGCACCGCTCTATTCAAAAATGTATTTCCGTCTCTCTGTTTGAAAGCATGGCAATCTTATCTCAATTTGTTTTTCCAGGTAAGCGGATTGTCAAAGTGATGTTGTCTACTCCAAGCCGCACTAAGATTTTATTGTGAGTTCTCTTTTTATTTTACTGGAACAAGACCATTTTCCATTTGCCAAATCTGAGATTTAGTTAGAGAGAAGCATGAGTAAGTTTGAGACTGTCACAAAAAGAAAACAAAACCGTGTCTCTTAACATCAAAATGCTAAATGAAACGTAAAGGTAACCGTATACTTATTCACTTGCGAGCTTTAGCTACAAAACGTTTTGGAAACGAGAGCTGCCGGCTAAAAAGGCGGATTGTATTCCTTTCCTTTTTTTCGCTGAGATAATTCGCGTCTTAATGGGTTCTCTCTTTTTCGTAAACCTTTCGTTTCTTAAAGTGACAACTATTAATTTTTTCATTAAATTAATGGTATTAAGTATTTCTTAAGTTCTTGTTTTCGGAGCTTACCAGTAAGCATCACTCTATCGTGAGTGTTTCTTATTCATGTCATTTTATATTTCTTATTTAAAGCGTTTATCGTGTATTTTTTTTAGAATTGGGTAACAGGTCTTTTTTTTAATTACGTATAGTGGGCATTGTGGTACAGTACCTAGGCATATATCGTACATAGGGCACATGCATACTATAGCTTGCCCGGATTTCGATTTATACTTTATGATGCATGGGAAGATAATGGTTAATGATAAATTAATTTGCTTCATGCCACTAGAAAATATTAAAGTATATCCGAAGAACCTGGATCTGCAATAGATACAGCATGTTACGGCGGCAATAAGGGGGTGGAGTAGGTATAATATCCAATGAAGTTATGAACATAGTCTCTCCAACAATTGCAGCTGGGATGTTCAATCTTCAGTGTTGTTTTAGTTGCAACCCGGGCGGTTATGCAAGTTATTATCAAAGTCAACTTCATGTTATATAATATTGGAAGATGTGCGACTCAATAATGATCCGTCAGATGCAGTGACGTTTGCATTTGTGACGTTTGAAGCTTTCTGCTATGATGCAGCTAAGCAGTACTAGGGAAGTCTCAGGAAGTGGGGAGTCATATCAAAGACATAATTTCGGAAGCAGTCTTGCTGTGTTCTCGCGACAGCTGTTTGAATGGCGGCATTCGCGACTTCTGTCAGTTGTCTGGCATCAGTGGAGGAGGATAATTAAAGAGATGCAAAATTATGCTGAAGAACTGTCATGAATTTGGCTGTCATCCGCTAATATTGTTCTTCGTGGTTAATAACCAGTAACTAATTTTGTTCAAAAATTCTAAAAGTTGATGCGTAGTGCAAAGCTTGGAATCATATAAAAGAATTGACCACACGATTACATGTGGGGAATGCTATGTACCTCTGTTATTAAACGTTTTTATTGATAAGGGTCTGCAATGATGAAAGGAATAGGGTTTAAGTGGAAACTTGTGGTAAATGTCTATTTTGAAGAGAAAATCCATTTTGATTTGATTTTCCGAACGTAAAAGAAATTAATATTGGGAAAATGACAATTGGAAAGCGTTGGACTGTTGAGGGGAATTACCTCATTATCGAGACTCCTTCCCCTTCGCCCTCCTCTTCTTCCCCCTGGCTCTTTCAGAGTCCTTCAATTTTACCTCAGATGGTTTTCAGCTTCCGCCGGTCGAGTCTTCATCGTCGTCGACCCATTTTATTGGACTATTGGCAATATCTTTTGTTGGTGAAGGTCATTGGGTTGGATCCATCTAAGAAGTCATTGATAATGGTTTTTGTTGAGTAGTTTTGAGAGAGGGGGGGGCTAAAATTATTATTAAACCATCAGTTTGTAGTAGTTGATTTGTCTGCTGTCGACAAGACTGTCCACAAATAACATGGTGTTTTGAAGCTGTACCTATTCATAAGCAAGCCTATATTATTAACTATTGTAGTTGACGAGGGAAAAGTTCCGACCATAGTGAAGCGATTGAGGGCTTAATTAGGGAAAGAGCATAAAAGCAAATAGCCGATAATTAGCAGTTCTGTTTGCCAAAAGTTCAATTAGGCTGCAGTGGTCCAGCCCCTAGCCCTTGTCTCTAACGTAACCTGGTGCATTGATTAAAAAAATTACAAATTAAAGGCTTAAAGTATATCCGAAATTGGAGGATATAGAAAAAAACTGAACTTTGCGTCAGTCAGTGTTATATCGTATATACCATATAATACTGCAATATAATTTATAAAGGCTGAAGTTATAACAATTAATTACTGTAGTTCATTTCGTCTGACTGCTTTTATAAACGAGTCCGTATGTGGAGAAGCATAATATTACGATCAGGCGCCTCCGTACATACACATGGGCAATTAATAGCTAACGCAATCAAGCCCACAACGAGTCTGCTGTTGAGCGTCAAGCGCCAACTAGAGTCTAATCGCTCAGACAGTAAGTGACGCACCCTACTTTCTCTGGCTGGTGAAATTAGGGCAGGTTCTAATACACTCCCTATAACGTGATAGTTTACTTTATGTCCATTATGCCAAGTGCCCGATTCGACCAATTTGCATGTAAGCTCCCTGCTCCTTATATCAAAGTCGTTCCGTGTTATATGGTTGCTATAGCCATTTTTTTTTTTAATTTTTCACAAGTCTGCTGATCTGTGGATCATGTACCTATTTATTGTGTAAACTACGTTATAGATATTAGTTCTTGAATAAAATTACACTTTTATCCCTATTCCCTAAGGTAATTTAATCTTTTTTTAAACAATTTAGATCAAAAAATCCAATCATATATGGTAATAAGTACTTATGTTTTTTCTAAACTCTTTTTTTTAAATAAATAAATGCATAAACTTGGTTCAAGGTTAGAGTCTCCGGTAAGTGTTATAAGAAAGTTGAAATGTCAGATTCTACAAGTTAAAGAAGACTTTGCCGACGAGTTTAGTGACCCGTGCAGAGATCTAAAGAATACTTTACTGGTCTAATTCTAGAACCGGCCCTTAGTCCAATTACTTTGACGTGATGAGGAAGATAACTTAGCTGAAAAGAAGGTTGGGTTCAAAGGGAGTTTGCTGCCTTAATTTAACATTGACAGTTATAGCCGCTGAATTGAGATAGATGGATAGAAAATCCGTGTTTTACCAAAAATAATAGGTAAAACGTGAATTACCAAGCTGGGCCCCTTCAAGCCGAAGCGTGTGAAGGTGGAACATTATCTAGTGAAAATATTTCAATTTTCAAAACATAGTACAATCTCCGTAACTTAACTAGTTTACGTGTACTTTGTGGGACTGTGAAGTATATCTCCAAACTGATAATATTTTCCCCTGTAACGTTTCGCACATACTGTATGTGTACTATCAAGAAGGCAAGAAGTGGTCCCAATAATACAATATTAAGTCCATATAGGCTCCAACCCAACCCTATTTGCTTGTAAGGTTTCACTTTCCTGCGACCCACCTTCCAATTTACTCTCAGAAATTTTCCATTTCCTTTACCTTTTACATTTTGCAGAGCTGCGAATAAGTAGGTTTGGCTATTTTGTAGGTTGTTTAAAGGATTTTCATGCAAGAAAATTGTTACAGTACCTAAAAGCGTGTGAAGCAGAAATTTATGAACTTAAACAACAATTGACTGATTCGGACTGTATATTGTGTTGAAACTCCCAAAAAAACCTCCAGGATGATATTTCCTGGTGAGGAATTTAACTGCAATATGAGCCATCGGCATAGCTTGTGGAACCACACATCAGTGATTCTTGTTGGAATCTGACTTGCAGCAGCTTGTCAAAGTGAACAATCTGAATCTGTGCATCCTACTGTTGCGTCGTTCGATGGTCTCAATGGCCGTGTACAAGATAGTGACTGCCCAAAACCTGTCAGAATGTGAAGACACTTACTAGTAGGTGTTGGAAAGTTTGTGGGATGGTTGTTGTGTGGCTCCGCTACGGGGACGAATGAGACCCGGACTATAGCGAAGCAACTTAATTCAGGGGCTATCACTGCAGCTATTTGACCCGGGAAGTGTAACCAGAGGAACACAATGTGAAACCTCAGGTTACAAAAAGGAGGTGAACCTGGTTATACTAAGCCGAAGGCTGCAGTAAGGGGTAACGAAAGATAACTAAAAGAAGAAGTGTTTATGCCATGGCTCATGTTGTAGTTTAATTCCTCGTGTATCATCACTCCAGGAATGTCATCCTGGATGTTTTCTTATGACTTTCAAGTCCCAATATACAGTACGAATCAGTCTTGTTTAAGTTCATAAATTTCTGTTTCACATGCTTTTAGGTATCGTAACAAGAATTTTATCAATATTTCAAATAATTAAAATAATATTGGATTTCTTCTGGCGTGTTCAAAAATTGTCTTTAAATATGCCACGAGCCATAATCCGAAACTGACATTCTGGTAGTTCCGTCCAAGGTGTAGACTGATAATTTGAATGCAAAATTAAATATTTTCAAACTGCATTTACCTCGACCCTTTTTTGAAATTAATTTTGGTAAGATTTTAATAATTCAAAATCAAAAGTTTATGCAATAGTACTGTAGCCTTTGTTTTAAATCAATCGCTAAAATGATTTTGAATTTGGATGAATTTACAAGTCAATTGAGTTTTTCTTGGGGAACGGCAATTTTTCGCTATTCATTAAATTTACGTTCTATTTTAATTATTACCGTGAATAATTAAGCAGGCACTATTATCCAAGCCATCGAATGTTTAATCCTGAAGGCGCTTTTCATAATTCATTTCTCTCAAATTTCTATATCTTTTGTCTAGCTTCTCTGGATGAAATAATACCTCGAGTTGAAGTCAATTCTGTATAGAACGATTGTATCAAATAGCTTTCTGGAGACTGAACCTTATGACTAACTGTAATAAGTTGTCTAATAACTTACAACTGTTGGCAATGTGGTGAAATATGGGGCTGTGCATTGCACTCTTGCTATTTTAATGTGTTTTAAGCAGTAAATGACAAAACATTTTTAAAATTGCATTGAGTCATTCGTGACAAAATAGCCAAACATGTCAAGAGGGCAATTTATGTTGTTTTTCCTTTAATCTGGACTTGCACCTATAGAATAATATTGGGAGAATAAAAAACAGCTTCCTGTAGCCAATGACACTATCTATTAAATTTCATTTCTCTATCCAAAACGGCTCTAGAGACAATATGCGTCGCATGTTACCTCCGTAAACAATGGTAAATGTATTACTAAACTTAATGATGAGTTATGTGTAAAGTGCTATACTTTGCGATGCTGAGCAATTTCTGTGTTTCTGTCATTTCTCATTCACGATAACGTTGTGTTGTGTTTTTGTTCCAACAATACAGACCGCTTCACGAAGATGAACGCGTTACCCACTCTGTGTACTTTAACTTTAGCTCCCGTATATTCTCCCTGCCAAACAATGCTATCGTGGAACAGGGTAAGATCGGTTCTGACGTCATTTGCTTAGGATTGTCAATTAAGAAGACTGGGTCTGTGTCAGTGTGGCATCCGCTACAATGTAGAGTTCTACTTATTTGCCACACATCGATAATATAGAAGACTCCTACTTCCGTGGACCCAGTGTTATCGATCCTAGGCAAATGATGTCACATCCATTCTTACTGTGATCCAACCTATTACTGTAGGGGCAGACGTTTTGTTGCGTTACAGTGTTATACTAGCATTTATGACTGCTTCAAGTCTATCAATTCCTCTCTGAAAGTTTAAGTTTGTTGAAAAAGTACAGGTACAGCAGCCTTACAGTAATGTCCCCTATTGAGCCCTAGGAAGTTGCGATTGGGTTCGAGTTGTTTATGTGTGGATATCGTATTCCCCAGGAACGGTAACGGGAAATGTGACCCAAACTTGAGCGTCTACAAGCCCCTTAAGGGTTTACTTCAAGTTTCGAAACTTGGTCGCTTCTCGTAACATTGATTTCAAGTTTTCCATATCATGGTTATCACAGGGGACGAGTCCTCATAGGGGAACCATGGGTAATTTTCCAAAAATATTATCAAAGTACAAAATACGCCTTTATGTGGAAAACATACTGAATTCAATGCAGTTAACAATAACGACTGTCAAAGAAATGTATGCGGTATAGTCATATTGCTATTACCCCAAAGGGGAGGGTCTTTGTCTCCCAACGTATTAGCGGGGCCTACCAAGGGTCGAAATGGCGACAGGGAAAGCAAGGAACTCAGTCATACATAGGTATCCCATTATATTGTATAAGTCAAAATATTTTTCCTTTATGGTGGTTGTATTACATTTTATTTTAGTTATGATTATATTTTAAGTTTTCACTATATTTGCTGAAATCGCGTATACGCTAGAGCTAGCCCAGAGTCCAATTGCCCCCTGATTTGCCCCTGAGTTTGCGGCTGTGTACTTACTGTTGAACTGTAAATTTTTACAGTTAATTTTTGTGTCGCGAAAAATATGGTTATTAATGTTCGAATGTCGTAGCAACCTAGTGCATACGTATTGCTTTTTTTTAATAACATTAAATGGTTTTGCATGTTACTTTCCATTCAATATAGTTTGAACCAATCGCGAGTAACCGTAATTTGGTTTTAGTACTATAGTGCAGGAAATCAGATCTCATCAATTTATTTCGTTGTAGATAAAGTTTACTTACAGGTGTCGATTGGAAAAGTTTACCGTCTGAAATAAAGCTGGGAAAGGAAAATTTCCATTTAAAAGAGACGACTTGTTCTTTATCTTAGGAGCGGATGAGCGGAAGCGTTCTGTAACAGTTGGCGGAAGACTTTGATGGATCAATGGCTGCATAAATCTGTATGATGACTGATGGCAGATTGGTAAATTCTTCGATCTTGCCGGTGGGGACACGTGATTTTCTTCTTCGGTGCTGAAGCTGCTTTGGATTTTGAAATGAATGGCCATCACTTAGATAATATTAGTCATTGACGACATTGACGAAGTTGGAAGTAAAGAAGTATCTTCTTTAAACACGTTATCTTTTTTTACGTCGGTAATTCATTAGACCTTCATAATTAGAGCCAAAAAATACATATTTCCAGGTTTACATTATACACTTCACTTTATTGCAATTAAGATGTGTAACAGTTGTATACTTTCAATCATTTGTTGATGTTTGCGTTGTAGTGGTTTTAATTAGTCATAAATTTCTTCTAAATTCTGGAAGCAGCGGTCGATACGAAGTTGAATGATTCCCATTACAATTGTCATCTTATTTATTCATCGCTCCTCTCATGTAAAAGGGCGGAAATGAGAGGTAAGTGGTAGTAACCCTTTACTCTTGCCACCAAAACATGCATAAGTATCAGTACCACTTGCCATGCGAAACAGTTACAGTTACTTCCCTGGGTAGTAATAAAGCGCGTTTTATCGCGAATTCTGATGCCAATGCCTAGGTAACGACCGGGGGGGATGGGGACTCGTATATTTACTATTCTTTTGAATGACACTGCAAGATAGCAGGTAGAGAGCTTTGTGCTACCCATCGGATTTCCAAAGAGTCCGATAACCAAGACTGTTATTCGTTATTGTTCGCGGGAAAATCGAATGCGAGACGGAATCGTAAAACTCAGGTGAACTATTGCCCCCAGATGCCTGATTATGCCTTTTTGTTTTGCTGTTTTTTTAGTCGATACTCAATCCGGCTCTTCTGGTTTTTCAGTTTATTGCGTTGTAATAATCACGATAATTTTCATTTTGTGTCGTTATTTTGGTACTCCTCCTATTTCCTTGATTTAACGTCGAATTAATACATTTTTGAGCTATTTTAAGTGCTTTTGGAATATTGGCTTCAACAATGGTGCTGGTGCCCACCAAACATTTGCCGTCCTCAAAGAAGGGATTTCGGATGTAGCCTACTCCTCTGAATAGGATGACATTAATTTTGGAACACTTAGCTTATACGAAAACTTGCATAAGCGGAACACAGAGTTTATTTGATTTTAATAAGTGTTCCAAATGTCATCCTATCATATATAGTGGATGATCACATGTTTTTGTCAATATTTTTGTTGTTCATTTTTCCTGTTTTTAGTTAATATCCGAAGTACCTTAACCTACCTGTAGGTCGCTTAATCAGACTCATATTGATTTCATAATGTTGTCTCTACTCAATTTGTGTTTGCAGCGTACCATGAAAGTTGGGGTCCAACGCGAGGCATCTGCGGGCCGTTTAGAATTAACTTAACCTGGGATTAAAAATGTTAACAAGATAATTTTAGGATGGAAAGTGTTTATCAAAATTGTTGTGTTTACATTTTTAACCGATTAACAGATTAATATTAATACTAAATGGCACAGTAGGCCCGCTGGTGACTGAAGGCTGAAAGGGGCTGTGGGTTAGCGTGAATGGTAATAAGAAGGCCGTGGGAAGGGTGGCGACCTTGTCCTCCTCACCTGTCCTGACCTAGCCACCATCTGCCCCATCTTACCTTACTACAATTAATATGCTTCCTACTTGTAATCCCATTAATACTGGTCTGTCTCCTTCTCATGCTGCAGCCCTCACTCCTATGTTTTGTTGAGAGCATCCCTTTGTTGTCTGCCGGAGTGCCTGCTGTTCCGTATTTTGTAATACCATAGACTAAAGAAAAAATACCCTTGTCAGTTTTGCCTGCTTTTCACATTCTCAGCTACCCACTTTTGTCGAGGAAGTCCATTGAAATGCTTCGATCTCGAACGGGAAAATTTCATCTAGTGAATTTTTTCAGTCATCAAGAGGTCGTTCCAGTTCCGAGGCTTGTTGTAGAGTTTCCGAACAGTTGGATTTTTCGTTAGAGGGGACTGCCCCCTAACCCTCAGGGGTGGGGGAGTTAGCCCCACGCCCCAACCTTCCCCATTTCTCCAGGCTTAGGACTGACTGGGCTTCAACGGTGACACATAGACCCGTAGGCTTCACCTCCACCAAGGCTGGGTTAAAAATCGGCAAAGATGGAGGGAAATCGTCAGAGCGGCCAAAAGTCCCCCTGGGCTGATCGCGCCTAATTTAGAAAGTCAAGAATTTTTCAGTTGCCTATTTCATTTAGTTTAGTATTGAAATGAGTAGTGCCTGTAGAAACTGTTAACTGCGCATAGACGACGTCGCAGGTAATATTTCACACGAGTCAGAAATATTAAATTCGCCAAAAACCGCGAGAATGCTGGAAATGTCTTGCTGAAGGAAATTTCCATAATTCCTCTCCCGAAAAAAACAAAGGCTGTCAAATTTAGCAGACAGAAGAGTATGTAGAGCGACGAACGTCAGCTGGTGACATATGACTCGGTGACATGCAACAGCAGTAGCAGTGCTCACGTCCTTATACCCAACTCGGGAAAAGTTGCAAACAAGGTTTACTTATCAGGCGTCGCTAATCGTGACTTTGCTGCGTATTCGTCAAACAGGAACATGATGACTGTTATCTTCACGTATTTTGGCTCCGCGGCGGGTCTGATTCATAAACAGGCACCACGCAGGCTTCCGAGAAGATAAACCTTATACATGAACCATACAAACAATTCCACTTCTATTACTTAAGACAATATTACAAAATACTATATAGAACCTACACAAATCACTATAGTTTATTGAAGAATTGCTTGTATTTCATTCTTCTTTTGTTTTCTTTTTATATATTTTTTTTTTTTTTTTAATCTATAGGCTACTGGATGTTGGTTAGCTTAGTCAAACAAAATTGTACCAAGAAGGAATATATTACCTGATCATAAACATAGATAGTGGGTTCGAGTCCCGCAGTGTCTGAGTTATTCTATTTTCTAATTCCCAGGAATTTAATAATAATAATGACTTTTTGTTCTATTACTAAGCCAACCTAGCGGAGTTAGGGCTATTAAGCCCTCTCTTACACTCAACTAGGACCGCCCTCCGAAGCATGGCCAGAAAATGAAGGAAGTGTAGGACTCGAACCAACAACCTTTTGGGTGAAAGTCAGAGACCGTACCACTACTGTACATGTCGCGACTCGACGAATTTATTGATAGGAAAGCTACTATTACGCCACATCCGTTATTAGAAGTATTCTGCTACTGGTCACAGTTTTGGAACTTGATTAGGCGGGGATTCCACCGACCGGCTAGGGCTAAATACAAAAACGGTGACGTGGTAGCAGACAATCAAGACTTAGGCGGGGTTTCTACTGACCTCGCATTGCAGAATGCAAATGACATTGACGGAAATGTTTGTTTTCCTCTATGCCATAGTTAAAACTGATCAATGATCATTCAGTAAAATCACAAACAAACAAACTAAAATTAAAAAATGGCGTCATGGGATATGTTAAGTACAAACCTTTTAATAGATTTCTATAAAAAGAAAAATTCTAATTTCCGTCAATGTCATTTGCATTCTGCAATGTGAGGTTGTAATATATATACCTAATTAAAGATTGATGTTTAAAAAGACAATTTGTCGAAAAAAATTCTACGATGGGCCTATATTTTTTTAAAAATATTTTCAATGAACTTCCTGTTCGATTTCTGAAATTTACGATAAGTTTCTGCTTTGCTTACATTTCACGCAGATTACTTACTTTGTTTCAGTAGAGATAAGCATGTGGATCAGACAGTCAATTGACTAAACGCTTATAATTATATTTTCTTATCTAATAAGAGACGCCAAGAGCACTAACCGCTTAATCGGTTAATTCAAGCGTTTAGTGGGAAATTTAATTATTGCTACATTGCAAAATACTCCACCACAATTTATATAAAAATGGGGTGCACTCAGTAGGTAAAATATTGGGTTGATATTTTAAAAAAATTGAAAAAATATATTTTGCATAATTTCATTTATGAAAGTTTGCAAATGATAGGGAGGAAACTCTGGAACCTGAAAAACTGTTTTTAATTAATGTAGATAATGAATTCTCCCCGACCTGGAGTGTGGTGGTAAAGTTTGAGAAGAAAACTAAATCATAGCTGGTCAATATTTGAACTTCGGCCTTGTTATTTTTTAATTTAAGGCTCTGTCATCAACATAGCACACTTATTCTCATAATTTTTCTACTGTTTTAAATTATCCTGTTGTGTTTTGTAGCTTATGAGATTACATTGTATTGTTCAATGTAATCGATTCTATTATCTTAATATATATATTTCGACTGTCCGTGTTTATGAATCCAAACTCCTCTCAAGCGACTGGACCGATTATGATGTATATTGTTGTGTGTGTTCAAGGAGATTCGAGGATGGTTTAGATTAACACTTTCGTCCACTGGAGAATGTCTTTATAATTTGATTTTGGAATATTTTACATTGGATCCCGCAGACTGCCGACAACAACCGACATCTAGTGGCAAACTCCGCTACATTTAATTTTCGTTTATCCCGACAGTTGGCGCTACCACCGCCAACCGACATCAACTAACATCTAGCGGCAGACAGTTGGTGCTACGTGTGTGTGTTGTGTGTGACCACAATTAATTTACATGAGCAGTGACCGCGAGGCCGAAGGCCGAGCTGCCGCCCGCGGCAGGCGCAAGTGGCGCCGGGATCCGCTTGTTTATTTTTATATTTCAATACGTTCATTTTGACTATTGACGATTTCCTCGGTGTTCTTATGTATAAATGTTGCAAGAGAATTGAAAATACCATTGTTACGGAAAGTTTTTGAAACGAATACGAGTATTATCTCTGTTTTTCGTAAGTTTTCCGCATTTAATTTTCCACATTGTTGAGATTAACGATGCTCAACCGAACATTATTTTCCCGGAAGGCCGGAGCTTAACATTTATAAGGAGTAGAATTCGGTTAATTAGGTAGTAATTTTGTTATTTATTTATTGTTTTAAAAAATTTCCAAGCATACGCCGAAACTATTTTCCTCATGAGGTCGTTTAAAATCGTCTGGACTGTGAGATTCGAGCTGTCGGCGCCTTCTTCAACTCTTTCAGCATAAGACCCTGTGCCAGCAATATTTTTGTCATCCTTCTGCTGCCAATACTTTAGTCATTGTTTTCTTTACAAAGATGAGTGGACACCCGTCCCTTACTCAAACCCAATGAGGTCGTCACTCTGCAATGATGGCGAGGTCCCCTTATACATACAACTGAATGAATACATCCGGATAACCTCACCAATCGCCTGTTTGTATACCTGTGATGAGTTACGACATGCCTACTATCGCATGTAGCATGTGTAATTCGCACAAGCACGAATATGCTATAGTCTGTTCACGTATTTAGTGGTTACAGGATGGGTCTTGTTACACGTTCTAAACAACGGCGTAAGAATGTCAGACGACCGCATGCCGAAAAAGATGTACAAAGCAAGCATGACAGGAACAGGACGTCCTCGAAAACGCTGGAAGGATGAGTTGGAAACTGACCTTTGCGAGTTTGGAGTCCGTATATGGTGGTGCGTTGTACAAAACCGAGAGGAGGAGCAGGCCAAAGCTCATCAGGGGCAGTAGAGCCAGGAGAAGAAGATGACGGATGCGCCTTTTTCCAAACAACCACATTATTAGTTGACCTTTCACTACTTGAAAGGGTTGGCAATCACGGGATCTTTCTCTGGGAAAAAAGATGACCGTGCGGTTGTAAACCCCTTCAAGTAGTGAGAGGTCAATTAACAGTATGATTGTTAAGAGCGTTCAACAAGGGCGTATCATGCGGCCGTTAAATATTTGAGCGCACCACTTTTCTGTTGGATTATCCGAATTATAATGTAAATTTCATATGCAGCTGAATCTTATCCTTATATTTGCCCTAAATCAATTGTTCGTGACTTTTATACCAATTCCCAATTTGCGGGCATTGCTTAGGTTTATTACTCAGGATACGAACGCCTGCAGATGGTTCCAAACCTAATCCATTGTAAGCCTGGGCCGTAAAAAATGACGGTTCTCTGTGGGGCAAATCTGATCGAATTTTAAACCGCGCGGCTCGTAAATGCCTCGTCGTAATCTCACCAGTAATGGCGGCCGGGATTAAAGTTTTGCTGGACTCAGTCATGTTTCTTCGGCTATAATATGACTTGCGACCATTCTTCTCCGATCAATGGGAATTTCTCAGTAATACGGTTGTTGAAGAGAGCAGTATAGACAGCCAATTTTAAAATATGGCGATGCTGTGGGACGTTTCTGTTACGATGTTCGGTCGAGAATTTTTGCATTTTTCAAATGAGAATATTTAATCCAATGTAATCAATAATGGGAATACTATAGCTGCCAAGTTAGTTTTGGTTATTTATTGCATGGAATATTAATATAATTATAATTAAACTATAAACAAAAATTTCCTTTTCTAAAGTATAAATAAAGCAGATGAGGGTGATAGGTATGAAGGCCATAAATAATTCTATTCTATTGGATTGAAATTTTACACACACCAAAGTTTTATGAGTTTTATAAGAGAGAATTCCGAAATTGACGCAATTGTCAATGGAGAAGAAATAGTATGATTTTTAAAAGTGCAGGCTGGGACACGTCGTATGAATGTCAGAAGACTGCTTGCCGACAAAATAAGCAAGCTTGACGGGAAGCAGAATACAGGACTGCTGGAATGGCGAATTAGAAACTGACCTCCGAGAGTGAGTTGGGCGTCCGTAGCTGGTGGACCGTCGTACAAAACCGAGATGACTGGGGGACTGTTCAGCTGGCCAAGACCATTATGGTTCAATAGGAGAAGAAATTTTTGTAAATCTACTTCTTCAACTAAGCATATAAGATTTCTAGCTTCTGCTTAATTGATTAGCTACACAAACCTACAAATGCTTCCAAACCTGAGCTTTTCCTCCCATGACCATGAAAGACGAAAGCGTAAAATCATAGCTGTAGGGAGTAGAAGTAGTGAATAAGGGAGGGGGGTGGAGGTTAGACTACCTACCGTTTTCCCCTGGCGCCCACTCCGAGATTCATGGCGTCACACATATAGTTTCATAAATATGTCAGAAATATTTCTAAATTGTAGAATCCCATTCCGGGTGCCCAATAAATTACACTTACCTTTCCAAATCGATGAAAAACCGCCGACTAGTTTATTGCCTCCCTCCCCAGAATCGACGTTTAGATCCCGCTCTATTTTTTATTTCTCGTTGCTGATGCACATGCCGCTGCCGGCTTAAACGGAAGATGTGGATTATCCTTATCATCAGCATACTCATATTTATATTTTGCTTTATTTATTTCAGCGTTGCTGGAATTTATTGCGATTTAGTAAGCGAATCCTTACCGATTTTTTGCTCTGACTTCTGAGGCAGGTTATATTGGTAAATTGTCCTTATTCGTTGACATCAAGTGTTGAATAAAAATTGCTGGGGTTTCATCGATTTGATTTAAAGTGATAAAGCTTTAATCTTAATCTTGGCATTAAAATAAAGCCTGTGTCATATTTAATTTTGAGAATATACTAAAATTTACTTAAGCTAAAGTGCTATGCAATAATTTCAGAAAATAACAAAAAATCTTTTTGGTAACACGGCTTTTTTTCTAGGAACATAAACTTTGCAGAAGCGATAAAAATCTGTTCTATACCCGCAGCCCCAATTACTGCTCTGCTATGCTTTCGGTTACTTTCAACTGAGTTCTCCTATTCTTAGAAACTTTTCTCGGCATGAGGCCATTACGAAACACATGGAAGGTAAAAGATCTTGCCAGGATATTCTTTTAGTTCAGTATATTATCTATTTTCTATTGTATTTATTGTTTCCTGTTTTTGTTATTCATAGATTGTTTCCATTTCTTAATTGCTTATACTACACGAGTTATGGTATGTTGTTTAATTTGAGTGATATGCTGTATGAAAGGAGATACAGTGAATTATATGGAAATGGGATAGTTTTGTACATCTACCATACAATGCACCGGGATATTTAATCTGATTTGAAGTTAATAACTGAATATTCCCTAATGAACATTAATGAACGCTGACCAACGTCTATTAAATATCAATAATGGCGTATACTAATTTAAATGTATTGTTGCAGGTAAGGACATAATTGCTGATTCTATTGTTGATATTATCATTCTGAGCGTTGGAATCGAATGGAGAAAATAAAATATACTCATAGCGAAACCAGTCATTAGATTTGAATTAAAAATTTTCTTACTTTGTGTAGTCAAAACATCAGAAGAAAATTTGAGCCCAATCAGTCAATATGGAAAAATTTAATTTAACTTTTAGCTTGCCTATGAGGCCTTCGTCTCATCTCTTTTCAGGTGCCTGCTAATTGAAGGTAAGTTAGTTTTTTTATTGTGTCTAAATCACTTAATTTCCATCATAGTTTTTTTTTGTCGTCATAGCAACTAAGTTCAGAATGTAGAGCACCAAAGGCTAGAACGGCCATTGCTTTGTGTTCTCCAAATGGAAATTCTGGTCCATGGGCCATAATGGTGATGATGATGAGTCATTATCCTTGATGACACACCCGATGTCCTGATCTGCAGATAGACATTATGGCCGCTGCTTCGGACAAATCAACTTTGGTACAATGGCGAATTTACTGATTTTTATCGTCGACCGCTATTGCATTAGTGTGGCTCGCGAAATTTTGGCATTGGGGATTGGGTGAGGGGGAAAATGCAGATAGGATTTTAGAAATTCAATTGCAAGTTAACAAAATTGTGAAAACCCCAGGGGGCGGGCAGAGCTAGATTGATTTCATCACAGCTTAATTACCTCAATACCACTGCCGCATATTCCCGCCATTTTTTACTCCATAACTCTATAACATTTTGTATCTCATAGCTATACCCTCTGGTCTAGTATGATGCTGCACATGGTAAGTACTGTACATATTTGCTTTATTAACTTATCTCTTAAATATTTTACTTGTGGGTGTAGAAAGGTTTTGAATAACTGCTATTGTAACATACAAAGCAGCGGAGTCGTTCATTTTCTGGTCCAGTACTTGTGTATTGTGAATTATAATCAAAATTAAACTACAGACAGTATATAGGGGTGGTGTAGGCGGGTGAAATCTGCATCCTTAGCGTAAAGAATGAAGCGGCAAAAATTGTGACTGAGATTATGCTTGGTGGTTCTTGCCAACCTGATGACAATCACAATAAAGCTGTCAAGATTGCGACTGAAGTGCATAGAAAGTTGTTGTGCCGGTTCTGTTGGCAAGCCTGCCTGCTCGATTGTACATACATTTGCTCTTCATTTGCCGCGATTTTTTTTTTATTTTTATGATGGAACCAGGTAAACTGAGTGACAACTCTTTTGGCAACCTTTGCCATTTCCCGTTCTGTTTCACCGTTATCGACCTAACTTACCTTATGGATAGGCGACATCTATTGTATTATATGTTATATCTTTGGGGTTGTGCGAGTTCAAGCCTCATCTGTGAATACGACTAAAGTCAGTATGCTACTCCTAGGTTGCGCATTAATATGTCTCCAATTTTATGAAATTTTGCAGCTACGTTCGTTCGTAGTCCTAAAGATTTATTTATTTTACCTATTTGATCCCGTGGTATGTGTCCTACATTTACCTTGGGTAGTCGTTTATACCCATTAATCAAGTTCTTGTGTTTTTTTTTTTTCGTGCAGCTGTGTCGTAATTTTCAATTTCAGTATAATTTCGTAATAAAACGGATGTTGTTTTATCATACCATAAACTGCGAACTCTACCTGGTTTCTTGCAAGTCGATTGGATAAGTTCAAAAAGAGCAGTAAATAAAACGAGGAGTAGTTGTCCTGGCATTTAAAAGTCGTGGCACGTTCCTCGAGGTGAACACAAACATATGAGTCCCCTTAGCTTTCCCCGACCCCCCCCCCCCCTCCCCTGACTGTCCGCCCGTCTTTCTTTCCCCTGCCTTCATGCCTTCTTTCATTTCACTTACGGAAATTCCCGCTTTTTTTTTCTTCGGTAGCGATTTCTCTAATGTTTCGCTCATTTCTCAATTTTAATATTTTATGTCACGATTTTAGCATGGTTGTTGTGTGCATGTATGCCAATATTTTAGGGGCTGAAGTCCATTGTATACAATTCATCTTTATCTCTAAGCCTTCATCGCTATTTAGTTTTCAAATTTTTTTACTTGTTGAGCCACACCGTTATTATTTATCAAAGTTGTTTCGATAAAAATCTCTCCATGTGGCATGTCAAATGCCATCACAATGCCACAATCCCTATTGAATTGCATAGATTGTTAGGGGAGTAATAGCCATTGTATGGGTTTTTATAGGACCCATCCCGAAGGAGCTAACGTATCTTTCTGGAATTCAGGTTATGTCGGATGGCTTTGAAAAGGTTGTGACACACAAAAGGGGTGTTCTGCGGTCGTGGGATGAGGTAAACGTGAGCGTTCGTCATTGCGATGGTAATTTGAGTTCTCTCTCCGGCTTTCAGAACCAGATGGTCTTTACGTGAACGAGTCTTGACGATAGTTTTTAACCGGATCAAATGAATTATTTCTAATTAAAATTTATTGTGGTATATGTATAATTTAATAATATACTACCTGACCACGTGAGGATGACATTTGGAACTTACTTTTTACTTTTTCCTCACTTTTATCCCTTAAGAGGGGTCAGCGATACGGCATGTTCTCTTCAACTCCTTGCGATTTTGCGCTTCCTCTGCGGTTGCTCCTACAATCCTGAGGTTTTGGCGGACTTTTGCTTTTACCGCGTCAGCCTGGGCCGTCCTCGTCTTATTCTCTCGGCTTCGATGTGACATGGATGACATTTGAAACACTTTTAAAAATAAGCAAAGTGTTCCAAATGTCATCCTATCGTTATGGGTTGTATGTAATATAAATAATGTACTGTATATAATTTAATTTTTACTTTGCCTACAATTGACAGTATCTTTTAAATGGCATTTACTGTAGTTGATGGAAGAGTCTCCGTTGGTATGGTTTTTTCAGTTTATTTAAAAAATCAGAGCCATTGTGCATATTGCTAGGCTGTTGCACTGAATTCCACTTGTTATTGGTGCGTTATATTGAGTGTCACTTTCCATGGCAACATGGGCAGACTGTGTAAGTCAAGACATGGATATTTTTCTGATTTTGGTCCATCGTAAGAAGAATTTTTGTGACTGAAAAATTGAGTATCACCAACATACGGGTTTGGTTCACCTGCGGCCCGATCATGGCGATTAGTATTAACTTACTCCTGTGATTAAAACTGTAAACAAACAAATTTTGAATAGCAATTTACATTGTAAAATTATCTTGTTTACATTTTTAATAACAGGGTATTATATTAAACCCGGTATTAAAATTGCCATGATCGGGCCGCTGGTGTACTTAAACGTTGAGACGGATTCCATGCACAATACAGTATGTTGAAATCAATTAATTAGCTTTCAACAGGGAATGTTATATCATATGTTTACTGACGTGAATGAGTTGACATTGTCAGCTTCCGATGGCGTGTTAGGGGGGCTAGGTGGGGAGTAAGGATGGAGTTGCTTAAGTCCGCGGATTGGGGGCAAGGATTGCGGTGCATTGACATAGAATCTCCCTTAACCGGTTTTGCCTTATAAGCTGCTTTAGATGCTATCTTACGATGTGGTGTGCAGGGGCTGGGGTTGAGCTATAGCAAATTTTCCAGAATTTGCACGGAAATGGTTTTTCCAGCTATAAATGGAACTATAAAATTGCCCTATTTGTCTTATTTACTCATGGGTGTTAGGTTACACTCCGATTTGTTTTGGTTTTAGTTCCAAGCTTGTTGCAAAAGGGTATCCTTGCTACCTCACTCAGAAAGTTAGCCATAGAGCACTGGTTTCAGCGTTAAAAACATTGATAACATTTACATGAAGAAAAATAACATCAACATTGATATAATTGTTACAGTTTTTGTTTAATTTAGATGTAGAACTGATTGCTGAATCGATCGCTTTGTAAGGCAACAGTTATTTTATTCAGGATTCACTTTAGTTCTGTCCCTTTTGCAATGATATGGTTACATGATTCTTCTTCTTCTTCTGGGGTTACAATCTATCGATTGGTTTGCAGCAACTTGACTCTTCTTCTCCACTCCTCCCTGTCTTCCGCGATCCTTTTCATTTCCCAGTAGGTCCCGCACTCCATGTCCGCCATTACATCCTCCATGTGCTCCTTTCTCGGCCTGCCTCTGTGATTTGTGCCCTCGACTGAGCCTTCAACAATGGTGTTTAGAAGGCTTTCATGCCTGATAAGGTGCCCCATAAATCTGGCCCTCCTCGTAGATATAGCTATCGTTAATGTTCTTTTTTCGTTTAGCCTACGAAGCACCTCCTCATTCGCGATATGGTCTCGCCATGAAATTTGCAGCATTCTCCTGTAGCACCACATCTCAAAGGCCTCTAGTTTCTTTTTGTCACTTTCATGAATGCACCAAGTTTCGCAGCCATACAGCAGTATACTCCATACCAGTGTTTTAAGCATTCGTTTTCTTATTTTCATGTCAATATTATTTGATTCAAATATTTTGGATTTTTTGTTGAATGCCACTCTTGCAAGATGTATTCTGGTAGAGATTTCTTGTGCCGATTTTCCATCTTGTGTAATCGCACTACCAAGGTATGGGAAGGACTTGACGTTCTTTAGAGTTACCCCCTCTAGGACGACATTGGCTAGGGTTTCTTCCCGGCTGGCCACCATAGTCTTCGTCTTTGCCTTGTTTAGCTTCATATTGTATTCTTTCAAAACATTCTGCATTGTAACCAAAGATTCAAGCAGTTCTTCTTCTGATTAGTAGAGTAGCCAATACGTTTGCATATGCATATTATTGTCTCTAACGACTGGATTTATGTCACCTGGCACTTCTAACACCTGGAACTATTAACGAAAGGTTGGATAATGAATCTGCCCTGCCACTCTCTCTCTCAGGGGACATAATTCCAAAATCAAAGTTTGAGGAAAGAATATTTAACTTCATTTGCCGCAACCTGCAGTCGCTTCCAGTCTGGAAGACCGCAAGGAGTGGATGCGCTCAGTGTGTACCTAGACGAGAGAAAATACGTACTTTGGATTCTCATCTCGTAAAATACGTAAACGTCTCCGACGGGTTTTCCCGGAATTGTTTTGTATCCGAGATAAGGGGAAAGTTTATTCTTCAATTTAGTTGGCGTTTTGAGCACATACAGTAACTGCGAACAATTGAATCGATAAAAAACACTTTTCCGCACTGTCGTCCCGGACATTTTTATATTTCAACAAACACGTCTGTCTGAGACTGAGAGGGTGGAGGGGGGGGGGAGAAGAAAGTGGCAGAGAAATGGGGGCTTAGAGAAGCCTTGAGACTAGGAATAAAATCGGGACGTGGATCGACGAGGGGTCGCTAACTCTCCTGAAACTTGCTTCAATTGGAGGCCAGATGCACAAGTTCCCTGCCCCAGTGCGCTTTTTCGTTGTTACCGAAGAAAGCGAGCTGGCTTTTCTCTTCAATTGGGAAAATTTTCTCTTTTTGAATAGATTTAAATTTTTAAGTGAAAATCTTCCCCTTTAATGCTAGGGTTCATATCCTACATGTGTGTGTAAAAAAAATCATAATAATTGCAGTTTTTTATTGGATCCACGTAGAACTGATGAATGGCTTAGCGGTGACGTCTCCCCAGTTTTTTTTAAATAACTTAGTCAAGTATTGCTAAAAATATATTTACAGCGACCGGTTTCGGCACTAGGCCATCGTCTACTAATATATTAATTTATGTAGGGTTTTTTGAATGTCTGTAGCCTGACGAAGTGTCTAAACCGGTCGCTTTAAACATATTTTTAGTAATACTTGATTATGGTTTTTTATTTTTGACTAGCGCGTAGCTGGATGATAGGCTCAGAAAAAAAAACTGAAAGAACAAAATATTTTTTCTATTTTTTATGAAATTTTGTGCACTCTGAATAGGCATCATACATAACAATTACAGCTAATAAATGAAAAATGTCCAAGACTTGTTCCGAAGGATGACGTGAAAATTTAAACAAATATTAAATTGTCGATAAAAAGAGATGGAACTCAGAAATATGAAAATAAATTTAAATAAGAGAGAAAAAGAAGTCTTAGTTATTGGTTTAATGCATTTGCTGACCAGTCAGGATCCAGTTGAAATGTGGTTTTCATACTTTTATAGCTCTAATAAAATGTTGCAAGTGAATGGGTACTTTTGGCAGGACGTTGTTAAAATTTGATGGATGTAACTGGGGAAATCGTAAAGCACAATAATTTACTGAATGTACACGTGCAGGGAAGCTTTCTTGCTGCCATTATGTGTTATGGAAATCAGGACGGAAGTAAGGCAGGTATTAACAGTAATGGCGTCTCTTTACAGGAAGCGTATAATACCTTGCATTAATGCGATACCTATTTAGTTGAGATGACTGTTTCTGTCACATAAAATTAATGACATTATCAACTCCTATTCTACTTGATAACCGACACATTATCTCCATTTACGGTTTATGAATTTATAATGTGGCTTATGGCCGTTAAGCTATGTAGCGATATACTAATATTATGATAAATTGACAAGATAACAAGTCTACGACAACATGTATATAGCAACTGGTGTGGTGATACCCAAAGAAATGCTCAGTTGAACAATTGAAGAAAAAAACAGACACAGAGTTCTAACTTTTGGAAAAGATTAACGATTCTACATGAAAGTAGAGGAAAATTTCAAATTCACACTGGTATCCAATGATTACTAGTTAATTTATTTAAAAAAAATTGACAAATTTGCGAAGTTGCAAAAAAATGCGCCATATTATTGATGACGTCACTCGTGCATAATTTCCTCAAAATGACCGCCTTATCCCCAATGCTTAGCCCGGATTCCGCGCATCCTTTAATTGGCTGAGGTGGCCATTTTGAAGAAATTAAGCATACGTCACGTATGCGTAATACAATATTACTGGCGCGTGTTTCTTGCACTTAGGAAAATCAGTGTCTTTTTGCTTTCCAATTCATACGTAGTATAAGGAAAGCTTTGTGACGGTAGAAATTTTCGATTCCGAGATTTCAATGGATTTACACGTCCCAGGAACCCAAAAAAGTGTTTTTTACGAAATGTCTGTCTGTCTGTCTGTTCGTTGATTTCCGGGCAAACTACTCGGTCGATTTTGATGAAATTCGGCATGTAGGTTCACAAAAATTATACCTCGGGACCACTTTTTTTTATTTGGGGCTAACTCAATTTGGGGGGTTTTATTCTCAAAAAACTCCAAAAAAACGTCAAAAAAATTATTTCCCGAAAACGGCTCCAACGATTTCTTTTAAATTCACATATATTGTAGTTATTATTAATATTGATAAAATGCGGGGGTCGCTTGCCCCTCGATAGTTTGCTTCGGGGGGTAAAAAAATAAAAATATGTAAATTTAAAATGATTAAAAAGTAATTTTTCTGTGAAACCTTTCTATCGATGATTTCTACCTTCAGGTATGTTTTAGGTGTTAAATTAAGTAACGAAACCGGATAGGTTGCTTTCCCAATTTGGCTTTGCACAAAAAATTATTTTTTGAAAAAATGTTAGAAAATTCGCGCTCAAATGCATTGTGTGCCCTGCAATTATTGCTGTGTGGCAATTAATGTGTTGGTCTGACCTTTCTAAAATTTATCTCACTTCCAGTGACGTCAGGTGGACAACTCCCCCCCCCCCCCGAAGTAACGGAAATTTAACCACTGGAAAATTATTTACCGTGAAATTACTCATATTCTCTATCTACTAATGTGCGTAAAATGGCCTACCAGCCAAGGACGGGCGTTGGCTGAAGAAGAAGATCTACTAATGTTGAAAAATTGAAAAGCATGTTCGAGTAAACTCGGACCGGTTCTTTTTTTTTGTAAATAAACTTTACATTATTCGATGTAATTGTAAATTTGAAAGTTTCCTCTTTCCCTTAAGTAGAATCAATTTCAACAATAAATTTTTGTTTGCTTACTACTCTATTTTCATCGTGTATAACATTTAAAATTCTATTGTTACTGCACAAGAGAAATCTTTTAGTACCATTACACTAAACCCGTTCAACAGTATACTCTGTTGATTTATTAGTGTGACATTTCTATTGTAAAAAAGTAATTGAAAGCAGTGTTGTCTGAAAATGAAAATTTCCAATCGATTAGTTTGAAAACAATTTTAAACTTCTCATTTCTCGGCTGCAATAGACTTGCAGGTCAGACATTAGTGTTTATTTGCTGTAGTTTTCTATTGCATGGGAGTCGAAAAGGGAGAGAGAGAAAATACTCGTTCAAGTTTTGAAACATAACAATTTTCACCGCCTGAGTACTTCGCTTTGAATCATCTCCTTGACCTTATTTCGCTATTTCTCTCTCCTTCGATATTTTCGCGAGAGAAATTGATTTTGATAAAAATGCATTTCCGCTAAAAGGAGAAGTGATAACCGTAGAGTAATGGAAACGCAATATGCATAAAGGTGTGTGTGTATAGCGTGCTGCTTCTATTGTAAATGTTTGCGCCCCCAATACCTCTTTATTCATGTTTTGTGTGGGTAACCGTTTGCGAAGAATGTTGAGTAATATCATTGTATTGTTGGTATTATAACATTTTGGGATCTTCTGCTTTACATGGCTCTTCTAGCAAAGATTGGCATTCATCGTGGCAATTTCGAAATTGCTGCTGTTCTGAAAACCGCTGCCCCAGTTTTTTGAACCAGTATGCTCTTCTACCGGGAGCCCTCAGTCATTCTAACTTCTCGTGGATTATAACATGCTGATGGTTTGTGGAAACACAGCGCTTCATGTTGGTAATAATATTCACTTGCAGCAACTTGCAGTCCGACTAATCTGAACACTGTCCCCAGTATACTGTTATGTTCGAGGCTCTCAATGATCTTGTACATGGTAGAGATTGATTAAACCTTTCGGAAAGCAAACACTTGCTGGTCTGATGGGAGTTAGAAATTATGTGAGACGGTTGTTGACCGGCTTCGCTATGCTAAGTATAGCCAAGAAAATAGTAGGACTTAGTTCAGCTGCTAAGAAGTTAAGAAAACTATAACTTGAAAAGGGTCGAAATCCAGCAAGATCCTAGCCTCTCGTTGAGGTTTGTTAAGGGAAAATGTCTTTTGGAATAAGTAGTAGTAATAGTAGTAGGGGTACTATAGGCCACAAAGCATACACAAAAACGTACCCCAAAATAGGAAAGCAAAATCGTGAACTATTCCTTCTTAGTTGAGACATCGCAGCAATCGCCTTGCTTTGTTGCCCGGTGATTTCCAATTACATGTGCAGTAACAAATTTACAAAATTTGTGTTGTACCCGTCTAAAAACGCGGCTTTAACTGATGGCCTAGAGGTGCCTGTGAATATCAAACCATTATAAGCAGTCGTGCCCTGCCATATCACGTCAAGTCACGATGCTTTCAACTTGAAGACACGCGCCTGAAAGTCCCGTCGCGGTCTTATGGTCTTTGTGGCCCACGTTTTACGCAGCCGCATCGTTGTTCCTATCTGTTGGTAAACACTCAATAAGTTTCTGCTTGCCGAAAGGCAAATGGATATTTAAAGACAGCGAGGTCAACTTCTATTTGCTTAATGAAGTTATTTCGGGGAAAACAATTCAGCAATTCACCAAATTCTCTACGGAAAGTCTGGGGGGGGGGGGGAACGCGATAAAGCCATGTTGTCTGAGAATGTGGTGCTTATCAAGCATTGTGTTATTATGAAATCATAAAGACAGTCGCATGATGAATAACAATTGTGGCTATGTACAAATAAACACGCGACACGGGCTTGTTGAGCTGACAGACAAACTTGTAAGACTTCGCGGAAGGAAATTTTTAGCGTAGTTTTTATTTGGATTGAACACGGCGGAGCTTGATTTAGAATAGGAAGATGAATATTATTCGCTTAGTAAGATAAATGTTTTTAGCACGTCCGTTATTTTCTGCTACTGACGTATGTGTATAATTTTTTCTTGTCTTCCTAGTAGACAATGCTGGATTACCCATAAGTGGGCTGCAGTCCAAGCCTCGTTGATCCCGGGGCTTCCAAAGAGAAAAGAAAATAATATAAAAAATTAACTCATATAAGATGATCGTAATGAATTAGAAAACTGTCTTGAAACTTTATGTAACTTTTAAAAACTACAAAAAATTGGTAGTACGTGGCAGCAGACAATATAATATTGTATTAAATTAAATAATGACTTTTTGTTCCATTACTAACCGCTACCCAGCGGAGTTAGAGCTGTAAAGCCCTCTCTTATTACACTCGACTTCCGAAGCATGGCCAGAAAATGTAGTAAGTGTATTACAATGCCTTCAAGTCCAATTTAATCTGGCGGCACTGCTAATTGAGTTTAGAGCCTTATTCCCCTGTGATGGCAGGCTTATGTTTTTTTTGTCTCATAAAAGTCAATAAATAAATTTGGTGGTGTTAGTTATCACCGAAAGAGTTGTCACGTGTAGTGTATTTGTATTTGTGGAAAGTTGTGCTTTGATATAATTAAATTATTCTAGTATTTTTTGTGAGGTCTTCAAGGTAGGCCAAGACAATAAAGTAGAATTTTCATCCTAGTAATTAACGACTGTCATAAATTGAGAGACAACTGAAGTTGGGAGTTGGGTGACGTACGAAAACTCAATGCTTTTCAATTCGCTCACAATGACTACATCCAAAGAAGTCAGATAAGTTCTATTTTTATAGTGAAAAAGGGAGCGAAGAAAAGCATGACCCAACACAAGCTGTAGATGCGGTAAAATTTCCCAGCGTGGGACCTCCCCCGGAAATTCATATTGACGTAATACATGTATTGGTCTCGCAGCATATGCTGTTAATGCGAATGAGGTTCACATCGGAATATTTCAGTTTATTCCACCTTTTTCCTCGACCTGGGGGGGGGGGGGGTTCGTTTTGAATACTGAATGGTGTCATCTCCATATGATTCGTGATATTATTGTGCCAAGAATTAATTTTAATATGTGTCGCTCACTTCAGTTGATGAAGTACTCTTTTGCTCAACATTCGCGGTGATATTGGTTATACTGATTTTACTGCCTTTTTCATAGCGATTAAATAAACTTTTTTTTGTTCTAATACTAAGGCAACCGATGCCAACCAACAATGCCCTCCGAAGCATGGCCAGAAATGTAGCAATTGTGGGACTCGAACCTATAACCTTTCGGGTGAAAGTCGGAGTCACTACTCCACATATCCTGACAATGATTACAATGTGGCTGACTGTAAACAGGTAAAAACGTTGCAACAGTACAATTTCACTGCAGGCCTTTTTTGCATAAGTTTGCCTCTTTAGTGTTGAGCCTCGAACCTCGGCCTTCCGTTTCAGAGTCTAGTTCTCTACCAACTGGACTCTTATAAATAAACCTCAATCATTATTTGTCTCAGAAACTTTGATTGCCCTTTAAAGGTGGCCGTACACCCGTGGATCACCGCAAAATAGGTTGATTCATGTTAAGTTATATAGATTTGTTCCACTCAATTGGTAGAGGACTATTTCATGAATATTAATGTGACGAATTTTTCAGCCAAATCTTTAATATCTTGCTTTTTGAATTAAATATAAAATAAGGAGTCTGCAACAACAACGGAGTTTGGGGTACATATTTCCTACGGGACGTACGCTCTTAAGCCTACTAGAGTCCGCAAATGAGCCTTGGTATAAGTGATTGTTATGTTTGGTTAAATGAGTCTTGCAACCCTGGGATGTTAGCAGTAAGCTGACTGAACTTGCGATGATAACGAATTGTTTGGGCGCAGGTGCTTTATTATGTGGTGACCCAATCAATGCAACAGGGTCTACGCCCTGCAGCCATGAATAACTCATTGTTCTCCGGTGCTGACAGGGCGCAGAGGTCACTGTCGGACAATAGGGAATTACTTCTTACAAGATGCATGACTGCTCACTGCCTCTCCATTGGAACCCAAAAGCCAGGGTATTTTGGTGTGTTTCGGATGCAATTTATGACGGAAACCTTTAGAATCCGAGGGCTCCTAATTCTTCGGTTATGCTGGTTTAGTTTGAGTCGAAAAAATGAGTTAATTGAGGAGCTTGGTTACAAACGCGGACATCTCCATTTATTCAAAAAAATGGGGTTTTGATCCGACCTTGCAGAAACTTTTAATGTCCACCTGTACGATGTAAAATAAAGTGACAAATGCAGCCAGATTGCGCACAGAAGCGCTGAGAAGTCTAGGGTTAGCTATAAACTTAATGCAATTTTCAACAGAAAATCCGCTCTCCTGAAAAATTCTACAACTTGGAATTGTCCGTGTTTGTAAACAGCCTCCTCAATTAAAGTCACCTATTGAAGAACCAGTAGAATCTGTTGTCGCTGCTGAGCCTCCGAGATACAATCTTAGAAGTCTACGCAGTTCCACTGAAGATGTCGACCGCAGATGTTGACGAAACGTTTGGATGTTCGCTTTCATTTCGACCACGGCCCATCAGCCCGGTTCTTCATTCGACTCCGGCCGTGAAAGCCTTTGCTGTTACAAAGTCACCTATTGCCTATTACCATTCGTGGGCTTTTTCGTGCCAGCGATCCCACTTGGAGGTGTACCTGCAGCAAGATGCCAATTTTTTTAAAGTGAAGAACTCAGTTTTGCTCGCACTGTGGTGAATTTTTCAGCTTGATTATTTTTGTTGTTGAATTTGATTGTATTGATCAGTAAAAGATTAACGTAATATTTCCACTATTATAACTTTTAGACATTATAATATGTTTTTCGTTTCTTCTTACATCATGCCATTGCTGTACGTGTATGTGTCCCAACTCTCAATTAAGTGAACAAAGCTCCATGCCCTGCAATTTTATGAGTTGATTGTTTGTGATGACAGTGTAAAAGCAGTGAACAGCCATTACGGATTTTATTTGGGGTGTCTGGCATTGTTTTAAAAGCAGCCAGCAGAGGGTGTTAACTCAGCAGTCAGCAGTGGCGACCGCTCGTAAACGACAAGGTAAATATTAGTAAGGTTGTAAACTCAGATGAAAACTTTATTGTCGACTTTGTATTACCCCTTGCTGTTCGCAGGCCTTTGCTTCCCTTAATGTTGTTGCTATTTTCAATTTTTAGGGCTTCCCAGCATTTGTATAAGTCTTGCTGACCTGCGCGGTCTACGCTGGCCGCAGAGCCCATCTGCCGCTTTCTTAAACCCAGCAGCACCTGCTCTGCATTGACGAGAAGGTCATATTTTTCTGTCTGGGGGCTGACAACAACCTGAGCCCAGCCCAGCCGGGATGTAATGTTATTTAACTTATTTAATTTTCAAGCCCCCCACAATAAGCCAAAAAAACAATTTATAATTAATATTGGTATCCCACTAGGGGTAAGTTAAGATAAATGAAAACAATTTTTTCCGCGTTTCCCGGGAAAAGTCCATTACGGTGGCTCTTCATGCACATTGTGTAAACCTGCCCAAGCTTCGGTATTCAGCATTCGCCCAAAACCCTGCTTCGTGGCATCTTTAATATCGATGTAAATATTTAGCTTGTGCGCAAAACCGAGGTTACTATGCTATAGATAGCCTTTATACAACAAAAAGTTCCTTTATTGCATGTTGTTTTTTCTCATACTGACAAACGAATAAATTGGGGTAAAAAATAAAATTACTCGTAATGCCTTGAGGAATAAGGATGGTAAACAGACGACTGTCGAAATTGCCAGTCAAGAGGGAAATCAATTGCTTTTCGCATAAGGTGCACAAAAGAACTTGTTGACGACATAATGTATGAAATTGGGAAAATGACAAGTGGTAGCATTATCAAAAGTGAACGAATAAAAGAAATCACGACATGGAGTGACGTAGAGTACACTAGTTAGACGTTATCTGACAAACTGAGTAAGCTGCCATTTCGAAACGGTCACCACCCTCCCCTGACCTTTGCTGTTCGATTGATCGAGGTAATGACCATTTCGAGCTTATTAAACTTCCTTTTAGCAGACCCGACGCGTTAAGTTTAGTTCAGATCGATTAATGTAAAATTGCCGGACTCTGGGTGTTCTGACCTTATTTTAATATCGACTTTTAATTTCAGTTTTTACTTAAGCTGGAAATTTGTAAAGGCATTTTTTTCTTCAAATTTACTGTGTTTGTTCGAGAACCTGTCGGGAATAGTTGAATAATATAAATAGGCATTGCTTAGATCAGCTTATGTTTTTTATGTTTTTATGTTTTTTTTTAAAAAAGGTTAATAGCATACAAACAATTTAATGAATGTATCCGATTGACCTCTTCAGTCGCCTCAATGAGTAAATTAATACTTGTGCTGAGTTACGACACGTCTCCGATTGCATGGCGCGCAGAGACTTGCACAAGTACAAGCACGCTACCACCTTGCCATCGAAGCCGATAGCTAGTCGCGTGTTCACCATAAATGTTTTAATTAAATCGTTTTTAAAATAACATCTTATTACTTGTCACTGTCACTCATTTTCACTACTCTCTGAGTTGGAAGTTCGCGTAATGGAGTTTTTTTTTAAATTTATTTTACTCCTCAGGAAGCCTGTGTGTCCAATCAAAAGAATTTCATTTAATTCCCTCTATTAAATAATTTTCAGATCGGGCCAAACGAATGGAGATATGGCAATCTGGTCATCTCGGTACTATTTTTTTATTCTCAAACTGAAAGCTTCTAAATCCTCTACGTGATATTTTCCTATCTTGCCGCTTGATTGAGTTTTGAAGAAGAAAATAAAACATTTCGTCTCATGGAATGCTCAAAATTAGTCATCCGAAATGACTGAGGCTCTGAGAGTTTGTCAGTAGAGAGGGTAGTTTCAGAATCCTTGGATTCGTACAAGAGAAAGGGTGGCTTACCGCAAAGGTTGTCATCAGGCAAGAATCCCATACGAGGGGGGTTAAATCTGTGAAGAAGGCTACAAAACTTTGCCCTCGTCCCCCACCCTCGCTTGCTTGGCCTCCCCAGAAAGTTTTTCCGCTGTCTTAAACTCGCGCCCATCTTAGTGACGCCTGCTCCCCTTCTTTTCCCCTCTTACCTTAACTCAGCTGGGGGTAGTAAACAACTGCCTCTAATTTCAAGAAGGGACATGTGCTGTTTTTTGGAAAGTTTTTTTTGCAGTTTGCTCTAGATTTCTGGCTAAAACTTATATTGAAGGGTGTAGAGGGCAAACTGTGTGTGGCCGGAGTGGCATTTTCTACTTCTTTGCCTCAATTCTTGTGAGGTCGATCTGATTGACTTGACATCGAAGGACATGACTGTCTTTTCTAACAAGGTTGAGCTATTGTTTTTCAAATGGCTATAGAATGAACGATTGGGTTTCACTGCTGTAATCTCAATACTTATGCTGTTAAACGGGTACCAAAACCTACGTCAGTTTCAACTATCTAAATAATACTGTAGTAATACATTTCATAAAAATTATTGGGGACTAAAATTTAAATTTAAAACTACAACACCGTAAAGTAAAAACAACCGATTATATGATACACGAAGTAGTCTTCTGTAACTTAAATGAGTCATTTTAATAACTTGCTGAGTTCATGAAATCAGAAATTAAAAGTATTTAATTCTGGGGCACCAATTTTCTACTTCTTCTCCTCTTAAATGAACTTATTAGTAAATATATACGATTTATTTATTTATTTGTACAATCTTTTTAGGAGTATTCTCGTTCTCGTGGTAGCCTAAATGCTTTAGTATAAATGGTCAGACGGGAGCTCAGCGCAAATGGTTAATAATACCGAGCTGGTGGCCGAACGGCTAATTCCATATCTTATTTTGAAATTCAGAGAAACTGAAAATTAACGACGTAGAGCGGAATAATGGGAGCGCCCCAAACAATTTGTCTATTCGAAGGGTAGCTCACCTTGCCCGACACCAAGATAAAGCCTAATAATAACATGGACATGGCTCACTGAGCTGGAAGAGCCGAGTTAGCTAAATCCCCAGTACCCCTCAACCTGAAAAATGAAAATTTTGGAACCAGTGGAGCGAGAGCCTGGGATACCTGTTATTTTCACTCGTGTCAGCAATGCTGCGCTTATACCTTGTTTACTGGGCAAACAGCGTGCTCTCCTATTCATGAACTCATTTTAAAGCTGAATGAGTGTGAGATCTCGTTTTAATCATTTATGACACGAGCTGTATTTTATAAAATTATTTTTGAAGATTTCTGAAAGGTTTTAATATTCGTGAAAAAAATAATTAATATTGACCTTTTTTGTTCTATTACTAAGCCAACCTAGCGGAGTTAGGGCTATAAAGCCCTCTCTTACACTCAACTAGGATGACCCGGGACCGCCTGTTTTACATGACCTCCGAAGCATGGTCAGAAAATGTAGCCTGCGTGGGACTCGAACCTTTCGGGTGAAAGTCGGAGTCTGTACCACTAACCTACATGTCCTGACGTTATTGAAGCACTCAGTGTTCTCAAACGTGGTTGGGTGCATTCTATGCGATTCTTATTCATCTTTATATGCCACTTCTAGCGATCATCATGGCAATGCTCCTACTGAGGAGGCTTTCAGGTGAAAAACCTGAGACAGCGGTTTGCGAGAGCACGACTTTTCTTTTCCGAGCAGCAGTCTTCAAGGTCCAAATTGCCATGATGATCGCCAATCTTCGAGAAGAACCAGGATGTTCCCCTTCTGCCAGTCCTTCTATCTTCCTTGGGATTATGCACGCAATCACCAAATCAGAATTAATGAATTCATATACATACATGTATATACAGTCTACTCAAATTCCAAACGTGCTGTTGGGCGTACTTTGGAATGTACGCTTCCAAATCGACCACGGCTCATCATCCCGGATTCTACTGCTTCATCGTCAGACTATGACCGTGGAAGCCTTTGTAATTATATCAAACCTGATTATTTAATGGACAGATTCATAATGCATCCAACCATACATAGATCGTCTATGAACGTCTTAGTAATGAAACATATCAGCGAGTCATTGCTGATCAGCACCATCATATTTGGTCCACATTCTGCCTGAGAAGCATTGATTTATTGTATTGTCTAAGTTTGCAATAACCTTGATCTATTTCTACAGAAATGGTACAAAGTAATAACATAGAAATATCTGTGGACATAAAAATTACTTGCTATCTATCACAGTTCAGTGAAAATGATGCAATAGCGTTGAAACTTTTTGAATTCATCTTTTTAATAAATATTGAGCTAGCAAATCATTTATTAAAAGGAAGCGTGAGCAAAAAGCATTTGAATAAAAGTGAAAAACATTTTGCTCCGGATAAATGATAAGTGGTGAATTGTTGATGTACCCTTGTTGACGCTATTTCCAAGATCACCCCCCCCCCCTCCCCTCAAACGTTGTGTGACAGACTTTATGATCATATGTGCAACCCTCCATTGTATTTCTCTGCTATTATGGAGATAGACCGAAGGGTCACAAATCTTGACTGTCCATTTACCTTCATTCCTTTTTGAGTTTGGAAAAGGGTGAGGCAGATGGGGTTGGGATGTTTTCAGAAACATATGATGTTATGTGTTAGAAGTGCCTGATGTCAGTGGGAGAAGAAAACACATTTTCTTCCAGTTCCTTAAAGTCAAGTCGATTGAGGGCATATTGTTTCAGAATAAAATTACAGTATTTGCCGGAACATTATTAGCGAATGATGTGATCTATTGAGTTTATTTATTTATTTTCTCGGTAAATATTCCTTTAAAACTTCCACTGTATTAAATGGTATTATTGTTGGATTAAGCCTACTTCCAACATACTCGGATTACAAAAATTATCATGACAACAAACGGCCATTTATTTGTTGTTCTTGTTTTGGGGGACAATCTCTGTTTTTTACACTATAGAAGTCGAGATTTATGCACCAGAGAGGAAATATAAGTTACTTTATAAAAATATTGAAAGCTTTGAATGGCAGGCTATGATGTAGAGTAGCTCGGACCACCCGTAGTTAATTATATTAGCAAAGTTATCCAACCTTATCGTGGAATGATCATTTAAAGGTCTCCTATGCACGTATAAATATGACCGTAATGGTATTTTGCCTGTATCTCGGAACACATTTCATGGATTCTCGGGTTACCCTAATAATTCAATATTCATTTTGCGCTGTTGCACAAACTCATTATTCGAAAAGGGATACAAAAAAAAGTAGAGGATGGTTCCCGACTCGAAGCCTCGCTGACCCTGTCTCGAAGGCAAATAGATTTTGGGTTTATGAATGACAGGCCGGCTGATTTATGGTAATAAAATTAAGCCTTCCCTTGATCTCCACAGTGAAGAATGTGGAATGTGAATGGCGTTAATCAGACCTCGATGATTCAGATTGGATCCCTGTCGGTAACGCACGCCTTTTCAAAAGGATCACCCCCCCCCCCCACTCCTTATCACTTGGGAATCCGTTGCACGTCTTAATTGAATATCTGGCATTCTTCTCCCCGGTGCTGATTCCACTTCCCTTGTTTTGGACTTGTGGATCTCAGATATGCCGAAATGAAGTGTGCTGGATCAGCGCTTGGTTTATTATTTGAGGAGAGGGGGAGGGTCTTTGACAGAGTTGAACTTGTTTGAACTCGGGGGTTGATTTTTATTATTGTTTTAGTTTTTTTTATCCGGTTTCGTTGACTGTCTTGGTTACAGTATTACTATGTGCAAAATTATTGCTACTGTTAAAATAATGTATTCGCAGTTTATTTTAAGTCTTTTACATCTACCTACGGGCCTTCTATGCCGTTGGATTTTACCGTAATCTGAGGATTAAAATTGTAGACACAACTATTTTGATTGGCATTTTCCATTCTAAAATCGTCTTGTTTACATTTTAATACCAGGTATATAAGTTAATTCTAAACGGTATAGTATGATGAAATAGTCATTACTGCCAGTATTACTCAGCATCTTGAATGCATTATTGAATCTACTAAATTGCAGTGTACTCCAATATTCTCCAAAACTCTCGAAGGAATCTTGGCTAAAAAAAATCCTTTATTAAAGTGTGGCAAACTGTCATTTAATTATTTATATATATATATATATTGCGCTTCATTGTGCATTTATATGTACAGTATATTATAGAACTTCTTCATATTTAATTTTATTTACATGCTCAACTTCTCATATCTAAAAAAATAAATTACACTATAAACTGATAAACAACGAGCAGATCATAGTTGCTTATCTGTTACTCTCTAGTGATCAGTAGTAAAAAACAAGAAATTGTGTGCTTCTTTACCCGTGAGATAGTAATCCCGGCTCATCGGATTAAACTCTTGGTATTTTACAAGTACCTACTGATTTTTTTTTTTTTTTTTTTTTTTTTTTTTTTTTCCTTCGTGGGGCCCTACTCGTTTGAGTTCCTATAAGCGTCGACCTAGAAGGTCTTTTGCTTCCACGTTTGCCGTCTACGCCCATCTTATAACACCAGTCTTTTTGATAAATTCTAGTGTTTTCGTGATGGGATTAGATCGGATGGTTTCCTCTTCAGACCTAGGGTGGCCAAGAGCTTGGTATCGAGTTTGTCCCAGCGCTTCACATTCAAAGAGAATGTGTTCAGCTGTTTCTTCTTCAACTTCACACAGTCTGCATCTACTGTCGTTTTTCACGCCAACCCTATGCATGTGTTTGTTGAAGTGGCCGTGGCCCGTAAGCGTGCCAACCACCCTTCTAGCTTGCTCTCTACTTAAAGAGAGAAGCTGATCGGTGAGCTTCTTACTAGGACCCGGAATAACCTTCTTAGCAAATCTGCTTTCCGGGACTTTCTTCCATTCCTCTGCAGTTTTTCTCTGCACCCATTTTTGTACAGAAGTACGGGCCTGGCAATAAGCCATCCCGTACTTAGGTTCTGCACCAATGAATGGCGTTTCTGCACCTTTTCGAGCCAGCTCGTCGGCTCTTTCATTCCCATCAAAGTTCGAGTGCGCCGGGACCCAAATCAGCGAGACTGAGTTTTCCCGACACACCTTTATTAGGAGGTTGGTGCAGTGCCACACCATTTTTGATGTGATCTTTATAGCCCCCACAGCCTTAATCGCTGCCTGCGAGTCTGTATAGATAATAATGGTTTTGCCCTTGCATTCCATTTCCATACACTCCTCTAGGCACTGAATTTACGGGAGGAAGTTCTATAGGCTTGATTCACCTTGTGGCCGGAAAATTATATTCTTCCTAAACACCGGATTGAATTTTTTTACGGTATATTGTTAATGCAGGTTGTCTGTAGGGAAATAACCTATACGACCTGACCTAAGCGACCTGTTGATGGTACAAAATGTGTCGGGAACACCATTAATAATTCTATAACAATGTGGTCTATTGATGGCCCGTGATGCGCTCTGTGTCCCAAAAAGATCTTCATTTTTCACCGCGGAACACATAAACAAAGACTTCTCTAGATAGATTAGTGTAGATTCTCCATACTGGCCTTGTATATTACTCAGTGTCTTGAAATTATCGGGGCTCCACATAATTTTTTTTTAATTGAAAAGAATCTATGAGGTCAATATCGCCAACTGCTGCTTTGACCAGTAGAGCCAGGCAACCTGAGATGGAAAAATTAAATCTTCCATATTACATAATTGAATATTGTTCCAATATCCGATCCAATAAATATTTAAGTGTGTAACCAGGGCCAATTAATAATTAGTTCTGACCATTTTCTATGAAAAATTTATGAATATATTTCAGATTTGCAGCCACACTATTTATTAATATAAATACATTTTTGTTAATTATGACTGCTGATTTGCTTGCCCTAAGTTTACTCACGGTTTTAAGTAAAGTCAGTAAAATATTTAAACCTTTCGGACCACCAAATAGGCAACTAATTACTGAATTTCCCCAGTAATTGTGTACACATCTTTTGGGGGCTAATTCATGGGATTCTCCGTCGCGTTGACTGCTTGAGAAGGCGGAAGCAAAAGCTTTGTTGCGGCGCCCTCAGTAACCGAGTGTTCCTGGGAGGCAGGAAGGGTGCTAACCACATTTCATCCCCACTGCCGTGAAGGACACTAACACGCCCCGTATGAGGGTGGCACTTCTTCCCACTTGAATCAAAGGAACAGAAAATATCAATTAACCGGGGGCTAAAGCTCTCGGGGGTAGTTTTCACCCTTCCTACCCCCCGAGACTTCGTATTGTTCATTTGGAAGTTTCTTTTGTTCAGCTGCGTTTCCCATGGAAAATTGCTAACTACTATCATTTGTCAGTTCGCTGGCTACTGATTGCTATTGATGTCTTATGCGGTTTTGCGTGCGGGTGAGAGTTTTCCAGCAGCAGGCCTAGCACCAATGGAAAAGTATATTTTATGCGTAAATTACCCTAATAAACCTCCAATTAATTTAAATTGATAATTAAAATGGATAATGATTAAATTTTTAAGTTGTTTGTGAACATAGATTAATTGTTCATTGTTATATATTCTTGTATGTGACGTAGGTGAAACATTATTGGGCATAACAAGAGAAAACAGTTAAATGTCGTCTCCCTTGCTTTTTAACCGATCGGGTTAGTATTAATGGTTTCGGTTCACGCTTGTATACGATCATTTTCTTCTGGACCAGATTTTTGTTTTCTCTTAGGGGTAGAGTTACTTACCCTTCGTGTGCGGGTTAGTATTCGGCAGTTTAATATTAATGTTTTTTGTTCAAACAACTAGCATCACAAAACATGCGTAAGTACGATACTTAGCAGTAAATTTGCATTTTTGCTGCGGAATTCTTATTGCTATAGAAAAACATGATAAAATGTAATAAACAGATACAACCCAAATAAGAGATTTTATTTTCTATTTACCGGTGCCCAAAGCCGCAAGATATGAAAAAGAATCTGCCGTGTCGCTGACTTCACCTAAGGACAAAGCGAAGAAAAAGAAACAGATTTCATAGAATAGTCGTAAACCAGACGGGTAAATAGTCTGCTTTTTAGAAAGCATGTATTTTTTTACGAGTTTTTCATAAGACCATTTTCATAACTTTGCTGCTGTAAAACAAAGAATAAATTAATTTAGTCAAAAATAGCCAGGCTAGATTGGTTCACAAAATATTGTAAAGCTCTGCCTTATACTTAATCCTTTAATTTTACTGCTCATCTTTCGTCTAGTCAATAGTGTTAATTGTAGCTATAGAAAGCCAAATGATTCATACATTATTATTTGTCAAGGCAGGTCCTCAAAAATGTGTTTTACATTAACTTCTCTTATATCGTATCTTACGTTGCATTCTAGCCGATATTAAACAAAAAAGTTCGAATTTCTATGTTATTTGTTCAGGTTGCGTTCATAACAATGTAATGGCGTGTTTAAGAGACAATGTCGTGTTGGCAAATGCCGAATGGACTCTTTCGTTCTTGTTGCAGCAATAAATAATTAAATAATTAGGCTTTATGGCAATTAGAAATAAATAAATATAAATAATAATAAATATTTATTCACATATTCACCATAATATTCGGAGCAGCAAGTTGAGCGAATCTCGATTTTATTTCAAGACCAAGACCGTTCATAGACCGAGAGGGTTGTCATTTAGCTAAAAGTAATTGATACTATGGGTACATTCAACGGTGCAGTAAAATGTTTTGCCAATGCCTTCTTTACACTAGTTAGTTTTAGAAATCAAAATAAACATTGGTAGTGTGGGTGACGTGTCCGAGGTAACTTTCCTAATTAAAAATCATTTGTGCAATTGATTACTTGTAACTTTGAAGTTATTGTACCGATAGCTATTATACTTTTTATACCTTCGAGATTATAGCATGAATGATCATTTGCATAATAATTTTTGTATGTAGTAGTAACTGCACTAATCAAAGTACCCAATTTCGATGTTTGAAGCGTGTTAATGATAATGATGTTACAAATAAAATTTATACCGTAGGAATATATAAATTAGAATAATTCATACACCGTAGAGAACAAAATTATAATGAGCCTACAGTGGTATGGGGGGGGGGGGGAGGGGGAGGCATACAACCACAATCAAATTAACATAGGCTTGCTGAGTTATATTGGAGATCATTAGCCTCTACCCCTTGTATCACATTTGAGTAGTTTGATTAATCGTCATGTAGGCTAACCTAGTCATGATCGTCATAGCTGCCCTGATAGTTTATCGGACATTATTCGAGTGAGTCCTAATCTCAACTTTGTCATTTCAGAAAGTCCTGCAGCAAAGTCACAAAAACCAGCTAATTAAATCTATTAGTAATGGTTGAAGGCAATGGTGAAATGCTATTTAACAAAGGGTTAGTTGGACATACATTGCCTGCCGAAGCAGTAGAATCCGGGATGATAGGCCGTGGTCGTTCTGAAAGCGTACTTCCAATCATACCGGATTCTACTGCTTCATCTCGTCATCATGTAGTAGGTATAGTTCCCTATAGAATAAAAACCCCGAGTGGGCCTACAATGGCAATTATTTTTTTATCTTAACCTGGGATGGAAAATGTAAATATGATAATTTTAGAATGGAAAGTGCTATTCAAAATTGTTTTGCTTAAATTTTTAGCCGCCCTTGATCTAATTTATGAATTTCAGACTATAGCTACGATAATTCAATGTTTTGTTTTGCTATAAAATTCGTCAACAACTTGAGTCGACGATAAAAGTGTAAATACACGTAAATCATTCATTATCTAACGCTTCACTTCTTGTACAAATATAGTTGGAGAAATGCAAACAGGAGCACACTTTAATGTTTAATAGATTTCAAACCATTGCTTCAGTCATACAATGGATTCTGAAATAATAAAATGTTGACTTGACCCGAACAAGTCAGAGCTCAGAGTTTGTCGAGTCCATTATTGAGTGATCCACCCACTGTCAATTTGAATAATGCTGAGCAAGACATTCAATTACGGATTCGTAGACAACTCTTTTGTAGATTTTTTTCCATTTTTCCGGGTTTTCTGTCAATGCTATTGACTTATTGTTCATATACTATATTATTATATTTCATGCAGATTTATGATTGAAATGTACCTCAACAGTTTGATTATAAAACCCATGTACAAAATATCTAGTTGTTTTGCTAGTTAGTTACAAAGAACGACTGCGCTGAATTTTATGATATTGGACTTGTCCTCGTTCCTAATAACAAAATCAAAATCAAAACATGGAAAGAAAAGAAAATGGAAGTGGGTCGCCACCACTACCAGGCCATTCATTACTGATTTGTTCTCAGACATAACATTGTAATGAAGCACCCCATTCACGAACACAATATACTGTATATTGCAGCTTGAGTGAAAGCCAAAATTCGGCTGCCAACAGCAATAATTGAAGAGTAAGTAGTAGTACAATTAAATTGTAACGAGGCTACACTAAGTTCAAACAAATTATAAAGTGACACAACAAATTTATTGTTGGGTAAGGGTTTTAAAAAAAGGAGAGGAAGACACGAAGCTGGCCAGGATCCAGGACTGTGGCCGATCCTGTTGCAGTGACCATGACTTGGCGGCGACCTCCGCTAATAATGCCTCCCCATCATAAAAAGCTCACATTTTTTGGGGATATGAAATTAAGTGGAATCCAATAAATATTTCGGGCACTCGCCTTCCATAGGCTAAGACAGATCGCTGGGGGGATGGTGGGGTGAGATGAGGGGGGGGGAGAAGTTTGGGAAGTGGACCTCACGCTGTTGAGCACGGACAATCCCCCCTTCTGCCCATATCCTCTCCGGCAAACTTGCCCTTTAGTTTGTCCGACTTTTCTCTTTCAACTGTTGGTGTCTCCGATGTGGAGTTTATGCCCCACTTCCTGTTCACCCTGTTGTGCCTTCGCCTTCTTTTCCAGTGTTTGCTTCCACAATTAAGGAAAATTTTCTTCAACTTGCAGATGGTGCTGAAATTTGGCACTACGAAATAATGTCGTTTCCACTAAATCTTTGTACCGTACGTACGTAAAAACTTAGGTCAATCTATGTTAGAAGAATGATTTGATTTCAGATCTTTCCGTCTAAACTGTCGTCCCTCGTTTTGCGGCTTTTGAGTTCGTAATAAACCTTCAAAGGTTAGTCAGAGTCACAATAATTTGTAGTAGTAAGTATTGGACTCTAACAACAACTTTTCGGGAAAAAATTCACCGTAAAGAGTCATCGCCACTAAACATTCTGACAATATATTATTTCCGGTATTCCAAGAAGCCAGCCCTCAAAAGGATCATACTCTTTTACTAACTTGATTTACTGTTCATACAAAATTATACTAATTACCATAAAACCTAACAGGAAATTAAACGTATTCCATTTTCAGACCGATTTTCATGTTATTGTCTAGAGATAATCCAATCATGATTGTATATTGACCAGTAGGGAGCCGTTTGGTGAACGAGTGTTGATCTGGGCTTTTGCTGCGGCGAGTTTGGCTAATCTCTGCATGGTAATCTGCTTCTAACACACAAGCTAATAATCTCACCGAAATTGACTAGCTTTCAATTTTGGCATTAGTGGGTATATTACTGAAACGCAAACGTTCATCCTGATGAAGTATTTCATGTTAGTCGGGGAATTTCTGGGGCTAGTCCTTCCCGATTTTAGTTCATTTGTATTGAATTACTTGCTTGCCTCCAGCTTTCAACTGGAAGATCTTCTCGTTCATTTGCATCTTCTTCCTCTTCCCTCTTAGTGCCGAGTGTGCAGCGTTCATTTGCCATTGCATATATTCCGTCTTTTTCCACTAATATGGAAATGTATACGGTATTGCGTAAAATATAAAAAAATAGTTAAGCATTAGTATCGGATTATTATTCATGTATTGGCATATATTCTTGGTGGCGTCTGTTTACTGTTGAAATGCAAATACGGTTGCCGCACATTTTATCAGCGGTGACCTGGCCGTGTGTGTTTACAATGCACACGTATGCTCTCCAGGCCAAGGGTTTCCATATTGATTTACGATTTCCGTCTGATTCGTTTTGTTGTCTTCGGCTGGGGGGTTTATTTATGATTCGGGTCTGGTCGAGTGTTTGCTGCCCTTTATCAAATCTTGACGTTATCGATTTCGCTTATTGAGGCCAGGTGCTTTCTTGTTGCTTCATGTTAAATCGATTTGATTGATGCTCAACAGTCATAATACCTTTTGTATTATTAAATTACTTTTTTTTCCTTTCAGGTAAGCCAGCACCCTCGTGGATTTTGGTTTAACGTACCTATTTCTTGCCAGGTATTTATGTAAAAATTGTATAATATCTACTGTACGTAATGTATATTTTTTTTTGTCGAAAGAATGCATTTGAAGTATTTCTGTCTCGTACACAGTACACATACACCCTTATATGTGGAGGTAGTAGCTTCAGGCTGGAGTTCGGACTCAAAGCCCAATTTATACTGTGACTAAATCGCATATATACATATATTGTAGCGTTCGTAGCGCTAGTTTATAAATCATCTATGTTACCTTGGCTGGAGTTCCATTCGGACTGAAAGCCCAATTTATACTGTGACTAAATCGCATATATATCGTAGCGTTCCGTAACGCTAGTTTATAAATCTTCTATGGTACCTTGGTACTGCTGAGGGGACCCGATGTGCTAAAAGCTAGTGCTAAAATTCTCCAGGCGTGAAATCTGAATAAGCAGAAACTTGCACGGGTAGTTAACCTTTACACCAACGACTTATTGCGTTTCTAGTTTCATCAAAGTTACAAATTAAACACATTTTAATTAAAAATGGGACGTTTTTCCTCAAACACTGTGTTGCTCCTTTTATCTCATACCCCAACCAGTTCAGATGCAGTTTTTAGTGTAACAGAGAACATTCCTCCTGATTCTTGAAGTTTTTTTTGTAAAAAGTCTGGCGTATGAACTTTTTAATAATAGGTTTCCCAAACCACATTTAGGTCCTCCACACACGGAGCTATTGAAAAAAAAAAAAGATTAGTGACTCGAATTACTTGTTCAGTTTGAGTAAATGCCTGTCTTGTGTGACGAGACGCCACACACTGATCACGGACGCGTCTGCAGTGGTCACAAACCGGTTAGTAACCAATCTGCTCGGCATATCGGGTCGCCTGGTGATTTCAATTTCCAGTTTTCTGATGAACGACCTGTTTTTAGTAGTAGTCATGACAACAATGGGTGAACTAAAGATTCTGATCACTAGCAAGTAGCCTCGTGTGTGAAGCCAGGTCACTAATGAGTCAGTAATAACTGGTTAGTGACCCAAGTTACCAACCAGTTCAGTTATTTTTACAGTAGCTCCATGTGTGGGGGACTTTTAGAAACGCCTTAAGGGGGTCAGTCGGAATGTCTGTCAAGCCAATCCGTAAAAAATTTGGATGGAACGACAGTTAAAATTGCTTAGTTCTCCTGACTAGTGAGACCGCGACTTTACTCTATCATAGAGATGCGTCATGCGAACCTTACGAGCTATCCAGCAGTGGCTTGGTAACCTACATGTGTAGGATTGTATCGCATGTCGGCCGTGTGAAGCCCTGTGAGCGTGTCTTGTAGGGTATAAATGCGAAATAGTCTCGTGAAAGTTTTGAATATTGCTGCAACACGCAGTCTTTTCCTGTCTTCGCTCACAAATGTTTCACTTCGATATTAATAAGTGGAGTAGGTACCCCTGGCTGTGGCTGTGGTCGGGATTTTCCGTGTGCGTTGCAAACTGAAGGCGGAATATTTTATTAGAGGATTTAAAAACTTTCTCCGTCAACATTTTGACTGCCTGATCTAAAAAAGTTGCAAGGCAGAACTTTTCGCATGACTCCCGTCAGCCAACCCGATTTTTGTCGGAACTGTCAAAAAAATTTAAACGCTATTTGCATCATGTACACTATAATCCTGATTTGCAAGCTGTTTAGAAATAATTGCAAGACAGAGAACGACTAGCAATCTCTGTTCGTTCACATATCAGGCAATTAGGTTTTGCAACCAAGTTAGGTTACTTACTAGGGACATTTTCTATTTAAATTACTTAGCGTAATCTAATTTCTAATAATATGAATATGAATATTATAGGTGTGTGTACATTTTTAGTGGGTGGTGGGTATTTTTATAAATCATCGACCATCAAAAATTGCTCGTGAAAATTTTCATCCCTGTGAAAATACAAAGAGTGCATAATAATCGTTGGAGTCCTCTCTATCATTTGGTCGTAAGCTAAGCACTGCCCTGTCTACTATTTTGATAAGACAGTGCGTCTTGCAAAAATGCACGTCATGTGGTTGAAATGAATTTATATCTTGCCTATGTGGAGTTTCAATGGTTCCGCCCAAAATCCCCAGGGGAACACGCTATACTTCGTTTCTTCCTCCACTTCAGCCCATACTAATGTTATGATAATATAATATATTTCCCTCGCTTGGTGGAGTAACCAGTGAGGACAAACATACCAAAAAAAAAAATAATAATAATTTCGCTATAGAAAGGCGTTCTTGTTGAACATGTGGTATATATCACTAGACGTGCAGTACGAATGGCTTTTCAACAAAGCAAAAAAAAAAGTAACAAAATTCAATATTACGACTATTCTATAACCATTATTTTGTTTGAATGACTGCATGTTTTATTAATATAATTTGAATATCACAAAGTTTACAGGGATATTGTTTCATGGGGGTCATTTGCTTACATTATATTTAATCAAAAGCATCCGCTGCCCGTAATAGTGCTTACAAAGGACAATTTTTCAATACCAATGAAAGCGCTCCTGCTGCTTTTAAGTTTCATTATTTAATATCCTGTGACGCTACACTTTTTAAAGAATATTGTTTTCCTAGTCATACTTTGAGGACCGGTGCAAGTGACATGGAGTAGGGTTAACAGCAAATTCCCACTACGAGGTTTTGTACAGATCCGAATTGAATAGGAAACATCCTTTGTAGGGTTATAAAAAAGGTCGCATCCCTTAGACGAAATACTCCTCTACTTTTTGATGTATGATATGTGACTGTGTCACTGATGGGTCCGTTTTTTAATTCCTTCCTCACCAAGAAAACGCTCAAATGAACTTCAATAATTGTGGCCAATTGGTCTTGTAATCTGGTACATATTATACATGCGTACGCAGAAGACCTCAAGAACGATATGAGATGCGGAACCTACTTGGAACTCAAGAGAACGGCCCAAGACAGGGAGGAGTGGAGAAGAAGGTGGAAAGATTTGCTGCAAACCAATCGCTAGATTGCAACTACAGAAGAAGAAGATTATACAAATTATAAGGTAGAGCAGCATTTCTGCTATAAGTGATGTGATATTTCTGACATCTCTACGATCGATATGTTATGGGATATTTGATTTTGTATACTTGCAAGCCACTTTCCCTCCGATTATCTCTTAATTTCTTATTTAAAAGACCCGTTTTTGCTCAGCTCGACTAAACATTCCAGCCCCATTTCAAATTCTTTGCCTTGTCCATTGGAAGGCACGTTGATTGTAGATTTTAAAGTTTTTACTGCTATAGTAAATGTCACCTAAATAGTAAATATCAATTCCAGACCAGGTTTTAACGGATGCTGGTGAAATGCTTAACGACTCTACCATCACCATCATGTTTACGGCTCCTGTGTCTCCTCTTTTTCCTATTGAACCAATTTACGGCCTCTGGCTTGTCCTTTAGCTTAATGTCTTGGAGTCCCTAAAGGAGTTTTTTGTCGCCCTGTCATTAAAATTACTCTCTTACTCGGTCTACTTCCTTGGAGGGCTGTTTATTTTATTTGAGGTATAGTATAACAACGCTATATCCTTCGACGTTTGTTTTAGTAGTTATACATCGGACGTGACCCGACGTTCTCTTGCTTACTGAGCCCTTTTGCTGGTCAGACGAGTTTACGTCTTATTGTTACTATATGCTGGAACTACGATTGTATTGTCATCCAGGCACACTGTCGTACATGAGTGACAAACATACATTACCATTTCTATGAAAAAAAAAAACCAACATGTTCCTTTTTATGTTACAATAATTACAAAATTTACGAATCAACTGAAACTACAAGGAATCTTATTGTAGAAATAATTTAATTAATTCATGATGCTAATTCTATCGGCATCGGGCTATGGACCTAGCAATCTCCCATGGCACTAATCAAGTTCATACATTTTTCTAGAGGAACTCTCTCTTGTATGTTCTTTTGCTACAAGCTTTATGTCTTCCTCGTCTAGAGAAACTTTAACATACTTTCTAAAATGCATAAATGCCCGAAGAAGGATCAGACTATTCCTCATTAATTTCTTAAAACACATTCAAACTCTTAAAAAGGTAGCAAACTTTAAGTTCTCCTCGTTTCATTATAGTTAAAAGACCAAGCTTGCTTATAAAATCATTGGCAAAGGAATAGTTATGGCGAAGTACCATACGAAGTCTCTTGGACGGGAGTTTCTAGAAATGTTAAAAAAGTTTTAAATCCGTCGTTTGAGTTGCCGCTCGTTATTCTGTTAACATACAAAGCACTACTCCTTTAAGCAGTTGCAGATGTATTTCATTAGAACAAAGTAACTAGCTTCTCACTGTACCGGCTTGTTCTCATGTCTTCCAGCCCTTGTCATTAGACTCTTAAATGGTGTGAGAAAAGAGAGTTAAGTATATTTTACGAAATTAGTTTTTAATTGGTCCGTTTGGTATTCAACATGTGAAATGAATGCAGAGATATTGGCGTAAGTTTCAGTTTCAGTCCGGTTACTACCATTGCTTCAAAAGTATTAGGAATACTTTAAAAGCGATGGTGGGGCGGGACCTTATTATAGTTGTAAAACAAAAACAACGCGTTGGCGGAAGCGCTAACCTATTGATCCCAAATGAAAGCTAAAATGGAAGGTGTCGAATTAAAAGTTTTACGACGTAATGAAGTGTGTCCAATGCTTTTTAACGTTTTGAGTTCGGGTTTCAGATGAGTTAGAGGAATAAAAAAGTTTTTCTTAAATCTTGAATGAAAGCGTTTTTTAAAATTTTTTATTTTTTCAAAGTTATAAAAAATTACACTTTAATGTAGAACATAGCCTATGTTTTGTCAATCTAAGAGACCTCTAAATATTAAGTAAACAATAAGTTTACAGTAATTAAAAAAAAAAATGTTCGCTTTAGGGTTCCTCCAACACCCCGCGGCAACAACAGCTCATTCAAGACTTTTTCAAATACTCACAGTATGAAGAAAGAAATGTTAACCAACGCATAGGCCGAAAAACTGATAATCTCGAAATAGAACAAAGATTATGAAAAACAAAACAGGCTTGAAAAACAAAACAAAAAAAAAGTTTTGTTTTCATCGACATCCCTGATAACATTCTGGCTTTGCAGAGCCATGCCACGGGCCATAAAAACTTATTGGGCCCATACGAATTAAGTTAGATAAAACTGTGAGCGATGCGTCAGTGTCCCATCATTGTCAGTTAATCAAATAGACGGTTATCTCGAATAGACCCTTACTAGGCTGGACGGAGTCATCTGTAATAGGTCTGTGACTTATGTGTGCCACTAGTTCTGACAATCCGGATATTATCTAGCCTGTACTATTTTGCAGAAAATGGTTATGCGAAAAATATTTAACCGATATTAACGGAATCTTCTAAAAGGCTCCCATCCCATGTGCATAGTAGTATTTCTTAATTATATATTCGAAAAATGCTTGTAAAGTACGACAAAAAAAAATTATTATGGCTTTCCGTTGAGAAAGCCGTCGTTTTGCAGGATAATTCCTTGTTTTTCATAGAATTTATGGAGGGAAATAGCCGTGAGAGCTTTCTAATTGCAAACCTGTTAATGTCGATGCTGATTACTCGTACGTTTCCCAGTGTCTGGCGGTTTCAGCCGTGACATTGCAAAAACTGAAGAGAGAGGAAAGAGGTGTCGGGCGGGTGCCTGGTGCCGCCACATGCCTGTCAAAATGGAAATCAATGCTCAAATTGTAAACATCGGCGGCCCCCACTTCCGTGCCAGCCCGCCTAATAATACATCAGCCTCGAATAATTAGGGCACACCAAGTGTTGAGCTCTCCGTACTTTGAGCTGGCCAGAGCTTTGATAACAGTCGATTCAAAGCACACTCTCATTGTATTGACATAGTAAATATTGCTGTTGTCTGTCAAAGTTGTTAGGATTGTCATTACAAGTTGATTTTATCCATGTTTGCTAAATTACAAAAGTATATGCCCGGTTTCTATTGTATCTATTTTTGTCAACGCGACACATGAAAGGTATTGCTATGGGAAGGTATTTTTGTACCACGGCTTGAATAGTGATAATAATCATCGACTTAGGTGGCATAGTAGTAAGCGTGCTTGGGCGAGTCCCTACAAACTAGGCGATCAGACGTGTCTTAACTCAACACAATTAAGAATTTAATAAGTGAGGCGACTGAAGAGGTTACTCGGTTTCATTCACAACTAAGTGTTGACTTCAAAGTTTGCAACAGTTGGATTGGGTGGTTATGAATTGGCCAATTCGTGAGTGAGACATAACGTGGACAAGAACAATACTTCGAAAATACAATAAGTGCTCCTATGCAGACACAAATTAGCAACAATAACTTTTCTCCGTCTACAGTTCAGCTTAAGAGCCTCTTACAACAGTGAAATGATATTTTCCTCTCCCCTACTCGTGATTGGTTCAGTTTGCATTGATGGGAAAGGTAGCTATGTTAAATGTTTTATTAGTGAGTGGCTAATGCAACTTGTACTTTCCCTAAGTATTTGTGTTGTTCCAGACATGTCATCACAGGGGTTGTGCATTCCGCTAGAAAGAAAAATATAAACAGGTGTTAAATAGAAATTCTTATCTCTTCATCATTAAGCCAGCCAATTGAGGCCGTACATGTTACTTCCCTCTTGAACATGCTTGATTTTAACCGGTCGACAGCGGCAGGCAAAGGGAAAGACTGACTGCTTGTTTATCATCTCTGCTGTTGATTGGCGGCGATTTGGAACTGGCCGCGATGTATTAAATCACTAACTGCTCCTGACGGCCCGTTGGCTATCATAAGGGTTTAGCTTTAGACGGTTTACATTTGATGGGGGTTACTGGAACTGAAGGCTCTGACCGCTAATGTTAGGTTTCTCTTGATATTAGTATTGCCTGTATGTGCAATGGGGCAGCTTGGTTGACAGGTTCCCGAAAAAAAACCTTTATACGGGTGTGTTGGATTCTGATTTAGGCATCTACAAATTTTATCAAAATCGATCCAGTAGTTGGTCCGGAAATCGATGAACAGACAGAGCGACAGACAGACATTTCGTAAAAACATATTTTTTGGGTTCCTGGGACTTCAAAACGTGTAAATCCGTTGAAATCTCGGAATCGAAAATTTCGACCATCACAAAGCTTTCCTTTTACTACCTATAAATTGGAAAGCAATAAATTTATATTTCTGTTAAAAAAGGTTAAAGTAATCAACATAAAAGTATAGAGTAAAATCGTCAAAATATCGTCAAAATCAGGTAGTTTCGTCATTATCATTGTGCTAGTGCCTCAGTGACCGTTTAAAAAGCTTTCTCTAAGAGTTGGTCTCTAAGCAATTTACTAGCATTTCTCGCCGCTCTCAATTCCTTCAGGAGTTTTCTAATATAGGTGAATCCTTGCAGTATAGGATCCATTCGCTCATACTTGGCTGTGCTTACAAGGTCTCCCCTTTGTCTCGTGTTGTCCCCATTTTGTATAAATTTCCCCCATGCATGCTTTGCCGGGAAACTTGCCGTTTCTCTCCCATGCATAAAGACTGCTGAACGGTTTACTCGCTGGAAAGTAGGCAACAGGTGAGGAGGCTGTTGGGGAGGTGGCTCATTTTCCCATCGCTGACTGCTGATTATTGCGTCTATCTCTCGATAATGTGGGCACGTGTTTATTACGTGTCGATTCGTACAGGTGGGCTGTTTGAACTTTTCATTTTACGATATGCTTTCTCCAATTTTTGCTTTTATGTCATTACTGACATGACATTCCCCGAGAAAAACCAGAAGTTTGAAATTTTTTTTATTGATTAAGGTTAATGGTAATGGTAACAAAGGGTTTGTTGAACTTACATTGTCTACTGTCAAAAAAAATACTAAAACAGGGCTTCTTGTTGGAAATATTGACTTTCTACAACCTACATTGTACATGTTCTTCTTCTTCTCCTTTAAATGCCTCTTCTATCTAAGATTGGCGATCATCATGGCAATTTGGACCTTGGAGACTAATGCTATGAAAAGGGAAGTCGTGCCACTGCCTCCGGTTTTTCAACCAGGATGGTCTTCTGCCAGGAGCCCTCTATCATTCTTTCTTTCTTTGTATTATTATATTATGCAGAATGCGATATTTTTCGTTACTCATCTCATGGAAGAGGTTAGATGATCAAACCTTTCAGAAATCAAAATACTTGCTAGAGTGATGAAAATTGTATGAGACCTGGACTATGAAATGCATAAAAGTGTCGAATTCCCTGAAGATACTACCCCTAATTAAGGAAAAGAGTCTCCAGGAAGGAACAAGTACTGGGAATACTTAGCAATTGAATTAATGACATGGTGGTAGCGTGTTTGTACTTGTGCGAGTCTCTACACACTATGCGAACGGAGACGTGTTGAAACTCAACACATGAACTGGGTCGACTTTGGAGGTTATTCGGATACATATATAGATATTAAATTTATAACAGACCAATATATGCAGTACATATTTCTTCACCTTCTATTAAATCGGATTCTCCAGCAACAGTTGGAACGAACCAAGAAATTCACCAACTCTTCGGCTCGCCAGACGTCACACAAATACTACGAAGCAGAAGGCTCCAGGGGATGAGGCCAGCAGAAAGAACAGCACAAGCAGTATGGGTGGCATGCCCCAACAGAAGAAGACCTTTGACGCTATGACCACCAGCTAAAGGAAGATGTGCAGGAAGTGGGCCTTCGGGCCGATGAGTGGCGTGGCCTGGCGAAGGACTGGATTCGTTGGCGTGGTGTTGTGAATGCGGCCAAAAGTCCCCCAGGTCTGACAGCGCCAATTTAAGTCAAGTCAAAGTCTATTAAATCGAAAAAAATCATACTTCTACATATGATAACACAAGGTGCGGCATTGACAGTCGTTCCTTTAATTAAAGAATTCTTCAAGTCAAGTTAGAACTGTTTTCCAATACACTAAAAGCTCCTCATTATTATTTCCCAATGCTTCAACTTTAATTTTAAAAAGGTTTTCAAATCGGGAAGTTCGTCTCAATGTTTTTACAGTTCCTACAATAATATAGGGATACTCACTTACCTGTAGTAAATGCTGTTCAAGAACCGAAATTAGAGGATATGAAAAAAAAAATGGACTTGGCGGGATTCGAACCCACTATATACGCCCCACCGCTGTTCAAGAAGTCAGGGAAAATAGAAATTGGACAAAGCGTAAATAAATAAACAAAATTACGATTTTAATTTTTATTTTTCCAACTTACCTCATGTGAGTGCCCATAATGTTTAAAAATTACTTGTAAACCTACATTTTTGACATTTTAATATACATATATTTTGGTATACTGTTTCCTTATATTAATTTTAAAAATAGGCCATGAAAAAATCCTTTCAAGTTTCTAGCATGGAATGGAATCGTCACCATATGCTTGCCTTAGCTCCTCATCAATTCTCTCTCGCAGGATTTTTTGTTGGGTGGTTTGGCAGCGTGCTATATGGTCCAAATCTCCCTAAATTTTTTATGCCCATTTTATGTGATTTAGTATCTAAGGACACGGGACGCTGGGCGCTCCCCTTGTAACTACTGTTTTAATAGGAGGCTTTTTATGGGCTCACTACTTGACACGTTCCCATTAAGCTGGGAGACCCCTTTTTCACCGGGAACCTAAGTTATTGCTTTGCTAGTGCCTTAGTAGTGTTCTTAGGTTAAATGAAATCTGACATTATTTTAACAGATGTTGATGCTTCCACAGTTGATTTTGTATTAGTGGGAAACTTTTCCGCTCTCGTATTTCCGTAGGGGATATTTATGATGTTTTGTCACTTGATTCAGAGTTTCTCAGCATGAAAGATTTTTTTGTTTCTAATCTATTTTCTTCTTTATCTTCAGCATTGCGCTTGGGAACCTTTTTTCAATTTCATTTGAGAATGGGCCGCATAACAGATTTGATCGAATTTTGCTGTAATTTTTGTACCAGTGTTTTGACTGCCCATCCCTAGTTTGCCGCTCGCTGTTAACGCACTGTGGAATAAAAGTTTGAATGACTGTCCCATCAGCCCTGTGGTAGGCTCTGTCAACACCAACCGAGCTAAAATCCTGGCTGGAAAAAAATATTTCGTCTGACAAGGCGAGCCTTTTGACCAAAACAATGCTGGGGGACCTATTGTCGAAATAACAATTAGGCCAGCTAAAACCATTCAAAGCCTTATGATAACGTGAAAAGACACGTGTTGCTTCCTTTTCTCCCCGGCGCATGAAATATTGATGTAGATTCCCTGAAATCTACAAAATGTTTCCCAACAATGATGAATGATGGTTTTACGCTGGAAGCAGTGAATAAAATAACTCTGTTAGTTCAGCTCTGATTTTTTTTATTATTATTTCTTGTGTGAAGAAATACTCCGAATATATTGAATAGAGGAAATAAGGAAGGTAAAATTCTTGGTGCGTCTTTGATGGGAGCAGAACGTGTCGAGATACTTTTTTTAACTTTTTCTCACAGTGCTTCGAGCAGATTGCATGTAAAAGTTAAATTAATAACAACACCCAACTTTGTCGTGTCATGTTTTTTCAACGAGTTTTTTTACGGGGAGAGGTATTTTCCTTCATTTATTTTCTTAGGTTCCGTAGAAGGTTTTATATGAAGTGTTAGCAGAAATTAAAGCTAACTCAACGCTGAGTTTCTTTGATTTGATCAATGTTAGGCCGTCAACCAGCTGTAACTTATGAAGGATGTTTATGCAAATATTGGAATATTGAAATTACTTACTTACTAGCCAACGCCCAACCTTGGCAGTTTCGTCATTTGGTGACGCGCTGACCAGTATCTCATTGCTGTCTCCCGAAAGATGTCGTCCGTTTGGTCTTCTACCAGGGCTGGGCACTCGGGTAGATGTTCATACTTTACTTGTGTCTTGCAATCGAAATTAATGGACAGGTATCCCATAGGCTATATCAGACCAATTAGACTTAGTGGGAGCTGACTCATCTGAGTCTGTGAATAATCCAATGAGCATGAGCTGAGCCCAGTCATGGAGGTCTTCGAAAGTTTTGACAAAGGACATGTCCTGACACGAGCAGCGATTTGAATGGGGGCCCAAACAAAAACAGACAACATCACCTTCCTTTGAAAAGAAGGAGCTTTCAACAAAGGGGCAACCGTTTAGAATTAATTGAAGGAGAACGATAACGCAGTTGATGCACAAAGGACCGGTCGCGGGGCTGGCAGTACCAGCATCTTTTTCTCCTCCCTTTCAGCTTCTGCTTTTTTGTTTCTTTAATATCAACTCTACTGAAAAAAACCTTTCATTGCATTTCATATAGTTAATATACCCATCTACTGGTTCCGAAATATCTACTTTGTATTTTTGTTAACAGCATGAGCGCAAGATAACATGATGGGGGCTTTTGGGTTGCCTAACAAAGCCGGTAGCATTTTTTTTTTGCGCGTGGGTCGCTACTGGGAATTTGCACTAAGTATGTGGAAGACCATTTTGACCAAGAACATTTTGGGTTTGGTATTAATACACGAATTGTCTATTTCTGTTAAATTCTTTGTATCTCAACTTGTTTTATTAATCAGCACTCTGACAGTTCAAAGTACAGTACTGCAATATTACGTCAGACACGCTCCGACCTGATGTGCTTGTATACTCTACAACTGGCTTAAAATACAAATCTGTGTTCATAGTATGCACTTGTTTATGCCAGTAAAATGAATTCATCAGAAAACACTTCTTTTAATATGTACTCCGTACAAAACCCTCTCGGGTGGCTATTAATGTTAGACACGGTCGATCCGGCTCTGGCTGGTCAGGGACTCTAATTTTTGTATTGTATTGTATTCTACTATGTACAAAACGTAGTTCCTTACAAAAATATCCTCATTTTATTCTCTCACCTCATTGGCCAGTGTACCCTGGACTTGGTTGCGAATCCATCCAAAAATGTTGAAAAATAAGCACCAATCAACAGTTTTTTTTTTAAAATGGGTAATCTGCTGCTTGGCGTTAGTGAGCTGCGCTGCTGACGTCGCTGTCTCAATTAGGACATTGAACGTCACCAATCAACCTGTCGGCAAATGGCGGGCGGGAAGGGGTGGCCCATTCCTCATTCCTGCTGCCCCAAGCTCTTAATCCTGAATTACATCATCGCGAGCTTTATTGGTTAACTCGTAATTTCAACTGTTATTGCAGCATTTTTGGGTAGTTTCCTGCAGCTGTTTAGCTATGATTCTTATTATGATTCTGTTAGTGGTATGAAGGATTAAGATGCAGGTATTGACGATGTGTTAAATAAATACCAATTTGTATTTCTAGTTGCCATTATAACAATAATATTAACTTTGATGGCAAGCTGGTACTTATACGAGTCTCTACAAGTCATGCGATCGGAGACGTGTTGTAACTCAACACGGGTGCTAGCCTACAGAGGCGGCTGAAGAGGTAAATCGGATACATTCATTAAAATGTTAGTATGCTATTAACCTTTTTTAAAATAGAAAAAAAAATACAATTACAGTAATTGAAGGTAAATGCTTCAAAAAAGTTATCTAAGCACTGACATTAGCATCTTGGAACGTTTTCCTTATTCTACGATATTGTCAAATAAGTATTGCTATTTTCGTGGTTTATCGAAACGTGTGCCTAACAGACTCATTTAAAATTGATTGGCTTCGTTGAAACGTATAACTGTAGTTATTAGTATTTAAGACAGTTTTTTTTAAATAATATATTTGATTTAATTTAGTTTTACTTATTGTTAGGGGGACCCTCGAAATCACTATGATTATGCTTCATGTAAATTGCGACAATCACTGCTAATTGTACTACATATTACGATATTGATTATTCAGACGAGTTCCTAGTGTCCATACATTTTAACAAAGGACGTGATTAGTGACTTCGTTTATAAAATTACATCTGCTTGTTTGTTTAGCAGACGACAACCGTGTTGAATTTATTATATACGCAAGACATTATTAAAAATTACGCAAATGCGTGAACCTCGGTAATATTTTTACGAAGTTAGCGTAAACGGGGGGAGGGGGTTAAATAGATTAAATGTTATGCTTCTATTGTAAATAAAATTAGGCCCTGTTTTTCGAGGCATACTATTAAGCAGGGCGGCTATCAAATATTAAAACTGTCACGCTCTGCGTGATATTCAGCTAAACAGATTAACTAGAGTGAGCCATGTTTTTGCAGTGCAGGGTTTACAAAGTTTTGTTTACCTTAAGCGTACAAATTGTTTTGCAGTAGAGTTATGTTCCCACACGAATCAAAAATGTTAATTCATTTCCAATCACATTATTAGAAATTGGTAGCATGTTCATTGGTCTGATCTTGATAATAAAAATAAACACATTAGCTAGGCAATATTCCGCACGCAAATGTGGCCTATGAATTATTTAATTTGATGCTGATGGGAAAATCTCTTGGGGGTTAAATTGTTATGGATTTTCTTGTCCCTGGACGCAGTTCATCAGCATGCCTGCATGCATGATACTCTGCTTGTTATTTATTATAGATTCATACTTATTGATTAGTTGTCAGGGATGACTCTTTCCTGTACATTGACTGTTTGGTGTAAGATAAATTATTTTGTATTCAAAGGTAAGCTAAGGTAGGTTGGAACTGCAAATAACTTCAATTTCAGTTTGAGAATGGGGTTGATCAGCCTTTTAGATTCTACCTTTATCGTTTTCTTACGCGAGAAGTTTGTTGGTGTAGATTTAGATAGTGTTGTAAGTCCTGGAAAATACTCGCGCGTAGTGTAGATTGAGGGTACCCGAAACCCATTAACGAATAAGGAAACTTAGAATGTTAAGAAAAAGGAAGATTTGAAATTGGGTGTTGCTGGCAATTTGCATCAGAATTATTTTGGAAGTAATTTCTCCACCACGGCACTTAAGTGCTATTGACTTAATTTGTTTTTCTTTTATCCTTGACATAACGTCAGATAATAAATAAGTTTATTAGGCTACTAGAAATAAACTTTCATTTTTAAGCAGGAATTGAAAAAAAGACGCGGAAAATGTTTTTCGTAGCAATCCTGCAAATTTATGATTATGTAACCTTTCTGATTGTGCGCAAGTTTTTATGGGAATCCCCCTGCTGAACTTGTAATGCTTTTGAATTTTGGCGATCACTGGCTTTAAAGGGCACGCTCAATGAACCGGCGCCTGGCTGGGGAGCTAACCCCGTTACGGACAGAAAACTGCGGAGATATTAGGTAATAGAATCAACTTGATTCCAATTCCATTTGCCGGCCGTTAAGCAAATTAACTCGAACGCCCGGCGTTTTTTGCTGGACATTGCCGGATCATTGCCTCCTCCTACCTTGCGTTCTGCGCTCTTTTATTTGATTTTGTGATCTCTTTCATATTTTATATTGAATTATTGTACTGAATTTCTGGAGTTTATCGTTTATATTAGGGCATCGTCATAAGTTCAAATTTCCTTGCTTGTGATTTTTTTTTTTCGTGCTGTGAAAGATAATTACCCAGAGTGATAATCAACTGTGCATTCTCAATAACCAGGCTGCATTCATGAATTTATTTATTCTCTACGTAACGCTGTTGAATTCAAAGGCAAATACAATACAACATAAAATTATAGTCCCTGACCAGCCAGAGCCGGATCGACTGTGTCAAATGCAAATAGCCACCCAAGAGGGTTTTGTACGAAAAAAGGAGGAGGCACATAAATAGTCCAGCTCCTGGGGTCGTACTCATCCAAATTATATAGTGAGGCGTCAATAAGTCTGCTCTTAATGTATGTTCTGAAACAAGCTGGATCCAACTGACTTACTAAAAATGGTAGCTTATTGTAAAGCCTGTGCAAGTATCGGATAAGAATCCCTCAACCAACTTATTTAGACGACACCTAGGCATATCAAACTCTTTCGCCGATCGTGTATTATAAGAAAGCACTGTACACCGAGCTGGCAATCCAGGATTCATCTTAACATTCATGTCTATTTCACTTTCTGGTGAGTGGAAACATCTAGCGGCCTTTCACCACCGAGAAGAGACCACATGGACTTCCACGACCTTTGGGTGTGCACCAGCTGTGGCGTCAGTTTGGCAGAATACTGGGCCCAGAAACTATGAGTCTCTACCCCGGTCTCGAAAAACAAACAAACTTCTTGGTATTATATATTGTTAGCAATTGCATTTTCAATAAAAAATTCATGGTCACATTTATTTGTCTGAAACGTGTGAAATAAATTTCTTGAAAATGAAATCAGTTAATTTTCCTTGAAATAAGTTGTTGGAATCTTGTAGGGGGTTGAACCAAGTGGTGGGAACTCATGCAAACTGAGCAAGATTGCGTGTAACTGGTAGGCAGGCAATGCTTGGGACGCGTCTGGGGAGTCGCTTCATTAGCCCGCAGTTAAATCAAGTCCCACTTAGCAGTAATTAGCCCGTTTAAGTATAATGCAGCCAGTCAGGCGACCGCCGTCTACCTACGAACTTCTCCGCACAGTCTAGTGTTTGGCCTTGAACTTGGTACAGTCTATGTAAAAATTAATATATATTTATTATCGGTGCCGATGAGCTCGCCCGTGAAGGATCAAGCAGTTGAACCAGCCTTGGGCGTCTCAGGAGCCACAGTGAAGAGATCTGTTAACAACTATCTGCAACATAGATTCGAAAGCTTCTGGACGCAGGTGCCGAGGCAGACCCACTCCAAAGACAATATTGCTAGACCCTCGGAACACTCATCTAAAGTGCTACTTTCTATGAGTAGGTTTAGTATAAAAACAGTAGTCGCGCTTATGACAGGCCACGGACTGTTCCTAGAGCACCTATCAAAAATAGGCGTCCGGCAGCCATTGGAGAGCAGACTGTCACCGTTGCAGCTTGGAGGAAGAAACAGCCACGCACATCCTCAAGCACTGCTCATCTCTGTGTCGCCTTTACATTAAATTCAACCTATTCCACGTCCGCGAGGTGCATGGGTTCGCAAAAGAAGCCCGTCTGATGGGACATTTCTAAAACTTTTCTTCTTCTTAGGGTTACAATCTTAGCGATTGGTTGGCAGCAACTCCCTGCATATCGTCCTTTTAGATAAGTGTTAAATGGTGCTCTATGGACTTCATGCGGTCTGCGGTCACCTATTTGTCATAATAATAATAATATTATCGGTGTTGAAGTTACGACCCCAGCCACTGGGTTTTGTACAGCTGTGAGATTAAGGCAGATGCCAATGCTCTGATTGGCTTGTGATTACCAAACCTTGTCACTGTGAGCCTGAAATTTCTATTAAAAAGCCTTTAGGTTACTGTATGTACTGGAAAGGTAAAGCAGTGGTATGGACTCCGACTTTGACCTAAAAGGTTGTTGGTTCGAGCCTACACTATAGCTTCATTTTCTGGCCATGCTTCGGAGGGCATGGAAAGCCGTCTGAGTGAAAGAGAGGGACGTTGCAATTACGCATAATCTAGGGTTAAAAATGTAAACAAGACAATTTTAGAATGCTAAGTGCTACTCTAACGTTGTTCTGTTAACATTTTTATCCCCCAGTTAAGTTTTTATTAAACGGCATAGTTCCCCTGCGGTATACTCGACCTTACATCCACAACTGCTGAATTTGACGTGATATACCGTAAGAATACAACAGAAAAACGGTCTACAGCTTACGAGTTTTATGGTGCAGATTGTAGACGGCTTTGTAGATGCTGATAGTATGCACGATATACGATCTGTAAGTCAATGGCCTTCGCATATCTTCCAATTTAATGATTCTATCAATTAATTAAATGCACATGTTAGAAGTTAAATTAGGTCACAGACGCTGTTGTAAGACTGGGAGGTTATTGTTATCCTGTGTACCAGAAAAAAAATAAAACTGTTAATATCATGCTAGTATTACTTCAGTATTATTCAGCATACCACAAGTTCAGCATTATTATGCTACTAGGTACATAGATATACAACCGCTACAATCACCCTCACGAGGATTTTCTCATACTTGGTTAAGTCGAGCTAACACCGGTTGAAATGTCATTGGTAAGTATGTCTGAGCTTGTCCATTGGCCCTTGTAGTCGGTGTGGGTTGACATCGAGGAGTGAACCAGTTTGCCAATGGCTAGAAACTCAATCGGAAACAATCATTTCCAATTACCGATGGGGTCTTTGACAGAGCAAGATTCAATTCAACTACAAGTGGGCCTCCGTCCATAAAAAGTTCTTCTTCTTCTTCTTCTTCTTCTTCGTCCGGTACTCCTCTGCGCCGAGGAATATATTTATAAATTAAAAATTATACCCTTGTAATACAAATAACCTGTGTCGGGGGCTCGCAGAGTAAACGCTATAGATGATGCAACATGTTTTCTATTTCTCGTCTGTGTTAGCAAAAAAACTAAGTTTCAATTTCAAGTAAGTTTCACACCATTTAAAATTATAAGTTAACGTAAAAAGTAATTATAGTAAAGTAAGTTTTAAAGATAAATTTTAAAGCGATGTATTTTAATTAAAAGCCAATTTTTATTTTCGTTTTTATTTCTCCTATTTTAGTTAATTTTTTAAGTTGTATGGGAAATTCATTAAAATCAATCTTAATAATAATAATAATAATAATACCTCCCGAGACTGACATACCGTACGCCCATTACAGTACATACAGTACGCATTTTAACAGTCTTCCACGAGACATCCAAAGAATATAGGCACATCAACTGAACATATTTCAGAGACGTTTGAAGACACAGTTTGATGCAATAGCACCGACAAGTGTAGACTAGACAGTTACATATAAAATACAGCAGATTATCTCACAATATTCAGATACTCATAGTCATAGGCTATGTTAGGACAGATTTTCTGATTGTAGAACAAGGCCCTACAGCATAGATTTTTTTTTTTATACACGGCAATAAAGGTGAATTAAAAATTGTTTGCTACTCTATTACTGCTGATATTAGTCATGCTGATTGACATGACCTGAAATTTTTAAATTGAAATGTCCTGCTGCCAATACTGCCTGGGTGAATTAATTAGTTAAGAGCTAATCGGAATGTTAAAAATTCGTCCGAATATTTATTCTAATAAGAACAATTTCCTTTATAACTTTCTATTTATTAAAACAATTTTATGCTGTAAAGTTATCTTGATAAACCGAATATCCGAAATAAAAAATTTCAATTAAATTATAATATTAGGGTCGAGGTTAGTTCAAATTACAAAATGACTCAGAGAGGAAGAAGGGTTGCTGATGAAGCTATCGATGGGGTGCGGAGAAGGGCTGCGGCCTTCTCGAATTACGCACATAAAAATGGGGCAATTTAATTCACAGACAGGTTGCTTCCCCCCCCCCCTCCCCCCTCCTTACCAGTCAGTAGTAAGAGCTTCAACCCCTGTGCTGTGTCAGATGCAAACTGGAGATATGGTAAAACGGGTTCGATTAATTTTGGATTGGTTGTTGTTTTAATTTAAAATTGCAAGTAAAGCTGCCTACGTGACGTTACCCGAACCCTTTCAAACCCCTTTCTATTTTTCTTTTACCTGTTTAATTGTTTTTCAGTTTTCTTTCACTGTCCTTTTTAGTCGCATTGATATCAGTTTTAATTTTGATTTCGCGATAAAAACATACTACTTATTATATATTTTATATTTTGTTATATATTATTTATATATATATATTTTATAATATTTTTATATTTTGTTATATTTATATATATTTATATTTTGTTATATATTTTATTATATATATACTTGGCTTGTTGGTACATCATAGGGAGGCTCTTCCCCCGTGGTGAAACTATTATCAATTTTGACACTTGTTATTTTGAATTGTGTTTGTACTGAATATCTGGTGTGTAAGCTTCGAAGGTTAGTTCTATATGTTAGCGTTAGATGATCCTGATATCCCGTAGACCCTATGGTAGTGTCCAATTTCCCATCGTCCCTACACTTGTAGAGCCTCATACCAACCGTCTCCAAGGTACAAATTGCCATAACAATTGCCAATCCTCGCTGGAAGGCTATGAAGGTTTCATTTATTCTTCAAATTCATGGTATACAGTATGTATCGTCAGTTCAAATAGTATATCTAGCAGCACAAAAAGTCTCTGAATTTGCAAAAGTTGCAAAATAACTAGGCATAATTACAACGTTCATGGTATTTCCTTTCATCCGACTAAATGAAAGTTAAATTAATTTTAACTTGCTAGAAGTTCAAAAGGTTGAAACGTATTATTCATATTTTTCTGCATGCTTACAAATTACAATAGCGATGAAACGCTTCGGGGACTCATTTATGTCTTTGTAACCGCTATTTTCCTTCATATGGAAAACATTATTTCCCCCCGAATTTTTGGGCATTGGGTTAAAAATGGTGAATTTTTTGGAGTTTATTGTTAGTCTGAGATCGTTTCAAAATGTTAAGGGTTAAAAGTGGCTGGAGTATTAATAATAATAATTGGGAGGACAGCCACGTTTTACGTTTTTCTAGAGGACAGGCGCCCAGAACTTAATTAGCAACTTCTGACGTGGAACTGTGAGAGCAAGTGTGGAAACACATTTACCAGTGTCGTCTCTCTTTGCCATTGCCTCAGTATATTTATTAATTTCGTAAATTGTTCAAATTAAACTCGTCGGTTAACTTAACTAAAATATTCATTAATTGTCGAATCCTATGATTTTTGCTTCTCTGTAGGTGATAAATAAGTTAGCATTAGAATTTTTCCACAGAAACAGACTTAATGTCAAAATTTATTGCAAACAGTGTAGACCTGGGTAATTTTCCTCTTAACTGTAAGTGCGTGTGGGGTTCAGATGTTTTTAACTAATCAATTCCTCGTGGTACAGCCGCAAAGATATGAAAATATCATATAAATTATAAATTTTTGTTGTAACTTTGCATTTTCGCACCTGAAATATTATTACTCTGTAAGTTATAAAAATGCGATAGAGTGCACTTAACAGATTTTATAGAATAGTCGTCTTGTAGATCATTCGGATAATTAGTCTGTTTTGTTTGAAAGTTTGTATATTTAACACATTTTTCATATGACTATTTTAATTGAGGCTGTGGAACGAAAAACTAATTAATTTCGTCAAAAATACAGGGGCATCATTTTTTTTTAAACAGAATATTTCGAATTCTCTGCGTGTAACAGCCACATTTAAAGGCTCCGATTGCTAATTTGAAAAACAAACTCTTCTCGTAAACAGCGTCATACGCCCGAAGTTGGTTCAAAGAAATTAGTAGAGTAAATAGTTTGGTAGCCTACAGGGATTTGTGTCACTCATTTTCTAAAAAGGCTTGACATTTTTTTAAAAATGAAAATTAGGATACTTTATTTGATAATTTCAGAAACAACAGCCTGCCTTTCATGCGATAATAGAATCACACGTGGAGGTCATAACTGCTTAAATTGGGTAGAAAGGTTTGAAGCTGCCTTTCCCAATAACAAGTCTTTAGACAGTAATTTGTACTGTTTGCGGTTCACATGGCTGAATGATATTAACTCTCAAGTTTCTGAGCATTGAAAGTTTTGGCTTAGCTGAAACTCTGAGCCAACGGTTGTAGTTTTGATTCTGGTAGATTGCTTGGTGGTTAATGCATGATCGAAGGCTTCCCTGGAGGGCGTATAGCACTTCCTGTCTTCTCCAGTTACTCCCCAGTGCAGACCTCCTGCAAATGGATTTGCCTTTGGGGATGTTGAAAGTATCCTATTCAGAACCAGTCGCTTCACCCTTATCAAATCAAAAGTATTTGTTTACCTACACTATTTAATAAAGTGGTTATGATTGTTGCTTCAGTGAGTTTAGTAAATAAATAATGGCTTTTTGTTCTATTACTATACCAACCCTCTCTTACACTCAACTAGGAAGGCCCGGAACCACCTGTTTTACATGCCGTCCGAAACATGGCCAGAAAATGTAACGCGTGTGGGACTCGAACCAAAAACAACCTAAATATAAAAGAATAACTTGTCCCAGAATAAGTGTAAATTATCCTAAACAAACCCCAATGAATGCATGTAAATTGACATGCAATAATAATAGCGAATTAAAAATTAAAGTCTAAAATTGTTTGGCAACAGAGATTAATTGCTGTTGATTGTTGCATATGCTAGACGCAGGCGGAACATTTTTTTATACTATTGGGTCCAACAGTTGAATGTTGTCTGCTTCGCAGCAGGTTAGTTTCATTACCGTATTTGAATGGTTTAAATAATTCCGTGGGTAAGTTATTAATTTCCGTTGGTGCTAACCCTGCTATTTTGCCGTTTAATAATAACATTTTATTCGGTTCAAAATATAGACATAATAATTTTAGAATAGCACTTAGCATTCTAAAAAATCATTTTTTGAAATGTTTGACCCAAAATAAGTTTTTCTTTTAAAATTAAATGCCATAGTAGGCACGCTGCAGCAAGTACTAATTTTTAAATAGAATTTATTGTTCTACCAATTTTGGGCAACTTCGACCATCCGTCGGACGATCGAAATACAGAGAATTGAGTTAGCCTGTTCTTTGGGATAGGGTAAGGGCGGTATGAGCAAACCGTTCCTTTAGCGTGTTTAGTTTGTGGACAATTTTTAAAAATTCATTTTAATGATAATCCATTAATTAACTAAAAGTTTTCAATTATAAAATTCAACTTAAAATGAAGTTAAAGAGAATTCTATTGTTTTATTTTATTAACAGGCAGGGATTGATGGGAAATTGCTAAGTAGCATAATATTGATGGGGAAACATTTCACTGGGTCATTTAGCAGTCAGTTTATTTCGTGAAAATATTTTGAAATCAGTTGACGCAGGCAGGCTTGTGCTTTGTGATTTTATAAAGTGGACTGCCCAGAAAGGAGATCAAAGTAGCTTTTCAATCTTGAAAGTTTTAATCGAGCAGCTTACATCAGACGGTTTTTCTGCTCTCGCTGTCCTTTGACTGCTGATCCCATTGTGCCTTGTCAGCTGCAGGGAGCCGTTGGCACTCGAGCCTCGGGGGTTAGGCTGCACGCTACTCCCCTTTGCTGGCTGAATTATTAATGGCTTATCGTGGAAGGGGGTGTTTTCAGTTTGTTTAGAACGCTTTGCTATTCTCTTAGCCGTTCTCAGCAATTTTGATGCTTGCTACTTAATCGGTGATGACTGTGCCTTAAAAGTTTTTTTTTATACTGTACAAATTACCACCTCTACTACTAAACCATGATTCAGGCTACATTATATTAAAAGGGCATATTCCACCTACGTCAATAGCGAATAGTAAATGTGGTATTGACGTGGTAGCAGACATTTTTAGTATGTCTTTAATGTCTGATACCACGTCAGTACCACATTTACTATTGACTATTGACGTAGGTGGAATAAGCGCCTTAACACTTAAAACGTGTCAATACTGTAATGTTTTGCAAAGCATACTTCGTTGATATTGACAGGCAGGGGTGGGTGGGCTGTTTATTCCCAATTCTGTTAGGCAATCTGCTATTAGGAGCCGAAATTAGAGGATATAGAAAAAACTCGACTTGGCGGGATTTGAACCCACGATCTACGCCTATCCGGGGCGTCGTTTTAACGGCTGGAACACAATCCCTTTCGGTTATAACGAGGAGGTTCCCTCTTCAACTAGAGTGAATTTAATGTCAGTTGTGTATATCATATAATAATGCAATATATTGCAATTAGAAGCTCATTGTACAACGAGGTTGCCCAGAGGCCGTCTAAGGCCCGGTACACACGGACGATTCGAACGCCGGCGATCCGCTGAGAGATTTGTCATAGGAGCAAATGGGCTGGTGATTGGTTGGTGCAAACAGTCTAGTTCTGAACGCACTACAGCAGTCGTGTGTCGAGGGGGAAACTGTGCACCTGGGACAAGTCAGCGACAGGACTTAGCTGAAGTAGACTCTTGGGTTTTGCACCATTCCATTTGCTCTCATTACCTGTATTTCTCCGTGGTTCACTGGTGTATGTACTGTTGTACCTAACTCACACTTACGACTGATCTTGACCAGAAACCGATTGAATGTGGTGTTAATACCTCCTTGTCCCGTTCCTGGAGTATGTCAGTATCGGAGATTAAAGAAAAATTGAAGATTTTTTTTTTTTTTTTTTTTTTTTTTTTTTTTTAACGTGAAACGGAAATTTGAAGTTTTGGTATTTTCAAATACCCTGCGGGTTCGGTTAGGACACCGTGTTATCTTGAATTGTTTGTTTTCAGTTTTAAAAATGGGTTGTAAGGTACATCAGGGACTCCTACCCGAACTTGGTGAAGTGATGCTTGTTACATTGTGTCAATTATCTCAGCTTGTCCATTATCTTTTGTAGCTACTGTAGGATGATGGCGAGGAAACAACGTGCATTATGTCGGAAAATCTATGAGGTCATTGACATTGACCAATGAGCCACTGTGAAAAGTTTTTCAGGACAGTTACTGTCCATGGCCATGCTTCGGAGGGCATGTAAAGCAGGTGGTCCCGGGCCTTTCTAGTTGAGTGTAAGAGAGGGCTTTCTAGCCCTAACTCCGCTAGGTTGGCTTAGTAATAGAACAAAAGAAGTCAATATTTATTTATTTATATTTTTTCTTGTGTACAAATGGTAAACTACCGGTGTAGTAGTAGTGATTTAATTTCATATATTCCTTGTAACTTTCCTTTGACACGTTCGTCCCCACTGTCAAAGTCATTCACTGCACTGGGGACTCAGTCCGGAAACTCAGGAAGTAGCCGCCTCCCGCCATGAATAACTTCCTTGGGCCCTTTCCCAGTGGGAAGGTGGAGGAGACGGGGGAGGGGGGGGGGTCTGCTGCAGACCTAACAAGTCCTGCTGTTTCCCTGCCGACAAGCTTTTTTTTGCACAGCCGCTAAAGGTAATTTACTCTCATGCAATGCTGACATTTTATTATTTTCGTATTAAATTTATTACCCGGAACCGAAGGTTTGGCAAGAGGTATAGGGTTCATTTAAAGGAAGTGCATTTGACGGGAAGTTAACGGTTTTGGATAAATTGACTCACGTGAGCTGGCTGTGACTTTATTTTGGCATAAGTTATGCATTTTTCATAGTGCAGCTGCAATTTCTTCGGCTTTCTTTTAAGGTTAAGGGGGCATACTGTTGGTATTGGTCAACACAATATTAACAAGATATTAACAAGATTAATAGGTTTTAATTTATTTTTATTTAATTTACTACGTAAGTTATATCATTTGGTATCATTGGTAGCGGACTAATTCATACACAATATCATAATGTATTTTAATTGCTATTGTTGTAATTATTTATTGAACTTAATAGAGGACTTCAATTTCACGTATTATTAATATCATGAAGACATGGCAGCACCAAATAGACAAAAGACCCAATGAAATTATGCATGAAATTGTCTTCTTCAACTTGGACTGACAAAATATTTATAGCTTACGTTAGTTATGTAGTAAATTAAATAAAAATAAAATAGAAACTGAGTCAGGGGTGACCCATATCTATGTGTAGGAAAGTGCTTGTAGCCAACCAATTAAATCATTGGGTTTGACGTAATTTCTCTATGGCTACATCTATAACGGGCATTATGGATTTCAATACGAAAGAAACCCATTGGTGGAGTAACTGCGTATAATTTTAAAGTCGTAACGCCGACTGCCGTAGGCAATCTTTGGGCGTTGTTTATTGGAAAAGGGTATGTTAAAACACACTGATTTTATAAGGGTTTATTGCTTTTTTGCTTCCTATTATTATACGTTTGTATAAGGAAAGCTTTGTGATGTCATGACCCCCCTAAATGAGTAAAGTCATAAGATAATAAAAAATGTAAAAAAAAAATTGAATAAAACTCAACTTTTCAACAAACAAATTACCTTTTAAACTTTCATACAACTTGTGACCCCCCCCCCCCCCTCTAAATCCCTAAATCCGCCCTTGGTCTCTTCATCGATTTGTGTGCAGGTTATTGCAGTATTTTCAACCTAAATGAGCTATGATGTGTACTATATATTTCGTATGAATTAGGTCGAGTTAGCGCTATTCATAGTAATCATACATAATTTTGGTGGCTATAAAAAGGTTTTCTGATAAAATGCAGTGTTGTTGTTGTTGTTGTTAAATATGCAGTAAAATATCTCTTAAGACCGAGCAGACTCCACCGCAGACCACTAATTTTGACAAGGTCTGTGCAGTGTGCTCTAACGATAACGTGTAGTGGCAAGTTGAATGGCCGCTACTCACGCACGAGGAATCACACGTGGAGCCGCTCTACACGTGCATTAACGCTCTCCATTAGCACAATCTAACTAAGGCGGCCTATTCCACCGACGTCGGTTTTCATTGTGCATGTGCATGACGTGGTAGCAGACATCACTAATAAGTCTCAACCATATTATAAATTAATTTATAATAGATAAGTTAAGTATCTACATTATAGTCTCCTTAAAATATAGCAAAGACTTATTAAATTAATAATGTCTGCTACTACGTCATGCACATGCACAATGAAAAACGACGTCGGTGAAATAGCCTCCTAAGGGAACATTTCGAATCGTTCCCGTACTTGCTCGAGCTTGCGCATGTTACAATGTCAATGGTAAGCATGCCCATTGGCACTTGTAGTCCGTGTGGGTTGTCAAATGAAATCGAGGACTGAGCCAGTTTGCCAACGGCTAGAAATTCATTTAGAAACAATACATGTTGGAAAACCGATGAGGTTGTTGACAGGGCAAGACTCAATGGGCCGACGTCCATAAGAAACCCTTTAGTAATAATAATAAAAAGAAAGATTTGAAAATTATTGTCTAACTTGAGGAAAAACATAAAAATTTTGGAAACTGGCCATGAATTGTTGAGATTATTTATTTAGTTACGTATTTACTGACGAAAGCCCTCAAAATATGGACAATTTTCTTTCTTTCAAATATGGTCCTTCCTACCTACTTACGAAGCATTGTCATTATTTGAATAGAAGAGAGGAAACAATTTATTAGAGTTACCCTTGGTGTCAGTTATCAATGGTTGAAGCCATTGCAGCAGTATCTTGAATAGTCACTGATAAATCCCTTTTCAGACAGGTATTAATCCGTCTTGTACCGAGATTGTCAGTTTAATTTACCTCACAATCTATTTACTCCAGAGTTAGGAATCGGATGGTAAAGATTGATTAAGAGTTTCTGCATGCATAAATCACTGTGAGACCTCCGATCTCCGAATGAATTAATTCCTAATAGCTGCTAAATGCTCACTAAAAGAGGTGTTTATCACTGAACTGTTCAGCAGGAATAAATCATGAATTTATGTCGTTTCTCTTTATTAGAGTTTGGTACTGATGCGGGGTGTAGAGTGGTATTATTTAAAGAACCGGTCCGAGTTCACTCGAACATGCTTTCCAATTTATCAAAATTATTAGATAGATAAAATTAGTAATTTTATGGCAAATATTTTTCCTATGGTTAAATTTCCGATATCTCGGGGGGGGGGGGGGGTGGTTGTCCACCTGACGTCACTGGAAGTGAGGTAAATTGGTAAATTCTCGATAGGTCAAACAAACACATTAATTACCACACAGCAATAATGGCAGGGCATGCAATGCATTTGAGCGCGAATTTTCTATCATTTTTTTCAAAAAATAATTTTTTGGGCAAAACCAAATATTTTTTTGGGAAAGCAACCTATCCGGTTTCGTTACTCAATTTAACACCTAAAACATGCTTGAAGGTAGAAATCATCGATTAGATTTAGATTAGATTAGTAATGGGGCGATGCTGCTACTTGAGCTTGGCTCACTTTGACCTTAAAGATCTATTGTGAATCCCCGTACTTTTAGTCCTGGTCAGTCAGCAGGTCCCGTAAAAACCTGCACAACTGCCCAGGGGCCAACTGGCAAGCCTCCCTTGGTGATAGAAACCAAGAGGACGTTGCTAGCAGCCGTCTGTTCTTTACTGCCGGACACGAGCAGATGATATGCTCAGCAGTCTCAGCCTTTTCTTTGCAGAATCGGCAGGTGTCATTCAAGACTTTACCCATGTTCTTTAAATGGTAGTTCACGTGGCAGTGTCCTGTGAGTGCACCTGTAAGTACCTTAAGTTCAGGCTTGCTGAGGTTCAGTGCTTTGGCGGTATAGCTCTTAGAGTGAGTGAGGAATATTTTTGATCAGAAATCATCGATAGAAAGGTTTCGCATTTTTTAGTCATTTTTTCATTAAAATTTAGTTATTTTTATTTTTTTACCCCCAGAAGCAAACTATCAAGGGGCAAGCGACCCCCCGCATTTTGTCAACATTAATAACGACTACAATCTACGAGAATTTAAAAGAAATCGTTGGAGCCGTTTTTGAGAAATAATTTTTTTAGACGTTTTTTTGGAGTTTTTTGAAAATAAAACCCCCCCAAATTGAGTTAGCCCCAAAAAAAAATGTTCCCGAGGTATGATTTTTGTGAACCTACATGCCAAATTTCACTCAAATCCACTGAGTAGTTTGCCCGGAAATCGACGAACAGACCGACAGACAGACATTTTGTAAAAACCACTTTTTTGGGTTCCTGGGACCTCAAAACGTGTAAATCCGTTGAAATCTCGGAATCGAAAATTTCGACCATCACAAAGCTTTCCTTATACTACGTATAAATTGGAAAGCAACAACAAAACAGCAGTTTGTCAAGTGGTGTTCGAATAAATTTACTAAATTGTTTGACAATACTTATCGAGTTTTTCTTGCACAAAAATTCATTTATTTTTTGCGTCTCAAAACTGTTCAATGGTGGGGGATGTCGTTAAAATTCTTTGTTATGAAAATAATATTCTGTCTATCCCCGAATCAGTTGTACTACGGGTAAGCACCCACAAAAAAATTTATTATGGCGTACTAGACGAACGACTAACTACATATGTGATTGTGGATTGTGAAGTTGGCGAAAATAATAATAATAATTGTGTATTGACCAGAAATTTGACAAATACATTTAAGAGAAAATAAATACATTTCCGACAGTACATCATTGACGTAAGCCCATATAGCCCAGAAATGAAAAGATTTTGGAAATTGTGTTAGGATTGGATATAGAAGGAAATTTAAATATTGCGTGAAATGTCTGCTTTCATAATTACCTTGGAGAAGATACCAGCACCTCATTAAAATTACTTTCGAGATAAACGAACGGATTTTGAAACCTTTTTCCTTCGAAAAAAGGTTTTGTGGTTGTTAGTGTTACTTGCATTTACGTGTAAATGTGGGCATCAAACTATTAAGCTTGTTAATTATCGTTAGGCGCTACCTTAATTTTTGTATGGACAGTTATTTTATAATTAACACGAGTACTTACTTAGGTAATGCAAATAGTACGCAATCTTGGAGCTGGGCGAAGAAATGCATTTAGAGCACTTATTTGGTGCTTTCTCACTCTCTGTCTCTTCATCACTTACTCTATAGTTATTTACAGTACACTGCCCCCTTCCCGTGGATCACTCCACAGTAGGCTGGTTTATACAGTTATTTAAATTGATACTTAAGTTGTAAAAACTATTTTTGTGGGCTGTTTTTTTTTCATGAACTTGTTAATTCGGTTAAGTTCTGTCGTTTCTCGGAAAACCCCGTGCACCAAAACTCAAGAAATCCTCGCAATACTATATATATAATATATTATATGAAATAGTCCTCTGTTAATTAATTGAACTGGCCAAATCTTTATAACTTAAGTATAAGATTAAATAAAAAATATAAATCAACCGATTTTGGAGTGATCCAGGGGTGACCAATGTCAACGATCAGTTTCCTCTTAAACAAAGTAGCAAAACATCATACGCTGTCTTACTTCTCGGAGATCATCTCTCAAACTGCTAAAAACAAGAATAAATAATTACTTCGATTCGCACGCCTAGCTTGTGACTGTTAAGTGCAATTCAACGGATGTTTCCTCTTACTATGCGGCAGTGTGAGAATACATCCTGTTAAAATAATTTTTTTTTAAATGAAACAATTACATATCTCTCACTTATTGAGTGTGAAAACGTGTGAAACCTGTGTACAATGGTACTCGGAGGAAAATTTAATTTAGTAAAGTGCTAACTTATCCATTAAATCATGAAGATTGTTTATTGTGGTCCAAGGCCCCGAGACTTCTCCGTTTCAATATTTGCACGTGGAAAGAAACTTGTGCAAAGACCCGTAGTAATTAAAAGAAAGGCAAACAGCGACACAGGCATAGCTCTGGTGGCTCCGTTTAAGCTGAGCTCAAGTAAACGAGATTAAAACTAATTGAAAATGATAAGGAACTAAGTTTATGGATGTGTTCGACGCTCCAGGGAAATCCCCCAGTTTTCCGGGACCACCCCCATACCTTCGCGATTTAGTCCCAGACTAATAATTTAAGTTGTTTGCCGCGTATGCTAATGTGGATAGACTACGAGTTCATGGATTTCTCTGCAACTTGCGGCTTGTAGTTTTTAATCAGTTGAACTGGTGTTCTTACGATTCTCCACAGCCTGTGTTTTTTTTTCTTCTGATTACTTAACAGAATGTACCTTTCCATTTGGTAAACACTGTAAACATATCATCAATAGTGTTGTAGAAATATTGGAATGTTTACATACGGGTTTGGAGCCTACTGCTTTATGTCTCCGAGACATGATGCATCTACGAAAAAGACCAAAAGTGGGAAGCCTTCACAATGTGATGCTATAATAGAAGAATGCCAGAAATATCATAGAGAGATCATATCACAAACGCATTAATCAAAACTGTAATAATCTTTGATTATTGACTCTTTCCTTATTTAAAACATACCTGATAAAAAGAAACCTGCTAGTTGCTGGGCACATGAAGATATGGGCAAAGAAATGGCTTGCCTGGCAAGTGACGCGTCGTCACAGTCACAAAAAGTTGGTAGTGGTACGTATTAAAAAGATGAGGTAAGGGATGTGGGTCACCTCCTAATTAGTAACCCTCATTTTTTATTCCAGAAGGCTAGAGTAGATGCGCGTAAATATTAAAAATTCCTCTGGATTTCTTTATAATGCCTGTGTCACGTTTGTATATTTTTCGTGGCTTATCTCGCATTCACCGTTTCATTAAAACTTTTTCTACTGGAATGAAGCTGTCTCATTTTTTTTCCAAGGTATTTAGGGATGCCACTGCCAGAGTATGAGACATTTGTCTCAAACCATTCAGGCTGGGGGCTTTAGGTTTTATAATAGAAGTGATTTAAGGTTCGCGGGAAAACTTTCGGGTTAATTAATTATTGAATGACAAGAGGCGTAATCTTAAAAAATGTAAATCTGTTGTTCCATGATTGTTTTTTTTTTTTTTTTTAAATAGTGTGTACATACAATAGAACATATTGTTAACCTTGGCTGGGCTATCTATCTTATTGTAGACAAATTAATACGCTATACATTTTATTTTAAAGTGATCTTTTATAAGAGTGGCACGACAATTGAAGATTCATGCCTGGGTACTCAAGGATATCCTCTATCTTAACAGAGTCTCTAGTTTCGATGTTGTGGATAGCTACGAGTCCGGCAAAACACATTTTCCAGTGCTGTTAAATCTAAGAGCCCCTCATAAATGGAGTAGGGTGACCCAAGAATGCTTCGCTTGTCGCGGGAATCGAACGCAGAGCTCCCTGTTAATATTTGAGAGCTAAGCCGATCTCAAAAGGTGTAAGCCTGTAAAGTTAAATGCACTGAAGAAAGTAAGAATCTCTACAGAGGAAATTAAGCCCAGGATAATTGCTGGGACTTCAGCGGAGACATGTACTCTTGCAGTACTTGTGCGAACATACTGCATTCCACATTACATCTTAACTTAGTCAGCATGCTTTTTATTTGACGGGTGTTCCTGTTCCACTCTGATTGTTAGCTTACACGTAATGGGCTACAGTGGAAAACTTTGGTGTTATCTATGCCTTATGTTAGTTAATAGTATTGCTCTTGAAACTTGGAGTTCTAGCTTTTGCTGTTACTGCTGGGAAGGGTAGATAGCTAGGGATAGTTGTTTGCATTGCTGTGCAGCGCGTTTATCGGAAAATCTTACAGCTTTCTTATTTTATTCAGTTATTTGGTATTGAAATGGTTTTTGAGGTGATGGACGATTGTATGATTGCTGCTAGTCAAGGATATGCAATGTTGGCTTATTTGCCAATTTTGTGCCAGCTGTCGGGGGTCATTTCGTTTATTCCGTACCAATGCAGTGTGTTGCCGTTTCTGGGTTCCCAAAATCACCTTAATAAGCATCGTGTTACCAGTTATCAACTTAAGCAACACTGTCTCTTACGAAAAATAACCAAAACTACATGGATCTCCATGAAATTATTTACAGCACGATTAATAATCAATTAATATGCATGAATTTTCATGAGGCATGAGCAGAAAATTAATTCTTGTTCGGAAACAGTTGTCTTGTTATTCTGACATGAGATGGGTTGGGGATGTAAGTAAAAAATTAACTTAATAATCAACTTGATTAAAAAAATATACGAATGATAAATTTTAATGGTGTAAACATGAAAGGTCATCATAATCATTAAAACCTTAACTAACAGAGATGTCCATGTCAATGCAAGATTAATACATCAGGCAGAAAATTCTTCACAAAAGGTTCCATGCCCCTTTATCGAACACTGAGAGAAATAATGGTATTGACAAAGTTGTTGCCCTTCCCATTTGTTGTTATAAGATAGGTGCTGATATAAATCACGTTTTGGTCATTGTTAACCACGCGTCGTATCGTGATCAAATAATTTTAACACGTGTTCCACTGTCGCCGCGGCAGGAATTCAATAAATAACTTATTGCCCGTTCGTGAACAAAATCAAAAATCTTTGGAGATGAGCTTTTTTTTTGCGCCTCACTGTAGAAAATCTCTGATAGTTCTTCAGTCCATGAAGATTAGGTTTGGTGCTGTTATTTACGCACGTTTGCATGTGCGATAAAACTTGTAAAAACGCAAAAAGTTGTGAACAAAGAGCAGGTTTAAATAATTGATTGGAATAGCTGGGACGCGGCGGATGATGAGGGAAACTTGGGTTGGTTATGCAGGGAGCTCTTCTCGGTCCATCAGTGGGAAGTTTGTTTTTTCATCTTTCACGGAAAGAGATAAAAAATTCAGAAGCAAGAGAAAATTCCATGGATGGAGACATGCGTGTTTTAGTCTGTTATTTTTTGTTTTCCTCCTTTACAAACAGGTATGCGGAATTTTCTCGTAAGACTCTCGGATCCTAAACATTTCCCGAGTTGCGAGGGGGATGGGGGAGCGAGTATAAAATCGCAACATCCTTTCATCTTTCATCGTCTAGCACGTTTCAGGTTCATTGATTAGGATTTTCAATTCAACTATTTCTGCTTCAAAATTTAAAATTGCATTACGATACGTCGGTAGTCGGTATTGGAGAGTGATGTTCTTATTTCTTGGACACTATTTATGTACTCTTGTGCAGAGTCCTGGAGAGATCGTGTTTCTAATGCCTAGGTCCTGTGGTGAATGGATGCAGAGGCCGAGATGCTGCTGACTGTTAAGAAATGGGAACTAACATACTTCGGCTATATAATGAGGACCCTTCTGCATGTAATAATCCACGGGAAGATAAAAGGACTGAGGGCTCCTGGCAGAAGAAGAACATACTGGCTGACAAACCTGAGGCAGTAGTTTGGCAAGAGCATTACTTCCCTTTTCAGAGCAGCAGTCCCCAAGGTACAAATTGTCATGATGATTGCCAATCTTCAATAGAACAGGCATTTAAACACGAAGCCATTCTCCAACAATAGCAACCTCATTAAAGTTTTGAGTAGCTTATGTAGCTTTTTGCTTAAAATTAACTTACATTATTATACTGTTATAATTTTTCAATTTTCCAACAAATTATGTTATTGCCGAAAATAATAATGCGTCACCTGGGATATTTGAAAATTCTTTTAAAAATCTGACGTGACCATCAAGTTTACCCTGATTGATACTTTTTGAGTGGAATTCTTAAAAGTAAACCTTTTACTTAAATTACTTAAATTAGCAAATGTTTCTGAGTTCTGTAAAAAGATGTTTTGCTTAGAGGTGTACTTAGGTTACAAAAGAAATGCTTAAGATTATGAATACTTTCATCTTTTTCTTCCACCTTTTAGCTCATGAAGCAAACTAAGTACGTCATTCTATTAATTCCACTGACTATCTCGGAATCGTGTCACTCTTGTGTCGGAACATCTCATAATACATTTTATACCGAAACTTGAGGTCACCACAAGAGTTGTTCGCAATAATGTAATTCGGTCGCAAATAATAAAATGCTCATTCTAATTGTAACCTCAGACAGTCAAAGGGAAATGTCGCAGGTGTGCAGGAGGATGTGGAGGGAGGCTGGCGAGGAATGCTGATGAGTGTTCACCCTTTTCCACACATTTCTCTCACTTAGAAAGCTCGACTTCAGTCAGTGCGCATGCTTACTTCTTGTCTCACCGTTTTGTTTAAGCATATATTTTATTTAAGACGCCTTTTAAGCACGCTTATTATACCATAGGTTTGTAATTTTACCATTATCATATATCCATTTACTTACTTTTAGTGATTATTTCAAGTTGGTTTTTTTACATTTTGTTTTGTTTTTTGATTGCAGGTAAGGAAAGTGTATGCACTACAATTATTTGCTTGATATTATACAAAGATAAAGCAAATGCTTTGTCGCCCGACGTCCACACAAAATCTCATAGACTTCCATTGAGAGCTATAGTCCTACAACACACGGTGAGCAGTTTTTAATCAACTAAGTAATTTGATGTGATTTAACATAGCGGTCCCCTCTGTGAAAATGTGGTTTAGTAACAGTATAAGAACGATGAAAGTTGTAAAAATGTTCAGTGAACTATGCGTCGTACTTGCGCTGTTGAGAAACAAGTCATTTATACGAAGGGAGCTTATAGAAATTTGCTGTAGAAGCGGTTGCATATGCACCCTACTTGAGATGCTTAGGGGGCAGAGGAAACTCCCGAACTTGATCTGTAACCTGAACTACCCGTGGAAATTAAAAATTAGTCGACAGGATGAGAAAATAATCCATAATGATATATCTCTGCAGCATCTTGAAGGCGAAACATTAGTCTAAGGAGTATGAGAGCAAGTCCACACTGGGAAACTAGGTTAGCTTCAAACTTTATACCAAGTTTTAACATGAACCTTCTCACTTACTGTGCCTCAAAATTATATTAAATAGGTGTGAGAGGTTATTAGATCAGTAACAAAAAATGTAGGGGGATGGGGACAATTTGGGCTGTTGGTCGCCCAGATTTAATCAAAGTTGCGGGAACTAGCGCGAACACCAGATGCAGCCTTCTTTCCCCCGAAAGTCACCAACTCTTTCTTTCGACTCATTCATTAACCTTTTTTCCGGTGGACTGAATCTCCCCGTAATGTCCTTACGATTCTGGGGAGCTAATGGCCCGGGACGGTGGTTCCTTCCATGCGTGCACCCTCCTGATAGCCTCTTGAACCAACTTTTTCGGGGACAGTTTGTTATATAAATTATGAAGGATTATCGCCCTGTTTTTTGCTCAAGTTTTTCTTTAATAATTCCTGTATTTTCACATCGGTTTTTATCATGTCGGTTGTGGCAGGTACGCTTCATGTAAACCCCCTCCTTGTCAGCATGTGAGTGAAGGTTTCTTCTAGAGTTGTTCAGATTTGTACTGTCATATTAATTATTGCTTTTAACGCTGGCATGCCGGCAACAGTCGTTCCAGTCGGCCGCAAGCTCCCATCGAATTACCGCTGGCGCGCTCAGACAAATATAGTTGTCTTATAAAAAATTTAATTTTTTCTGAAGTCAAATTATGGTTACGACATGCAATAAATTTAAGTAGTTGTCGTCGCTAGTGATGTATGATACATACAAAGCAATAGCTGTCTAACCGGAATCACTAGAACTATAAGTAAATGGAAGGTAATATTTGACAATTCAAATTCAATCTCACATTTAACTTTATTCCATAGTATGAAATAGGTAGTTGGCATAATCCAATTTTTGCCGAGGTGCATCTCTGACTATTTCACGACTCTCTATGGTCGAGGACTTGTGGAGTTTATTTATAAGCTAATAGTTTTAGCTACTTTAAGAGCAAATCGGAGTAACCCCTTTGCGCTTTTTTTTGTGTACAAATTCGATTTTCACATGAAATATCGGTCGTAGAGCCGAAAAAAATAGCTTTTTAAATTAGCAGAAATGCTCCTCTGCATTTCGTTATGCAACACGTGGCCTTCATTAACACACTAGACACAGTTCTTGAACTGCTTTCGCGGGGTTACCACATCAATCGTTTTTTGAACGAATCAAATTCAATAACTGTGGTCATTCTGTTTACAAAGAGGTACATATCATGTATCCTAATGCTCAGAAAAATGTCTGCGGTTTGTCCTGATATTTTTGACAGCTGTACGATTAAGAAGAATTCATGACATAGGCTATTTGATTTTTACACTTATGGGGATTTTCGAACTCCGACACTATTGATTTTGTTTCCATATGAGTTTTGGCCGGTAGCTAGGCCGTGCCCAGGTTTTGATTTTTTTAACGTTTATTAATGAATTAATGGATAAATTCTTCAAACCATACAGGTTTACATACAAAAATTTATTTCGGGGGGGGGGGGCGACCCCATGGACCACCCCCCTGGGCACGGCCTTGGCCGGTAGCAAACTGGCACACGACTTCGGTGTCAACCCATTCCAGCTACAAGCGGCAATGGATAAGCTGATACGTGCTTAACATCACAATGTTACAGGCGTAAGCGTGACTTAACCAAGTTTGGTAAGAGTCTTCCCTTTAATTAATGGCGGACTTTGCAGTTGGGCTTACATAAAACGCCAGCTGTTGATCATGGAAAGTTCGGTAATGCTTGGTAAGCAGTGCATCAAAGAGCTGACGAGAGACAGTGTCGTGGTAGAGCTGGTGACAATGAAAACTAACTGCACATTCATTGTAGTGACAAGCCCCGAGACAGCAACGTAAATCTCGTCAATTAGACTGAGTGGTCCCATGTCCCACAATAAGATTTCCTTGAGCCGCCTCTTTCCAACTGTCCCTTAAGCGAAGTTTACCGCCCGCTTAAGCTTCGTACTTAAGCTCTTGTTCTATCTCACCCCAGGATAATATGTCTTTTAGCGTAATTAGCGGGATCCGTCATAGATACCGACTGACAGTAGGTGTGCACAGTTTGTCGAATAGTAACAAGCCACTTTGGCTGTCTTGTCCAGCCATCGTTACGACGATTATTACGATATTGTTTATTGCTATGTTATAGGAGTGAACGGCTATAAGTTGCCTCATAGATCGTAGGTTCGAGTTCCGCCGGATTCAATTTTTTCATAATACCCTGATTCGGATATAATGGCAATCTACTGTTCAGACAGTAAAAAGGTACGCTCTTGCTACCCTTATACATAAATGAAAATAAATAAATGACTTTTTGTTCCATTAATAAACCAACCTAGTGGAGTATAAAGCCCTCTCTTACACTCCATTAGGAAGACCCGGGACCGCCTGCTTTATATATGCATGGTCAGAAAATGTAACAAGTGTAGGATCCGAAGTAACAACCTTTCGGGTGAAAATCAGACTCAACACTACATGTCCTGGCTTTAACTATATTTTACCGTACCAAACAGGCGATTACGTCATATTTCAGTTGTATTCAATGGCGTATTCACGGGGGGGGGGGTCCCCTTAATGAGTAAATTCATAAGATAGGTACCTAGTAAAAAAAAACTTTTCGACAAAAAAAATTACTCTTTAAAAAACAAATTTGTGACCCCCTAAATTTTACGCTGGATCCGCCCTTGGTTGTATGTGAAACATATTTATTATGTTTCTGGGCAGCAGTCCCAGTAACAACACTGGGAGCCGATTGTTCCCCACTCCAGTGCAACCCCAATCACTGCTTCAGTCGAGAAGGCACTGTCGGAAAAGGCCCCCTGTATTTACTCATTAAATCATGTTACTATACCTGTAGTAGTATGTGAGCAACCTGCATAATACTGTATACGTATAAAATGTTTGTATGTTCGGCCAATTCCTACTGGAAGTTGGCCTTATGTACACATACATTTTATTTTCTACTTAGTGACAGCATATCTGGAAACTACTCAGATCGTGTTCTGCAAGTCAACATGCCATTAAGTTTTGTTAACCGACTTCGCGCCTCATTATTATGCGAGAGTTAAATTGAAAATGAGTGCGGTAAAAGGAAAGCGAGGAAATGCAGACTGTAGTATATCCACGGCGGTTTTCCCTCGGGAATGGGCTACGAAGAGCGATGAATTTCGAACTCTCGACCTTCCCCTGGGCTGCTGCCGCCGTCGCCACAGCCCCCAGTGCGCGATGTTACACTGTTACCTCTAACCATGACCAGCTGGAACTTTCCAAGGTCAGTTAAGTCTGGAACTGATTCAGAGGCTTGATTGCTCGTTGTTGCTATTTAAAATTTAGTGCTGCTGTGATCCATTTGTGCTAGTGAATAGTTCCACCGATGATGTAAAAGCTATTTTTTATTTATTGCCTAATTGATCTAGATAGAGGTTCTAACTGTATTTTTAAAGTACTTTTTACAGTACTGCATATTTTTTGAAAATCGCTCCTAGAGTCTCGAAAATGCTTGCAAGAATAGCACATTTGACTTCTATAATGTAGAATAGAATTGAATAGAAAAACCGTGTATTTCTCAACAAAAAATTCATGTGGAGCTTATATAGAGCACAACGCATTTGAATGCTGCTCAAACATGAAACTGTGTATAACTTAACAATTTTGCTCGAAAAAAATGAAGGACCCTTTCTCCTCGAGTTTGACCATATCCATCTATATTAAATTCCTGCGTTCGTGGAAAATGTGGTGAAAGATATTCCTGGGAGAGGACCCGTTTCCTCTCTAATTTAATTGGTCATATTGCAACTATGTCGTCTTAATTATCCCTTATATTCCGGTTTCCATTTGCAAGTCTTTATTACCCCCGTGGTTTCGTTATTTCTATTGTCACACCGTTATTGCTTTCGTTACAGACCCTGCATTAAGTAGGAAAAGTTTGGGAAATCAGAAATCGAAATAACTGAATAAGATAAAAATTTTCCATTGTATCGCATCGTACTTTTTGTTTATTGCTTTCCTATTTATACATATTACAGGGAAAGTTTTGTGATGGTCAAAATTTTTGATGGCGAGATTTCAGTGGATTTTCACGTTTTGGGATCCCAGTAACCAAAACTAGTGGTTTTCACGAAATGCATGGCTGTCGATAAGTCATTGTACCATATAATACTGCAATAGAATGAATAAAGCAATGCCTTAATGCAATTAAGTAAGCTCACAGACCTGTTCGATTTAGACGGACTGCACTTGTCGGGGCTTGTTGTTCAGCGGGTAAGGCGTGGGTTTGAATCCCGCCAAGTAAAGTTTTTTCTATATCATAAAAGTATATACTGAATTTCTGTTAAATTATGCAATCAAGTAATAGACAAGAAAGTATAAAGTAAAATTGTCAAAATCAGGTAGTTCTCCCATTGTCATTGTGCTAGTGCCTCAGTAACAGCGTAGAAAGCTTTCTCTAAGAGATGGCCTCTAAGGAATTTAGGGAAGTTCGTACAATAGTATTACTCGCCGCTCTCTGTTCAATCGGGAGTTTTCTAAGGTAGGTGGAACCTTGTAGTATAGGATCCAGTCGCTCACACTTGGCTGTACGTGGTGCTGGCCTTACAAGGTCTCCCCTTTGCCTCGTGTGTAGGTTAAAATTTACCCCATACCTCCGCCTTTAAGGTATGTAAAATGCATCTATATACTGTATGTAATGACTTGAAGCTATCATCTAATTTCGATTCAGACGAAAAATGTTTCCTTTTATGCTGAGTCTCGAACCTCGACCTTTCGTTTCATAATCTAGTTCACTACCAACTGGACTATTATACAGAATAAACCAGTCAATAATTAACGAGTACCGGGTCCGCTAGCCGGATGTGATTATCAGTTGCGATGAACAGCTTACTTGAGCAAGCAACTGTCATGTTTTTTTTAACAATATTGTTTTATTGGCAGAATCCGTTATTTTATACAGGTGGATTTACGATTTTTTATTGAGATATGTCCTGCCGCATTCAATACGACAAATCCCAATGCTGTCTGTACTGCTGCTGGCGGAACTGCGATTTAAACGGTAAGCCGATTATTGCGGGTATTTACGAGACCCATTTGCGGGAAATCTGCAATTCCAGCGCGTTTCCCCTGATTCCCGACTGGAAAGTCCTATTTACCAAATCATTATTATCATTATAACAACATACTCATTTATTGTTACCAATGTCCTCATTCATTGTGACGTTATTTATCTTGGGACTTAGAGGGTCAGTTTTGCCTGTGGCCCATGGGACAAGTTTTACAGTTGGATTTATTTTTAATCATTGACCATATCGTTAAAATAATAATCATCATGCTATTGACATCTAAAAAACAAGCAAATATCTATGGTTTCATAGTAGGCTTATTTCTAATAATAATAGAATTAATTTGTATAAAATAATAATTAATTTTTATAAAATAATAATTATATTTTATTGTGGATTGCGTCTAATTCATTTATTCACTTAGGCGCCCATTCCACCGACCGGCTAGGGCTATTTACAAAAACGGTGACGTGGTAGCAGACATTCAAGACTTAGGTGGCGTTTCCACCGACCTCGCATTGCAGAATGCAAATGACATTGACGGAAATTATAATTCTTCTTTTTATAGAAATCTATTAAAATGTTTGTACTTAACATATCCCATGACGCCATTTTTTAATTTTAGTTTGTTTGTTTGTGATTTTACTGTATGATCATTGATCAATTTTAACTATGGCATAGAGGAAAATATACATTTCCGTCGATTCTGCAATGCGAGGTCGGTGGAAACCCCGCCTATGTCTTGAATATCTGCTACCGCGTCACTGTTTTTGTAAATAGCCCTAGCCGGTCGGTGGAATGGGCGCCTTAGAAATATGTATTAGTTCCACCAAGTCACTTTGGAGACACTCAACATGAATAGTAATCGGAACATATTCTCGGGACATTATTTTGCGAGTAAATAATTATTTAAATAAATAGCAACTAAGGCTTACATCAAGATTCAAGATTGGTGTTCATTAAAAGTAATTTGTATTGTATCTGCTAAACTGAACACTTAAGAGAAAATCGGAGTATTCCCGCTACGCGTTTTTTTGCACAATGTCGATTTCATTGTTACTTCATAAGATATTTAATGTTTACACTGGTAAGGCTTTTCGCAACCGGTTGTCTCTTATGGGAGAGTAAGCCATTTTATATTATTATATATTATTTTATATTAGGCGACATGTACTTTATCTGGAAGTAGGCTACAGTATGTTCATTGTTCAAGGTGTATCATTGCCAGCAATTTCATGTCTTTTCATTATATTGCTGTATATTAATACAATACTGTATACGAGTCGTAGTTGTCCCTGAAGTTTACACAAGGAATTGCTGAAGCAGAAATTAACATAGGGAAAATGTTAGATAAACCGCACCCTTTACCCGTGTCATCACTGAACGAATATTATGTTCCGAAAATTTTAATTTGTCTAGAACATGTATTCCACAATTTTGCTTAGAATTATATTTTTTAAAAGACTATACGGTATTAACAGGGTTTCTGTAATTACGTTTCTGTATCAGGTGCTTTTGTTCCTTGAAAATTTTCATTATTGTTCTGAAATTGCAAATGTTTTTAGTCTACTCTGTTTACATGCTTTTTCATAGATTGAGCCCTGAGGAAATTTCCGTTTGACGTTGGAATTTTAATTTCTATTGTTGTCGGAATGTTTTTCTCCGCTTTCCAGACTTTTCCTAGGATTTTTTGATTGCGCTTTGGTTTCCCAGGTTTCCAACTGCTATTCTACCCCTAGAATTTGTAGTAGAACGCCATTACTAACCAGATTTACATTACAAATTTTTTTCTCTTTCTGGAAGTCTCTATATTTTTAGATTTTTTAGGATTGTACTTCGAGGGAAACATGGTTGAGAAGTTTTTCATTATGATGTTATGGAAATAATAAGGCAGTAAAATGTATAATTTCGGTTTTCAATTAAAAATTGTAAATCTAACACTTTAAGGTAGAGCCTTCCATTTTTTATTTTTTATTGTGTGGAATCTGCATGCGCTGTTGTCCGTGAATGCCTCGCATTTCATAAGCTAAACATAGTTGCGGGTTGTTGTCGCAGAGGTACCTACCTACCCCTAAAATCGGCTAGGTACTCATCCCCGCACCCTGCATTCAGTCTTAATTTCGCATCGACTCCAATAGGTTCCGTATTTATTCGCCTACTGTTTATTGAATTTAATTAGTCTAGTTGTGGTTGTAGTGTCATTCGTGTTTTGATATTCGTTATATTAAACAGTGTTTATTGTGCTCGCCCCTGCTGTGATTCCTGCGGATACTTTGCAAGCCACGGACTCAAGCAATAGATAAGTAGCGTAGCCTATTCACTTAAAATACATACACCCAGACACCTTACAGCACCACACTATACATTACATATTATAATAGGTCTACCTACTGTACTACACCTTCACCGGGTAAGCAGAGTACAGTAGGCTTATTCTCTTACCAAATCATATTATTTTATACAGTCCGCTCTTTTCATAGGTACCTAAACCTTCAGGAGCGTAATTTGGAGTTCCTGGTTATTAGCTTATTAGGATACGCCCCTGTTGTGAGTTGGGTACTTATTTTTATTTTACTGAGCTAACGCAGAAAACCACAGCTGTCTTCAAACGAAATGATGCAAGATCGTGACAGGATGTGCTATGTGGAAGTACTCAGACAATCAAAGGAACAGTTTTGAGGTAAAATATGCATTACTACCCTTATTGTTTACTATAATTTATACGAATACTCCATAGAAATATATTAACTGGAGCGGCGGGAGCCATAATATGCCTTACGGGGCGCCCGTTAACCATAAGCCAACTATCAGAGATAAGTACCAACGTAAAAAATATCGATCGAATATACACATTGCAGCATAGCAGAACGGATACCTGGACCCGGCCAAAATCTGTACTTAGCTTATGCAGGCTATTTTCCCAGCGAAATTGCGTACTTATCTTGTGCAGGCTACACTAGCAGCCATATTGATAACGGTCTACAGCCACGGGATGGAATCATAGAATTAATACTTAAACTGGAGCGGCGGGAGCCATAATATGCCTTACGAGGCACCCGTTAACCATAAGCCAACTATCAGAGATAAGTACCAACGCAAAAAATATCGAAGTCTTACACATTGCAGCATAGCAGTACGGATACCTGGACCCGGTCAAAAACTCTGTACTTAGCTTGTGCATGCTACACTTATCACTGGTTTTCCCCGCCAAATTGCGCACTTATCTTGTGCAGGCTACACTAGCAGCCATATTGATAACGGTCTACAGCCACGGGATGGAATACTCGTGTGTTTTGTTTTTGTTTCGATTGTTATTAATTGATGAATTATTTAAATCTGAAACATTCAAATAGAAATGAGTAAATTTGGCGCATTCCTGGCGTTCTAAGGTGAGAGTAGTGCACTCAGGGCCTTATAATCTGTAAAGAACCGCCACATGGCATTAGCGTAATAATATAGGGAGGGATGATAGGAGCTTACCATTAACCCCCGCAAAGGTTGTCAGTTAGCTGTACAAAAAGTCAATTATTTAAAAGTAGAGCATGAAAAGCTTCCGAACGGTTTTACACTTTTGTTTGAGGGGGATGTCTTTAATTACCACAAAGAATGCGCTGGCAAACCACATCAAACCTGTGTTCCCCACCAGATGTTTATCGAGAAACTTCATCATTCTAAAATTACCGATTATTCTCTTTTATTATAATATACAACTTTTGCACCCTTCCTTGGGCTAGGGTTACAAGCATGGGGTTCCACTTCTCCTGGCATTCATATAATGGCGGTTCTATTGTTGAACTAGTAAAGAGTTTGGGGGGGGGGGGGGCATCTCCTGAGTCCGGGGTGATGCTCAAAATTCTTGAATCCACTCTTATTTGAAGTTTGCCACTCCATTTTCCGCTTTGAAGCAGCAAAACTGACTAATGGACTAACGCTTACTGCACTTTAAGAAGTTATAATGCAGCTAAACAAACTAAGCGTACATTTTTTACTGGGAGAAGGAGAAATCAAACTATCTCAGCGAAGAGCAGATTAGAAAACATAAAACTATAACCATCTCATTCCAGAAGAGCAGTAATGCAAACCATTTTTTTTATTTTTAGAAATACAGTATCTCTAACCATTTTTAATCAGCGAAGATTAAAGTTGTTGTATTGAACAATCCAGTTCTCTGCGTTGCCCTCTTTGTTCCATTGTCCTGTTGGACGTAAGCCAACAAAAGCTTCTAATTTTGTACCAGAGCCCCTAAACCTGATTAAATGCTTAGCACACGAAATCAGGTCATAACCTTACCTGGTATTATCCGATTTTGTACTACGAATAATTAGCAGATTTTAGTAATATTGTTGCAAGCACAGAATCAAACACAGCTGTGATCTGTTATGATCATAAAGTCTTTCCAGGTCTCGCGTTTTTTTTATTTTTATTCGAAAACCTGTATTTCATTGTGAGTGGTCTATTTAACCTAGGTCGGTCAAGGACCCTATTGATTTTTCGAAAAAGAGTGTTATTGTTTGCGCATGAATTGTGACGGTTGGCAAACTGGTAAATAAGGTCGTTGATGTCAACTTACACGACGATGGACAAGTTGACAGATACTTATCAAAGACACATTGTAACAGGCTCAACCATATTCCTCGCTCGAATGACCTTTCTTAAACTATATTTTGTAAAAAAGAAACATAGGGACTATGGGATTTTTGGCCCTCTTAATTTCTTATTTATTTCTAACCCTGGTGAATCTCAGCGTTTTTTATTTTCTATTCCCTACTGTTATTTTCTCTCGCAGGCACTCCCATCTTGTCTCGCTGCAAATCCGAGAAATCTGGGCGATGAAGGGACAGAACAGGCTGTGGGACTTAGAAATGCGACGGGGGTGGCAAGGGGTATTTAAAGGATTTTAATGGGGCCATTTGGACTTGATGAAATTTGCATTCCGTCGCCGCAAGTTGGCCCTCGCATTAGCGTGTCTTTCCCCGGGTCTGACTTTTGAAATGTGGTCATGATTTGCCTTTGCGGCTTTTAGGACTATATAATATCGTTTTCACCTTCGTTCTTGTTGACCCTTAGCTTCTTCCTCCATTATTCTTGATTGACCTCTTCCACGTTGCACAAGCCGCAAATTTTGTTAATAATTTCATTTACTCTACGGTAATTAAGCATCCTTTTGGAATGGATTCTTTCAGTAATCTGAAGCACCCCGGTCTTATAAATATCGTACCGCATGTTCTCAACCGTGCGTGCTTACCGAAGGGGATAGGTGGCCTTCCCTTGGTAGGTTCCAAGAATCCAAGAGTGTTGTTGGGTGATAGTTTTTCTGTACTGTTGAGGATAGGTTTATTTATCTAATTTCATTTATTCCAGTCCGTATGCCTTTATATGCATGCCCTTTAACGTTCAGTCCCTGGATGCACAAATTAGAATTTATGTGACATTTTGTCGTGTTTCGCCGGTTTTTCAATTGCTTCCCTCACAATTTGTCGCGGGAAAAAGCTCAGTAAAGAAAAAGGGGAGAAGATTGTTCTGTCATAAGTGATGTAAGCTCGTAATGAAAGAACCAACTTTTCTTCCTCTTTTGCTGGTTGTTGACGATGCTGAGCACTGGCTGAACCCGGCCAGTCTTGAGAGTAGCGAAGAAAAAAATATCTCGTCGTGGAGGGACTGTTTCGAGTTTTTCTGATGTTGCATTTTGTCTTGTCCACGATTAATCATGTGGTCGTTCATTGTTTTTACCCTGCGCCTGGCTTCCCAGGAATTCCACCCCCGTCTTCCTCCTCCCACTCCTTCACTTTATTGGAAATTGTTGTAAATCTCTACGCAGTTGAGAGGTCTTATTCCATCCAATTTTTCACGCAACATTATTGAGTTGATTGATATTGTACATTTCTTTCGGCAGTTTCATTTCTATTCTCGTAATACGCAGTTGTCAGTTTTATCTACAGTGTAGGTATATATTTTTGGTGTTTTTAATTTATTGTCCTTGTAGATACAATCTACAACTGCCTTCGATGGCATAGTGGTAGCTTGTTCGTACTTGTGCGAGTCTCTACACAGCACGCGATCGGTGACCTGTCGTAACTCAACACAGGTATTGCCTACAGAGGCGACTGAAGAGGTTATTCGGATACATTAATTGAATTGTTTGTATGCGAATAATATTTTTATAAAAAAATAAATAAAAAATCCGGGTGCACTAGCGTAACTTTCCATGCACCAAATTTGACATTGACTAATAAACTGTAATATGCTGTACTTGACATTTCCGGCACATCAGCAGTCCTCATCTTTGGTTATACTTACTTACTTTACTTTATCCGCGCCTTATCCCTTCGGAGGGGTCGGCGACTTGGATCTTCTTCTTCCACGCAATACGGTTTTCGGTGTCCTCTATGGTCAGGTTCAAGGTACTCAGGTCTTGTGCTACCTTCGCCTCCAGAGTCAGCTTGGGTCGGCCTCTCGGTCTCCTGCCCTCCACGACGTAGTTCTCCACTCGGTACAGCAGGTGTCCATCTTCCCTCCGTTTTGTATGTCCCCACCATGCCAGGCGCCGTTCTCTCGCCTTATCTACAATGCTGGCTGTACTAAGATTTGCCCTGATGTCTTCATTCCTCCTCCTATCAGACAGCTTGCAGCCGATCGAATACCGGAGCATCCTCATCTCTGCGACATGTAAAAGGTTTTCTTGGCATTTCTTTAATGGCCAACATTCCGCACCATACAGCATTGCAGGTCTCACCACCTGCTTGTAAATTCTGCCTTTGAGTTTTTTGGGCATTTTCTTGTCTTTCAGAATTCCAGACATATCTCGCCATTTGCTCCACCCAACATTAATCCTGGCTCTCACATCATCTTCACAGCCCCCGTTTTCGTTTAGGATCGATCCTAGGTATTTAAACGTCGTCGCCTTCTGGAGTTCCTGGTCATCTATTCGGATTGTTCCTGCCTCTTGTGTAACGCATTCCATATACTCAGTTTTCTTTCGGTTCACTTTTTTTTTTTTTTTTTTTTATTAAAATTGGGGTACAGGTGTTACCTGTGTGCACTTAAGCCTATTGGGCCTATTGTGCCCCCTACAACAAAGAATCTACATATCTACATCAGTTCCTCGAGGCCTATTTCCCTCAGGAGAGCCAGGACCTTGAGGGGATTTAGAAGTGGTAGGTCTTTTACATGTAATTGCAAGTTTCCCAAGCATGCTGCTCTTCTACGTGCGATTGCATCGCAGTGAAGGAGGATATGCTCGGGGTCCTCCGCTCCTTCGTTACAGAATCTGCATACTCTAGACTCTCTGACACCTATGTTGGTCAGATGTCCATTCAAGTTGCAATGCCCAGAGAGGAATCCTGTGATCACACGCAGATGTCTCCTGTTCATATTAATGCATACTTGGGCTCTTTTGCGCTGGTGGCTTCCCAGGAGCATTTTGGCTTGCCGAAGGCCCCGGTTCACTTTTAGTCCTTGGTCTTCCATGATCTCCACCCATCTTTGGAGGGCCCTTTCTGCTTCTTCTCGGGAATCCGATACTAACAAGATATCGTCCGCAAACAACAGACTTTGTGGGGCTTCACCCTGGATTATTCCCGTAACCACATCCATTATCAAAACGAAAATCAAAGGACTTAAAGAGGATCCCTGGTGTAGCCCGAAGGTAACGTCGAAGGCGGGTCCCATACCAGCTGCACTCCGCACCTTCGTCACTGAATCACGGTACATATCCTGAACCAACTGAATGTACTTCTCTGGCACACCTTTTGCCCGCAGCGCCTCCCAGATAAGGCCGCGGGGGATTCTGTCATATGCCTTCTCTAGATCAATGAAAACAAAGTGGATTGGGCTCAGGGCTCAGGGCTTTTCTTGGAGTTTTCGAGCGATGTATATCCCGTCAGTTGTACCTCTTCCAGGCATAAAGCCAAGCTGGTTTTCGGATATAGTGTCGTTTGCCAGGGCACGTATTCTCTTCTCCACCACTCTTTCCAGCCATTTCATTGCGTGGCACAGGAGCTTAATAGGTCGGTAATTTTCACAGCTCTGGACATCTCCCTTCCGCTTGTAAATTGGCACCACCACACTTTCTCTCCATCGCTTGGGCATCGGTCCGCCGCTCACAATCAAGTTGAAAAGATGGGCTATGAGGGCCAAAGTATCTTCGCTCAAACTTTTGAAAGCTTCGATCGGGATCCCATCGGGGCCCGCTGCTTTCCCGCATTGAAACGCATTCATAGCATCAGTTAACTCTGCCATTGTTATAGGTGGGATTTCCGCCTCATTTGCTCTGGCTTCGGGTAGCGGATTTGTTGGGTAGCCCTCGTTCATCACACCTTGAAAATACTCGGTCCATCTCGCTTTGATCTCGCTTTTGTCTGTAAGAACCCGTCCATCTGCACTTTTGACACACACAACTGCTTCCAGATCTTGCGTTTCTTTCTGGCGACACTTTGCGATTTTAAAAATAGCTTGCTCGCCCTCTTTAGTGCCAAGATTTCGATACCAATCGTCAGTTGCTCTCCCTCTTGCCAGCGCTATCTCTTTCCTTGCAGCCTTCTTAGCTCTTTTATAACTTTCTTTGGCTATAGCCGTTTTATTTGCTTGCCAGGCCCTGTAGGCTTCCTTTTTTACTTTCAGCGCACTCTGCACCTCCTCACACCACCACCACGTATCCCGCTCCATCGCCTTTCCACCCTTTGTCTTCCCGAGCACTTCTTCCCCCGCTATTAGGATTCCAGACTCCAAGCTGTTCCAGATTTCCTCGATATTTTGCGGGTCAATATCCTCTACAAGTTGCCTCACTCGGATGGCGAACGCTGCTCTCTCTTCCACTCTTTTCAGCTTATGCCATTTCATCATGGGCTCAACGTGCCTCTTTGTCTTTTTTCTTCCCATTAGGACCATATCGCAGACCAATAGACGATGCTGGTCTAAAACACAAATGCCTGGTATTACTTTGCAATCCTCGATGGTTTTCTTGTGTTCTTGCCTAACTAACACATAATCAATCTGTGACTGGTATGGGCCACTTTTGTACGTCACTAGGTGTTCCTGCTTCTTCATAAATTGCGTGTTCGCAATCCACAACTGATGCGCAACCGCCCATTGTAGTATTCTTTCTCCACTTGCATTTTTAGACCCATAGCCATGCCCTCCATGCACTTCTTCATAGTTGGTTCGATCACATCCCACATGGCCGTTCAAATCGGCACCAATAATTACATGTTCTTCGTTTGGTATACCAAGCATCATCTGGTCCAAGTCTTCATAAAACGTGTCCTTATCTTCATCACTGCTTCCCACCTGGGGTGCATAACCACAAATAACATTTAACACAACTTTGTCCGTCATAAAAATCTTACATAACATAAGCCGGTCACTCTTCCTCACTACGTCCACGACTGCATCTTTCATCTTCGGTTCGACAACAATGCCCACGCCATTTTTGTTATTACACGTGCCGTAGTAGATTAGCTTGTAGCCATCCCCGATGTTTCTACTTCGGTCGCCTTTCCATTTGGTCTCTTGCACACAGAGCACACTGATTCCTCTTGTTTTCATCATTTGCGCGATTTCCATGCCTTTACCCCTCATTGTGCCAACGTTTATCGTAGCAAGGCGTACCTTTGTTGTCGTCCTACCTCTATTTTCTGTTTGCTTTCTTCCTCTTCTTTTCCGATGTCTTCTTCGTTCACCGCTGTCTACGATGTTCAATTGCCCTCGGTTATATATACAGTATATATAGGAGATACCTAATGCAATTAGTATAATATTGTGTTAAGTACATAGTTCGGAAAATCTGGCTTGTAGCAATTTTCTTCCTGGCACAATGCTGGCGGTTATTCTGATAAACGTTCAGAATTGGTTTTCCGTTAATAATGCATCAAAAATAGAAAGCTTCCCTTTGCATGATCGCATGATTCTCATGTTTTCCGTTAATTAGTGCAGTGTTTCGTTTTCCTTGTGTCGTGCTTTTCTCTCATAAACTCTTCTTATTAGAGGGAAACACCCCCCTTCCCCTTATTTTTCTATTTCCCATTCATTTTACCAGTCTAGACCTCAGATTGCGCCTAACACTAACACTACTTACTTTTATCCCTAGGTGGGGTCAGCGATACGGCAGGTTCACTTCCACTCCTTGCTTCGGCTGCAGTTGCTCCTACAATTCTGAGGTCTTGACGTACTTTCGCTTCTAAATAAAAATAAAATAAATAAATATTGACTTTTTTTGTTCTATTACTAAGCCGACCTAGCGAAGTTAGGGCTATAAAGCCCTCTCTAAAACTCAACTAGGAAGGCCCGGGACTTTACATGTCCTCCGAAGCACGGCCAAGAAATGTAGGAAGTGTGGGACTTCTACTGTTAGTCTGGGCCGTCCTCGTCTTCTTCTTCCCTCAGCTTCGATATGCTTTAATAATTGCACCTAACACTACCTACTGGAAACATTTTTCAATACTTGGAAGATTTGAATAGGTTGCTCATTAAGACCGGTATTGAGGTTCTTGGAGGTTGCAGGGCTGAACCCTGGCACTGACAGTAAGTAAGCCGTAAGTTCTGCGCACTTGACCTTGGATCCCTGGCAATCTTAATAGCTTCATTTTGGCTGTATTTAGGTTATAGCGAGAATCTCCAATCTCTGTCACAACATTTTACTGCCTCATTGAATGCGTTGTGGATGACCTCCTTACCCACCTGGGCGTACCTATTTTAAGTAACATTCATATTACCAAGTCAAAATATACGTTTCATCATATGTTTGCAAATAAATGATTATTTACTTATTTATTTATAAATTGGCGTTATGAGTGGATCATGACGTTGATTCACTAATTTTCGTTAAGGATGCATCTTCAACCGAAGTCATTTTAATAAATTGATAGTTTGCTTTTTGTTTTGAATGTTATTAATTAATTATTTAATTGAATCTGAAGCATTCAAATAGGACAATATTATGTTTGGTGGTTTCCTGGGGTTCTAAGAAAGAGTTTATACCCCGTATGTGTAGTATTATTTTATAATAAATAGTATATTTTATAATAAATAAATAAACCGCCGAGGGGGGTTCGCGTAATAATATAGGGAGGAATTATCATGTACTCAATGGCTACGCCAATTTCCTTTGGCCTCTATAAGCGCTGTAGAATGGTACATTAAGGTTCGTGTACATAACCTTCATAATCCGCTGATTTAAAATAAAACGTGAATTACTAATTTCAATGCTAATACTTGTAAGTTTACCTCAAGTCACAAACTCTTGGAATAGTTATTCTAATTAACTCTCTTCTCCTCCGCGACATCTTTCTTTTTATAATTTGACAGTCTGGTTAATCTCATTAAAACTCGTCAACTTCATTAATACTATTCTGTGACTAGAACTGACCTTTAAATGAATTTTACTCCCACGGGAATGTTACCGGGTGCTAGTAATGCAACTTGGCAGACGCCCCCATTGAAAATCGTCTTAGAGTAACAAAGATGTCAAGCCCTGCATTCGTCTCTTCTTCTTAGCCAACTCCAAGTCTAGTTTGTCATTCTTGCAACTTATGAAGAAAACTTTACTACTTCCAACTTATGCTCATCTATTTTGAAAGTCAAATTGTTTGCTCTTACTCAATAATGTTTTCATGTCTGTCTCTATATTATTATTGCGACGGCTGTGGAGGGGGGGGGGGGGGGAGGAGATATGATGGGTATTGAAGATCCTACCCCGTTTTTTCTTCTCTCACCCTTTTGAATTTTTCATTTTCCTTTTCTTTTCCTGGTAATTCTTTTATAACTTTACACGTTTACCTCAAACGCGTTTTGCTCTTAATTTTCCTGTTATTGTTTGGCGTGATTTTCTTAAGTGCTAATGGCTGGTGTTCTTTGCTAATTTCTTTCCCTCTTTTTTTTGTAATTCACAAGCGCTTGTAGAACATCTAATTATCACGGAGTTATTTTCATTTAAGCCTCCTCCTCGGCCTCTTTCGATGGAGCATTGTTATGTGATAGTTTCCGATAAGTCAGCCTTGCATGGCAGTGTGAGTACAAACTGTACATGGCTCCACTGCATCGACTATTGTTATAATTATAAACTATAAATTGTAAAAGGAGGATATGTGATTTTGTACGATTATGTACAATTGAGAACCTTGTTTGTGATTGTTGAAATACAGGTGTTCAGAGTAACAGAATCAAGTTAGTGTGTTAGTTTAAAAAAAAAAGACTTCTAAGAAGGGGACATTAAAAAAACGGCTGTTTTTTCGTGGCTGGGGTTCAATTTATCAACCCATCACAGTTTTAATTTAAAAAAATGCATCCTCCAGGAACCGACTAAATATCAGAAAGACCGGTCATAGCAGACCAACATCCTTCCCATCATTGGTGGAAGCACCCCCTCCCCCCTCTGAAATTTGACAACCATATCCCCTGAAGTTTAGCGTACATTCAAGCCTCAAGGACCAGATGCTGAAGAGTCCCCTCTGCCCCACAAACGAAACGTTAGCATGTTACAGCCCAATTTTTATTAAAATGAGCATGCATCCCAACTCTTCCAAGTACTGTACTACAAAACCAGTAAAGGCATGCAAGTTTACAAACAAACGTTATTTCAATCAACTACGTTTTTTTCAATGCCCAAAAATAAAAATTCGAATGATACTATTAAAAATCTACCTCAAGCACACCAAACAGATTTTTTTTTATTCAAAAAGTCAGATAATCCTCGAAATATACAGTATGATAGCTGAATCGTGTATATGAAGTGAGTTTCCATTTAATAGGTGTTGAGCCTCTGTCATGGGGACGGGAGCAAATGTTAGATGAAAGGGTCTTTGTGCTGGCGCTGTATCGGACGTAGATTCGCTGGTTTTTGCTGCCGCTGACGTGTCCTGTCACCCTCCAACCATTTTATCAAATTTCCTGCTGCGTCCTCGCTTATTTTCAGACTAATTGTTAAGTCTTTCAGAGGACCCCTATGGCGTTGAAAAGGAAGAGAAAAATATGTCAATTTTTTCCCCCCTCGCTGAATGTTTTTGTATCCATCACTTTGTTCATCGCTGAACAGCTGCCGTGTCGTATTTGAATATCGCAATGTTGTTTAATTTGATGTCATGTTTGCTTCAGGAAAATGTAGATTAAGTGACTACCGTACCTATGATTTCAAATTATTTTTTAAGAAGGTCTTACCCAACATACTGCCTTCACTTTTTATTAGACAGGTACATACTAGGGATGCTACTTTTTTACTTTTTTGCCTAATTGTTAAGAAGATGTGGAACGTAGATATTATTACAGATTATAGAATTATTCGGCTGTTATTTTTTATTCAAATTAACTACGTGGAAGCTATAACGATTTGGTCTCTGAAAGTTGTAGAGTACTACCTCATGCGCAATATCTTACACTATTTTTAATTTTTGGTGTTGTAATTATTTAATGAACTTACCAGAAGGATGGAAAATCACTCATTCAAGTTCTTGGTGAAATGGTTGCACCAAAAAGTATAAATACAGTATGATATTGTGTATGAAAATACTTCCATGGACCAAATCTCCTGCTTACGTAGTAAATTAAATAAAAAATATAAACTGTCTCATTTTTGCATAATGCAGGAGTGACCAATATCTACATTCCTTATCCTCTTAACAAGACCGTTTGAGTTAAATTGAATTGATTACAGTAATCTTAGTGGTTTTGTGGCGATTTTCCATCCAAAATAAGAAAACATGAAACCGATCGTAAAAACAGTACAACCCTGTCATCTAATGATACTGTATGATCCAGGCTGACGGACCGTGGTCATTCTGAAAGCGTACATTCAACACCTGTTCAGTGGTACTATGTTGACTTCTAAGATTGTACTCGGAGGCTCAGTAGTAGTACGCTTTCGGATGGTTCTCCTCAGCCCAGATTCTATTGTATCATGTAATGTTTCTACTGTTGATAAATACGTCCACAGTTTTTGCCCTGTCTACCATATCGGAGTGTTCATTACTGTATTAAGTAACCTGACAAAACCACAAAAGGGCTGTGACTACTGTATGAATACAAAAAGAACTGTTTCTGTCTTTTAGCATTTGAAGCAAATGCTTCTTTTTGTTAATTCCGCTGATTGGTTCCGCAGCATCGGTCAGTTCCATTATGATTGGGTTTGATTTTTGTCGTCAGGTCCCCCCCTTGATTGTCCTGACGAACCAATCAGGCTGTGAACGCAATCAGTTGGGCGCTGATTGATTCAATAACGCCGCGCTAATATTTGCTCGCCCTCGCATTATGTACCCTCTATAAAATAACCAAATATTGCCAATTTGCATTTGCTCTTTTCACTGCATAGGGGGACGTTTTTTTCTGCTAATTTACTTTGATGGACTGCCACTTTTTTGTCTGCGCGCTGGCGAACCAGATTCACATGAAGAGCCCCTTTCATTTCTTATTTGTTGTTTGCCTTTGGGGGAAATTTAAGCCAGTTAAGCTCAAACTTGGTTTTATTTGTTTTTATTATGAATAAATCACCACTGACAACCTGAGGTTTACTTATTATTTATGTAGTACAACATGGATACTGACGTGAGAAGTCAGTCAAATGAGAACCTGGCTGCATTAAAGAAGTACAACGTTGATGTCTTTCATTTTGTTGCTTTGACAATTTTTGAAAGTGAAGTTGAAGTATGTAGCGACGCTATAATAGAGTTTGAGATAGAATTTACTTTGAACAATGTTATTGATTTTTTTTATTTTTAAATTGTCCGACTCCTTCGAATTTGAACCGTAGAATCAAAATAAAAACTTGTTGGTCTCCTGATTGACCTATAGAAAATGACGCAGCTTGTGACCCTTGGCATCTTTTTGACTGGATGCCATGTCCTCCAGTTGGGAGGATAATAACCATTATCATGATCGGAGCCTGGTTGATGGGCCTCCAGCCATTACTCTCTCCAGCAACAATTTGTCCAGCAGTAGGCACGATGTGTGGAGAATGCCCCTCTACACGCCATGACAACATTTAATCTACTTTTTATTGGAATTAATGAGAGTTTTTTTGTTTGTATACGACAAGATAAATTGAATGTCATTAACCAGTTTGTAGTAGCTTTTCATGATTTACATTTTTACAGCAGGCTTAAATAATAATCGACCTTTGTTTTATCCGCATTTGGCATTCAACACTTGGGACAAAGCCATGAAATAAGGAGTCTGGTTTATACACATCTACTATGTAGCATCTACGCTTACATAACATATCTGTCCGCGATTTACACATGCGGTGCTATGAATAAGAATACATTCGCCAGACGACGCCGTAATATTAGTTTACTCTCTTGCCTTCCGGAAAAACTGCACGGAGTTAATCAGTTTCAAATATTGGAAGCAAATGCTTCAGTTCTTTTTTATAAAAACGTTTCGCTTCGGAAGGAAAAGGATTTGCCTCAAGTTATGGTATTAATATGGGAAAGAGAACAACATTTCTTTCAATCGACTTCGATGGCCAGGTGGTAACATGCTTGCGCTTGTCTTTACACGCCATGCGATCGGAGACGTGTCGTAACACGGGTACTAACCAGAAGGGACTGAAGAGGTCAATCGGATACATTAATTAAATTGTTTGTATGCGATTAATCTTTTAGTTTTTTAAAAATAAATAAAAAAAACCTTTACCATTTGCACAGCAGTCGGGTAAAGCAAGAAAACAATCACTGTGTTCTGCAAGCACTGATTAGAAAGATAAAACGCGTCGATTATTGATTTATAATTCAAAATAACAGCTGCATTCGAACATGTACACAGACCAAGATTCGAAGCAATGTCGTTGTGAGAGGATTGACGGCTTAATATTCTCATGGTCTGTGTGCATTCTCGTGTCGTTTGGATGTAGGACAAGTGGCGTTAGACTTAACGACCGAGGGTGGCTTTGCTCCGTCGTAAGTCACCGTAAGTTGGGCGGATCGCTTGTGACTTATAGTGCTCAGGCCTTCTCGTTTTCCTCGAGATGGATCTACAAATATCGTGCCTGCCAACTAGTCGTTAAGGGCTATTCCTTCATATGGAATTGACTTTTAGATCACAGTGAAATGTTGCGGGCTTCTAATTTAAATTATTACTCTTGTGCCCCGCAGTCGATGAGTTTTTTATTTTTTTATTTTAAGGCGCGGGACTAAAATAATAATAAAAAATAAAAATAAAAAATAAAAATAAAAAAAGAGTTTTTCTCTCTTATTAATGTTCCATAGGAAGGACCATAATTTATATAGGCCTGTATATATTTTATATAATTATTTTAAGGGTGACTATAAATTTACGCTTGTTTCTTCGCCCACCGAGTGGTTTGTGATGCGGTATTTGCGTGATTTGGTATATGTTGTTTGAGTGGCAAACTGTTATCAGGAGCGCTCTGGACAACGAGGTTGTCCCGTTTCATATGGGGTTTGTGTGTGAGTGTGAATTTGCCTTGTTTATCAAGTACAGTGTGGAAGTGCGTGAGAGCTCCGAATGTTAAGAGCTGAGCTGTTATACTTGATGTATGCAGGAATGTCAGCACATCTGTCACTTGCACCTCTGTGTCAACCATAATATATGAAAGTCTGATGGAATTTCGGTTCTTTCTGGGCTGGGGTTCTTCTGGAAGCGGACGAATCGTATATTTTTTCCGCTTCCTACCTTACAGTGTCACGCAACAAAAAACATAATAAACATTTATTTTGTCTAACTGAAAATGCTATTCGTTATCGTAGTAGTGAGTTTCTTCTGCTGTTTCAAAACATATGAGTCATGCAGCTTTATTATTGCAGTGATAATATGTATATTAGCTTTAAAAAAAAGTTAACAATCGGGTGCAATTTTTGGCCTTGTGCAGATGTAGGAAAAATGACTGTAGACTTGAGTACCCTACCCCTATCAATAATATTATCCGTACATGAAAGCACTCGGCGACGCTTTCTTCTGATGATTGATGATGACACATTTTGCGGTACTTGTTGACTCTGTGATGTTGAATGGAAAACAAGGGCGCGGCAGATGGCTGCGATTTGTGTGCCGGGACTTTTTTATGTGTCGTCATTATTATTATTAGTCCCAGCTGCAAGTTGTAAAAGCAATGATATTATGAGACGTTTGGCTAGGAAAGGATTGTTGGTTTGCTGGTCGTTGTTATCTGAACTCTAATTTTTTGCCCAACTTAAGTTCTACCCAAAATGGATTTTTTGAGCCCAGATAATAAAAAATACCATTAGTAGTATATTAGGCGGTCATTCTGATGATTTTTAGCAAGAGGAGGTAGTGGTATAGTCCACGCAAAATGAGAAAAGTATGGACATGGAATGTTTTGATCCTGTGCAACACTATAAAAATATTCCTTGCACCATTTTGTGTTACCTTGTTGCGTTGGATGCAAGGCATAACTTAAATTGTGCAAAGAATATTTTTACAGTGTTGCACAGGATCAAAACATACCATGTCCATACTTTTCTCATTTTGCGTGGACTATAACTGACTACCTAAAAAAACGTTTTTTCATATCAAGTGGAAGGAACCAATAGAAAATGGCAGAAAAAGAAGGAATTCATGGATCAACGGCAGAAGGATGCAAGAGCTGAACCAAGAACTGAAGAGGAAAGCACAGGATCAAGAGAGCTGGTGGAGTTTCTACTAACCATTCGTTGAGATTGTGACCTCAGAAGAAGAAAAGTTAATGGCAATGGTGTAATAAATATGATTTAACAGAGGGTTAGTTGGACTTACATTGCCTGTTTAATTAAAGTTATTAAAAGCTATTTCATCAGTTTATTACGTTGTCTTTTTATGGTTATTTTGGTTGGCCCAAGAAGTTTGGTGCTCCAGAAATACTACATGAACTCGCTCTGTGCATTACCAAAGGTGCGGGGTGCCAAAAATTAGGGGCTGAAGCTGAAAGAAATAGTTATAGTTGAAGAATATTCATCAAGCGCTATCAGGTCCCATAAAAATGTTTTCGTGAGGATTGCTGACACACCGCTATATATTGGAATATCGAGTTGCTGCCTTCCTACATAACAATAAACACGGTGAAGAATTCTGATTTTCAGCGAAGTTCAGCAGTAGGGTGGCACCCCCATGCTCCAATGCATAGCGGCGCTCTAGGATTCCTCACTAATACTTTTCTAAGTGTGGTGGGACTGGGCCTTAACCTTTTATTGTTTCGAACGTTTTTTTGTTGACTAATTTATTGAGCAGATGGTGGAGTTTGGGGAGGGTCTGCATAAGTGCAATGATGTGCGGTTCATTTGGTAAGGGTTGCGTGGCCATGAATTTTGTAACTAGGCATTTTCGTAGGGGTGGCCAATGGGGACAAAAATCAATTAGTTTAGCGAACAAAATGATTTCCCTTGCGATTCATTAAAAGCCAGCCGCCATATTCTTTAGATTTTAATGTTATTGTATTTTGATTCTTATGTACATTGTATCAGTGCACTCAGCCTTCAATTTCACCTAATTATTTCACGCCAGTGTGGAAGAGGTTAGAAAAATGAATGTTTGTACATAGTATACACGCGACGTTGTTGTGGGCAACGATGCACTAAGATCCTACATTTCTCTCTGTCTCTACTTAATACAACTTGAATTTAATTGGAAGGCTGGAGTCTCACTAGACTGTACGTCAAATTGATTAAAATTATAATTAGGATAATTTCAATTTCGTTGTACTGTACATATTATAGCAGCGATGCGATTCGATTCGATGCGACATGCGTTAGTTTCAAATGCGATAAAATCTCCACCACGACCGTAATTATCAATGATTTCTTGCCCCCTGCCCATTACATTTCCTCCTGCACCCTGTCGTTCTCACATATTTTATGCAACTGTTTTTCTTTGCATTTGATTTGGTTAATTTTATAGCCCGGTCTATAAGCTCACCTCTCTCATTCCTCTGGTGGAGTCATGCTTATAAAGCCCTCTCTTGCACACAACTAGGAAGACCCGGGATTGCTTGCTTTGCATGCCCTCCAAAGCATGGCCAGAAAATGTAGCAAGTTTGGGACTCGAACGAACAACCTTTCGGGTGAAAATCAGAGTCCATACCACTACTCTCTATATACCGTTTGCTAATCCAATAAGAAACAAAAATTAATTTTCTCTTCAACATAGTCCCAGAATATAAGGGTTATTATTGACTAATCACATTTTTATGTGTACAAACCTTTCAAAGAGATGAGGGAAGAAATGAAAGTTGCCCCCTGAGCAATAAACCGGTTAATGGCCGGCAATCATCGTCCAATGGCCTCGTCTCATTTTCAATTTGATCCCAGAGACCGTCAACCAAATTAATGAAAGAAAAAGGCATTGCTAGGTATTATGAAGGCGTTAAAGTCGGCGCGCATTAGGCTATAGAATTGAGCCCATTACTCGTAATCCTCGTTTTGGGTTTTTAAATGGTAGTTCTAAGAATTTAGATGGCAGTTTAATGGCTAAAAAGCAGGCCAAATGGTTGTTGTAATGCCACTAAAAATATTTACTCCTCCTACAGTTTTACAATATTCAGATGCAGATGAGAATGTTATACGATGGGTGATTTTCTTGTTAGATGAATATTACATTTTTTATGTTACCGTATTTTAGTAGTTACGACGTGTATGATAGTGAAAACTAATAGGTTGCCGTGCTATTTTATTTTTGGGCCATATTTAGTTGTGCTGAGGCAAATCTCAGTTAGATACCGTTTACTGTATTTTGTGTTCTGCAATAAGAGAGGTAGTTTATATCACGTAAATTAATTATTTATTGCTTACTTAGTTTTTTCTAGAGTGATTTGTGAGGATTTCAGGGAGTGTTACTTCCAAGTACTGAAATCTACCTCCGTTTTTATTTTTAATTAATTTAATTAATCTTTCGAGTTTTTGCGGTGGTCGGTGTGTGTGTGCGCGGAGGTGCTGAATTATTTGGTTAATGTTGGAGGTTTTGGTTTAGAATGGTTCTCTTGTGTATGTCTACAGGTGTGGCATGACTCCAGTCTTGATAAGTTAGCTTAACGTAGCCATGACCGGCCCATGCTTGTCCCCAATTAAGCTTGGCAGGGTGTGTGGTTTAGGTATCGAAAGTCTCCGCATTATAAAACCTAACAGGAAATTTTAATTCTTCTTGTGAGTCAATTAATTTCACGATGTGCTATGAGTATCATGACTTCTTCACTCTCACATACTCCATGTACAGCTGTTCATCCATACATAATATTCTCAATGGAGACCCGTTATGTGCTGTAGTAGACAAGTTGGGAGAAAGTTCCGTAAATAGAATAAGTATGGGTTCCTTATTGTCACGTTATTATGCAAAAAAGTGTTAGGAGAAGGGTTGAAATGTTATTTCCGTTGTATACAATAATATCCCGTCGCATATTTCCCCTGTGCTGCTTTATCGACCACTTACTTTTCTGATGTTTTTGATGGATTATGGAATCCCGATGTTATTATTCTCAGACTTTGCCATCTTATTGTTTTCTTTTCGTTTCTTTCAGGTAAGAAATTTCTTCTACTATTTGGATTTGGACCGTGTAGGTGTAAGTATTGTATCTGTTATAGCCTACTGTAATGTTTCTTAAATTAGAGCATCCCGTTCTCACTTATTTGAAGAAGTGTTTAGATTTGTGTATTACATTGGGGAAGAAAATCTCGGAAACCTGTGGTAAAGATTTATCTCTGCCCTCCTACTGATAGCCATCACTTCTTCTGCACGCTAATTAAGACGTCTGCATTTTTGCCTGCTAAATTTATTTTATTTAATAGCTAGGAACGCTGTCTCTTTATTACATGGGAGTCAATATTTCATATTTATAAGAACCCTTTGGCAATGAAGATGAAGAAGAATGTACACTGTAAACACCGGAGGCGTGAAAACATAGCCGTGACATATTTGAAAGGCTACTTCCAGAAGCATCAGCTTTGTTCATTGGTAGTACGTGTTGGAAATTACAGCGCTGCGTTTGGCGGCATCCTAGTCATTACATGGAAGTAGGTGGGACTGTGGAGCAGTGGGGCTTTGGGACGGAGATGCAATAAACACGCGAAAAATATCGACTCACCTGACCTGGTTGCTGTCACCTGGGACCGCAACCTCCGATCACCTACCAAGAATTTTCATCTTCTTTATTCCTCTCGCTCTTAGCCCGTAAAACTCGAAAAGAAACCCATCTTTTGACTTTTACAGTAATCGTATTGAGACTTTTGAATTGGAATTAGAAAGGAGCCGAGGGTACCATTTCCTTTCCCGAGTGCTGGATACCTGCAACCTTTAATATTATTTTTAATGCTAGTGAGGTGGTAAGGGATAGAACATATTTTAAGGGTTTTTCACTGGGCGACAGTCCGAACTTTCAAACTGGTTTTCCATTAGATAGATACAGAGGCCAGAGGTGTAGCTACAAACAGAAGAAGCCGGGCCCCAAGTTTTTAGAAACAATTTATAATTTGTCATGTACATCCCAAAAAACACCGCTGAAATCAGCCTCACTATTGCGCGCAATAACTTCAAACCTCCTTTCTATTTGATTACTTTTGCATAAAAAGTGGCGGCAGTACCCCCAGCCAAGATCTAATCACTGGGTAGTTTGTAATTGTGCGTATATTATGCTGTGGGTTCGGCAGTCTCGCGACAAATCTATCTAATCTATTAAGTGACAATCGCACACCCACACAGTCCGTTTTTTTGAAATAAAATCAATTATAACATTAAATAACGATCGTAATCGTAATAAAAAAAGTATCATTGCATAGAAAATCATCTACATTTTGATGTACATTAACAGCTATTGTCCCCAATTTTGAAATTGAAAGTTGGCGGGGCACGGCCCATCTTGCCCCCCAGCTCCTTCCCCTCAGCCTCAAGCATTGTACGCCGTGGTTCATGGAGACCCCCGGGCCCCTTTGCAGCAATATGAATATGAGCATTCCTTTGTTAGCTTTGTAAAATCTACAGCTATACTTTACTACTATTAAAATGCGTAAACCTCTACTATTTTGTACTTACATTTTCAATTTTTCCTTATCCTGCCTGATGACGTTATAAGGTCTACTTAATTTTGCCCCCGCCATCATTCTAAAACTTTACGCCATTGGTCGGAATAATAGTTTGTCTGCATTGGGCTTACAATTGTTCATCTGTAAGGTACATCAATCTCTGTTGAAAATTGAATAAATACGTTCTCAGTGTAGGCACAAGCCGCGGATTCCCCGAGCGAGCAGAATTTTAAATGTGCACATATCTTACAATAATGGACTAAACAAATAGGAATTTATTTCTTATGCTCCATTTTATGACCGCATTACAATGCAGTACTACAAAAGTTTACTGACACAACGTTCTACATAGTATGTACACGGGTGAAATTTTTACAAAAATCATAGTACTGCTTTCATTTAAATTGTCTGGGTCCGTGTATTTAGCCAATATTAGATCGAACTTTATAACCGGCTTGCAAGTGTATTCTATCGGTAATTTCTCCGGTATAAACGCTAGGGGTGGATATTTATCAGGAGATGTAGAGTAGTGGTACGGACTCTGACTTTCACCCGAAAGGTTGTTGATTCGAGTCCTACACTTCCTACATTTTCTGGCCATGCTTCGGAGGGCATGTAAAGCAGGCGGTCCCGAACCATCGTAGTTGAGTGTAAGAGAGGGCTTTATAGCCCTAACTCCGCTAGATTGGCTTAGTAATAGAACAAAAAAAAGTCCTTATTTATTTGCCAGCAAATGAGATGTAGCTAAAAGCCAGCGAATGCTTGAAGAATTTGCGATTTTGATGTAGAATCGACGACGTTGTGGCCCCTGAATGTACCCATATATTATTAATATACTGTAAAAAGATTATTGTTATCTACTCTGACCATAGCCTCAAATTTCCGATAACTTTTAAGAGGGTTAACTGCAGCTGACATGCTTTTTCCCATTACGAATCGGCAGGCTTCGCGTGGTTCCCATACTTTAATTTCTAAAACTTGATTTTCCAATATGGAATTTTGCGATGTTATCGGTGAAGGAGCGCCCCGTGAAAACACGCACGCACCCCACCTTTTCAGCAACTTTTTTCAAGAACAAAAAATTAGAATTTGACTTTTCCCGAACTTTAGCGATCGTTCGAATTCTCCATTCCTACATTGTGTTTTTGCTCCCTTTTCACCTTTCTTGTCCCTTCGAATTTTATGATCGCTGTAAAATACGGAGTATCTGTCAGGATTTGTGACATTATCCATTCCCATTTGCTATCTGCGTTGAACTTAACTTTGTTATTTAATTATTTATATGTTAACTAATGAAAAAGCAATTAAGAGACATTGTAAGGGGGAAACGCCTAGTTTAAAAATCAAATATCTCATGAAATATCAATTGTTGAGTTGTCCAAGATATCAGGACGGGTAGATGACATTTTTCTGGGTATTTTTATACGTGATAAACATACAATATATATCGTACTTCTTTCGACCCCAATTATTGAATTTGATTTGTGCAAAAAAAAAAGGTTGGTGTTGCAGTCCTGAAGGAGGAGTTCTAGAACTTTGTTCAATCGGTGTTAGTGAATGTCACATGTCATACATTCAAATGTATTTGCATTTCTGCTAATTTAATGGGTATTTTTGATGCCTCTACTATAGATATTTCCTGTGAAAATCGGCTTGGTTCAAAACTGAATAGTGAGGATACCCACATTTGCTCTTATATTATTATTAATGTAAACACTGATTGTCTTGTTACGGCAATGCTTATGAGCTATTCTTAAATGTTACGAGTCTGATGTGCGTCAAAACTGTGGAAAGGGCTATGCTGGCCGATCAAGTGCTGTAACATTCAGGTGGGATGAAGAGAGTAGGAGAAGGCGGCAATGGGCTGAGAGGAATACCAAATTTGATCTGTAGTGAGGTGAGCCTCCTGCGGTGGAAGTTGGATCTGTGGGAAAAGAATGAAAACGAATTGCGTTTACTAGCCCCGAAGTTTAATAAAAGAACTGTGTCACTTAGATCAGGAAATATTCCCATTGGGAAATTGCCCATTACTGTAGAAATTCCTTCTAGCATCGTATTGCATATAGGTGTTGTTCTCTGTTTCCTTCTGTGTTTCACGCATTTCATGTGATTTTTGATAACGTTTTAGGAGCTCTGTCGTTTTCAACTGTCGATAATGGTCATAGCTAGTGGAAACCTAGTGGTTCTTATCGGTACTAGACTTGCAGTAACCTCCGGTCCGACCAATCTGAAAACATTTTGATACAATGTCCTGCTATGTTCGACGGCCTCAATGACCATGTACATGATAGGTATTGTCTGTAACCTATCAGACTTGTCACACTTGCTGGTCTGATAATTGGTAATAAATAAATATAAAATAATAAAAACGACAGATTTTATTATTATGACACCTTGAATGAGTTACTAACAAGTAAAGTAAAGTAAATTCGTGTCGGGGTGGTACTACCCGTGGTACAGGAGTTTTCAGGTTTCATCAACAGCCTCCTGTTTAACCTATCGACAGTCAGGGAAGACTGCCGGGACCGCCGGCTTTACATGCCCTCCGAAGCATGGTAGTCAGAAGATAAATAATTGTACCACTAGAAAATTTTGGCATTCGGGTGGGACTCGAACCAGTCACCTTCTGGATGACAGTCCGAGTCGTTACCTCTACGCCATTCTGACTACTCTACGCCATTCTGACTACTCTACGCCATTCTGACTACTCTACGCCATTCTGACTACAGTTACTAACAAGGTAGCTAAAGAAGAAGACAATAATTGTAAGCTGTAAGTTTGTGTGCTGGCCCTTGAAGCCTGGCGTTTCGAATCCATTTCAACTCTTTAAAGTTCGCACTTCATGCGATTGAATATCATGGTGCTTTGTCATCCTCCTTAAACTGCGCGAATTTTTCCATAGGTGCTTTGCGCCCTTTCACTGAAGATTTGATGCTATGTGAAAGCCACTGAAGAAGCTTTGGACGTGAACAAGAAGAAGTAAGCATTCAAGCGTTGTTCTCTTTAAACTAAAAGCATTACTGGTTCTATCATCGCGGACTCGAGGCGTCCTCACTGAGAAACAGGAAAACAGAAAAAGCGCCCATTTTCTAATTTTCCCTCGTCCTGCATTTACGCTTTAATTCATAAACAATGCCTGGGATATTTCTATAAATTAGGCTTTACCGCTTATATTTGGAAGGAGATGAGAAAGCTTCGGAGGGGTTTAATTAAAGTTTGAAGGGGATTGTGTTTTTGAAAGGTTTAAAGAGACATGCCTAATTAGAACCTGGCTGACCTGATTTTCAGTGAAACATTTAATTTACCGGTATAGAGGAGCAGTCTATTATTTGCCTCCGTGGCTTACCCGACTGTCTCCACCTTGTCGCTCTCTTTCGCCTCAGCTTACCCTACACTGTCTGCGTTGTTCGAAAAGCTTTGAGACGCCCCTAACCCGTCAGTGCTGACCAACTTGCCGGTTAGTTCTCTTTGCGCAGCATATTCTGTAATTTGAGTATAACCATTTACAGTGTCTTCTGACTTTCGATAATTAAAGAGAATCGGTTGTTCTACACTAATTAGCTACTTGTAACTTTCGTTGTAATTGCGGACCACTGCTGACATACGAGTATGCGTGCATAGTACCATAGAGTTAAATAAATTTAGCGGCGTTTAAGGAGTAACTTATTCTGGGGGTTAAAAATGTTAACAAAACCATTTTTAGTATTATAAAACTACGATGAGTCATACGTCACAGCAATGCATATCGTATCATTTTTAAAATGACAGTTGTTTGCGTATCACTTGCACAGTGTGCCTCAATCAACCGACTGGGATTTTCTTGCTGTGACGTGTGAGTCAACTCACCGTAGTTTTACTATAGCCCTTTGCATTCTGACATTATTATGTTTACATTTTTAATCGTAGAAAAGTTATTTTTTTAACCATATCGATACCGTGAGCGGTTCCGTAAGCATCCGCTCTGATATTTGATGCGCCATGTTTTTTTTATTAATGTTTCATGTAGTGTATGTCTTTGAGTAGTACGCAATTCTCGGTCCACTGCTACCGCACTGTGCCGTTGACTTCATTTGAGATGAATTAAAAAAAATAACTGTTGAATGTCACTTTAATCGTTTCTGAATGTGCTGAAATGTAGAAACAGCATTTTATCTCTTTCAGTTTCAGTATACATCGGCAATTTTATTGTTTTGTTTGCCTCAGCATGCTGCTTTAGTCTCCAAAATGGGAAACTGAATAAAATGCCATGAAAATGTTTATTTCCGATTTAATTCCTCTTTTTATCCTGCTTCGTAGCCTTTAGATTCAAAATTTATTTCAAAAAAAGTTATTTTCCATTTACTATAGTGATAGGACCGTACTTTATAAGTTCGCTTCATAAACGCAAGATAATCATAATTGTAAAATTTATTGTAGGCACCTTAAAAGGTGATCGATAATCATTTCTCGAAAGAGCTTTTGTTTTTCTTAAGTCGATACCCAGTTGGTTTGTTTGGTGTCCCTTGGGGAGCCTTAGGCTCATTGTAACCAGGTTCGCCTCCTTTTTGTATCTTGGTCACACGGTTACACCATTACAGCTCGGGTGGCTGTGTCTGTGCCTGATTAAGTTCTGTTTTTGCTTCGCCCATTAACTGGCTCACAAACTTGCCTACTCCTGCAGACTTGCAAGTGTTTGCATATTGTACCAGGTTTTTTGGCAGTCTTGTTCACGGTTGTTGATACCATCAAACATAGGGCAATTGCCAATAAGAAGCACAGTGTTTCTAATAGCTTTGAAATCGCTTATGAAAACCTAGAAAGGTTTCACGGCCAAGAACTAGTATTTAATGATCATTACATCCCGTCATCGGCAGCCGCATTTTCTTCATTCTAGTAAATCAAGGATTATAGTCGGCTCTCCTCTAAACTCAAAATCACCCCTCACCAACTCCAAGTAGGTTTATAATCGTAGCTGAATCTAATATCTAAGAAAGTGCGTTATGGAGAAACTGAAGGAGAATTGTATCCTTATTAGCGTTGAAATTCCATTCCGTAACTACCTTGATAAGCCTTGTAATTGGTAATTAAGGGCTGATTAGAGGTTGTTTCGTCCACTTGGCCGTTACCTTGTTAAGCCTTGTGCCGCTGACAATGTCTCTCTCCCTCCCTCTCCCGATTTCAAGTTACAATTTGGGCTCGTTTGCAGATTTTCGTAAAAATGTGAAATTTCAACACAATCGGTCGTGTAGAGTGATTGAGGTTCATTTGTGACGTCATTTTGTAGATGGCAGCACCAGTTGCTAAGATATCAGGGCGTTGATTTTTCCATAAGCCTCAATAATATTTTAAAATTGTTTTATTTATGTATTATTTTAAAATGATATTTTTCTATAAATCACGGAGAATATATATATTAAATTATATAAAATTATATTAGGTCCAGGCATAGTAAAAATATTAAAAGAATTAATTAGATGTTAAGAACATAGTTTTCACATACAAACGGCGGCCATTTTGAATAATATGGATATCTTATTGTCTTTAGCGAACCTAGTGACCAAAACTGTCCCTACAGAACCACATTTAATTTCTACAGGTTTTAGGTTTTCTTTGCGGCTACATTTTCCATTCCCATTACTAGTGGAGCCAAGTGGCTCTTGTCTTGAAATAAGGCATCCATGTTGCCGAGACCCGTACAAAAAGGGATGGATTCTGACATTGTCATTCCGCATAATATGGACTGAGGCATTTCCATTTTCTTGCTGCTGACCTTACATTTTGGCTTTGCGGCTTGCCCCTTTTTGGCCTCTGATGCTCTCATCACCTTCCTCCAATTGTTTCATTGCAGTATTTGAGATGTTTCAAATTGTTTTCTCATCTCATTTCTGCATTATAACTACTAAGAAAACTATCTAATTTCCCGATTAATTTTTATTTTATTTAGTTATCATGATGTCTCCAATACGGAATGATAACAAAAGGTTCTAAATATAAATTGGAAGCGGTTTATTTTATTTTTTAAACGCAGAATAATTGAATTGAAAGTAACTTTAAAGTGATGCATACCACTGTCACCGCAATTTATTGTCCTTGAAACTGGAGTTGAAATGTAAAAGAAATATTCTCTCAGTTCTCAATTTTTCTCTGTATTTTTACATGCAAACATTATGCATTTAGCATGGGAAACATTTAAATTCGTCTTGCATGACGCATTGCATGTGCACATAGCAATGTAGCTTTATTGGTTTCTCTTGTTTTCAACGCTGAGCTCTAGTATTTATCACGCTCCGAGTAAGCCCTCAAAGGGAGGGTTCCATTTATCCTTCATATGAATTTAATCGTCATTTCGGTTAGATTGTGTTGTATACTTGTCTCTGTATGTACGGAGTTTCATTTCTCTTTGATCCACTCTAGATTGCTTTTGTATGTCATTCTCGGCGCTTTGTGACTTTCTATAATAAGGTTTATCATACCACTTCTAAAATAAAATAACGTTCTGTTCAGTATTCAGTGCTAATGATCTTACAAATCATTCCTGAGCAGCTTTTCTGTGACTTGTACCTATTTATGTTTTCATGTATGTATTCGGTCTTACAGTGACTGCGCTTGAGAGAGAAATTTCCTAGATTTGCAAATTGACATTATATGGTCACACCACGCTTAAAAATGTTTGTACGTGGGGGATACTGGCGCACCGCTATTCACTGGAGCTGCATAGCTGAATTCAGAATTCTTTACCGTGTTTCTTTTTTATGTAGTAAGTTGTTTTGTTTCTTTTTCGTGTCCGAGTTGAAGTCTTCGGCCTCTTCTCGGTGGTGAAAGTATTAGCCGCTAGATCTTTCCACTTGGTGCTGCCCGGGGTACGCCTGATCGGTTTTTTATCCACGTATATAAAAAGCGATCTTCGGGGAGGCTCCTATCCTGTACCCTTACGCAGTAAGTAAGGGGACATCCCAATCCATAACGGTGCGCCAGTATTTCGCGCGAAAACTTTTCGAAGCGTGGTGTGACTGGGTCTTTTTAGTGACCTTCCCCAAATTCTGCAAGTTTATTTACTATAAACGAGCTAAATACACAATTTTGTATTAATTAATTGCGGCGAAAGTAGTTTTCAATGCATTTTTTTTTTCATTCGCTCACCTAAATCGGATTGGATCACATCACCGGAGTGACCACCGGACGTGAGACAGTGGATGCGGACCACTTACAGCTCAGCACTCGACCTCTCCTAAGATGAGGATGACCCACTACTCACAGAAGTCAACCTTTACTGGTCAGCGCGTCACCATATAGCTCAATAGCCAGGAGTGGGCGTTGGCTAGTATGTAGATAAGTGAAAAGAAGGATTTATAAATGAGGATATCTCGGGACTTGAAACGCAGTAGGTACAGGAGACATTTTGAACTGTTTACTTTGCTGAAACCAAGACTGACCTGTCAGGGGGCATTTTGTATTTTCCCTCAGGAAAGTGGCGAAATGTTGAGGTGACGCTGATTGGGTTGGGCTCGCGTGAAGTTTATCTTGGTTCCGGCCCCGCCCGCGGAGGTGACATTTGCCCTGCTCAAAGCACTTTCTAGTCACCTGATACCAATCACCCTGATTTATAACTCTCAAATTAAACTGCCCGTTTCACTTCTTGCCGGGGAAAACGTTTCTTACTTTATAAAATCATCCTTTTATGTGGTTTGGTTGGGAGCAAGGTGTCTCTTACAGTATACAGGTATAATTGATTATTAGTTAATTACTTACTGTTAGCATCTACCGTTCCTATCTTTTTACATATCGTCGCTGTTCTTGCAAAAAGCCGTATGTCGAGAAAATCCGATTGGAGGAGTTACAATTGGTCTAAACTGTTTAAGACAAAGAGATATGAAATTATTAGTTGCTTATTCTTTTTTTTATTATTATTTTTTATTTTTTATTTTTATTTTAAACTGTAGGTCATATAGGAATTATATTAGGAATCTGTTTTGGGTCTAGTTGGAAAGATGTTGTGAAGAAGGTCCTATGTCAAGGAAAAAATCCTGCAGTGACTTAACTCTATTTGAAAAAGGACGAATGTAGACACATCGATAATAGAAATTAGAGTTTTTTTCGCCTCCTGGAAAGTAGGGGTGTCTCGACAAACGGCCTTTTGCAAGAACAGCGACGATACGCTTTATGTAGAATTTCTTTGTAGTATTACCTTAAATATATTTATTTTTATCGATTGTGCCTTGTAAATCACATACAGGAAGTACTAACTTGAAGGAAGGACAATAAAACATAGGAAAGCAATGAAAATTACTTCGTCTATAGTCAAAGGCATACTTAAAGTGCTTTTAATACGCCCATGAAGTTAAAAAATGTAAAATATCACTGTTGAGAGGACAGGGAAACAAGTTTAGTGGGTGCAATTAAACCCACAGGGAGTTGAAACATAGCAAAGAAACGGGAATGGCAATACAAACATAAATTCATGGGAAAAGACTTCATTCCGAAATGAAAAATCTTTTGAAGTCTGGTAAAGAGAAAGTCAGGAAAAACCGAGCGAAAGAGAATACATAGCCAAGGAACAAATTGCTCCTGCCCTCAATTTCAAATCAATTTACGGTTTGCGTTGCAATTGTTGGATTTAGGAACAAGTGGAATAGCCATGGCAGCTTCGGGCTCTCTCATTTCAGCAAATAAAACCTCTCTTTAGTTTCCAACTGGAACTCGTCTTCCCTCACCATCAAGTACCGGGTATGAAATATTAATAGTTTTTCTAACATTAATTTCCTTGTGATGACATCTGATAAAAATCATCGAGACTGTCATTAAATAAAAACAGATTTAATGGTAGGCTGAGCCTGAAATGGGAGAAGTTCATTTCTGTTTATGTTTATTTTGTTTATTCTTCTTGCTATCATAATGAAACTGTATATTATAACCTTTGAGCGGGCCGAGGAACAGGTGTATGAATGGCGTTTCTCCTCCGGAAGCTTAACGACTGCAACTTGTAGTAAGGCGCCCATTCCACCGACCACCGGGCTATTTACAAAAACGGTGACGTGGTAGCAGACATTCAAGACTTAGGTGGCGTTTCCACCGACCTCGCATTGCAGAATGCAAATGACATTGACGGAAATTAGAATTTTTCTTTTTATAGAAATCTATTAAAATGTTTGTACTTAACATATCCCATGACGCCATTTTTTAATTTTAGTTTGTTTGTTTGTGATTTTACTGTATGGTCATTGATCAATTTTAACTATGGGATAGAGGAAAATAAACATTTCCGTCAGTTCTGCAATGCGAGGTCGGTGGAAACCCCGCCTAAGTCTTGAATGTCTGCTACCACGTAACTGTTTTTGTAAATAGCCCTAGCCGGTCGGTGGAATGGGCGCCTAAAGCACGGTCCAGAGGCGATTGGTGGTATGATGTTGTAGTGGCCAAGGTTCTTAATGGACTGATTTATATGATTTAAATGCAGTAAGATAGCTCGGCGGTGACAAAGTTAAAAAAAGGAAAACCTGGAAAAATGGTACAAGCGAGACGTTCCGGAGGACAACTGGAAACATTATCATTTTGCTTTTATCCTATGGTGCATTTTCATCTTTACGTTGTACTACTCGTATTATAGCTATTAATAGCATAGGTAGTAAATGTGGAATGTAAAATGATATGTTATAATTACTATCTCACCGCTTTCCAGATAGATTTTAGTTTCCCTTTGATGTGTTGTAATAGATTTTTACATTTTTCTATGATTCATAACTATCATTAATAATGACGTCAATCCCAATTTATATTTTTTATTTATTGTTCGGAACTGGCTACTATCAATTTGAATTGCATGAATTGCTGTTGAGAGTGCCGCTGGCATTTCCTCCACAGCGGCGCCCTGCCGTGTACGCCCCTGGCTGTCCTGCCCCCCGCGACGGCGAATTTTGTCTCGCGCATTTATTGTGAATGGTGAGAAGGATTTCGCAGTCAATTTATAGTTGCCTCGGGGGAGACATGTGTATGGGATGTTTGCAACTAGTCCAATTACATGCTGGAATAACTGTTTCTTCTCCCGCGTATTGCTTTTCCACTATATGGAAAGATTTTTCTCGCACTGGGAAAATAGCCAGTAGGACTTGCGTTATTTTGCACGTAAAAGTAAAAGGCTAGGTAAACATAAAATAAATTAGTGTAAGAGAAATTATTATGATAGCGTGTGCACCCGAAATAATATAGAATACATCGAGTGTGACAATAAGCTATGTATTGCTGGGAACGGGCAAATGTGGGGGAAATTGCAAAGGAAATACTTCCAGGTTGTAGGGTTGAAAAAAATAAAATTACGGCAATTATTGAGAAACAAATGAACAATTCAACAGGCAAGGCTGACAGTAAGTGCTGAGCACATGACTTTGGGTCTCTGGCCATCTTTATGGCTGTAATAGCTTTAGCTTATGGCGAAAACCACCCGCTTAAACTGGGAAATAACGTTTCGCTGCTTCGTTGCATGTGCTGTGGATGGTCATCCAACTAGCCTGTTGTGTACAATCTATAGCATTTTCTTTTTATAATTCCCGAGCCTAGTCGGTGGAAGAACGAGTGTAATTAAAAAAAAAAAAAAAACGTTAATTTAATGAATGCATCGTATTAACCTCTTCAGTCGCCTCCGTAGGTTAGTACCTGTGTTGAGTTACAACACGTCTCCGATCGCATGGTGTGTAGAGACTCGCTCAAGTACAAGCACGCTACCACCTTGCCATCGAAGTCGATTAATGTGTCTACACCTAAGGGAGAAAAAAATTGAAAACTCACCAAAACTTGCCTGCATTGCCATGTAACTCTTTTAAGACTTAATTACTGTGGTCCACGAGAGAATCTGTAATTGAAAAATGCTTTCAGTGTACCTTTTTTTCTCCAAACCTATCGGTTAACTAAGGTTAATGCACTGGTAAGGGTACTAACAGTTGCTGCAACGTGCCTAGAGCAGTTGTCTGTTTTTCAATTATTGTGCATTGTCATTATATTTTCTTAATATTAGGAATGAAACAGATGTTCATTTCAATGTATCTACCAGCTTGACCAGGCTTTAGTTTTCCCACCCTGGGAGTCACTATAACAGTTAAATGTGAATATGCTTGCGAATTGGACCATGGGATATTGTGTCGATGCGAATGTCGCCTATTCTGTTGATGCTAAGGGGTGGGGGAGAGGAAGGTTGGGGGCAACACATGTGGCCATGAATAATCACCCTGGAGCCATGGGGGGGGGGGGAGAAGACGTGTAACATCTGAACCCACTCCGTCTCTCATCAGCAGGGATCCATTCCATTATTGATTGACTTGTTTTTTTTTTTTTTTTGCAATTTAACGGAACAGTAATGGGCTAATTGCTCTTTAATCCATGGGAATCCATCAATTTGCTTTTGGCAGTCGTTTATAAATTATTGTTATTTATCCGTCTACTTGTCATCATGGACATTTATTTAAGTTACAGTGGCGGAGCACGCATCTAAGGCGTGTAATGTACTCAACAAATTCTTAGAACGTATTAAGAGCTTCGTTGCAATCTATAGGAAGCCGCGAGCAAATAAGATTATATGAGCATGATATGTTATCAGTCTAAGAACATTAAAAATCTCGTCACTTTAGAATTAAAATGTTTTCTTTTTTGTTTTCAAATTTTTACTTTTTAATAAGATAGAGAACATGCTATATAAAATGATGCGTGTTTTCATTTTCGTTAAACTTCAACGACATAAATTAATATTTGCAATGATTACACTCGCAATTATCCCACGCTCCGCCACTGACAAGTTATAATCATCTGCCATGTACCACCAATAGGCGGAGACAGCAGAGAAATGCTGAACCAAGTGTTTCCAAACTTAGCTCACTGATTGTTCCGCATTTCTCCTATGGACTATTCCCCAGTTTGGTCACTGGCATCTTCACATTTATATGTGATATGTGTATGTGACTGGGGCGAAATTCGTCGGTATCTCTTTTTCCATCTGCTGCATCAATCCCGTGTCTTGGGCGGCAGTAATCTTTGGGTTCTCCTCGACGCAGCGCGTCGTCGAGTCGTAATTAACGCCCTTAAGGACTTGCTCCCTTGCTGCTCATGTCTCAGTCGTTCTCTGATGTTGTCGTTCGACCTGCCCTTTCAGTTCCAAAAGGTGGTGAAGATATCATGGCTGACTTCCCCTGCTCCCGATAAAAGTCGCTCATCCTTGCAACATTCTGCAGGTTAGTTTCTCGACTTGCTTTAGCGCCGAAACTAAACAAAGTAAATATAAGAAAGCTGACTACATTATTATTATTGCAAATTGAGTTGTTTTAACTACAACTGAACAAACTTGCAACTTAACTTAACTTACTACCATCAATATGTGGGTTTTCTTGCAAATTTTAAGCGACAAGCACAACCTCAGAAGTAAAAACACAGAAGGAAGTACATAACACCGACAAATAATAATAAAGGAGCTCCAATGATGAGAACAGCTGATTTCCCCCCACCAGTAGAACAGTAACTTTTAAAGAATGTAATAATTTAACTTTAAATAGGGCGTGAAAAAGTGGAAATACAGGCCGGAGATAGAAAGTAAAATGCCGTATAGGGATGGTAATAAATTAGATTATATAACCGCCTTGTCTCAACAAAGGCAGTAACCGTTCAAAAAGGGAATTTAAACGAAAATGGAGCTATAAAGGAAAGCCAGGCAGAAATTGAAAGCGTCAAGTGTTTGGGAAAGAAAGGGTCAAGACCTTGACCCCTATTTATGGAAACCTTGGGCCGACATCCAAACGTTGACTTCCTTTTCCTTACTCTTGAGGTTCTGTCAGCACTCGATACATCAAACATTAATTATTAAGTATTTCGTCGGTTGGAAAGACTTAGCTATTTAAATTTTTTCAATTTCAGCGAAATTACGTTACGTCGGTAATAGTTGATGTCTGGGACGATCCTCTTTGCGTTCAGGGTCCAACAGTCCTAAAACCCCATATCTGAACACAGATTCATCTAGTTTATTTAAAAGTAATTAACTGTACCATGATTTTATTATGAAATTAAAATAAACAGCTGAGAAATTAATGTAATGGATCAGTCTATTTAATTACCTAGGTGGCTGCAATGCAAACTATTAAATTACGAATAAATATTCATCCATTGTGCCGCAGTCATTCGCATAAACCTGCTCGCTAAAATTCAAATTTCGAGGTAAAATGAAATTGTAGAGTCGAATACAGGGTTAAAATAGATTTCCATGGGCACAAACCAACGTTCAATACCTGAGTAAGCAATGTAATCGACATTGAAAGCATCCCGAAATCCAGTCTCTAGTTTCCATAATGAGGTGCCCCTCTATCTCCCGCTGCCAGCATTGCCGCTCATTTTTGAGCTTTCAATTAATATACTAATGCTGACAATATTAAGCTGTAATGCTCTTGTTTATTGTAATCATTGCCCCTGTCCGCGGCTCGGCATTGTTGTGCCAAAATGTATTTTCAATCTCGTGTCAGTCAGCGATAATGCACTTGGTTAGGTCCTCTAATAAATAGTGCACCGATGATTAATTTGAGCGTTGATGGGGTTTTAAATATCCCCTGATTGTTACGTTGTAATTTCCACGCGATGCCGTTAAATTAATTACACGCTATCAGGAGCCGATTCTACTCGTAGAATGGCGGAGGAAAACAATGGGCATGAATAGGCTCCAATTAATTGTAGTATTCTTCATTATGACCTGCGCTCCTTTTCAGTACTGGTTTACCATTATAACATTTTGAACTCTATTCAGATAATAGGGGTGACAGCCAAAATGCAAAACTGAGAGAATTGTATGCAGTTTACAATCTATTTCGGATAAGGCGACTCCCCTTTATGCAGCAGTGTAAGTACTTTTGAGTATTCAATATTAGAAATTTTATTATGACTTTCACATGGTCGTGGCACACACAAAATCTGTGGCAGAGGTATTTTGCTGCCAACCACCCTATTGGTGTGGTTTTCGGGGTTGTGCATGCTGCCATATATCGTACATACATCTATATATGTGCCTCATAAATATATAAAAATAATATAAATTTCTCGTTTGTCTATCTCTGACACCGGTTTATAACGACAGAAGCTTGCTCACTTTTTACCCTTATCATATTACACTATACATATTATTGAATGACTAATTTTCATTCGTTTCCTAATGAAATACAACATAACTTAAGTCAGTAGTATTCAGTTTTCGTGAAACTGTAGAGTTGGATCTAGCAGGGCTGATTGTTGGACTTGCGTAGGCTGACTATCACGTAAACCTCAACAGTGAGGAATGCATGAGCGCACCGCAGGCCTGCAATTACGGAGCCGCTGGAAAACCAATTGGAATCGGGTTTAGTTGATGTGGATTAATCTTAATCTGGTAGAGAAGCTCCCCGTGATGGACAGACTGTATAGCCCTCCTATATGCATTTCCAGCAAAATTTCCGTGGAAGCTTGTAGGTGTTAATTAATTAAGTAAGTCAATTATAGTTGAACAAGCTCAGATTTTGACACGTGGTAAAATGGGATCTATTGGGCGGCTAATCATGTTTATGGTGCCAAATCCAGCGGTATTAGATTTACTTGAAGAGATTACATCCCAAACCTGATCTGTCGTCATTTGCTTAGGATTGTTAACATTGGGCTGGGGACTTGGGTCACAGACATAGATGAAAAGGAGGCTTTTTATACGTATTAATGCGTCGCGTGGCGAAGAAGTAGAGTCCCCCGGTTTTGTTAGAAGTGCCATCCAGACTTGGAATTCTTCACGATCCTAAGCAATGGATCTCTTTCGTATAGTAATACCATTGAATATATATATTATATTTATATATATTATATATTCAATGGTAATACTATACAAGTGACCGTAGAGAAGTTACGTCAACGTTTTTATTTTCCTATGCGAATGAGGTCCATTGAAGCCGGATCTCTTATTATCTTGTTCCACTACCAGAAAGTTACGGCGTGACACTGTATTGTCATTATTTTCAAGCCTTGGTCACTGATCTCCAACTGATCCTTTAACAGCCATCTGCGTTCCTACCGATAAAATCATCAAGAACACTAGTCATTACGAATGGTTTCCTATAATATAATGACAAAGTCGCGGGGAATCATTTCCCTGCTATTCGTGAGGAATATCAAACATTTTAGGAGCATCCCCATTACATCATTCACTCTGGTAAAATTGTTTTGCTTTTTAAAGCTGGACAATGTTTATTAATTAATGATTTCAAACTTTATTAATAAGTTTTCATTCTCTTCAGGTAAGCTACCGCTGTCTGGAACAGAATGAGGTATTGTATCACTGCTATAAAAGGTCTGTATGATCTTGTTTCAATTTATCTTCAATGGAGGAAAGGGAGCTTATGTTCCTCAACAAAAGAAGGCTTTCGATTTTAGGGACTTTTATAGCATCTTTTGTTTTCCCCTATTTCAATGATGGAACTGAATTAAATTTTGCGACTGTTATCTGCGAAATTGTTAGCCTCTCTATTCTTATGTATCTTGGAAGTTAATGGAAAATTATAAAGTGAATAGTTAGATTCTTAAACGAGGGAAGGGTGGTGGGGTGTAAAGGGGGGGGGGGGGTTGCTTTGTGTGCTTTTGGTAGTGGGTGGATGCGGACCCCTGTGGATGCATTCAAAGAACTTCCTATTCTATTGTTTTATGGCCGGCTAATTAGAATGATAAAAACTTGGCAGGCTTTTTGCAAAAAGATCTTTTAGACTTTAATTATTATTACTTTAGAGACAGGAAACGTTACGGTTCCTTTTTATTATTGCGTATGCCACATTGTTGTGGCCCCTGCCACCCAGTGGCGGCGCTAGAAATTTTAAGGGGGGCATGGAGGGGCATGATTTCTATCTGGGGGGGGGGGGCAATGAAAAAACAAAAAACTTTTCATTAGGAGTAGGTATACCGTTCAATAATTCTGCAATTTAACAAGATGTAAAATATCTCAAAACTGGGGGGGGGGGGCGGAGAAACTATTGGGGGGCCAGGCCCCCTCGGGCACCCCCGTAGCGCCGCCACTGCTGCCACCATGACAGGAGGCCCAACGGCCCCAACAGGCAACAAGCTCCAAATACGTATTGGCAGTTAGGTCCTTTTCTCATAATCTGCAGACCACCCCGGCCGTTTGGGCAACCTTCATGGTTATGGTACCTTTGTCCCCGGTGCGCGAGCCACCCCATCACCTCGTGCTGAATTTCAGCCAATCACGAGCTCCTGATTGGCGCCGTTTCCAACCGTCAAACCGCGGTTATAAATTTAATGTACACTTCTGACTGCTCATTCTTCAATTAGTTATTCTCTGCTGAACCTCTGCGTCTTCCTTGATGTTTTTCCACCGTATTTCTACCTATCCGTTTGATGATCCTACACACATTCATGGAATTTTTTATATTCTTAAAATGAAAAGTTACGAAATTGAAAAGTAAATGCGATTACTGTTGGGTCAGATATTGAAACGAATAATCAAATGGAACCAACTCAGTGTTTGGTTTGTTTCAATGCCTTGACCATCAGTACGAGAATTATCAAACGTTCAATCATTCATCATTACATATTCACCGACATCATCATCATTGTGGCACTACAGTCCTTCAGGCTTCAAGAACTTTAATATAATATCTGAACCAAAACACTGTGGCAAAAGCTGTTGTCAAATTAATGAAAGTTGTCATATACTAAAGCAAGTATTGTGTATTTCCACCAAAAATGTTTTCTATGTCGCTTCACCATTCATCTCTGAATGCCGCACACCTTTCTCACTTTACGCACATTCGCGAGTTTCTCCTTCAAAAAAATATCACTGCACCCCACTCTTTTATATAATCCTCTGAACAAATTTGAAAGCATTCCGAAATGACCAAAGAGCGCCTTTTTTTTAAGCCCCGGTGATGTACATTTAAATTCTCACTACCTTGTTAAATCGACATCAAATTAGGCTGCTCGGATTTCGCTGGTTGTCGACAGAGAGGAAATTTAATTCGCACGTCTTGGCGTATGGTAAACAGAGGAGCAGCAACTCCTCTTTACTCTTTTTTAACGAGATGACGTGCATTGTTTGACGTGCGCTATGCTATAATAGAAATGGGTATTGTAGCCTTGTGCTGAAAGGAATGAATGCTCTTAATTAAGCATTTCCTCCACGTCTACTGCTTACTTGAGGATGATACATCCCAACGAGGCTGCGGCTTTCATCATCCTCTTATTTTTCAAGAACCTATGCAACATTTCAAATGCCATACACTCGTGCTGAAATTCCATACAGCTGTATAGATGGCAGAACTAAACACTGTCTTGTGGTTCAGCAAGTACGATACCAGAGAGCCATAGAATAGGCTAGACTAGAATAGGAAATATCTGTATTGATTCATCTGAATACAATGACTTACTTGACTTAGTTAGGTAGGCGCATCCAGTTCGGTGGGACTTTGGGCCGCCGCCACTACACCGCGTCATCTTCCGCCGCGAAATTCCTGTCTCGGGTACCGGTAGCGTGCACATCTTCTAGTACTTGGTTCATCCAACTGAGCCTTGGCCTACCGGGTAGCCATCTGAGTTTAATAGGTGTCCAAATAACTTATAACTTTTAAATAAATACAACGCATTAAAGGGTTAGAAAATATAATTATTGGTTTTCTTGCATTTCAGCTAATGTCCGTATTAAAATGTTAATGTATAAGGGAAAAACAATATAAATAAATAATGACTGTTGTACTACTGAGTCAACCTTGTGGAGTTAGGGCTATATAAAGTCCTCTCTTACTAAGACTGGTTTATATAGTGGGAGCCTAGCCAGTAGGCAGCTGCTCGGGTTGACTACACACCGGTAGCTCGCCTCGCCTCTAGGCACTCAACGAGGAAGGCCCGGAACCGCCTGATTCACATTTCTCTCCGAAGAAATATCTAAAATGTGGCACTGAATCCGATGATGGTCACTACTCACCCCTGCCGCTGAGGTATTGGCTTTCACATCCCTAAGAAATAAATTGAAAATTTGTAACATTCACTTTAATCGCTTAGAAAAGAGATTGTTGTTCCAAAATGGCTGCCTAAAAATTGCCATAATGTAATCATTAAAATGTTTGTGCTGTCTATATACCTGACGGGTTGACCAACAAAAACTTTAACACACGAAAACACATGACTGCATAAAAAGCTCATAAGATAAGCATTATCAAGTTTATTATACCTAAGGGGTAAGGGCCATTCCCACCAAATGTGGGTAAACCTATGTTTACTGATACTGCATTCTTACATCATTATTTTCGAAGCGGTTAAGGGCGGTTCCCACCATTGATTGAAACGTCGCGGTTGGGAATACTGAAAGGCATTGCAGTTCATTGGTAGACGACGGTTCCGACCAGTTTACTTTCTGTACGTCATGACTGTTCCATAAGCCTATTCATTTTTGACTTGATTTATGGCTTATAGTAGTTAACCGGAGTTTGGGACGTTCTGCCCATCGTGATTCCAACCTTTTCAGACCATGGTAAGAGACGGGCCTGAAATGGGAGGGGAAGGGGTAGATTGAAACTGGATCGAGTAAGCTATGTGTGCCATCTCTGTGGACAGATTATACATTTTTTGCGGGCCTGGTTGCATCAGTTTTGATAAATGGCCGCAGCCAGTCTTCCATGATTTAATCGTCGCTTAATTACCTATTGATGCTTGCCTTATTTCCCTGTCCTATTTTATTTTTCAATTGAATTTTGCCTCTCACATTTTTTCCCCATGTGATGTATAGCTTTCTTTCTCTATGATTTTTAACAATTTCGCAAATTAGCTTATCGTATTATAGGCTCTCGGATATCCCAGGATAAAGTGGGAAACTCAGTTATAACGTTAAATTTGAAATAAGAAGTTCTTGTTTATTTACTTCTCATTTCTAACCCCTATTGTTAAGGGGAATCGTTCCAAATTTTTGAAGAATAAAACATGGCGTAAGAGCTGCTAATTAGTGAGAGCTAATTAATTAATTTCTTGTTCCTGGGCCTCTAAGCAAGGGCGGATCCAGCCGAAAATGTAGGGGGGGTCACAAGTTTTTTGTAAGTTTAAACGGTAATTTTGTTTGTTGAAAAGTTGAGTTTTATTATTTTTTTATTCTTATCTTATCTTATGAATTTACTTATTTAGGGGGGGTCATGACCCCCCCCCCCCCCGTGGATCCGCCATTGTCTCTAAGTTGGCAGAATTGTTCTTTGAAGACCTTCTAAAATATATAAACCGTGATATGACACAAAACATTTTTCAAAGATCTGTCTTTAATCTATAATACATTAAATATATAATATTAGATAAAATGTTTTATTTCTGGGATGCATCCTCTGTTTCTTCCTTTCTGATTATCAATTTTATAGATTAACATTGTGTCATGAAAGCAAAATGTATTATTTCCTATGAAAGTTCTTATATATATCAGAAGCAGGGACGGTTTCAGAAAAAGTTTTCGGGGGGGGGGGGCAACCTGAAAAATATCGCGTTTCCCTTACTTGAGTAACAATTTCTCTTCATTTCCTTCAAAAGTCCATTCTATCTAGTATAAAGCTATTTTTCTCGGGGGGGGGGGGGGGGGGGGGGGCGGCCGCCCCCACCGCCCCCCCCCCCCAGGATCCGTCCCTAATCAGAAGGTCTTCTAAGAATGATTTTGTCAATGTAATGAACGTTCAACGAGAAAGTAATTAATTAATTAGGTCTAGTACCATGTTGTTTTTTCAAAAATTGGAAGCATGGATTAACTGTATCCGCGTATCTGTGTAATATAATACAATATCCAATTTACAATATTAATATAATTAGTTTCATTCTCAATTAAATATGTCAGAGATAAGGTATGGAGTATAGCACTATTAGCCAAAAACGTTAATGTACCTTGATTAGCTGTGAAATGTAAAACCCGTATTTGTTCGAAATTTCTTAAAATTATTCTGTATAATTTAAGCTTGTAGCTAAGGTGCCCATTCCATTGACCGGCTAGGGCTATTTCCAACAACGGTGACGTGGTAGCAGACATTCGAGACTTAGGTGGCGTTTCCACTGACCTCGCATTGCAGAATTGACGGAAATGTTTATTTTCCTCTGTGCCATAGTTAAAATTGATCAATGATCATACAGTAAAATCACAAACAAACAAACTAAAATTAAAAAATGGCTTCATGGGATATGTTAATTACAAACATTTTAATTGATTTCTATTTAAAAAAAAAAAAAAAAAACATTTCCGTCAATGTCATTTGCAATCTGCAATGCGAGGTCGGTGGAAACGCTACCTAAGTCTTGAATGTCTGCTACCACGTCATCGTTGTTGGAAATAGCCCTAGCCGGTCAATGGAATGGGCGCCTAATGTTATTTCAACCTGGCTAGACGAAACATTAAAGCATTTCCATACTAGATTTTAACATAGAGGACTGGGACTCCGGGCGCAGTATTGCAACCGCGAAATTTCGAATTCGTTGTGGTTACCCTTCCAGAGCGGTCAGTGTGTTTCGAATTACGGGTCCGGTCCAGAAGCACCACATTGCATGGAAAATATCGCTGGAAGTGTAACTCAACTCAGCGACTCAAATTTCAACACACCGCAAGTCAGGGTTAGTTTGGTCCCTGATCGGATTCCAATGTTCTTAAGGATCAGTTTTATTGGGAAGTGATGCCGAGCCTTGGATCCTTTTACCCCTCTTCGCGATTGGAGAATGAACTCCATTCAACTTCTTTAAGTTGTACCTTTGTGTCTTCCCCCATTGTATTTTTATAGGGGAAAAAGGTCCTTGTATTTATTTTCAGGGGACTAAACGGATGAGTGGGATTTATCGGAATTAGCCCATTTCGCTTTATAGAGCTTTTCAATCCGTAGCTAGTAGAAAAAGTCACAGAAAACTAACTTGTAAATCTCTAAACCAGTTTTTATGGACTTGGAGTATAACAAAAACTTAGCATAAGGTGAGATAAGATTAATCAAAATTAGATGGTTAAATTGGTAATATAAAATTGATTTTTTTTGCGAAGGCTAACTTCGATTTATAGTCCCATTACTTAGGTTTTCAACAACGTACCATCACTATGACCATCGACGGCATATTCTCCGAATTTGTAAATATTTGTTTATACAATGTTTGCCGGTTTTTTAGGTGTAACGGGTTCCGAGAAAACTATTCATGATCAGTCAACCCAATGATAAACACCCTGTGTGCAAGGTTGTAGATTGAGGGGCTTGGCCCATAGGGTCAGGTACATTGCAAGTATTCCCTATTACAAATTCGAGGAACCGAAAATTTTGGATCTTCTTCTTTAGTCGCCATCTATATATCGGTTTCCATCTTCTTCTCCATGCATCTCTGTTCTGGATAGTTTTCTTGAGTTCTAAGTTTCGCTTCTGGGCAAGTTGAATACCAATTTTCTACCAAAGTTTCATTGTATAGCCGTATCTATCTGCTCCGAATGTACGAGTGTGCCCTTCAGCGAGTTTTCAGCCACAATTTCATGAAATTCCAGTATTAAAAATAGCCTTTCAATTGCGAGTCTCTACACAACATGCGATCGGAGACGTGTCGTAACTCAACACGGAGGTCAATCGGATACAGTCATTAAATTGTTTGTTTTCATGCCATTAACCTTTTTTTTTCTAAATACATGTTTAAAAAAACTGAGCAACTGTAGGAAGAAATAACAAGGGTGTATACTAAGAGCTTGCGGGAAGGAGGGTGGTTGAAGATATGCGGGGTCGAATTTTGCAGTAGTGATTGGGAAATGATGGGGGGGGGGGGAAGGTTTTGCATGAAAATGGCACAATTCACTTCCCCATGAGGATCCCTCCCTACAGGCCTTCCCACACCTCAAACTCCCTGGGACGGCCGCCCTTTCTTTTCTAAATCCTTTTCCGTATTCAATGCGGACGCGACCGAGTTGGTAACAACGTCGAACGAGAACGCCTCTGCGTTAATTCATTGTTCGATAATCGATTGCCTTCTACTTTTGTTCGGAATTCTATTAATTATTAAAAATTAACCTGTTGCGTTCGTTAGAGTTATGTTTCTGGGAAATTTAATAGGTCGTAACAGTTGGAACAAACAGTTATTTACTTGTAAACAATTCATGTACTGCATGAAGGTTAGCTTGTCTTATTTATGTGGTAAATCTTCATATTATGAACATTATTTCAGGCCGTAGCACTACAAGCCATACGTCACAACTTACTTTTCTATCTTGAAAGATGTGCTCACTTTATAAGCGAAAGAAGTGAAAGAATATTATCCCCTAATGTTTCATCCTCGAAATTTATCATAAGACGCAAAAAATAGTTGGAATTTTTACATAGAGCACGGTAGAAGAAGAGGCGCCCAAAAACATTTCAACTGAAGCTGGAAAAGTTTTCCCATTACCTTTTTTTTAGAGAAGTGTCTGCAAGACACTGATTTTCATCACATCATTTATTCTATTAATATATTTTCTTCCTCTAGCTCTGTCATTTTTTCTGCTATTTTTTGCTTATAGTCTTAACGAGTTATAATTATTTGTTATTTGTGACATTCTGTCCTGATGTCTAAGAAACAAATTACTTTCAAGCATTTCTTTTCATTACGACTGTTGAATAAATTCTTATGGTATTGTTTTTAAATAAACTTTAGGCTGTTGCAATTATGTTTACGAAAGGTTTTAAATCACTTACTTACTCGATGCGTATTTTTGGGCTATCCTATTTATTCTCTAGCCTATTCATACATCATAATAAATGTTATCGAAATGGAACAGGGCGAGAAAGATTGTGATGGAGTAGAGTTGTTGACCTTGTGCCTTGAGCCTGTCGTTAATAATTTGCCTTTCCTCATAATGCAGACCCAATGGAGGATCGGCTATGTAATCTTAATGCCTTTAGATATTGAGAGAGGATATTGATCTATCCATAATTCTGCGCCCTGTGTTAGCTGCAATCAGTGCCCAAATTAAAGAGACGTGGAATATTTGCGATTTGGGGAACCTACAATAAGTACCGCTTACCATTGTTTGCCCATTATTGGTTATTCGATTATTCAATTTAGCGAGTGCCATGCATTAATTTTAATTTTACACTGTAAAATGAGTAGGTACTGTTTGTTTCCTCTATCTTGTGTATCCGTATGTAGCACTTATGCCATGGGACGAAAACCATATGAGAGACTTGACCTGAGTACTGGTAGAGGATCCTACAATATCCTATAATATATCACTCCTCTATTTTGGGATGTTGCGGTCAACACGCTACCCATTAGTCATTAGTCTATTTGCAAAGGTTAATGGCAATGGTGTAATACTATTAAACAAAGGGTTAGTTTGACTTACATTGCCTTCTGTGTTAATGGTCATTAGAGGCATGGGCCTCATGGTAAGCGAAAAATTAGGGTGGAGCCCATTGCCAGGGGAAGGGGGTGACGTTTCGGGAGTTCCCATCATCAGACTTAGTTCTTACTATTAACACAACAGACAATGTATGTAAGCCCAACTAACACTTTGTTAAATAGTACCCATTAGTGATGAGTGGACCCCTTTTTCTTTTTCTAATGTTGAGTCTCGAACACAAAGTACATTAGACTATCTCTGACCGTATGTTGGGATGGAGTCATGGATTAAAATAATATATGAATTTAATTCCTAGTTTATTTTTATTATATTTTTTCGAATAGTGAGAATCGTCGTACTGCTATTACCTGCAATTTTAAAAATGAATATGGTGGTACGCAAGGATTAACCATAGCCATTATCTCCGGACTACCCCGTAATTTGGGTACATTCCTGCTGCCTTCGCCTCAATTGCCTATATCGTGGAACCAAGGGGTAATTACTGCCTACTGGTACCACTAGACCCAATACAGACGCACCTGCGCTGGTCAGTCGTATTAGAGATTCATCAGGGAATGAAAAGTACATGATCGTTTCGTAAGAACGCAATCGGAAGTTCTTATTCTTCTTTCGCGCTTCTTTGAATTGTCCATATTTTCCATTTTCCATCTTGTGGAAATACATATTACTTCCTGTTGACAGTATACTATAAAATAGCCTACTACTATAAAGAAATAAAGTGCTACCATAAAATACGTACATCATTCAATGTCTACCTCAACTTTTTTATAATTTTTATATATATATATAATATTTATTTAAAAATATCGTGTGCTTATATTATTAACAAGAAAACCAATAGGGGTATTCACTCTGTTTCGATTTCCGTTAGGGAATAGAATTCCAGTTTTTCTACGGTAGAAAAATAATGCCATAAGGAAATGTATTTCACAACATTCCCCACTTTCCCCTACTACTTTGGTTGGGTAAACTGAGTTTGGGAAATCGAAAACGCCAAACGGCCATATTTGTTGTTGTTTTGCATTTGAATTTTGTTTTTTATTTTTATTTAATTTTAAAGAAATGAGCTCTGCGACAGAAATTAATAAAAAAAAAAGACAAAGGGAAACATATGGCAAGAGGTGGACTACAACAGATGTTCGTAAGTTAAGCGAAGGCAAAGAAACTTTGGATGTAGGTTAGGTTAGGTCGGGTAAAGTCGGAAACTTAGAGATGTACGTTTCTATGGCAATTATTTTATTATAAAAATCGTGTTCTATTCCTACTTTCCCTTAGGGAAATCGAAACAGAGTGAATACCCCTAATTTAGAACTCTTAGAATTATTTATGCCTTGACAACGAACCCCGGTTAACAGCCTTAATTGTATTTAGCGCCATTTGTATTATTCGTTTTTTAATCGGGAACTGTTGCGAGAAGATGATACAATGCGGAAATAAGTAAGGAGCATGTATGCAAAACGCGATTTGGCACTTGAAACTGGAAATGCAGGAGCGACAATAAACTTTTAAAATCGAAATGCTTCTAGATTATGGGATGTTTATTTTTTTTTACTAAGTCTCTGCCGGAGCCGGAGCCTTTTCAACTAACAAAAATACGATGTGGCCGTATATAGCACATGCAGGCGTGATAAGTTTTAAGTAAAAGTAACTTTTTTATTTTAGTTTTGACTTTACAACATGCGCTTAGAAAATGATACCAGTGTTTCTAATCTAATAAAAGCTCAGTTAATCATTGAATTTTTCCCGCCTCTCCACATTTGAAACTTAAGAGTTGAATAAAACGATCTTGAAAAGGTAGACTAAACAGAAACAGTCATTGTCAGGTTGATTTAAAACAATTTACCTAATCGCATAACTTACCGTATTTAAATCAATAATGGATCACCGGCCGTTGTGTTGCGTTGCCAAATAAATAAAAACTTGCTGCGATGAAATCGCTCCATATAATTTCCATTCACTTTCTCCCCCATTTTGGAAATGAGCCAGCAACGTACAAATTTAATAATTTCATCAGTGCAAATTTGAGTGCTCTCTCATCAGATTATAAGGTAAACACGGCCGGTCGGCGGCAAACACGACTGACCTGTCCATTTCCACATCCTATTCTACTTCAGCTCCTTTGTCTTTTTGGAGTTTGTACTAATTTTGGTCATCTTGATTGAGGGTTCAGAGCATGCCCATAATGCCACAAACTAATTCATCATAACTAAGTGTATTTAAAAGGTTTACGCTATCGAGCTGTCCCTAGTAGATAAGTGTTTTAAGTCGAGTTAAGTTAACACTTGTGGAAAGTGACTTAAACTCTTAACCGGTCATATTAGAATGGAGCAAATAATTTTACTACTCTACCTAGGTACATATTATGTTAGGTTTCCACGAAGTCACAAGAGAAACCCTACATTGGATAAATACGATTTGACGACTTGTTTCGATTTAGCACATTTACCCACCCACAGGTACACTCACGATGTGTGGTAAATTGAAAAACACCATTAACTCGGTAACTCGATAACTTCACCATTGTGAATACTCTTATACTATAGTCTATTGGCCATTGCCTAGAGTGGGACTTGTATTTTTTAAATTGTGCAACTTTAAGCTTTATAGAAAACTTTCTACTGTTCGCCGATAATGAAAGTTCTCTTGTAAAGGCATAGTTAGTAAATGACTTGCATCTCAATGGTACACTCTTTGCGGGATCGACCACAAATCAGTATTTTAATAGTCTAATGTATCTGTAGTATTCATGCACTCATTATTTTTAGCAAAATTATCTAATAGGGAATTATTACTTTGATGATTTCATTTGTGAGTGATTGTGACATCCTGTGTTCTTTTGGTTGGACGCATCTCATTATCTAAAAATTTCCTGAATAGAAGGAAAATGACATTGTTAATGACCCTCTCATTGACCATGTACATCCGGTCTCTGCATTTGTCCTCTGCGGGGCATGTACGTAGATCCCCTTTGTATTTTGTTGTGAATGGGAACTTCACACTTACCCACTCCACTCTGCAGCCAAAATTGGGGTCGTTGACCACTTTTTCTTGCATTAAATAAATCCTTCTGTCTCCGTCAATCAGCGGTGTCCGAGTTGGCAGTTTGCTTGTAATTATGCGAGTCTCTACACACCATGCGATTGGAGACCTGTCGTAACTCAATTCATTCATTGAGCTTTTTGTGTTCAAATTTATCTTTATTTTAAATTTCATAAAGCCGATTCGACTGCCAGATTGATCTAGTGGTTGCATGTTCGCCTACCACCCGGGTGAACTGAGTATGAGTCCCGGTTGTTCCAAATATTTATATTGCCCAAAATAGTGAGCCCTAGCGTTACTATAAGAAGCTTGGTGGACGCGTTCAATGCCCAAATCTAACTGTATTACTTCTTATTAATCTCTTAAATGCCCCCACATGCTTCGAGCGTACGATTTCTTGTGATAGCAATCAAAAGCGCCATTACTATCATTTTATTTTTTGTTAAGCGATTAATTACAAAATAACAATTGAATGAATGTATCGAAATAACCTTTTGAGTAGACTCTGTAGGTTACACGGTAATACCCGTGTTGAGTTACGATGGTGTGTAATGATATACTCCTATAATAGTCGAGTTTGAAATCGGTCACTGAACCTTTGTAAGTAGATGAGGAAGGAGGACATATCGGCTCATCATGAAACCGACTTTGCTGTTGAGTCAGTCCTTAGTGAGCTTTGTTGAATACAGGGAGTGGGTGGACGGCTGTTCAGAATTCAGCTATTCGGGGTTTCGTCTTCACTGACCCTTCCTTAATCCGAGTAGACGAGTTCTCCATCCTCTCAGATGATCTGTCAGCTAAAATGGCTGGAATCCCAGCTTTCCCTTCCCGCTCCCCTCGTGTACTACCTTCCATTTAGCTTAAGAACCCCTGATTATTCGTCTTTACCCGCTACGAAAATGCGGGAGCCAGTCTTGCTCCACTTTTGTTCTTCTCTGAAAAACAATACATCCTGAACATCCTTCGAAAACTAGTGATGTTCCCAGGTCTCATATACGAACAATGGATCCACGGGAAACGATAAATACGTTTCATAGCTTCATCAACAGCATTGGTTTTGCGATGTTTTCTAATACTGAAAAATATCAGTCAACAATGTTTTCTGAGGGGCAGCAACGACCTGAAAGGTCCAAATCTCAATTTTGACCAAAAGTGAAGTTACTACCTTAGCTACTAGTAATTTAACCATCGAATGTTGACCAGTAACGCGAAAACACATAGCAGTGCTGTTTGAACTTTTGGTATATGTATTGTGGACCCGACCCCTAAAACAAGACAACACAAGAACCCTATTGACATGGCTAAAAAAAAAAAAAAAAATTGAAGAATAAACTGAATACGAAAAACAGTTAATACTAATTAGAAACTTAATTCAAGGTCAACCTACAAATTTCCTATTACCACCCACCTTGCATTCTACCTAGGTAATTTTTGCCGTGTTTTAAACAGTAAATTTCCATTCATTCCTTCTCAGCTTTGGATTTACAATAGCCATTTCTTGTGCATTTTTCTCATCTCTATGCGAGCAAATCCTTCAATTGAATATGAAAAGGGCTTGGCGTGAAGCTAAGCAGCAATTTCCCTGCATGGGACATGATTTAAGAGGTATTCAGTAACGTAAAATGTGAGCTTAGGTGCTTCGCTGATGGAGGGTTACTGGCCGAGTGTCTTATTGAGTCCGCTCTAATGCAGCTTTTATGACGGCTAAATTATTCATGGCGTCCCCACCTCCCATTGGTTCCCGATTGTTTGAAATGGCATTTCTTCGTCGCTGATGGCCCATTTTCTCTCCCGGGAATTGAGTGCTCCTATATGCTCGCAGCCTCATCATGGTGGCTTTGCTTGCAAAATATACAATACAAATGGTATGGACTTTCCATGCCTTACGATCGACTTTTCGTTGAGGTTTTCCTTTTTTAAGTGTTTTTAATGGGTTTTCACATCTTTCCTTTTTTTTTTTTTTTTTGAATGATGATTGGTCTTTGGAGGATCTTCTCATATTATTCTGCCTCATAGTGAGTGACTCCAAAGTGACTTCGTGGAACTTGAACATATTTTTAAATGTAACAATGAAAAGACGCAAAGTTTTTTTGCTTCAAGCAGCCCTGTGTGGACAGAGTGAGTATGTTTATTAACTTGAGGACATTGGAATTAGTTTGCGGCTGTGGAGAGAGGCGTTATTTAATATTGTTAAAATAATTCGACGGCATGTTGTTTAAAAAAAAATTGGAAAGCTCTGCCCTAATATTGTAACAGTAAGACTACTTATAGGGTGATTTGAACGCAAGAAGATAAGAAAGAGTGCTGCATCCTCCAAGCCACTAAACTAATTCAAAGTCTTTTGATGTTTTCTCTCTGTGTAATTCATATTTAAGCTTGGTTTTGCGTCAAAGAAATATTTTTAATTAGTGAAATTACAATTTTTGGTTTAATTAAGGACTACTCCGATGAGAGTTTACAATATGGCAACCATTTCTTATCGCGTGGACAATTTTTGGAATATATTTAATTTATTTAGTATTATAGTTGGCATTTTTTTAAATACCCGTGCTTATTTTTGTGTTGACCTTAGTAATTTAACTTCTTTGAAACATATTGAATCCACGGCTATGGCTTTGTAAAGTGGATTTCCATGTTCGGCAGCGAGAGTCCCTGGGTTGATTATAGTGCGTTGTATACAAATTACAAAGCACAGCTTTGAATTTTCCCATCAATTACACGGTTGCTTCATCAGCGTCCTTTTAAAAGAAATGAACTTTCCTCAACGGAAAGTGAAAGGAAAATGAAATGATTATACCTTTTAAAACTTTTTAACGGTAAGTAAAAGAAGAGAACCAAGAGAGTTTGCTTTTTATAAAAATACAATATTATAAAAGGAATAATAATATTCGCCCTCCTCTTGGGTAGTCTACCTTGATTCCCTGACAAGGGTTTGAGGTTTTGAAGAAAATAAAATTCACTTCTGCTATTAGCTGTGCTCTTCAGAAAATTAAACTGAACTGACTTCCAGCTTTTCCGTCTTGGCGAGAGATTTCAATGACCTTCCTTTTTTATCGTTTGAAAAGACAGCTGTCAGCTTATTTATTTTCAATTACGTGATTATGGCTTCGAAAACACTAGTAGTATTGCTTCATAAACGTGCTGAGTTTGTGTTAATTTGTCGACTAGAAGTTACTTATTGAGAACTGTGAAGAAGCACTAGAAGGAACGAAAGTTGTGTTAATTTATCAATTATTTTAATTTTTAATACTAGTACATACGGCGCGGTGCTAAGAAGGAAGACTTTCAATTAAGTTTTAAGCTAAATTCTTTAATTAATTTTTTATTATACAATAATAGGCGTAACGTGTAGCATTGATTTTTAATTGGGGGGGGGGGGGGGGGCTACGCTAGATTATCCATAACGGTAAATTTTATTAAATGATTGAAGAGAGTGCTCGTACATTTTTGCAGTGTCGCTGCTCAAAGATCGTTCGATAAGTAGGCTTGAGTGACATTGTCGATGTTTTGTTTATAGCAAAATATTCGAGAATATTGTTCGAGAATTGCCGGGCTAGGAAAAAATGGTGATGTGAAGGAACTGGAAGAATTTTGAGCCTTTCGGCCCACTCAATTAACCTAAGCATTTTGTTTGTTTAACATTTAAATAAAATAAAAAATAAATAAATAAGGGCTTTTTTATTGTTTCTATTACTAAGCCAACCTAGCGGAATTAGGGCTATAAAGCCCTCTCTTACACTCAACAAGGAAGGCCCGTGACCGCCTGCTTTGCAGGCCCTCCGAAGCATGGCCAGAAAATGTAGCCAGTGTGGGACTCGAACCAACAACCTTTCGGGTGAAAGTCAGAATCCGTACCACTACGCTACAGCTACATGTCCTGACTAAACATCTGTTTTGCTGTTAAAATATTAAAATTATGTCTTGCAATAAGGATCGAGTGCAAATCTTTAAAAAATACCCAAAAATATGTGAATACAAGAAATAACTTACTACAGTAAAACTTTTACTTTTGGGTTATCGGACCAAAATGTAAAAACTCTACTTGTATGTAAACACTGCTGATAAATATGTTTTCAATTTTCGCTTTGTTTACCATATTGTACGGAGCAATATACAGAGGTGGCTATTCCACTTGTCAATATTCCGTCATTTGTGCATCAATAATTGATGAGATTTTTGTTTTAAGGAGACTATTATGTTCATACTTAACTTATCTAGTACAAATTAAGTTATAATATGGTAGAGACGTATTATTGATGCATAAATGACGGAACATCGACAAGTGGAATAGCCGCCTAAGCAATGAGAAAATCACGGAAGTTTTACTGTATATTTTCATTTTATAAAATTACTCTTTAAGTCAATTTAGTATTCAAATTAAAGATGTAGATGTTCATATTCAAATGACCCATTTGTTGAAGTCTTTATCTCTCATCCAGTCTGACTGTAAGATAGTTTCTAATTATTATAGAAACTTAGTTAAAAGCTCATCGTATCAAGGGGAAGTCATATTAGCTCAGCGGGGAGCCCAACCGACTTGTTGCATGTCTGTTGGAGTAATGTGCTTTACTTTGACGACACGTTTATTCTATCGCTGCTTTGCTACCTTTGACTTGAGACAACTTTTAAAAGCGATATATGACAGCCTTACTTCGTTACCCGGCTATGTTATGTCACTAAATAAAGTTAAAAAATTACATTTTGAAATTTCAATTTAATTTCGTAATTTATTCAAGCTAACGGCATGTTTGTTTTTGCTAGATTATCTTTTAGTCGTTTGTCTTTGTAGTTGATCCTTTGAGGAAGAATAATCCCTTGATATTTTACGACTGTCGACTCTCTGCACTTGTCTTGTTTTTGCATTTCCATTTTTTGATTGTTTAGGAAAACAATTTTTCGTTTTCTTTTCAGTTAAAACATGACCCTAAATTGCTTGAGATGAAAGCAGTGGAAAATTAAGCTAAGTTTGAAGCTTCTATAGAATACTGTATTATAATTTTATTTTTATTTTATTTTTTAAATAAGGTACTCTACTGCTACACTCTTGACTACAATTTGTTATTCTTAGGTTTGACAAAAAAAAAATATTGACGACCCTAAGTCAAAGGTGCATATGTTTGAACGATAATATGCGATACAATAACATTTAGTAAAAAGAGTGCTTTTCATATCACCCGCCCCGCATCCTTTCTATTTACTAATTTTATGATTTTGATTCTTTTCAGGTATGATGATTACTTACTTACACTTACTTCCAAAGGCGTCGGGTAAGTGAAGGCAATATTTGCCATAGGCGGGAGGCTTTAATATCTGTACAGTAAACATATTACTTTTGTGGTGTCTTTCAAACCATATTAGGAAAATACGTATGTATGTAAATACTGTGCAAACCTACCTTCCAAAGTTGTTACTGTTGATAAATGTGTTAACAGTTTTCACCTTGTTTACCATATCGTTCTTGTAGAGATAAACGTTAACTGCATTATGACTCTATATGAACCATTGGTAGTCAAGAGACATTTTTACAACTACTCTCCTTTATGTAGGTGATTAATTATATTTTATTATAATTCATAATGGTAAGTTACATCAGTTCACTGGCTTCAGCCATGTCATAAAATTATACGAATCTACTCCTGTCTGATCACATGAAAATTCAACAGGTTGTTGATAGCTGTTTTTAAACCCATGAATCTGGTTGGCGGTGCCTTCATCTGCTCTTTGCTATGAATTTTGCATTAGAACTTTCAGCTCTTTTTCACTTAACTTAAAAAATCCATATTCATTGCTAAATTGGTTTTAGATGTTATGTTTTAAATTGATGCGGTTAATACTACTCCTTACATCTTTAAAAAATCCATATTCATTGCTAAATCGGTTTTAAATGTTACGTTTTAAATTGATGCGGTTAATACTACTCCATACATCTTTATTGGACTGAACAATCTCTAGCTCCAAAATAGTTGTCAGATCGTACCACACCAATGAGTCATTTTTGCTGGGAAGAAATGGAGGAAACTTCTGTCATTTGTGTCTTTAACAAATTGTTACAACTTATTTTTTGTGACAACATCGTTTATTCTTAGTTGTTACTAAAGTTAATACATATTTTGGCGCAGCCTAATTCGCTGGATTGGATCTATTGTCAGTAAGCACATCTAACAAGTGAAGCAGGGAGCTTTGGAACCATTTTTTGGAAAATCATACCTCTTGATGTTGGTGCGCCTCCATTACTGCTCGGATGCATACAAGTGATTTCCATGAAACAACTTTATTTTCCTTTTTCCCGAGCAACTAACTGTTTTATTCTTCCATTACTCGACAGCAATAAAAGCACGTGGGGCGCCACGTGTTCATTTCACTCACGTAGCCCATCCAATTGGTAGGTACCCCGCACACCATCAGGTTAAGGGGGCCTACAGAATAATTTGTTACGCCAATCATTTTAGAAAAATATATGAATTGATATTATTATTATAATAATACGTTTCCTTTAACTTTATACCCATTGTTAATATCGATTTATATATTAACTTTTTATTGGTAGTATTCAGCAGAATAAGTGAAGGTAAAACTGTGGCCATAAAGAATAAATAATTTTCAGTTTTTAGTAGTTTAAATGTCGTTTGAAGAAACAAAAACCCCCCTTTAGCTCATTAAGCTGCCGGTACAACACCTGTAAAATATAAATTTGGCTAGCCCTTCATTAAAATAAATAACTGAGTTAAGTTTTTTGAAGGAGTTGATATGCACAAGTTTTCCACAAAAACACCTTGATGGGGGAATTCCCGTTAGATAAGTTTCGTTGTGACACTAGTTTAGGTTATCGTGAAAAAGGACATTTTGCCTATTTTACTTCGGAGCTATAGAACATGCTTAGTTCGAACCTAACGTTATTTCTTTAAAAAGAGTGGACTTCGATGGCCCTCTCTGCAGAACCAGGTTCCTACTTATGGAGCATGTTTGCAAAAGGCTATTTGTCACTTGAAACTGTAAATGCAGGAGGGACAAAAAACTATTAAAATCTTGTTTCTTCACTATGGGATGTTATGTTATAATTAATATTTTTGATGATGTGGGAATCGCATTGGACTTTTTATTAAATTTTTTTTTTTTTTTGTGGTAAATTGCACTTGCTGGCTATGCGACGAAGTAATAGAAGACGCCTCTTTCCGTAGCGAGTGTGACACAAGCCCAGTCTTCCTAACGTTCCTAAACAAATGAAGTCAAATCCGACTAAAGCTTGTTCCACAATACATGTCATTATTTTTAAATTCGTAGAACAAAATAGAAAAGTTGTTTGTTGCTAGAGCAAAAGGAAAGAAGAGAACTAATGACTTTTTTTTGTCCCCAAACTTCTCTGCGCTTCATACCGTCATTAAACAAAGTTCTGTCCCAAAGGTGAAATTTTGACATTTTCATCTACGAAAACGACATAAAACAAAAAAAGTTTACGTCTTTTTCAATTAAAAACTGCCATAAAGTGCGACTTGTGATTGGCCGTTGGTTTCGTTAGTTTTATCTCTTTTTATTATTTGGAAATACTTTTAAATCTGCGAAGTTGTATTTATTTAGACTACTATATGCTTTGCTATTGCTGAAATATTGACAAGTTTTTTATTTACAAAATTTCGTATTTGTATTGAAGTTTTTGTGCAGTTTGCTTCGCCTGCAAAAATATGATTATACAATGGTGTTATTGAGCGTCTGTGTCTGTCTTCAATTTTTCTGAATTGGTTATTATGGTGTGTCAGGTTTTTCGATTGACAAAAGCACAGTGGACCACGTGAATTTACAATGCGAGCTCCATTTAAACTTCATTGTATTAATTATTAATTTGAGCTGTTAAAGGCATTGACGATGAGACGTGTAATAATTAAGTATGCTAAAAACTTTTATTTTGAAGGTGTTTAATTTACCTACTTTAGATATATTATTTGTATCTTCGTTGCATTTAAACACAATTCACTGAGAAGTACGCACATCTTTGTTCAAATGTAGCGTTGCAACCAAAGTAGACTTCAAAATGTAGAACACTTAGGGCCGTTTCCAGGAAACTTTCTAAAGGTAAACTGCTATTGGTAGGATTGTAATGAACTCAACAAAAACTTTCAAAAAATTATCAATTCAATTTCGATTTAAAATTGTGTCGATATGATGAATATAGCTGTCTCTTGGGGTCACATTTACCCGAAGGAAGGAATGTTTTTTAGAAGTTGGTGGGAACGTCCCACCAGACCACGCTTAGATTTTTTTGCAAGGAATAGTGGACACTATGCATTAGAACATGGAAGAAAGAAAGAAAATTGGCTTTATTTTCCATATGGGCGAATTTTGGACTTTTCGGCCCACTCTAATAATTGGAAGTGCGTTCATACTCCTTAGCAATGATTTCTTTACCGAGTATAGCCATACTCCATAACAATGGCTCGCTCCCCCGTGTTCCAATGCATAGCGTGCCTCCACTATTCCTCACAAACAGTATGTGTAAGCGTGGTGGAACGGGGTCTTAAAAGCTAGGTCTAAATTCCTCCTGGTGATTTTATAATATTTAGGTTTAGTTTGGGAATATGGTGTGGAAGGGATATGAAACGTCTATTATAATAACAGGATTTCGTACCTTCGCTCCGGCAGCTATTTTCTTTTGCTTACTGCGACATGGCCAAAACTAGGCCCGTTCGCGTATGAGATTGAAAATTAATTGGCATTTAAACAACGCTAGTTTGTGCAGAAAATTAGCACTCTAAAATCTGCCATTTTTACTTTTTTTTTTTTAAAAACTAATTTAACTTTACAATTGTCTCATCGATCAATCCAGTACTTAAGAATATGGACCAATGAAATTATACCTTAGGACAATTATATAGATACGGGTACCATGGTCCATGAAAGTATTGTAATATACAGTATATACTGTATACAGTAAATACTCGAAAGATTCCCGAAAGGAAAGCATGTACGGGTTCATTCTTACCGGTTCTTTTGTATCGAAAGATGCAGAAGAGGTACTTTGGCTTCTTTTCTTTCCATTATTATGGCTATACCTATAATACGTATATGTAATTTCAGCCATCTGCCATTTATCAGATTTGAAATTTTGCTATCTTCCAAATTAAATTTGAAAAATTAACTTTTAAAAATTTAATCCAAATGAAGTTAGTTGAAATTTGTTAGTTAAAAAATATGCTTGCAGTATTGTATTGTACATTGTATATTTTATATAGTTAAATAATGGATCACCTCTTTTTTCAATTTTCCTCTGCCTTTGAAGGCATTTTGCATTTTAATAATATGCTCGCGGATAAATAATTTATTGCCCACTCTATGCATTATAAATGCTGTGTCTAATTATTTTATTACGCAATGTGCATAATTTAAATTAATGTGATCAGCTTTAACTTTCAGCCATTTACCAATAGCTATATTGCATTCAATTTATTAGTCTTCTTTGTGAACATATTAAATTATTCAATGCTCCTCTATCGTTATTATTTGCTATAAGCCAATAATTCCAACTCGATAACAATAAAGCACAACCATGAAAGCTGTGCGAAAGCGTTTTTACTGTAGAGCAATATTTCAATGTTCGATGTCTCTGCGAATTAAAAAATTCCTTTAGAAATGGTAATACCGTGATAAAGATTTTTTGAGCTGCAACAGCATTTACAGATGCGAAAAAGAATTCCTGAAATTCGATTGATTTTGGGACATCATCAATACTCAGTATATACACTAGGACGTTGCCTTTTTTAATGAATACTCATTGCAATGTTTTAAGTTACTTCAGTTTTTTTTTCTACTATACTTTACATTATATTTGAATGATCCATAAATTAAACCCATAACTGTTGCAAGCAACTTCTTTATTTATAATGCTCAAGCTCCCCATTTATTGGAATATATTTGACATGAGGCTTACTTAAGTGTTCACAACTAAGATATTGAAGCGTTTACTGATCTACTAATAGGGGTTATAGCTTAGCCAAGGGAGTGGGATCATTAATATGCGACGGTACTTACAACCTATATTGGTTGGTCAGTGTTGCACCTCTTGAATAATAGTTATTACTTTGTATGTGTGAAGCCATGTTGCTTTTGCGTCAGCAACGATTCCTGTTTATGACGTGGTTGAGAAAAAAAGTCATGGTTCAATTACTCATTCAGGGCACAGGCCTGAGGACTGGTAGAGGATCCTCTATCTTAACCACTAGCTTTATCAGTGATGGTAAGGTAATAATTGGGGTTGCGTGGACCCAGGTCTGGCACAAGCTTTTTCTTTGTGTGTCAAGTTTTGAACCTATATATATTATATATTCATATTCCAATTCTCCACCAACTGGTCTATTCCGGACCTTATGTTGGGGATTTTTTAGTTCACTGGCAGATTCATAATATTTAACAAAGGGTTAGTTGGACTAAAGTTGCATATTGTGTTATTAGTCATTAAAGGCCTCACAGCCCTTGTAAAATTAGGGCGGAGCGCGAATGCAGGGGAAGGGAGAAGCGTTTCGGGAGTGGCTGCTACTCCCATCATCAGGCTTAGTCCTGAGAAGGACTGATGAGAGTAGCACCCACTCCGGCCTAATTGTTCGATGACTGTGAGGCCCTGCCTCAACTGACTATCGACACAACACAACCCCTTGTTAACTAATATTACACCATAGCCATTAACAATAGAATGCTGAGTCATGCTGTGTGTAATCTAATTGTGAGAGTACTAAAATTATTAGATGACTTTGGCTTTGCCTATTCTGTTCCTGTTCTACAATTTCGGTGAGCTAATCACATTAATATGATTTGCGAAGAAAATGGCATAGTATGGAACCACTCACTATTTCTAGAGGCAATATATTACTATATGATAGAAAGGCTATTGAAAAGTAATAAGAAACATCTGATTTTTCGAAAGTTCTTGTGAGAAACCATCTCATTGCCCAGTAAGAGCTTATATCGTATGATTGGAAACCGCCTTGATGTAATGGCTGGAGGAGAAGCAACAGGTCGAACTGCACTGCCGTTGAGGATTTACCCGGACTACGTGTTCAGCCTTTCCAACTCAACAGGACCACCCCCTCGTTTTCTCTTTACATTTTATTTCAAATTGAGGCGTTCTCTGTATGAGGGTCAGTGTTTTTGTTTCACATACAGTCCTGTGTAACCGATACTACCCTGTGAATAATTCGAACAAAATACAGATGTCTGCGGCCATCGTAAAGTACAATATACACATGAATGTTCGCGCAGTATTTTCTGTATTACTCCCCTATCCTACCAGCAGTCCCTTTATTTAATTTTTTTTTAAATTTATTTAAATAAAAAATATTATAGACAGATGAAGGAATGTCTTAAGTTTCGTCAGTATTATACTGATAAGTAGATGATTTTAATATGATATTATATTAGGGGTATTCACAGCGTGGCAAATTCAATTTGCTAGCGTCTTATTTAGAATCGAGTTTTTCAATCACCTCGTTACTGGTGCCATTATGTATGCGAGTATTATTAAAATCAATGAAATTAGCAAATTATAGCACATGAGACATTTAATATCTGGACGTTAGTGACATATGCAACTCTTTAATTAATGTTGAAGCCGAGAAAAGCACTAAAAAGCAAGGGGGCGCGAATACCATTAATAATTCACACAAGACACCTTTCGAGAGTTTTCTACTTTGCCCAACTTCTCACTGATGCCGAATAGCAAAAGACAAAGTTTGGGGTGAGCCGGATCGTCGGATCTGTGTGTCTGCGGATTGGCGCTGCGAAGGTTTTGAAGAGAATTGGTGATATGGCTGTAAATTTAACTTTGTCGACTCTTCTTTAAAAGTGCAATTCATTTTCGTTGGAATTGTCCGTCGCCGGTAAGTTTTACTTTTGGCGCCACCATATGACAAATACCAACTTGTGGGTGTGTGCGTTTGTTCCCTCAACCTTCAGTAGCTTTGTTACATTTCAGTTGTTGGCGATTGTGGTGTCTGTTAACGAAAGAACGACATGTTCAGTCGTTTGGATGCCCTTCTCGTAGAGAATGAAGAAAGGCGGCGCTGAAAATAATGTTAGTGACGTTAGAAACTGTATTTTTGAAATTAGAAAAAAGAAAAATGACTAATGACTTATAGTAGTACCACATTCGACTCGAACCTTTTGACCATAAAACGCTAATATTTTTTCCCTGGTTTTGAGCAAGATTTGAAGCTCGATATTGTTTTGATAATGAATTCCCGTTATTCTTCCATTTAATTTCTTAACCAGATGAAATAAAAAATTAAGTGTATATATATCAGTTAATTTCTCGGTTCAGCAGTCAATTGTGTCAACACTTTGTTAAGCGCATTGATTATGCGAGTAGCATGAAGAACAAGAATTACATTGACAATAAATTATTGTTTGACAATTTGCTATCAATTTTTTCCTTTACCTTTTTGACTACCTTTTTACTCCTGATAATTCACTCGACTACTCCAAATCATCCCCCCCCCCTCCCTCCCTCTTCAGATGTGCATTTGAAGAACTCTGAGAAAGCTAATAAACAAACATTGCCGATTGAGAGTTGCGCAGGTGAGTTGGGCGTGAGGAGAGGGCGGGGGCGGGCGGGGGGGGGGGGATAATGCTCCCCAGAGGGTCCCACCCTCGCCTTTTCCTTATCTTCGAAATTGTTTGTTCTGATCCTTCTTCTTCCCTTTAGCACCCCTTCCATCACCATCACGCACTAACTTTTTCGGTCCTGTTGTTTATGTTATATGCAGTAGCTGTAGGATTTTATGAAGTGTACGTTAACCTTTTTTATGATTGCCATAAGATGAAGTGCCGTACTAAATCTTTATGCATACAAAAAAAATGTTCTTTTTGTAATATATTCTGTGGGGAAATATGCAAAAGAAGATTGAGTTAGGGTTATGGTTGTTAGTTTAGTTTAGCCAACGCCCGTCTGTGGCAGTTGGGCCATTAGACGCCGAGCCTCCCAGTAGCGCCTCGTTGTGTCGGCAGGAAGAAGTTTTAATCTGGAACAGGTCTCCAAGTGAGTGGCCACCATCCTTCCGGACGCGCACAGTGGACAGATGTCGGAGTCAGCAATTCCGATGCGGTGAAGGTGGGCTTGGAGTAAGTCGTGTCCGGTAGTTAGGCGGAAACGCGCGACCGCAGCGCTTCTCTCCAAGTTTGACGGGATGTGTCCGGGGGTGGTGAGTGGCTCCCATTTTTTACCAGTGCTCAGGCTCCGAAGTTGAAGACTAGTGGCCTTGGAGATTTTCGCGGCTATTATGTTCCGTGCTGACTGGAGGGTTTGTGGAGCTTCGGGTTGGTCTGCTTCCGCTCCCTTTTTTGCCATTTTGTCCGCTATTTCATTTCCTACGAGACCGACGTGGCTTGGGACCCACTGAAGCCTGGCATTCCACCCAGCATTGATGAGTTCGGCTAGTTTGTTGCGGCAGTTTGATGTGCGGGGACAGTCAGTGGGCTTGTTGTTACTGAGTGCCAGAATTGCCGCCTGGGAGTCGATCAGGAACACCAGGTTGCCGGGATTAGTTGTGAGGTTGAGAATTCTGTTGGTAGCTTCGGTAATGGCGACAACTTCACCGTCGTAGTTGCTTGTATTGCTTCCTACTGCTGAGTGCTGTTGAAATAAATTACAGAAAGATCCAGCTCCTGTGGAGTTTGATTCAGGGTTGTATGAGCCGTCGGTATAAACATGGAGCCACTCGGTAGCTGGATATAGATTGTGTATAGTTTCTAGGGCACTTTGTCTGAGTTCAAAAGCGCTTAGGTCTTTCTTGTTAGTTGCAGTACTTTGTATTTTCAGGTTTATGCTTGGTAACGCTGACACTGTTTTATTGTAACTTTGCAGAGGCGCACGTACGGGCGTCGGAATTTGGTATTTGTTACGCAGGACTTTGTAGTGGGTTAGAGGTGTTGGTTGCGTCTTCAGTCTCTGAGTTGCTGGTCGGTAGTCGTTCCAGTGCCTTACATCAACCCTTTTGGTTCTTTCCCAGAAGTTTAGAGTGATTTTGTCTCTGCGTGCTTCAAGTGGTTCAATACCTGTTTGGAGCTGCATTGCCACAATAGGAGTAGATTTTACACCACCGGTAATTGTTCTCAGCGCGTTGTTCTGTACTACATCGAATTTTTTTAGATTGGCATCCGCTGACAGCGACGTGACTTCACTGCCATATTCCATCACTGGGCGCACATATGTTTTGTAAGCGGTGCACAGTACGTCTTGGTTCGCCCCCCATTTTGTTGTTGCCAGCCTTTTTAGAAGATTGCTTCGTTTCTGTGCTTTTGCTGCAGTAGTTGAGATGTGAGTGCTGTATGACAGTTTAGAGTCCATTGTGATTCCTAAATATGTGGAAATCTTGGTTTGCTGCAGGTTATGGTAAATATTACTGTTTACCCACCACTGCGAGCTTAGTTTGTTTCTCCTGGTGAACCGTTTGTTGCCTTGGCAACTTTCAACCATGCAATAGTATGACGTGTTGTAACTTGACACCATAGATTTTAATAATACTACTACTATATATAGCGAACTCCCATGCTCTCTGTAGGGAGTGTTGTGAAGCCATCCGCCATTGCTATAAGTGGATAGAAAGAAAGGAAAGAACGCAAAGTACCTGTTCTTAAATGGGTACTTATCGACGTAATAAATTTTAACATGATTTAATTTCAGTTAATATTGTCTTTTATGTAACTATTGATCAAAATCCACCTAAAATAAATTGAAAGCTTGAACTTTTGAAAGTAATTTTCACAGAAAATATTAGGAAATCTCATAAGAACTCAAGGTGTAAATGAATATAAACAACGTTTTCTATCCACTTATAGCAATGGCGGCTGGCTTCAAAATATGCAGGGAAGTTCGCTATCTAGTATTATTATTAAAATCTATGCTTGACACAAGTACCTGTTAGCCGTTAGGTTACTTAGTGAAGCGACTGAAAAACTCAACAAATCATTAAATTGTTTGTAAAAATAGTTAGACAAAAAAAAAAATATTTCTACGAAGGATAACAGTATTTTGTATCGTAATACGACAATAATAAGAGTACATTTTAATTAATAGGATTGTCTAGTTGAAATACGCTTGCGGTAGCACTAATTCCATAATAGGTTAAGAAAAATGCTATTCAGGAATTGAAATTTGACGGCTTGAAGCACAGTAGATTTTTAAGCATCGAGATTGAGCATTTACACATTAACTTTGTATAAAATATACTCGTATAGGTAATACAGCTATGTACAAAAGGGGCAAAACCATTGAGAGATGTGACGCCCGAAATCTAAAATTCTTGAAGAAAATCTTAAATAGTCCAAGATTGTGTTCCAAATTATTAAGATGATGTAATCCACTGTTCCCCATTGTACTGTACAAAGAAAACAGCGAAAAGGATTTCGTGAAGAAGACCCCTTATAGTGAACCTTCTTTCAAGCTTTTGTATGTTTTTCAGACGAGGAAACTAAAAAAGTAATTAAAAAATAATTCGCGTTCGAGATGGACTTTTTAATGAGTATTCACGTGGAGTGACTCGCCCCTTCCTTTCCAGCCTTTTGTTCTACAAAAAAAAAATTAAGTGTAAACACTGTCGAGGAATGAGAAAGAGGATGCTCCTGAAAATAGAGTGTAGACTGGCGTGTTTGATTGACCTAATTTCGCGTTATATTTTTTGAAATTTTGCTGTAATCACTGATGTTTATCTTTATGTAAGATGCAAAAATATAAAAGTCGCGACTTCTTCCTTCATCTTTATAATATATCAGCTGTAGTAATTCTGCAGCTTATGTAGTCCCATTAGTTACCGTCAGCTGCTAGTCTCGTCTACTAGTCCTTCGTACAAGTAATACATTTCAGACTTGCCATTTTTTTTTTTGCTTTGCTCGGTAATACATAACGGGCTGAAGGCAGTTAGAAATAGCCTATATATAGGTAGCATATAGAAGCGAAAAAACTACATACAGTTTGCATATGATTCTTTAATCCGAATTTGACTCAACTACGGTCCCGGCGGAATAAGAACATCCTGGTTGAAAAACATTGAGGTGTGGCACGGATTACCTTTTCACAGCAGCAGTCTCCAAGGTCCAAATTGCAATGATGATCGTTAGTCTTCAACATAAGTGGTATTTATAGATGAAGAAAAAGTAACTTTGATTTGTGGATGTTAGTGTATACTGTGTAGCAACTATGCTCTATCTTGAATTTAACCATTTAACCTGCCGCTGTCAATCCGTTAAAATTGATTTTGGAAAGCACTCTTGACTGACATTTCACGCTATCCTGCATTAGTTCAAATTTTCTGAATATTTCTTTTCAAACTAAATTGTGAGTGTTTTCTTCCAGTGCAGGTGATTTCATTGAATTTATGCGGTTTTAGAGGGATTACTTTTTACCGAGTTGGAAATTTTTCTCCACTCTTGAGAGAGGAAGTCCAACTTTTTGGATCGAGTCTAAATTTGACAAGTAACACGCTTGGCTATACTTCTGATCGTACATTTATCTGATTGAAATTTTATACCAACATCTTTTGATCCTTTACTTTAACAGGCAGTGTGTTAGTTCTTTCATAAATACCAGACAGGACTAAAATTTCGCGTATTCTGGGATTTTTGGAAGAACTACAAAACCGAAAAGTGAAAATACCCGATTATATGATGCACGAAGAAGTCTTCTACAACTTAGATGAATCAAATTTTTAATAACTTGCTGAGTTAATTAAATAAAAAATGAAAAGTATTTAATTTTGGGGTGCCAATTTTCTACGTAGCATATCCTCTTAAATGGAGAACTTTCTAAATCTCCTGTAAACAGAGGTGGATCTGTAGTAGTAGTGTTCGTCGGGTTAATAACGACTTAGGCCTCAAATTTGGGCCCATAGAGCGACCCCGACTTGACTGTCCTATGCCCCAGCCCATAGGACAGTGGACCTCCTGATTATAGTGGATTCCGAACCACTTGGGAAACACAGTGAAGTCACACGATTAGTTCGGAGGTGACCAGGACAAGTCCTACCATGTTTCCCTACCGGCATTGTGCACACAACCAAGTCATCTGCAGCTTTGAACCTGCTCTGGTCCGCTGGATTCAACTTGGTTTGGCGGCCGGCGAGGTGGATCTGACTGGCCTGAGTTATTTTGAAGGAAAAACAAATATCTAGATTTACATCCAGATTTGTATTAGAATAATCTGTTGAAGAGTTCATAAAAAATATAGGCTACGCTTTCGCACTAAATTTGCATTTTTTCACCTGAAATATTATTACCCTAAAAAACACGATAAAGTGCATTATACAAATTTTATAGAATAGCAGTAAGACCGAGGGGTAAATAATGTGCGTCCTGAGAAAGTTTCTATTTTGTATGAAGTCTTTTTTTTTGACTGTTCTTAGAAGTTTGTGACCAAAAACCACAGACCGCCATTTGTTTTTCAAGAACTTTGAAAGTTTGGAACGCTTTACCTTAACCCCACCAGATTAAACTCTCAGTTACTATGCAGTGTTGGATGGTCAGCTTGCTTCTTTAGCATCCATGAATAATGTGTTTTACGTTTCTGTTCTTTGTATGTTATGTAAAAGTATAGTAGATTCAAAACAAAACGTGTTTTATTGTACAGCACGGTTTACTGTAGTCATACGGTTCTGAAGATGGCATTTGTCAAGAAATTTTCTTTTTGAAGTGCCTGCAATGACTCCCACTATTTGAATGGGCTCGTTTATTCCTGGGCAAATTCACTTACCGCTTTAGTAAGCTATAACAACGGAATTTCATTTGGATTGCTTTACTCCCAATTGCGTGCTACTAAAGGATCGATATAAATTGGAATACCCTGTAATATTTCTATCTTTCAGATGTCATCTGTCACGCGAGAATTATGCACTTTTGTCATACTTACAGTATTGCTGAATTTTGTAGAATTTATGTATGCATGTCAAGCCTCTGTGACAGAGTGAATTATTATTACAGTAAATGCCACAGTTCTAACATGTATCATAGTATTTATGTTTGTGATTTTCATTCACGAACACATCTTAAAATTGTTCAGTATAAGTAAACTACGCTGGGTTGAGCCTTATGTCACAGTGAAAAACTACTGTAGGTTGACGGAGGCATACTGTACAAGTGTTACGAAGTAACAGTCCATCTTACAAATGTTGTATGCGATGCGAGCTTTCGTATACTGTATATCATTTGCAAGATGGCTGTTGGTCGCGTAACGCTTGTATATACCTCAGTCAACGTACTTTGATTTTTCTACGGTGACACATGGAACTTGGCGTAGTTTTGTAATAGTCTACAAATTCTTTATAAAATCATGCCAAACGTTTCTCCAACACCTATTTTGACACCATAATATCGAAAATTGAGCTGTGACGGCACTGGAAATAATCATAACTGTCCTCTCAAGGTGTCTGTGCTAAAATGCTCTTAGTACTGTGAAAAGGGTGTTTAAATTAGTTGTCAGAAATAATTTTCATGAAGATATACTGTGGAGAGATTTGGCTTTTGTAGTAACCTGTGAAGCTGCCAAATGAGTCGCAGCCCGCAGATTTCCCCGGAAACCTCTAGTTTTCCTGCCAAACAAGAGAAAGTGCCCGATATCACCAGCAACTGGCGGCACCCCCAACTTTTTCACATTTATTTTGCGAGGCCGCAGGGCCCCAAAAACCCTTGACTTAACGAATTTACCCTCTCTAAACCCTGATGCTTTCCTAATACTTTTCTTTGTTCCGGAATTAAATGCCTCACTTTTCTGACATTTGCAGAGGTTTGCTTTACGTTTGAGGACCTTTTTTGTTTGCCGTGCGCATTTTTTAGGTTTTTCTCTTAACGGAGCTGCAGCCTGATCATGGGGATTTAGTTAATCCCCTGGTATTAAAAATGTAAACAAGATAATTTTATAATGGAAAGTGCTATTCAAAATTTGTTTGTTTACGTTTTTGATACCAGGGGATTAAATAAATACCGGTATTATAATTCATTGCCATGCTCAGGTTGCAGGAGTTATTGAACTGTTATAATGTGTATATGACCTTTTGAAATAATACCCATAATACAATACATTCATATACCTGTATATTATGAAGAAAAACCAAACAATAGTGTGGTACTATTTTTTGCAGTATGTAATGTTTTTTAACTTGCTGTGCGAGATGCTATGAGAACTATGGTAATACAGTTTATGTATTTAATTTTTTTTAAATTAAGAGGATGTGAACTACAATATAGACACTGGTCATCCCTGGATTAATAGGTTGTTATTTTTAATTTACTTAACTAACGATTTGGTCTATGGAAGTTGTAGAGGACTACTTCATGCACAATATCATATGGTATTTTTTAAATTTTAGCTGTGTAATTATTTAAGTAACTTAACGGAAGACTAACACCAGGCTTAAACATTTATCTGAATTTACAAGTTCCGTTAAAACCTAAACTCGCACTTTTATTAAAATTGAAAACCTACGAGGAGTTAAATTGAACCGTAGCAAACGCTTAAAAAAAGCGTATTTGGTCTATTTGTAAACACGGCTTTTATGGCTAGGATAATATGAGTGAGTTACACAAAGTTGCTGCCCAACGGAAACGGCTAACTTGCTGACGTAATGAAAAGGTATAAAGCGCGTATCCTAAGAACACTTTATTACTGCCATTCACAGCTCATATTAGCGCTTTTCTTTTTTACGCAATTAATTCGAGTTTTTATTTCCTCGCTGTAATGCTTTTTGAGTGGTACTTAGCGAGTGTTCCGCCATGGCCTTTATCTCAATTCATTCCTATATTATGCTGAAAAGGCATTTTCCCTTCAAACGCTTTTGAATCATTTTTGAAAAATAAGCCTAAGCACGGCAGTAAAATTAAGGATACGGTAAGCATTCATTCAAGATATGTGTACTGTACTGTAGTTGCATAATGAGTTAGACTCTAAAGTGGCGCAGCCTAACTTGACCTAAGCAATTGAAGTTTGGGTTGACCTCTCCGGTGAAATTATTGAAAATGAAAGTTGGTTTTAAGCCTTTTCCACTGAATACAGTAGAGCCTACTACAATTCAAGGCTTTAAGGCAACATTTTTGTCTATTTTTTTCCTTGTATAATTAGTTACTGTAGATATTGGATTGGCTCATTACAAAACACAAAATAATCAGCTTGACGTTTGAAATAGAACTACATTTACCTGTAGGTAGGGTTTTACCGATTCGTCTCAAACTCTGTTGATTTTTTTATTACATTCGATTCGCAAGGGGGGAGGGGAAATTCCCCCTTACACCACTCTCTGGCTACGCCAGTGATCGGAGAGAGAAGCACCAGCTTCGTATTTCGATGCAATGTTGAAGTGTTGAAAAAGGGTTAGAAAATAGAAAGTTGGGTAGTACTCCTCGGTGGGGTAATCAGTGTCGATATCATGCGGGGTTGAGTTATTCAAAGACGTCTGTCAGGTGCAAGAGGGGCGCATTAATCTCTATCAGGAGGACTTGTCCTACTTCCCACAAACTTCCACTTTGACGTCGAATCGTCAATTCTGATCGAATGCACGTGGCGCCTAATTCAAACTCTCTTTCCGCCCGTCACAATGTTCAATTATTCATATCAAAATACACTAAATTTACAAAACTTATGTGTGTACGAGTATACTGTATACCTCTGCTTCCAAGGGGAGGGGAATGCTGATCACCTATTCAGCTGCACTTGCATTGAGGTAGAAAACCGAACTGGAGGGATTGGCCCAGCTCTATTACGCGGGACGGCGTCCAATGGCCTACCAGCCAAGGACGGGCGTTGACTGAAGAAGAAGAAGTATATTGTATATATTTCAAGTTTCTGCTTACTCTTAAATAGTCCTTGTTGACCCTATCTTCAGAGTGAAGGTCTCCCCACATAAGTTGAAAACATAACCTTTCTGAGATTCGGAATTAACAAAAATCTGAAGTGTTTTACTATGGTTCCATAAATGTGGCTTCACTACTTATTGATAGAGATCGAGTTTTGTAATTTGTCCTCTTAAAGTTACTCTGTTCCCCTAAAAGAGCTCCTTTATCTTGTTCTTGGAACTTTCACTGTGTTAAATTTTTAGTCGTGGGCTATGAGGAAACTGGAAAATACTTACTTTAATTATAGAGCGTGCTTACAGTTATGTTGACGAAACTGGACTGGTGAACTTGCGGCATACATTATTTTTGCCAGTCAGACTTCAATTATCTTCAATTTTTAAAGAAGTAAGCATAGCTTAATATTGATGGTAACAGTAATGAATGATCTCTAGTTAGTGGTGTTCATGCCCATGTTTGGTGCAATCATCTTAAATAGTTCTGAAGAAAAATAGTGAAAAACTCGGTGTTCTTATTATTTTTTCCATGGCTGTAATTTCTTTTCTGAACGTCGCAAGCTCACAATAAATTTGGTGAAGGATTATTAATTAGTAGGCCGAACAGCAAATTTTGTAATTTTTCCTATTAAAGTTACTCTTTTCCCCTAGAAGAGCTCTTTGCTTGGTATGTTCCGCTGTGTTAATTATAAATCCTTATATGTGGACTATGAGGAAAATGAACAATTTTTAGAAATTAAATTTGTTCAGGTAAACGGTTGTACAGTTAGTAATGGAAATGATCATGTTTAATGCGTAAAATTTTAAGAATAATATGAGAGTGACTTAAATACTTAAGTCGGGAAAGTCGGCTGACATTCCAGAATTAAAACTCTGAGGAGTTGAGGCAATGAATTCCGTCGGCTTTTTACTACAGTCTGGTAACAACCAAATTATGCAAAAATTGTTAACAGTCTTTTTCATACCTTCATTTAAAATTTAAAGGAGGTACAAAAAGTAAAATGATAATTGGGGAGCTAAAATTGTGCAATAAAAGGGGTTTCCACGGTATAAGACTTTTCCGCTTTTAAATAGGGACATTTTGCTGGTATATGTGTACAATTTTTATGACGTGACTTATTCACTTAATCCTTTTCCCCCCTCACATTTTTAGGTCGACGGGTCATGTTACTTTTGTATTGCTCTTGCACATTACTTACTGTCCTCGAAAACGCTGGAAGGATGAGCTGGAAACTGACCTTCGCGAGTTTGGAGTCCGTAGATGGTGGGGCGTTGTGCAAAACCGAGATGACTGGAGGAGTGTTGTCGAACAGGCCAAAGCTCATCAAGGGCTGTAGAGCCAGAAGAAGAAGAAGACTTTTCTTACTGGATAACCGCCATTGCTGTTCTGAATGGATGAGAATGGTTATTATTCATGATCACGAGTGCAGTTTTAAATTCAATTTCATTTCTTATTTGCAAAATTAAATAAGAAAAGGCCCTTCTTGCTGTGTTTGTAAATGTCTGAATGAGTTTTGTTTATTCTACAGCTGTTGCACCAATAGAAAAGAATAACATATCCGAGAATAAGTTACCTTAAGAGTGTACAGCCCGTAGGAAATTGGCAGCCCGAAATTTAATAATTTTTATTTAATTAACTAACCATGTTATTAAAGATTTGCCTCATCAAAGTTGTAGAAGACAACTTCATGCATCATATAATAAGGTATTTTTAGTTTTCGAAATGTAGTTTTTTTTTTATAAAGTCGATAATGCGTGAGAAGTTATTGTTTATAAAATATTTGCATGTTTCTGAAAAAACTACAATTTCGAAAATTGAAAATATCTTATAATATAGTATGATGCATGAAGTAGTCTTCTACAACATTGATGAGCCAAATCTTTAATAACATGGTTAGTTAAGTAAATAAAAACTATTAAATTTCGGGCTGCCAATTTCCTACGGGCTGTACACTCTTAAATAAACTTCGAAGAATGTAAATTAATTTACGGAGATTAAAAACGAAATTGTTTGTCAAAAGAGATTAATTGCTGTTAGTTTCTGCATAACTTATGGTAGACGTAGGAGGAACTCTTTTTTTTCTGGGCCCAAGTGATACCAATGTGAGAAAATGGAGTGGGTTAGTTACTTTACCTTATTTAAATGGAATAAAGAATTCCCCGGATGAGTTGTTCTTTTATGTTAGTGCTATGTCTATACCTGATGTTCATAGATGAATAAAATTGTTTGGATGCATCTGTTGAATATCGTACTTGAAACTCTTATTTACCATGACTATCTTCATTGATACTACATTAATAATATATAATAACTTTATTTTTCTTCATAATCAAAAATTAACCTTTTATCCAAAACATATTAAAAACAGAAGTGCCGACTGCCGTGTCATCATTTGTTCTTCCACATTAAGTATTCTTCTGATACTTTTGGCGCACTTTCAAAACGTTATCTTAGGTTTGTATTTCAACAGCATCCCGTCCATCCAATCACAAATCAGGAAGCATTCCATTCAACAACCAATGGAAATCTAGGAAATGCAAAATAAATGATTATATGAGCTGAACTGCTACCACAATGACTGTCGCTAACTACTTTTTTAATCATTTAAAAATTTTAATTTTTTGTAACTTAATCTGGCACGACATAACCCACTTGAAAATGACCCATAATTAAATTATAATGCAACTTCGTACATGGTCGTAAAGCTCTTGATTTGGAACAATTGGAAACAGGTGCTATGCGAAGTTGGAGTGAGGGAGTGGTGGCGGTCTTAGGTCCCTCTAATTGCTAAATATCCATCGTATCGGGGGAGCAGTCAGCAATATGGGTCAGCCATCCATCCATGGTGCGGGCTGCCGCAGATATTGCTACAGCTGAGCTGCCCTCGTCTATTCAACCTCATTCTCTCGAGTTGCATTTGATTGAGCCTTCCGTTCAACTCCTGGACTATAAATCTCCTCCTGAAAGCAGCGGCGGTTATAAACAGGACCACTAGCGGATCTGGAAATTTTTAGAGGGGGGGGGGGGCTGAACTAGTGGATGGAAAGCCTATAGTCAGGAGGTCTATGATAGAGTGAAGACTTTTTTGAAAGTGCGTTTTATCTGGTGTAAGTTGGGTAAGAGAAGGGGGAGGGGGGGACAGAATGTTGGCGCAACCTGATGACATCAGAAATGATTTATGATTATTAATTACGTAATTACGTAGGTCGCTCGCTAATTTAAATATTTTGTGTGGTGTAAAAAAGTCTTAAAAATTTCGTTATTTCTGCATTTAATGTGTAATTTTTACTATTTACTATGATACTGAGTTTCTTAAAATGGCACACGCAAGCATTGCTCGGCATATAGGAATTGCAGAAAGTAGCGTACAAGCGAGCTAAGAAAAATTGAAAGCACACAATGAAGGCCGGAGGACTAGTAGAGAATTACCCCTCTTAACCACTGCTGTAGTGCTGTGTATAGTCTACCACTACTCTAAATGTCCTGACTCCTATAACTTCGTCATACCTGTAGTCACTGAATACGGTTGTACTCACTATTCTGTGGTAACGTCAAAATGGAACAAATCTGAAATAAAAAAACATCATCATAGGATACCCTTGAATAAAAATCCCTTTCGGCTTTGACCGATCAGGTGTAGGGAGATTCCGCAGACCCTGCTTTTCCTTTACGCCCCCTACGCTATGCAATAGCAAATAAAAAATACTTCATTATTTTCCCAACCTCAGCATCAACACACAAATCACTCTTGTGTTCCAAATTTCGAACCACAATGACGACTATGAACTTTTACTTATCAAATTATTTTCACTTTGACTGGAAGCCATCTTAAAATGGTTGATTTGTCGTAAAAAGTGTTGATTACCAGTATCGTGGATAATAATACTGGCTTTCAGTCAGATTTTATTTCATTCCTCTGCGACCAATATTAACTGAGTTATGCATTATATAAGGTTTTAATCGGCCGCCATCTTGTAACTAAATAGTGGATCTAGCTGGTTAACGAATTCGATCAAGGCTTTGTATGATTAATTTTTGTGCCAAGTTTAATCTAAATCGGATAATATTTACGGAAGTTATCGTGTTTCCTAAAATCCATATACATATATATATACTGTATATAATATATAACATTTTGAACTGAGGGTGGTTTTAGGCTCAGGGGGTCATGAAATGAAAAGTTGTGAAGAAATTTGCCGGAAGTCGAACGTTGGTCGCCGTCTCAATAGGTAGATGAATCTCCCTAAAAATATACACAGATTTATCATCGATTACATTTGTTTATCTTCATATACAAATGATTCTAAACGGCGTAATGTTCTTAAATATTCATCAATAGACGTTTCAGGACAGGGTGCTCATATTGCTGCAGACATGGTAACACCGCTGAGTAAGCAGGTGAGAGAGATGACGGGGTTTGTGTTTGGGTCTTTAGCTGGAAACCATACAACAATGGCTGGCAATGCACGCCTCGTTGGATCTCAGCGTCCATCGCACTCTTGTTGTTATACCCCAGTCCAGCAGGGAATCGCTCTACCACTTATATAGAGATACTATACGGAACAAATAAACTTTCCATATTTTTAATAATTCAGACGTGGCTTTTCTGTGTCCCTTTGTAGCCTAATAGTTTTATAAGAGCAGTTTCAACCCGTTTTGAGGAATTGAAATTATTGTCACAAATTTCTTCTACGATAAACTAATGTGTGGCTTGTTTTTAAAACATTTGTAAATTTTGCTTTTTTATATTTCAATGGCTTACCATTTTGGTACCAATAAACAAAAAAACAAAAATAGTCTAGTACGCCTAGCATATGCAGCGATGAACAGTAATTAATCTTTTGACAAATAATCTGTAATATTTAACGTTAACTTTATTCCACTTTAATTACCATTCATTGGTGTTTATATTTAGTATAATTTACCCTTATTCCCGGATTCTTGTATTATTTTTTAGTTAAAAAATTTAATTGCCATCCGTCCATGCTTCCGTTTCAGAGATAATATTGCCGCGCTTTGGAAAAGCTTGGCAGCTTTCTTCAGTCTGTCCACTGCCCCATTACATTTCTTCGTTTCGGTCGATTCCGTTTCTGAAAGTTGTTCCGGAAAACATACTAGTACTTCGTCTTCTATAAAGTTTATTATCGTCAGTAAATTGTTCACCGCTGAGTGAAAAGTGGTTCAATTGTTAGCTAATTCTTAGTATTATGGTCCCATAAAGCTGTTTTAACCCTTATTATTAGAGTTACCTTGTTGTCGTGAATTGCTATGAATTGCTAACATAGCAATTTCGTTTTATGGAGTTTTTTATATAGCTACTTGATAATTTATTGAAAATTTACATGAAAAGTAACTACTAACGATGCATTTTTTGATTTAATTTAGTATATGCAATACGTATTAGACAAATCTGCTGTCTCAAACTCATAATGATAATAACCCCATTGTATTTTTCATATCAATTAATCAGGTATTGTCAGTTGTCTATCACTTTATTTGCTTATGTTTCATGTACTCAGTGTAAGGGATTACATTTTTGAAGTGATACTTCGTATGGGAGGGTCTTGTAATTTTGATTCGCAACCATTTTGTGTGACGAAAACTTTGGTAGAGTAACATAAAATTTGGAGGTGATGAATTTTTGTATGCTCATATAACTCATATTCTTAGAGACCATCTCTTAGAGATAGCTTTCTACACTGTCACTGAGGCTCTAGCATAATGACAATGTCAGAACTACCTGATTTTGACGATTGGTACTTGTTGATATAATTTAACAGATCAATAGATTTATTTATTCATTTATTTATATTTCATTGAATATATATTTTCAATACCTACTCGAGTAACTGTTGTTAAAGCACGGGTTTGGATGTCTTATTACTGTATAATGAACCATGATTCAGTACTACAAATAGTAGGTTATACATATTTATGCTTTTTGTGATTCTATATTGTTCTGAATGGAATATTTAATGATTGTAATCAGTTCTTCCTGAGCTAGGGTCCTCCTAAGGGAGCACGATGCATTCTGTTCATTTCATTAGGTGCACAGTTGGTTATAAAATAAAGCAATTCTGCATTCTGCACTCGTATGTACAGTACCTACATGTGCCACCTACTTACATTTAGTTACTCAACTCACAGGCTACTTAATTATTTACTGCTCTGTGTGCATTGAAAATGCTTTGTTTTTACAGTCTCAAGGGAGATGGACATAATGCAACAAAGTCGAACAGCACATCAGAAAGACGGTATTACTCCAAAATGGTACTGCATAAATATAAAAATCCATCAAAGTTAGATACGAAGTCACTGACTTTGTAAGCATTTAAGCCTATGACGGGGCGAAATTCTCCACTTCGCAACTTCCTTAATCTTTCATCACAATCGATGATTCTTGCACCACTCTAAAGCTTAACTCCCACCTCTTTCGGGAAAAATGGTCCTTCTCCTCTCATAAAAATAGAAGTTATACTATTAGAAACAAAAAAAATTAAATAATTTTCCCAAAAGTCTCAAAAATTAAAGTAAGCTAAGAACACCATGTAAAGTGATGTTTGCAATCAACTTGGAATGGGAACATCTTACAGAAAGCGGTTTTCGATATACATAAATAAACTTGCTGTTTCGTGTTTACATTTTCATTCTTAAGAGCCTGTAAAACTTCTCTTAAAAACACACTTCGCCCCATATAAATAATCAGCAAGCTTATCTTATGTTTTTGCGGCTCGAAACCCCGCTTTGTATGGACTTTTAGACGTCCGAATTGAGTTTTTCTACTTTACAAATTTTCTTCATGCCACTCTTATAGTCGCAGTAATAGAATAGAAATAGAAGCGGTAAAAATATCTACAGAATAATACATCATTTGTGTTGGTGCTGCACACTCTAAAAAATTTCCGGACCAACGAACGCGATTAAAATAAAACAAAATCAATTTAACATCGGTAAAAAACGGGGTCGTTGTAGTTGCATGTGACACGAGCAATCAGCGCACAGGTGAATGCTGATAAACTAAAGTGAACGAGACTTAAATGTAAAAACCAGCCATCTGTTTATCAAGGGATTCATACGGGGCATGTAATAAATTCACCATTCTGACAATCAATGGTTTATCAGCCAGCACCGCATAGCTATACCGACTCAATAATCTCTCCTCTCTTGTAGGTACGCCGAAAATTACGAGTTTTGTTCCAAAGTTATGACCTCAAAGCTAATGCTGGTGAATTCTAGTGATTAATTTTGGTTTTTGGCAGGAGGGTTTCCTTTTTAATTAGATACTTTATAATTTATATTGTATCCTCTTAATTGAGATGCTGCACTAGCCCATTCACATTTTCATACAGCTTCTTCGTGATATCTGTTTGTAGCGGGAGCAGGTCTGACGTAAAATAAACATAGGATAAGCTTGTTATTCCGTGTTTAAAAGAGACTGTATTCTATGTAAATATAACTTACACGGGTACTTGTTGTTCCGTGTTTTTACATAGAAGTTTTTTTTTTAAATTTAAATTTAAATTTTTAGAGTACCTATGTTAGAATTGTCTTAGAAAGACACTTTGACCTATGTTAGGCGGGGTTTCCACATACGTCAATGGTCAATGGTAAATGTGGTATTGACGTTTTAGCAGACATTAAAGACAAACTAAAAATGTCTGCAACCACGTCAAAACCATATTTACCATTGACCATTGACGTAAGTGGAAACCCCGCCTAAATAAACAAACAACAAGCTTATGTTATATATTGTTACTCGAAAAATCGCTATGTACGACACACTGTGTGTATGTAAATGGGCTCTTAAGGTACATGCTTCAAAACGTCTTGTAAAGAAGGAATGGTCGTAAATTTTTGATGAATTATTTTCTCGTTCCACAACCCAATGATAAGAATGTGATCAGAAGAAAAATTCACAAAAAGCCACATTTTCTCACCTGAAATATTATAACTTCACGAAACCCTTATAAAGGTCATTAAACAGATGTTATACTACCCTAACCAGCTCAAGTTCGGACACTTGAATTTTTGTATACCTTATTTAAAAAAAATATTTTTTTTTTCTTAAATTGCGGCAGATTAATTTTTGTTAGACTATCATACATTAAAATATGGACCATTAGGTAGATTTTAAAGAAAATATTTTTAAAATCTATGGAGGCATAACCTCAGAGAGAGCTGGCATTTTGTACGAATTTTTCATCCGATCTCTTTCGCATCTTTGCGGCTGAGGAACGAGAAATTAATTAATTTACACGACCATTCCTTGTTTACAATTTATTTTGAAATCTCTGCCCTAACTCTCTTAATGACAGTAGTCAGCATTACAAAGAAATCATGCGTGTAATAAATCTATGAAATTGTTTTATTTAAAGTATTGTATTCGTTAAATTCATTTTGCGTCACTGATGGTCTTTTGAAGACTGCGAGACGTATAGAGATTTCTCAGATAATCTCTTATTGTCCGGTAGAGAGTGTCTGTTTATCTTGGCATCGGAACTGTGATGAGATGCTCCAGGCATCGTCTCCTGCACTTTGTTTACGTTGCTGTCCCGTGTACATTACATTCGGTCTGCTATTGGCCATCCACGAGCAGCCCAATTGATGTAACACATCATTCAATTCCATAATGAATTAATAATTTTGGAAAATAAACCTATGTGAGATGAAGAATATGCATGAAGATCTTTGGAAAGCCCGTCAAAAGTTGAGGCTACGTATAAGCTAGTCTGTATTTAAAGAGCATGCTAGGCAGATGGTGAATTCTGAGTTTTAAAAATAAGTCAGTCTTTATAGGTTTATAGGCTAAGTTGTATTTTTCATTGTTTATTTTGTATAGGTGTAGCAGGTACCTGTACCTGTATAAATTTATTATTATTATTACAACTGTAAATAGTATAGGGATTAATATATTGCATTATATGGTACTTAATACTGACATTAAACTAACTTATGTTGAACCTCTTCGTTATAAACGAAATAGAAAAATCTGAACTTGGGCGGGATTCGAACCCACGATCTATGCCCGGGGCATTGTCTTAGCTGCTACCTTATTCCTCTAATTTCGGTTAGTAGGGGAATTCATTAGGTGGCAATTCCACCGGCGAATTTACTTCATTTGTGATTTGAGATTTTTTGTTTGTTTTGTTACAAGGAGACTATTATGTAGATACTTAACTTATCTATTGTAAATTAAGTTATAATAGATAAGTTAAGTATCTACATAATAGTCTCCGTAAAACAAAACAAACAAAAATTGCCACCTTATCCGGTATCAGGTATGCTAAACCGTGTCGAATTTGTTTAATCGAGAAGACCATTCTCCATCGAAAATGAAAACAATGGAAAATTATTTAGCAAGGCTCTAAAATTTAGTCCCAGGGTTCGCTAAATCCATCTTAAATTTGCG